>JANCRA010000077.1:0-1225010 GCA_024362935.1 Setophaga petechia | reverse complement strand
AAGAAATGCTATTGCTCTGGAATAAACACCCCTTAGACAGAGATGGAAATATTACTAGGCCAGGTTATTTAGTGCAATTCCATTCTTGTGGACTGAAAGGCAGAAGTTGTCATTGCAGGGGAAATGACAATACACAGTTTTTGAAGCAAGCCTCTGATATTCATTTTATCTATGACTAATGTGTCACAATGATCAGTAAAAGGATGTACTAACGAAATAACAGCTCTCTTAATCACTTGATTAATGTTGCAATAGAGCTGTATGTAAGGGCGTGTGAGCCAAATTCACATCTGGCATAAGAATAGAAGAAGAACATCTGAAGATAAGTGGATGCCTTTGCAACAGGAAATTGTGTTTTCCCCTGTGATTATTTCAATTTATTTTCTGAATATTTTTGAATTATTTTTCTTTAAAACCCACTACAGAATATTAGCATGTATTTTGATAAAAAACAGAAATGGAAATGATTTTTAAGTGGATTTGATCCTATGACAAGCTTTGCACTACAACAAAACAGCAAATGTACATAGTTTTTATTAGATAATTTGAGCCATAGATGACAAAGTATTTATATTGTGTATTTCTTGAAGAGTAAAGAGGTGATAAAAAAAATAATAATTAGAAAGAGTGTGAAGGCTTGAGACCCAAGAAACCTGATTTATATTCCAAATTATGTTGTTGAATAATTGATGATCTTGTTAAATATATTTTTCTCTCTGTGGTTTTGTTTCTTATGCCTGGAAATAGCTGCAATAAGGTTATTTCATCACACAGAGCTGTCCACAAACAGAGAACCACAAATAAAGAGCGACCTATAACACAGGCCATGGCCAAGGTTTGCATACTTTCTACACTTTCCTTTTTTGTTAATCATGAGCATTGAATGTTATGTATTGACAGGGAATATGAAAATCATGAGTCATGGAATATCCTGGTTTGAAGTGACCGACAAGGATCATCTAAGATCAGCTCCTGAAAAATGTTTTCATCAATTGTATACAGCCATGTAGAAGCTGTTTTTTTTTTTGTTTTTTTTTGTCTGGACTTTTGTTCTGAGTGAACTTTTATTCTGGACCTAAATTATACTTTCATAACAGGAATTATAATTTTTTACAGGAAGAAGTAGTTCTTTTGGCATCTTTGCTGAAAGAAGAAAGTTCAAACAAGTAAGTGGGGCTACTTTTCACATCTCCGTGCTTAAGGTGCCAGTTGAAAGATTGTAACAGGACCACTGGACCCTGTCAAACATTGCCTCTGAAATCTACTGAAACTGCTTATTAACAAGAATATGTCAAGCTGGATCACACATGGTATGCTGGGCCTCTAAGGAGTTTCAGTTTGTAATGATGTCTTCCCAGAATGTATTTATGTATTTAACAGCCTTACCTTGTTACCTAAATTAATTTGACTTTGAGGGTGAAAATATACACTTGTGAAAACTACTAAAATGTAGTTTGTATACAAAACCCTCTTTGAAATCTGCCTATTTGACTGCAAATGTTTTTTATTTCCTTCAGCTATTAATAACCTTTACCTATTCCTTTCAGTTTTTTTAAATTGACTAAAAGCTCATGATTTTTTCTTGATTCAAGAATTCCCAAAGCTTATTGACAGCACGGTGGGTTACTGTTAACACATTTTTAATCTGCATCCTTTCCATCTGCCACACAATGTTCTGTAATTCAGACAGAAAATATAAACACTAATGGAAATATGATGACTGTTATTAGAGTTCTGGTATTCTCATAGACATGATTCAGAGGTGAAAATACATTTTTACACTCTGTATATGAAAGAAGGTGTGAGATTTTCCATAATTCCTTCTATTTCAGGATTTGTTAAAAAATTAGGAATGCTTTTCCTTTTTAAAATTGATTGTTTAGCTTCCTATCTGGAATTCTGTTCATTTTGCACAACAGGCATGATGGACATTGTCCAGAATGCATCCCTCAAGATCACAGTGATAACATGGAAAATGAATGTGTAACTCAGCCATTAGCATTTACTGAGATGTTATTTATAACTTGGGTTGAGCACTGCTAGGAAGGCCTGGAGGAATTATCATCATGTTATAATCAAACACCCTGTTGCATGCCATTGATTAATAATTTTCCCTTTTTCCCCCCTTTTTTTGAATCTAAGGAAGTTTTCTAGAAATTATTTTTCAATTTCTTTTATGTATTGTTATTTAGATATTTTTGTACCTTTTCAAGATTTCATCTGGTATTTTATTTGGTTTTATACCATGTTAATTGATTATTGCATATATAGAAAATAACACTGTGCTAATCAAATATAAGAAATTTTGACAAAAAAAATGCCATATTCCACTGTGAATATAATTTCATTTATTTATTAAATAAAAAAAAAAGATAAAAAATAAAAACTGAAGAGAAGAATATTAAATCTTGGCTATTTGACATGCGGTAACCTCCACTTTTATTCCCCAGTCCTGAGATAAAGACTGAGTTTAGTGATGCATAAAGGCTATGAAAGTTCCGGATGCTGTGACTCAGAAACTGAGGAAAACAGAAATAGGAAGGCTCTTTGCAAACTTTGCAGCAGTCCTGAGGTATTTTGGGGACAGAGACAGATGGAGAATGGCAGGCATGTGATTGATCTTGGCTATCCCAGTGCCCATGGTGGGGTCCACTGGAAGTGAGAAAAGCACCATTTTGGGGTATCTTATAACAGTGTCAAAGGTATTCAGGGTGTTATTATTAGCTATTAAAAATCTCCAAATTAGTATGAAACTGGAAATAGAGTTGCTAGACATCTCAATAAGGATTTTTAGTCATCTTCAGAACCAGCCATTCAATCATTAATTCCATACTTGGAAATACTTTATATATACTACTTCTTTAATGGGGCATAGTCGGATTGTTGAGGAGAGAAATCTTCACTTCAGAGGGTCCTGTAGCACTCCCTGGATCCTGATCCTGATTCCAAATGGAAGATCAGATAACACCAATCTTTTAAGAATTGAGTAATTTCCTTCTGTTATGGGGTTCACAAGGACTCCTTAATATCAAGGTTCCTCCCATTGTTCCATAGTACTGACCTTCCTACTTGGGAGTTACCACAGTAAGTTACAATTTGTCCTATTATGGCTCAAAAAAGAGAAATAAAGTGGCTAATGCTTGTTTTTTTCCCAGATTTCCCATTCACTGAGGATCTTTAAAATGCCTAATATAGGCTGATTTTTTAAAAAAGGTTTGGTCACTGACTGTACTGCACATCTGTGAGAGAGGGGTGGAAATCCTTTCTCTTTTTCTCCAGCCTGTGTATAGGACAGTGAGCACATGATGATGGCCATTAATGACCACTTTGGCAAAACTCCATCTCCACAAACAAACTCTTTGTACCAGTGCACTGTGGAATGAGTTGGCAGGGAGAAAAAGTAGTGAGCAATACAATCCTGTTTCCAGTGTAAGTGAATGCAGACACTTCAGATACCAACATATCTACAATACTCTAGTCTTGAGTAGCAAATGAAACATGTCTACAACTTTGATCATATAAGATATGTTCAGTACTGAAATATTCTCAGTTTGAAGCACTGAAAAGACATAGAGATATTTAGCTTATTTATGGCAAAATATTCATTCTTGTTTTTCATGTTTTACCTTTTTTTTAGACTGTTCCTTTGAGTTATAAGGTGAAAGTCCTTACAGACTTGAAGCTGTAGTTATAAAAAAAATTATAAATCAGCCTTTATCTGTGCAAAAAATGCACTTCTGATAATATTTGTGGGAAAAAAGATTAAAATTCTGTATTTTATATCTCTTGTGCTTGCCTACTCAAAAAGCAACCATTATTTCGAAGTTTCCAGTTTCGAAAGCATTTAAAATATATTTTTGTGAATGTGGCATAAGGTATTGGCTATTTTTTTTGCCTTACACATGATAGAATGTGTAAGGGAATAGGTATACTTATGCAGAACAAGAAGGATCAGAGTTCTTGAAGTTCTAAGGGTATGTCTTTTTTCATATCTGCCATTGCTTTTCTTTCTTCTTCCTGTCTAGAACTTAACATCTGGTTGTCACTAACACATGAGGAATCAATTTCTTATTACTCAAGCTGTTATCTTATTCTGCTAGGGGGAAAAAAAAAGCAACATAAAAATCACCAATGGAATGAAAATTAGGAGTCTAATTCAGGATGCAAAAAGGTTGGCTTTAAAAGTGATATTCAGACACTCTTACTGTGTTTCAGGCACTGTAAACCCTTCACCTTTTACTGACCCTATCAAGTGCTCTTTCCTAGAAAGTGAATCTCACTGTATCTCTCAGAATGGGGTGTCTGTAGGAAAAAACCTTCAAAACAGTTTTCTCTCATGGCAGTGTAGATGGAGGATACAGCATCTTCCCTCCAAAATTAATTCCTTGTGTTCCCTGTTATTAATTTTCCTGTTGATATCTTCCACTGCATTCTAAAACTGCATTTTATGACAATCTGACTTCAATAATTTATAATAAATTGTGTTTATTTGCTTTTTTGCTTTTTTCTGGGGGCTTGCACTGTCTGTTCCCACTGCTGTGTCTCTCATACTCCCTGAGAGGTCAAATATAGAAATAAGGGCTCAGTTACAGGGTATTGAAACTGGCCTTTTTACTGAAACACTAAGCACTGCCTTTCTGAATTCAGGTCAGGAGCCATACCAAGGTCACTAAACTCTAAATCCCTTTGAGGTGTTTAGGTTTGAGCTGTTCAATAGAGGCCTAACAAGAAACTGCTAAAAACTAATCCTTAACTTCCAAACTTTCCTTTTCATTCTAAGTAACTTTTAAATTTTGTTTTAGCTGCAGTAATAGTTACGATAACAATAATACATATCATTTTATATATCATATAAATGTCAATAGTAGGTAGGAGGAGAATCTTATTATTTCGTTTTTAGTCAGTGAAAATTAGTCGAATTTCATTCAGTTCACAGAAACCCCAAGACAGTTTTCAGCCAAGTGAACCATCCATATTTAAAGCAAAGAGACAGAGGGGAAGAGAGAGAGAGAGAGAGAGTTTACATACTTTTACTTTAGGAAGAAATACAGCAGAAGTAAATCGATTCATGAACTCATATCTTGGTGCAAACAAATGCATGTCAAGTTGAAATCTTCAGTGATTTCAGTAATAGGCAAACTACCAAAATAATTAATAAACTTAAAAAAGGAACTTTGTCAATATTAGAAGCACCTTCATTATGTTCTGAGCCACAAAGATAATTTCAGTCAATGGTCAACTCTAAACTACATGTAAGAGTCTGGAGTCCTGAGAGAAGGCTTAAATGAAGGACAAAATCACAGAACTATTTTTGAAAGAATATTTCTATTTATCACAATTCTCATGAAAAGTTTTTTCTCTCTTTCCAAATCACTGTTAAAACCACTGTTACATGGGTAAATTGATATCAATGCTAATTCACAATAAAGTTAAAACCTGATATGTTTCAGCTCCTCTAGAGTGAGAGCTTCTGCTACTTAGAAGTAGTTTCACAGGTCCCTTTGGTCCTGACACACACCATTATATTTTTTGTAGCTAGACTATATTTAAGTCTTTGCAATAGAAAAGCAGCATAACTTTGTACATTCAATTGGAGGTGTTATAATAAAGCTTTTCCATGGAATTTTTCACTACAACCCACCACTGACTATCAGTGCTGAAATACTCGGTTCAGAATAATAAATCTTTCCATCTTCAGAAAATTTTAACCATTGGCTTTGTCCTTTATTTAGTTTTTAGTCTCCACTTTAAGCTCAAATTTGAAATACAAAGATGTCCATATCTTGCACCTGAATTTTGATCCTTAGGGAGATTTGGCAGGAATAACTGAGATGAGTGAGCTGAATCCCTAAAATGGAAAGAGTAGAAACATTGATGCAACTGTCTCATAAATTAGGAAAGCTGTCAAATCAGCGGGAAGCAGGTAGGTGTGCAAAGACAGTGAAGGTCTCAAAGGATGGATGTGATTATCAGCTCCATAATTTTGTTTTTCAAAATGGGAAAAACCTTGAAATCAAGGCAACAGATTGTTTTGATTTTGGCTATATTCAACCTTACATCTGCAACAGGTCCTGGAGATTTTGCAGTCACCGAAGAAGCTATTGGCATTATGTGAGACCACTATAAACATAAAGGGGGAGCTGCCAGCTCCCTGCCTGGTGCTGGGTGCATCCAGAGGGAAGCTGTTTGTCAGTAACTGCTTCTAAGTTCCCTGATATAGTGTATTTAAGTAGTAAAAAAACCCTGCCTCAAGTGATAGGTGTGGCTCCATGTGGTCAGAAACAGTACCTGAAGACTCACAAGGGAACAAAAGGCCTGTGGCTAGTTCTGACTTTGGCTTGTTAATGTCTATAGCAGGATTTTTGGTGATAGAGACTGAATGAACTGCATTAGGATAATTTATTTCTACTATTCCAAGAAATAGTCAGCTTATCTAACTACTGATAGACTTGGAGATCTTTTGTGTTGTGTTGTGATCATCTCCAGTCTAAGCAACTACAACATGGCAATTGTGCAGCTTATTTCTGATGATCCTTGCAACACAAAGTGATCTATTGCTATTCATCAGCCCATGTATCCACCTCAGTTCCACAGAGCTAAGGAATCATTAGGGTGGTAGAGAGATTCCACTGCAGCAATGGGGCTCAATGATAGCAGTCTCATTGTGTTCACTGGTTTGATTGTCATTGGTGGGACTGGTGCTCCAAAGTGAGTAAGGGCAAAACCTGATGGGAGCAGACAGAGCAGGTCTGCAGGGCAGAATGACTTTGTGTGCTTGCAGTGTATGCAAACTGTCAGAGGACAGTAGATGTGTGAAAAATACCGGGAGAATATTCAGTTTCAGTGCTTCTTTTGCAGCAGAAGATCTCTAAAGTTGAAAGAAACAAATGATAAATTTAAGACTTTTTTAATAAGGGCTTTGAGATAGAACAGTGAAACAAGGCTATCAAGAAGTGCCTAACTTCACCTCAAACTCAGCAGCAGAATCAATCTGACATTGCAAAGATTCAGGAAATGTTTGAAAATCTGGACGACAAAAGATCCAATTTGTGAATTCAAAGTTTTCCAGAGGGAAATGAGAGAGAAAAGAGGCTGTCATTTTATAAATAACTTTTAAAGGAATTCTTTACAATCAAGTATGTGTGCACCTGGTTTCACAATAAAAAGCCAAGGCTTCAGCCGACAAGTCATCCAGTGCAGTGACAGTAGAATTTCTGACTCTCAAAAACATGGTGATGGTTTTAAAATTTTGTTCTTCTTTGGTGCCAGAAGAAAAGCAGCTGCCCAGTTTCAGAGGCAAGAGATCTTAAGATCTCTTGTACTATTCTCTAGTACAGTTTTGTCAAATACACATCAGGTAAGAACCTCTGACTGCACCTGTTCTTTCAAAACAAATCCTGCTTCTCACTACAGGAAGTGAATGTAAAGTAGATATTGATTTGTAAAACAGCTGCAGTATATTGATACATTCTGACCAATGAGCTGACATTTTGGCTGAAGAATGCTTTTTCTAACAGCAGAAGAAAAAGACAAGTCTGCTCACATCAAGTATCATTTTTTTATTTCTGTTTTTATTTGGTATTTCATTGGCAGGTATTGACCAGACTGTAAGTTTTTATACTGTGCTGGATTCATGTGTTAGGTTTGCTCCCTTTTATGTTAGGAAATTCTTCAGAATTTTCCCTCTTTCCAAAATTGGTGTATTAATTGCACAGCAACCAGAGATACAATAATCAAAGTGAGGGGATTTTTTGTTACAAGCTTGCTTTGGCTCATTGACATCACCAGGGCTCCAACCCTATATTATCTTAAAGGAGACGTGTTCATAACACAGAAAACTTCATATTCTGGTTATTTTTTCTATTTTCAAGTCAGGAAGGACATGACAATAATACTTCTACCACCCTTATCTTGCATGTACTGGTATATAATGTTCTTTTGATTTTGAATTTTGGCATTCACACTTTCTAAACATACTTTTACACGCAGCCAAGTTGGGTTCTTTTTTTCTGAATTTAGCTGGTAAGAAATGCTGGGAATTTTCTCTGAAATCATAAGGTGTGAGAAGCCATTATCTGCTGTAAAAACGAATAAAATTTCAATTGCCACTGGAATTCCTCCACCGCAATGACATTACATTGTGTGGCTGTCAGAGGGCTTAGGCACAGTATTTCTCTCATCAGTGGCTCCTTCTAAACAGCCCCAAAATACACTCTTATTCTCTGTGCAACAGAAGTATGAACAGTATAAAGACCAAGGCATATGTGTTTAATTTTGTCCTATCGGTTGTGATTGTAAAAATAGAAGCTTGATTTGAAAGGAGAATCTTTTAAAACCCTTTCAAGACTAAAGTGTTCATACAAATCACTGTGTTAATTATATACCCTAAAAACTATGCAAATAATCTTTTTAGCGGTGAATTAATAATGTTAATTATTTGAAAAATAGCATCTAAGTGCAGGGAGTTTTTTCACAAAAATGTGTCAATGTATTTAAAATTCTCATGCTGAGTGTACATTTTAACAGTTCTGATTTATTTCTTTTTTAATAGTGACAGATGAATTCTCCCTGTACTATTTTAATGCTAAGCAACAGATAAAGGAGACAATTACAGGTGCAAAATATTTACGCTGGGTTCTAGATTCTTGCACAAATTTCTTAAATAATCATTTACATTTCAGATCTTAAGGTTTCAATTTATTTGCCTGTTGCACAACTGAAATAATGCTAATGGAAATGCAAAAATTGTAGCAACTAAGAGAGACACATTCAAGTGAGGCTCTTGACCTCTTCTTTAGATTTGTGGACATAAATTGCTGCCCAATCTGAAAATTTGTCGGAAAAGAGTTCTCATGACCAGGGCATTGGTATGCACCTGGATCAGAACGTTTAGTTCATAAATTATTTGATGTATCCATATCTTTTTAGCTTCCCAAAGGCATACTTATATCTAACCCTTCCTCTGGTGAAGGGTAGCACCACCTGAAAAGCAAGACATAACCACTTCCCTGTGCCTCCCACAGCTGGTGCTATAGCAATAGACCTTTGCTTTCAAGCATATTTAGGCACAGGTACCACAACACTGCTACTGTTCAAGCTGGGGCTCTCTGTAGCTTTACATCTGCACCACTGATGGAATGCTTTGAGTCCCAGAATTTTCCAGCATTTTGTCTTGGGATTCATATAATCTGTGACAATGATGAGGTAGGCTGCTACCACTGTGTGAGACTAACAGTCAAATCAAGGACTACTGGATTTCATACAGTGTATCTGTAGTACTCCAAAGAAGAACAAAGAAAACTAGAAAAGTTTACAAAATTAAACTAAAATCTGAGAGACAATATCTTATTACTCCCAGTTATGGAAATAAGGTTTTAGTTCTATGGAGTGTATGGCAAGATTATTTTATAAATAAACAAATAAATAAATAAAAGCAGACCACAAGGTCTGTAAAGAGATGTAACTGATATTATATGCCCTCTTACATTGAGAATAGCAATTAACAAAGGAATAAGACGTGTGGCTACAATTCATTCATTCATTCATTCATTCACACATTCTTTCCATAACCTGACTCAAATTCCTAGCTGGGTGGTGCATTTAATGAAGTGATCAAGTGACTGAAAAACTTCCAATAACTCAATAAAATTATCTTTCAGTATAATCATGGTATATACATATTTTCAATTGAATACTTACATTTACAATTATTGATTGCATATGCAATGCAAATACACAAGCAAAAAAGTACATAATCAACATTTTGGTTTTGAAAATTCCCACAGTTCTCACTTGCATTAGCTGAGATCTTTGAAAACTGAAAATTGGCCTTTAATTGATCAAGTTGAGTGAGAAAGAGGTTCTTTGGTGACAGAACTTCTACTGCAATGCACGATCAACAACAAACAGAAAGATTTTTCCAGATAATTATCAGAAATAACTTGAACAGCCAAGCATTCTTCATCTCATATCAGAGAGATACCATAGGGAAAAGATATGTTGTACCATAAATTAGATGCTGTGTTTGCTCTTTTTTCTTCTCAGTGATGGTTGATTTCTGGTGAAGAAAAGTTTTATACATATCAGGACGCAATGTCACTGCCACAGGAGTGTGAGAAGTCTTTTTTAGTTAGTAGATTATATTCAGTTCAGTCCCTGAGCTAATTCATTAAATAATATTGCTCCTTCCCAGGACTCAGGAAAAAACAATGTGTGGGATCATTTTCTACCTTCTTGAAAGAATTCTTATATTACACCAGACTGTCTAACATATCTACTCCACAGTCTTTGGTTTATCAGAAAGTTTATTAGATTTTGTTCAGGAAAGAGACTCCAAATTTTACTCTTATTCATCCCTGATTAAAACAGGCAATGTGGAAGAATCTGTAGGTTGGGTTTTACACCTGAAGGTGCAGGAGCGCTGGTAACCTGGCAGAATCCTTCACACTGAGGACTCAGAAACGCTGATAAATGCCAGTGACAAAATCCTAACCCCTCAGCAATGACTGACACAGATGTTATTTTTGCAGATAACAGTCTTATGGTACACGAAGCATTAGTCATATCTTTTAAATAATTCAGCAGAATATTAATATACTCCAACTGCCTTGTACTTAAGAGTGACAGGTGTATTTAAATTAACCCTTCATAAAACACCCAGACCATCCAAGACATGAATTTACTTCAGGACCACTGGCTTTAAGTGTCTGATTCTCCACAATTTTTGACTCCAATAAAAGGGTTGATATACATTGTATACTCAGACAATGAGTATACTCAGTGTTTTTTTTGTCTTTCTCTTTCGCACTGATGCCAGTCTTTTAAGAGGAAAAGAGCAAGAGTAAATTTCTGTTCCAGTCCATTGGTGTAACTGTGGAGTGCAAAACTGGAAATATTACTCAGAGTGGTTTAAAAAGACCATTAGGATTTAGTCTGCCAGAACTGTTTACCTGTTGCTGTCTGGAAACTACTGTGACAAATGAAAAGTTGGGAGGTTTTTAACTAAAACCAACATTTACTGGTGGGGAGAATGAGGGTAAGAAGGCCTCATTTGACAAACGCTGTAAAGGAAATGAGATGGCGTTATTTATGGAGTGGGTTTGTCAATTCAGGTTACATAGGGGAATGGGGACCATAACTCTGCTTGTGGCATGAACCACTCACTACTTGCAGTCTTCTGCCTCTGCATAACCTTCCCAGGGCTGTGTAACACCCACATTTCTGTCAGGCACCTCTTTGCTGTGTGTGGGTCACAAACATGATTTTGAGCATTAGCTCAAGTTTGGTGATGTGTGAAAAGTGTTTGTCCTGGTTGATTGTTCAAAATGCATGTTCTGGAGGATTGTACTTTCAGTCCTGTGTTTGTGTATCCGATGTTGTGTGGACTTTCCTTTTTCTGCAGCTGAACCCAAGGTTTGCCCCATTCAGCTGTCATGCTCTGCTTCTTATTTGTAGAACAAATAACATTTTTTTGTTGTTACTCTGAAAATGTGGAAAATAGAAGTATTGTTATATCTGCCTTCTTCAGAGATTGACTGTAAGCCTATCTGCTTTCCCTCTCTTAAGGAAAAAAGGCACAAAACCACAATACAACAAAACCGAAACCCCTTTCTCAATTATCTGTACCTCTGTAACAAGAAACATGTTTTTCTTTGTTCATCATAAGGCAACATTGTTAGGTGAAGCAGAATCCTAATATTCAGGCTACCTTTTCTTCACAAAACCTTTCTCCTGACATGATTTTGCACAAAACCCTGAACTTTCCAGTTAGCTGAGGAAAGTGGAATCGGCAGGGGTGACCAGAGAGAAAAATCTTTAAGGTACAAGGCACATAAAATAGGATTTTATAGTCAAATGTCCATTTCACAGACTGCCTGTGAATTTAAAAAACCAAAAGTAGAGTTATAATTACTTCTAAGACCCACAAAATGATCTCAAGCACAAACCCTTATAGCAGAGGCCAAATCCTCCAGAGAATATCTGCGTCCCGGTCTGGATTGTTTTAGGCTAGGACAAGAGCTGGACGTGCTGCCCCGGCGGCTCTGGCTGCAGGGCCCCTCCGCCCCGAGGGAGCACCTGCCAACAGCTCCTTGGCAGCTGCGCTTTGTGCCAGCTGTACCAGCGCTGCACGCTTCCCTCAGGCCCTGGGAATGCATCCGGGAGCTTCCAAAAGTCCCCAGTGCCCTTGCCTTGCCTTCTGAGCTCTGGGGACGCAGCTGAGGAGCTTCTACTTGGTGCCTCTGGGGTAATGCTTTTATTTTCATTTAAACTGGGAATTTGGAAAAAGAAATGGTGTAGCTGTCCTTTAAGGATCATAGTAGTCCTCTACATTTGGTCTATTTCTGTTCTGCTCTTTCAGGGTTTCTGGAGAGGAGAAAGAAAGACCTAGCAATTCTTTTCAGTAAATGCTTTGCAGAGAAATATTCTTTTAGTTCTGCCTTAGGAAGTTGACTATGGACTTGTGTTGGAGTTTGGACAGGAATCTAAATGGATTGACAATGACAAGTGCTGGTGTATTATTGAAGGAAAATTGAAATATATGTGCTCTGATGAGTTGTAAAGACATCAATGCTAAAAATTATATTTCCTTCAAAAAGATCCTTTAATTTTTAGACATACTTTTTTCAGTGCAGTCACAGCTGTCAGCACTGACAAGGTTGAATTTACTAATTCATGTCTTCCACTTCTACTCTGTAAAAAAGCTAAATTGTCTAATGAAGAAGCTCCCAGATTAGCTTTTCTTTTTAAAGAGTGATGATAATAGTAATAATAATAATAATAATAATAATAATAATAATAATAATAACAATAATAATAAAGTGAGTTCTTCATCTGCAATTCCAGCTTTGATCTCTCCAAGACTGTGACTAGAATGTAGGCAAAAGAAAGAGGAAGCACAAAGACAAATTATGGCTGTTGTAAAAACAAAGTTTTTATAAATCTGGTTTCTTTCATGTGATTTCTTTCTTAGAGAGGATAATTGCTGAAATACTTTGTGTGCTTTATATTTTTTCTCCTTTGTTCTCTACCTGCCTCTCTGTATATTTGTGACAAATAACAGATTCAATTTCTTCTTCAGCATTTTGCGTCATATGTTTCTGTACTGCCACATGGGTGACTGTGGCACACAGAGAGTTAATTTATCTGCAGGACTTTTATTCCATTAGAAAATTATTTCTCCACTGCCAGGTGATGATATCTGTTGTGTCTCTGGAAATGCATAACTCAAGGAGGTCCTGTTGTCCCTGGGCAAACAGGATCCTAGGAATAGCAGAAAAACATGATGTTCAAAAAAACCCAAACAAACACAAAATGCAGGAGACACAAACTCTCAGCAAAATCCCTCTTAGACCTGCAGCTGTATTGCACACAGAGATGTGCAGGACAAAAAGTGCTTGAAAATGACTTTTAATTCACTGTGTCTAGATACTGAGTGTCAGCTCTCAAAATATGAGAGTGCCAAAATCCAGATGGACCTCCTGACACTTTGACTGTGTTTATTTACAAGGTAAATACTTTGGCAATGTGACTAGGGAAGGTCCAGTCTAGCCTGAGTGTCTAAGAACATTTGGTACATAATGTACCATATCAAGAAGAAGAGTAAGCTATTAAATAGAAAGGAAGATTTGATTTCCCCTTGGCTGTAAAGGTCAGCCTGAGCAGATAGTTTAAATCATCCCAAAAAGGGTTCACATTACTGAAGATACTTGATATGTAGTTTTACTCCATGTTTTTTTTCTCAAGTACTTGGCATGAAAACATATTTCTTTGTCTTTTCACATCAGACTTGTGTTTAAAATTTTCTTTCTCGCTGTTTGTTTTTGGCAATGTGCTTGACTATGGTCATAGCTGGGAAAAATCCCATTAAGTGCAGATTTCTATTGAAATGTTTCATAAGTCTAAGATGTGAAGAAATTTTAAAATGTATTATTGGAAATTTGGAGCTGGGTTTGAAATTTGAAGTTCAGGAGCAATTTTGCTCTTTGTCTAGGTATTTCTGTGTGATATATTTCTGAGCCTTGTTCTTTCATCATAAAAACTTGGTTTCAAATAATTTTTCAAAAGTCAGTGAATTTTTTTTAGAAAATTCCTGTTCTCAAGGAAGGTCATGGGAACTGAAGTCACCTTTCTTTGCAAGGACATTTTTTACCAAACACCAAATACTTTGGTATATTTGAACAGTTCTCAATCAGTATTTGACAGAGCATTTATATATGCTGTGTCAGAGCCAGCCCCCATCTCTAATAATCATTTGGCAACATTCTATGTTCTGTCCATGGTCAAGCTTGGATAGAGATTGTCCTCAAAAAAAAAGATGAATATAGTGTATTTTTGGTCATTGTTTCTTAAAAGGGTCAGCTCCGGGTACACTTTTTTCAGTGTCATAGGACTTGTCTGTGAAATAGTTTCTGAGTAGTTTTCTAGATGTGAAAGTAAAGCCATGTAGGTGCTAATAAAACAATACTCATTAAAATAGCAATAATCAGAGGAAAAGTAAAAGCGTGTTACATGAAGCTGCTAAAGGTCATCCAAATGGAGTCTACATTGCCATACTGTAATAAATGCCCTCCCTGAACCTAGCTTACAGTAATATAAGTTATATAAGTAATATAGTAATATAATATAATTTTTATAGTTAAAGCAGAGAACACTGAAAACACCCAACTCTCCTGAGCTAGGGGGCTGCTTTAGTCTGATTTCCTACCATAGACTGCCTGTTTGGCCAGCTTGCAAGAAGATAAAGTAGGATGTTCTTGTTTCCTGGAAGTAGTTTTATAATCAGTTGGCTTACTTGGACGTTGGAGAATGTTCATTATTCACACACCTTGACTGAAGCTACTTCAGCAGTTTTGCAGTACAATGACTAAGAGTGATATCAACTATAGTAAAGCAGAATAGTCAGTGTCATAGATTTTTTTTTTTGTACCTGCTCTGTTTCTATCATATAGCTTTGGAAGTGTCCTTTAATGAGCTCAGAGTGCCAAGGTGATATGACCCCAGTGTGCTTGTCAGCTGTCCCCAGGCAGAGGCTGATTTGCATTCAGACCAGTCAGCCTACAGGGACAGAGCTCCTTATCTGTCAGTAGTTCACATTAAACGTAGGACAGATCTACTATGGAGTTCAACCTACTGTCTCCTACATATTAAATAAAAACTTTTTTAAAGGTGCTATGTATGCAATTCTCTGAAAAATGGTGCAACAACATTGATTTATGAGACAAACATATATGTGCCAAGATTTAACCTAGATCAGATGTGATACCAAGGTCTTGCTTTGATTTGTATTTTGTGTGTGCTTCAGAATATCCAGAATATGCCTATATTTTTGCCATGTTGATTCAAAAAATCTTTCAACCATTAATAATAAAATATCAATCACACATGGAAAAAAATTACTTGAGAGTTGTCTAATGGTCCATAGAAAGTCACAGCTACATCTTTGACTGATCAAGACTTCAAAGCCACCAGAATGTGTGTTCCTATTCATACTGGAAAACACGGTATTACTAGTGGGGCTGAATGAAAATCTCATCTAGAAGTAACAGTATTCCTAAACAAAAATAAAGCATAAAAAGTAAAAGTCTGTTTCAGGGGAAACCAGCTTCATATGCACATCAGAGCTCAGTTGGCAGACGTGACTCTAATCCTATATTTGCTTCTGCATATGTCTTTGTTACTCACTAGATTCAGTACCATTCACCCTCTCCTTGGTATTATACTTTCATCCTATATTTAGTTCTTATCAGCTGACTGCTGGGTGTTTCTGATAACAACATACTCCCATGTGGTCTGGGGAGATCATTGGGTGTATCAGAGTTAAAGTTAAGTTTCCTTTCCTTGACCCAGCTGTGCTGCTGAGCATGCACTGGGGTACAAAACTCTTTTTCTTATGAACAGTTTGATTCTCTGTAGGACTGAACTCTGAGAATTCATCAGTAACATATTAGTAGACAATTCAAATATTGTCCTGCATTTTTTTTGTTGAATGACTGTTATACTCAATTCTTCCAATACTTTGTTATATCAGTATCAAAGTCCTGCCTCTCTTTACCTCATAATCTCACGTGAACTGTTGTCTCTCCTAATTCCCTTTTTAATAATATCATCAAGACAACCCAAAAATGAGCTCATAAAGTATTTCTATATTCCTATTTTGATTATATGAACAACCAAACTTTTCACTAATAAGCAGGAGTTTGCATTAGAGTCTGACAAATACTAAACCTCCAGCATTTTCCTAAAAAAATTGCTCAAATAATTGCTTTACTTTGTTCCATCAGTTAGGATTCTAAGTGAAATATACATTATCTGAGATCAAGGCATGTGGCTACATGCAGACATTAGTAGCAGCATATAGTAAGTCCTTCTCCCCTCTTCCTAGTACTGTCACTTTTTTCCCTACCCAGGCGACTACAGAGAAAAGAGAACTGTCATTTTATTTTGTCTAACACAGACTTGTGTATCTGAGAAATCTGGTGTGAGGGTGTAGCTGTTTCTACACTTCCCCTCCTCCCTTCCCACCACTGAACGTGAGAACTGATCCCAGGACAGTTCATTTACCATGTAACCCCTGTGAGCAGGAGCAGGATATTTATTGCTAACTTGAGGCAGAGCATTTTCTCATTGTGCCCAAGGCATAATCAGAAGAAATTATAAGAAACTTGTGTGTGCCCAGGTTTAGATATCACTTGCAAGAACCAAAGTAGTTTTAGATTTTTCATTTTCCATGTTGTTTGAGGAGCAAGGAGAGAGAGAGAACATCTTACAAAAGAATATTTCCGGTCAGGTTAGGCAGAAAAGGTTCCCATTAAAATGAAATTTTCAACATATAAACTTGGTTGGGAAAATATGTTTACTTTGTTGCATGAAGATTCGTACAAATTTTGCAGTTTCTGCATACTATGAGTTTCACAGATTAAGTTAAAAGAAGTTCCTAAATTGAATCAGGAGCTAAAGTTTTGATTTAAAAAAAAACTTTGAACTTGCCCTTAAAAATTTTTTAGATATTTCGGTTGCTTAGACTTCTAAAGAATAAATGTGATATTCTTTATAATTTCCAGATGGCAATGTTTGTTTTTCAGATTCAATATATATGCACACACACATAACTTCTTTTATTTTAGTTCTGTGTATTTTCACAAAGGCTGTGATTATTTCTAGTAAATATGACACTCAGATCCCTTGACTTTTTCCTCCTTAAAGGGAGGAACTGCATAACTTCCAATTCATTTGCCTAAAGCCACACTTTATGTGTGTATAAGTATATACAGATATATATGTGCAAGATGTACATACATATATATACATATATGTAAGATATTGGTGCATATGTCATCTTTAGCCTGCTTCCCAGAATGAATATTTTGTGCATACAAGGGAGGGTATGAGAAGGTACCGACCACTTCTCCTTCTGGCCACTGGGCAGATGTTGTGGAAAATTGCTTTCAAATTGGATTCTCTCACTTCTTCTACTCTTATATTTTGATTTCAGAACAACAGCCCATGATTAAGGGTAAGCATAAATAATAGCAAAGGAGTAAGGTGTGGGGGAAGGAGGGCCGGTGGTAGGAGCTGCAATGCAAAGTGGTGAGGGACAGGCAGTCATGCACATATAGTTAGTTATACAAACACCTATGTCTGGGTATACTCCACAATCTCAGGATCTTGCTACATGAAACAAGAAAATATTCAGACATTAATTTTTCCCCATTTATCTCTCTCCCCATGTTCCAAAATGAAGACTTTATTATTTTTTTGAATTTGAACAGGAATACAAATGAAAAAAATCCTGACTTCTCAGGACTGATTAGCTCTGTGCTTCAGGTATTCAGATGATCTATGTCACATCTTAAGCAAGTAGTAAAGCTGTCAAAACATAGGTGACCCCAAATATTTAACTGTTCATATAAAATGGAACTGCTTCAGCAGAAGAGAAATAATTAAGAGGAACAAGGGATTTGCCTTCGCATCATCCTTTACTAACCACTGACCTTTTGTGGGCAGCTGCTTTGTTGATATGTGAATGTGACTCCTCAGACCATTCTGGTACTCATGAAAAAGTGTTTTTGAAGAAATAAGGTTTTACATAAAATCTCTTTATGAGCCTTAGTAAGGAGGATCTACTGCAGAACAGGCTAAAGGAACAAACAGAGGGCTTGAGGGATGATCAGAAAAACACTGAGTACTTAGCATCAAATAATCAAACCTTGTCAGTGCAAAATACTAGGTTAGTAGAGCTAAAGAAAAAAGAGGTTCAAGCACTGAATGAAAGCTTTGGCTAGAAAAGGCTACCATTTTCAGACAGGTGGCAGCTATGAAATGTGTTCAGAGTAGAGGGAAGAGAAAAAACCTGGTGGTGATTTTGCTGTTCAATGAACCTTTGCTTCTGCATCTTGTGCATTGGATAAATAGATTCCTTTCCCCACACTTTGCCACAGAGCCAGGTGCCAATATCTCCTGGGGGGGGAAGATGAGAAGTGTAAATGCCAGCTCGTGTAGCAGAGACAAGGTGACTATAGGTTCCCTAGCAAGAGCTGTTAAAGGTGGTTTCTTGTTTCATGTGACGATGACATTTACGTAAAGGTATGTTGGCTTGAGGACACTTTTCTGCTATTTTCAACCTATTGACCACATACATAATTCTACAGCTGTAGAACTGCAAGCAGTCCAAGGAAAAGATTGCTCAGGTTTTAAAATAATTGTTCTTATTTGAATTGTTAATATTTTACTTTCTCTAAATGCTTTTAAGAATCTACTTGTTTTCAATTTTATAAAACCTTTTTAAAAATCACAGAATTTTTAAGCTGCTTAAATATTTCCATGAATCAGACCCAGAAAATCAAATCTGGTCTATTTAATATTTTTACATATTGCCTTCATATATCTAGACTATATAAAATATTATTATTATTAAAATTTTAACAGTGCTCTGTAATACTTAGATGAACTTCACAGGTATATGTGATATTTATAACAAATCAGAAAAGGATCAAACAACAAAAATCCAAGCCAATTTTATTGGTTCAAATTGGTGTAATAATTAGTTCTGAACTGCAACTAAGGGTCTAATTGGAGAAAATCACCCAAATTTACCCTCCCCCTTAGTCAGCGGTGAGCTTCATAGGACCCTCCCCAAGCCATATAAGGCCAGGAAGAATGTGCTAAGCACTGAGTGTGCTAAGAATAAAGTTGTACTGGGATGGATAAGGTTACTTTGAACTCTATATTTCATGTTTCCTGACATATCCCCCAAAGAACTGCAATTATGCTAGCAAGGCTGTAGGAGCGTTGAACAGTTCTTTCCCAGTTCTTTTGATTTTTGTTGCCTCTCCATGCATTCCTGTCCTGTTTAGAGCTGTGGTTTTTTACATTTTACTTCTGGTGTGCATGTTTCTGAGGATATTAGACAAACGTGCTGAAGGTTCACTCTGAGGCATGGCTATTTTTGTTAGAAGCTGATACTTTAGACTGAGCTTTAAGTGTTGCCTCTGGAAGGCCTTGGGTTGTTCTGGGAGGCCAGGTCTGCAGAGGAAACAGACATTTCAGAGAGCATAAAAGAAGAAGGAACACAATTAGGAAAAACAGAGGACCTCCCTCCTTCTCATTCTGCAAGTCCTGCGAGAGTCAGCAACCCAGAAGTACTATCTAAGCTGCCACAGTAAATCTTGACCTTTTAAACAGAATATCTCTTACCATCATCATGGCCGAGATAACAGCAGAAGGTACAGTAACTCTTTTCAAATATAATTAACAAAAAATCATATGTGATTTAACAGTATAAGTGAACTGGCCTGTCAAAATGATTTGTTGTTCTTAACAAATTATGTTTTCACTCCAGGATCATTTAATTTTGTTTTCTGCATTCCTTTCTATTTTTCTTTCCTGTTTTTTCTTCTCTCTTTTACTTTTTCACTCTTGTAGCCTGAGTTTTTACCAATTACTGAAACAAGTTCTCGGTACACCTCTAAAAATAACCTTAGTTTCATTTGCAGAACACCATTATTTAGGCATCTCCATCAGAGTGATACAAACAGGGAATGTCTGAAGTTCAGGGCTCTATTCTCAAGCCTTTTCTCAGAAAAAAACTTTGGTAGTCCCTTATAATCAGAGATTTACCAGAGTCAGAACAGCTTAATTTGTTTGCCCTGATTTTTCCATAGGGAGCACAGGGTATTTTTGAAGTGTACGTGAAGTTACTGAAGGGTAAAAGGTAAAAAAACCCTCCACTATCCTTATTTAGGTAGACTTGTAAGAGAGTCAGTGAAAATTGTGCTGAAATAAATATTCCAGATGTTGGCCTGCAAAAATGAAAAGCAATTGTATTAACCAATAAATACATATTCTAAAATGTGAATGTTTCATGTATTTTAACATTTCCTGACCATTCATATTTAAAGTATATTTTAGATGCATAACAATATTTTATCAGCTGAAGTCAGAAGGGGGGATATATTTTAAACGCAACCCTCTTTAATACTGAATATTTTAGTTGAATTTTACTCCAACTTTTTTCCACTCTTTATCTAAATTTAAGAGTGATGAAAATACAAAAAAAATGCTTTTAAACAATCTTCTGAGATTTACTTTATTCTGCTTATCAAGATTATGTGGTGTTTTAGTGCATGAAAGATGTTGTTTTCATCTTCCATTTTTATTGTTCATACTTGTAAGAGGATCTTCATTAAGTGCTATTAGAAAGTGATCCTGTTCCTTCTTAAGGGCTAATGTTAGGACTGTGTCAAGTAGTACAATCCTTGCTTGATGTCTGGTTAGCCACATCAGGGAAGCAATGTGATTTTTTAATCAGCAGTTGGACTGATCTATAATTTTCTTCTGGCTGCAAGTACTGCCAAAACAGGTGGCTCAGCCTGACAGCTCTAACTCAAATACTAACACTGGTTTATTTAGATATTCTTAACAAGGTTTGTTGGAAACCTTGGTTATTTTCTAGCTGTTATGAGGCAAATCTGTGAAATAACCAAATTAGAGAGATTTTTGGTCCAAAATTAATGGCAAAAAATATAAGACTTTAAAACCAGTCTGACTTTTCAGTAATTTAGCTTATTAAAGAAAGAAAATTATAGACTCTAGAATGAAACAAAAGACAATTGAATGAAGGGTGTGAATTTTTTAAAATTTTGTTTGTAGCATTTTTACAGGAGTGTTTTTACAGCTGTTACAGTGTGTGTGTTCTGTGGGGCTTTTTGTACAAAGCATAGACTTAAATGATAAGGAGCATCAGCTCCCCAGTAAGCTGACCTTCCATTGACAGGGAAATAAATGATATGATTAGTTTAGTTTAGTTTATATTTGGCTTAGTTTTATTTTGTTTTCATGTACTTGGAATGCACTTGTAGTGATTGACTGATTTTTAAACACTGTATCCACAAGATGGAAACTTTATTTATGGCAAAAAGTAAGGATTCAGCCTGAAGCTAATGTTTCACTGCAGTTTGTTTTCCTCTGGGGCTAGTACTGGCACTCACAACCTGAAACTTTAGATATAAACTTCAGCAACATATAGTTTGGATAAACAAAAAGCTATTCAACTACCTGCTACTTTGCACAATTTATTTTGTTTTCACAATTCATCTTGTTTGTCATACCACCTCCCAGCCCATGATTTGCTGGGCTCTTCATGACTTTGCTAGGACTAAACCACTTCTCCTTGCAATAGGTATTTATAACTTTTTTTCCACTGTCAGTCACAGAGCCAGACTCTTGGGCTCCTTGCCTTTGGGGGTACCATCCTGACACATCAGAGAGCAGGGCACAATAGTGATGCAGGACAGTGTCATTGCTGGTTTAGAGAATTGGCCCAGGGCTGGCAGGGTGTGCTGCTGCACATCTCAGGGTTCTCTTTCTGACAGCCTGTGTCAGGACAACAATCTATTCAGAGATGAACAGAGGCAATGGGGAGCTCCTTCAGGTCAACAGCATGATAATGATAATGAGATAAGTAACTTAAATATGTAGACAATAAGTCCTGCACTGCCTACCTGCACCACAAGCCATATGTGCCACTTATTCTTTCACACAGCTACAAATTGTTAGTTGTAGAAATAGGGGTGAAATGTACACTGTGAAAGACAAAATGAGATCCCTGAAGACAGCAATTCATAAATGTCCTTAGAAAGTTGGCAGGACCTATGTCTCCAGCTGTCAAGTATTTAGGAGAAGATTCCAAAGGATTATCTTCAACATTCTCCTATTACATGTCATTGCCATCAAAGAAATGTACTATTATAAAGTGGAAGTCCTTAAAATTGTATTAACAAAAGTACAAAGTGTCAGTACAGGGAATAAGTACTCTGTCTTTGCTGTACTCTCAGGATCTAATATTATTATTATTATTAGTCATATTATTACAATTAATAGTAATTATTGCTCTTGTTATTATTACATTCAAGCAGTTACTGAGTATTCTTGTAGCAGCCGGGATCTTTTCTGGGGTCCACTTAAGACTTTGTCCAAAAAGCCATGAGTCTCAAACTATGCTACTCCACTGTGCCTATGAGTCCAGGGACTGGACTGGAATCAGTGGCAGATGTAGTCGGAGCTGCCACCACTGAAACACGGACAGCAAAAGGCTGACACCTCTGAGAAATGGCTTCTGCCAATGTACAGCTTAATCTGTGTGAGCACAACAGCTCCAGCACCAGCCCTATAGCTGGTCCTTTCTAGTCCAATCTCCTGCAGGTCACAGTGCAAGGTTGATGGGTATCCCCTGACACTTCATCCTCCCACACAGGGAAGAATGAACAGAGACTCAGTTCTGCTTGCTGCAATGCTCTGGAGACTGTGCACTGATCTAATCCAGGAAGGTGAGGAGAGGAGAAAGACAAGGTTTCTGTGCCAGCTGTTTGTCTGCCACAACTTATTTCCCCAGTGGAGCAAGAGAGAAGCAGGAGTCAAATAGAAATGTGACAATGAGTCACAGTTTGGTCCTTATTTTGCTGCTGAGAGCTGTGCAACTACATATTTCCTCTGTCTGGGAGCAGGCTGCAAGGAGACAAGCTAGCCCCAAGGCTACACACAGCTTGTCAGTGACAAAATCAAGATCAGCTTCTGCATTTCAGCCCTTTTCTCAGGCTATTGGATAACTATGAAAAGTTTTAAGATGTAAATAATTTCAAAAGGCAGAAAGATGTGTGTGCTTGAAGATTAACAGACATTAAACTACTAATGTATGAGAAATAACATATAAGAGCCAGAGGGTAAAATCCCAATTATTTCATGAGTGTGATGGTCAGAAGCTAACAGAGGTATCCAATTGGCAAAATGTTTAATGAAGGCACACTAGAAGCAAGAGGCAGATATAGCTACTTCTCATGGTAATTCATGAGTTACTGCTAGATGTGCCAGTAGTGTTGACTACAACAGGGGCCTAGATGAATAAATTGGATTAGATGATTCATTTTGATGACTAAAGGCATAAGAGGTGTTTCTTACCTTCCTTTCTTACTGCTGTTTATGCATGGAGCTAGGATGTTTATATAGAATCTATCTGCACCTAGCAAATTTTCAAAATTAAAAGATGCCTCCTTTCTCTGCCTTTCAATGTTAATAAGGAAGAAGATAGTATACCTGTTACAGCAGGGTAAGGAAAATACAACAATTTTAGCTATGATTTTTTAAGGAATCGGTCTGTTCTAGTTCAGAACAACCAGGTAAAATCAACAGCCTTATTACACAAAGTAAAAAAAAAAAAGTCATAAAATCCAGATCTGCCTGTGAAAAAAATCTTTGTGGGGAACAGAAGCTCCAAATTCTTACAGAAATTCCTTAAAAATTATATTACCCTGTGGCTGTGGGCCTGTACAACCATGCTGGTTCGGCTTCAGTCTTGGTGTTTTCTCATACATAGCCTGTTGAGTCAAGCATGAGGCCAGATTGGTTAGCTTGGCTTTTAGGTTTAAGAATTTGTGGACGATCCTACTCAAAGCCAATACAGTATTTATGCACCTTTAGTTGGTACAAGGCAACACTTAAACACAATTCATTACCTTAGGTAGCCCCTCAGAGAGTCAGGGGCTTAGCTCTGGACATAAGGCAGACTGAAAACCTATAAACCAGTCAGGGGTTTAGCTCTGGAGAACAGGAAGACTGAAAACCTATAAACCAGAGGGCCAAGCTAATGCATCGTGTTAGTACACAACAGGCTAAAACTGTGTGTGTTCAGTTAGCTCCTGTTGTGGACAAACAGCTGGACTGTAAGTCTGAATATTTATTCGATTTTTTTTTTTTTTGAAAGATCACAAAGAACCTTGTGATCTTAAGTATTTGGAGCATATTTTAATGTTACTTATATATTTAGAAATGTTTTCAAAATCCTACTAGTGTTTTCAAGTAATTGGGAAAATCAGTTACCACTGACCTAAATATGAAATCTATGCAACTACTTACATTCTCAGAAGTCTCAACCTATAGTTTCAGAGACATAAACATTGAAAAACAAATCTAGTCTAGAAATATTTTGAGTACTTTCACCCACTGACTGCAATATAAATACTGAGTAAGAGGCAGATTTACTCTCTTTTTACTACTCAGTTCTGGAAAGCAGAAACTGTTTTACTTTAAAATATTTCATAATACAGGTCTGGCTTCAGTTCAGGACATACTGAGGGGAGAGAAACAAATCAGATTTACCCCATTTGAAGCAGCTCATCCATTTACAGAAATGAAAAGTTTTTTCCTTTCTGATGATGACAGTCACTGGTTTCTTCTCTGTTTAAAAAGATTTAACTAATGTAAACTACAAATTTTACCAGGCAAACCATATTACAGTAGTAGAGGATTACTTTTAATAGATTTGCTTTAAATCCAAATGATTGAAAGGACTTTTAGATTGCCAATTTTAGTCATGATTTAAATCAACAAACAAGAAACCTGGATTTAAAAATAGCAATTTTCAAGATTTTTGCAAATGTCCTCTATCATTCTTTTTCGAAAAAGCAACCAATGTGGCAACCGAAGACATCCCTTCTCACTAAATTTGTGTCTTTTAGAGAAAAATATAGCCTAAATATCTGTCTAATAAAACATTATATATTTTGGGAGTCCTTTATCTTGATTCTTAGCTTTTTCATACTGGGGTTTTGTTGTTGTTGTTGTTTTTTAATACAGAATGGTGAATGGTGCATTTCTCTTGTGCTAGATAATGGTTCCATTTTTGCTTGTGGTTTCTGTCAAGCTTCATTAGGATGGAAATTTTAATTCAATTAAAATGATACAAACCCAGCTGTTAAAAATTGTTTATATGTGTATATTTACATACTTAGATGATAAAAATACGTTAAATAGGAAAAGTCCATTTTAAGTATAAGCTCTCTTGATAAGTTAAATGATTTATTAAACAAATATAGCGCTATTTCTAATTTAAGTTCTTGGCCACTGCATCCTATAAGAATATAAAACTGAGAGAGCTCATTTTCTTTCATATAATGTTTATTCAAAGGTAGGGGGAAAAAAATCTACTTTTTTTTTTTTAAATCCTTATTAGGCCTTGGTATAAATAGGATAATAATTGAGTACAAATAGTAAAATAAATTGAAATTAGGAACAGATTATTTGCATTTGCAAACAGGCTATACTCTCAAAAAAAGGCTGCGCTAATTTGACTGCATTTGCTTAGTCAGTGATTTCCAAGAATTCAGTGATTTCTTTAACTCTTTTCACAACAGTGATGGCTTGATCATAGCTTTTTTGTTGTTGTTGTTTAAATAAATGTGATTTCTATAAATAATAATGGAAAACTGTAATATTGTGGAAGTATGGTCCTTAGCACAGGGTTTTCTTAAATTCATGTTTAATTTTAAAGGGCATTTTAAAATGACACTTACAGAAAACTTTACTATGATTCAAAAAGCATCAGCAGTTTTGTTCCCTGCCTATATTCCCCCACTGCAGCCTCATTTTAGTGGGTCTTACAAAGGAGGATTGTTAAGCTATAATACTGAAGTATCTTCAGAGAGGTGTAAAAGAGGAACACAGTTTTTTACTGATTTAAAAGCAAACCAAAGGTATGGTTGAAGAGAAGTTTCAGGGACAGGCAGGCTTCATGTCCTTGCTGCTTTACATTGGCAGACCAGACTGGTCACACAGTACATGAAGCAGATAAGCAAGAAGTAAGATGCAAAGTTACTGCATATAAACACTTAGCTTAAAGCTATGGACAACCAGCAGTGCTTGTTATCCATATGATCCTGCTATCATGTTCTCTTATCAACTTTTAATATTTTTATAATATTTAATATTTTAATCCTATCCCTGTACCTTTATATAGTATGTCTTCCTTCAGTGCATTGGAACAAACCATTCAGACTCTAGATTCCTGAGTGGGAGTGTGTTTAAGTTCTATATGGTCAAAAGAGACCAGAAAGATTTAGCTTCTGTTTTTTTTCCTAATATGTCCCTACAGCACAGTTGATTTATGTAAGAAAGTCTATTTTGGGAATTGTGAAGCAAGTCCATGGCTACCAAATCTTTGACTAATGGTAGAGATAGTGACACCAATAGGTAGCAGAAATACCAGAGGACACTGCTGACAGCTGTCCCATGTTCTTTCCTTTTCTTCATTGTCTCTGATTTATTTTTGTCCCTCACCTCTGAATGCAAAACATAATGAGACAAAATCATAAAGCACATTGTAAGTAGCTGCATTATTCTTTAGACTCATTATATTTTGAGTAAAAGAGATGAGCTAACAAAACAGGTCATGCAATGTAGAGGAGGCTAAAGAGAAAAAAACCATAGGAGTTACCTATTTTTTTTTTCTTATCCCAAATAGTTCATATGCTAAAACCTACCTATGTTATACTTTCACTCAAATCAGTTCAGTTGTTCAAAATCATAGTCAGTGCTGAGCTCTATCCTAACAAATCAGAATGAAAAAACTGTGCCTTTAAGTTTATTCAAGACTCACTTGAGTCCACGGGCAGATTTGACCTTCTTTTAGAATAAGTCTGAGAGCATAGTATGGTCTTGTATCTGGTCTAGAAGTTCTGCTTGGTGCCACGCAAAGGCATTTACCATAAGAAAGGAAACTATTAAATGCCAGGTACAGAAAAACTTTCTTACTGGAGAAGTCTCCTCTTTGTATCTTCAAAGATAGTTCTAAAAAAACCTTTACAAATATGTAATGAGTAAAGACCTGCTACTCCCTCTACGTGCTTATGTTCTCACAGCTTCAAAAGTATCTCTGTACCTTTGCCTGGAGTCAAATTGTCAAAGGCACAATGAACCTGAGCCTTTGTAGCCTCCTTTGGTATGTAAATTAGCTCAATTTTTTCCTATATTCCATTATGTAGATTTAAGTTGTGGCTCTCTGTGCATGTCAGGAAGGCTAAATCTTGTTTCAGTCTTTGCTGAGAAGCTGTTCACAATTGACACAATTACCATAAATATAGTTTTCTGGTAACTATTTTACTGTTTCTAGAGGCATAATTTAATACATCTATTCAAATGTTAAGGTCCTTATTTTGCATTGACCTTTTCCTCCTGTAGCAGGTAGGATTTTAATTTTGACTTCAGGTCTATCCATGCAACTCTTACTGAAGTAGTTGTATTAGTACATGAACACGTCTGGTGTAGGACACACCTTAACACCCCAAAGAGGTGATAACCCATGTATATGGTACAGTTCAAGTTATATAGTTTATAATGGTTTATAATACCAATATTTAAACTGCAACTACAACACAAAAATGTAGTATAATTTCAATGGCTTTTTCTAAGGAAAACATTAAAACTCTCTTTTTCCTGGAAGTTTTTTGCATCACCCTTCATGATAGGAGTAAAAAATGTGAGCATTTTACAGGGAGGCCTCCAAAATTAGACTGATCCTTTTATATATTTACTGTTGATTTGGTTTGTTGGGGTTTTCTTGGTTGTTTGCTTTTTTTTTTTTTTACCATGAGTGTTTGTATAACACTATTATAGCAAAAGATCTGTGGTACATGTTGAATTTGAACCCTGCCTGTCTGGGCCAGCTCCATGACTAGATGACTGACAGCATCCTATGAGTTGGAGCAGAACAACAACTGCTTTAGCCTAAATTTATCTCACACTTTATTAAGTCCATGAAGATGTGTTTTTGCAGTAGAAAGGGAATTCTGAGAACACGATTTTTTTGCTGATTCACAAATGGAAGGGCACAAAAACCTTTTGTTTTTGTTTTTAATCAGTAAATATGCTTGACAAAATTTTAACTTTAGTAAGAGGCACAACAACTGAAAACTAAATACAAGCTTTTTTTTTCCCAGCAAAAAAACCCCAAACCCCACCCTATTATCAGATGCTCAGGCAGAATCCATGTGAGATATATTTATCCTAAAATGCATCTCTTGTTCTAACACTGTGATTTTGCATTCATTGATTACATAGAAGCCACATGAAATGCTCTGGAGAATGTAACGCTCTACTGAGCTGTTAGCAAACCAGATGAAGTGATGAATTTCCAGATGAGTGGAAGTGAAAACTCTCCCAGCTTACTCCCTCCCTTTCTTCCCCTTCCAGACATAAGTGCAGTGTGTCCCTCTGCTCAGAGTCACAGCTCCATGCCTATTTCTTTCATTTATCACGAGGGAGATATCCATAGATTTTGTAATACAACTTGATTGAATTTTGCCTGTAAGTTCCTATCGAACCAGAAGTGTCCAGGAATGTGTTGTTTTTATTATACAGAGCTCATGTAAGAACAATCATAAGGGAAATTTTACTAGGCCAATGTTACCCTGGAAAGAAAGGAACTTCGGAAATTATGTGGAAAAAACAGCTACAGATATATGAGAATGCAATTTCAGGAAATCTTGGCAAGGTTAGCTACAAATATTGATGAGGTTTCAGCATAAAAATAAAATTAAATGTGAATAAAATTGTGCATATGCAGATAATAGTGCATTGGGAAGGGGAATCAGCAATTTTGCCAGAGTTAATGAGTTAAGATAATTTTAGCTATACAAAGAAAACAGTGATGTGAACTAGGATTTTGTCTTGAAAATGAATTAGTAGAAAATTCCTTTTAAGCATATATTTGCCATTGTTTCATTCATCAATCAGGATAGGCAAATGCATTTCAAACTGTGAATGCTAAGGGAAGTTTCACAAAAGGGAAAGTCAGTTGTAAAACTAACTTTTACTACAGTGTTGCTATCCACTCTTCAATATGTCATTCTAAGTATGGATCAGAAATAAAGCCACATCTGTGGAGGCTGTCATGATTATAAAGTGACACTGCATCTCTAATTTTTTTCCCCTGTGATAGTGCTTAGGTCAGGGCTACATTGGTCTAATGACTTTACTTCATGCAGCTGGAAACAGTCTTTATGCTAGAATCCTAAAATAACTTAAAGATTCTTTGATTTCCTGTATATTTTACAGAATTTAATCTTTTTTGTAATTATTTTAAGCTCCAATGTGCTACTAAAGTGAATATTAAACTACACAACTGTCCAAAAGCACCCTCCCTTGCCTAGAGAAAAGGAGGTTCTGGGGAGACCTTATCTCTCTCTTCCTGAAAAGAGGTTGTAGTGAGATGGGGCTCTGGCTCTTCTCCTGGGCAACAAGTGACAGGGCAAGAAGAGATAGCCTCTAGCTGCACCAGGGGAGGTACAAGGTGGACTTCAGGAGAATTTCTTCCTGGAAATGATTGTAATAGATTCGAATGGACTGCCCAGGGAGATGGTGGAGTCACCCTGGAGGTGCTCAAGAAACAATTGGACATGACAACCAGTGCCCTGGTCTAGTTGGCAAGGTGCCCAAGTTGGAACTCGATGATGTCAGAGATCTTAACCCTAAATGATTCTGTGATTCTGTGATTAAATTCTGGAGAATATTTTTAGTGCTTACTTGCGCTGTTCTGATATCTAAATTGTGCTTTACATTTTCTGCTCGATGACTGGGTTTATACATGAGTAACACGAAGAAGAAAAGTGATTACTGCACTCATCATTCTCCTGGAGATGACCGCATCTGGTAGGCTTCAGGATCTATGAGATTCCTCACTACTCCCTGCCAGAGCCATTTGCAGTGGGATGCCTCTCCTTTCAGTGCTGGATGGCTGTGGTGGTCCCACATCCCCAGGTGCAAGGAAGCAGGCAGCTGAGCTGGTGCTCCACACAGGCACACACCTCTCCAACCCACTTTCCTGACTCACTTTCCCCAACTTTTTTACTCCCATTAATCATCCTGTCTATTAAATCTTATTTCTGTCACCTCAAATCAGTGCTACTTCAAGCAGAACAAGCAGCACAGTACTTCTTAGTTCCTGTAGTTACAGTTTTTGAGTTTATTATCAAGTATCAGAAATTTTAATATTCTGAAATAGTTTTTCAACATGGCATACATTTGTCTTAGATATTGCAAAATTTATACAAAATTTTAACTAACCCTCTCCATTGTTCTCACTATGGTATTGAGACACTAGGAGCTGTGAATGCAGAATATTTATTTGCAAATATCATGAAGTTGTAATCATCGATTCCTTGTATCTGCAGACTCTGCCACTTTCTCCTCTGTTCTTTCATCAAGCTGTTTACATATTCTTGGCATTTATCAAATGTGAATACAATTTTAACTTCCAGATGCTCCATCTTCCCCTGAAAGTGCCCAGGTAGGCAGATATGAATTACATCTTCTTTTGAAAACAGATGTACATTGGTTGCATTGGAGCAATTCCAGCATCGGTCTGGTCCCACTGGAGAAAGCAGCTGTTCTTCAGGTGAAACTATTTGACTAAGAACAAAAAAGTTCCTTATAACATGTGTCTGTTTTAGCTCAGAAATCTAATTTTCAGCCAATTCCACATCTCCCTGTTTTTATGTTTATGCAAAAATGCTGGAAAGGAGACTTTTCCTCTTCTCCTTTAGAACATCTGCAAAAAAATTCTGCAGAAGTCTGAATTCTGGGTCTTGTGGGTATGTAGGACATAAAAATAGTTATGATTAATATTAGGTTCCGGTGTTAAAGATTAGAAAGAAATAGTGAAGTAAAAGCTTGTAAGTCCCTAAAAAATTCTCTAGATTTTCTTCCCACCCTGACTACTCATTTTCTCAGTTGCCTGGTGAACAGCTTGTAGTTTGCTATGTAATATGGAAATCAATCTCCAGTCTGCAAAAAAATCCAACCAAGCAACAAACCCCTCCAAAATCAATAGGTTTTCTTCTTTTGTGCAATAGTGGGTATCAAAACAAAGAAAATATATAAAATGTGCTAAAAAATTGAGTGTTTACAAAAGCCTGTGAAGTCCTGGTTGTACATGATGTTCTTCTCTTCACTTCTCCCCTCGTCCAAGCAATACCAAAGCTTCTTCTCTTTTAGGGTATACTTTAATTACGTAAATATAAAATAAGCATGAGCTACATGAACACACTTTAAATCAGAATATGCTGTGTATTCTGCAGACAGAGAAATGAAGGTGTTAAAATCTTCAGACTTAGTGCTCTTCACTGAAGAATTGCACCCAATCCTAAAGTTTAGTTTGTAGAAGCATTTTGTAAAATTCAGAAACTTCAGGTTTTTTTGAAAGCGTATTTTAATGTAACAGCTGTCTCAGTAGTTTTCTCAATAAAACAATTTTCATTTTTTTCAGTTGTCTAAGGAATATACAAGTGAGATCCACCTTCCCATAGATGAACTGGTTCAAGTTAGCAGGAATGAAAACTCAGCCAATATATTCAGCTTTCACAGAATGCATTCTCTAAACTCCAATTTGTGAAGATAACATTCAAAGCTTTTTCCTTATCTTGGTCCTATTTTTATTCTACTTTTGGTGTTTACTGTAAACTCTTTTACATTTGCCAACTCATTGAATATTTCCAGTCAATGCCTTTGAAATGGCCTTTGTTGCTATTACTAATAACAAAATCCTTGTTGTCTTTAAGGATTTGTAGACAATAACTTCACTTTGCCTAATTCTATAAGTCTTCAAAAAGTAGATGCACTTACATAGGCATTTAATGAATGTTGGCTGAATGAAATTTGCTAAAACTCTGAATTTGGTTTTGGAAAAGATTCAGCCGCTTTCAGCCTCAGTCAGGACTATCTATGTTGGCTTTCAATCCTTCCACTTCTTTCATGCCTTTCATTATTTTAATTGAGAGAATCAAAGTTTCCTTGATTTCCTTTCCACATTAAATATGGAAATACTACCTTTTATTCTCACAATGATTGAATCACTTTGAATAGAACTAGAACTGTAGTGGTGTCTCATCAGCTGAAAAAGAACAGTATGTATTCTATGTGAAAAAGCACATATTTTGAGTCTTTCATTAACATTTTGTACCTTTCTGATTTACTTTTTGTTGAAGAAACATAACTTTTGTTTTAGCTTTACAACTTACTTAAATGCCAGGACCATGAAGACTGAAGATAAGGGAATAGTAAATTATTTTATTATTCAGTGATTTTATAACCAAAATTTAATGAAGACCTTTTTTTGGACACAGATATTAATAATGTGAACTTCCAAACATACAGACTATTAATTTTCTGTGGATCTCTTGTACAAATACCATTTTAATGCCTTGTATGCTTCTGACGGTATCCTCAGAATTTATTCTGTATAGAAGATACCTGCCAAAATATTCACTATATGAATCTGCAAATGCTTCAGCAATCTAGTTCTTTTTAATCTATACTTCTTTCTGAAAATTGTAGCTCCTGACTAAAGGTAATGTGAATTGAAAGATCAGTTTGGACAGAAATACAGAAATGATAAAAAGCATGGCAATATTTCTCCATGACAAATAGATCTTACACTTTTTTATACATGCAGACTTGTTATCAACATTTTCAGTACTTGATCATGGGAATAGTGACTTTAAAAAGCCCTTGATGTCTAATGGTCCTCTATGTCCATTTGGGTAGTCGTTTACTAGGGAATAGCACCCTCTGAAGAGTGGTGATCCTGTTATCCTTCAGGTAAAACTTTCATGTGAATACCAAAGAGACTTCTCACGTTGTAGTGTTCCAGGTCTAAACATTTGCAAATGGAGTGAAGACCACCCAACCTATGCATGCCTATTTGTGGTTAGAGAAAATGTTACAGTTCTCTCTTATAACACTTATCTCATGGATGTCCCTTAAAAACTAATATTGTTTGTGCCCTGATCAGCAAGATGAATAAAAACAAACTGTTCAGGTTTAGCTGTATGTGAGACCAGTATCTTATTGTCACCGCTTCCAATTATGTAAGAACCATAAAAGCACTTAGGCTTTTCTCCACTTACCTGTCAGAAATACCTGTTCAGGTCCTGAGGAGTGCACAGGATGCTGTGCTGTAAGTAAGTAAAGCTCTTTAAGATCATTCTATAGAGTTTATTCCGCACTTCCTAAATAACACTTGGCCTAAGGTCTAAATAAAGCACTGTCTTAAACAAACAAAAACCCCCAAACCAACCAAGCAACCCGAAAAACCACAAACATAACACAGAAAAAATAATTAGTGCAATGACTTTAGGCCTTCTTTATTTCATATTGTTAATGCTACTCATTATTACTCATCCAATAACATTAGATACACCTTTGGTTTTTTGTCTTCTTCCACAGTAAGAGTTTAATACCTTTGTGAATGTATTGTGCCTCTGGGGGCATGGATTGTGTTAGTGAGAGGAAGATTATCAGTTGCATGACCATAAGAATATAGTAAATGTAAGGCTGAAATATTGACTGTAAAGTAAGTGTTAATTTTCAGTAGATGTGAAAGTATGCATTTTTATTTATTAGATTATTTCATTATTACAGCTGAAGCTGCACTCTATTGATATAATAGGAAAGGAAATTAATAAAGAAAGGTTAGATGATGAATAGGCCTTTGACTAGACTATAACAGCCAGCAAAATCTCACAAACATGGAGGCAGAATAATCAAGTCACTTTCAAAAGCTTTAATAAAAATTTAGAAAAGAGACCATCAATTTCTGCTGCAGAGGACATCTCTATGTCTTTTCATTATACTGGCAAAGTTGTGAGTTGGAACTGCTGTACTAATACTAAAGAAATGTTAGACAATTTCTTGGAAGTTTCCTGAAATTAGAAAGTAGAAGTAGCTTAGGTATTCTTAAAATCCAAGCAGGAAATGTTAGAAGAAATTTATACATATGCTAAATGTGTAGAAAAAGCTTAAAAAAAAACAAAACAAAAACCCAAAAAAACTGAAGAAGACAACTATAATCATGGGAAGCCTGTGTTATGTTTAGTGTAGAAGAGCAGTAAGCCAGAAGTTAGGAGATGCCCATTGCTTCTTTTTTTCAGAATGAAAATAATATGGCTTTGCAAGGAGTGTGAACTGGAGGGGAGATAAATATTAGAAGACTAGGGGCAACTAAATCCAGATTTGAAGATCTATAAAAATACACAAAATACAGCGTATTTTGAATATGACATGTGACTATGTGAAGATTTAGTGAAAAAGAGAACATTGTGTTTATACGGACAAGTTTGAGCCTAATTAGAAAACTTGTGAACACAGGGCAGGTTGTTTGGTAAACAATACCAGCTACCATCTCTATTCCATTTGAATGAAACAAAAGGAATTTTCTGTCTGATGGAAACCATTGCGATAAAATTAGGACAAACATGCATAAATATCCTTTTCATGATTGACCTTCAGGCATAGGTGTGTAAATTTGTTCTTGTCTTCTCCTATCCCACCAACAGTCAGAGAGCAAAGCAGAAAATAAGGAAGGTCAAGGCAAGATGCCAGGAACATTATAGTGGTCCTACAAGTGTCTGATGTTCATGGAAGGCGCTCAAGCTGGGTGGAAACTTTGCAGCACCTGCTGTTACTGTGGGCTAGGAATACTGGAGCTATATGGATCTGCTCTACAGAGAATGTGGGGAGGTGTTACAGCTTATGAAGCATGGCTGAATGTCTTTGTGATGACTTTGTGCATGTTTACAGCAGATGCTAAAGATTAGTTGATTTAGAATCCATGGGAGGTAATAAGGAAACTATCATTCCAACCAGGTCAAAATTTTTCCTTGATGTAACTCACTTTCAGTTGTAGTTAGCAATAATAACATTGAGGGGCCTCCTCAAGATGGTAGCTTTTTTTTTTAACTTGAAATAAAATCTTTTTAACTGTACTGAAGCAATGCTTTAACATTATGCAAGCTTTCAGGACTGATCATGTAATTAAAACAAGTGGAAAGTTCTTCTTGTATTACTGAGTTCTGGGGACTGCTCTGCAGAAATCTTCTTACATGGTAATTAGTCTTCCACTGCCAAATTAGGCTGAACCCTATGTCTAGCATCATAAAGCAGACACAGGAATTGTGAGAGCTATGAACTTTAGAAAAACTCACGTTCCAGAAATATAAGGACATGGATTCCCCATCCATAAATAGGGCAGAGAGTTGTCAAGAAAGAGGAGCTCAGACATTTCAACACATTTTTTTAATTTTTATGCCAATGTTGACTAGAACAGTGCAATGAGAGTCAATTAAAATTGTTGATAAATTTGCAACATTCTATGCTGTTGAAGACTCTAGAGCACAAGTATTATGAGGAGCATCTGAGGGAACTGGGAGTTATTTAGCCAGGAGAAAAGGAGTCTTGGGGGAGACCTTATTGCTCTTTACACCCACCTGGAAGGAGGCTGTAGCCAGGTGGGGTTTGGTCTCTTCTCCCAAGTAACGGGATCAGAGAGAAAATAGCATTAAGCTTTGCCAGATGAGATTTAGGTTGAGTTTTAGGAAAAAAATTTCTTTATGGAAAGAGAGGTTAAGTACTGGAACAGGTTGCCCAGAGAAAGGGTGGAGTCACCATTCCTGGAGGTCTTTAAAAGATGTGGCACTGGGGAAGACAGTCTAGTGATGGCCCTGGCAGTCCTCAGACTTAATGGCTGGGCTCTGGATAATCTTAAAGGTCTTTTCCAACCTAAAGGATTCTCTGATATTATGCTCTCACCAAGAATGTGTAGTTTGAATTTCTTTTCTAGAATTTGGAACCTTATACTAAGATATTTTGCAAATATGTCTCTCAGACAATTCTTACTGCACACAAGCTTATAATTAATGTATTCTTCCTGGTTTTGGTTATGTGTTGAGAAGCTTAATGCAAGTAGGATAAAGAAATAGATTAGACATAGTGTATATGGATAGATTTTTAAAATAACTCATCTTCTGGTTTAGGAATTTTTTCATTGAGAGAATATTTTTACATTATCTGTTGCTGAACAAGGACTGTTAAAAGAGTTTAAAGGACTGTTATCCTTCAAGTAAAACTTTCGTGTGAATAATTTTCAAACTTAAGATGGCACTTCTCTGAGACACTTAAGGACTAAACCATGGATCTAAATTTTTTTCCTCTCCTGAGGCCTACATCCTATACTAAAAACATCCTCCTTGATTATATCTTTTATATGGATAAATTTTTTATGTTTTCAAATACATAGAGAAAAAGATATTTTTTAAAATTTTATAATTCAGCAAATTAACACTGAAAAAATGATATATTCACATTAGGAATTTGGTCTGTAGTACTATTCACAAGTTTTTGCTTCGTGAAAAAATCTAATTTTTTAAATTTCCTTATATGAAAATAATACTGAATGTTATGGCATACATATGTGAAAAAAATTTATTTGGGATTTGTATCTACTCTGTCAGATGGAAAATTGAGTTAGTACCTTTTGCAGGAAACAGGAAAACCTTGAGCTGTAATAATCAGTTGATAACTCTGCCAATTCTTTCTCTGTAAATCACAAAATTTTTATAAAACCATTATTATACACCAGAAAAGACTAAGCAAAGAGAATATCCTGCCCTATAATATACACTAAAAAAAGTACTTTAATAAACTAATAAACTTGCACTTTTTTATATGTTCCACGCATATTCCCATAGCTATCATACAACTTAGATGGCAGTTCAAGTTAGAATTGACATAGAAATCAGAACTTCACTCAATTGGAACTTCCAAACTCACAGTTTGGAAATTAAACAAATAGCCTTTTAGGTGCACACATCAAAATGTTCTTTTTCAAGTACTCATTTTTGCAAGAAAACTTCCTAAGACACCCAAAAGCTGAATTTGCATTCCATAGTTTCTTTTCCCAAGTAGGAGTGGAGAGGTGTAGAACTGTATTTGTGCATAGATTTTAATCCAGACTTTCCTGTAATTTCAAATTTTATTTTAAAGGCCACATGAATAGGCCACTTCCTAATGAGGAATATTTCTAGGAATTATTGTAAATATTGGCTCAGTTTTTGGAGCCAGATAATGTAGCCAACTAATCACTTCTTGCATTTATCACTGAGATTAAAGTTAGAGACCCAAATTTCGTATTTACGTGGTCTGTTGAGGTCTTTATTATAACATCTTGTCTACTCTTCAGAGGTCTGAAGAGGTGCGATAGGAAAATTCAAACTGTAAATCTCTATCCCATTATAATAAATGGTTTTGGGACCTGATATCCAGGTCACAAATACATTGTTCCCTAAACCAACCTTTAGGTTATTCATAATGGTTCTAAGCAACTCTTTTTCTTTTTTTGGAATGTAACAGTGTGAAAATCAGCAATATTATGTGCTCTGTGGACTTAGGTATGGGTACAAGACAGATTAATTAATAGACTCATTTGGTGTTAATTTACTTGTGGCTAAAACTCAGATGTTGCTAACAATTTCTAAAACTTAATCATGACCTCATTCTGCAGAGAGGAGTTGATTGATTTGTGCCGGCAGGAGGAAGGATACAGAGAATGGATACAGTTACTGAAGGAATTCTGTCTTTTTCTCAGGTAGCCTTCAAGGAATCCTAAATTTTCTTGGCTTTTTTTTCAGTGTGTACACAATATTCCAAAAAAACATCTGCATAGGGAGAAAAAGAGAAAAGAAAATGTGCCTAGGGCTCTGTACCTGTACATGAATGCTATGTAGTGATTTTTCTCATTAAACTTACATTGAAAAGTTTATCACACATTCCAAAACTTGATCAGAGTATCATCCGGAGTAAAATAGATTGAAGTAAGGCTAAATTACAGTAGCTGGTTTAGAAATGGGTCTCAACACCTCAAAAATATCCCATTTTTCCAGATTACTTGATTTGAAATAAACTTTTCTTCTAAGATATGATCATCTGGCATAAGATTCTATTAAATGAATCTTTGTAGAATAGTGTAAGGATTTCTCAGCTCTTGAGATTTCAGAATACATGTTAGATAACAGGTGTGTTCTGAATATGAACCCTCAACAAAGATCAACTGTTCTCAGTGGGACAGCATATCCTACATGTCTCAGCTGCCCTTAGAGATCACGCCTTTATCCAAATAAAGATTGGAGATTAACGATATTATTAATTTGGTCTATCAAGGTTAAACTTCCACATTAAATTACAATTTTAGGAACTGTTATTGCAGAAAGAAAATTATGAAACACACCAATAATTTTTACCTAAATGCTGAACTCTATTCCTCTGTGTCAGTTTAAGATTTCTCTTGCGTCCTAAAATTGAAAGGATATTTTCCAAAGGATTTTTCAGACCAAAAACAGAAAAAAAAAAAATAAACCAACCCAAACCCTTCAGATGAACCATTTCTATGATTGCCACTGCTTCCTAGAATTCTTCTCTTACACTGAATGCAAAGAGCATATCAGAAATAATTTTGGGTTCATATTTTAGAATATAAAATAGGATAGGAAAATAACTTTAAAATCAAGTTTCAGAAAACCTAATTTCCCTAGTATTTTAGGTGCCTATGTGGTGGGCTTGCCTTTAGCTGTTCTGTAATTATAAAGATGGGGTACTCCTGTATTATTTGAAAATAACTGCCTGACAGAAGATAGACCTTGCTTCATCTGTTTTCTATAGCTAACTACTGTCTCTTGGGAAATTGCAAGTTACTAAGCAAGTATACTAAGCAAGTTTTCTTCACCAGCTCTCTTTCTGTTTTCTCTCTTACTGACAGGATGACTTATAATGTAGTTACAATTGCCATTTACAGGTGAGATCTAACAGTGCCACAAGCACTTATTTTAGGTCTCCCCTTCTGTCAAATGAGAAATTTTTGCTCCAATTTTTAACAAAGTTTTGTCTCTCTCTCTGTATGTATATATATGTACTATATAACTTACCATTGCAATTTCTGTTGTACGCCAAACATACCTTTATCTTCTGTCTCTGGTAAATAACTTGCAACCAAATTTCTTCAATGTCTTATGAGTATACACATTTAAACTATGCATGTGTTGAGTTCCATATTTGAGTACTGTAGTGACTGGGTAGCTCCACATGGAAGACTTGTCAGACTTGCACCATAACTTGCAGAGTACAGTAAATTATTGTTAGAACTTCTCAGAATCTGTAAATGCCAGTACGTTAAGACATATAAAATTGGTCCAACCTTCACAGTCATCTTAGCCTGAAATAAAAGAAATCAAGAAAATATTCATATTAAATTTTCCTCAATACACTTATTTGAGAGAAAATAATAGTTCCATCAGAGGAAACACAGATCTGGAATTGTCTTCATAGAGTTTCTTTATACTAGCAGACTTGTCCAGAATGAAGATAAGTATGTGGAACCTACCATTTTTTCTAGTAATTTTCATTATTTATTAGGACTGTCATCATTTTAAAGATGAGAACAGATTAATTTTTTTCAACAATAAAAAAATAAGTCAATGGTTTTTTTCTAATCCCTTCTGAATATTTCAAGGATGCATAAAGTTGAGTTTCCAAAATCTAATAACAAGGGGACTGCACACAGTGCTGTTGCTTCAGAAGGTCTACTGCTATTAAGAGATAAATGGCAATCGTTTTTCTCCAACTTTCATTTTGACATTTTAAAAGATAAGATGTACCTCTCAGCTTATATCAACTCAGAAGTGTGTCTAAATATCCCTTTGGCATCTCTTTCTGAAATGTCAGCTTGCTAAAATGAACAGGAAGGTGAAACTTTTTACTGTTTCAGAGCACCAATTTATTTCCAAAGAAAGGAAGGTATTTCTACCGATCAACAAAAAAAATCAGATGTGGAACCAAACAAATAATGGATTTTTCAGGCTGCTGCTAATTTAGGATTAAGTGCTCAGAATTCAGTTGCATTATTATCTCATCTGTATACTAGGATGCTAGAAATGAAACATTTGATTTTTTAAAGAATCACATTTCTAGGACAATGTAAAAACACCGTATCAAATTGAAGATATACTTAAAAGAGAAAAATGTAAATTTCCAAATTTCAGATCATGAAAAGGTGAAATCTGGTCTCTTTTGGAAAGGGAGCAGCTTAGTGTCCCTTTTCCATATCTTAGTATCTAGCTTGAACAGCAGTAAATTACATTTCTCTTGTTACTATCAACTGCACATCCTCCAGGCTTGATTTTATAAAATAATTTACCCTATTTTTATTATTATTCGTTCCTGTGGTCTGCTAAGGTCTCAAGAAATTATTGCAAAAGGTGATATAGTTGTAATTAAAATCTGTAAAATTTCCCCAATAAAATGTCATCTTTTAAACCTGGTCCTCAGGTCTTCCTTACTACTATTTCTAAAATAATTTCAGATATGAATTATTTCAGATAGTCTTATAAGACTGATTGTATTGTGAAGCTAACAGCACAGAAGATCTTTTAATTACTGCTAATGCCTTCTTTGTCTGAGGTAGGGGAATAATCAGAATACTGTAAAAGCCTGCTGAAATGCATATGCACACAGGAAACAATCCCACATAACAGAAGGCTAAAGCTCATATCAGCCTAATGTTCTTTAGAAGCAATTTTGGAGTGAAGAAATTTTTACACTTCCTTGCTAAGTAATAGGACAGATTTCTTCTGCTTAATTTGAAGTGTCACCAATGTTCTACTAGAGTATGAAATTCAAACATGTAAGGAAAGATGAAAATTCAGCTCCAAATCTCTGAAGTTCAACTTTTAGTGTTATTTAGGGTTCATTCTGTACAAACTCTCAATGGGATGTGGACACCTAAATCCTTCAGCTATCTGCTGACCTAACCAGGCACTCTAAAGCCAAAGGTTAGAAGTATTTCAGCTGAGAGGGAGTTAACTTATTTTACTGCTGATTGTATTTTAAAGCACAGTGTAATTTAGGTCTGACTGAAACTGGTTTTCACTTCCCCTACTTCAAGTTCTCGGATTGTTTCAAGACATCTGCACAAAAAGGTAGATCTTCATATGTAATTTATCTAATTCTACATTTTGTACCTTGGCTCTATTCCAGAACAAGCAATAGCTAGTATTAATACTTCCTCAACTGGACCCAGTGATGCATTCCTGCAAAATCAAGTTTCATTCCTGCAGGGAAAATATGATTGGAGCAAAGAGACCTTTTTGCAGTGATGTATACTTTTTCCTTTCCAAAATCTTCCCATTATCTTTTTTATCAGTTACACTGGTTGCTAGAACAAATTGATTTTTCCAGCTTGTGCTTCCCAGAATTTCTTCCCTACTACCCCATGCTGTTCTCTCAGATTTTCTAGACAAACCATCCTCTATTGCTACTGCTTGAATTTCTCTCCTTGATCAGTAGGGAGGTGAAGTCCAGATTTCCTTCAGGGAATTCTGATTCCTTTTGTACAGCAAAGGTCCAAATCTATCATTTGAATCTGCATGGCAAGGAGTTAACCACATATGTAAACTTCTGACATGAGGTACAACCAATCTTTTATATACACAAAAGTTTTTTAAAGACATTCTTTGCAGCTGTCCTCAGGGGGAAAAAAAATCAGATACATGCATTCAAATACTTTCAGTAGATGAAAACTGAAGGTTTGAAAGTACCTTGTCTTTTTCAGCATCCATTGTTGAGAAAAAAGTTTTGTTTTAAATGCTTAGACACTCCCCTGCCAATATGTTTACTCAGCATTGAGGAAAATGAAATTAAAAATTCCTGAATCAGAGATTGTATCTTCATATTCAAAAGTCTTTATTCCTTACATGTAGTTGTCCAGTCCCAACTACAACCTGGTTGTACATCACTAGAAAGTAATTTTCTGATCATAAAACTATGGAGGTTTCCTAGTTAGTATTAGTTATTTTCTACTGAGATACTTAACTTTTTTCCATATAGCCCATGGTAGTATGCTGTATCCATACTAGGTTTTCATGGAAAGATTTTGGTAGTGGAAGAGGATACAGAGTTGATTCCTGGATGAAGTTGCCAGAAGCTTCCCCCGTGTTTGACAGATCTAATATCTTGTGGCCCCAGGATGGACTCACCACTGGCAAAGACTATTCCATCATGATGAGAGTACCACCTCTGAGATAAAATATTTAGGAAGGGGAGAAAAAATATTCAGACACAGGGACAAGAGAGAATAAGTGAGAGGAACAGCTCTGCAGACTGCAAGATTAGTGAAGGAGAAGGTGCCCCAGACCCCTGCAGCCCAAGGTGCAGCCTGTGGTAAGGCAGGCTGGCTCCCTGCAGTCCTACAGAGGAGCTGATATTCACCTGCAGCCCCTGGAGGACTCCACATCAGAGCAGGTGTGTGCCCACAGGAGGCTGTGAGCCCATGGGAATCCCATGCTGGAGCAGCTTTTGGCAGAAACACAATCCTCTGGGGAATCAGTGTTGGAGCAGCCTTTTCCTGAAGGACTGCACCCCAGAGAAGGGACCCACCCTAGAGAAGTTTGTGAAGAACTACAGCCCATGGGAAGGCCTCTAGTTGGAGAAGTTCCTGGAGGATTGTCTCCTATGGGAGAGATCCATGCTGGAGAAGGGGAAGTGTGTGAGTCCTTCTCTGAGGAAAAAAATGCAGCAGATAGAGCATGTGATGAACCGACTGACCACAACCCCCACTCCCTCTCCCCCTGCACCTCTGCTGGGAAGATGTAGAGAAAATTTGAAATGAAATTAAGAGACTGGTTGAAAGGTTTATATTATATTTCTAATTACCAGTGGTGATTGATTCAACTAATTTCCCTAAGTCCAGTCTGTTTTTCCCATGGTGATAACTGGTGCCTGATTTTGTCCTGTTTCTATCTCAACCCATGAGCCTTTTCTTATATTTTCTATCCCCTGTCCTGGGAAGGAGAGTAGTATTACAGCTTTGGGGAGCACCTGGCATCCAGCCAGGGTCAGCCTACCACAGTAACCTAAGCAACTACAATTATTACAATCCCAAAATATATGTCACACATACAGCATTAAGAGTTTCTAGTTTTCACCCCATAGTAGTGCTATTAGTATTATTTACTGTTGCTGTATGAAGTACACAGCTTCTTTGGACTTGATAATGAAATGGCTTGATAGAATGTATCTTTTCTTTTAAAAGCTGCTTATTGAAATCGATGAAATGAAAAGATCAGTGTACAGAATTTCTTGGACAATGAATAGAAAGATTAATACTATCTACTTCCTGAAATTATCAGATGTTCTGTATTGATCAAAAATAAAACCAATACAGATATAATAACAGAAGAGGAAATTAAAAACATACACAGACCAACCACCATAATAATTATAAGTGCCTTTTCTGAATCCAATCATTCAGCTAATTTTCATATACCATCTTATCCATATTCCATAACATCTATTCTATTTCTTTTGTCATGTAGAATTGGTTGCTGCATAATCTCCAGCCCTGTTTTCCACATTTCATAAAGATTATTACATTTTTTACAACTATCAGTCACCGATAAATCTGCATATGTTCTTTCATATACATTCCCAGACACAGCTTTCTAAGCCTCTAGTCTGCAGCAAGACTACCTTGAAGTCTGAGAAGTTGTGAATATACACAGGTGTTGAGAGGTTTTTTTCGCTTTGCCCTTTAATTACACAAACTGTAACGCAACCCTTTGGTACATTGCATGATAAATTTAAAAGTGTGTAAATTCTTGTATCAGTTATGAAACTCCATTTATTTTTCTACTTAGGTGTTCCAGTAGCCTTTGTTCATTCATATATACAGAAATATAATTTGATGCAAAAGAGAAGAAATTGCTGAATATCAGCAATTTCAAGAGAAGATTTCTCTATCTCTAAATAAACTAGCTTTTCTTAAAATTTTCACGTTTCTTCTCAAAAGCTTGTAGAAGCTTGTCCATGCTCAGAAGACCTATGCTAGTTGTCCATCACCCATTTTTGGGCTGCACATGGATCCTTTTCCTACTCCCAACCTGTTGCAGATAACCGAGAGAGATGCTTTCAAAGATAAGCTCAATTTGCCTATTTAAGTTGTCTTTCCCTGTTTCTAGCTCCTCCTCTTGTTGTCATCTTATTGCAAGAGTTCCATACCTTCTTGGTGATTTCTTATGGGCATCTCCTCACAGCACTGACTCCTTGTCTCTCACAACACAGCCAACAAACTTCAGTTCCCTTCTTGACCTGCTAACCCACTCTTTTATAGCACTTATCCTCATTGGACACAGCTGTGGCCTGTTGAGGGCAGGCCTGTTCCTAATCTTTGATAATTAGTACAGCTGCAACTCATCAGGGATGAGATTACCTTCTGCATTATCTTTATTTTCTTACACTCTATCCCACCACATTCTCTGTGTTAGAAAAGAGTCTTGTATCTATAGTTCCAGGTATGTCCAGTTGGAGTCATGGTCTGTGTTAGTGCATCTAGCTGAGTTTCTAACCTATTGAAGTTTCCCAGGGTTATAGATCTTCCACAAAAAATGGTTTTAAATCTAATTTAATTGCATCCTTTAGCAGTATTTGGAGGAGATCAAAAGGTTTTTACCAGCTGCAGTGCTCTTGTTCTTTCTCCTCTGAAATACTCTGTACTCTGTTGGTTTTTGTCCAGTATCTGCATTTTTAACCCCTGGTGCTGGTCAGATAAGGTGATAGAGGCTCTCTGTTCAGTGCATACAGTGGGTCTTGAAGGTCTCTCTTCTCTCTGCTCAGCATTTTGTTCTCACATAAATGTATAAACAAGATAAAAAGCATGAAAAATCATTAGGTTACTTTAGGAAAAAAATATTATTACTAATATTTTATTGTAAGATACCAATTATTGACCATGGAAGTAATTCTGTCTTTTTCTTTATGTTCATATAAGCCAAGAAGAAGGAACCCTAGTAGAGATATTGAAACAAGAGGATGTCACAGTCAGGCATAAGTATCCCCTGAACAACAGGTGTAGGTGTAATCCTTTCTTGTGGTAGAAATAATTTTCCTCACGTGGGGAAAGAGTGATTATTGTGGTGCCTGCAGGTCTGTGGACTCGCTAAGGGTAATGTGCTGAGCTTGAAAAAAAATGCAGCAGATTATCTTATATCCATTGCCCACTTCTTCACGGAAGGGTTCTAATCCCTTGTCCTCTGCTCCCTGCAGTGCCCTACTTACTGTAGGCTGACTCCTGCCTGCTTGGTCCCAGCAGTGCTGGGTTGATAAGGTCACCAGGTTAAAGCCCAAGGCTTGAGCTGGTGCTTAACATCCAGTGTCGATTTCTATAGTCATTTTTTCTCTTCCCTGCTTCCTTAATCAGTATTTAAATATTCCAAATGAAGTGGAATAGGTCAAACAGAAGCCATTATGACCTGAATCCAGAATACTCTGTAGCCTATTTACTGGAGTGCTCATCTGGGGAGTACAACAGACATGTAAAAATCTACCAGCTCTCTCATTTAGACCACACTGCAGTGAGGTTTCTCACATCCCAATGCACTGCCCAAGCAACAATATTATTATTTAAAAGTGAACAACCTCTTTTTTTTCTAGTATTGTAACTAGCCCTCTGCTTTTAATATACTTAGCCTTAAAAAGGCATTGCACATTGAATATTTTACTTAATTTTTTGTCTTATTGGAAGAATAAGATTGTTAAACATAAAATAGTTATGAAGTGATATAAATAGACAAAATTACTCTTTTCACCTGAATGAGTCTGAGCAGAATCTGTTTAATTATTAATTCTGGATGTTTAGTTTTGTTTGTTTCATTTTTCTACTAGTGTAGTTGAAGGTGTAGCTGCTGAACTCTAAAATCAAGTCCTCATCCTTAACCATGCTTACTATGCTTGCTAACTCTTAAGGAGGTAGTGCCTTAAAAAAGAGTATTTTACCTAAACTGCCAGGAATACAACCTCACTCTGGATTCTGAGAGTCACACGCTGTTCTCCTCAAAGTTGTCACCAGTTGTCAAGGTTTATTTATACTTACGAGACCTTATGGGTCTTCAGATTGTATTCTAAGTGACAACTCTGAAACCAGAGGAATAGTAAGAATCTCAGAGTTTTAGCTGTTTGGAATTTAGCAAATCAATCTGTTGATGTAAAGGTGACATTTGCGACCTGATGGGGCAGTCCTGTGTGCATGAGAAATTGTGATGTGCAGTCAGAGATATATATCCCTGGAGTAATCTTTTTATAGAAATATATATATATAACTTTTTTAAGTTCCCATCCTCATTGAAAATCAATACCAATCACAACCCAAAGTGCCAAGAGGCTCTAGCAGACATGTGGCGGTGGATTAAAATTGGATGGCTGAAATTGTAGCAGCCTTCAGCTGCACCCTCCACTCCTGTGATGGATGTTGCCTCTCCCAGAGCAGGGACAACTGATCTACTCATGAATCTCCTGATCCACTACACTGCTCATCAAAAGTGAACTGACTTGGATTCAGGCTAGCTGTAATATGGAAACAGAAATTTGTCTTGAGAGAGAAAATGTTTATTATATGGACAGCAAGGATACCTAAGAAATTTCAGCAATCTGATTCAACCTGCTGCTGAATGGCTGCTAATTGTAAATGTAGAACTCAATAGGCTCCATCAGGTGATTTCAAAGCAACAAAAATGCCCATTGGGGTGCCTCAGTCCCCTACTGGGCACCTGAAGCCCCACTGACCACTTGGGCAGGAATTCTGCCTAACTTGGGCACTTTTCTGAGAAAAAGGAGAATCACTGCTGGCTGAACTGATGAAAACATTGTATATACATCCCCTTTTTCTCTGTTGTCTAGCTTCATAAATATTCATAAAACCAAAGGTTTGCAGAGAAAGTTAGAACTGGTAGAAGGCGGACAGAAATGAACAGAGCACCAAGACACCTGAAAGTGAGAAAGAACCAGAGAAAGGCATGCAGAAAACACTTTGGGTACTACAATAATAGAATGCTTCTGGAGAGAGGGAGATCATGTCAGTGTTACTGCCTCTTTATTTTGGAGTGATGAAATGGTGATGGTATCAACATACAATCCACCCTACCTGAGATTATGTAGCAGCAAACAATGTATTTCTCAGGAGTCATCAGATAAAATCCTCCAGTCAATTTTGTTTATATAGGTATCTAGGGACATAAAAATCTAATTTCTATTTGCTTTAGGACATCCTTTCTAGGTTTTTTTCTTAGGCAGCTCCAAAATTACTGTCCTTTAGATTTTGCCTGCCAGTTCTGTGAGGACATTTTTGATAATGTAAAGCATTTAAAACAACGCTGGAAATCTTTCTTAGGCCCCTGAATCACACTGCAAGCACCTGTATCAGGAACACCCAGGAGTATAACAGTACTTTCCTAGCTCGACTTCCAGTCAAATTTGAATCAATAACTGTTCACTCACACTTTAATGAATGCAACAACAGTGATTTTATTGTATAACATCCTGAGTTTTTAAAGGAAAATCTGACTTGAATACATCAACAGCCAAAAGCTTGTCATAGATAGCCTTCTAGCATACTTGATCTCTGTCTCTGCAGCATTGCTCTGATTGATAAATCATCAGTTACTATTTTCTTCATCAAAGACATGTAGTTGTCTGAGTTTGAAAAGTTAGGTATACTAAATAGTAAGGAGCTATTTTTACGTAACAACAAACCTAGAGGAATGATCCTTTGACTGGTAATGATAAGTCTATATCTGTATACACACATAGAGTTTTAATTGTATTATAACTGCAAATATCTGCCACTAGGATGTCCTTGAAGACATGCTGTGGTACTAATCAGATTTGTCAAGATGAGACAGTACCTTCTATTCTCTCTTACACATCATAAACTCTGACTGATATCCCCAAGGGGAAAAAATGTATAATGTGTCATTTATGACCTGCTACATGCACAAATTACTTCCATCGTGTATGCAGTAAGACGACAAAATGCTATTGATTTTGAATTTGACTTAGGAAGCTGATCTTTATTCTTAGTTGTCACTTGGCAGATTTTTCCTCCTGCTCTGAATTGTTTGATCTAAAATTTTTGTTTGGAGAAATGGAAACAGTGATGGTTTTATAATATATTTTTTTAATTTTATACATTCTATCCTAGGGGATAGACATTATTTATGAGCAGAATAAATATTCTATAAATAAGAACAAATTTCAAATAAGTAACACAAAACATGTAATATGGCAATTTTGATTTTACAGCTCTGCTGTGTAGCAGAGAAGTTTTTCAGGGCTTGAGGCAAGGCACTGATCAGCACCAAGATGCTTGAGCAGAAGCAAAATTAAAAGGCAGAGCTAGGGCAACTACTCATCAATACAATGCACTGCATAATAAATTTTTAAAAAAAAATTCTAGAACAGATTAAGACATGAATTTGAAAACAGGTATGACAGATTAAGAAGGGAACCTCTTCCAACAAAATTGTCCTTCCCAATTTTATGTTTTTGTCAGATGCATAAAGGGGCATTTCAGTATCACATTAGGATATTTTTTTAACATTCTACAGGAAAGGAACAAAACCATTATTCATTAGCATAAGGATCAGCAGATTTGTTTGGGAAAAATAGGAAGGAAAAAATGTATGTATATATGGTAATATTAATCATTTTATCCTTTCTTCATTCATTTATTTCTGTAAGAATATAAATGTTGTGATTCTCAAAGAGATTCTAAATAGAGATTATGATGGTAAATATTGGAAAGTCTTCAACAGCCTGTACCTTAGCTCCAGCAAAATTTTCTCAGTGCCTATTTGTCATTTTCTATGTCAAAAATAAAATTGAATCTGCTTACCTTCAGACAGAACTCTGTCACACAGAAAACATAATTTTTATAGGTTGCATCAACTGTGACGGAAGACAAACAAAAAGCAAAGATCTGCACAAACCAGGTGCTTCCCGATTCCTTGAAAATTTAGATGTCTGTATGGGCAAGGGTCTCCTAAATCATTGAAATTAATTTATGCAAGTTGGTGTCAGATCAAGAATACATGTAATATATCTTTGAAGATTTTAAGTCTAACATACAAGATATTGCAAACTAAGTGGAGACACTGTGGTCTTCTACTAGTTGTGATGTTCAGAATACTTATACTATTGTCATTGTATATAATGGAAAAAAATGTACCTCCCTACATTGTTTAGTTTATCAAACTGTTTTACGAAGCAGATTAAGTTGAGAACTTTCAAATACAGTTAGGTTTCTGTTACCACAGTTCTGGTTTGTGTGCAGAATTAACGTTTATGTCCAGAATTAACATTTTTAGTACCTCAGGAAGTAGGTTAAGTCATCACTGTTACTGTCCATTACATAGTTAATGTGTGTCAGCTGGTCACTTAGCTAAGTAACATTCAACTTCCTACCAGCTTTTTATTACCAAACCTATGCTTTCTGCAATCAAGTTTGCTTTGCCACTGTAATTTAGGAGATTATTTCATTAAGTAAAAAATTCCACAAACAAAGGTATTTAAAAATCAGCTACAATCTTACTCACAGCTTTTAAGGATCCTGGACATGGAAATCATTTGTTTTTCTGTTAGATGAAATTAAATATATATATATTTCCATTGCTACTGATATTGCTGTCCTTCACAGCAGAATTCCAGCCAAACCTCAAGTGGCATAGATGCATTAGCTCCATTAAAGTCAATGGAAGTTCACTTAATCACATCACCTGAGAATCTTGCCTACAGCCCGTAACAAGACAATCCTCTGGAGGGTAATAATATTTTATGCTTTCATCAATCACTCTCCTAGGCCTGTAGCTATTTGTGGCAGACTCAAAAATGTCATATAATAAAAAAGGCTGGTTGTGACTATTTCATCCAGAAAGTCCAGGAACCTTTCTTCAGTAATAAAATATTTATATTTATTTTAAACATTCTGATGACAAAACAATTTCAAAAGAGCATTCACATTCTTGGCTTTAAGGCTTCAAGCTGTTACATTGTTTTCCTCTGTTTTGTCTGTCTGCATAGGACACATGTCGACAACCACGACGATAATAGATGGAAAGAACGGCTCCGTTCCTTCGTCATCCATGAAAGTGGGCAAGAAGTCAGTGACAGAAGACTTTGTGAACACGTTCAGCTCTCCAGCAGCATGGCTTCTTGTTGTTGCTCTGATTGTTACCTGGTCAGCAGTAGCTATTGTAATGTTTGACTTGGTGGATTACAAAGATTTAGCAGGTAAAACTTAGCATATTCTGTTTGAAAACTTGTATATTCAAATTTAAAAATGTATTAAGCATCGTCTATTACACAAATATGCCAGTGTCTCACCTCCTTGGGGACAGCACAGTGTCTCTGCTGAGTTTACCAAGTGAGAAGATATTGTGAGAAAAGTCAGAACACATTAGTTTACACCACATACAGCTTTATAATTTAAGTCTCTCCATTTTGCAGCCCATCCTCATCCTGGAAAATGAATATGTTGACAGTAATATAAAATATATAAGAGCATGTAAGGTCAGATTTCTGTTTTCCAATTTCTATATTATTTTTTTTCTAGAAAAAATGAAATTAGTATGAATTCATATTTTCAGAAATATAGTCTTTAATAGTTGCCTTGAGTATTCTGATATTTGCTTGCACAGTTCAGTGATCAGAAAAATGTAGAAGAACGTGCTAACCCTAAAGCTGATCTTCAAAAACCATGATACAGAGGACCAGATTCCTAATATTAGCTAAAACACACCCTTGTCTTCAATAATCTAGCCTAGTTTTAAGACTTGGATAGACAGACGAACAAGATCAAGCTTTAGGGTAAACATAAATATGATTGATTACATATATATTGATTAGAAGGGACAAAGATGAAAATGAAGCGGGTGGTACAAGGACTGTGATTCTAATTGAGGAACAGAAAAAAAAGAGCAGCAAATAGAAAGAAATAGAATACTTATGCCTTTTAGTGGCAATGATAATAAATGGAAAATAAATCAACTCCCTATGTTTGCAAAGGGTATTAGTGTTCAGAAAGCCTTCAGTAGTAAAACCTTTGTGAGGCTAACAGCCATTAGCAGTGGGGAAACATGTATGTGAACCAGAAAACAAATTATTAGGGTCCTTGTCTTCCTCAAATGAGAACTCCAGCTCTAAAGTAATCACGTCTGAACCAATAATTAACTAGGAATTGAAATTCAGACTTCAGACGTTTAATTCAAAAGAAACTGAGTTGATGTTTTGGAGTAAATTTCCTGGACTTTATTAGTTTACTGATAAATTCATAGATTTTTTTTTCCTGCTATATATCAATATCGACTTCAAGATTTACTTAGAAAGCTTTTGAAACAAATATAGATCTTGAAAGAGACCAACAAATCCTGGATCAATAGATGTCACAGAGCTTCAAATGTGAAGAAAATGTACCAAAAAACTTTCTTAAAATTTCATCTGTCTTTGTTTTCAGAAGGACTTCTCTGAAGTACCAGGAAAATATAAAGTTATTTTTGAGACATCCTTCCAAAATAAGCATCAGATTTTAGTTTGGACACCAAACTCTTGATGCTACAACAGAGAGACAAGCCGAGAAAGAAATTCTCATATTCAACTTTAGTTTTCCATATTAAATATTAATCAGCCAAGCAATCAGTCAAGCAGTTAATCAAGTTTTTAATAAGTTTTCAATGAACAGTCAATAATCAGGGCACAATTCAGGCTAAACTATAAAACTCAGAAATTTCTGAGCTTGCTATCTGGTCACACTTGCTCAATAAACAAGGGTAATGCTAAGCAATAAGAATTTGTATCTGTACCAGAGTCTGAAGGAATCTTCTGAAGCAGATGGAATTCTGTTCACATTGTACTGGTTAAATGAACTTAAATCTCACAAGTGTTGATGGAAACTGCCATTTCCAGACCAGGATGTAGAAATAAAGCAATGTTAAATTTAATCTGCAGGGTGAGTTTTTATTTTGTAAAGATCTCAGAGATGCTTCAGTATTTAGAGTTCATGAGTTTGTTTCTTTTCCTTCCCAGCAATACTTCTGTTCCTAAGTGATTAATTAAGCCAGTATTCAAATCAGATCTTGATGGTCAAACATTAAGAGACAGAACTGCTGTACTGTTTTAGGCCAGGATTTTTTAGACTGTTTTATGTATTTACATACATATAAGAATGGTTGCATAGCTGTTATCACAACCCTTAAGTTTCCACTCCTGATTTCTTAATGTTTTTTTGAGTTAAACCCAGTGATTTGTAAAAATAACATGGAAATAGCTGAAGATTGCACATAGAATCACATAGCTGGCATTATTGATACAGGAATGATTTTCACTTTTGGACAGTTTGCCTACAGCGGAAACAATGCCTCCTTTTCATATAGAAAGTAGAATTTGAGGCATATTTCTAAGTGGCTCCTTAAATCTAAAACCCAGTAATTTTTTTTTCTTGGGTTTGATATTGCCCTTTGAAAAAACAGACCTACATAAAAAGAGTAAATAGTTATATTTGGGACTGTAAATTTAGTTTTGCAAGTAAGATTAAAATTAATTCCCTAGTTTTCAAATGCAAATGAAAAATGCCAAAAAAAATTATATTCAACTGTGTGCTTTTGAAATCCATAAACCACAGAAAAAAACAGTGTATTTCTCCTCAAAGAACACTTGCCTTTCATAAGCCAGTGCTTTCAATCTCTTTCCTGTTTCTCCACCTGAAGTTCCATGAAGTTCATGCTCAGAAATTATGCATAGCATATGAATGAGGCAGGCTGAGAGAGCTGAACTCAGCCTAGAGGAGACAGGAGGGTGACCGAGGAGCAGCCTGCTGATTTTTGAAGGGCATTTAAGAAGCTGACAGAGGATTCTGGTCTGGGGGCTCCCACAGGGACTTCCACTATGTTTCTGTGCCAGAAATGACTGTCTCCATGGCAGAGCTGTAGCAGTGACTGTGCCACACAGGAGTGAGCGCAGCAGAAAGCAGGAGCAGGCTGACCTGGTAAACCAGTCAGGGAACTGTGTGGCTGAGGAATAGACATGGATTATTTCCCCCTGATTACACTACAGAGCTGCTAACCTCTGGAAAATACAGGAAGTGCAATGCCCTAGATTATGAGTTGCCTAGAGTACACAGAGATTCATGGAGCTCAGTAAAAACACTACACGTGACCTGAGAAGGAAGTACTTTAAACTCAAACCTGAGCTTTCCTTTCCTTCAATAATTAGTAACTTTGCTCTCATTTGCCTGAAAGGCAAATAATTCCAAAAATACATAAATTATCAGTATATGTATTTTAGCTCTCATATATTCTTTTAATTTATCAGTATGAACTTCACACTAGCTTCTGTGATCCTTTAGATTTTGCTTCTTGATTGCTATGGTTTCACATGCTTTTAACAATAAATTATCAATTTGTGAAATTTTTGACAATTTATATAAGATGACATTTGTCCTGGAATGATATGAAAAAGGCGCATTTAGTTTCACGCTAAAGTAGATGTGCTAAATTGCTTTTTGCTGGCCCTCTTATTCAGCATTTGCAAAGTAGCTTATGGAATTGAGGGAGGCTGAGGGAGGTTAACACTCAGGGTTTCTGTAAGTGAAGTTAGATAACATGAATTCAAGATCTGGCCACAGCAAGATTTAATATACAGTTTTGTGTAATTTTACCCATCCAGTACATGATGACTGTAAATTCTATAGCAGTCTGTATTATTGAGGAGGTGCTGGTTATGACATAAAATATAACAGGGGGGCTCTGTGTCACAGTTTGCATGGGTGAAGCTTTGCTTCCTGGGTTGTTATGTGTCAGTTTGTTGAGAAGTTAGGACAGGGATAGAATCTACAAATCAGTTTTAACTTTAGCAGTGGATTTCAAGGAAGGTATGAGACAAGAATTAGATCCATACTGAAAGTTTCAAGCCTGTTCTATCTACCCAGAAGAAGGAAATTAAATTTTGCAGTGTTGTGCTTTAGTGTATTATGCTCATTCCTTTGAGGAATCAAATGAAAGCTTGCATTCCTATCATGCTGTATTCTACAACTGTGAACATGACTGAAATATTTCTAAGGTGGTATGAAGGTGACATGCATTACAAAAGCTTGAGAGAAGAAGCTACAAATCTCATGCTGTACACAGTGTGTACAAATATAGAATAAGTAGAATACCACATTGAGGGATCTAATATATTTTCAATATTTTCAGAAATGAAGAAAAAAGTTAATTTTGGCTTTATGTGTGCTTTGCAACAGTTCATTACTTCCATCCTTTGTGTTAGAAAGCACACCTTTTTAACAGGCTTCATAATTCATGAATGTATTTCATGCATTTCTTGTACACATAACTGGATTATACATTTTAATTGGTAAATGCAACTCAATAATTTAAGATTATTTTAGTCCATAAGACTGATTGCCCAGGAATCTATATTTGCTAATGGGCTAATAGAGCATTCAAAATTCCCTGCCATCTCTGTGACCAATTATAGCTAATTAACATCCCCCTAATTTCAGATCCAGAGTGTTCAATATTAAGAGTAAATTGACAGTGATTTAGCCAGTCACCTAAAGGCCATACTAAATCAAACCTAATGAAGCCTCACCAAATCTATGAAACCCAAAATTACCTACAAAATAATATGGGTGAAAACATAGAAAACACACACAAACACACTTGGTAGAATGAGCTTGCTAAGTTGTTTTGATAAGTAAAAAAAAAAAAAAAAACAAAACATTGGTACACTCTTTGTTGGGGCTAATTTGTTTTGCTCAAATAAAGAGGTTTTTTAGAGACCTGTAGCTAAGGCAGACCTTTTTGGAGGTAATTCCTTTAGCAATGAGGAGTTAACAGTACATGGAGCTCCCATCCAGGCAGATGATTTCTTTCATTATATATCTCTAATCTTTTTAAGTCAATGCAAAACATCTGGCCAAATGTTGTGGGGCTTCCCATAGTAGCTTCTGAATAACAAAGTCTGAAGTCACCATTTCCTTGCCTGAACCTGTGGTCATTTTTATTACTGCCTTGCAATCACAGATGTATTTTGTCTGGCCTTGGGGAGTATATAATCATTATAAGGAATATACACATACATTTTTCTCTGCAATATCATCTCACTTTAGTCACTCTGTTGGGCTAATGTTTACTTGAAATTTTTAAGAACTGCAAAAATAAGAGTGTAGCTATTTTTGCTCCTGTGTTCTATGACTTTATATACACCAGTGTTTAAACTGAAAATATATTTGCATTTAGTCAGGAAAAAGAATGAACTTCTGGATTAGTTTAAACCACCAGCAAACTTAATGGAACATATAATTTTTTCACTTTTTCAAACATGCAAAGCCTTAGACAAACCTCCTACTCTGAAATGTATCAAAACAGTGCTAGAGTCTTCTGAAATATATTTTATACCCTATTTATAAATGTAAATTCAAAGCATAATTGAACAGCTTATCTGTTTCAAAGTTCTTAATGAAGTTCTTAATTGAATTATATGAATTCAATTAATGTACCTAAAACCTGCAAAACATTTTTTCTTTCTTCCATGAAAATATCCTTTCAAGGGATTTAAGCCCAATTCCAGTTTAAAGAAGGGCTGCTCAGATGACATCTGATTTCTCATGTTTCAGTCTGCAGCAGATTTCATAGCTGAGTTATAAACCCCTAGAAAATGAGTTTATACTGAAAAGAGTGACAATCTATGAACTATTGCAGTATTGCAAGTGCTGCTTTCATCCCAAAAGGTCCAGTGTATAAAAGATGATAAATTTTGATAGATTAAACTTTGTGACATTATGCAGTTGAAAATATGAAATTCCAGAGACTGTCTCAATGTATAGGGAAGGATCTAAGAGGAGAATTCATGGTTAAATATGCTTCATGGGACACAAAACACAAAGCAAATTTCCAGTGCATAATGGTATCTGTGAAATTTCTAATTTTAAACAAACAAATCAAACCAGTAATTCATTCCAGTAACAATTGCAGTGAGGTGATTCTTTGGTTATTTGTTGTTGAAGAAATTGAAGTAACTCAACTAGAATCACCTATATGTAATATATTATTTTCAGCCATAGAATTTGTTTGTGGCTTGTGAAAATACTGTGCTTTGTTTGACCATGGTTTTACCTTGCTGTGATTCACACTGTATTATCTCACACCTGCAGCACATTGTTTCTCCATTTAATGAACTCAAATTTCTGACACATAACAGCAGCCCCACAGAGATTAAACTTCACTCCTTAAGTGCTTCCTTTAGCCAACAGACAGCTGAGAACATTCATTATTGCTAATGGTGTTTCTTCATTTTTTTTGTTGACCTTTCTGGGGTTCATGCTGTTGCCATCAGGTATAGCACAACATTGCGATGATCCCTGTTTCCCACCTGGTAAAGACCTTCTGCCTGCAGTGTTCTGAAGATGTGTGTGGCTGATAACAAAGCATGGGCACGAGCAGAGGCCAGCACAGGGCAGCACTGCTTCTCAGCTAACCCCAATTCCGCTGGGCTGGGGCTTGCAGCAGCCTGTTCCTCATTTTCTTGTCATGCTTGAAGTACATCTGACAGCTAAAAGATGCCCCCAGCCAGGAGAGTCCCAGGAAATGGTGTCAAGCTGAGGTACTAATTTTACACTTTTAGTGCCCTTTAAAGGGCATTACAGATGCTCTAACAGATCCAAAGATCTGTGTTCTTAGTCAGAGAACTGAACCCATAGAATGAGAAAAAATAAAGCTTCAAATTATTTTAGATGTATTTCAGAAAGCACTAACTAATGAAGATCTGAATCAAAACCTTCCAGCTGATATCAAATTAAGTCATATAAACAACACTTAAAGCCCATCCTAAACAGACACTCCTATCCACATGTAGGGCTATATCAAATGGACCTGAAATTACTCAATTACTTTGTGAGAGTTTGTGAATTTCTTTCTAAATTTTGGCAAGTAAATTACAGTTATAACAGTTTTTTGTTTCACTTTCAGGTGAGATATCCTCTATGAACTTGACCTCAATATAATTATCTAAGGCTGATATTAGAAAGAGACAGCTACAGGCTGTAGTCTTAATATTTACAATATATGTACTTATTAAATAGAAATTACTGGGAAAGTTGACTCAGTACTTTTTGACACTTTTTATATCTAATACAATTAAAAATTCAGTTAGTATTTTTATACTAATAGTTCAGTGGTACCCACCAGAGTTTTACCTGTTTATGGCTTAGAGCTATAAGCTTGACAAAACTGTTAGTCCATGAAACAGAAACGCAAGACCTAAGGACGGTTATGCTGATAAACTGGGACATTACTAATAGGAGACTGTGTATATTGAGTTCAGTATCTTAGATACTACTTTTAAAAGATCACAGAGTAGGAAGAAAGAAACTTAAAAATATATAAAATTTCAAATTAAAATGTAGTTCTCTGTATTTATAATAGAATATTTTACCAGGAATGAAATATGTTTTATTACCAAAAGCTAGTGTTCAGCTTTTGTATTTTATCAAACACAACGGTAATTCTCTGTCTTCATCAGCTGTACCTTGTCAGTGTCAATGAAGTGGTTTATATCTCATAGATCAATCTTTGCACCAGATAATTACCATCACTCATAACTTAATTGCATTCCATTCACTGGAGTCAAAATACATAATTGATGAAAATCCAAAATTTATTAACTAATTTGCTGTGATTCATTAAAAAAAAAAGGCCACCTTAACATAGGTTGAACTCTGAGTATACATTTAACCATTTGACAGGCAAAAAGGATTGATAGGAAACTACATTTCTCATAGAGTTACTAAGACTCAAATAAAGACTGAAGTGATTTGCACAGATAATCAGTTTGTCACTTTTTGTTGTGCACTTCACAGGAATAAATGACACAGACTATTAAACATGACTAAATTTGCTTGAGAGGCTACAGCAAATCATACTGTGTGATTACTCAATTCTTGTATCCAAACATCACTTTTAAAGTACCTATTATCAGTCCTGATTAAAAAAAAAAGGGGTTTTCTGTTCAAAAATTCTTTGTCACGTTATGAAAATTTCCTTCTATCTTCTTGTTAATGCCGATTGCAGGACTTGAAAACTTTGTCAGTGCCTGGTTTCAAGGAGCTGTGTTAAGTGTGGGTTATTAATTACCATTAAGGTTAAAATTTGATTTTAAAATAATTTGAAATTAAGATTTTGAGCCTAGAGACCTCAGAAATGATGAAATTAATTGCTCAGGACTGTTGTTCTCACATTTTTAATCAAATTACTGTTTCTGTACCACTAATGCTAGAGAGCTACAAAGAACTAGCTCTTTATGTGCTGCTTCAAATTACATAGGAATTTTTTAGAAGTACCTACAACACAACTGACACTATTTCTTAGACAATTAGTTTAAATATATTTGCATATGTTTAGTATGGAAAATCCAAATAATCTTCCAGATTTCTCCAATAGCCAACAAACATTCTCCAATCAAATTCAACTGAGTTGTCCTAGGATAAGATTTCTTTGAAAGGTAGTATACAAATTCCTTCTATTTGATTGAAATTCTTCCTCTGTCAGCTTTAACTCTTCCAAATTTGATCATTTTCCAGAAGGTTCTGGAATTCTGATGTTTCCTCTGAAAACAAAACAACAAAACTGATACTATGCCCACAGCAGGGAACATGCCAGCACAAGAAAGAGGAATTTTTACTGATCTGAAAAACATCTCTTATATTGTAGCAAGTGATAAATACTTTTACAAGCAAAACATTGTAGCAATGCATTTTTGTGGAATCAGTGCTGTTTTGGAATGTAAGTAATTTATCAAGGGGAATAGTTTTATAGTCCTGGTGTTAATTGTGAATGTAAAGTTACAAATCTAGGTGCTTAGCCAAAGTGTGCAATAACAAGAAGGATTTAAATGTGAAACAACATCACTAGCAGGATCCATGTCACGTATCTCAGTAATAGGAAAATAAGATGACACGTCCATGCTAATTTTTCAGACTTCCTTTCTAGTTCTTGGAAAGGAGTGGGTATCTTTGCAAGTTGATTCATGTAACCCTAAAACAGATTTCAGAGGAAAGAGAGACACTTGACTTCTGAAGGTCGCAATATGTCTTTTTGCACTGGCTTTTCAGGGAGTTTAGGAACACCAGGGATTAAGTATCCTTTCAGGTATATTTCACTGAAAAGGATAATCTGAATTTAAACAGTGATTAAAGGTAATTATGTAGTGTCAACTAAATTCTTCAATATTAATTGTATGTTTCTGAGCTTTACCTCCTCAGTAACAATTTACTTTGTTTCCCCTCCTTCAACAGGCATTTATAAATTGTTTACTATTTTATCTAAGACTTAAAAGTATCTAAGACTTAAAAGTTATCTAAGACTTAAAAGGCTCAATCTCTATTTAAAAGTTAAGCAAAAGCTTAAACTTCACAAGTCTATATCTATCTGAGAAATATTCTGAGAAATAGCCTCTTCACAATTTAAATGCAAAATCCTGTCCCCTCTATTTCCAGAGTAATGGATTTTATGTGATATATGATATATCAATTACAGTTTAGATCAATTATATTAATCTAAAATAATATTAGTTATAGCTATAGATTAGTTACAAATTCTATATTACACATCATATGTTAGAAAAAAAATATTGTGAGCTTACTTTTAAAATAATCAGTCTCCTAAGAAATGAGAATTTGGATGGAAGACAGCTAATCCTATCAAATATGTTGACTACAAGATGATTGCAAAAAATCTCATCACGTTTTCAATTGCTGGACATCTCTAAATTTAAAAATGTGAAGCTCAAACTTTGTTATGAAAATCTGCATTCTTTCAATTCACTCTTGAAGTAAGAGTATGCAAATCTTCTGGAAATTATTGTCTTTCTTTGCATGCGTGTGAGGTAAATTGAATCTTTCTCTGTACTTCTTAACACCAGAATTGTTTCATTTCCTTTGTATTTCATTCTACCAGGGTCCTTGTAGCACCTGGTATTGTCAAAATTGTTGTGAGAACTAAAAGCATGGATTTAATCAGTCTAAATTTTCACTTCAGCATTACTTGATGTGGTGTTCTTAAGAATTCTAGAACACATCCTTACTATTATCACTACTCTTAAAAATGTTGGAAATACAATTTAAACAGAAGATCAGTGCACAGACATAATTTTCCAGGTTCATGCCACTTGCATCAGACCACAAGTGAGCTCACAGTATCTGTTTAATACAAAATTTCATTTTGCAAATACCAATAAAATGTCCTCTACATAACTTCAAACTGATTTTTCAAAACTTTCTATGTTAAACAGGATTTGCAACTTGCACCTGTTAGCATAGGCATGACTGGACACACAATTTTGCCTCTGGACACTTATAATTTCTAATCCCTTTTCATAGTGTGGTATGAAGATGTTATGAATTAAGGACCAGGATATGATGTTGAAGACTGATTCATCAGCAAAGATGGCTTGCCTTGGGGTGGTTGGAATAATTTCCTCTGCTCTTGATCTTGCACTTCTCTGAGCATTTCCCTTGCCTGCCCAGGGGGGACAGCTCTGCTACCTGCGAAGCAGAAGCAGTTTTTGAGCTGCTAGTTGATAGACCAGTTAATTAAAATAAATTGATTCCAATTCTTGTTTAGTTTATAGCTGTAGTCCTTGCAGCTGTAAAAAACTGTGGCTGCAAAAGTAACTGAGCCCACCCTAAGCAACCAGTGGGTAAAAGGTGGGTGGATAGCCACACTGAAAATAAAGGCAGCTGTCCAAAATTAAACCATCCCTGCTTGTGAATCAAAATCTTGATTATGCTAAGATACCTCTGGCCATGTCCATACTATTAGTCCAATTTGACTCCTTAGCACCTCTAGATTAGAGTAAAGTGTAAATGGCATCAGGGGTCAGGTCATAAATTGACTTTTTAAGAGCCTAAGTATAGGTATTCTTTCTCTTGGTTAAGGCTTGAGAAGACAATTTCTGGCAAATCACTTGAAAAAATTAAATCTCTACATCTCAGTGCATGAAGACAATGCAAATAAATGTCATGCTAAACAAAGTAAATATTTGCTGGTTTACTACTCAATCTTTCTGAATAAAATAGTGTGCACGATAGTGCACTAAATTAATTTCTTTATAACTCTGTCATTGCATCATGTCATACCTTTAATTTATTTGATGTGTCTGATTGTTCAGCAGCACATACCTATGTAATACAATTTTCACGAAATATTAACTATAATATTTCTTTGGTCTGCATTATCAACAAGCAGATGCAAACCAATAGAAAGTCAGCCTGGTCTCTTGTGTTTCAGAATAATTAATTAGAAATAAAATGAACATGAATAGTGATGCATTTAAATTTCAAATAAAGCTACATCTAAGTTTTGTTACAGCACTTCAAGAAAATACTTAATAAGCACTTTTCCTACTGCTGTCACTGAAAAAGTTCCTTTAAGTCTGCACCTTGCATGATTTTTAGCCTGCAAGTCCATGTGAGACTGCTTCTCATTTTGGCTTGTGAGTCAGAACACTGCAATCAGAAGTAGTTCTGAATAGACTTGTCTTTAGCTTCCTGCTAAAATCTTTACCTACAGAAAGACAAGAGAGATATGGTTCCCACCTTGATAATGTTGAATTCAGGGTACATATCTCTATCAAAACTCCTGGGAGCAAGACCAGGCCAAAAGCTCAAATCACATTTGAAGTTTACCTTCAGTTGCCTATATTTGTGGAAAGGCTTTGCACAGACCAGGAAATGACTCAGTCTGCAGTTTCAGGTACAGTGGGCAGTAACATAGACTGAATGAGGGTTTTCCCTCTTCCTAAGCAGTTTGGTACACAGTTCAAGAAAATAGAAAATTGCTGCACAAAATGGTCAGAATTCTGTGAAAGATGGGAAAGTCCCTCTGAAGTAGTGTGTCAGGTATGGAGAAACCTGGTGAAGTCCCAATTGGAAAAGCCTTTAAGGGAGTACTAGTATTAGCCACTGACGGCTGCATTGCCTGAGTGTGGATACAGTGTGGAGCAGAAGTCTCACTTCCATCAGAGGTTCCAGGAATGTGACAGACATGAGATTGCACAGCTTCCAGGTTTCCCAATTTGTTTGCCTACAGGGGCAGTAAGACCAGAACAAGTTAAGTGTGCACTTGTGCACAAGTGTATGTGAAAGAAATTCTAGAAAAGTTGTGAGAGAAAAACCAGAATCACAGGAGTATAAGTTTGAAAGTAGTGGTCTCTGTGCCACGATTTGCATCTGTGTTTATTCTGAGCTCAGGTTAATTTTGGTCTGAGTACGCACAGCTTTCTTCTTCCCATCCTGTATGTGTGGTCTATGACAATGATGTGACCTGTCTGTGTAGCTGACCCAAGGCTCACCAATTTCTTCAGCCAGGACTTGTGTGAAGGAAGGAGCTCATTGTGGACATGGAGCATAATTGGGACTGAATCCTAGATGGGCATCAAGAGGCAGGTGATCTGAGATTAAAAACTGGGCTGAAATGAAGCAATTATCTAAAATGAAGAATATTAGAATGAAATCCATACTTATATTTTGCCCAGCCAAGCCCCAGAAGGAGAGCCAGAACTTGGAGTACAACATCAAACCAAATTGTACATCGGGTCCTTAATCACTCTGTGAACAAGTGCAGTAAGATACAGTTTATACCAGCCTTCCACAGGAAGGAGAGCTGTCCTCAAATGCTTGAATAATAAAAATTAACATTCACAATCCTTGTTTCTGCTAAAAGAGGTAGTACAGTAAGTCCTGTATAAAATGAAGTTGAACTTTTACTACTGAAGGAGTTGTTTGGTTTCAGTTCTTTTTTCAAATAGCTTTTCTTTTAAACTCTGCACTCAGGAAGATCTGTTCACAAGCTCAGCACAGAACCACTGAGAATCATTCATGAGACACTGGAAGAGTCTTCTGATTGGATTTATGGCTTTTTTTCTTTACTGTCTGACATCGTATGGAGTGATGATGATGACAGTGATGAAGGTATTTGTAATGTAAAGACTTCTGTAACTGCTCTAACTGCTTTTTTACATGCATAAAACGGCTTACTCAGCTTTTAACATCACAGACAAGAAGGTCAAACAAAAAGGAAAAGTGAACATTACTGCTAATAAAGCATCCACTGGCTATTTTAATCAGTAAATTGGTCTCTTTGTTAACTTTCATCTCATGTTTAATGTACTATTACAGAAAAGCTGTCAGAATTAAATATTACCATTAGTATATCTTGAAGAAAAGAACACTAATTTATATACGACTTCAAAGCCAGAACCAAAATATGCATCAGGATATTGCTTCGGAGAATGGAAATGACTGTTTTCTTTTAATCAGCAAGAATCTAAAGAACCCTGGAAAATATTCAAGATGCACCAAGATATTTAGAACTCTTTTCAATCTGACATATTGATAATGGGGCAATATATTGAAATGAAAAAAGAATATAACATTTCAACTGAACTTACGGGATTTTGGATGGCATATTTCAAATAATTCAGTTTACTAGAAATTATTTTTCCATTATGGTACCATTCTTCATTACATAATCAGATTTAAAAAAGTAAATTACTAATATTTTGATTTTGGAAATAACTCTCTTTCTGTTAATAAAAAACCAAAACTAAACCAAAACAAAAAAATAAAACCGAGTTCCCCAGTATGAGCAGAGACTGCTCACAGTCAGTAGTGGATCATCATGTCACATCATATTGGTCATTCTGACAAGCGATAAGTGTAGGAGTGACATCTTCATTTCACGGTAGTTTATTTTGCATTCCATTTGGCTACACCAGAATATAATTAAAAAGTGACATGTACTGAAACTGACTTCTACCCATTTGTTCAGAAACCTGAGATATTACCAAGTGTTTACCTTTTAAATGTGTGCATGAGCTTTTTATATTAACATCGTGTATGAATGCTAATAGATAGGCTGCTACATGTGAGTCTGTGAATTGGGCATCCTATTCTGAGATATGATTTATAACTAGCAGAAAGCCAGTGTCTTCTAAGGCTGACAAACAGAAAAGATGAAAAATAGACAGCTTTGTAAAATTTGATCAATGTGTATTTTTAGGATTTCATAGCTCCCAAAGCACGTGCAAACTTTCAAACACTTGAGTGTCTAAGTGTTAATGGCAGTAGGAAAAGTCATGAAATAACTGACAGACAAAAATAAAGGATCTGATGTTCACATAAGGTTTGGAAACCTTAGCTCTGGCAGCGTTTTGACCAAGTGGAATTTCATCATCAACCAGGAGCGTGAATAGGCAGCAAGGCATCTTACTGCACTATATCATAAAAACTAAGTGCTTTCAGCACCCTACCTACTCTGTGCTGTACTCAGTGCAGCTGAGGCTGCACCCTGGTCAATCGTTCGGGATCACTCCTTCAAATTCCATGTCCTACATGGAGGTGCAGTAACAAATTGCAGCAATCAAGTGCTTATAGTTACACTGAAATGGATTCTTTTTTGCCTTGGCCATTGCTAGATTTACAATCTTGCTTAATTTCATATATACTTTATTTGGAATTTAAAAAGAACCAGTGAGCCTTTCCTTAAAATGTGGAAACATGCATAAAGTAAAGTAAATTTTTAATTGTAGTCACAAGTTAATATTCAGAAGCATGAATAGAGATTTGGATATTTCCTTAGTTGTTACTGCGCCTTGAATTTATCTACCCAAAACTCTATGGCAATTTAGATTTTTAATGAAAAATCCAAAATCTCAGAATTGATGCTTGTCATTTAGCATATAAAGAAGAAAAAATATTTTTTGAAATAAAATGAACCAACATGAAGAAAGGTGGGTTTTTTTTGGTTTTGTTTTGTTTTGTGAGCTGTTTTTGTTTTGGTTTGGTTTGGTTCGGGTTTTGTTGGTTTGTGTTTTTTTTAATCTTTTCTCTGATACCTGGTTTTTTCTCTTGGTTTAGGTGAAGTGGAACCTTCCCTGAAAAAAGGTTGGTCAGTTGCTTGATAATAGAGGGAAAATATTTAGTAATCTTTTTAAGAATTAATTGTATATCTGTGATATAAATTCTGACAATAGTTACATGGCAGTCTACTAGCCTTTTCAGCTGTGCTCTAGCAAACCTCTTAAATGCAAAACACACATAATAATATTTACTGAGCTGTTTGTTGTAAGAATTTGTAAGAATTCTTTACTATTTCATTATTAACTAACTATTGCATTATTCTTTATTATTTAATTATTACAGAAAAGCTAAAAAATTTCATATAAAAATTGAATTACAGAAATGTTATTTATGTCCTTGCCATGCTTGTGGGACTTCTCTTAATGCAAAGGAGTTATATGTATGTCTGTATGGAAATAAAGTTCAGGAATAATAATATGGAAAGTATATTTAGTGAGAAATAATGATGAGGTATTGTCAAGCATTTTACCTGAAGCCAACACAGGCCCCTAAAGACAGGACTGCATCCTAGTCTTCTGAAAAAATTACTTAGTTATCATTGAATTTTTAAAGCAGACGAGTGAAGGAAGTAGGATTTATATTATAATCTTTATGGATATTGAAATTGTTTTGCTGAAACATAAAACTTATATTCAACTTCTATTAAATCAAAATGCAAATGTATTAGAAGGATGGAATTACTGATGATAGAATGTAAATCTTTTCAAAACTAGAGCGTGTTTTTTCTCCATATTTAGCAAATCTCAAGAATAGTAGGATGTATAAGCAGCCCTATGTGAACTGAATTTGGAATCCATCAACTTCTCAAGGGGTAAATGCCCATATTGATGAATCTAGCACCCCAGCTGCTTCTGGGATTACAATCCAGTTTTCTCTGAAGTTAAATGAAAATGGATCAGGCTTCTGTTTAATGAAATAATCTGTCAATCGCAATCTGTTATCCAATTAATTAATAGGCTTGAAGACCAGGAGCAGTTATCGTTCTCTTGACGACTCCTCATGTTAGGAAAACTTACAGACAGTGTAGGAAAAGATTCCCTCCCTTTACTTCATCTGTAAGAACTGTAAAACCTTCAGCCTTGTGTCTTTTCCCATAGAGACAGGTGCCTTTTTAATTTTACAGAAGGTGCACAGAGCTGTAGTGCATTGTTGGCAAGGATGTCCTTGGGTGGAATGTGTCTTCTCACCACGGGTCAGTGTAGGGGCCAGGCTGAAAGTGCTGGTACTTCATGGCTAGGAAGGCATAATCCATAAAAACACTATGGACAGCACCATGCTCAGCATTGCAATCCCTTCTCTGGAAATCAGTGACATAGGCCTCACCCATTGCATTGGGGCAGAAAGCTGTAGAAACAGAATTCGGAGAAGTCATCTAAACACGCTCAAGGCTGTGTAAATTGTAAGCAATTGGAAGTTACTGTATGGTTGTTTGGACCTAGAATTGCTCCATCCAAGGATCTGAGTATCTTACTGCCAGCTGGGAATGTTTTCCTCACTATACAAAGCTTCTGGCCCTGGACATGAATCCTGAGAGGGACTTCTATCTTTGGTATAAAGGAAATGGACAAGAACTTAGTGATTTCTGCTGATCTGGTACCTTACAGGATAATGCAGCCACACTGATGTGAAAAGGCCCAAATTCAAACCTGTTTCACCTTCCAGAACAGTAAAACAAATTTTGAGTGGGCCTTTCCACTTCCTGAATGTGTACTCAAGATTTTCCCTCTGTCTTTTAGAGTACAAGCATTCTTCATCCTTGTGTCCCTGCGCTACACTTTCTCTTGACTGTGCCTGCTGAAGATAGTGCCCCTTTCTGTCATAAGAAGTGCCATAAGCCTTCACATGGCAACATCCTCAAATAACTTACCATCCCCAGGTGACTGGAGGTCTCCATTTCATCCTGGCAGCCAGGATCTGGCCTTGTTTATACTTGATTTTGTCACCTCTTTTACTGAGCTACAGAAATACAACATATGTGGCCTGAAGCCACGAGTCCCTTGCAAATGCCAGTGCAGAGTACTGCACGTGTCTCCTCAGTGACCAAAACCTCTCAGACCCTCAGAGTTATTCCTGTCTCTCTGCAGACTCCTCTTAAAACTGTATAAACATCAAGGAGCTTAATTTCTGGGGTCTGAGGCTAAACGGAAGCTTTCTGAGAGTGGTGTGGTGTGGTGTGGTGTGGTGTGGTGTGGTGTGGTGTGGTGTGGTGTGGTGTGGTGGGGTGTGGTGTGGTGGGGTGGGGTGTGGTGTGGTGGGGTGTGGTGTGGCGTGGTGTGGTGTAGAAAACAGCTTTTCTCCTTAGGCACAGTGAAATTCTCTCCCAGCGCTGAAGGTCATGATCACAGAAGGCAGAGCCCTGGGAGGTGAGGGCTCAGGTGAGCTCCTGCAGGTACCACTCTCACAATCATCACAATCTGCTCCCCTGAGCACAAGGTGCAGAGCTCTATAAGCAGCTTCTCTCAACTTATTTGTGCTGTCATTTACAGGGTCCATAAATAAGACTTCCAGAAGAAAAGCTTTCTAAAACAAAACAAAACAAGACATGGCATTAGTGATTCTTTCCATGTTGCTGCAGTTAGGGCTGGACCCAAAAGAAGACCATCTATACAAATCTGGATTTTTTTGGGTGCCAAAACTTTAGTTTTATTCATAAAATTAGAACCAAATTTTTTGGTTTGGAGTTTTCTCTGTCTATTTGTAAAGGGCCATTTCTGCATTAAAATCCCTTCTAATCTGAGCAGTAATTTAATCTATAGCTTTATGAAAGATCTTTTTTTACATGACACTGGCATTTGAACATTCTAAACAAGAAAAAAATACCAGTGAGATTGTGCACTACACTACTGCTGTCTCCAGAATATGAAAAAATTGACATTTTTTCATATTTTTATGGAAAATCTCTCTCAAATTTCACTCTGGAAATGTGCAGTATGGTTTCTGGGCCTGATATTAAAGTGTTTATATTGGATTCAAATCAAAATTATTGTGGTATTCATGAATAGAAAGAATTTTTGAAAAATCTCCATGTCTGTTTTTAGTGAATAGACAAGCCTTCACTCTAGCAGCTTTTTTGAATGCTAAAATGTTTGCACAAAATTTACTTTATAATGTAATATAGTAACTGAAAAAATAAGATTGCTGATATCACAGTACAATTGTATATTGGAAAAAATTCAAGGGGAGTGGCAAGGACATTGTCTAGCCATGAAAGAGGAAAAGTCTAATCATAATTATGATCCCAAAGAAAGCAAAGATCACTTTCCTAGAGATGTAAATTAAAAGCAAAGATAATAGAAGTACAAGTAATGACAATGGGCTTCCACAGGCAATGGGATTAATATCAGTTTCAGAATCCTTTGAAGATATGAAAATATCTCTCAAGCACCTTTTTTTATTGCAATTATTTTTGCCAGTCCAAGTCTTATCACTAATATTTATCTTCAATAATTGGAAAAGAATGAACATTTAATATTGTCTGGCAAAGTAGTATTCTTCGGTGGACATGGAGAATGATTATGCTGGAGGGGACTTTGCAGTCTTTAACAATGCATATTCTCAACATACAAAAACTATAGGGTGTTTTTACAAGTGGCAGAGAGGTTTAATTCTTTCAGGCTTAATTTGCATTTAGTTTCATTTTTTTCTATAATAATAATAATAGTTATGACTAATAATCTTGTTCATTTTTCAGGATTAGTTTCACCTTTAGAGACATCCTATTATTTGAGAGCTGCATGCCTGTATGTTTTTACTAGAAATTATTGCTATAAAAAAGAAAGCGGAGGGTGTTTTGTTTGTTTGTTTGTTTGTTTTTGTGAGCACTACTGGCCTCAGCAGTGAGTTTGGAAAGGAGTTGACAAAACACAAATTTGGAAATAAAAGTGCGCAAATAGTAAAGAGCTACAAACACTTCAACATTGAGAACCATAACTAAAAAGATCTTTATTAAATTGAAAATAATTTCCATTTCAATAAATACTATTCAATTAAAAAGCAGAGAAAAAAATAAAGCACCATTTTGACAGTTATCCATCTCAGTATTACCGAAAAGTTGTATTATTGGCATAAGATTATTCTTACCAACAATCAAAAGAAATGTTTCCTTCAGGTAGAGATGGATCTTTAATTTTCTGTGAGTTGGACTATATATGAGACAGAAAAATATGTTCTTGACTTTTTTCTTAGAAAAATGTGATTTAAATAATCATAAATTGCGACAAAAAGCCAACAAAGACTAGAAATTTCTGTTAAAGGTCACAAGAAATTTTGTAAAAGATAAACAAACTTTTTGGCAAGGCACCTTATCCATCTGTCTTCAGCTCAAATGAGAGTATCATTGCCAGAGTATTAGGCTGGTTATTAATATGCTGAAGACACATCATGCTCTTAAAAGACATGTCAGCTTCTAAGGGGATTGTCAGTTACACTGACTCACCCTCAGCAGCTCTGGCCAAGTTGTAGTTCCCCCAGACCTGATGGCAGACACACACTCCTATAAACCCCTTCTCCACCCCAAGGTTAGGCCAGTCAGAATTTATTCAGCACAATCTACTGGCTTGTTCAGGCCTGGGTATTGATCTGTGCTAACAAAGTGCTCCCAAAAGGAAAGGTTCTCAGACCAGAAAATTTCCTGCCTAGTTTTTTGGTGCAGTGATCAAGTAAACAAATTATTAGTCCTACAATTTATCATGTGTGTTAGACTGTTTTTAACTATTAAAGTACCTAAGAATGTAGGATTAGACCAGAAGCCCAGCTGACTCAGTGGATGGGACAGAAGTCCTTATTGCTTCCTTAGAGTGACCAGTGCAAATGCCTCAGAAGGTATATCAGAACTATTAAAAATATAGTTATAATTTCCCATACTCCAAGCATTTTCCCCAGTGAAGTGACACAGTGTTTGCATGGCTGTAATCCATCCACAACTTCTTGTGAACCCAAGGCTACAGGCAGTTTGGAAATGAGCTAGAGACGGCAAATTCAGAATACCGTAAATGCAATCGGAAAACTGTGTTACCAGTGTAGTTGTCATATATGTGTCATAAAAAATAATTAGACAGTTCCATTCATCCCTAAAGTATATATCTATTTGTACTGATAATGCCTTCTGAATTCAGTTTCTTTTATGCTGCTGTATGATAATGTTCACTTCTCTGTATATGAGTCGCTATTAAAGATCTCACTAAAAGGCTTTTGCTGTTTCCCTAGGCTACACTTTACTATAAAGCATTTTGCATACCTTTGTGCAAAGCACTCTCTGTGTTAAAAGATGGAAATCATTGATTGGTTCAATTCTCAGATGTTAAAGTGCTTTTCCAGATATGGGGTTTTTTTGCACTTTTCATTTTTGTGGCATCCATTTCTGTTATTAATGTTCTTTTAACAATTTCATCTGGTTTTACTTACATTGATCAGTACAGCAATTACATATCTACCATAAAATAGCATTTTGTAAAAGAAAGAAAATATTTTCCATATTACGCAGATGAAAAAAGGCAATATACCACAAGGGTACAGGGATGTTCAATTGTAGTTCTTTTGCCTCTTGCAGAATAGTGATTTGTTTTCAGCTTGAGCTGAAACTTTTCAATCCAAACTTACCAACTACATTTTAAAAGAGAAAGAATTTTGGGCTGCAAGGTGGGTAGATATCCTGAACAGAAGTCTTAGAAGAGAGATTTGCAGCTGTTGCAGGTATCCTTCTAAATCAGGGAGAACCTTAAGTGAAGATAATGATGCAATCTTTATGGAAATCTTAATTTGTGTCCCAGTAATGGAGCTCTGGGAAGGTTCTCACTCTGAGAGGAGAGGGTGTTAAGCAGATCCCCACTGGCTGGAGTCTGCTGTGCCTGACCTGGAAAATGAACAACTTTTCCAAAACTCAGTTAAAGGCACAGCATCAAAACTGGGGGGCTTTCATATTTCTGAGTGAACTCAGATCCCTTCACAGCTACTGCTGTGCCAAGAAGAGGATGTAGCAAATGGAGCCCATGCTTATGACCCACAGAAACTTCTCTCTTCTGCATGCCAAACCCCTGAAATAAAATCTATTGGATCCAAATGTGATTGAATTTGCCAAGGAATGACTATTTACAGACTAATGCAGTAAGGTAGAATCTGCAGAGTTCATGTTTTTGAAATCTTGGTCAAGTAACTGGAATGTGATCTCTTTTTATTGTATTTTTAACATCTTTCAAAAACAAAGAGACAAAACCGAAAGGCCCAATCAAACAACAACTAATAGATTTGTATGGAAAAAGATTTCCTTGGTGCTAATCAAGGTTAGAGATTTTAGGTAGAGTTGTATGTATAATTTTGCTCTAAGGGGCCTACAAACCTTTCCTGCATTTTCGTCTTTAGAAAATTACACTCAATTAAATGTAGACTGATAAAATTGGTTATGAAAAACATTGTTTACCAGTGGACCAGTAACACCTTGCAGACTGGCATCCATAAGGCAAAGCATGTCAAGCAAATTTCATGTTCCACTGGTTTTGATCATGCGGCTCTATCTGATTTGTTTGAGTAAAAAGATTGTCTGTCTTTTGGTTCTTGATTTTAATCAAAGTACAAATAGCATTCCTTTTTTTATTTTAGAACCTAAAGGTACAGGACTGCTGTCTGGGAAGGAAAAACACAGCCTTAACATCTTTATATATGTTAAAAATAAAACTTTATGTTAAAATTTATAGGATTGAAAAATTTCAATATCTTCCACTTTCAGTTCTTTCAAAAGCTCAGTCATTAAAATTCCACTATAAAAAATCTGCATATGGTCTTCATGAAGAATGCCAGTCATGCTTACAGGACAATTAGTCAAAGATAATTGGAAATATCTCCCTCCCTGCAAAAACCTTTCTGATAAGATATTGCTTTTCTATTTCAAATGGAAACCTTACCAGAATAAAAATAAGACTCAACAACAACAACAACAACAACAACAACAACAACATAATAATAACAACAACAACAACAAAGTATTTGGGAAGGGAAGGGAATCCTCAGTTTAACAGGACTAATGGAATTTGACATGGCCCTTCCCTTCCCTTCCCTTCCCTTCCCTTCCCTTCCCTTCCCTTCCCTTCCCTTCCCTTCCCTTCCCTTCCCTTCCCTTCCCTTCCCTTCCCTTCCCTTCCCTTCCCTTCCCTTCCCTTCCCTTCCCTTCCCAGAAGAAGAAACCTTCATTCTCACTCTAACATGTAGTTGTAATTTCCAAAGAGGTGGATAAAAACTTGTGAAATCATATTTAACAGGTGCTGTGATCTGGTTCCTCATGTCTTGGATGAGCACACAAACTGTTCAGCATTTTCATTGATAAGAGCAATTGTCCCCTCATGCATTTTCAAGAAAGTTCTTACAACACATGGCTTCAGGAAAAGTAATGATGTACCCCAGCCTGAAGTTGCTTTGAGTCCCCAGAACAGAGTAAAATCTAAGAAAACACTGGAGAGAAGATTGTGTTACTGGCAAGCTGGTAGGGAAGTCACCAGGATAAGCCATATATGTCACTCAGACTTTCCAACACTGAATGCTGGTATTTAAGGCCTTCTGTTACACTGCCTTTTGTTCCTGGATATGGGCACAATAAAAAATACACCAATTTAATTCCCCAATCAAGTATTTCCTGCTTGCTTTTTTTTTTTTTTTACTTTTGTTTTTGTTGTTGTTGTTGTTTTGTTTTGTTTGGTTTGGTTTTTCCCTGCACTTTTTTCCTGTTGCAAGGTGATTTTTGGTTTTGCTGTGGATGCTTTTGCCTGTAGAGCACAGCTACTTGATGTATTAGTAGTCAGATAGAAGTTGTTCTAATGCACAGCTTCCTTTCTTCTCCTCCAAGCCCCGCAAGGATAACTGTCACCCTCACCAGCTGGTACTATCTAGATTAAAAATAGACATCAGCTGCACAATTGCAAATTTCTCCTGAGGATACAAACAGCAAGAGGATAGACTACAATTCTTCCCACAGAAAACTTCTAAAAACACATTAGAAATTACATCTCCCATCTTCTAAAGCTCTTAACACCACTCACTCTAGCCTTGCCCTCAGTATCTGTTTCCACCAACTCTTCAGGATAATCAGCTGCCTGCTACCAATTAGTCCTGATAAACTAGCAAGGATATAGCCCCACTAAATTGCTGGCAATAGCTGTAAGGATTTTAACTGCTCAAAAGCAAATTATTAACCTCTGGCTCACCAGACTCTGAGTTGGACTAATTTTCCTTTTCACGTTTAGATATTTGTAAGAGAGAGAATGTCAAAAGCACTGAGGGTGTAAATCACTGCGTTACCTGTAACAGCTGATGAAAAAGATGACCAGATGGTAAAATTTGTTAGGGAAAAAAATCTATTCTCATTTAATAGAAAATTCCTTCGGCTTAATTATACCTTTAAAACACTGGATATATTAGAGCTACATTCTTTCTTCACTGCAGTATTTCAGTAGAAACAGGCTGGCGTTAAGCATGGAGGGTAATGTTGAATGTCAGGTTCAGAGGTAAATGCCCAGTTCCTTTGCTGACTTTCTGGGTTACCTTGGGTAAAGCATTCTTGTATTTCAAATGGGGACTCTCTTTTTTCCTCACTTTGTCTCTTATATCATGGACATTTTTAATATGATTTTGGGGATTTTTTAAAAGGTATATTTGATCTGTAAGATGGAAACTCAGCAGAGGGTGAGGTGTAGGTGCTATTTCAACAATACCAGAATGCTACTCACCATTTTATCCACTAATGAAGCAAGATGCAAGGCTGTGCTTTTCCAGTAAGAGAAGAAATGCATCCCTCTTAAGTTTGAACTCCTGTGTTACAGAGATGAGATATTTATATCATGTCATAACTCCATGTGGTACCTAAAGTAATTCATGTAGACTAAGGCTCATAGATGCTATTATAACACAATAAAATTGAAATAGCTGAGAATAATGCTATCCATTTTACTATGTTATAAAAAAGGACATAACAAAAAATCAAAATCAGAAACATAAAGGCAGACAAAGGGAACCAGGAGCCAGGAGAATCTCCTCATGCCCTAGCATGAGGGGCTGTGCTTTTCATTCACACTGATGTAACCCTGACCCTTTAGTTCATACAGATTCAAGAGACTGAAATTATTTTCTCCCATCTTGATCTTCCTGGAGCTAGAGTGCACAGCCAGGGCTCTGCTCTCGTTAGACACTGTCAACTGCTGTTAATGAAAATTAGCTGGATGAGGGGTGGGGAAGCTGCTGCCCAGACTCTCTTGTTCAGCAGGGATTTCCAGTAAAGCCTCCTGCAATACTGATCCTCAGCTGACTGGTAGGGTCTGTTTTGGGTCAACAGGATGCAGATAAATCAGCCTGACAGCAATATAGTTGAGTGTGTCTCCTTTCAGCATCTTGAAATGGTCAGTGAGAAGATTCCTAGCTTTCCTTCTTGGACCTATTTAAAATAATCACTCTGCATGTTCTGTATATCTGCAAAAGACCTGAGGTCTAGAGAAATTATCATCAAGCAGTATCCATATTTAAGGAAATATTTATCCATTCAAAACCCAAGCAACACAAGGGGAAAGAGAATTTTTCATGTCTGCCTAATAATTCAAGAAAACAAACAAGGAAATACAGCTTTTAAAATACATACTCCCTTACAATAATTTAATAAACTGTCCTGTCATCTCATAAAAAATCCGAATGGTTGCTGTGGTGACAAAGATTATCCGTGCTGCTGCTTGATTCTGTCATTTTTCTAAACATGAATTCGTAATATTTAGGATTTATTAACAATGTGTCACACTGATAGAGATGAATTACATGCTTTAAACTGGCCATGTAAGTCTTCTATGATATTACAACCACTTTGTCAACTCAGCAATAAGATATGATGTGATTACTACAAAATTAAAGCTATTTGTCATAAAAGATGAAGCAGAGAGTATCAGAACTCTCATAAAACAACAACAAAAAATCTCCAATAATCTGTTTCCTGATTTTAAATACTTTGAAATTAACAAATAGTTGTTATTTTCTGTTTTGAAAATTGATTTCGTTTAGCTTATATTAAGACTAGATTTATTTGTACTGGGAAAATTTGGGATGTAATATGTCAGAATTGATGTGATTCAGACTGCAATTTTCTATGATGGTTCAGGCTGTAATGGGAAGTTTGTGAAGAGACTTTAAGTGTGTAAATGCACACTTCTGTGCTAAGATGTACTTCACTTCTAGGAATTTGTGTATGTTTTCTTTGTGATGTGTGGTATCTTAATTGTAGCAGAAAATTAGATGAGGTTCTCAGTGTGGCCATCTAAAAAGATATTTTTTTGTGCACTTTACTGGAATATTTGTTTGAAGCAAGCTCCACTACTGATATAGTGTGAGCCTGATTTAAATAACCAGCTCTAAATCCATTGCTCCACATATATTTTCCAAACTAGCCATAATTTCCCTAAATCAAAAGTAATTTTAAAACTTTATTTTTAAATGACAAGGATTTATTCTTATTTTATCCTTATTTTTCAAAGAAAAATAGGTCTGTTTTCTGTAGTGACACATAATATAGGGTAGAAATGCAGCAGAGCTGAGGAATTTTAAGGCAATCAAGGAATATGTATCTGTGTGACTCTGCCTGAAGAATAAGATTTATTCATATTCATCTCAGTATGTAGGGTGACCTCTTGAACCGGGAAAGATATGTCTGCACTGAATGTTGCAATGCAGAGGAAGTGACTCAGCTTTCTTTAAGTCCCCTGAGTCAGTGTTGGAAGGCAGTGGCATGGGAAACTGCTCAGATGTGCCCAGAATTAGGGAGCAATCTTCCATCTGTTACTGTCTTGCACCATTCCTACCACTTATGGTACCTAAACTAGACCATGTAGCCATTTAAGCAAAACAAGTGGGAAACGTTTGAAAATCCAACAACAGGATTCTCTCAGTCAATAGAAATAAAATATCCTCACATATTTGAAATAAAAATAATCCAGGCTCAGCTGAAACAGAGTAGAGTATATTTCTTCCTTTTCTCACCCTTTGAGGTTTATAGAACTATAAATGAACTGTCACCCAGGCTGAAAACAGCAAGAGGAGAAGTGAATAAAAACTTATTTTAGCCTAATGACATCATATAATTAGCTTAGTTATGTTTCCATACATTAGTGGTTAACAGTGATGTCTTTTACCCTTTATTACTCTTTATCTCAGTGAAAAAATATTCTCTCTCTCTGAAGACAACATAGCCTGATGCCATAGAATAGCTATGTTTTTGCAAAACACACAATAATTATTTCAGATACCAAATACTGTACAATAAAAACATTCTGCATTATTTTCAAGGACTTATGTAAATATCTGGGACGGGGAAATTTTGTTTCCTGCTGGAAACAAAATATTTCTCTGGCAATATGTATCCTGAGAAAATTACTAAGGTTGTAAGTGAAATATTTCAGTTGTCTTCAATAGGCATTAGAGCAGCTTAGACTTGAGATGTAATATGCATAGCTTTTCCTCTGTTGGATTAATTCTGGGGTCAGGGTTCTTGTTATTTAGACCCTGCAGACCACAGGTAACACTGAAATACAAGAAGTCATCTCCCACAGTTTCTACTGAGATTTGCATTTGGTATTTTTCATACAGTATTTTAAAGCAGTTTCCTTCTGCAAGAAATACGTGCACAATATGATAATCCAAGCACTCTGTATAGTCTTAATGACTTCATTGCAAAGCAAAAATAAATGCTCTTTAAATTTCTACAACTGTGTGCAAAGAGGGCTACACACATTTGATTTAATTCTGGTTTACTTTTTCAAAAATTCAGAATTTTACTTTTTTTATATTATCATGGTTTTGACACAATAAGGACAGTAGGAAAAAGATTTATATGGAGGTATATAGCAGCAATTTAATATCAATACTGCAGCTGAAAAATTTCATTCAAAATGAATGGCAAAACAAGGGCAGATAAATACTGTACCCATTCCTCCTCTAAGGAAGACAGTTCTCAGATTTTGGTGTACAGCATGATCAAAATGAGTCATTCTCCAAGACAACAATCCCATATCTGGGAACTTTTTATCTTTGCAGTTCCTATAGAGCATTGAGTCTACCTTTTATTTTGTGTTGGACTTAACAATTCAGTATGTGAGCTTTAAAAATTTTAGAAAATGTAGTGAAAAGAACATTTTTCCTTCCAAAGGTAGTTTGGAAAACATAAAATATTAATCTTGGTAAACAACTCAAGACAAATACGAAAAATGTTTAGCAAATAATGTTTTTCTGAATCACGACCAACACATGCAACTGCATAGCTGTTACAGATCAACAAAACCTATTCTTGCTTTTAAAAGTAGTTGTGTGGCTCAATTAGAAACAGAATAATTATTAAAGACATTTAATATTGTGTTTTTTATCCAAATATATTTTCTATGTATATATATAAAATTGAACTATATTGTATGTAACTCTGACTATGTAGGTGATAAAGCCATGGTGCAGCCATAATATTTTCAGCACTTTTAAATCATGTTTTTAATATGAGAATGCATCTCATGTTTTTTGTGTGTGAAAATTATTTTAATATTGACAAATCTGCGTTGCATTTTTTCTCAGAAATTCAAAAACAGAAAACGGAGAGACCTGAAAAACGAACACCACCAAAGGGTAACTGGATTTTTTTGTCTATTTGCCCACATATATTTGTGTCACATACAGTGCCTTTGTTAACTACATAATTTTTGTTAACTTGGTTAACTATTCCTGTTGTATCATAGAAGCATTCAAACATCAGCTGGCACAGACTGCAAAGGATCAAAAATTCATGTATACCTAAGCATTAACAAAAAAAAAAAGTAATTTTATGCTTGTGTAGCTAGATTGAAAATGCACATTCATAATAAGATTCTCCAGCTCAAACTTTTCCAGAAATCTTTTTCTAGTAAAAGTGTAAGAAAGTTGAGTGTTGATGAACTTCCTCTGGTGCAAAAGGCATGAAGTGAGTTGGGCAAGGAAAAAAGTAAATTTATAGGCCAGTGGGTGCCATCGAAGTTAGGAAGTCATAGCTAAGAGTGAGCCAGGTGTGTATCAGAGATAAGAAAAGTTCCATTTTAAGAACCTGCTCTTTTTCAAACTGTTTAATCTCCTATAACTGGCATTTTCTGAAAATGCACAGAGGAACTGGTTTGGACTTGTTTTCAGAGATCATACAAACAAAGGTGTTTTTGGGGATATCTGAAGGGGTTTTTTGCGTAACAGAGCTCCTCCATAAATGCTAGGCCACATAAAACTTCATGAGCATCCCTCTAACACTGGTGCTCAGCTTGATAGTGGCAGTAGGAAGCAAGAAGGAGGCTTATTAAAAATATTGTGTGTACACTTACACCCTCCCTCATGCAATTATATTCATTTCTGCATGTATTCTTAGTGTGGTTTTATAGTATTTTACACCTCTGTAAAATGTTTTTATGGTATTTTTCAGGTCCAGTTCTGTGCTAATCAGGGTCATCTGAACTGCCTAGAATGGTTTCCCAACTACTTAATAAATCATGTTTTATCAAATGAATTTTTTAGGATACCAGTGGGCAAGCCAGACAATAATGAACTCAGATCCATTAGCAAGGATCCCAGTTAAGGTCTTTTCAAGCAAAGTAATCTAAAAACACAAATGATGTCGCAATCTTGGTCAAAACAGCCTCTTGTGTACCATTTAATCTATACAAAAGTGCATTTCTTTACACAAAAGTAATAACATTGCAAATAACAAATTTTTACGAGACATTATAAGATGCCAGAAAAAAGAAACTGTTCAGGTGTCATTAATTAAATCCCATTATTTATGTGCCTGATAATGCAGTCTCTATTTATACAATCAGTTGCTGAAGTACAAAACAATTTCTTTTTCTCTAATTTCTTTTCATGTTTTATCCCAACAATGTGACTTGTACATAGGAGGAACAATGACAAGAAAACTTCTGTCTGGCCCCTGTCTACAGTGTGATAAAAGCATGAATCCTTACGGAATTTTACAGTTACCTTCTGAAGTACCTTCAGGAAATATGCACAAATAGTCTTTTATTGTTTTTAACAGAAAAAAAATCCAGAAGTAAAATTAATATTTTTAATAGCAAGAAATGGAAAAAGCGTTTCTGTCTTCTGCCCAACATGTGGGAACACTGGAGCTTTAAAAGTAAATTTATTGTATTTTTTTGAATAGTCAAATCCTCTGAGTACAAGTCCCACAATTTACAAGGGAGTTCAATCTATAAGTTTCATTTTTGAAAGATTGAAGTGAAATATGAGGAACAGTTATAATGAATAAAAATCCCAGATGGAAGTGACTGAAATTAAAAGATTCAAGCAGTATTGAGAGCTGGGCAAACTGGTGCCCTAAAATTTGCTTTTAATTAAATATTTTGATAAACTACTAGCAATAATGTCTATTTCAATTATTGTAACAAATTTAATCCTGAGAAGAAGAAATACTCTGAGAAATAATTTCACAAAGCCATTGGTCATGCTTAAGAGCCCCAAAATCAAATTATTTCATGATAACATGTACACATAAGCACAAGTTCACTACAAGTTAGGGTCTTTCCAATTTGGTATTTGAGGTATTAATAATTTCATGAATGCAGTGGCACCCAGATTGCATGACCAGGAGCTTGATCATCCAGCAGAGATTGATTATCTTTCTGTACAAAACTCTCCTGAGCATCTAGATATTATGTTCTAGATAGATATTGCAGGACTTTGAGTTGCTTCTGGAGTCTGTTTAAGAAATAGGTAATATAATTGTTATTACTATTACTACCAATTAGAGTTAATTACACATTATTTTGCCAAAAAGTAAGAACAATAGTAAAAAAATATTGAGATGAAAGTGTATGTAAGTACAGAATTTCTGTCTAATTGGAGGTCCAATGACAATTTCTGATTTTTATGGAAAACTAATCTCACCAGTGAAATGAATTGCCCTGCATTTCTGGGAAATAGCTCTAATTAAAACAAGCATTGAGAAGGAATGGGAAAATGTTTATTTACTGTATGGCTTTTCCCATAATCACTTCACTAATACATTGCTGTTGGGTGAGGTATGGAAGAGAACAATGTAATGATGGTTAATTTGCTGTAGCTGGAACACAAAGTATTTGAGACATCTAAACAGATAAATAGAGCTAGATCATACAAATCTTAATGTTCTAGAAACCCACATAATTTCACCAAGTTAATAAATCAAAAAGCATATTTTGTGCACAGACAAATCTGTCTCACCCGATTTCTCAAGGTACAGCAACAACTATGCCTGCATTAAGTTTAATCTGGAGAACATAGTACAGATGGCAACATAGCTGTAGTTTCCTTAAATTATGTATTTGAACCTGGAGGTCTGTGCCCCTCTCCAGACCAAACCCTTTTTTTTTCAGCAGTCCTTCAGGAAGAATTAAGTTGTAGCCATCTAAAGTTGCTTTGCTTCCAAATGAAAGCATCTAGGCAGAGATTTAATGCTCTCTGACTAATGCACTCCAACTTCATTGTATTAGTTCATTTATCTTAACTTTCCTGAGAGAGCTGCTCTGTAGACAAGCACTTAGTCTGTTAGCTGGAGCAAGCAATCTCTGCTTCATGCTTACTGCACTCATCACCTGCCTTTGTACTAAGCAGCAGAATTAAGACTTACTCAGCTGGAAACTATTTTTGCTTCTTTTAGGTACAGAAGTAGTGCCTTACTGCCCCTCTTCTTTTCACACTTTCTGTTTTGGAAGGTGGAATGTCTTTGTTGGATAACTATCCAAGATAAACTAAACCGCGTCCCCCTTCACTATATCTTCAATTTGATGCAAATAAAATCTGTGATGCTGACTGAAATTAGGAAAATCCTCTCACATGTATGCAACCCTTCTTATTTTTATTTTTCTGTGAAGTAGATAGCAATATTAAATTTGGAATGCATAGTTAAATTACGTTAAAATTTTCCATTATAAGCTTCTATTTTAGATTATTTATAAATTTATCACACTCCAGTCACTTAGGATGAGATTTCCCATGTTCATCTTTTTGCCTCAGGCTGAATTTTCATTCAAAGACATGCAAAAATATTTCAGCAATTTCCAAAATCTAGGTTAGTGAAAATTAGGTTGGGGTGTTATATTTTTTCCAATGTTAATAAGACTTCAGTCTGAGCTTATGACTTTTTGGTATTTGCAAGGAAGTCCAAGAAAATCCCTTTTAATTTGTGGAAAAATTTTAGCTTCCACCATTGCCATAAATCTACTTGGTTTTAAGTCTATTTTTTCTTATGGATGTCACTGGTGTCCTAGTAGCAAAAGCAATAAAAGAGGTGATCTTTTAACTACAAAATGTGTCATAAAGTTTACAAAATGGTTGAATTCAAGTTGGATGAACAGTTTTAGTTTCAGCACTTTTCAGCTGAAGAGTGTATAAGTGTCTTAAAAACTTTTTTTTAAGTTTGTTCTCTTTCTTCCTCCTTTTTTTTTAATGGAAAATAATATCCAATCAACTCTAATGTTTTTCACAGAAACATGGCAATATGGCCAACCTGACTAATTCTAAAATTGAATGCTTGCACCTAGAATTTTGGACTTGAGAAAGAGCATGTATTAAGCCCTTGACAAGGAAAGATATATCCAAATGACAAAATACGGAAATTATCTGTAGACAGTGATGTATTTTCTATGACAGAGTTTTTATAACTATATATGAAGTTGAACATGAAAATATTTCAGGGCGAGTTAATATGGTAAGAAACATCAGATTTACATTTGTCAGGACAAAAGCTTCCGTGGATTTTGTTGGTCTTGTGACTGAAGAGTCAAAAATGACCAGTGATCACAGCCCTGAAACATGAACACTTTAATTTTTGGCAGCACCTGCCCTTCCCAAATAAGGGAAGCCATAGCTCTGACAGTGCCCATAAGAGGTAATGATAAACATTACAATCTGAGATTAGCAACCTCTGAGGCTATGGGGATATCAGCACACAGGATAAGGCTCTCAAACTAACCAGAGATCACCTTCAGCCTATAATTGGGAAGAGAAAAATAGCTTATGCTTATGCCAGCCTGGTTTATGCTTATCCACATTCCAGGCTCCCTGCCCAGATACATCAAATTACTTTCCTTTCTCAAGAAGGGGCCAACTTATCCCTTCTTCATGTTTTAAGCTGTAGTCCACAAAAATATTAGTATTTCCTTGCCTTTTTGCTGTTTGCATCATTCTGAGAATGTGAAACAAATTTAAATTAGATTTTTCTATTCACTTTCAGGTCTACTGACATTCAATTCAGTTAGTATGTTCAAGGCTCATTTTATGGGTTTGTTGTGTGGATATGGGTTTTGTTTGTTTTGATTTCTTTTGGGTTCTTTAGTTTGTTTTCTTGTTGTTGTGTGTTTTTTTTTCTCAAATCATGAAATAAGGAAATGCTATCAAAAAACTACTTCGAATTTTTAAAAACCCACAATAATCTCTCTTAAACAAGTGAGATGCCCTGTGAATAAAAACCAGCTTTCTGATTATCAATCTGTTCTGCATAGTTCAGCTGTATTTTTTGGCATAGAGACTACAAGAGCTTTTGTCTGAGTGTGCAGAAGCTCATGTTTCACTCACACTGACCATCACAGTGTTTGCAAAACTCTGCTGTTGGTCCTGCCAAAACTGACAAAAGTGTTTAGGATAGAGCCAGCATCTGCTAATATGAATGCAAGATGTAAAAGCATGCTACAATTTCTGCAAAAATACTCAGTTTGGAGAATGTTTTTTTCTTGGTATGCTCCTAGCTCTGCTGAAGCATTTGGATGAGTTGCAGGCTGTAATTCGTTCAATAATACACTACTGCTGTTTTCTGATGCTGCTGTTTTCTTCACAGCCAGTTTTTTTAGTGTAAATTTGCTGTCCACATTCTTTAAAGACTTTGAAGTATCTCTCTTCAATCTTTTTCAACTGTATGACTGTTTGTTATCACAATAATTTACTTGATATGACTGAAAGTGAATTTTGGATAATCTGAACACATGTAAGACACAATGAATTTACTAAATGTTCTGAATGATTTTTCTTAATGGCTACAGCCTGCTTTTTAGTGTGGGAAAACTCAGCCAACAAAAAAGTGCTTGCGCTTTTGTGAAATGGTATTCACTGCAAAGCTAGTGAAATGAATGGATACAAAAGCACAATGTGCTGTTTATAAAGCTCACTGTCTTCTAATCAGAATTTGTTTTACTTTTTCCCAGAAACCTTGGTACAGAAAAGAAAACAATATTTCCCTGAAATTATGAAATGCTAGTCTTTTAGTAGTATGAGTTTACCAAGAATAAAATCATTAGTACGTGGGATTGAACCACTCACTTCATGACATGGTCTGAGACCTAGGTGAGCAAGAGAGTCTATAAGGACTCATGTTTGCCTGCCTCTTGCAGGACATGGAGTCAGTTGTGTTTTGAACAGCTGCTCTTCCTGAGGTTACACTCTGATTAAAAGAGATGTTTTCTTGTTAATCCATCCTGTGACGGAAGTGACAGCTAAAAATAAAGAAAAAAATAGCATAGAAAGCAATATACTGGTCAGTTTTTTGTTAAGAATAGAAAGCAATGCTGTCAAGGGCTCAAAATAATTTCCTCTGTCAGAAATCTAAGAGTCAGGGTGGTTGTGTAATGAGACCAAAAGAGAAAGGACAGATTAGATTGAGGTTGCTGAATAATCACTTCTTTCAGAAAAATATGGTCTGATATCTGAAGACTTATTGAAGGAAAATATTTCTTTTGGACCTGGAACTAAATGGTGACATTCAGAAGGTCTATACATCATCAAGTACTTGTGACTCAGAGCTAAAATCCATTATTTGGGTTTATGAATGCTTTTCCTTGATCACTTTCATGAGATAATGTGTGTTTAATACATCTAGATTAAAGATTTATTGTGAGCTGGGGTTTATTTATTTGTTTATTTTTTGTAGTAACACAGAGAGACAAACCTGAAAAACAAGAAAAAATTGAGAGGAAGGAAACCCCAAAGGGTATGTATTCATCTTTTGATATTCCTTGCCTTTTTATAAGAGATTCAAAATACTCTAATCTATTGACTCTTAGACTGTTCTTGTAGATCCCAATAATGCTTAAGGATGGAGGAGGTGTTGTGAAAGCCAGCTGGAAGGAGAATGAGGTTTTTAAAAAAAATTTGAATTAATCACTCTACAGAATAGCTGAAATTACATTCAGATAGTCTTTACTGTACTAGTAAGTTAGGTAAATGTACCTAGAGTATAAATTGGTGTTCTTGTTATTCTTCTTGAATAAATCCAAGCATATTATTTGCCCTTGAGAATATTTTCCACCAAAAAGTATTTAGTAAATTACAACATACTGGAAATGGTCCATGTACACATTCGGGTTTGGAAATCTGCTTAAAAAAAAAAAGAAAAAGAAATAAAAAAAGAGGAAAAATAAATTCATCCAGATTAATTTCAGAGACACTGGGAAGAGGTTTTAGAGAGAATTTAATAATTTCCTGGTGGTGTATGCCAACAACAAATTACAGATCTGTTGTAGGAGTCAGAATCAAGATACTGCTTACTCTCCACCCACAACTCATGAGTTATCTCTGGGTTAGGATAACCACTGTCTATTTTACCTTTTGTGAGGATATTTTAGCCAAATGAAATTTTGGTGGAGTGCATCTACTTGTCAAAACCCTTAATTCTTCTGACAACACGTCTTTTGCACTAACCTAAGGCTAATGAAGTCTTGGGCTGGAGGAAGAAAAATATTCTGGAAAAGCAAACAGGCAAATGATCATAATAAATTACCAAAACAAGAAAAGGGAAGAGCAAATATTCAGCCACAGTAGACTTATTCAGGCCAAGAACTCAAGTGAAGGTGAACTTCCTCAAAACTGTGCTTGACAAGGTCTTTCTAACAGTCCCTGATTGGAGCTTTTCCATTTCATATAAGTAATTCAAAGTGCTTTGAGCTAACAAGACTGATTTTAGAAGTTAATGGCAGGCATATAAGTTGTCGTGTCTCTTAGACTGAATATTTATTGGTAGAAAATATAATGGTGATAACATGGAAAATTTTTTCTGGGGTTTAGAAAAATTACAAAGCAAAAGCAATAATGTCCCATATTAAAACATGAATTTATCTTTAAGACTTCTGTTACAATGTGGAAAACCTGTGGAATTCTTCAACTTGATTTCAAAGGAGAACAATATTTAATGTTTTATTAAGTTTCTTAGAACAAAAAACATATCATCCCAGCCAAACTCAGATAGCCAGTGAAAGAAAATGACAATTATACTGCCTTTGCGTGCCATAAATCCTATTAATATTATGTCTACCTAGTGATATTTTTTCTTGAAGTCAACTATTTGTTTTATGTAGTGAACTATTGCCAAAACTGCTACAGAAACACTACTGTGTATAGAGATTCTCTTTATTCACAGTGCTAATAAACATTATTTTCAGACTGTACATTAAATTTCAAAACTAAGACTATGAATGTGTGTCTTTCTAAGGTCCATTTCATTATAGTGTGACTGGGAGACCCTAGAGACTGCATCCCTGTATTTTTGCTGCCTATTTTCTACATTAAATACATTGCTTTTTCAAGACTGAGATAATGGAGTGTATAAATAGCATCCTATTCTAATCCATAATCAACTTCTGGGATGAAGTTTAAGAAAGTTATTTAATGATACAGAGAGTAATTATAAGTGTCTCAGTCACTTAGCAGGTGTCTCAGTCAGAGATGTCAGCCATATTCTCAAGTATTTCATCACTATATTGCTTAAAAATGTGGAAGCCTGAATATTGCCTACGACTCTTTTTTACATCCAGTTACGTATGGAATTCATGGTACTGTAAAGGAAGTTTTTTATCTCATCATGTTAGACAAAAGGAGTTTTACTAAACTTGTATGAAATCTCCACAGGAGTTAGACTTAAGCTAGGCTTGCAATTTCACAGCTGTTCTTTCAGAAGTGCTCTAAAACCCACACACTTATTTTTCATTTTCTGGAACATTACAGTGCAGTTGTAAAATCCTAAGATAAGTGAGTGGAAAATGTTCTGTGAAAGAGTGGATAGCATAATGCAGTTTCCACTGTCATAATGTTAGTTTTGCTTTGCACATACTGGGTATCTAATTATGGTTCTGGGATCGTCATTGCCAGGGACTGATCTCAGCTAGTGTCCATGTCTGTATCCATTACTAACCATCCATATCCCTTACTGGTTACCCATTTCAAGCCAGCTGGCAAGTCACAGACGTATCATTTGCACATATGATTCTCCCCTGCTCCGAGATTGATTCCAGGGTTTTTACAGCCTGTGTCTGTCTGAGTATGGGGTGGCCAAGGTGAAGCCTTCTTCCTATCACAGGCAGTAGCATTTACTGTGAGCTGTAGCTTAGTAACCAACAGTTTTCTGGAATTCTTCTGGAATTGACAGGCAATTGCAAGAGATGATGTCATGCAGCAAACAGCTGAGGCATGTTACCATGGCAGTAACTCGTTAGCCAGAACTGGCTGCTCACACCCGGCAGTATGATGTGCACTGGAAAAATATGCACGGGCAGCTTAGCAGTAACACACTCTGCCACTCAGTATCCTAAGGCATCCTTGGTGGAATTGTTTTAAATTCTTAATTTTTCCCACTTTTCTTTTTCTTTTTGTGTATATATATAACACTTTTTTTCTTTCTTAGTGACAAGTAAAGACAAACTGGAAAGACAAGAAAAACCTGAAAAAAAGGAAAGGCATGCAGGTAATTATTTAATGTCAGAATTTATTTTACATTAGGAGGTACCCTAAAGCTTATTCTCTACTCAATTTCCATTTATGTATCCCTTTGATTGCAGAAAAATACAGTTATGAAATATTATGAATAAAAATAATGAAATCGTAACAAATTTGCGGTCTTACACACTAAGTAGCATTTAATAGTCCTTCCACATGTTTTTTGTTGGTTTGTTTTTTTCCTGGGGAGATAATATATTTTGTACTCTGGATTACTGTAATCTTATGATAATCACTGAGTATTTCCAACAGTTGCAATAAGAATGCAACACTTGCTAAGACACTACAGTCACCCAAGAAAAAGACACCTGACAGCCCTTTCACAGAGGTAATCAGGAAGGCCATGTGGATTAAAAAAAGCATTTTAAATATTTTAAATAAAATACTGCATAGGGCCACTGAATAGCCACAGAGTATGCCAGGACCAGTTCTTTCAGTAGTTACTTGCAGTAAATAGGTATATAGCACTGTTTTATCTTCCCCAGTTCTTTCTTTCTTTTTAAACACGAGCTCCATGCTCATGCATAAATTTTTGTGTTCCTAGGATAATCTCATACCTTGTAGTCAAATAGGGAACTGTGTGTTTTCACACACATGATCTCTGTAGGTAACCTCAGGGCACATCAGCCCATGCATATATCAGTTCTGCACATCCATGGAAAAGTTACTGTGTACACATTAATCCCAAAAATTAGCAAATCAGAGCCCACACAGGAGAATATTTCAGACTACCCACTACTCAGTGACTACTCCATAACCAGGGTGTATTCTGAAACCTGAGCCAGAAATCTAGGAACTACAGAGCAGTTAATTTCAATTTGTAAGGTGGAAATTAAAAGCAAACAAAAAGCCCCAAAGAACATTAGTTATAATGTCACTGTAATTAGATTTGTAATTAATTATAGTGCTTAATCATTCATAGCTGAGAAACCTGTTAGTTGTTCTGTGGAGTTCAGAAATCTTTCAGAAACTATCCAAAGTAATAAACAAGAAAGCTAAAAAATAACAATAAACCAAAATAAACTAATAAAATACAGGATATAAATATATAAAAAAAGAAAAAAAAACCAATATAAATAAGTAGGACTCTTCTTGACTATCTTCTTTCATGGGATTACTGGAGCTAGAAAGTCTGCTGCTTCTCCAGCCAATGGCAAAGACTTCAGTGATGGCAGATGAGATTTTGAAAGTTCCAATTCCATGTTTTGGCATCAACAACAAACAGCAGCAGCTGAATCAATCTTTCTCTTTCTTTCTATGCATGACCATGGTGCATGCTTGTGTTTCTTGACCCTCTTTCTCATTCAAATGCAACTTTTTTTTTAATGACCATTAAGATTATTGGTTTTATTTCTAGCTGTTCACAAAGAGAAATCTGAAAAGCCAGAAAAACAAGAAAAGAAAGCACCATCTAAAGGTATTGATGATAATTATTAAAAGTTGTACAATTTAAATGTTTGAAATCTTGGGAGAGTGTGGAGATAAGTATTTAAAGTACAAAGCTCTTCTAGTTCATATTGAACACTTTTTGGGTGTTGTCTCTTTTGCTTAAGCAGGTCTTGATCAGCCTGAGTGAAGTCTTGCTCAGCATATTTCTTTTTGCTTTACCCTCCTGTTTTGATGCACAGAGTTTATTACAAATCATCCCTACACAGCTAAAGAACGAAACTTATGACTATTTTCTTTGCATTCCCTGATGCCTTTTTCTCCACAAAGGGATTCAGTTATTTGCCTGAAGAAGTTTTTCTCTTGTGTATTAGTTTTCAACTGGATGCAGACTAATGCAAGAGTATTTACTACCTCTCAATCTGGGTCTTCCGTCATATCCAAAAATAGAATTTCATTTTCTTGCCTTTATTTTTTTCAATAACATTTTAATTTCAGTATATGATTTGCACTGTCTTCTATTGCAGCAGTGGCTTTGGTTAAGATTTACACATCTAATAATTATCACATATATTATGAAGCAATATCGTGGGTGTGTGAGGGGTGATTTTCACTATTATTTTGACTGATAATTCCATCTTTGGCTACGGTTTGGGCAGGGAAATTTAAAAATCCAATCACCTTGCCCTATTATGGCATTTTTTAAAGACTAACATTTATTATTGCTTGGCATTTGAATGTTTTTCTCTGAGGTTAGGTATTTCTCCAGGGCAGATATTCCTATAATGAAGTTCATTTTCAGTCTTTGTCTCTTTTTTTTTTTTTTAACTCAGTTGACTCTTGAAGAAATAGAATACAACCAAATTCATATCAGTTTGTTATGGCATTGAGATTAATCCCACGATGTTGAGATGCATGAATTAACTAGGTTTAATTTGAATATGTTCAGACAATATAGGTACAAATGTACAAAACACTCTTTTTTTCACTTGATCATAGTCTAAGGAGAAATGTAAAACAGAAAGTAAAAGTGAAGAAAGAAAGAAAGCAGAATGAAGACTTAAAGCTTCAAAAAAACTTTGAAGGGTAGCCATCGTCCAGTCTCTCTTTTACAGGGATATTGTTCATTTTTTTCTACTTTCAGTCTATGGCTTGAAAATGTGGGATTTTTTTTCATAAAATGAAATCATACTGAAGTTAGCCAGACAAAATAAATGCCCATAGTGTCTGTGTTGATTTGGAAAGCAAATAACTTCCAAGAATCACTGAGATAGTCCTAATAAGCAGCCAGCCTCTTTAGCCATTTATCTTCTGCTAGCTAACCAAATAATCACTCAGAGCCTTAATGTGTTTAATAGCAGCCATGACTCCAGTCACTGACTGGAAAATTTTATGAAGCATTTGGACACTGTAGCTGCAGATCTTTGTGGCTGCAGTGTGACATAGCCATGCTGCCCTCTCTTGGGTAGTTTCCCTGCCGTGAGCCCCTATGGCATCAGGGCATGAGGTCAGTTTTCCTCAGCATGTCCAAAGGTGCATTTCTGCCAGCACTGTGTTGCTGAGTTTTCCATTGCCAGGCCCACCTCCCTTTTCTCAGGGATCTGCTCTAAACTGGATTAGCTACCAGCAGTGCTGAGGGGCTGCTTCAAACCACTTGCAGTCCCTAGGAAATGAAAATGTTCAGGTTCTGGCCAGCTCTGGGGAACGGACATACTGAGAACTGTTTTCTACTTCCCACACAGGCAGCAGGTTTTCTTTATGCTCATTACAAAGACTCAAGGTAATTCTTGAGACTCTGGTAAAGGGTCCAGAAAGCCTCAGTGATATGAGTGGTTTTTAAACACATCATCTTAAAACATCTTAAAAAAATAAAACCAAGTCTAAATATAAATCATGTCTCGCGCAGGCTGGAATTTCAGGATGGAATTCAGTTAGAGAGGATTGTTATTATGTAGTTATCAGTTGAAAGAAGTGTAATTAACTCTCAAGGCTCGTTTGTACTGGTATTCTGTCTGGATGGTGACCAGGAGGGCAAAGATAGAGGTCTGCATTAAATTTTAGCAGCCTTTCTGGAACATAGAAAGGCTGCTAAAATGTGTGTGTGCTTACACAGTGTATCTTATGCAGATCTGAATTCACTCAGGCTGGGCTCTGAAGTGAACACCAGACTTATGTCTGTATTTGTTGACAATGAGCCCAAGCTAAGAAAAACACCTTTGTGTAAGACAAATACAGCCACATGGGTTCCTGTTGGCTGTAGCACAAGGCCAATTCCATGTCTGCTCAGCACTTGCCATGAGCAAGTTTGTTTCATCTCGACTGTGTAGTAAAAACATTCCCTGGGAAGCTTCAGATCTGTGTAACTCACTTGTCTTCTTGTAAGGGAGCCTCAACAGATATTTTGAAATTTTTTACCCCACTATATGAATCTGAAAACAATTTCAAAAACTGGAAAACAGGAATTGTAAGGAAATGTGAAATTTCCAGTGATGATGTGTTTTGGAAATATTTTCTTATTCTTTGTGAGATTTTTCCCTAATATACAGTTGTTCTCATTTCTAGTAACTCAAAAAGATGCACCTGAAAGACATGAAAAAACTGAAAAGAAACCTCCTCCCAAAGGTATTTATTTATCTATACTACAGGTTTTTAAGCTGAATTGACATTGAAATGCATAAACCTTATTTTATTCAAGCAGAGATTGTAAATGTGTGTGAGAAATCAGCTACATGAAACTAAAATGAAATGAATATATAATCAGAATTAAAATGTTTGTAGAATATCCAGGGTTTAATTCTATGCTTGATCCCTTTCAAAATCTGTTGCAATTTCAAATTGAGAATAAAGTGTGAGCCACCATTTCACTGAAAAACAAGTAAGCCTACCTGCAAGTGATCTGATATACATTTTCATTATAACTAGTTACTTATAGTGAACTAGTTATAGTTTCACTATAACTAGGAAAATTAATTCTCCATTATCCAGCAATACCTGGTTTTGTCTGGGAATAGTAACGCTCTTATATAAATGTCTGAATTCTGGTTTGCAATAGTTAGATATTCCAGTTTACGTATTGATAAAATCAATTTAGTTATCTCAGTGATTTAACAGAAATGGAGGTCTAGAGTCTTACAGAAAGCATAAATTTGGTAGCATACAAGTTTTGCCTCAAGGATGGAGACATTTAGATCTATGAAGAAAACAGGTTTATGAACTTTGCACTAAACAGCTTAATTTAAAACATATCCAGTGGTAGTTTATACTAATACTATTGGATTTTCCACTGGGATGAACTAGAAATACACATACTGGCAGTGTGCTTGTCTCAGGTGAGAAAAAGTTGCTGACACACAAAAGCAGAAAGAATGCTTTGGGTCTCACCAAGCTCTGTGTAGCTTCAGCTACTGATACTTACAATATCAGTGGTAACTCTCCTTGGAAGCCTCCTCACTCTGCTGAAGGGCATCTCATGAATTGGTCTCAGACACTTTCAGCCCTCAGAACTGGTAGAGTCAGACTCAATAACTCAAAACTTCTTGGACTGAGACCTAGAATCAATTTGTGAAAGCAACCCTTAAAAATAACCACACACTATTTTTCCAGCTTACAACAGAGTTTAACTCTGAAGTCTAAACTTGCACATATATACCTCCCATATTTGTTTGCTTAATGACCAATATCTTTCGCCCTAGTTTATACCATAAAAACTACCTTGTTAAAACACTTAATATTATTTGGTGTATTATATCATATTTAGCATCAGCCAAACTCATGGTATAGCACTGAAATAAAGCTTCTTTGGATCTCATATTTCTGTTTAATTCTGCCTGGTTTGAGGAGATTATAGTTTTCATCAGATCTTACCAAGCTGTTAATAATGAAGAAATGCTCATTATTAATAGCACAATATAGAGTAAATGGCACTGAATGTTATGTTGGGGGCAGAGAATGACACTGAAAGATTTTTTCTTTATTGTCTGCAGAGGAGAAGAAAGTAAAGGGCACTAAAGTGGAAGCAAAAGTCAAAAAGGAAGTGAAGGATGGAAAAGGAGAAGCAAAGACAGCAGAGAAGGTCAAGCAGGCAGAGACAAAAACAACAGAAACTGGGCTAATAAAGGCCAAAACGAAAGTTAAGGAGGAGAAAGCTCTTCAGACTGTAACTAAATCGGACAAGAAAGGTAAACAAAATGAGGAGGAAACAGATGAAGATCCTAAAAAGGTAGTAGGGAAGAAAGAGAGAGAATGGAGTTAGATCTGTCAAGGACCAAAGTGCACCCATGAAAAACAAAAGCACAGTACAAATAAATTCCACATGAACCTCACACTGCTAGGACATGATTACAGAAAATAAAATAAGTTTAATGTATATGATCAGAAAGTGCTAGAAGGTTTTCATGGCTAAAGTTTCATTTTCATTTAAATCCTTCTTTACCAAGGACCAATTTCTCTTCAGATAGGTCTGAGACTTTGTGGATTTGCTCAGCAGCGTCTAATGTAACAGATTGCAAGCAGAGCTATTTTTGAAAATTCAGACTGTCCAATAACCTATTGGGAATTTAGGTTTGTTTCTACATCTGCATATACCCTCTGTAACCATAATGAAAGTAGCAACAGTGTAAAAGGCATGTAATAATTTATCAAACATCATATTGGATGAGGCAGTCAGGTTGTCAGGTGTGCAACATAGTGACATACCTGCTTCATATAAATTAATGTGAACAGCTTCCAGATTTCTTCCAAAAAGGAAAGAAATGCTGTTGCTCTAGTGTAAGGGAGAAATTAAGTGATGAAACAATGAATCAACATGCATCAACACCATATAGTTAACAAGGTGTTAACTACGTGCTCCACTTTGTCAGAGTAAGCCTGCATTCTTCTACTCCCAGGTTGCCCAGACTGCTTCCCTGATTTCCCTGTGGCATTTCCATGGCACTGAGTACAATTTTGTATGAATGAAGGCAGCAGGACCTGGCTGTCTGTATGAAGGGCCACACTGCAGCCACGGGATTATTCTGACATTGAAAGAGGCAGCTCAGTGTTGCATAGAGCATCTATCTGATCCTTTCTGCTGTTAACCACAGATAAATTGCTGTGCCTGAACATCAAAGAAGCTGTCCTTGCATGGATATCTGAGTCTGCCTGATCAGATTCTCTCAGAATTTCATAACCATTGCTCTAGACCCCTTAGGAGTTGCCTAAATTATACTTTTCTAAAAAACTGAGACAGTTTGAGACATAGCCCACTTTCTGACAGACATAGTTTGCTGAACTAGTATTTTTCAACATTTATTTGTATTCCAGTGAATTTTGTCCTTCATTTGAAATATTGGGACCTTTGAGACATGGCATCAAAGCAGCATCTATCACACTGATTGCTGTGACCAAGGAAAAAGTTCAGCAAATTGTTCAGTTCACTTAGGAGGTGAAAATCTATTTCAATCTTTTGTTTGCTCTGGAAGAGTTTCAGTGCACAGTGGGGTCTGCTCCATACTGTTCACGATAAAGCTCTCAAAAAGAAGTGCTGTGCAGATGACAACAAAATATTTTAAATAGGGATTAAAGATTACAGAGACCAATAGAATAGTGGTGGTTTTTTGTTTGTTGGGTTTTTTGGTTGTTTTTGGTTTTGTTTTTTTTTTTTTTTTGTGGGATTCCCAACAACTTTAGCTGATAAATATTAGCAAAATTATCCATCTTGACATCAAATATTAACAGATCATTTTGCAAGTCTGCTTTAGAGTGTGACCCAGTGACTGTGCATGGGATCCCAGCAGGTGAAAATGAGAATAAGCAAATGGAGTGGAGGAAGAAAGGAGCCTCTTCAACTGCCTTTATCACTGGAGACAGGGCTCCCCACATCTAGTGGAAGCTGCATTTCCTACTCTCATGCTTCCTTCTCCCACCAAAAACCACTGCTGCCCTGCTGGATGCTCTAAAATAATTCATCTTTATATTTCAGTCCCACTGTGACCCAAGGTGAACATAATCAATGCAGTTTTTCAGAGATTTAAGATCAATGCAGTTTTTCAGAGATTTCCTGATCCTGCAATCTTTACTTGCTCAAGGGAGTAGTTCTGCAAGCTTATCTGAAACTGTAAAAAATACAGCAGTGATGACATAGGAGTTTTTGCATCATTTCATACTGAAATTAAAATTTAAAAAGAGAGGTCATCTTCCTGGGTAAATCATATTAAGTCCAATGACAAAAGAATCTATGAGTATTTTTATCATTAAGAATCTAGTCCCAAATTTTGACGTGATCTTTTAGTACTTATATGAATATTTGTGTCATCATTACAGAGTTATAGGTGAAAACTAAAGTGTGAAATTCCCCTTTTAATTAAATACTTTAGATTAAAATGGATTTTTAGCCATGAAGAGGCACTTGAAAAATCATATTCATTTAAATTTCCTTAGATTTCAATCTTCTCTGATTGTTAGCATTCCTATAAACTTAAATAAGATGTTATAGTGCACTTTGCTATGCCATATAGAAGTTATATTTTTGTTATTGAGAGTTTTACATTCTGCCTCCAATTTCTTTTTTAAATCAAATTTTCTAAGTTGAATTGCTAAAGATATAATATGAGGAGAAATTAATATAAAACCTTATTTCTGAGGTACAATCAAGATTAAGCCTCTTTTTAAAAGTTTATTCAAATTACATTTCCGCAAAACAAAATAAACACAGAAAAAAGCCCCCACAACAACAAAAAACAGATAAAATCAACAACTCAGTCTGATTTATTTCTGGTCCATACTACTAAGTTTAAAGAATAGATTATTTTAATATCAATGCAATGGTGTGACTCTAGAGCCTTAGGCTATGTCTATATCACAACTCAAACAGAACCAGCACTTGCTTGTGCTCTGCCCTGGGACTCTCCACGCAGTGTGTTGTCCCCTGCCATCGCTGCGTTCTGTATCCCCTTGCAGTCTTTTGTACGATGGCCCAGATGGTGCAGGAAATCTTCCTGACAGGCAGCAAGGATAGGGGCAGCTTGTTTTGGCAAAAGAGAACTAAGAGAAACAGGGTTTTGTGCAAGAGCTGTACCCTGCCATTTGCTTTCTGGGCTAAAGTGTTGGCAATGCTCCACTTTATTTATAAATACTCACCGAGACCCTATTGCAACTATGCCAAAGTCAGTGCAAACACTTTGCTGGTTTCAGTAGCTTTTTGTAGGCTTAAGAAAACAGATCTGTATGTGTTTTCTCACACACACACAGTTTTTGGGTTGTTTTTTTTTTTAGAATTATCATATGGACTTCAGGCAGATACTGTAGCCTTAAGGAAGGAATACAAAGTTGGAGTCAGCCAGAATGATAAATTTGAATTCCCGAATATGAAAGTAAAAATTATTATGAATATTCATTAGAGATTTTAAAGGCAATGCTTACAGCCCCAGCCCTGAGTACATGCTGAAAGTTTTGCCCCAGGCTCTACAATCCGTACTCGTATAGCCCTTGCCATCTCGCTAACACAAAACAGCTGGCTAGGCTTCTATCAAGTAGAAAAAATGTTTGGATGTTTGTTGAGTTGGTAAACCTTTTCCTAATTTCTACATCTGCATAGGAAATAATGACTTGAAAGCAGTAGCTCTTCATCCAAGGACTGTTGTATCAGTCAACCTAACAAAGCAGTGGTCACACAAATGCCTCAGCATCAAGTGATACTGATGTAACAGTGACCTACATATGAAAGTCAATGATGTAACAAGTGTCACACACATGACAATTACAGTTTGCATTTAAATGCAACAGCAATGCTGTTTTAAAAACTTTAATTATTCCAAAGGCAGCATAATTTTATTTTGGAGAGGGCACTGGGGAGAGAAAGTGACTTTGTGAGTAGGACAGAGATGCCACAGGACGGGGAGAGAGTAAGAGATGTAACTTCTACAGTGTAGGAACTGTGCTAGAAGAGTCTTGGACACAGAGATAAATATGCTTCACTCAAGGAAAACTGAAAATTGACTTAGCTAACCATACCTGGCATTTAGACATCAGCATTAGCTTTCAAAGCAAATGCACATTAGAGTCCACTGGGGAAACAAGATGTTTTTTTCTGACCTGCTGAAGAATACAGCAATATTGAAGTTATTTTGTGCTCAGTTGAAGCTGATAACTTTTCCTCACCATTCCTAATGTTAGAAATTTTTATTAAGCTCTTCAACTCTGCTTATGTATAGGAGAAATCACAATTAACACTTCTGAAATCAGCATTTTATTTAGATTCAGAAGGCTTTATTTTTAAAAAATGTATATATATGTATGTATATATATATATACAATTTTAATAGATACAGTATACAAATTTAATATATAAATATGTATTTTTAAAGATTAGTGTTTGGAAAATGATTTTGTAGTGAAACAGTAGAATTCTGTGGAAAATCTTGTTGCTATAGGAGTGTAAGTACACAGAGCTCTCTTTATATTCCCATTCACAAAATATACATATTTATTATATGGGTAAAAACATATCAACAAAATACAGTGATACAAAACCTTTCTCAAAATTTTCTATCAGCTGTCTGTGAAATTGATCTTCATGGATGATGAAAAGTCTATGGGACCTGTGGCCAAGCAGCACTGTGCTTGTTTGTCTTGTACTTGTGCATGGGGTTAGGATATGTGCCAAGCAAAGCTGGCCCAGCAAAAGAGGTGGTAGGTCTGGGACACTGGAAGCTCTGCACCTCTTGGCTAGAGGTTTTGAATTAGATCTGGACAGCAAATTGCCACTTTCTAAACACATGAACCACTTGAAGGTCAGGAAAAAAGCCAGAAATATATAATAAGAAAGACCACCTATGAAAAGGCTACTGAGATGACTTCGCACTGCCAAACTTTATCTTCACTGTTAAATACAAATGGCATTCTAAATCCACTTTCTTCATTACTCTTCTTTTCCTTTTTGCTCTGTTAGATCAATATGCATTCTGTCGCTATGTGATTGACATGTTTGCACAAGGGGATTTTTATCCAGGTACTTTCCTATATCATTGAACTCTGTTCTAATATTCTGTTTCCCTGCAAGTTTTTGCTCCTCTATGTATTAAAAGTGTGGTTTTTTATTATTGAAAGGTCTCACAAGAGCAACAAAGAGTGTGCAAATAGTTTTAATAAAGCATAAGAGCTAATGGCTGTTTTCTTAAAGCTTCTAATTTTCTGTCTACAATGCATGAATTAAAATCAAGGTTATGTTCAAAGTAGAGTCAATGGAAGGCTGTGAAAATTGCTGAAATTTTCCATGCTTCTTTTGGCTGAGACTCAAGAGGAAAGAGCTTATTGTTAATAGCTTATTATTTGGTTTATTGGGTTTTTTTTCTCCACAAATAGCAAGGCTTAACTCTAAAATGCTTCAAAAATAGAACTTCCATTGTTGCTAGTATATAAAATACCTTAGCTGATCCACCACTTCTGTGCTTTATCATCTCTCTTCCCACATCTCCATGCTAATCTGTTCTAACGCAGACACTTAATTCCTCACTGAAAAAAAGAAGATAGAGCTACTGATGATGAATGAGCATCGTCTCATAATATTAAGTCAGTCGACCCTGACCTTATTTAATAAATACTCTTCCTGCTGAAGTCCAGACATACTGTAAAGAGACATAACCCTAGGAGTGAAAAGCAATAATATTCATGATAAGAGTTAAGGAGAGAATATCTAAGGACACTCTAAACCTTACCAGTTTTGTTTGTTCAGTTATTTGCTCAACAAGCTCTCCACAGGTACACTTCTGAACTGTTTTTTGTTTTTCTTATCTCTGCCTTGTGGCTTACATCCTCTCTTGACATGCCCAGGCTCAGACAGAGCTGGGAAGTCATAAGGACGTGGCTGAGAAAGAAAGACTCTCACAAAGCAGAGAGGGAGGACACAGATTTTCATAGAGAGGAAATGAACAAACTTGGGATTCAGTAGGGTAAGATTTCCCTCAAAAGAGAGTAAAATACTGTATCTCCTCTTGGACTTCTAAAGACAAGCAGTTATAAACAGAAGGACTGCTTTAGGCTCAGAGCAGAAGAATGATTAGTTAAAACTTACAGAGACTCAGTCATGGATTGAGTTAAAAAATAACACCCTGTATCAATATGAATGACCTTGTTTCTGGATTTACAAAACTGTATCATCAAAAATTCACATAAGAAATACTTTCATGGAGATCTTCAGGCTCTTTCTTACAGTTGTCCTGACATTTACAAGCAGCAGCATAAAAGCCCTTTTTTTCTCAGAAAGCTCCCTGGCCTGTTTGACCCTCTCCTGAGGCAGAGCAAATGTGCTGTAGGAAGGGACATCTTGGGTTTTTTCAGTTTTGACTTTTCCAGTTACAAGGAAACTGGGAAATCCATGAAGGGGAGCAGTGAAATAGAGAGTGAAGTCTGTAGTAACTTGAATTTCAGAAGATAAAAGACATGACTCTTCCAGTGTTTGCCTTGTGTCATACCGGTGTGCTATGACAGACTTGTGGTAAGATACCACAGGTTTAGGAGTTGAAAGACATTAAATGGACATAGGGTGATCAGATGGCCTTACAAGTGAATGAAAAACTAGGGGGACAGGTTTAGGCTCCAAAAAGTGGAAATAAGTCTTAAAGTATCTTGAATAATCTAATTTCTAAGTGAAGTGAAAAAGGATTACTCCTTAACATCTCCCAAAGTCCACCTGGAGTTCCATCTGTAAAGTGACTGCTTTTTGACCTCAAGCCCTGAAGTTAGGTGCTGCAGAACACTGTTGTGCTGAAGCCAGATGCATTTTTGTGGGAGAGATAAAAAAACATTGCTTTGAAAACAAGCTTTATTCAACCCAGTTGTGAAAGGCAATGCTGGAGCATCCAGACTCCAGAAACACTGCTCAGTGTTTCTTAGCAGCAAAGTAGAGGTCAGGTATGATCAGCCTTGATTTATGGAAATCATTGAGAAGAGTGCCACCAAAGAATACTCGATTAGTTTGTGACTGTCTTTCTCAGGCAAAGTGCTCATTTTACACCATCCTTTTGTGAACAGAAGTATTACTGTAATTCATTTTACTGAATAGATAAATGTGGGGAAAACACCCTTTAATAACCCTAATATCCAATTAGAGTTACGACCTGGTATATTTTATCCTTTTATCTGTCTATATATTTTATGGTAAAGAACTTGGTCCAAACAAGGAGCTCTGAGTGCAAATCAGCTGAGGAATTAAATTACAGTCACCTTGACACTGCAGTTCTTTCAAACAAGGAATAATTTCTATCAATCTCAACATTACCATTTGTGAAGGGGAATAAAATTTTGTCATAGAAATTTCCTTTGCACAGACATATTGGGATTTTCTGTGATTGATTGCATCAAACATGAATTGCTGATTCCTTAGGCAAAATTTATAATGCCATTTTTAGTTATATCATTCAGCATTTTTTCTTAGAAAGTCCTTTGAGGTGTTACTATTGTAAAAAATCATTTAAATTCTATAAGGGGTTTATATTATTATATAAATATTAAGCAAAAATTTATAGAAAAGTAGTTTACTTAATATAGCATTTTATAGTACTCAAACAATTAACATTAAAAGTAAAAGTTCTTTAGGTTTCATTAATAAATACACTTCTTAAAATACATCAAATAATGCATTTTGTCAGTCACATCAATATGTTGGAGGTCAGTTAATGCTCTTATGTTGATTTTAACAAATGAAGCTGAAATATTCTTCACCTGCTCAAATTTTCATCATGACAATGCAGTCTTAGCTATAAAAAATGAATGAAACGTGCACAGGGAATTCAAGGAAGACATATAAGGAAGAATTTTTGCCAAGATGCTTCATGCAGCATCAGCTGATTTTCTCATTTCGCTGGTAGTTTTTGTCCTTGATACTGACAAATTTCATGGATGTCCTCCTTTAATCCACAATAATTGTATCAATATAAAATAAATTCTAAGACTAATATTTTAATTTTTATGAAAGAGAAGTATTTGAGGTTCTCAGCAGTTTACAATGATAATAGTGGAGTTTTAGCCATAAACTGATTTTTTCTAATCCAGAAGTCCTTCCCTTGAATATCATGACTGCAACAGTGACCAGTTGGGTTCTACTGATACATTTAGAGGTAGACCACTTGAGGCTTACTGTACACAGTATAAAAAACTGCTTTCTGACGTTATCTCTTGAGAAATCGGCCTTAAAAACTTTTTACCTTCTGTCTAAAATGCTCATGATAAGTGACAATTTCTCAGAGGAACTGCTGAATCACCTTTCAGAGATTTTCTGGTCCTCTTTGTCCCTGGACTACAGTTGCCCAGCTGAGGCAGTGCTGTCTCAGCATCATTAACAAATCTCTCTGCCCAAACTGCTTTGTACTCCTTTTGTCTGCCTGTAAAGAAAGAATTATTATGCATTTCTTTCAAGATTAGTTTTCCAAGTTTTCCATATAAAGATTAAAACCTTAGGTGGAAAGCTTGATTATTTAAGAATGTTAGCTCTGACTGGTACCTTTTTTTTTTTCTACTGGTATTTCTTAAGTCCAAGATAGCATTTTTGATGCAGAAGGTCACTGACATATACTTTAATGGATATAGTCTATTCCATGTACTTGATAATTTGTTTGATATTCCTATATTTTTTTTCTCAGTAGTATTTCTGATATTGTTATTCATAGTTTATTTTTTATTGGTAGGAGAAAGGGTTCTATTTTATTGGAAATTTTAAAAATTGTTTTTATAACTATTTTTTCATGTTAGAGAGTTTGAAATCCTCACCCATGTGGAGGGATTTCAGGGGCACTAATTGGTCACTCTTTTAGCATGGAGCACATGATACTTTAAGTTAACTGGATCGACTATTTTCTTCCCCCTGTGCCATAACTGTTTCCTACTCTTCTCCTGCTTTTCCTGCAATGCTTGCCAGTCTGGCACTAGTCTGACAGATCAAGGAGCTGTTCTGATGAAGTGCCTGTTTTGTTTTGCAACTACTGAAACTGGATTCTTGCATGTCTGTCTTTCTGCATGGCACCTCAGCCTGTTGTTGTGCATGTCTTGGGTATTTAGTCATGAAATGCACTTTTTTTTCCTCACGGGCATGTTACCTACTTGTGATGTGATGTGATTTTCTTTTCTTTTTAATCACTTAGAAGTTTATTTTGCATGCATACCTTTACTCTGTTCTGGTTTTGGTTAAACCATTTGCATTTCACAGTACATCCGATCACTACTGGATGATCTTTACAGTTGCTTAATTCGCAACAAAGACAGTGGGAATACAGATGGGGTATTATTCCCAAGTTGGACTTTCTAAAACCTTAGCACTGAAGAACGTGTTTGCCCTATGGAGATTGTACCACTACATAGCTGTTTCCAATAACAGCTAGATTGCAAAGGAATGTGTCCATATCAGTTCCTTTCATCAATGTACCCTTATATTTATTATGTATTTCCATTCCAGGGTCTAAAAGCCAGTCACAAAGCCAATATGAAAGCCAATGTATTGTAGACAATTTTACTTATACTGCTGAAAAACATATATGACTTGGAGAAATTCACCAGGATTTCTGGCTTGTGTACACTGCAAGAGTGTATCCCATAGGGTAAAAGAGTCATCTCACCTTGTCATTAAAATAATCATTGAAGCCTCACCTTTTGCACATATGCTCATAAACACCCCCTCCCCCCTGCACCTCTAACCACCCCAGTCCCTCCGGCAAACATGAAAAGTCAAGAAATTAAGGCAAATTGTGATGAGTATCCATGGGGGATCTTACAGACTGCTTGGTCCTGGGAAGTGTAGACCGAAAATCCATCCTGACTACAATATTCTTCCAAGGCTTACCTCTTCCTCACTGCCAAGAAATATTCTGTCAAAGAGGAGGGACTACTGTTATTACACAATATGACAAGAGAAGTTCAAGACTATCACTATGATATTTGACATATAATATCCTTAAAATATGGAGATACTGGTATAAAGGTACATCAATATTGAAAGATCATAGACACTATTACTGTGAAAAACCAAAAAAACCCTGAATGATAAAGACTACTTTAGAAAGTAAAAATGCCTGCATTTGCTGTGGGTGGGCTGTAGCCCTGGAACTAAATACTTGCCCTCAGCTGTTCAGATAGCAAACCGCTTTAGGCTCTTGAACTATTTTTAAGTGTCACTCCTACTTGATTAGACTGGGATGTGTTATGGATATCTCAATGACAGGGAGTAACATTTCAACTTGTTACATTACATTTACATGGAGACAACTTTGATATAGTTTCCCCGGGGATATATTTAATGAAGTGCAATTAGAAAAAGAAATTAAAATCAGTCATAAAAAATAAGAAATAATATTATTAGCTTGCTGTTTGTAGAAATTCAGCATGAAAAACTTTCAACTGAGTTATGGTCTTTCACATTTGAGAGTAAGTGCTAAAGGAATATTTTTTTTTTTTTCTGTGGAGAGATGCTTTCTGGTGCAAGCTACTCAATAGCCCTGACCCCAGTGGTAGAAAAAAAACAAGTCAGATATTTGTTTGAGAGAAATACTAAAGCAAAATATGGGAGGATGTGAGATGTTTCTAGTTTTAGTTTTAGTTTTTTAAACTTTTTACTTTTTTACTGCCTGCTGACAGAAATATTGTACCCCAAAATTTGAAAAGACTCATCTGGATTTTTATTCAGAGATGGCAGTTAACTGTCCATCAGTTTATCAGAAAAAAATCTGTTCACATAATTAAAGCCTTGCGAACCCATTTGTTTCTGTGGATGGCATAAATGGTGATGACTGAATGAAAGAACTATTTATTTCTCTAGTAATATCCTGGGAGAGTTTTGAATGAGTTTGAAAGGAAAGAAATAATGAGCAGTAATTTTAAATACATATATGAGGAACCAAAAATTAAGTTTGAGTTATTAAAAAGTTTTCTAACTAATATATTAATGTGCAATTCTTAAAATAAACATTATCTGTCATTTAGAGTTAAATATTGCTTCTTTAAACTTCTATTCAAGAAACCATGAGAGGATATCCACTGATCCCATTTTAACAAGACTCTTGTCTATGTCTGTCCCCCCTACACCCCAAAACCTGTCTATTTTGTCAAACTCTAAAATGACATTGATCTTTCAAAGGGGATGTTATCTGCACAATCCTGACACCATCCCACAGAGGCAAAACAACTACCCATTATTCCCAGTTTGTATCATCCCACTGTGAATCAGAGCCAGATGCTGGCACATGAAGCTGCATCTGTCAACACTCTTTGGCACTTCATTGTAACTTGGCCAAAAAATTTCAAACTACTGACTCTCTTGGATACAGCTACAAAGGGAATGGGAGGTATTCTGCTTCTGCAGAAAGCAATGGATGTCTTTCTTTGATAGTTCACTGCAAGGCATTCTGAGGGTCAAAATTATGAGATACAAGAGAAAGCCTGGTTGATGAGTCTAAAAATGCTGAAATTAGTATAAATCTTTGATTTTATTGGAAACACAGCAATTTAAGCTTTGAAGGCAGCGAAATTAGAGTAACCAAATTATTCTCACAATTGCATTATGTTTATTGCTACTATTTAGTATTAAAAACATTTCTCATAGTTCAATAAACAAGTTTCAAATGAAGGGTGATTTCAATGGAGGATCATCAAAAGACTCTAGCTTTGAAAAGTAAGCTCTTTAGAAAATAAAGGCAAAAGTTAAATGTCAAAATACCCCTCCTAAACAGTTAATAGTAAACAAATAGTTTCCTATTTAAAATGTACAAATAAGTTTATCAAGGGACTTTGTAAAATAGTAATTGCATTTAATGACTCATTGTCATAATAGATTTCCAGTTAGAATAATTACAGCAGATACTGATGCTACAAAAAGTAAGTTAAAAATGGAAGCAGTCTACAGGCAGCTTGAAGCAGCCCTCAAAGTCACAGGCACAGATTCTTGGGAGGGAGTGTAACTGCCCTGATATCTACTGCAGAAGTAGCACAATGAGGCACAAACAGTCCAGGAAGCTCCTGTACATTGATGTCATCTTCCTGACAGAGGCAGTGGAGGATCCCACAAGGAATGGTTGCCTCATAGTGACAAGCAGGGAAGGCCTTGTCAGAGATGTGAAGGTTGGGGAGCTGCCTTGGCCACAGTGACAGTGAGATTGTGGAGTTCAGCAGTGGCCAGGGAAGAAGCAAGGCAACAAGGAAGATTGCAACCATGGATTTCAGGACAGATGACTTTAGCCTCTTTAGGGATCTTCTTGGAAGAATCCCACAGCAACAAATCCTGTGGGAAGAGAGGCCCAAGAGACCTGGTTGATATTCAAGGATCACTTCCTCCAGGCTCAAGAATGATGCACCCCAATGAGCAAGAAACCAAAGAGGGCAAGAGACTTGCATGGATGAACAAGGAACTCCTGTCATTACTCAAGTGTAAGCAGGAAATACACAGGAGATGGAAGCAGGGTCGTGCCACTTGGAATGAATACAGAGAGGTTATCAGAGTAAACTGGAAGCATAGATTTGCTTAAAGTAAACAAGACAGCCAACAGCATCTAAAATGCCAACCGCTTCAGTAAAGCAGGAATCCTACATGGATTGCAAGTGAACATATGCCTTTAATGAAACATGATAACCCACAATCTTCTCCTTCAGTCAGTTTTATAAGCCCAAGTTATTAAAATTGTAAGTGAGCTAATGAATCTCTTATCTTTATAATACAATTTTGAAAATTCTTAGGGAAATTAGCCACCATAGATTGAATCTCTCTTAATTTTAACAACAAGGAAAATAGCTGACACCTATACAATGTGCCTTTAAACACCTCCTGATGCTGAAGACACTGAAACATTACGAAGAAGAAAAAAATGTGTTCTTAAGGGCTTCAACTTTTCTCCTTCATTTTTTGTTAAAAATAAAAAACCTATATCTCTATTATGAAACTAGAAGTTACTCTTCTAATCCCAATATAGAATTCTATGCTGTTCCCTGCTGGAAAATGAGAAGGATCACTTTCGACAACAGTAATGGTACCAGTTTACCATATCACATAGATAAAAAGAGCATAGAAAGGATCCAAATGTATTTTGACAAGATAAATTCCATCATGAAGCATTTCAGCTTAGCAAGAATTCCTCACCTCTTCTGATCTGAGAACATCAAATGCAGTAGACAGAAGAGTGTGTAGCTTTGGCCCAAGCAACACATCCCTACCTTGTTTTATGCCCACCCTTTTATGAATCTCATCTGCAGCCACTGGGACGGTAAGCTGTGGCAGATCCATTCCTTTCACCATTCTTTCTTCAGGTGCAACTTTCTTTTAATATCAGCTTTCTTCCTGCATGTATCTGCATTGTCAAAAAGATGTTTTTCTTATGACATATACCTATAGTGAGTCAAAAACTACTTTATTTTTTCTTCATCAGGAACCTCTATTCCTCTCTCTGTCAGTTCACCTTCCTTCCTATTGTTTCACTTTGTCCTTCAATACACCCAGTATTATCTGACAAAGTAAATAACAGAGATTTCAAAAGGTCTTCAATGCCCACACACATTATACCTAAACAGTTTTTTTAAATTAAGCTTAAAACCAAAATTCTTCTTGTATGTGAGATTTATTCGTACAATTTTCGGTGGTTTGGGGAGCAATGTGTTACCAACAGTATCTACAGTGTGAAAAACCATGCATGGCTCTTTTAGTCCTGGAATATTTTGATGGCATGAAGCATCATCTTTATGGACAACTGCAAAATAAAATGTTTGCAATTCATTGCACCTCACTAGATACCCAAAAGCTAATTGCCCAGCTTTAACCTTTAACTGCCTTTATAGCCAGTGGTATGAAATGGAGGCCTCCAGAGAACAATTTCATCCTAAGAAAGATGCCTAAGATAGAAAAGATGAATCACCTCTTTGAAGATACCAATTTCTCTCCATTGACTATAAACGGATCCCTTGGGTGACTTACCTAGATATAACTGTCTGAAAGTTAACTTTTAAATGTCTGGTAGTAAGACAGCCTACATACATTCTACAAATATGCTGCAAATGTGCAAGCAAGAATTTTGCTCAAATGAAGCCTTGAAATGACAAGTTTTCTATAAAATTTGAAATTATGTTATCAAGAGCAGCTGTCGATGAAATCATGGAAACAGTGGTGCCACTTGGGAAAAAAATGCATTCCAGTTGCTATAGAGTTTTGGGAGTGAGTGAAAGGGATAAAGAAGAAATGGAGAGAGAAATATTTTCTTGAATAAATGTAGAAGATATTTCCTATCCAAATGATACAAACAAAATAAACCTAAACAATTTTTACATCAGAACAAAAGTTCAGCCTTTAGAGTTTCCACTTTCATAGAATTTAAGATTTGGAATTTTAGTTGTCATATGCTAACAATGTTCAATTTTTATTTTTGTTAAATTTTTGTTAGATCCATTTATATGTTCAATGAAAAGACATGGTAAGTTAAGTCATTTACCCAAAAATCATGGAGGATGCCTTGAGCACTAGGGTTAAAACTCATGACAGTGAAACCCAGGACCCTTTGTTCTAAAAATAACTTCTTTAAAGCATAGAGCATCTTCCCTGGCAAAACTAAAGGGAGAAGAATCAGTAGCTACCAAAGCAATAATGGTTTAAAATAATCATGATCTCCAGTATTGCAGGTTTTTCTTCCAGTATTTCTCATAATTACAGCCATTGAACTTAGCTCCCAGTGAATTCAGTGGGAGTGAATAAACACGAGTTAAGAGCCAACACCTTGCAACTTTGGGCCCTCCTCTGATGTTTGATCTAATAAAACCTCTCAGTTCTTTTCCCTCTAACTTCAGACTGCATTATTGATATTTTAACTTCTGAAAATGGCTATGGATTCACTGTCTTAAGAGATTGTCAGGTACAGACAAGACAGGTGACATGATCATAAACTCCTTGTTTGCCTCATTCTAGCAAAAAGACTCAGAGATATGAAAAACTTTGTGGCTTGGGGACAGAGATACTTGGATTTAGTTTGACTTCCAGTGTTTTCAATATTAAGTATATTCATTATCCACAAATATCTTCAATTGTGAACATTATCAAAATTTGTAATTTTATCTGTAATTTGATTTTATCCCTGTGAGGCTCCTTTTGTTTTGCAAAAACTGACATATGCATTCTTTCTTGAAGAAAACATAAAGCATTTTCATTCTTGTCACTATCACTTATAGCTTTTCTGGCTTGAGCACTGAATGTTTCTTAGATGTAGTTGGACTAAGGATTGTTGAAAATATTATATGTACAGATAAACCAAATGCAAAGAACAGAAATTACTAAGCAGTGCTCACATGGCATAGTCAGTGTCTATCACTTTTCATCATAACAGCTTATAAGGTCCCTCTGTTCTGTTTAATTGTTAGCTGCAAGTATTTAGTTGCAGCATTTTCTGTTTTAATTGGATATTTCATATTGTGAAAAAAAAGCATCTATGCCAACTCCTGATATTCATGTTAATTATGCTAGGGGTCACTGTATATAATACCAATTTATTAAAGGTTATTTGGGGGGAGAAAGAAAGACTGAATATGTCTTTTCATTTTGTAGTCTGCCTCCACAGTCCTTTTGTACTACACTGTGCTTATAATAACCCATCATTACCACACAATAACCCATAATTTCCAGTGTCCTGGTACTTAGTTCTTTGAGATCCATCTTTTGATATTTCTAGACATAACATGTAGGTTTATTTTTACCTGCTAACTGCCTGTGATAAATAATGAGAGGAAGTGGAGGCAGAAAATTTAATTTTAAATATTTTCAATTCAATTTTATTTTAATGTCAGGAAAGGCTATGTGATCTCTTAATGTATAATGACAAAACTGTTAATGCTTAGCTCTTAACTCCTAAATGACTTCAGTCTTCTGAACATAAAAATTAGAACAGTTTTCACAAATATGGATTGAACTAAAGAGGGATTTTGTGGTAAAAAAGCTATGTAAGGGAGTTCTCACAGATATACTTTTGTAAATAGGTTAAACTGAAAGCTCTGTCATGCACCTAAAGTACATTGCATGCGTTTCTGGACCCATAGTATCCACTTTAAGTTAAAACAGAAAAAAACCCAAAACACCAATAGCTCTACCCGTGGCCTTCTTGCCTGCCTCATCTGTACACATGTTATGCACACTTGCATTGTGTGAGATACAAATGCACAGGAAAAAATATATATATCAAACATATTCCCAGCTGTGACTTTAATTGGATTTGGTGTCTGAGTGAAAACACAGCAACTGATGCTCACACAACCTCCAGGAGTCTGCAACAATGATTTTCACACCTGTTTAATCACCAAATCAAGTATTTTCTGTTCAGAAACATCACCAAACCATGATAGGAGTTTGGAAATAGATGGTGCCTTTGAACCCTAACCTTTCTCTGATTCATTCTAAATAAATATTGTTATGATTTTATGTGTTCATGCATGTATATAATATATATTATGACTACATAGAAACATATATCAACAACAAAGGATGAACTCAAATCTTTATGCATTAAAAATAGAAGTCTATCAAGTTGCTGTTACTTATGTTTGGTTCCTTGAGAAAAGAAATTTAATCCTTCCCCTTACTCCCTTTCAAAAGAGCATTTAGAATATCAGTCTACTTCCTTCCTTCCTACACCCTCAGTTTCAACCTACTGGTCCTTGCTTTCTGCTTAATAGATGGATGGAGTCCCAAGGTTGTTAAGTTATTTGTATAAGCCTGGTTTCTTTGCCTGTGTGTTGAGGGAGTATCTCGCAATAACATGCTTTACACTAAGTTAGACTCTGTAGGGTTCCAAAATTGTGGGGTGTTTTTAATGGATTTCAAACACATAGATAGAGTGGAACATAGGTAGATTTGTCATTACCCATGTAATCTCTCCTTTTCTTCTTCTCTTATGCATCATAAAGGAAACTGGCTGATAGTCAGTGTGACAATACTAAAATTTAAAAGATTGCATTGCAGCTGGTAATCACTGCATATACTGTAGAGTCGGTTTTTCTTAAGTAATACCATCAGCCTTATGCAAAATCAGAGTTTCATTTTATGTTTGGCAATTAACCATTTTATAAAGAGCCATCTTCTGAGTGCAACAAATATGTAGGCTACTAAAATATACTTTCTTAAAAGTCTCATTTTATTATCCATTATTTCCATCTTCCCCTGCCAAAAATTTTGTTTCAAATAGGTCATTAAAATCCTGTTTAGTATTTTTTTTTCCCATTTGACATAGGAATTTTGTTATGTGGCCACATCTAGATTACTAAATCAAACTCAACTCAACTGTTCTCTCTCTGAATGTGATTGTTTCTCTCTTAGAGAGAACCACATCCAGTACACTTCCTCAAGGTCAAAATGGGTTGGATGTATCTCAGCTACCTATTGGGAGTGGTCCCTCGCCCCTGCCAATTCCTGAATTGAGCAAATGAATTTTTTAGACACTGCTGCTTGGCACAAGTCAAAGTTGTCAGAGGCTATCCAAAAACATGTTGCAGGATATGTATATCTGGATGCCAGAGCCCAGTAATGTTCCCAGGCCCCATTTAATTGCCAGTGTCCATGCAATCTTTGTGTCACAGTGTGTTCCTTAGGAAAGAATGCCTATATGGGGTATCAGTATTTTGTTTCAAGTAATACATTCCAAAATGAACATTTGCGTTGTTCACTACAGTTACATAATCTCACCTCTTGATCCTCAGCTGTTCCTTCTTAGTGAAAAAGCAGTTTGCTTCTTTCATGCACACACAATAAGCAGAGAAACCTTTCCCCAGAACAGTCACAGCCCAATGTCTGGAGAGTAATGACTGAAAGATGGGGAGAGACTCACCTTTAACTTGTAGCAACTGACACACCAAAACAGGAAGCCTGGGCAAAAGGGTTGGACTCATTTTCAGTCCTCTAAAAGCAAATTTGGCGCTTGCCTCATTCTGCTGATCCATGCCTTGTTCCAACATTCATTAAACATTTGATTGGAATTTACTTTTTATAAAAAAGGACTCTCCAAAGACAATTATTTTATTTGAATTATTTTTACCATCACTAGAGAATGATTTCATATCTGAGCAGAATGAGATTTATCTGAGGACATTTTGTTGCACTGAGAAACTGCAACAAACTATTGGTGCTGTTGGACCATAGGATTCCTGCTGTTGAAGGAACTGGTATATGGATATGAGGAAATGAACAGTCATAGAAATGGTATTTCCATATATTGCACTCTGTGGTAGCATTATTTCTCTCATATCCAATTCACCATTCTGAAATGCTGGTATTACAATAATAACTATAAATAATAAAAATAAATAATAAATAATACTACTAATAATATTTACAATTATTTAATATTTTTATCCTGCAAGATATATTTAGACACTTTGTTAAGTTGTTGTAGACAAGCTGAACTCAGAAGATCAGGAAAGAAGGAAAACTCATAAAGTTTGATATTATCATAAAGCAATTTATACACAATATTTAAATATTACATTTTTGACACACATAGAAAGACATCTCCTAGATTGAGAAAAGTAAGGTAATTAAAGTTTGTCTTGCATTCCTAATCATGCAATAAAAAAATCTAAAATATTAATAGACGGAGTCAGGATTAATTTCTTCAAGGCATCTCAATCAATGATTGATTTGATAAACACTGATGATAGAAGTTTCCCAGAACTTGAGGACTGTAGCTGATTTTCAATGAAGTAATCATGTTACCTAGTTAGAGTCCTAAACCTTCTACTCATCCTTGCAGCCTATTTCCTTCCTTTGAGGCTGTGGAGGAAGGTACTTGTCTTGATGTGACACTTTTTCTTCTAGTGAGATTATTCATTCCCATGAGCCTAAATCCAAAATATTTCACTCTTTCTGTTTTCATCAAATGCAATTTGTTGTCAGCTTTTTACAATATCATATATGAAGGAGATACCTAAAGCACAGCTGCATGAACAGATGACACATGGAAATGTTGTGGATCAGCTCTAGGGACAGACTGGCATAGAAATGCATGGACATTTTTGTGCTTGCAACTACATGTTTTGGAGAAATCAAAGCTTACTTTTTTTTTTTTTTAAAGCAGCTTAAATGAACCTTAGCGGCTTATCTCCTAGCAGTAAAATGGAGGCTATGTTGGAAATGAAAAGCAAATAACTATGCAGTGCTTTTTGTGGCTGCATTTTTAAAGCTGTGAGATAAGTGTGTGTCCAGCAATAATAGTGGTAATCTGGATAACAACTTCTTGTAATTCATGGACTAATCTGGTTGTCCACTGAGAGCATTAAATACATCCTGCCTTCCTCTCATTTACATCATGGATATGTGTCCAACTGGCCACTGCCAGAGTCAAGATAGTAGACATCATTAATACAAATGGTCTGATCTGTTGAAGCCAATTCCTCATTTCTATTTATCAGTCTGTACTACAGAAAACCGCTTGTGCTTTATAACTTAAAGAAGAGAGAAGAAGGAAAAGAAAAGAAATTTGACTTAGGTTTTCCCCTTTAACATATTTCATCAAAAGAATGGATAAAATATTTATTCATTTACTGTCCTTTACATTCCCATCAAAGTGAATAGAGAGACATTTAATAAGACATGGAAACATTAAAGAAGCCTTTTATCAGAGTGGATGGGAACCTGCTCAGAACAAACATTTTGGCCTAAGGGAAAGTTTTTGATCTGTGAAGCTTAAACTTAAAACACTCTCATATTGGATCATGTGGTCAATTTGCATGAAATAAATGATTTGCTTAAAACTTGTAAAGCTATAAAATAGAACTTGACAAGTCATTAGCAATAAGTGGTATCATACTGGCATTATGCGCACACTGGTGCTATCATTAGAAAACTGCTGCCACAGCAAAGCACAGGAGATAATGGGGCCAGCCTACAATTTGACCTAGAGGAGTTAGATCATTGCCCCACACTGTAGATACCACTCTGCAGTCCAAATTATCGACTATCCTTCATCATTAATCATCTACTCAACATTCTGAGCCACTGCCCTTTATCCTTTTTTACACAAAATATTCACCCAAGTTATAAAAATTATCACTTTCTCTAACTGGGGAATAGGTGGTCTAGCTCTGCAAAGGGAAAAAAAAAGGAAAAAAAATGGGAAAAAAATCCTAATGTTTATTCTAGGACTTTGAAGAAATGTAGAAGGAAAAATAAGATTACCCATTCTTCATTAATTGCTATGGGGTTTTTTTGTTTTCATTCTGAACTGGAAATTCAATAGCTTCAAATTCTGTGTGTTGACATGGTTATGAATGTAACTTTTCTATTTTGGTTGGCAACAAAGGTAATCAGCATCTGCTTAGTTAGGTTTGCAACTTCAAGATTATTTTTTTTCAGAAATAAAGCATTTGGAAAATCATGGCTAAATATCTGGATTCCTGAAAGTTGTCCAACATTCATTTTAGGGCTATAGTTATTCTGTGATATTATCAATAAATATGCACTTGGGTTTATTGCCAAGACAGGAAATACATGGAAAATGTAGGATTATTGCCATTTGTTGCAAAACACTTCAATACATTGTTTTATCAATGTGTTAGTATTTTGTCAGTGGCTCAGGGACATGTCAAGGTTGAGCAGCTCTATGTTTGATATTTTATACAAATTACTGGATGAACTGAACCACATGCTCGCAAATTATGCATCTGCAATTGTACATGTGTTGATGAGATGCAATAACATTAAGTCCATGATGCTCAAATCCCACTGCTGTCTTCAAGATGATATTTTTCGCATGCATTCCCCATGAGTATACACACCTTTGCAAAGTGAGAGGGGTAAGTAAGATGTTGCTGTTTCCAAGGCCTATTAAAGCCTTAATTCCTTTTCTGAGTCTATCATCAAGCATGAGGCATGGCTTTGAGTTTCTGATGTGAAGCTGGAGCTGAGTTTTAACAGACTGTTTGCATGTGGACCCTGGTGCATATGACTGAATCAACATAATATTTAACTACTTAACTTTATTTCTCAGGTTACAAAAAAGTGCACTTTCCAAATGACAGTGACAGGATAGCTACTGAGGCTAAATACCAGTGAAATAAAAGGAAATAAGGAGACTTTAAATATGTCATAAACTAGAAAATAAGCATAATTAACATAAGGGTACATTAAATATGTTTGTGAATCTGTGGAGAAGTGAAGTGAGAAGAGTTTTGTAGAAAACATGGTATCTGCACATAGGCTGAGACAGTACAGAAAGTCCCAGCTGAACACTCTGAGAGAGTAGAGGTGTTTCAGTCAGCAGCTGGAATCAGAACCTCATCAGTGTTTACAATGCATGACCTGATTTGTATTGGCTAATTAAGAATGAGCCTTAAGGATGAGAAACATCATAATTTTAACTAGTGTTTCCAGGAGGTCATTAAGTGGACTTTAGGGAGCAACTGAAGATCATTTGTTTGACAGAAGAAAATAAGGCTTTGCTGTAGAACAGGCATCATGAGTATACAACCTTATTATTATGGTATTATTACTATATTTTGAGTCTAAGGAAGAAAACGAGAACTGTAGCATTTCAGCATATGTTTGAGTCACGCGGACTTCATTGGTTTCAAATGTGACTCTTAAAAATAAATTACTCTATTTGTTAAGAAATAAATTTCCTTCTTATAGTGTCTGAAAAATACTAGCTTTTATGCACAATGTAATATTTTTAACATGAGCTGTTTTGAAGGGAGCTCATCCTCCCAACTGCTCAGCCTGTTGGTGAATACATCTTCTATACTTCATAACCTGTCTTAGGTGCAGGACATAAGGAATTTGCGCCACCTCGTCTTCTTCTAGAGCACAGTCCAAGAAAGAAACCAGCAGCTATTGAAGGCAAGTTTGAGTTTTCCCACCTTTACTGGCTTCTACTTATTAACTTGACTGTTTGTTCTATTTTTTTTTTTTTTTTTTTTTGTAAATGTAGCCTATATTACAAAAGCAATCACCTTACTAGGCCTGGGACAAGAATGACAGAGTGACATAGGCATAACAAAACTTAAATTTTCCTTATAGTAGTCTTACAGATGGCTTGGGGGATTTCCTGAGTGAAACAGATTATGGGATTGAGGCCTAATATGTAAAATGCTTTGAATGGCATTCAGCCATAACTTGCTATCTAACTATAAACATAATCAACATTATCCTCTTAATATACTTTGGATTATTCTCTCAGCTATTGTTATTCAGTAATTTTTCTATGCCTTGTTTGTAATAATGAATGTAATATTTCTGGCTCTGCATTTATCAACCTTATTGCTATTGTTAAAACCACTGAAAGAGAAATACAAAGTCAGATCTTACGTTCAGAAGATTAAAACATAATCCCTGCAATTGAATTATATTGTTTATAGTCTGATCACTACAGTAAAGTGATTGAAATACTCATTTTAATTTTAAAATGAACTATGTCTGATGACTTAGAACTACAACTGCAATATATGTACGTGGTCTTTACACCATGCAATTTAATAGTACAAAACAGCTGAGTCTGTCAGTGTAATTATGTAGCAGTTTTCATATAATACTTGAGTCCTCCAGTCACGCCATGGCACTTGCTAATTTCTCTCATAGAGGTCTTAGTTCTATGTTACCCAGAAAGCAATTGCAGTTTAAGAGAGGAACAGATGTGGTGGCAGCAGAGTGAGTAACAAAAGGTACAAGATTTCCTGCATTTGAAAACAGAAAATGAGACTTAGGTTTTGCCAGGACTCGTGACTGAAACAAAGTGTTACATTAACTAGATATTTCTGTAATGTGATTATTGTGAATCAGAACATTTGGATAAAAATAGTTACGTGACTTATTATGTCTTTCCCCAAAAATATCATTACCTCAAATGATTACTTTTTTTTAAACATGCTGTTTAAAGGAGTATAAAACTGTGATTATTTTGAGACAGTATAGAAATAAATTTGCATTCTTGCTTACTTTAGGAAAATATCTGAACCCTGCTTATCAGCAGAAAGAAGTCCCTGCAATGTTAAACTCTGTTATCCATCAATTAACCATAATGGAAAAAAGACATAATAGAACAAGGCTGACACATTTGCTGAATGATAAACTAATCTTTAAATATAACTGTTAACAAGATGAACTAGCATCAAATCAACATTAGATTCTTGATTTTCAAAATCATGAGGAGAATGCAATTACTGCAATTGCGCATAGAAATGACTATTTATGACCAGTTACACATTTATGTTTTTCATTAGCCCATTTATGCATGCAATTCAGGTAATTGGCACTGTAAATTAGACATCCATTTGGCAAACAAATTTGGGAGAGATTATCTGCTCAGAACCATATAACTAAATTCCCTTTAAGGATCAAGGCCAGTCACTAGGATACATACTTTTCATGCAAGAGATTTGGAAGACATGAAGAAGGCGAAATTACTAGTAAAATGTTATCATGAAAAGCTGTTATGCTGTTTTCCATATATGAGAAAATATGCCACAGTGCCTTGTGGAACCCTAAACCCTGAAGCTTTATTTCAGCCCTAGAGGAAAAAAAAAAATTATGAGAATATTTAGCAAAATGTCAGAAGGGAAAAAAGAGGAGCATGCAGGGAAATTTAAATCTTTAAAATAGCTGAAGAGACATCTACATGTGACTTCTTAGTGCTTAGATACTTTTATGACTCGTACATCACTAAATATCATTGATCAGGAGAAGGGACAGATTGAAACAAAAGAGTCTTCTTATAAACATAGTTGAAAGTAGTATCATAAGTTGTTAGAATAGAGAACAGACAGAAGCATTTTCTAATTGAAAAATATACTTTATATAACATCAAAGCCTGGCTTAGCCTTTGATAGAAGAAACCAGCTCTGAAAAAAGGTAAAACTGTAGGAAGTAACAGAACGTTTATCACACAAAAAAAAATTATGAAACCAATGAACTTACACCCTAGGCTTTCCAACTCAGTGATATTCAGACATTGTATATGTAATTATGGAGCTGGTGAAAGCTGAAAGGATCTTACTCTTTTTCTAGATTGACATGTTTTTAGTATCGCTCCATTTTGCCACTGCTGCCTTAGGTAATCTTGGACCATTCTTATTTTCTGGTAAGGTAGAAATAGTGATGTTTATGTGCCACATATGTCGAAAATTTTTAGATTATTTAATACCTTCAAATGGAATGCTTTTCCTGGATAGTATCCAATGTCCTGTAGAAATTATGTTCTGCTGAATTCTTGAGGCCTTAGAAAAAGAGCATATCGTTATTATATGTTAAATCTCACATTTTCTCCCATTGTCATTGCCTTTTCTCTTCCTTCAGCTCCACAGTAAATCTTTTGGAAAGGGGGTAATTATTTAAGAATATCTCAATTTGTACACTAGATTCTAGTGTGCAAAGCAATAAATGGCATTGAAGTGTGTGAGTTGAAATTTTCAGATATCTCCTGGTCAAAAAGCAAAATGCTTTGTACTAATCTGGTCAGAAAAAAAAAATTCTTTCTTATTTCATGGTTGATTGGCTTTTTCAAAGATCTTACCATAAAACTTCAATGAGGAGTTTGGATTTTCAGATCACAAGCAGCAGAGAATAATAAAACAAATGATAGGATCCTGTAACAGTGAACAAGGGAGAGAAGATAAAGGAATTTGTGAAGATAAAGGCATTGATATATAACATCTACTTGTGTTTCAAGCTTGGAAACCTTGTTTGGTAAACTGGGAGCTAAAGAACTAATTTTAAATTCTTTATCTTATCTTTTTATGGAGCTTTCACAAATACTTGGAAGCAGTGTTCTCAGCTTGGCTGACACTGATGCTGCCATGTCGGGACACTGGTGTCACCAGTAATTTGAACAGATCAGTTCTCCATGGCTATCTGAACTTTGACTTTAATATCCTCCCTCTTCCTTGGTGGTAGTCTTCCACACAACTTTTAACTCTAGATTTCTTTTATTTTGTTATTCACTGAAAACCTAAAATTTCTCTGCAGTGTATACTGCTTCTGTGAGATTCTCTCTCTTAGGTCTTGAATTTTTGCTCAGCTCACAGAGCTTTTTTCCTTCCTCCATTTCCACATTCACATGAAAGGGACCTTCCTTTCTGATAGTCCTCCTATGTTTCCCTCTCTGACATGGCAGGGTAATCGCTCAGGAAGACTCTGCAGTCAGACAAGTGCAAGTTAGCTAGTTACTGGTGAATCTTCATGCTAATTGCTGCAGAACATCATGTCTTTGCCTTCTCACAAGATCAGAACAGCTTTATGAGAAGCTTGTATCAAAATCCTTCTCCTCGTGGAAAGAATCTTAATGCATGTGGTATATGATCTTAAGCAGACCTGTGCTTTCGAACACTTTGAAGAGTACTGGAAGACAAAAACCATTTGAACAGCATTGTATCTGAGTATGATTTTCCAAGTTATATTGTCCTAAAAGTCTGTTCCTGTATCTTTGAGTGGGAGAACATTGATCATGGCAGAGTCATCAACATAACCATTCTGATCTGTTAATGAATGATGACAAGTTCTGAAATATCCCCCTTCCTTGACTGAAGTATACTGGCCATTCCTTGTCATCTTGATGGTATCTGTGATATTAAGTGAGGAGCAAAAAAAAGTCTGTAACATCTTCAGAGGATCTACGAGGAAAAAGAGTATTTTCTCTAGGTCATTGAATCCTTTAATTACAAATTTAGCAGAATGCAGTAAAGCGAGTTGCTGTGAAATGTGTTTAACTTCCCCCAAAACCCCTGTGGAGGCGAAATTGGCAACTGCATCTGTGTTGCTGTATAGAATGTACACTATCTGACTGTCTTAAGGAGAATTTCTGGTCTATATCTCTGTTCATGAATATAATAACCAAGAATATATAAATTACTGTAGTCAATACAAGTTTTGACAAAGCTCCCTTGATGTACAGGAGTGTATAAATCTTGTACAAATCAATCTGCTTCTGTACACTCTGTCAATGTCTGCCTTCTCTTCTGTGCATGGATTGTTCTATAAAAAAACTCTGTTTTCCTTTTATACTATAGAATCAATTACCTTAAAAAAATCCTTTCAGTGAGAGATCATGATTCAAGACACAACAGAACCCTTAAAAAGGACATTTTGAAAATTTTCTCCCAATTTGGAATATTCTTAATAATACTGACATGAGTTGTGGATGAAAATCTATTTTTGTGATAAATGTTAATCCAAGGGAGAATATAAACAGGAAAAAAAATATTTATATTAGAAATGTTGTAATACAATGAGTTAGGTATAATCTAGGTTGATAGATGAACAATTTAGTCAGCTTTAATGCATTGCTGTATTTACAGCATAAAAAGGTTTTTTTGAGAAATATGGGCCTTACATCTCCATGAGTCTCTACTGAAGACAATAAAACCTTTGAAATAATATGAACAGAGTTGCAAAGTGAACTATTTAATGATTTAAATTAGACATTTAAGCAGTAAATTCTAATGATTTAGCAATGATGGAAAAACCCCTAAATCTTCACTGTTTCAGAAAGTCCTTGACATTTTCCTTAATGACATGAGGCTCTTCTGTACTTCTTATATTCTATTATAAAATACAAGAAGTTAAACAGACATGGGAAAAAAGCATACTAGTGTAAGAAAAATATGCATAAAGTTATGTATATTTTGACTAGACATATTATTAATTTTCTCAACCTTTATAATAATACAATTTAAAATGTTAGAGTATGCATTTGAAAATAAATATTCCCAAAAGTTTACCCAATAAAACACAAACAAATACCTCAGAAGATTATTTTAACTTTTCATAGTGCTTTTTAAATGTAATAGAAAAACCATAGCCTTTTGCATATGTTGCACCTGTAAATGGAAAACACTTAATGGAATTAAGTTAATCTGGGCTTTCGAAGGAAGAACTCTGATGTTTCTGTGGAAAGAAAAATGAAACTCTTACAAAAGTCCTGCATAACCTCATCATCCCATTATTAAGGCTCAGACATGCTTGCCCAAAAGCACACTGCATAAAGAGCATCAGCAAAACTCTTCCCAGCTCTGGTAACACAACTGAGCCTGACATTGATTCCTGTTGTCCAGTAGGAATTTCAGTCACAAGGAGAGAGAAGGCTAACCAAACTACCTTAGCTGTGTTGGTTTGGCTCTCTCTAGTAATGGTTGTACCATAAAACATCAGTGCTCCCCTGGGAATTTAAGTATTCATCATAATCATATTTGCATCATTTTTACCATTGACCATTGTCCAGTAGAGTTTCTTTTGCTGGTCTTGTTATTGAAGTTGTTCTGTCATCTTTTTTGACTTGCCATGCCTACTCTGGCTTTATCTCTCTTGTGGTTTTATTCCTTTGCTCCACACTGTGCTGTTTAGTGAGGGCAACATATGGGCCATGCTATTAACAAAGAGTTCTGGTGCTTAATGTAACAGAGCCATGAAAAAGAAGCCTATAATCACTACAGGAAGAAATAAGAAACATTTATGTAGGTCGCATGAAAGCATTAGGAATTTCAAGCATGATATTTCTATTGCATAGATTCTGCAGACCTCAAAATTATCTCCACAAGCAATCTTCACAGCTTCCAAACAGTGTTTCAGACTGGGATTTGAAAACAGTGAAGGAGTTTCAAAAAAAGCAGAGTTGAGCTGGAGAGATTGCCTAGGCCTTCAGGGTGTGCTATATCTCCAGTGATCTGAGTGCCTCAAGAGACTTTCACTTGCCCAATAAGAAAAGAAATTCTATTTCCTTACTCTGCAGAAAAAAAAAAAAAAAAAAAAAAAGGTAGTGTCATTTAAACAGAGCTTTGTAAATAAATGCACTTCATTTTGGCCTAAACACTCACCTGTAAATTAGAGAGAGCACATTTGTGCATGTGTGCATGCACTTCTTCGTTTTTGCGTGTGAACTGAAGCAATTGTAAGAACTTTAGGAACTTTGGATTAATACTATTTAGGTTTCTTTGATCTTTCTTGGTCTTTCAGTAGTTTGGCTGAATCAAGACAGAATTATTTCTCATAGAGAAAGTAACCAGACCAACAAGGACTCTCTTACCCCAGAAAGAGATTTTTTTTTTCAAAGAGACAGCTAAGGTGAATTTTTACTTGAAATTTAGATTTAATCTTAAAAGTATGATTATCCATGACATGCTAAACTAAGCAAAAATACCTCCTTTCATTGTTCATTCATTTCTCCAAAGGCTTTGTAACTCTTAGGGGATCCTATTTTGTGAATGGGTGTTAAATTGTTTAGAGCCAAAAGTGCAACTGACCAGTCATTGTCAGTCTCTACCCTAAGCAACAGGCCAAGGGGAAAAAAAAGAAATATTATCAAAAACTGAAATGTAATGAGTTATTCTAATATTTAAAAGGATATCTAACTCACACCGAAATCAACAACAAAATTTTTTTTGAGTCCAGCAGAGAAAGGATTTCAGTCACTAAGTAAAACAAAGAGGAACTGTAATCCCTTCAAAATTAATAAGGAAAAAAATTTTTAAAAGGCAGCTTGTGTTTTGCTTGAATGGTCCTTTAAAATTATGCCAATGACAGCTTAAGGTGTACAGAGCTGCTTGGACAAAAATGAAATGAAGTCTTATCCTGAATGAAGTCACTGTGTTCAGTCTGAATTACAGTTTCTCAGGAAAAGATGAATTAATGTTTGTTTTGTTCTGTTTTGTATGTCAGTGAGTATACATGTGTCTCTGCTGATCCTGAGCTCTGCCAGGACTGGAATCTGTAGGCAAGAAAAGCTGTTGTAGCATTTCACAGTCAGGCAATAAATATCCCAAGTCTCTCGCAGGAGCTTTCCTCCTGAGGTTTCCTCACAAGAGGGTTTTAGATAAATGCAGATAAGCCTCATGTAAGGATCTGAACTTTAGAAAGTTAATGTGGACCCAAACATCTCCAAACTTCTGTCATTTAGTCGCACTAGTTAGTGTTTGCTATATGCATGCCTCTCCAGAAGAAGGGATCTGTGGCTATATTTTGCTTCCCTGCTTACCTCAGTTTCTCTGACACGTTGGGATGAGCTGACAGTTCCTTCCAAAATCAGACTTTCCATAAGAACATGGACCATCTGGAGCAGTATGGTAAAGAAGCTCTAAGAGCACCTTCTTCTTCCAGTTCCTGTGCAGCATTTCTGTGACACTATGCCCCGTAACTCATGTGCATCTCTAAATTTAGATTCCACTCAGCACTGGCAGAGTAGCACACTGGTCTTACCAGGCCTAAATTCAAGTGCCACGTTCTTAGCATGCTTCTGTTATCTCCCCTCCCACCATTGTCCAAGAATTAGCTGCTCTCCTATGAGAATAACACAAAGACATGGTGCTGTCAAGATGGGTGGAGAAAATTCAGATTGAAACACCCCTTTCTTGCTCTTTGTTGAATCTTACTTGGATTTCTACTGGCCTTGGTCCTTCATCCCTTATTAAAAATAAATAATTCCATCTCAGAGGTTACTTTGCTGCAAGGTCTGTTCTGTTCAATCCAGTCACTTTGCAAGAAAATTAATTCTATGCTGCTTCTTTTTATTTTTCACCCAGGAATAAGTTTTTTATCTGAATGTCTCATTCAGTAGTACATCACTGCTTTAATTCACAATACTCATGTTCATTGGACTCCTTATGCTACATAAAGCTCAGCTTCTGCATAGAGTCTACAGAAAAAAACTTGACTAAATGAAAAGTCCATTGCTGGTCTTGCTGGCTGATTCTGTCATGTACTCTTCCAGCTGCATAGGTCCTTATTTCATTCTTGTAAATGCATTGCAGGCTTTTGAAAGTGAGGTCTTTTTGTACTCGTATGTTTCACACTGTCCATGAAGTGTGGCTCAGGACTAATGCTACTGGTGAAAAAATCCTGTTAATTAAGAAACAGTAGCAATAACAATAGGTTTTTCAATTGTCAATTGCACTTGAATTTCATATTGGGGTCAATGCCAAATCCTCCAAAGCACATTGTGTTTCCTTATTTAACCCCTAATTTGTGCATATTAGGATCCCTCTTTATGCAGTTGGCCCTTGGTAGTTCTGTAGCTGTTCTGAGCTGAAAAAGTAAGTGCTTTCAATTAACAGATGGGGTTCATATTTTACAGCACAAAAGACCAGCCTAAATTCCTATTTAATTATTTGCTCTGCCTCTTAATTTAGCTGTGTACATATCTGCATAGAGCCAACTACATTTACTGCTTCAGAAACTACAAGTTTTGCTGGTGTTAAGTATACACTTAATATACAACATTCTAAATGTGAACTGTTCAAATTGGGAGGAAATATACTTATTCAAGAAATGGGATTACTTCCTTAAGTCAGAAATGGCTGTTTCCATAATACCCATTTACCATCGCTCTTATTTACAGAAATTTCTCTCAGTGGTAGCTGTGAGGGGCACCAGTGGGGCTAGATGGAGCTGAGAAGTGAATGGAAGCTCAGTGACTGTTTTCCTCAGACTTGAGCAAGCGTGCTTATCTTGCATTAGGCAGCAAAACAGGAGGCCCAGTCCTTTAATACTTCCATGTAATCATCCCCCAGAAACTTCATAACAAATACAGACATCTCAAAGTTGCTTGGACGCTGAATAATACAACTTGAGAGCTTGATGGAAGAAAATTATGTCAGTGGGATTAATTGGTAGAATGATTTGGCAATGAAGATTCTGCAGTCATGGATATCATCATCTTGCTTGGGTTATTGGCAGTAGACATTGCTGCCACTTCCTGTATATCTTCTATACAAAGCTTCACTTCTCAAAGCTCAGTGCCTCAGCTTGTGGTTTTCAAGATGTATATGGCTCCAAACCTTGCTGTGCAAATTAAGGCAGATTTCATGTGGTTTTTTCTAGGCCCCAGAGGCATGCAAAATACTACAAGTTCAAAGGCAGAAATGGTCTCGGATGAAGGAAAATCTTGTTGTAAGGACCACCTTGGGCTTACAAATTATTCTCATGCATCACCTAGCACCAGAAATTTAAGAAACCAAAAAAATCAATCTAACTCACCAGAACTGAGACACTCTGTAAAAATGGACATTACAGAAGTCCGAGCAGCACTTCAATATCTTTTTTTTTATTAATAAAGCCTCGTGGAAGGAAGACAGAAGGAATATCTTCTCTGTCAGTAAATGACACACACTTAGTATTTTCAACAGTTTGATTAATTCAGGCATAGTATGCAAGTAATTAAATCACATTTTAGAAATTAGAGGAGATCCACATTACATGTGGAAATAATCCACTGAAGAGTCATGGGTGGCACAGGAAAGTGAGGCTGTGGAAGAGTTTTGTGGAATCTGAAGGTGAAGAGATTTCCATTTCGACCAGAGAGGCACAATCCCTAGCACAAGTCTCTGGAGAAGCGTGTCAGGGAGAGAGAGAGAGAGAGAGAGGCAATAGCAATAATATTAAAGTATACAAGAATATGAAGTTCCAAATAAGTTAGTGTAGGATGATCACTACTCTAATGATCTTCACATACCTAAGAAACCTCACAACACAGAGGAATTTGTAGCTTGAAGTGTAGTGTAGTGCTCAGAGTTTCAGGAGGAAGAATTAAACACATAAAACTTAGAGAAACATTCTGAAGAATGTATGTGAGAGTTTTCTGAAGACAATAGCAAGAGAAAGGCATTGAAGAAATCTGTTTAAAACAAGAAAGAAGTGGCAAACATCTATATTATGCTTGATGGTAAAACCAATTGTCAGAAAATCAGCAGAAGCATCATTTGAGGAGACCCTGAATATTGATAAATACATTGCCTCCACAATAGGCAAAATAACTTTATTCATGAAATCATCATAGAAACACTGTGGAATTCAGGTACCCCATAAACACAGCAATTTTTCAATATTCAAACACAGAAATATCTTTTAGTTTAGGTAAAATGTTCTACAATTTTTAATTTTTTCCCCTGTGTGTATATATTTTTTCCATGCAGAAGAAAAGTCTGTTGCGGTACCTAGAGAAGTGAAAAGTAAGTTGCTTTTTGTTTTGGTTTGGTTTGCTTTTTTTCCTTTATCTTCATGTTATTTTTGTGCAAGGGACAGTAGTATATTTATTTCTTGGATTTTAAAATATTCCTATTCCTTAAATAGTTTCAATTAAAGAAAAGTCTCTTGCTTAAAGTCTTATGGCTCTATCTTTTGTAAGATAATAAATCTTACAAATGTGTAAGAAGAAGAAAATTTGTAACAGTAAAAGATCACAAAAAGAAAACTATAGTTTCACTAACTATATTTGGGTATCAATACCTGAAGCATGCAGCACAAACTGAAGGTAACAAATTTGTCTTTTCATGGATGAACAATTAAAAAAGCACTTAGATTAGCTATTGTTATACTCTTGTATTCTTTCCCATCAAAAAGAGGATTCATTTCCCAAAGGAAAAATAAGGATTATAATTTTCTCATATCCTTATTCAAACTCTCAACTTTATCATTCAAAACATTCATGAAGTAAATAAACTGTTCAAGCTTGTTAAAAAAAAATATTCTCCTTATTTCTATAATTGCCCTAATAACTGCCAAAATCGAGGCAAATGCTTCTGCAATAATGTCATGTTGTCTGTAGAAGGGTGCTTTAACAACGATTCTCCATGAATAAGAGAAGTCCTGTAATGACAGTTTCAAAGATTCAATTAGTAAAAAGTGTAATAAAGATATATTGCATATGCAGGCTTTTCATGGCATTCTACACTTGTTTCCAAGTACCATATGCAAGTTTTGCTGTCGTTCAGTCAGGTCTTACAAAAGAAGCAGAGCAAGTGAATGGCTATTGAGTCACCACAATAATCTCTTAATTACACCAGGTTAATGGGCATCGTTTCTTGAATTAATGTTTAAGTAATAATCTGGTGTGCACATTTGTTCCAGTTTTATCCTTAGCATCACATTCCCTCTCTGGGTATTAAGCTGTACTTCTGAGCTGCTGACAGTAAGGGACCAACTTGTCAAACCTTGAACATATTGCAGTTAGTGGATGCAGTAGTGGATGCCCCATCCCAAATACATTTATACATACATGCATACATACATGGTTGTTTGTGTGTTTCTGTGTAGAAGTAGCCAGCTGAACTTCAATTTCTATTTTTAGAGAGAAAAGAGGAGAAGAAGAAGAGTGATGAAAAGAAGACTATGACTGAAACTAAAGTGAAAGGTATGGTTTGGAAACATTTCTTACTGGCCTTATTCAGCTTTTACTCACACTTCTGGCTCATTTCCCATTGTTTTCTGTTAGGTTAATCCTATGCTACTGGCTGCATTGTACTTCTCTTAGTTACTCAGTCACTATTTGCATGTTTCCACTTCTCCTGTACCTAATGTCTTATGTGTCCAATACGTTCAGCATACAATATTACCTAAACTCATTTTCTGACAAAGGAAATGTCCTGTTTGGTGGCCAACAATGGGCTTTTTAAACAATTTAATGGAGTCCATATTTAACAGGACATAGTTATACTGCTATACAGAAAACTCAGGGAAGATATCACTCAATTGATTGCACATCAGTTTCTGAAGGTGGGGTAGATCTATTTATTTTATACAATCACAATTGAGACTTACAGTGACCAAACTACAAAATCATTATATCCATCTAAATAATGTTCCAATCATACATTCTCAGAAAGAATCTAAAATCCACTAAGGTGTTGTTTCATGCGAAATATTTAAGTAATTCATTATTTTTTCATAATCTTATTGCTACTGGAACTTAAGCTAGAAGCTGCCACATTCAGGCACTGATGATTTTTGCCTAACTTTTGATGAATTATTAAGGGTCCAAATCATCCATAGTTGATGCATACTGATTAATTTTCATTCTCAGCTGATTGCTCTGTGGCTAGTTGGGTGTGAGTGCTATAAGGGAATAATCTGAACTCCCAAATAAGTCATATTTTTTTCAGTATGTGCCCACCAGGCCTTGGTTGACTGCATATTTGAGTGTATGATTCAGAGTTCTAGCACATCAAATTATGCTCTTTAATTAAATCTTAGAAAAAACAGGAAAAAAGGAGAAAGCTCATGAGAAGACAGCTGTCCCTGAAATGAAAAAAGCAGGTAAGAAATTGAACTCTGACTTTGTCTGCAATGGTATCTGACTATTTAGTGTAATCACTTTCAAGTTTTAAGGATTTGAGATAAGGGTGTATGTAGCTCATTATCATTCAAGAATCCAAGTGGAGAGACAGATAGAAAGATAGACAGAAAGATAGATTGATAGATATCACAGTGCGTGTATATATATATATATATATAATGTTTATATTATATTATATATCTGTATATATAATACATATAATTTCCTGTTCTATGATCTTGAGACTTTAGCAAATATAATTTGTAAATATAAATACATTTACAAATCAATTGCAAACACTACTTTCACTCATACACTAAATTTATCAAGAGCATAACTAATTTCGAAAGCTACATGGCAAAGACTGAATGGAGAGTATATTTCATTAATTATTTTAAAAATTCAGATTTTTTTAAAGTCATAAGTGGAACTATTACCATATAAAAATAGATGGCTATTTTCTGAATTTTTACTCATGTCCAGAAAAGATTTTTTTAAAAGTCTAAATTAGTGAATATCCTAAACCTAATTGATTGTTTCATGCTTAGAAATATAAATATTTCAATAAGATTAGAAATTAGCAATTTGGGTCTTGTCTACACTAAAAATGCACTAAAAATTTTTCTTCCCTAAAAATTTTTCTTCCCCATTATTTCAGTAAATCTGCAAGTATATTTAATGTGGAAATGCAAAAGTGTCTCAGTAAATGACACAGTCTGCAAAACTGTCTCATTAAAACCAAGGATGAAAAAATTTTCAGTGATTGGTCACCATCTGAATACCTAGAAACACTGATTCCAATTGATGCTTTATCTATCATTTTCTGCATAACATTCTACAAACCCTCAAGTACTCAGATTAACCTTTCTGTAGATTAGTGCAATGCCTAAAACCATGGAGAAAGGTTCAAAATAGGATGTAAATATTCAGGGCTATATTTACTATGTCCTCAAGGCAAACCTTGCATTTTGTTTTCTAATTATTGAAATCTGTTGAATGTTATCAAAATTTGAAAGTATCTATATCCCATTGTTTACTAATGTTGTGATTTACATATGCAAATTTCCATAAGCAACTGGTTTCCTTGTCACTGAATCATATGTGGACTTCATAAGTTTTCTTATTCAAGCATTTATGGATGGGAAGAAAAATAGTAATTTATGTTTGGGAAAACATAAAAATGCACAGATTACCTGGGACAACTATCTTGGTAGCCCCATATTTAAATATGTCTTTTATAGTAGGGAGTTGTACACACTGGGGAACGGATAAGGATAAAAGAGAATATTCTTTTACTAGTTAAGTTGCATATTTTAATGTATAAACACAGGTTTAAAAAGAACATAAGCTAACAATTCAAATATCTTTTGTAATTTTATTCTGGTCCTAAGCTTGTATTTCACTTGAGAATACAGAATTGTAAAAGATTACATTTTATGGCAGAGCTGCAGCATGAAGTTATTAATATATTCATCTTCACAAGCAGTTGCTAAATCCAGTGAGTCATCCTTTGTAGCCTAATGCTAGAAAGACACAAATTAGACAAACCAAGATATCTGCACATTTCTGTCCCTTTTATTAGCTCTGTAAGTTGCTGCATTTTTGGAGTTTACTAGCCTTTGTGTAAGAGGATGGTAATTCATAATGTATTCTAGCTGCACGTGTTGCTGTTATTCCTCTTTCAGCTTGTTCTTTGAATGCATATGGTCTTTCTACCTTTGCAAGCACCCATTGTTATCCCTAATATGTTTTAAGCCTGAAAAAATTGCCATATTTGATCAACAGAATAGTAGTGCATAGCCCAGTTTTGAAATGAGTTATCTTGATGTCTTTACATAATTTGGACACAGAAAATCAACCTCAGAGCATTTGAATCAGCAGAATACATAAGCATCCAAAAGCAAATAACACCTTCCAGTTTTCTTACCTTTTCCCTTTAAAAGGCTAAGCAGAGGCCATTGCATTGAACATAAAGTCCTCACCCTGGTTTTCAAACTCTTGCATTGCCTCTGAATGTCTCTGGTTTGTGTCACATTTTGCGTCCCCTGACCTTTGCAACCCATGAAGCTGAGGTGTTTTCAGGGCAAGCTGCCTTCTCACTGCCCCCCACACTCATCCCCACACCAGTGGGTGGCTCCTTCTGCTCCGAGGTCCTCCTTGCACCCAAGTCCCACTGCTGCTCCACAACCTTGCACGCTTTCTCCCAGAAGGCTCATGTCTGGCTGGTGGCCCATTAACCAGGCATTCCCTATGGAGGAATGGTGGCATGTACAGGCTGTCAGGCTCAAGAGAGAGAGAGAAGAGGTGCTCTGAAAGCACTAAGTGATAAAAACATCTCTAAAGTAATGTTCTGAGAAAAGCACTTCTCTATATTCCTCTCCACCTCTCTTGGTTTAACAAGTAATGCTTGTAATTGCAAATACTGAATATATTTTCAGATTAATATTGTAGATTGGTCCTTTGGTCCAAGAGACAATTTTATCTCTACCGCTACTGGAATGGAGGTTTTTTTATTGCACTTCATTAACTGCATCCCTGTGATATATTTATTTGCATGCCAGCTCACTCTTTCTCCAATTCTCTCCCCCTCTATTTCTCTCTCTCACTCTTCCCCCTCCTCTCTGCTGCTGCAGAGGATCAAGAGTCATCTAATATGAAATGTCCTCAGTCTTTAGTACAGAGCAAACAGGATGATTCTTAATTAGCTTTTAAAAATGCTTTATAGATAAAACCACATTAATCCTCTGACCTTCAGCTCATTCAAAAGCATTGTGTTAATTGTCCTGAAAAACAGATAATTCCATTGTTACAGACTCAAAGGTCTAACTTAAACAAACGTAATCATCAGAAACAAGGGTCTGGCACAGTCAGACTCCAAAGCCTTTTACAAAAATCTATCCAGTGCCATATTTGGATAGAAAAGAGCTGCATCTCCAAATCCACTGTAAGGGGCTTGTTACACCTCAGCAGAGTCTGAATATACAGAGTCTGGTGCTTTCAGGCACTAATAGTTTACTTGCAGATTTTTTCCTGATGGCCCTTTTCCCAGAGTCTGAAGCTTCCTTTCACCTTCTTCAATCAACTTTCCTAGAAATTATATTCACACCAGCCTTTGTCTTTTTTGCAAACTCCTTTCCCACTTTATTTTGGTTCTCAAAACAAATCCCATATGTAAAATGAGTTTATAAAGCAATAATGTTGGCCTGGATCATCACATCATTTCCTACCTAAAATTCTGCTTCAACTGTCATTAATGATCTTCCTGTTATTCTTGCAATTTTGACAACAGACCTTGTAACTGCTTTAGGAAGATAGTCAGTATCATTTTCTCCAGTTTCCATATGGTGAAATTCAGGTACAGAATGCAATCCAGGCCAGTTGTCCACATATTTATCTTCTGTTTATACATATCTTCTGAAAGATAAAGCAGTGCAAGCTGGATTAAAGATCCCAAGTTTTTGTAAACTTTCACAATTTCCCTTGTGATAACTCAGAGACATCAGACAATGCAACTGATGTTTAGGAAGAAAATGATTTTGCTAAAATCATAAAGCCTTATCAGCAGGACTATTGTTCAAGAATCCCTTGGTTCTGACCTCAGGGCCATATATTTTAAGACCACCACACTTAAATACCACCCTGAGCAGTTCTGGTGTGCTTGTCCCAGATCAGGGAGCATGATCTGACTTCCATTTTGTTGTGTTGGTGTATGCATGCTCCCCACAGAGCATAGAAGCCCCTACAAAGGAGCATTGGAACCACTCAATAAATAAAGGAATTAGCTTGCAGCAGTTGCACAAATATTTTTTGGATGCATCTCCCACACAATCACAGAATTATTTAGGTTGAGAAAGACCTTTAATATTATTGAGTCTGACTACTAATATAGCACTGCCAAGTCACACTAAACTGTATCCCTACACATCTGAAAATCTTTTAAATACCTTCAGAGCTGGCGACTCAACCATTTCCCTGGGCAGCCAGCTCCAGGGCTTGAGCACCCCTTCGGTGAAGAAATTTTTCAAAACATCCAATTGAAGCCTCTCCTAAGCAGCTTGAATCCATTCCTTCCTGTCCTATTGCTTGATAACTGGGAGAGGAGATCAACACCCACCTCACCGCAACCTCCTTTTAGTGAGTTGTAGAGAGCAATAAGGTCCTACCTTGAGCCTCCTCTTCTCCAAGGTAAACACCCCCAGCCACTCCTCATAAGGTTTGTGGTCCAGACCCTTCACCAGCTCTGTCTCTCTTCTCTGGATGCACTCCAGTACCTCAATGATGTTCTTGAAGTCAGGGGCCCAAAACTGAACAGAGGTTTCAAGGTATGGCCTCAGGAATGCTAAAAGAGAAGGACAATCTCTTCCCTAGTCTTGCTGGCTACACTGCTGCCGATGCAGGTCAGGATACCATCAGCCTTCTTGACCAGCTGGACACACTGCTGGCTTACTTTCAGCTGGCTGTCAACCAACATCCCCATGTACTTTAGTGCCAGTCAGATTTCCAGCCCTTCTTCCAACAGCCTGTAGGACTGCATGGGGTTGTTGTGACCCAGGTGCAGGACCTGTCACCTGGCCTCATTAAACCTCATACAATTGGCCTCAGCCCATCAATTCAGTGTGCCCAAATTCCTCTCCAGAATTTTCCTGCCCTCCAGCAGATCAACACTCCTGCTCAACTTGGTATTGTCCAAAAAGTTGACTGAGGAGCACCTGATCCTTTCATCCAGATCGCTGATAAAGATATTAATATGGTAAAGATATATCTATGACGCATGATACTGTGTCATATGTTTCACACCAGGCTGTGTTAGCAGAGCTGGGGAGTGGTGATATCTCTCTTTAAATACCACAGTAAATCTTTGCCTCCTGAATAGGTAAAGTCTCTGGGGGCTTGAAATTACGGACACCGAGGCACATTTTAATTATGGCACTGTAACAACCAAGTGAAGTCTCCCTGCAGTCATGAAAGAAGCAAACTAAAAGTTTATCTTGGACATAAAAATTGAAAACAGTATCTTATGACTGCCGCAAAACTGGGATAACCAGGTTATTCTCACTACTCTGTTGCCCAGTGAGATCAAGACAGCAAGAAAGTCTATCTTTATGTTTGTCTTCTTGGAAGAAGAATGTTATTAATAAGTAGAGCAGAGTGGAGGTGACCAGACAAGAAGCAAACATGACTGACCATGTACCAGCAAATTTTTGCGTGGGTTGATCACAGATGCATTTTCTTTAAAGGATAGTCTTTGTAATTTGAAAAGAAACCCACGATGGTTTAGTAGGAAATGGAGGGCAAAGACCATTTTATACACTATAGTATCTTCTTTGTTATTGCCCTGTTCTGGCAGGAAGAGAAATTCCCTCAATCATTTTTTAAATTCCTGGTCTGAACAGCAATTTAAAAACTGCATTTAATTTTGTGACTACCTTGTCTCAGCTTCTACCTTTTCAGTCTTGATATTAAGCTTTCCATTAGAATAAAAGAACCACTACTGACACCTGGTGGCAAATTATCTTTTTATTTCAATCCATATGCCTAAGGGGTTTTTTGCTGTTTGCTTTCAAATATGGCTATTTAAAAAGAGATTGCTGAAGTAATGATGAACCTACTACTTATCTCCCCATGCTGCTTATCCTACTATTTTCATGGCTAGAAAAATGCTAGGATGTCATCTAAATGTAACACTGTTCTCAGAAGAATAATTTTGGAATGTAAATACCTCAGTACAGCCAGAGAAGTAAAAATTAATTAAAATATACCATATTATATTATATATATAATATAACAGAAGCCATAAATAGGGAAAAAACCGTGCTTGGCTAACCCACTGATCTAGAGAAGTAGATGCATACCACACATCCTGAAAAGCTTTGGACTGATCTAACTGTAATAAATTGAACGTTTTGTCAGGGATGCAAAAGTTGATCCTAGGTTTTTCCTGATGAGCAAGTGGGCTGTAGGAAGACATTTGTAGGAAGACATTTGTAGGAAGATATCTCTTTTGCCTCTCAAGAAAAGAGTTTGAAACTCCTCACTCTACCCTGCCCACTGCCAGGAGTGTATTTCTAGCTGAGTGTCTGAGAACGTTAAGCAGCCCAGCTTGGACACTGTGATGTGTCTCATGTTCCCTTGTATGAGAGATGCCACATGACAGACGCCAGCAGATGGGAGGATGATGTGTGTTTCAGAGGAGGCCACAATGTAAGGTCTGCAACAGCCAGTGAGATGTAGAAGCTGTCACAATTTATGTCGCTTACAAGTTAAAAATGGAATTGTGAAATTAGAACAAGAGAACCTAAGGTATTTTGAAAGTGGTTGGTCACATACAGAAAATGAAACATGTTTATTCACAAATTTTCTTTCTTATTAAACAAATTCTGAGGAAAAGGTAAAAACCGAGTCACTTAGGAACTGGAGTGCACATGTAAGTGCTATGATGCATTTTGGTTGATCAAATGTGTTTTCAGAATGGCTGCTACAACAAGTAGAAGGTAGGAATTTTGAGTGGTGAAACCCTGTCTGACTCTTTTTTTTTACCTTTTTATTTTTAATGATGAGAAGACACTGTATTGATTTGACCCTGGCCAGCTGCTAAACACCCAAACAGCCTCTCATTCACTTCCCTCTTATCAGCATGAAGGGGAGGAGAACAGGAAGATCAAAAATGAGAAAACTCATGGGTTGAGACAAAGACAGATTAATACATAAAATAAAGAGGAGAAATACAAATTCTGTAATCACTCACCACCTTGCCAAGCAGACCAATGCCCAACCAGCTGAAGCAGAGGACACGCTTTCCCTGCTCCTCCTCTATTCGCAACTATTATTGCTGAGCATGGTATTATATGGTAGGGAGTACACCTCTGTATTTGGTGTATTCCCTACCATATATTCCCTGTAATTTGGTTCAGATGTTCCAGCTGTGTCCTCTCCCAACCTTTTCCTAGTAGTAGGCACAGACAGAGTGGGAAAAAGAAAAAGCTCTGATGCTGTTCAAGCACTGCTTGACAATAGCCATAACTCAAGTTTGCTAACAATGTCTGAGTAAAAAATCCAAACCACAACATCATACAGGCTGCTATGAAGGAAATTACCTTCTCCCTCCCAGGTGAACCCAGAACAGGAACCTACAGTTGGCATTTATTTGCATCTAAATTTAGAAAGATTAGGAGAAAAGACAAATGTAAAAATTAAGCAACAGAAATAATAAGTAATGAGTTGTTTTGTGATTCCTCATGCAGATGAATGTATAAGAGCAATAATTAAGGAAACACAATGTGTTATGAGTTGAGAGATGTTTTAGGAACAAACCACATTAAAGCACACACACAAAATCAAAGGAGGAACTTAATGACCTTAGAACTGTGTGATCCTTCTCTAAGTTGTTTCTTACCAATATTATTTTGACAGTTTTCTCTCCTAGACTGCTCATCCATCTATACATTTCTGCAGAGGTTTGGCTTGTTGTGGGTTCAAACAACCTTTAACAAAGCCCCTGACTGATTTCATTTTAATTATGATTCCAATTGGTAATATCATTATATGAATCAATGCCCCTACACAAAAGCCTATAAAACCACCTCGTTTTCCCAGATGGATGACTGCAGCTTCAGGTTTCATCTCCTCTACTACAACCCAATCTATTCCTGACTAATAACTTGCTCATGACCCTATTCTGCATGTTGGGCCCATTCTTATTTTTCCCTTCCTACTGCTCTTCTCTGGCATCCTATTCATAATTCACTTGCAGTTTCCTGACATTTTTTCATTAGCAGATGCTTCTACTTTCACAAACTATGCATGCGCCCATCAGCACTGGTAGCATTTACTAACCCACAGAAATGCTGGATTAGGATTCCTGCACAGTTACCAGCAAGAGATGTAATTTATTCTTTTTTCCCTTACATAAACAGGGTTTAGGGGCATCTCTTAACTTTGATAAGAATTTCCTGTTCATGGGGCTTTGTACAACAAAATCACAGAAAGAGGAGATGGAAATGACCTACTAGGTCATCTAATCCTTCTTTCTGGCAATGCAGGATAATTCCTTACAGAATATCTTCAAGTGCTTTAACCAGTTTAGTTCTAAATGTCTGAAGTAACTAGGCCTCCATCAATTCCCACAGAAGATTATTCTACAACCTCATAGATATCACAGTTAAGAAGTATTTCATTCCAGTCTGCCTAAATTTTCCCTTGCTTAATTTTATCCCATTACTCAGAGTTATGTTCTCTTGTGACACCCAAATATAGTCTTTCTAACCTCAGGGCCCAGTTCCCTACTGTCTCATGTTATATTGGCACTTACATCTGGAAGGTAACTTTATAACTGACAAGGTGAATGGAAAATCGAGTTTGATACTTTTTCATACAGACATGAAATTATGCACCTTGTAACAGGGGACACTGACCATGGCCACACATCACCTGTCTATAAAGCACTGAAAAGACTGGAAGTTGCATGTAAAATTGGAGGAAGAACAAAAAAAGTCACTTGAGTTATTTACAAAGTAAGGATTTTTTTTTTCACATAGAAGAATAAAACATACAATTCATCTCTTCAGAAAGAGGTGACTCGGTTATTGTGGATACTAAATACCTTTGCAGAAAAAAAAATGAAAAAAACCGATTCTGGCTACCATAGCTCCCTTTTACATAGTAGGGACAGTTAAACAAGAATGAATGACTGGGAGCTGAAGCTAACTGAATCTCAACTGAAAATGAGGTACAGGTTCTTAACACTATGAATGATAAACTACCACAGCACAGGGTGGATATTGCTTTTCCTGGTGTCTGCAGAAGAAGATTGTTTACCTAATGAAAAATACACACCAGCTGAAAAGGTGCCTAGCTGAAATATAGGAGTCTCTGACAACAAAATGTCAGACTAGAGAGCCTGATGGTGTGTTCTAGCCCTGAGCATTACAGAGGTAAACCCTTAGAGATATACATAATAAACTAAAAGAGAATGTAGTGAAGAGTCAATGCAGAAATGCAGCTGGAGACAACTGCCTTGCAGGTTCTTTAGAAAAACAGAAATTCCTTTCTTCATTACTTTTATAAGCCGAGCACATGACTGGTAGTTCATCCTCTAAGTATTTAGTCTTCCATGGAAAATAGAAAAGCCTGCTTTCCTAATTGACATTTCCAGAAATCCTCAAGATAGATATGACTATTTAGTAAAAATCAAATTGTATCTCCCCAAATAGATAAAAGCATAACAATAAAAACAGATTCACAGTGAGGGAGAAGAGAAAAAATCTGGCAGAATAGAGATGCAAACACAGCAGAAAGACAATTACCGTGGTCTTCATACAACTTGCTGTTAAGACAAAAGGCAGCTCAAACATTTCCTTCAAAGCACTCGGTGGACTTTGAATTCTATGCTCCATCATCAACAATGATTGACAGCATGATTTTAAAGCATGCCTAAAGATGCAGCATATATATCCTAGTGGATATACAAACACGTCAAGGGAGGCCAGACAGATAACTCCCATTGATTTTCTATGAGAACTGAGCTCCTAAACACCTCTTCTGCTTTTATAATAGAGACTGAGGCTGCAAAGTCACCATGGTGTTTCTGTGCCCTAGTACCTATTGAAAGAGTTTTTCAACTGGGAATGGTAACATTAATCTATACCAGAACAAAACCAAACACTTATGCCCTTCCAGGACATGGTTAGCTTTCAGTGTTCAAAAGATATAAATTAGATGAAAGAGAGAAAGAGCTAGAAAAACGCTTTTCCTACCTTCCCCTTGTTTCTCCTTCATCTCATAATAAGAACTTAAGATTGACTCTCCATTGCAATTGATGAGGTGACTCTCAGGTGGAAGACTCAACTCCAGTTTACTTTACTAGGAATCAGTTTTAGTGGAAATTGATACTTTCCCATGCTTGACCACTGTCATGTGAAAAAGGAAGATTTTCTTAAACCCTTAATGTTTGATTAGTCTGTCCATGTCCCAGGAAACCTGAAACCCTTGTGCCCAACCAGCCTGTCAGTGTCTGTGGGAGGATGAATTGTAAGAAAATAGAGATAGTGCTGAAGGCAATCTTGCCCTTGAGGAGTTGCAACTGTACTAATTACCAGAGAGTAGGAACAGCCTTGCCCTTAATTGGTCACAGCTGTGTCCACTGAGAATGAGTGTTATAAAAGAGTGGATTAGGTATGTGAGAGGAGACTTGGGGTCAGCTGGCTATGTTGTGAGGGGCAAGGGACAGCAAGGAGTCAGCTGGCCATGTGGAAGAAAGAGAAAAGGAGTCAGTGCTGCGAGGAGCTGCCTGTGATAACTCACAGAGAGAAGGTATGAAAGCTTTACAGTAGGATGATAAACTGATGCTGACAGTCAGTTCCCATCCACTGTCAACTGGTGCCAAGCACCAACGCTGACAAGTGTCCCATTATGGGGACTGTTCACTGAGCATTTCCAGATCAGAGGGTGCTTGGACTGACTTGTTCAGGGTCACATGCCAAACAGAGAGACCCCCTCCTGGATCTCCACATCCTTACCTCTGCCAGTGACTGCTTGCACCCATTAAGGACTTTCATTAACAGTTCACAGAATAGCACTCCATTAATAAAATTGTGACTGTTTTAGGTTGAAGGATTGCCAGTGTCTGACTGCAAAAATATATTCAAAGCAATGTATGAAGGAGATGATCATGCAGCATGCATTGCATACAGCTCCTACCCAATATGTGTCCCCGTGGAGGAGAAGAAAGGTTCAGGCCATTGACTGAGCTCAGAAGTTATGATGGAGTCTTCCCTAATTTCTGGTGATTCTTAATTTACTTTTGTATCATTTATGTACATTCAGGCAGAGCTTGAGTGAGTTTAGTCATGCATCTATGCCTTTACTCAGTGAGGGGTGGTGGTACCTTGGTGGTGGGTATCTCAGTATAATATCTGAGTAATCTTGAGACTGGGACATGCATCAGTCCAAGGAAAGTGATTTTACCAGAGTTTCTGACTTAACAGCAGGTCTTCTTCCTTAATCTCTCTTGATTTTCAGCTCTTATGTGGCTTACCCACTAAAAAGTATCACTGAGTTCCCTCCTGTACAAGGGTTTTGACAGAATCTCTCTGCAGTCTCCACTCCACCCCTTGTTTAGTCCCCCTCAGATTGTATTGTGTGAGAGAGGTTGGGTATGTTGGCCACATTCCATCCAGGAAGTTCCAACAGTATTTTCCCCTGTAATTTCCAGATTGGAAATATTTTCATTTACTTCCAATCCCCTCCTGCCCCCTATTATGTTGTGCAAAGAGATCTCCAGCACAGAAAGAGGTGAGTATTCACTGTCTGCTGCAGCTACCTTGTCCATGAAATGTTAGTAGCAGATGAATAAATGCAGTGCACTTTTCAGTGGCTCTTATGTAGAGTATTGGGAGCTGAATGCTTCCAAGTCAACAATGAGTATTGCTCCATCAAGATCTGACATTTTGTGTTAGTTCTTTTCTGTCTTGGAATACACAAAGTAGGGAGAGATGTGAGAGAGGTAAATGGTGAGTGATGTTGGTAAGACCTGGTTGACAAAAAATTAAAAGTGTCAACCCTTTAGTAAATATAGATAAAAGAGAGGGGGCTTGAGTTTGCACTACCACTCACTTTTTCATGAGTTGGCGAGAGAACTTTGCCTGAGCAAAGCAGAGGAGTAATTTAGTGTCTGACAGGCAACATCTTCTGACACTGTACTGTCAATCTCATAAAGAGTTTTTTGGGGAGATAATGATACTAGGAATACAAGCACGAATGTGATAAACAATCTAAAACCCACACAGGCAACCAAATAAACAGTTTGCCTTTAGACTTTCAGGTATGCGGAAAGAACTACCTGTGCTGTGCAAGCAGCTGGGTGGCATAGCTTTAATTAAAGAACCTAATTTTTTTCTTCAACTCTCTTTATGCTGGTCTGGGAATTAATGTAATGTTTATTTTTCCAGTCACATCCAGAAATCACAGGATTAGAATATGCCTATGCCTCAAACTATACAAAGTTAATCTCTTTAATGAAGGAAAACTGTTCTATGCCCTCAAAATAAGATGTGCATCTGAGTCAGCAGGCCTGATATTTGGGATAATTATTCTATGTTAAATGTCCATGCACAGATACGTCTACCAGGTTGAAATTATGTAACTGTGCAGTATTATTTTCTGCTGTTGCTAAATAGACAAGTTCATGGCTTGACTCACAGTTAGTCAGCCAGGAGGAATCTTCAGAGTCTGAGATCAGGAGGATTTTCTTTCTTTTCTTTTGCTTTGCACTTAAAAAGAAAAAATATCTTTCCCTTGACCTTGAAATAAAGCTTTAAAATCTTTTACTAAGTTTTGATGAGCACATATTAGATAAAGGCATTCATGTCACTGAATTGAAAATATGCTTCAGTCTCTTGTGTGCATTTCCCCTATAAAGGTTCATAGATCAGAGGTATTTCTGACTTAAAATATAAGCCTTTACCCTTCACTTTTAGTTATGATCCTTTCAGTAAATGTTCCCAATGGCCATCTTTTCCTCCTGTCCTGTCTTCCAAGAAGCAGAGCCAATTTTGTGGTTTACCATGTTACTCTGAGAGACTAAGTCAGATAAAGTATTATTGAATGAATAGGAAAATAGAATAAGCAAATGTTCTTTAACAGAAGAGCCATACATAACTGTGGTTAGAAAAGCATTGATTTTTAGCTTAATTGCAGTATGTTCTGCATGGGTTTGCTTTCTCATAGATTCTCTCTCATTTATGAGAGTGTAATTAGAGTATTGTGCCACCTATAAAGATGAATGGATGGACATTTCTTTATTTAAGATTTCCTTTCTCAGAGTGAGAATGTTGACAGCATCTGTGTTCAGACATAAGAAAATATCTTCTTCCTAGTGCTAATACCTATAGATGCAATCTGTACATCTATCTATCCAACAGACAAAGAAATGGGAATGTGTTGAAGAGTACAGAAAGAGATATCACAAGGATGCATAGCATGCATGCACTTAACAAAGCCTATTCTAACCCTAATTCTAAATTCTCTTCTGAATCATTCAAATAGTATTGGCGCTGACCTTTATTAAGAAAAGTCTAGATGGCATCCCCCAACTGTTTCAAGGAACGAGAAAAAATGCTAAAGAAAAATCTCATCTCTTATAATATTTATGCTAATTCAAATGAGCTTATTGAGTCCAACCTTGAACCCATCACTGCCAAGTCCACCACTAAACCATGTCTCCAAGTGAACACACATACACTTGAAATACCCCCAGGGATGATGACTCAACCATTTCCCTGGGCAGCCTCTTCCAATGCTTGAGCATTGTTTTTGCAGAGAAATTTTCCTTATTATCTGATCTAAACATCCTCTGGTGCAACTTGAAGTCATTTCCTCTTGTCCTACTGCTAATTACCTGGGAGAAAAGCCAATCCCCATCTTGCTACAACCTCCTTTCAGGTAATTGGGAGAGAGAGCGATAAGACACCCCCAGAGCCTCCTTTTCTCAAGGTTAAATAAGCCAAACTCCCTCAGCTGCTCCTCACAGGGCTTGTGGTTCAGACTCTTCACCTGATCTATTCCCCATCTTTGGACTTATCCCAGTCCTCCAACAATTTTTAAGTGAGGGGCCCAAAATTGAAGAGAGTATTTGAGGTGCAGCCTTGCCTGTATTGAGTACAGGGAGATGATCCCTGCCATAGTCTGTCTGGCTGCAGGATTTCTGATACAAACGAGGCTACTGTTCATGCATGAGAATGTATTTAAGATTGAACAAGTTTCTACCTGCTCTGCAGTGTGAGAGACTGAATTAATTCCAGGAATTACGAAGTTGAAAGGAGAAATCACCAATTAGTGGAACCACGAACCACTATTATAGTTGAAATTGGCCATTCCTAAAGTGCAGGCTTTTTCTTACTGTAACTGAATCACTTGTCTGCTCATATCCCTCCTCTACTTGCTTTATTTTTTGCTCTATTGAGCTAACCCTTTTAATGATCTTGGGAAATCTGTTTGAGATAACATTTAGTATTTCATCTATGTGCATTGCCAAAACACTTTCTGAAAAGCTCTGGGGCTTTAGGTTACTGTCTGCTTCTGATGCTCTGGTGCCCAGGGCTTGCAGGCACTCATTGGCTGCACTGAATATAGAGCTGCCTTGCAAATGGTGGTGTGAGGAGACACTGCAGAGACAAAACAGCACCTCCAAGGGCTGGTGATCAGAAGGGACTTGGAGACATGAAAGAAATTTAGAAATTATCAAAAAGCCCGCTACTCTGAGTGGAGAGGAAATACAGACAATGCTGAGGTGAGAAGATACCCTTCTCAGAGAATGGATGGAAAGCTTTGTGTGTTTTTCCTGCTTCAGTGGAAAATTATCTGCCTACATTTAAGAGTATTATCACCATTATTTCCATTGTAATCAACAACAGAGGAATTTTAGTTAGCTAACTCCTTTTTCTACATTATTCAACCACCTTTACATACCGTATCAATTCATTATAATTCTATCTTATAGTCCAGTCTCATGTTGCTTGAGGAAATTTGATTTTAACACCCAGAAGCTCTGCATCTGTCCATTTTACTCAGCTATAATAACATTATCTGCAGTTTTCCTTTTTTTTGCATGCAGAAATCTCTGCAGGCAAAAGATAGTAATGCAAAACCTGTAGTCTGGGATTCAAGGCTTACTGGTCTCTGCCAATGAATTTCCCTGTCATTCCCTTTATTCTCAAAGGAAGATAGTTAAACTCTGGTCAGAGAGTTTATTGTTGTCATGTAATGGGTCAGGAACAGCTCTGAAGCAGTGGTAGCACTGTACCTGGCTTTCCCCTGTGCACAACTTCAGCCTCATTGGCGAAATGAGATGCCTTTCTCATGCCTACCAAGAAATGTAATTTTGGAAAGGCTAGAGTTTTTGCCAGAAGTTGTCACAGGGCATATGGCAATGCCATGCTCAGTGGTTAAGACAGGGAACAAAATTAAGTGTTGGTCGAAACACAGAACTTTGCATGTGGGAGAAATGTTGATATTTCTAAGTAGCTCTTTTATTCTGTCAAATTGTAAGGGTTCAGTGATATTAAAAATTTAATCCTAGATTAGCATGAGCAATTTTGATAGAGCCTTGATAGATTTTTAAGTCTAGTAAGAAAAGAAATATTATTTCTTTCTTTCTATGTTGTAGGGATTTTTAAAAATCTTTCTCATAAAATGGACACAGTACACCAGAAAGGTGTAATTGCTCTGATATAACACCCCTATATGTGGGCATCTGCTGTTTCAGAAGTGCCTGAAATCAAAATTTAAAAATATTCTAAAAAGCTTTTAGATGCAGTAAAGTAAAAATTACTTCAGTAATGCCATGTAATTAATGAAAAATTATGAAAAATAATGTAAGCTAAAAAGCAACTTAGTAAGAAATTCTTAAAGGCACTTCAGGAATGATCACTTCCCAGAACTGTTGGAATATTAGTTGAAATCAATGCTACATTGTGGAAAATAGTTTTAAGAACTCCAAGTAAATGAAAAAAAAGTTAAACCACAGTATACTTTAATAGAATGTTTGACAATTCTTGTTTAATCACTATATGCTCAACAGCAGTTCATTTTGAAAAATGCTCAGCTATCGGGGGTGTGTTCCTCTTTTACCTCTGTAAATCACATTAGCTTCAAATTGTGCTACTTAATAAATTGCTTCCAAATTCTGGTACATCTGCTAGCTTGGGAGCAGACAGTAGTGAGACTGGTCTCTAGGTGACTTTAATTATGTTTTCCATTCACATGATGGAAGTTCTCAGCCATCAGAAGCCACCTGCTATCATTTTTATTTCCAGTCATGTGAACCCTTGCTCAGGGTAGCAGAAGGAACCTTAGCTGTCACATTTGTAAGATGCAATGTCATGAAAATTCTGCTATTGCATTGTATTTGCCAAGCCAGAACCAAGCTCCCAAAGCATGCACTCAATTGACTGTGCTTTGGTTGATAATAACAGCCAGGAATTTTTGGTTTTATTTCTGAAAAACCAACAGAGTTCTGACTTCAAAGCACTGGAAAATATTATTTTTATTTTCAGCAAAACTCTTTCTGATTCTTAAAGTTTCTGTTCATTTTTCTGCCGTCTTCTCTTTTTATTCTCTGACTTTTAACCATTAGATGAATTTAATACATAGGTCAAAATAATAATAGAACCAAGAAATGGGACAAGATATGTGTGAGTCTCACTAGGGACATTTTGCTTGGACAACTACAGTCACGTTGTGTGAGGCATTTTCATCACACAACCTATTTTCTGTGGATATGTGCAGACCACTAGCCAGTCAGTGGGGTTTAAGTCCATTCTAGTATGAGATCATCAGGTACAAAACAGAAATTGAGAGTGTTAGCTGAGGTTTCGAGTGAGAATTGCTCCTTCAGTAACTGCTTAACATCTTAATTTCTTCTTTTGCTTCAGTGAATCGTATCTTCTAGAGGATCTTGTTATTCTCTGGGGTCTTGGTGCTTAGTCCAGATCAGCAGCAGAAGAATATATGGGGTTACAGCATGTTTGATTAGGATACTAGCTACCATTCAACTTGGACACTGTGGTTGCCCACTGATGTTGAAATTAGTTTCTATTTGCAAATTTGATATTACCAACATGTTCTTTTCTAAGCTTCCAAATAGAAAAGTTGTTTTATATACAATATATACAAGAATTTTTCTAATTAGGAGGGTTTTAGCTACTATTTTAGCATGGTACATCATTATCTGAGCTATCAGTATACTGTCTCTGAAATATTCATTTATCTGAATAGTACTTTAAGGTTTTCTTAATACCCCTAGGTATGTTTGAATTAAAGATTTCTAGGAAAAAAGACACAAAAAAGTCTTTCATCAGAATACAATTTGAGACCTATTAATTTCCCAGAACTTCCTTTTAGTTATCAAAATTATAGGTTGCATGGAGCAGATCTCCTGTTCTGATATGTACGATGTACACTGTATTATAAATCCATTGTTAAAAAGTTGTAGAAGTTTTGTGAACCCAAGATCTGGAATTCACTTCGTAGCAGTGTTTGAAATATTCCATTTTGGAAGTTTTTTTAAACTCAAACAACCAAACTCTGTACCAGAGCACTGGGGCATCCTTGTCTAATAGCTTATTACAAACCTCCTAGGGACTCACTGCCATGAAAGGCACTATATAAGCTTAGAGGGATTTTTATCCTTGCCTCATGTGTAGTTTAGATGTCATTTGCAGTTAAAGTGCACTGGTAGTTTACTTCAAACGAATGCTGATCGAGGCCTGAGGAAAAAATTGAGCTATGTGCTAAAAAGAGGCAAAAAAAAAAAAAAATTACAATTTTGCTGTTCTACTGACATACACCTGTGCTGGCTGCCAAATGCTTGTTCCTAGTTTGAATTCAAAACTGATCGTTTTAGCCTGTAGAGATAAGAACAAAGATCATATTTGTTTAAATATTTGGTGGTTTTTAATAAAATATTTTTTTAAGTATTACTGTACTTTAGTCTTTCACAAGAGTCAATAAAAGAAAAACCTGTTCGTTCACCTGAGGAGAGCTTGTACAAGCATGTTTACTTTTTAAGAATATAGACCAGAATACAATTGTCTTCAAATACCTCCGGAGAACATCTGTAAAAAGGGTGCTTTATAGTGTTCCACAGATGATCAATTTCATCAGCTTAGCCTTTTAAAGTCTGTTGCAGGTTTTTTCAAGAGAAGGTAATTGATAGGGATGTCAGAGGTACCCAAATCTTTGAACTGCACAGTATTTGTGTGGTTTACTGGAGCCCTTTAAGAAGACCTAAATATCAAATGTGTCTTCACATGCGTCTTCAAACTTTTATGAAGAAATTGGGTTTTTTGGCCATTCCTCTTCTTAATGAATGTGAAAAAAAACCCACCAAGAAGAAAGAGAACATATTGCTGCTGTTTTTAAGAAAAATACATAATGACTATTAAAACCTGATTTTATATAAGCCATGTTCCTAACCAAACTCATATAGCATAAAAGTTAAACCCTAGACCTGTGCAAAGTAACAATGAATGAGACCAATTTCTCATTGTCTCAAATTGCACCAGTATAACTTATTGGCCAATTCATTTTTGGTATTGTTTTCCATTGAATTGGTAAGCTATGTGTTAATTGTGTCTTATAGCAGGTAACCATATTTAGGGACTTCAGAAGTCCTGATCAGCTTTCCTTCCTTCTGCAAGATCTACCCGATATTTGTTTCTTTGCAACTTGGTGATTTATTTCATTGAAGTGTGTAGATACAATTGCTGTATACACCTTCAAAGGTACTTCCATGGTTCAAGGTCCTACACAACATCCTCTGGACAATTTTCTGTTAATCACTCCAGCCTAGATGGATAAATACAGCTTTAGAAGTCAAATGTGAGACCTTGGCTTGAAAAGAGTATCCTAATGCTATTTACATTTTCATATTAATATGTGCTGTTGGAATCAGGTATAGGTAATTTTTCTGCGTTTTAAAAACAAACAAAAATATGCAATCCCCCAAATTATAAGATTTTCTTACTGGAAAAATTTTCCAGCTATTTATTATATGCTATATATTTCAGATTATGGGAAAACACATTGATTCTTTCAAAATAAATATTTATGGGTTTAAAATATATGAAAGTATGTTCCCCTAATAAATGGCAACTTATATGAAAAAAGGAAATAAATAACTTGAAGGTTTTATTTAGATCCAGTCTATTATTGTAAATGGTGCTGTCAATTTATTTGTTTTTTTATAACCTCCAGCAATGGAAGATTATTGTGATAAACGATTCATATCATTGCAAAATATACCTTTCAAAATTTCCATATCTGGCAACTAATAGGCACTTCTTGAAGGCTTCAATAGGCTCCTTAGCCAGATAACATGGCTGGAAGCTGCTTCATGATTAATTTCATCCAAATGTGGTAATTATCATACTTTGAAGTAATGCCTGCAGAACATGCTTTCACAGAGAGTTAGCGGAAGCAGAGGATTAACCCAGAAATATTTCAGTTCAGAGCAACATATCACCCAAGTAGAAATATATTTTCTTCCAAATTTTTCAAGATTATTAGACTACTTGGCAGTCATTTGCATTACCTTATCTCATATCAACTTCTCCACAGCAATTTAGAAAGCAACAGAAAAGGAAGCAACTTTGTATTATTAGCAGTAATGGGATAGTCTTGGATTTGCAAGCAATTTAATTTGACAGTTTCTGCCCTGAAGTATTTCTCATATTAGTGTTTAAGAGCACAATTCATTTATCATTCATATATGTTGTGGACAGAAGAATTATCCTGACTATATTCCAGAAACACTATAGTTAATTAGAGATGGCGTTGGTTTCCTTGTAACCATTCAGAGGAGCATCTTCTAATGCTGCTCTATGCGTGCCTTTGCTCCTGTCTCCCAAGATCCCCATGAGTAATTTATTGGTTGTACAGGTGAGACTAGTGAAAAAGGTATGTGAAGCACCAAGAATGTTTCTAAAGATGGGTAATTTTGTACCCAGTTAAAAGCCCTGAGGTAGAATAGCACCAAAAATTATAATGGAGAGTGAAGCTACCTCCGCATATTTCTGCATGCTTATATCACCCCAGTAAAGACTCCAAATCTCTCAGCAATCAGAAAAAAAGTCCTGAAATAGGTTGCACAAAAATCCTACCTTAAGTGAGAATGAACAGCCTATTTAAGTCTTTCTGGTAGATTGCTTGGCCATACTGCATTTTGATTCAGCTAAGTAATTTCAACTTTATTCAAGTCAATCAGGGATGAATTTTGCCTGCTACACATGGACCATATGTAGGCCTGAGTTCCTCTAAATTAAAAAGGTGTTAGGTGGAAAATCTTCTAAAGTAGGCCTCAGTTGTGTGATTGTCAACAACTGCAGTGAGAGTGCCTTTCATTGCATCTCTGTTCTTAGCCTGCTAGCACATCCTCCCTTGTGTTCCTGCAGCCTGACCACGTGCACATGGTGAGCAACCATAGCTCAGCTGCTGCATGTAAGCCATGGTAACTCAGCCATATGTCAAACCCCACAGATTACCATACCAAAATTAAATAAAAGTGTTTAGGGTCACACAGACTTTCCTGTAATTACCCTTAGGGTTAAATTAGTGCCACAGTTCCATGGAACAAACAGAAGTGGAATGAATCACTGTATCATTGCAATGTACTTTATAGCAAATAAGCTGTTTCACCTCTAAAGCATACACTGCAGTTTTCTGTCTACCTTCACCCTTACTGTGTGTTTATGCATATGTGTTTGGTTTTTTTTTCTCTTACAGATAAAAAAGAAGCTGCTGTATCCAAAGACCTCAAAAGTAAGAAACTACTATCTCTTTTATATGCCATACAGTTTCAAAATTCATTTCATTATTCCAAAAATAATATTTATTGAGTTGTTGAAAATACAAAGAAGAAAGTAGCTACACTGTTTATAATTGAAAAATGACATGCTTACACTTCAGCTGCCTCCTACTTTCTTAATCCGTTCTTATCCTGCACACTCCTCTTTGTGACTGACAGTTTTGCCTTCCCCTCTTTCCTATCACTGTCTTCAAAAACAAAGGTTTCATAGAGGAGGAAATGTCAAATTGAGGTCTCAGCTGAATGTGATCTCAGTGGCAGCAATTTTCATGAGAAGGCTGGGAAGGTTCAGAGTTGAACATGCTGAAGAAGACCAAATTTATCTTCACAAATGCAAAACAAGGGCTCTGCCTGTCTAGGCTGCTCTGGTTCCAACAGAGAAACATCTGGAGCTGAAGAGAATTGTGCCCTTCTGAAAAAAAGTAGCCAAAAAATGTTCTGAGAACTTGGTATCATTTAAAAGGAAAGAGCTTCGTCTTCCTTTTCTGCAAATTTGCAAGGGGCAATGCCTCACCACAGTAAGGACAGTAAGACAGTGTCTTTGGTAAGACTTCATCTGCTCAGCATTATGTTCTGAAAGTATAGTATATAAAAATTAGGAAAAATATGGGGCTTCAAAATCTGATTCAAATTCACAATTAAAGAGTGCACTGACTCTCATTTCCATGTATGAACTTCCATGATGTCTATGGCAGAACAATCTCCTGCCATCCTCAGTTTTGCAGCCATTTAATAAAAGATTTCTTTTGGAACTGAAAAAAAAAAGCTTATACTTTGCGTTCTTATGCAAATTTTGCAGAAATATTTAACAAAACATTTCATACACTTACTCTACAAGTAATGTCCTGTTAGTGAAATAAGAATTTATTTTCAAGCAGTCTTAAATTACCTATTAATTTGGAGACATAATTCCTCAGAGCAGCATTTGAGTGCCTAAATGGAACCTGCAGGAGAGCTGGAGAGGGACTTCTCATAAGGGTATGCAATGACAGGACAAGAGGTAATGGCTTTAAACTGAAAGTAGGTATAAATTGGATATTAGGGAGAAATTCTTCACTGTGACAGTGATAAGGTTCCACAGAGAACTGTGGATGCCCCCTCCCTGGAAGTGCTCAAGGCCAGGCTGGATGGAGTTTAAGCAATCTGGTCTCGTGGAAGGTGTCCCTGCCTGGCAGGGGGTTTGAAATTAGGTAATATTTAAGGTCCATTCAAACCCAAACCATTCTGTGATTCCTTTCATGAGAGAATTCCACAGCAGCTCTCATAGCAAAATTTCCCATCTCTGCCACATGAGTGAAATTTCCAGCTGAAGGTAGCTCATGTAAAGATGCAGAATCATTAGCATGTAAATAATTTGTGAATAGCAAACTAGAAATGGATTGCTTGCAAAAGCAATTTTAAACTTTGTGCACTTTTGTTCTAATGCTTCTTTAAAATTATACAAAAATTAAATAAATTACAGAAATTTTTAGTCAAATATATCCTTAATTTTATTTTTTCTCAAAATTATTTTAGTTTCTCAGATATTAAATATTTAAAATCAAAATCAAAATCTTTGTAGAACACAAAGAATCCTTAGGGTTTTTTTTTCACAGATGTTATAAAAAGGTTTAAAAAAATTCAATGTCAAGCATACTCTAGCTGAGAACTCAGAGGAGGATAAAGGAAAGAGTCTTGTTATTTTGTGTTAGGTCCATTTGACACTTGTAGAACATGTGTGTTTGACCTCTTGTGCAAAAACAGACACTCAGAAAAGGGATACTGAGTAAATTCTTCTTCAAGGTCTTCTACAAATTTGCCTGCAGGAGGGGTGAGCACCCCAAATAATTACAATTCTGTGATAATAACTAAGTTAGGATATAATTATCAGCTGTGGGCTTTTAAGTGGATGGAGATAAAGCAATCCACATTGCACATGCAAACTATATTTTGTTTTCATTCCGTTTCACAAGACAATCTGATGCATCTTTTATGAACTTCTCAAAAGACTGGAGGGGAAGGACTCAAAATTACATTCCTGATTTAGCCATGTTCTTTTTCATTGTAATAATACAGTGACAGATGTGCAGGATTAACTAACACTTTTTGGCATTCTGTAATTCAGCTTGTGATTAACATTATTAGTTATTTCCTCTTGAGATATGAAAATGTGAATTTTAATTTAAAGAACCTTCTAGTTGATGCAAAAACATCTTTTATGACCAGTGGTGAAGTTTATCTTGTGGATATTTGTTAAGCTATTGTGGTTTAAGTACAGTTTGCTTTGGTAGTTCCTGAGGATAAAATCAATTAACAAAATACTAATAAAGAGTGAATAAATCTAGTAGGTTACTTAGGTTCTTCTGTATGGGGCGAAGATTCCCCAAATCCACATGGGGATGCACACACCATTTATCATTAGGACCTTCATTCTTCGAGGACACACTCTAAAAACAAAGGCAGTATAACGTAAAATGCTTCATGAAAAGACCAAGAACAGTTAAATGGCCAGAGAGGGCACGTTTCTCTGCTAGGAGAATACAGCAATTGCTCTTTCAATTGCAGGATCAAACATGAAGGCATTCTCCTAATGCTCCTCCGTTCCTCAGGATGGAGGGAAATTCCTGGTATAGCCAACTCAGTGGATGTGGTTTGCTAAAGCAGCCCAATTTTACCTCTTCTAACCAGGGCCAGTTTCAGACTAGGGGAAAGGGTGCCACTGTGAATAGCTGTGGGATCCCCTGAGGTACCACTACTGGATTCACAAGAGTGAATCCTCAACAGCTGCCAGAGGCTGGTTCAGGACCTTCTGCTCTCTTAGCTGCAAGATCAGATGCAGAGGCTCCCAGCACACAGTGCTGAAACCCCTACATGCCTTCCTTCCTCTGCTTTGCCAACTAGTGAGCAGAAAAAGCTGAAAGAAGGGATTCAATGCCAGAGTTTACTAGCCCTTCAGCTGGTTATTCTGTTGTTGCCTTTGAGTTTATTGAAAACAACTCAGCCCTTCTCCCTTTGGTAATCTCTTTGTTTAACTCTTCAGTTAAAAACTGTGTTCCTGGAAGCCTTTCCTCAGGTTTCTGTGCTGTTTTTAAATACAATGCTTTGTAATAAATGGTTAATTTAATTTTTTAAATTTTTTTTAAGAGCCAGCAAAAGCTCCTGCAGCCAACCCAGCCATCAAAAAAGCAGCAGCACCAGGTAAAGAAGAAAAACGTTTGCATGCAATTTCTTGTACTCGTGAACCAGTTTATTGCATCATAGCACCATCTGCTGGATTGCACATAAGCCAGTGGTTCTTGTCAGTTTTTTGGGTGATTTTTTTGCCTGTTTTGCTCTAAATCGTTGTGAAAATTTGCTAAGAAAAAAGCAAATATGTGTATGTGAAATATTTGCTAAGAAAAAAAATATTTAGCACTGATTTCTAACATTATGTTTGCTTCTTGTACTCCCATGGCAGCTATGATGTGCTATATTGGGCCATTCTATAGGGCTTGAGATAAAAAAATTAATCTGAATGTAAAGTCTGATTTTAAAAGCAATATTTATAGAAAGTATTTTCTGTGTGAAGCTGTATTCAGGGCCTTTGAGAAGGGGATCTGGTATTTAAAAGTGCTGATATCACAGTAGGTTGTCAAAATAGAGCTCCTGGATAATCAGAAATATGCACTGAAAAGACAAGCAAACTTTTTTAAACAAATAATGACATAAATTCCTATCTGAATTTAGATTGGATTGTAAAAATCTGATATTTTTTATTTATTTATTATCCCATCTGCTTCACACTCATCTTTAAAAATGCCATATCTCATTTCTTCTTAATTAAATAAAACCCAATACAATGAATAGCAACCTGAATAGTCATTACATTTGTAGTTTGACTACATTTATATAACTATCAAAAACCCCTCAGGAATTCCAATATGAAAATATGGGAGTATAAAACCATAATATTATTCTAGTCTAAAGCAGGATAGCTGGTGCTGCACCAGTCTCTGCCATTGAGCTGTGCCTGGTGCTGGCATCCCAGCAATGGCCAGCCCACACTTCCTCTGCTGCTTCTTGCCTCCAGCTGATCCCCTTGTATGGATCTGAGATAGCTTTTTTTTTTTTTCCTTTAAGATTGCTTTCTGGCTATCTTTCTCTAATTCAGGTTGTTTCAGTAGTCTATCTCAGAGCTCTCCTCCACCAAAAAAGGGAATAATGTCTTGCATCAGTAGGGGTGACTGGGAATTTGTCGAGGACGACTGCAAGCCAGGAACATTGCTGTTGTCTCTACCACAGAAGGACTCACAGCCTGGAATCACAGAGGATGTGGGCTCTGGCAGCACATATTTTGTGGCTGTACCATGCCCTGTGTGAAACTGGCCTGGGAAGCACCATTTCCCCTTCAGTGCTCCCCATCCGTGCCGGCTGTGTTTGCTTGCCACCACGTTCACCTCTGCTAACACAACAGGGGGAGCAGTGCAAACCACCCCAGTGCCATGGCTTACAGCTGGAAGCTGCGCTAGGAATGTGTGGGTGGCAGGGTGTTCAGCCTGTCAGTGAGGCTGGCTCCACAAACATTTACATTCCTGTCACTGATAATTTCTTAAAGCAGCTTTGTTTCCACAGTGTGTTGTATAGCTAGACCCTTAGAAGTCTCAACAGTACTCTGTAGAAATCGTTATGTTAGAACCATATGTTTATAATTAATTCATTCCACCTGCTTGCATCCAATATTTGTGTTCATGTTTGAAAAATATTCCAATGAGTCTGCTTGTTGGCAAGAATGGTGATGACAGTAATCTGCTTAAGAAAAAGAAAAGGGGAAAACTGGCATGGCTTCTTATGAAAAAATAAAATAAGTTTGTTGTTCTGACAAATTTCTAAATATCTAGTTTGCCTTAAAAATTATAAAGGACAGTAGGTTTTGAGTTCTACATTTTAGCTTCCTCTCCAGTTCTCTGAAAATTAATTTACCACGAGAATAACTCACCATGGCAAAATATTAAATATGGTTGTTTGGCAACATCATAAGTAGACTGCTTCCTATTAGCACAGTAAATTAAATACATTATCCAATTTCATATTTCATTTTCTTCCACATATCTTATTACATCACAACCTGTACCCAAGAATGCCTAAAGCTCAAGGTTTACTCCTCTTAACAGATTGAACAGACTGAGAGCACAGCTGGTCATCTCACAGTGCATCTACATCACATATGTTCCTGATCCTAATGTCACTGGTTGAGAAATCCCTGCCTAATTCAACATGCATTATTTTAATCTCCCTACATGTATACAGAGAACACAAAGAAAGTGAATATGGAGTTTGGAAGTCTATGAGAACTTCTGCATCTGCAAGCTTCATCTCCCAGCTGCTCTAGGAAGCCAGCCTCAGTACATTTCCACCACTTAATTTTGAAATTGGATATTTTCAAACATTTCCAGATTCCTCTAACTGGAAAAAACCACCTCTCTGGTAATCATCAGAAACTGGGATTGAGATCCCAGTATTTGGCTGCAAAGCAGAACAGTTTCTTAGATATAAGCAAGTGATGCTGTTCTAAGGGGAGAAATTAGGGTTGAAGATGTTTTGTTACACATCTTCCTCAGTAACCCTGTGTTACATTGTTCCCATTCTAAATCCTGCAGGCATCCCCTCCTTTTTTTCTGCACAGGGCATTGTCCCCTCAGCTGTGCCAGCAGAACAGGTCTGAGAGTGACCCATCCTTACAAAATATCAGTCTGTCCTTCTGCCTGGAGGAGTGGCACAGGTTTCTTTCACAGGATTTCCTCAGGCACCCCTTGTGTGCTGCGCCCTGCAGGCTCTCTCTGAAGGGTTTCTTGGAGCCAGGGGTGTAGGTGGTGACTAGCTGCCTCATCCTGACACCTTTTGTCAGGAAATGGGGGACTAGGAGGGAAATCTGCCTCTTATTCCCATCCTTCTGGAGCCTCACACCTCAATCCTTACCATGCCCCACAGCTGCAGCTTATTCTGCTGGGTGGTGCAGAGTTTAGTAAATTTGCTGTGTCTGTTTTGTCACTGTGGGAAAAGTCGGTGCGTGGAGGTGCATGACAGGGCAGGGAGCACAGGCTCAAACCATGCAGAGAGCATTTCCAGCTAAATTTGCTAATTTAGGCTGACTGCATTCCCTGACAGGCAGTGAGAAGCCTCCTGTAGCCAGGGAGAGGGATGGGAACAGCTCATCTCTGAGTCCCTCTCTAGAGATGGCCTCACTTCATAGACAAGACTCCTGCATCTCCTCTAAGCACCAGTGACAGTGCTTTCCCCTGATAATTTGCCTGATTTGAAAACCAGTTCTAACTCTTTTCAACACTGCAAAAATTCAATCCTAATTGCTGCTTAGAATTTCCCTGGAATGGTCTTGAAATTTTTAATTAATTTTACAGTATGTTTAACAGATTTTGTACTGTCATTTAACTGCCTAATTACTGGGTCTTAATGCCTAATTTTCCCCATCTTCCTCTCCACACACATGCAAAAAAAATCTTATTTATCACTTGCTTTGGGTTCATAATAGAAACTCTTTTTAAGCACAATTTCCCCCTTGAAAATCAATAAAATTTAGTCTGGATCCAGAAAGAATAAAATAAATATGACATACAATAGCTAATTTTAAGTGCTCAGATGTCAGCTGCATCCAATCTCCCAAACTGACTGCCAGTTGTATCAGAACTACTATTACTTTATTATGCCACCAATCTTTTCACTGTAATAAGCAGAAAGAGGGCATTTTGTATGAAATAATGTAGGAAATGAGTCCATGGGGTATTGGAATTCAGGCTGTATTGAAAAACTTGGTCAGAAGATGGGTTGTATAGGTTGAGATCACTCTGTCTAAAGCAGGAAGAACTGCTGATTTTATTAGTAACGGGCGCTATTTACTTAGCAGAGAAATTATTTTAACTCTTGGTTCAAGATAAATTATTGTAATCAAAATGGCAGCAGTAAAACTATTGCCATAAAGTATAACCAGTTTTATTCCATGTGAAAAGGAAAAAAACCCCAGAAGTTTATTGCAAAGTAGGTATCTCTGAAATGTAGAAAAGTTTTATCAAGGAGCTGGATTATTGATTATCTTTTAATTATCACCTGTAGAACACAAGTATATAGAAAGCTAAAACCATATGTTACAGAAGATTAATAAAATTCAGCAATTCTTTTGCATAATTTAGCAACACAGTGGAACAGGCAAACTTATGGATTGTTTGTCAGGTTTCTCAGATTCAAGTCACATGTGAGGGATGTATTTTACTCACAGCACCACACCCTCTGCATCATCCATCAAACTATGTATTCCCATCTTGTGTAGATATGTGTAGTCAGTCCAAGAGGAGAGACTACGAAAATCAGGGTCAAGTTTATGTTATACACCCCTGTAAGTACTTTTGGAGAAAGGAAAAGGCACCTATCTCTCTCCCTGTAGGGACATAGTAAAGTTTTCCATCCTGCATTCTCTTCAGAATCTTATGTCTGAGGGCCTCTGTGTGCCCTGAAATTTCTCTTCATAAGCAGCCACTGCACCTGGTGAAAGCATCTCTGCACATATTTCTGTTGTACTGATGTTACCAAGAAAATTATTCTGGTAGCTGGAGTAGACAGTTCAATTTTCTGTTTCCTGAAGTTAACCCTCTCAGACTTTTTCAGAACATTAGCACAGCCATTCTCAGGGTTTATATTCCGGGTTTACAGTTGATCTTTTTGGTTACAAATTTTAGAGATAACTTATTGAATGCAGAAGGACAAGCTTTGCAGTTTATTTGTGTACAAAAAAAATCTTCACTCAGATAGCAGGTGTTTCTGCAGCAGCAAACAAAATAATGAAGCCCTACCTGTATTAATACTGCTGCTCTGGGTCTTTGGATTTAGATCCAGGATCATTCTGCAGTCCTTCTGAATCACCAAAGCTTTCTTTTCAGTCCATTTTAGCATAATTTTTCCTCCGTCCCACCGTAGCTTTTTGGGAAGTAAAATATCATATCTTCTCTGACTTAGTAATTTTCTTTCTGGTTTCAATGGGATGGTTCCACGCTTGCCTGTTTTTGCACAGTAGATGGAGATTATTTGCAATATGCCAAAGGACAGGAGAAACTGGGTCTTGGTCCTCAACTCTTTGTCCCTGGGTGCTTTCACTAGGCTTTATTGAAGCCTCAGAGCTGGTCTGCCAGGAATTTATTGAAGCCTCTGCTCTTGGTCTGCCAGGAAAGCACTGCACCCTCAGCAGCTAAAACCTTGCTGCTGGTGCAGTAGTCCATCACTCAGCCACTTAATATCTGCAGGAATCTATTATGTGGATGGAGATGTATTCCACAAATCATTTCAACCCACTGACATTTTCATCCCAGTTGAAGTCTGAGAAAATATTACAGAGCATGATGTCTTAAATTGTCCACAGGATTATGTAAGCTGAGCCATTATCTGACTCTGAATGGGAAAGGAAAAATGAATTCTTTACTTATGTCACAATAGATGATGCCCTGTAAGGGGAAGAATTTTCTGATGTTAGCAGATTTTACTTTACAAGCATGAATTCTTCAGACATAGGATTTATTTAAATAGAGCATGAAATAGTTTATTTTACACTAAGCTTTCTAATCTGAAATCCATTTTTAATTCACCAATTTTTTAAAATGCTTTTGAGTAAATGACCTAAAATCCATGATATTTTTTTCTGCTTTTGCTAGGATGTTGAAATTCCCAGTCTCATAGCTTGGCACATTATTTTGCACTTATAGTGCAAAATTTCCTTAGAGTATTCTCTGTTTCAGGATAATATAGAGTTAATATAATTTTCAGTACTTCCTTTCAGATCACAGTATGTGTGAAGACACCTGTACTGTAAATGCAGTCTTGTTTCTTTCTTTGTCACCAAATATTTGCTATGCATCAAAGTACTTTTATATTGCTAACACAAAGACAGCACTACTTTAAGAGCAAGGTAGGGGGAGCAAGTTAACTACAAAAATTATTTTTATTCAAACATGAAAGTAACAATAATATCAATAAAAGAGGGTCAAATAAAGTGCAATTAAAAAATCAGAGCTAAAAGGATTCTAGAAGTGTCCACTCTTTACAGAAAAGACATTTTAAGGTGCTTTGTTCTGAGGCTGGCTAACTTTTATAGCCCTGAACTTGTTTAATTGTTTGAGTACACTTTTGGCTAGAACTGGGCCAAATTTCAACAAGGATTTAACATATCTTTTACTCCATCTTGAGTTCACAGAATCACAGAATTCACAGAATGACTAGGTTGGAAGAGACTTTCAAGATCATCAAATCCAACCCATCCCCTAGCACCTCAACTAGACCGTGGCACTGAGTGACGCATCCAATATTATTTTAGACACGTCCAGGGATGGTGACTCTACCACCTCCCCTGGCAGACCATTCCAGTACTTTATCACTCCTTCCATAAAAACTTTTTTGTAATGTCCAACCTGTAATGTCCAACCCTTGGCACAGCTCAAGACTGTGTCCTCTGGTTCTGTCAACTGCTACCTGGAGAAAGAGACCAACCCCCACCTGACCACAGCCATCTTTCAGGGAATTGTAGAGAGTGATAAAGTCAAACCTGAGTCTCCTTTTCTCCAGGCTAAACACCCCCAGCTCCCTCAGTGTTCCTCACAGAGTTTGTGTTCCAAGCCCCTCACCAGCCTCGTTGCTTCCTCTGGATGTGCTCCAGCATCTCAACATCCTTCCCAAACTGAGGGGCTGGAGCTGGACACAGCACTCAAGGTGTGGCCTCACCAGTGCCAAGTACAGGGGGAGAATGACCTCCCTCTAATCCCTCCATCCTCTAATGTGATCCTGCTGGACACACTGTTCCTGACACAGGCCAGGATGCCATTGGCCTTCTTGGCCACCAGGGCACACTGCTGGCTCATGTTCAGCTGGCTGTCACCAGTACCCCCAGGTCACTTTCTGCCTGGGCACCGTCCAGCCACTGCCCAGCCTATAACATTGCAGGGGGTTATTGTGGCCAAAATGCAGCACTCAGCACTTGGACTTATTAAACTTCATCTTACTGTACTCTGGCCATCCATCCAACCATTCCAGGTCTCTCTGCAGAGAACTCCTACCTTCCAACAACTCAGCACACACTCCCAATTTAGTGTAGTCTGCAGATTTACCAATGAAAGACTGAATTCCCTCATCCATATTGTCAATAAAAATATTGAACAGAACAGGCCCCCGCACAGACCCCCCGAGGGACACCCCTGGTGACTGGCCCCAGCTGGATGCAGCACGGTTCACCACCACTCCCTGTGCCCAGCCACCCAGCCAGTTCCTAACCCAGCACACAGTGCTCCTGTCCAAGCCATGGCTGTCACCTTTTCCAGGAGAATGCTGTGGGAGACAGTGTCAAAGGCCCTGCTGAAGTCCAAGTACACAACATCCACAGCCTTTCCTGCATCCAGCAGGCGAGTCACCTAGCAAAGCATTCAAGGGCATGTTTAGGCTTTTTTGAATCCAGACTATCACATACACTACAGATATGATTATCTATTCAGGCATTAACGTTTTGGAAGTGGTACCAACTTCACTTTGCATAAATGGGAATAAATGGGCCTCACCTAGTTCACTGTGATCATTATGAAAATGCCACTTGATTTGCAGGGGAGCAGTGGTGTGGAATAGTCTTTTCCATAATATATGTGCTTATATTACATCTACAATTTATAATGGACAGTTTTGATGCCATTGCTTTCTGCCTGTGATGAAAAGCCTCAGACCAAATAGATGGAACTAAATTCAGTTGCATTTTATGCAGACTTTTTTTGTTTTTCTTTGCATCAAATTTTTATCAGATATTTCCCAACAAGGTAGTAGGTTTCTGACAAAGATACTGATGCAGAGAACTGTCACCTGCTTTCCTTTTCTTCACGACAATCCATTGGGAAAACCATTGCTTTCCTCAAAAGTTGATCATATATAGAGAAGTGAGTATATGTGTGGCATGATTCCACAATGTAAGAGGTTTCCTTGGTGTGTTCTTATTCCAGAAAGAAATGTATTTATACAGCTCATGATCTTTATAAATCAAAGCATAAAACAGTGGTGAGGTTTTCTACAATGGGCAAGAAAATTAGAATAGCAGTGAAATAGAGAAGAAGACATACATCTTGGGAGCAGGAGAACGGGAAAAATCTAATTTGATGCAAGACTTTCTCATGTGGATTATCTCAGGTCTAACAACAGGGTTGAACACACATTGCAACATTTCCCATCAGCAGAAGGGACTAAAGGGATCTCCTCTTTATCTAAATGCTTATGTTTGCAATATTTTTAATGACAGGATAGCTTGGAGAGCTTTACCACTCTGTCTTGTTTGGTTTTAATTAACCAGCATGATATGAAGTTCTGAGAAGTTTTATGCCTAGTGTATAAAACCTAGATTACAAAACCAAAACACAAAGATAACTTTCTGCTAAAGATTCAGGTATCTAAGACACCGCATAGAATATGACAACAGGCTTCACTGAAATATTTGTGGTAAAAGACAAACAAAACTACAGAAAGCACCATTTTTATCCATCTACTGAGTGCAAACAAAATGGTGTTGGCTAATTAACATGTGGTGCATCCCACACGACAGCATATTTTTTTCATATCCACTTGAAATGCCATTTATTTAAACTTTCCCAATCTGTGTCATTCCCAATAAAATTTTTGTTTTCCTGGACCATTGCTGGACATGAAGGTTTCATCTGAATTAGGAAATAACAGGTTCACAGAAACACTCATACATGTGTCCCACACCTATCTAAATTATGACAGGAAATCAACTGTTCTTTCCAGTCAGGTGGCAGAGGGTCACACTTTGTGACTGCCTATTCTGGTACTAAAAATTAAAATACACCTCAGCAAATTTGCCAGCCTAGATGCTTTTCAGCACTGTTTTTCCTTTAGGGAATAATGTGGCTTAGGGAAGAGCTACAGAGGCAGGTTCAGGTTTTCTTCCCTCTCCCACCTACTCTGAATTGCCTAGGAGTATGTCACTAGTAATGAAGCAAAAAACACATTTGTATGGTTTTATGAGCATTTCCTACATAACTTTGCCAGTTTTCATGAAAAATAAAAGCCATTTGTTTAAAGCATCAGAGCAAATAAAGATGGTAAAATGTCAAACTAAATCAAATCTCAATTCCATGCATGGTAGAAAAATACTTTATTACCAGCAAAACTTCCCTGAATAAAAATATGCTGTACAGTCTCATATACATGCAAAAATGATTAAATATAAAAATAATGACAAATGCCATGGCAAATGTCTGATGTGTTTACAGTTGGCAATATCCTTTCATGTGTCATATTAACCACTGAAAGTGCAAAAAAAAAAGTAAAGAATAAGACACTGACATCAAGGAATGATAACTTTTAGCAAACGGGAAAGATCTAGCTCTGAAATTTCCTGCAGTTTATGGCTCGTGCAATAAAAGTTTTCAGCTCGTTCCATCCAAATACCAGGACATGAATCACCTGAAATCTCATATCATGTCAGATTTCCCAGAAATGCTTGATGTCAAATTCTCTGTTATTCATTTTTATAAATTTTCTCATAGAAAAGGATTTTATTTCATATGCCTCTAGAAATAAAACTATTATGAAAGAAGCTCTACAGGCCTTCCCTTATGTTTGTAGTTTAGGGAAATGAAAATTGTGAAATAAAGCTAAATAAATGGATTATTTTATACTTTGTCAAAACACTTGCTTGAGTGTTGCTAGGATCATTCTGTTCCCTGATCTCATGAGAGTTGAGAGATCTTAGAATGAGAGAGGAATATAATTGCCTCAGAACCAGTAAAGACAGAATTACATTTCCTTTAGTTTCCATGAAGCTGTCCTGAGCAATAGTCAAACAGAAACCTCCACAATACCAGTGAAAATTATAATTTCCAGAATGAGTCCTAAAATATCTGCAAGAAAATGAAGAGTTTGAAGAGCACTCAGGCTGCACAAAACCAAAGCTGCAGATGTTGTCATGATTAAGAGCATTGAGGCAGCCAAACCACTGAGTCCCAAACTTTTGTCCTCTCAGTTTTAGCTATATTTTTCCTCCTTGACCTGTACTAGAATTGCAACCCAGGATAGGATACCATCAAGAAAGTACATTTATTCAGGCAATAAAATACCAGCTTGCTCTCTATTTCCATCACTTTTTTTATATTGCAGAGAAAATCACAGCCATGACTCTTTTTATTTTTTTGGTGACACAAACCTGCTCCATCTTCATTTCTACTAAAAATTTCTTTTCTCATATAAAATGTGTCTTCAAAGAGCCTACAATATTTTTAACATTGGTTATGTAATCAATACACTAAACTGTTCTTTACATAACTATATTAAGACTCATTCATGATTTCGGTCAATTAATCTTGTTGCTTTGAAATGTTGTTCAACATAAGCTTTTATTGGGGTGGGAATATGGAGTAATGACATATTTTGTTTAAAACAACACTTGTGGGTCTTTCATATTTAAGATCAATCTGGCCTTTCAAATATTAATTTTTTTCATAGCTCTGCATGAAATATGTCTTTTATTTACTCACTGTGCAGTGTAAGAATTGATTACAAATTAATATTTAATGGAAATATCATTCATATTAATGTTGTTGAAAAGTATATTTAATTTTATGTTGGCAGGTCTTGTTTCCTTTTTCTTATTCAATTGAATGATAGGTCACATCTGTGAATAAGGCTTTTAGTGAGGGTACAACATTCAGAACCATTTTGAACATGGAACATCTTGATTCTAGAGTAGAAACCATTTAACATTAGTGTTGCTCAACTCTATAACACAGCTTTAATACAAATATAACCTATAATAAGCCTGGAGATAATACAGTCACCGGATACTGGTAAACGATGAGCTTGTATTTAAAAGTGTTCACTTTGAGTCCTGTGTGCAGTTTTGAGCACCACAATATAAGGATATAATGTTATTAGGGAGCATCCAGAGGACTGTGAAGATACTTTAGTGTCTAGTGGAGAAGTCATACGAGGAATGGATGAAATTACTTGGTTTGTGCAGCCTGGGACTGGGGGTAGACCTCATTGCTGTCTGCAACTTCCTCTTGAGGGGAAACAGAGCAGCAGACACTGATCTCTTCTTTGTGCTGACCAGTGACAGGACCTGAGAGCATGGCCTGAAGCTGAATCAGGACAGGTTTAGGTTGGATATCAGGAAAAGGTTTTTCACCCAGAGGGTGTCTGAGCCCTGGAACAGGCTCCCCAGGGAAGTGGTCACAGCAACAAGCCTGACAGAGTTCAAGAAGCATGTGGACAATGCTCTCAGGCACATGGTGAGACTGTTGGGCTTATTCTGTGGAGAGCCAGGAGCAGGACCCGATGACCCTTGTGAATCATCGAATCATGGAATATCCTGAGTTAGAACTCAATAATATCCCTTCCAGCTCAGGATAGTCTATGATTTGATGATTCTGGGATCTGTCTTGTGATCAGTCAGCTCAGATACTCTTGAATTTAGGAAATGTTCCTGTGTGGATCCAAACTTGCACAGCCCTTCCACATGCTGTTTAAAAGCATCTGCAGACAGAAAAATCTTAACTATTTTTTTTGCTGCTATGAATGTCAGCACTGGCTGGTAGATGTTGTTCAGTCTCTATCTGTGGCAGGCTGCCCTGCTCCTCCTGTGAGGGGGCGTTAAAGCACATTCTGCAGCATGGAAAGAGATATTACAGAAACTACCATTAAAATGCTGTTGTCCTCAAGCACATATAGTTGGGTTGCAGAGATCCATTTAAACCACCCTAGAGTAAAACTGCAGATGTTTTTACCTACACCATTTTTATGGTTCCCTTTTAGCACCATATAAAAGATGAATCTTTTGCTCTCCCTTATTAACAGCTAATCTGACCCTGGTTATCCAGTGTGAAAAACCACTGAAGAGACGGATTACAAACATAAAGGACATACTGGATAACAAGGAAGGACTCACGGAACTGAGAGTCCATAAGAATGTGCACATCCAATGGCCAATAGTAACAAGAAAAAATCATTGTTTGAGGCAATCAAACAAAGCATTACAAGAACAGAAATGTACACTTTACTTTTTTTTTCTTTTCCAGAACCACAAAAAAAAGAAAAAATAATGGAATCTGGTGAATATTCTCTCCTTTTTATCTTACTTTTAAACAATTCTAGTATTTTAAATTAATTCTTGTCAGAAGTTAATATTTAATACTTTTTAAAATTTGCTTTTACAGGCAAAACAACAAAGAAAGAAGCAAAAGTACATGGTAAGTCCTGTACAAGACTGTAAGTTTTAGAGTCTCATTTATCTGCTTTGATTTTCAGTTGAGACAGGGTTACGTAGAGGGATAAAAAAAATAAAGCCACGAATATAATTTTTCTGGTTTAATTAAAGTTACTTAAGCAATTGAATGGATGTGGAGCAACCATTCGGTCTTCTGGAACTGAGATCTAATTAAATGTTGAGAAGAACAAGAGGGAAAGAATTCTTTATTTAATCTTTTAGAAGGTTTATCTTTTCAAAGAAAGTTACAGTAAATGGATAGAAAAACAAACACAAAATACAAGATTCAGACTGTGGATGGTAGGAAAAAAAGTAGGCTGTTTAATTTTTCTTTATGTCAAGCACCCATGCATTTTATTGTTGTAGCAAGGTGCTCTTATTCCCAAGTGGAACCCACTTCTCCAGTTTATCCAAATTTAGGAGAGCATAAAGATTTTCTCCTTTTACAGCCAAGCTTGATGACTCATTCATCAGATGACTCTATTTTCTCAGATACAAATTCCAAGCAAGAAATACATACAGTAGAAAGTCAATTTGTAGGAAAAGGAATGTCCTGTTGTATAACATAACAACTTGTCACAGTGCTTCAGAATGAAGGTCTGAATAATGAAAAAAATAAAAAAGAGAAATTTGGTAGTTCAATTAATTTGCATTTAGTTAATGCATTTGTGAAGAATAGTAAAGAAACACAACTGAGAAAACTTATATAAAGCAAGAGTTTTGAAACTGGATCCTCCTTTGTATCAATTCTAGAATTTTCAATAAACTCAAAACAAAAAAAACAAAACAAAAAAAAAAGTGGAAAAATTCCTGGCTTCTGCAAATCACTGAAATTGTTAAAAAAACCCATTTCTATTGCATACCTTCCAGCTATGTTTACTATATGCTCATTCTGGAGCCTATTTTACTCCTTGTCTCATCCTCACACTTGAAAATAGCAGAGCCATTGAAGCTCCATATGTAACTTGTCTATTGGCCTTGTTTTCCACTGCTTTTAATCTGCAGGTTAATTAGTCATCTGCCATGAGACTATCTAAACAAGCAACACATTTGTGCGTCAGTTTTTGTCTACATAAAAAATGAGCTCCTGCTGGGCATAGATAAGCAGCATATTGATAAAGGGAGGAGGTGTTAGGATCAATTTTAACTCCTTTATTCATTTATGTAATTTGTTTCTGTGAATGTTTTATCTTACAGCAGCTGTGGACACTCCAAAGTCAAAAGGTGAGTAATTTAATTGGTTTTGAAAATTGAAATGGAAGAATGCTGCTGTTAACTTGACTATAATGAAAAAAAACTGCTTGTGAAAAAAACTTTTAACAGTATGATTTAATTGAAACAAACAGCCTTTTAAATTATAATGGCGTCTTCATTGTAGCATCTCAAAGCAGGCATCTTTTTCTCAAATTTTTCATGGCTTAACTTCAGTTCTCCAACAATCTGAATTTCAGTTTCTAACCCTAACTCAAGCCTTTTGCAACAGGCAGAAAGGGGAAGTAACCAATCTTCCACAGAGAAATGACACAAAGTAATATTTCTCTTTTAGCCATTCTAACTGCAGGACAACCCAGTGACTGAACAGTTGTTTTCTTTAAGGAGTCTAGGGAGTCTTGCAGGAAGGTTTGGTGTAACAGGTTTTGTCTGCCTTTCGTACATGAGCTGTCGATGGCAGAAGGTAGGAGGTGTGAAAGCATCAATGCTTGCTCCAAAAGTTCCTCCTTTCCACAAGGCACAGGGAACTGGGACTGGTGAGAAACACCAAGGATGTAATATAGCAAATATTTAATTGTTTTATATCTGTGTCTGGTTTTACATATGTACAGTGTAAGTTACTAGCTCCAAATTGCCCTCAAGAACATTAACGATCTCAGTTGTAACTTGAACAAAAACAGAAAGTGGAATGTCAGGTTACGAACTGCCCTTCACTCTTAGTCCATGTCTATTCATGTCAATGACCACCATACTTTTATAAGCATTCCCTTTCAGACAAATGAGGGGAAAGAAAAGTTTTAGGAAGTTCAGTTAATTAAGGATAAGTAGAAAGAGTGGGTTTCCATTATATAATATAGGAATAATTCTGTTATTTCTGTTGTCAAAAGAACAGTCTCACAACTGAAAGTGTTGGCCTCAGCCATCTTAGTTTTACCATAAGATCAACCTAATACTGAACCTGAAATTGTAATAATTGTTTTATTCTTCATTAAATAAAAACAAGCTGATTTTAACTCTGGGGAAATTGTTGATTTTTTAAAAATTTCTTGTTAGCATGTCATCTAAATTTAACTTTATGTTGCTAATTTTGAAACTCAAACACAGCCTGTACTCCAGGGGGAAAATCATATTTATATGAAAATGTTACAGCTGTTCCTTTTGCCACTTAGTAAGAATCACAAAGGAATGCTGTTATTTTCTTCTATATTCTTTTGTGATGCAGACAAATTCTGATAGTGTTTAATTGTAATCATCAGTAGTGTTTAATCTTTCTTTAAGTCTGAAAAAAGTCATAGATATCAAATCCATATTTCTTTCTTCTACATTGTTGTTATTTATTTGTTTGTTTCTCATTTTTCTGCTGTTAGTCCTTAGAGACTTAGCAGCTCTCTGGACACAATGTAATTTTCAATATTCAGTAGGTGTTGGCAAATGTAAATTTTTTAAGCATAATTATGGGAAGCAAACAATTCTGTTCTGAAAAAAACAAGGCTTTTGATGAAATTCTCTTCTTTGGTAGTTAAACAAAATTAACCTGCTGGCATAGAAGGAGGTCTGGGCCATTCCTACCAGCTTGTACTTTTTATGAACTATAAAACTCACATAGAGCTTTCTTGCATTTTTACACAAGATACTACAGCGTGAATTTTTTTCATTTCTCCATATAACAAAACAGTTCCTAAACCATAACATACACTTCTTAGGTTAATGATTTCTTGGTTTTTGTGATGCCACAATGAGAAGCCTCTTGCCTCGAGGTTCAGTGAGTGAAATGTTTTTTGTTTCCAGTGGGAATGATTTCTTTCAGTCTTCCATCACACTGAGCAAATATCTCAAAATAGCTTTAAAATCAGTGACATTTTAGAATGCATATTTTTGATGTGAATGCTAGTTATGCAACCTGTCTCTTTTGGGATAAAAATATTCTGACAAATTTGATTATAGCCTACAACTATTGAGACTGCACAAATATTTGACTGATGAATTGCTCTCCTGGCCACTCTCAGCATAAAACAGTATCTGCTGAATTGTCTCTCACTTGTTTCCTAAGAGATTATGATGGAATCAGAGAAACAATTACAAAGTAAATTGCCCATTTGATCTATATTATGCCAAATTGTCAAGAATTTTGCTGAGAAATGACAAAATATATGTGGGAGTATCACTCCATTTTTTTAATCTATTTTTTGAAACTATATTTTACTGAAAATATAGACCCCTGATGAATTCCTAATTTTACCTGCATTTTATTTTGTATTGTTTCATGCAGGAGTTTTTTGGGGTTTGCTTTGGGATAGGGGAGTTGTATTTCTTTTTGTTTTAATGCCTGCCATTCTACAGAGAAAAATATAATACATTACAACAATCATATTACCTAAGTCATATGGCTAAAAGATCAGCTTTTCAAACTGGGAATAGTTGGAAGAGAATCATTTTTCACAAGGAGATAATCTTTCAGGCTGCCATTCAGAAGTGACAAGAACTTTGAAAATGCCCAGTGTAAGGGATGACATCTTGACCTACTCAGAAAACTTGTCTCTGTTCTGAGAGAAACAGAGACAACCAGACCTTCTGAATCTTATTCCAAACACTGACTCTACATGGATGGGCTTCCTGTTTATGGACACTTTCAAAGTGACAACTCTTACCTTCATGATAAAAGACCTCTCAGCATCACCAAAGTAGCTCATGCTTCTCTTCTGAAAAAGCAAAGGGAATAACAGAATGTCCTGTTTGTTCTCCCAGATATTCCTCTGCCACATCTATATAATGTTAGTTGGCAGTTCCCAAAAGTTACTGAAGCTCTGTTCTGTCTCAGCAAGTTCTTTACAAGCACTCACTCCCTCATGGAAGTGGTGTTGCCTTACTGAATGCATTGTTGCATTAGTGAATGCATTGCTAGCCCTCATTGAAGTAGTGTTGCATTACTGAATTCATTGCTGATATATCTATATAACTGGTTGTTAGAGCTGCCTCAATGTTTCTCAAGGATGGATGGTTCCTTCATGATAACCACACTCATAGTCTACCACCACTACATACATTTGATGACTAAACACATGATTTTCTCAGAAAGCTGTATAGCTCTTCTAGCCTGCAGTTCAGTATCCAGAAAAAATACTTTTATTCCATTAAAATGGAATAAAAGTATTCATGTGATATGAGCAGGTGAAAAGTTTTACAGAAATTTCACAACCCAAAACTGCTTTCATTTCAGCTAAAAAAGGATAAAAATGCTTTGAAGAAAACAATAGTTCTCAATAGCTAAATTAATTCTTGTCATAGCTTCTTTTGCAGTTTTAATGCTAAAAATGTATTTTGAAATGAGTATGGGACAGGTTTTTGGTGGCCCTTTTCATATGTTTCTTTCCATATTTTATTCTTCAAGATATTGACCACTTCAGTAAGCATTTTAGGAGCACCATGATATTGATTTGCTCAGTGACAGGGTTTAGTGCTCAGATTCATCTTGGTTTGTCAGAGTCCAGCTCATGGTTAGTCTAAGTAATACTGCTGACCTAGGCCCAGGTAATATGAATGATAGTAGCAGAGGTCTACAATAAATATTAAGGGTGTTTGGTTCTTTTTGGCTTTCTCTGTGTCCATGAACACCAATTAAAAATTAGGTACTTGAATAGAAATGGAATACTCCTTTTTTTTCTTTGAGGATTGAGTCAGACATATTTTCAACCCAGATTTTATTTTCAGGGAAATTGAAGATTATCTTCAATAAAATGAGTTCCCTGAGGTGACCGAGGCGCAGAAGTGCAATATTGCACTGTTTACATGGAGCTTGCTCACAAACACCTGCTCATATCACAAGGGAGTAATTGATGCCCGTGAGTGGGTTCATCCCACCCAAGATGAAACAGCTCATCTATCAATACCTGACTTTTCACTGAGTCTCAGGTTCATGGAATCTGGGATCAGAGGATCATTCCTTTGGCCACCAGCCCAGTAGCAGACATTGCAGACAGGCCGTAGCTTATTAACTGAGCTGATCTGCTTGAGCCATCATGCCCAGCAGCTCCAGAATGCTCTTGAAAGGATGTCCCAGTGGCTCCCCTGGGGCCAGAGTTGCAGTCCAGGCAGCAGGGAAGCTGTGAGCACACATGGAAGAACTTCATAGGTCCTTTGAATTCCCCGACTTTCTCAGCATAAATAGTGATAACAGAACATGACCCTCAGAATTTCCTTTGTTTCTAAAGGGCAGAATCTTAATTTTCAACTGTGCTTGGTTCTAATAAAATGACAGGGTGAAATAACAAACTTGAGAGGTTTGTGCTAATGTGCTAATGACCCTGAAGCTGCAGACATTTTCTGTACTCATCATATGTAACTTAATTTTCACTGTCCACTTTACATCCTGCCACATATGCTGATTGCTTGTTCTTTACTGTACTTTCAAACAATGACAGTGAAGCTTATTTTCTTAATGCCTCATTTTTTGTCTCAAACACTGTAAGATGATAGCTTTTTTAATTAAAACAAGGATTTTATTTAGCATAATAGTTATAAATTATGGTTACATAAGCACGGTTTCACAGAAGTGAAGTGTTGGAAGTGCCACTTACAGCTAAACATGTGTATTTATGGATTTACAATTTTTAACCTCAAATAATTCAATGAAATGAGAAATATATAGGTTGTCCTAAAGATATAATCTTGTACATGACCAAACCTGAAGTGTAAATTGTGAGAAACTATAAAAGATACCCATATTTCCATGAGCAAAATCTAATGGTACCTCTTCTTGCATCACCTCTTCTTAGATAGCTTCATCCTTAATATCCATTGTCTCCCAAGATGTGTGAATGGATTTACAAACTGTGCTTGCCAAGCTTGTGAATAAGCAATTGGATATGTCCAAGCATCATGACCTGGGCTGTTACAGCCGCTTCCCTTGATCTCAATAAAGGTTTAGCAGCCCTTCTGCACAAGTGGTCTGGTTCAGACTTCTTGTTTGCCCACAGAAATCTCAGTATTCAGAAGGATCAAGTTAGATGCTATAACATACAGTCCATCTGTGGCCTGCCAGTGAGACTAGCCACATGTTTAAAACTGAGAATATGTGGCAATGTTTTGCTGTGTCAGCGGTGCAGAGTGCAGGTTTCTGGTGGTGCAAACAGAAAATCATGCTTTCTGGGGGATGGGTGGGCAAGGTAAAGATCTGCTTACTTTGCTCTCGTCTCCATTACAAAATATGTGCTGCAGTTTAGCCCCCGTTTCACCTGACATCATAGAATCATGTCATGGTTTGGGTTGGAAGGAGCCTTAAAGACTATCTAGTTCCAAGGCCCTGCATTGGGCAGCCACACCATCAGCTTGATCAGACCTACTATTTATTTTAATAAGAGATAAGTATTTAAAAAAATAAAAAAAAGGAATCACTCTTCTTTCAGACAGATAAAAAATACCATTATGTATTCATATCTTTGGGGGGAATCTCATGATTGGAAATCTTTGAAACCTTTTAACTCAAAATTATGTGTAGGCATTTAAGAAGAGCTTTGTCTGATGTAGCAACACCTCGATTAGAAATCTTACTTAAACCATATCTTTTATTTGCAGCAGGACTTGAGAAAAGAGAAGGAAAAACAATGAAGGCAGCAGTGCAAGGTAAAAAGAAAACAAAACGTGATGGCATTATCTCTCTTAAAACACAATGGCACAGAAACAACAACCTCAGATTCAGAGAGCTGCATGACAGCAGCCTTTAAATCCATTGATTCACCAGTATTTTTTCTGCTGCATTTGTCATAGCAACAGGGAATTTCCATTATAAAACTGGCTTTGTCCCACAAAACTACCACCCCAACCAAAAGCTTCAGGTAGATGGCTTTCCACTTCTGATGAAACATTCTGGGACTTAGTGTCCCACTGATCTTGCAAGAGTTTTCCTGCCCCTGTAGCCTGGACAGGGATCAGCCTTTGCTACTCAGTCTGTGAGAGTAACTTCCAATGAAGTAAAAGGAATGTCCAAAGTTCAGCTGAGCTACCCTTCTTGTTCCAGATGATACATCGCCCCCACGAAGAGCCACTGCAGAGAATCTCAAAAACTTCTGAGATAAGACCTTGTGGAAATTTTTCACAAAAATCTTAGGATTGGTATGGATAAGGCACGAGTGGGAATGTCAGAGTGGGAACATCAGAAGAAAGGCTGCAAGAACCAGGCGTGCATGGCACATAGTTCAGAGGGACACAAAGTCTATATCCAGTCTCCCAAGCCAAGGACAGCAGGAATACCAAGGAATGGTCTACACCAAGGCCAAAACAAAACTCAAGCCACTGAGTGAATGCAAAAAGAGAAGGATTGATGCCTTAAACCATCTAAAGATGTGTCTTTTCTTATTATATAATTTTCTATTATTAATTATTGTTATTATTATTATTAACTTCAGCATTATATCCTGCATACTTGCTTCTTGTTAAACGCAATCCATTCTTTTTTAGGTTAGTATGGTAAGAAGCAAAGTAATAAAAAGGTTATCTAAATCCCCAAAGCTTATCAGGTCAGGCTTCCTCTATGTGATTTAGGTGATTTTTATACTTATTCATGCTCAAATTAGCAGCTAGAACCCTGATGATGAATTTGCCAGTAACCCTTAATATAAGGTGTAAGACATGTTTACTGGTGTAGCTTTAGTCAGTCAAGCTACTATCCCTTCCTTTTCTTCAGTTTCTCAGCTTCAGCTTTACTCAGAATTACTCAAGCCAGCACAGACACCCTGCAGCAGCTGTCAGCTGCTTGGTAGTTGTCATGGAAAATGTTATAATTAGGTGGGCCTTGGCCTAGATTTCAGGCATTGTTAGGCTGGGTATCTTCACATTATTTTCCATTGCCACACAAGCACTGCTCCAGACATCTACACTGCTTCCCCTCTTTTTGTCTCTCATGCAGCAATGAGGTATGGTTGCTGTAAGATTTATCCTTTCTACAATGTAGCACCACTAGCTGGGATTTTTCCTGCCAAACATTTTAACTGTGCCATAAAGAGCACAGACTGAAGAGTACAAGCTATTTTTTCACATGTTTGGCATGGAGCAGGGTTTTCTAAATCGCGGGTTGCGATACCCAAGGAACTCAAAATGGGGACACGCTGTTTCCCATGACAGCAGTCAGCAGCAGCAGCAGCAGCAGCAGCAGCACAGTCTCCCCGTGCCAGCACTATCTAGTGTCTCCAAGTCAAAGGAATAAGAGCAACATGTAATGTCTGTCACAACTATTTCTGCAGCTACTTCCCAGTGCTGGCGGCAGCTCAGTTCCTCTGATGCGCAGAAGCGAGCACAAACACTTTTACACAGCAATTTCCTCTGCTTCTCATTTCTGCACCTTCTATGTATGGAGCTGCTGCCAATGCATTGATCACCTAAAGACAAACAAGCCCAAAAAACCACTTTCTGGATGCTTTTTTAATATTACCATGTACTTCCATGATTCGAAGTATTTGCATCAGAACACTCTTCAGAAAGTAGAGGGATTCAGTCCTGGTCAAAACTGGAACTGGCAATCTACAAAAAACAGTATAAGAAGACTTGCAGGAAAATTGGAGTGTTGTAGGCTGGATGTGCTTAGCAGTCAGGATATAATTTCATTGTTTCAAACAAAGGTTTTAGTGATTATTGCAGCTTTGACCTCAAACTCCTACATCTGGAAGTGGGCTGAAAGGTTGTAGCAACATCGCACTTCAATGGTCTTTTATTAGTTGTAAAGCCAAACTACAGGTAATATTTTTAACTGTTAGAAGATGAGCAAGAAGGCACTTAATTTTAATTCTTTGACCTATTTGCTTGAAAAATGTCATGAGCAAATATCAGATGGTTTCCAGCAAGTTAATGACTGTTACTGAGAATTAATGTTTAAAAGAGATTATAAAAAGGTTTGGGTTTTTTGGGTTTTTTTTGGTGTTTTTTTTTTTTTTTTGGTGATATCCAATAGTACTAAGAAAAGAGACTTGCCATCAGTTAAAAAAGATCATGTCAGACTAGGGGATTTCACATTCTTTGTGCATGTATGAAAGGAAATAAGTGGGAACCTTGAACTTTATTCACATGCTCTGTCAAGAAACAGTGGAGGTTCAAGATATATTAAAGCACTTAGGGTCAACATGCATTTAAATACATTTTCATTAGTTGATTATATTTTTTTAAATTTCCCATGTGAAAATGTATTCTAACATTTCCTTCTTATTTTCTCTTTTCTCTTTTCCCTCTCTTTCTCCAGATAAACCAAAGATGAAACAAGGAAGTAAGCTATAGTTTTACTTAAGAAAGTAACATCTTCCACAAGAGTTTGGGTAACTGTGCTGTTAATAATGGAACAACAGCTTTAATTTCTTATTTCTTTACTTTGGGCTTCTCAAAGTAAAGGCTTTATGTCATGCTTTAAAATACTTATTTTGGCTGGGGCTCTGTCTTCAGCTGTCTTCTTTTATTTGTAGACACTATTGCACTGGACATGAAACCTCATGGGAATTTTTCATTATGCACAAGCACAGAAGAAAATGTTTTTCAGTATTTCCACTGAATTTTATTTCTCTTTGCAGAGCCTTCTGGTATTAATTTAATATTTAAAAATTGGAATTATTTTTTTATTGGGACTATGAATATATCGGAACATGTCCACTAAATATGCCTACAGATATCTCCAGTAAATTGTGTATTTTCTCATTCTGAAAATAAGGGACTGAATAATAAATTGGTGAGCACAAAACATGAAGGTCAAAGCAGGAGAGCAGAAGTAGTTTCTGAAGCAGTCAGTCTGAAGTGTAATGAGGAATCGAAGAGACATCTTTATTTCACTAAAATTGCATTTTTGACCTTGTTCAACAGATTTCTTTCCAAAGTCTTCTCTTTTAAAAATTACATTGTATGGAAATATCTAGTATTGCCTTTTTAGAAACACAATGTAGAAGGAGAAAAATAATGAAAAATTTATCTCTTGACATCAGTCCCAATGGAAGAGGTCTTTCAATGTCAACAGCAAATTAGGTTTTTCCACTTGATGGCTATTTCTACCACAAATAAAAACTTATTATTTATGGATTCCTTCAATTCAGATTCCCCAGCACCTCAGTTTGTCTTAGTCAGAGACAAATACTAAGCCATGAACAAGAAGCTTTATTGATACAATGATAAATTGCTATTTAGACTGCTACGCAGTCTATGTTTTTATAATAAAAGAGACAATTTGTGAACTGTGTGCCATTAAGGCAGTAAACAATTTCCACTAAAACTACCTACTGTAGCTTATACAATTTTCATATCTATCTACTAAACACAACCTCCATCTCCTAAACACAAACTCCTCCTCATCAAGAGTATTGACTTCTTATCCTATGTGTAGAAAACAAGAGGGTCTTCTAACAGTCCTGTATAATATATCCTGGCACTGAATTGCTGCTGAGTGTTTCAAAGGAAGGAATTTTTGCTTCATATGTGATGGAGAACCTATTATTTTTAGTTTTCCCAGAAACCACCTATCAGAATTTCTCAGATGATATGTACAAAACAGTTTAACCAGCAGTTACATTACTTTAAATGTAGGAAGTCAAAATCCAAGTCTCTGATCTTTTTATAAGAAGACCCTTGGCCTTGCTCCGCAAGAATGGGCAATCCCAGTCAGCTCCAATGAGACAAATTTGGCAAAGCATCAGTTTTGACCTTTCTGGTTAAGAGCACTGAAAAACTGTTCTTGTCTCATACTGAGCTGAGCTCTGCAAATTTTATAATTAATTCTACAATGGTTAATCAACAAAACATATTTTGTGGACTGAACTTTCTGAATGACACCTGGTGAATTTTGTACAAATCTTCCAATAACTCAATTTTAACCATGTCTTCCAAGATATAGTTTTAGTCTCTTGCACCATCTATATGCTTCATTCTCTCCTCTGGTTAAATCTCAATGCTCACTCAGTTGTGGTTTCTGACTGTGACTTTATTGGTGTGACTAATGCTTTTGCAGATCCTGGAAAAGATAAAGAATTGAAATCTCCAGCTGCCACAAAAAATAAAGGTAACATGGCAAGATGAATTTTTATATAACTAAGACATTTCTGCATCAAAAAAAGGAACTTTGGAATGCATTGCCACATTGGTTTTTAAAGTATGGTTTAGTTAGGAATTTATAACCAATATATTATTTCAGTAAATTTACTGTGAAACTTAATTGGCATTACCTGAATTAGAAGTGCAAAGAGTGCACTGTTTACACTAGTTATGAAAATTTAGTAGGCTAAACCCAGAATTTAGGAACACTTGTTAACAGTTATTATGTGCTGCAAAATCAAATAAGTTTTGAGTGATCTTTGTTCTTTCTTCAAATTTAACAAAATTTGTGGTTTCATTTTGTGAGCATGCTAAAACTGATGAAAATTAATTTTGTGCTACACATTTAATTGGTATTTTGTGTCAGTTAAAAACCACCGATTATTCAATCAATCATTATCCTAGCAGCATTTAACCATTAACCATTTAACACTCTACCTTGAAATTTAATAATTTATTTTTTACAGAACATGCTAAAGAAAAGGAAGGGAAGAATCCTACATCTTTAAAAGAGAAAGGTAAGAATATATAATAAAATACAGGCTTTGCTAAAACTACACAAAATAGAATGAAGATGCTAATTTTTTTAACAATCATTAGCAGTCTTTCTCATTATAAATCTTAACCAATCATAATTTAATTAGTTAAACTATTCTACAGGATCTACAGCATTAAAAAGGTGGGGGGAATATAAATAGAATATATCGAGACAATTAAAATTCAGAGTTCTTAAAATTAATTAAATCAACATCATTAATCACTCTGTTTAATAGTTAAGTACCTTGTAAAGAAGGTCTGAACAATGCTAAGTCTTTAATAGGGTTAAGAAATTCTGAACTGAATAATTTCGCATTTGCGTGAACAAAATAGGAAGAAAGTAAGGGTTTTGAGCACATGAGTGGGAAACATGTTTTCCATACTCTATAAAAGTTATAGCTAAAACCCCAGAGCTTTATCCAGTCAACCATCTGCAAGATGAGAGCTGGTCTGAATCTTTCTTGTATTCCTTATCCTTTTTTTTTGGCAATTTGATCAGAGTATATGGTTAATGCAGTTAAGTTTCCTTTCATTAATTGTTTTATTTAGTGCTTTTTACACATCTTATTTCTTCCCTCCTTTCTAGAAATAACTTTATTTGGAAGAAGTTACTTATGGATAAGTCTTATTTGACATCTTCAGAATAAAAATATCTATCACATATATAGTCGAGTTAATATTTATTCTGAGTTATAATCTATAACTATCATAAGCCTATAGCTATATATAGATAGATATGATCTGTGATATATATACTTTAGTCTGTAACTATTTCAAGTTAGAGTCATTCCATGTGATTTCAAAGACTGAAGTAGATCAATTCAAGCAGTATTGAAAGATGACAAAAACATATACAGCAAAGGAGGAATAATTTATTGCTAGATATATTTTCAATATCCTAGAATCTAGGTTCATTCAATTACTTCTTTGTTCAAAAATTTGAATTAAATTATGGCAATCTGCAAATTCTCTTGGTGCATATGTTGTTATTCTGTGTGTGTTCTACTCCTAATGTACACATGTCCCATTTACACTACTTTAGCTATCTGCACCAGAGTTGTATATTCAAACTCTATGGGGTCCTGTGGCCCCCTCCAAAGACTGCCTATAATCTGTGTCTGCCTAATGGTGTTGTGCTGGAAAATTAAAAGAAGCACTTGAGTGACAATTCTTCCTCCTCTATCCCTGCATGGAGCGTCTGTATTCAGCCTACTGCTCCTTTCAAAGGATTACAGGGAGGCAGGGAGAGGAGAAAAAAAGAGAGAAGACACAAAACTTTTTTCTCTTTGATAAGAGTTTCTTTAGAGCAAATGGATAGTGGTTTGCCAGCACTAAAAATGTTTCCATTGTGTGTCGTTTGTTGAGAGTGGTTGCAGCACTACTTTCTGTCTCCTATGCTCCCGTTTAACTTATCAGCAACTTCAATTACTAAGTTATTAGTAATTAGTAATTACAGGTCCTTCTAACGTGACAAAGGAGGCAAGACTTTCTCCACCCAACCTTCAGAAAAGAGCAGGTAGGAATTTCTTTTAAATGTTAAGACAGCTGAAAACTTGCTGCTGAATATATCTGCAAAGACATCACAGGCTCCTGACCCCCTGCAGTAACACTGATATCCAGCCCAGCTGAGCCTGTCCTTCAGATCCTGAGAGCTCTTGCTGATGCAGCCATCACTGTTTCCCGTAACAGGCATCAAACTGGCAAAATTCTGTGCCTGTGCCTAAAAACAAGGATGATGATTAGTGAGCTGTAGAGCTCAGTTGAAAATATATCAGCATCAAAGTCTATAGGGACAACTTATAAAGCTTTGGGGAGAAACTTCTAGAAACCTTGGTGCCTTTCTTAGTTGTGTATTTTCTTATTGAATTATGTATTACTCTACTGCATAAACATATATTTCGCATTATTTGTCCCCCATTTCAGTCACCATATCTGCCCAAACTGTGGTTCATAAATTAATCAAAGCCTATTTGCATGCCATTCCTTCCCCTCTCCACCACCTCTTCAAGCCTCATGAGTGGGCCTCTAAATGTTATTGAGCGTGTCACTGGGGACTTCTTTTTACCCTTTGATGCATTGCAATTTTTTTCTTAAAATGGATCTTTCTGTAAAATGCAAGTATATCAAACGACACAGGAAAGTAAGGATTTTTAAGACTGCATATACTTCCTATTTATCTATCTTGGGAGTTTGTTACTATTCATGTAAACAAAATAAAGGAACACTTCTAGGTGAAGTGTTAAATACTTGTGGTGATTAATGTGTGTCTGGCACCTTATGCAATAAAAGACCTATCATCACACCTCATTCCCTTTGAAGGACGGGCTAAGTTTGAACTAACAAGGATGAAGTCCAGACCAAAAACCTTATCCTAAAGCAGGCTATATTTCATAAACTGAAGCATAGTGGTTTTATTTAAAGCAGAAAGAGGAAAATTAAATCCCTGAATTTGGAGTTGTTGCTGGGATGCTCTATAGATCATAACGCTACAAAGTTACTTTATCTATTTTATGAGGTGAATAAAATGTCTTCAGTCTTGGAGCCTAATTTTATCGAGAGTAGTTAAAGAGAACACTGGAATAATACATTTTCCACTTCTTAGTGATACAGGACATCTCAAGACTCTGAATTTATAACTAGCTTTTTAGCTCTTCCCTGCAGTAAAGAAAAGTAAAGAAGCCTGCTTATACTCACGAATATAAAAACTGATTTTCTGTTGACATAAGTGCATTCAAATAATGTGAGGCCAATGAAACTCTAAGTTATAATTTGCCACATGGTAAATTTTTGGGTAGGTGTCTTACCCAGCTAAACAGAGTAGAAGTTCATTCATCCAGAGGGTGTAACAGTGGCACTAAAAGTTTGTAATATTTCATATATAACTTTTCATTGAATTTTTCTAACATATTTGCATTGTGCTGAGTTATTGACAGCATCTATCCTGTACAGATAAGATAAATTCATTTTTACCCTGTGTTCCATGATTTATTTTCCAAACAAATGTTCTTTTTTCTTCTTCTTTGCTTTTGACGTGTTTTGGCACGTCTTTGAATATTTTCTTATGTCAGCTATGTGTGGATAATAAACCTATTTATTTTCATACACAGATTGATAGGGGAAATAATTCAATAGTGCGTATTTCTTTCTTGCCATATACGTTATACTATACTGTCATTAAAGAAACAAATGAGCTGATTTGTACCTGTATGCAGTACTTACACTTCCTTTAAAGCAAATGTAACATGAAATAATATCTTGCCTGTGGCATTTTTTTTTCTTAGCTTGTAACATTTTTTTTCCCTTAAAAATGGAGTTATATCATAAACAGTAGCAGTTCACATTTCTGTCTATTTCCATTTATTTATCTGCCACAGTCATTTGCATGAGAATTATATCTTTATCCTGAGGATATCACACTGCTGCTGCTTCATCATTCTATACCATCTTCCTAACCTGACACAGCTTCACCCCTGGAGTGGAATGTGGGAGGAAAACATTATGGTGAAAGCTGGCTTTAAGCCAGCTTCATGTTTTTTCCCTTCTGAGACCAGCAATAAAGTGGTCAATTGGGAGCAGAAGTTTGAAAATTTCTGAAAAATCATCAGTGAGTTTAAACTTCTGTTTAAACTTCTGAAAATGAAAACCTGCTCCCTGGAAGAAGAGCAGAACTGGTGATCTCAGTATCCTTGGCTCGCAGGGTAGGGAACTTGGTACACTATGTAACATGTCCTGCACTGAGAATTATATCCAAAAGTTGTAAGAATCAAAAGTGCTGAACCTTCTTTAGGAGCTAAATATGATAGGAAATCTGAGGGAGATCTGCAGCACTGATGACAAAAAACCAGCGTGGGCATGTGGCACAAAACCCACAAGGCCAAGATTTGTGGCTGTGGCTGCAAGGGTGGCTGCTGATCGCTGCGGTCACCAGTGTGCCCAGAGTAAAGTGGTGAAGCGGGGCAGCTGTTCCCTCATGCTTTTTCATGTACTCAATATAGAAGCTACTTCAAAGGGTTTCAGGATTCACACTGGAAGTTTTCTCTCAGTCCCCTGAAGAAGAATCCACCTGCTGCTGTGAAGATCAGGCTCCTAATTTCATAACCTATCCCCATGCAGTGTGGTTTCTCCACCAGCTTCAGCCACCCTGGAAGTGGGGGTTTTTTTCTGTTACAACTCGCACTTAAATCCAGATGGATAAGTGGGATCACTTCCTGGTACCATGGTAGCCAGGAGGATGTTCAGAGTTAAAATTATTTTTTAAATATTCTTCTTTTAACTTTTTCTGTTTTGTGGAAGATTTAGTTTACTTTCATTTGGAATAAATGACATGGGTTTTTTCTATATGCTTAGGTGCTATATCCTGTCAGATGTAATGCACTTGGGTCTATTTAGCATTCTGCAGGCGGTGATATTCTCTCACTCAAACAGCATATATTCAAAAGCCTATCAAATTATTTCTTCACTTTGGAAAAAACTATTTCCTCCTAATTTCCCTGATAAATACACTTAGGATGTCAAGCAACTGTTGCTTGAAAAAAAATATTTAAACATTAGTTGATTACACAACATAGTGTATGCTTTTCTTGTGCTTGCTGACCCTGAATGCATATTCCCTGAAGGACTGAGGTGAAGATAAATTCTTCAGAGGGAGAAAGCAGAAACTGTCTTCATGAAGTTTTGGATAAGACCCAAAGAATTCCTAATACTGTGTCATTGCTTGCTCATTTTCCTTGTCTTTTGAATTTCTCTTCTCTATGTGGTCTCCACAAACGATCAACAAAAGCAATTTCTATTCTCGCTTTTGCTACTAATGTTATTACACCTTAAAAATATGAGACAGTCTCTAGAGAGTATATAAAGAGAGATTAATCTTGCATCTATTTATATTCACAATTTTGGTCTTGGTTTCTAAATATTTCTTGACTTGTCCTTTAAATGTAGAAGGGTATTTCTGTCTTCTAAGTCTCAGAAACATAATTATCTTCCTACAGATTTCCTGAAGGTAAAAAATCTCAAGAATCCAGAGAGCATAAGAGAAAAAGGTAAGTGAAGAAGTTAAGAAATCCAGACCTGAATATCACAACAGTTATTCAGTCTAGAAAGAGCTCTTGAGTAGGTATATAGAAGTGTGGAAAACCAAACCCATCCTTGTTCCTGTTTAGATTATTTTAACCATGATATTGTTTTTAATAATATTTGTGCTGTACAGATCCCAGTAGGATCACTAGAAATCATCTTTGCTTCTTTAAAATGGGAATATTTGAATTTACGTCTTGGGGGAAATACTAAAATTTGGTTTTATACCACCTTTGGATGTTGGTCTGTGAAAAATGAGTTGTTTAATTCCCACAGTGGGAACATTACTGAAGGGAACTAGACTGAATCTGGTCCATGTGGCTACAGCTCAGGAATGTCAGTGTCTGAGAATTAAACTGGCTGAGGCTACTGACCCTTCCAGGTGTTTGAGGGTGACTGATAGGAGAAATTTTTTTCTTAATTTGTTGGCACCATGGGGACATACATCTCTGTGTCTAATCCTTTCAGTTTCAAGACCACTGCTAACTGTTCACACAGGGGTCGTGGGTTGCTTGATAACATCTATTTGGAGCAAACCCTATTTGTTGCAATGTGATGTGTATGGAACACTCTCTTTCTGGAGAGAACTGAAACAGCTGAAAAATTTAAATGAAACAGCAAAGGCTGTCAGTACTGTGCCTGGTTCCTGAGCTGGAGCAGTACGTCTGAAGTCCAAATTGTAACAAAGTCCCATTTTTTTGGAAGCTGGCGATATGGCTGATGAATTTATATTATATAATATAAACAATTATATTTGTTCTATATCTATTCAGCAGATTATGGCTGCTGAATAGATATAGAACAAAATGACACACTTCCGCAAGGAATGCATTGTTCCTTGTAAAAACTGTAGGAAATGAAGCCAGGACATCCCTCGTGGCTGAGAATTCTCCTCTATGCCACTGCTGTCAGTCCTTGTGTCTCACCTGGCCACCAAAAGAAGATCATAGTTTTCCTTTATTCGGGCTTACCTAACTACTGAATTTTTGGGGAGCTTTTGGGGGATTTAGGTGGTTGCTTGGTTTGATTTTTTTTGTCCCTGAGTTCTGCCTTGTCAGTTACTAGAAAGGGAGAACTAGACTATCACTGTAAGGGAGATAGAATAAAGCAGTATAGAGAGTAATCTCACACCCAAAGGGTTGCAGCTGGGCTAATTATTAAAGATTAGGAGCAGGCCTGACTTTAACAGGCCACAGCTGTAGCCAATAAGAAGAAGAGTGTTATAAAAGAGTGGATTGAGTGGTTGTGGGGAACTGGAGTCAGTTGGCTGCTGTGAGGGGAAGGAGGAGGAAGAGTCAGTGCTTAGAGGAGATGCCCATAAGAAATATCAAGGAGCTATGAAACTCTTGCAGTAAGGAAACAACGCTATGGAACCCTTGCAATATAATGACAACATATCATGGGGTTTTTTTTTTTCATCTCCTTTAATACTTTGTCATACACTGAAGAAAAAAAATTAAAGGTACAATTAAGTCCCTGGACTCTTCATTTTGACATAGAATATATGAATGTACATTTGAAGGATGAGCACTGCTCTTCTTTTACAGCCAGTGTGCTTGTCATTTTAAAAGGCTATATATATGCAGGAAGTGAAATTCTGTTCATAGGCAATACCCATATGGCCTTTTCAATCTTAAAAGAGTTTTGGAGTCCTGAATGAGTAGCTGGTCCTTTTGTCACTCCTGAATAAAAAACTCCCACTTACCTTTGTCAGCAGCCTCTGGCTTTCCAGAGAAGTATTCCTAATATCTCAATGGTATCAATGTGGATTAGTTTTTATTTGGGTTCAGCAAAAGAAAAAATCATTGATACCAACTGCTCTGCAGAATTTCTTTCTTCTTTTTGAGTAATTCTTCTTTAAGTAATTGCCTGCTTGAGAGAGGGCTCCATATTTTCCTTAAAACTCAGAGAAGCTAATGACATTTTGAAGGCTTATTATTTTGCATATCCAAGACTAGAAAGATGAATGGATGACCTTGTTTTTTTTTGTCCTGTTCTTTATTTCCATGCTGTTAAATCTATTTAATTATCACATCTCTTTGGCTCTCCACATATCAAATTGTTTGACTTGATTTCTATTCAAGTGTCATCTTATTTCCCTAACCTGACTTGTGATAAATGTTAAATATTTCTTTCTAGAGGCTGGAAAAAGAAAAGATGTGAAGCCTCCAACTGCCATAAAGGAAACAGGTAATGTCTTATAATTATGTGGCTGGCAAATAACAAGTCTTCTGCTGGTATCTCAGTGCAATTTTGATATATTTTGAATTACAGGCTGTTGGCAAAATGGGACCAAACCTAGATGCTTCTCATTTAAAAGATCTGATATTTTTAAAGGAGCAGTGTCTGACATGATTCAAAAATAATAAAGTCATAACACTTCTTATTGTGGTGTTCTTTAACTGCTGTCTGACCTGCACAGCCCATATTGCAGTGGGAGTGCTAGTCTGTTCTGAGTTAATTTAACAGAGCTGCTGCTGAATGCACATGGCAGGCTGAAATGATAGGCTGCACTGGAATGAGTGTAGGGTTTGACCCGCAGAAACTTTGCCAACAAATTTAATGGGAGTTATTTTGAGTTTGCTTTCAGCTGTAGTTTTTGCCTTTTATTGAATTAAATGGAAATTCTAATTCCTAACACATCTCTTTCATGCATTTATCTGATCTGGTGTTTTGCACATTTGTTACAGTACCAATGAGGACAGTGTATGTTTATGTTGTTAATTTTCTTTCATTTTTGTGTTTGATTTCTTTTTCAGACTCTTCAAAACGAAAAGAAATTAAGGCTTCAAATAATCCTAAGGAAAAAGGTAACAATCCCAAGCTGAACTGAACCTTAACCTAAGTTTCAGTTGAGAAAATAAATCTGTTGTTCAAGGTGTCACAAAGTAGATCTCAGTTTCTTTGGTTAGTTATTCCTGAATATCCTTGAATGGCATCCTTTACTGCTGAAAATTCTTTTTACCTGATTGAACAAGTGACAGGTGCATATGAGGTTATACAAAGTTGTAGCTGTGGTATTTTATAGACTCTAAAGTCAAAGGAATTAGTTTATTTTTTCTTGTTTTTTGTCTTATTCTTTCTATTTGAATTAGCCATTTCAGATTGCATTTTACTTCTTCTCCATATAATTTGATTGCACTTTTCTCTCTTATATTGAAATATCAGCACTAGCAATCAAATAAAAATCAATTACAATTTCTAGTACATCTTAAATACTAGGCATATTTAGGCACTGTAATTATAATTAACCAACTATGTTTAGGTTTATTTATTCATATCAAATAAATTTTAAAGAAAAACTTAGTTTACTTTTATCCTATTTGCATATGGATTAAATCCACTTTTTCTTTATAAAACAGTTGCTCAAGTTGAATGTATAAATAATGGAGAATATGGATGAAAATATGTAATAACTTGCTAGCTAATAACAGACATTTGAGTCATGGAAATGTAGTAGTCTATCTTAAAATTTTCCAGTCAGTTTTGAAAACTGTTTCAGATAATTGAATAATACTGCTTCCTATCTTTAGAGTTTCCCTAGGGAATACTAGAAGTATTGAGGTAATATTTTCTCTGACAAAGTTATGAGAGACAGCATTTGCAAGTTTTTAAGTGCAGCTGGAGTATAGCAGAATAGCAGACATCAGCTATTACTTGCATAGTTGTATCTTTCTGATTTAAAGTAAAGGCTTAAGTGCTACCAGAAAAAAGTGCTATTGAGAGTAGCCCTGTCAACAAGGAATTGGGGCTGCAGCTGAATAAGAGGCTGGACATGAACCATCAATATGCTCTTGCAGGCAAGAGAGCCAATTGTATCCTGGGCTGCATCAAAAGCAGTATGGCCAGCAGGTCATATGTGACGGTGGTCACAGGGGTCTTCAGAGGATGGAAGAGTCAGGAATCTTGATTCCATGATCAGAAGGCTTGATTTATTATATTATGATATATATATAACATTATAACTATACTAAATAGAGATAGAAAGGAAAAGGAGCTTCTTTAGAAGCTGGCTATGTTAAGAATAGAGATAGAAAGAATGAATAACAAAGGTCTGTGTCTCAGCTGAGAGCGATAGCAGCTCCACCATGAATGGTCAGTAGATCCAAACATCTACAGGGGACCAACCACGGGTGGACCTGTTGCATTCCACAGCAACAGATAACCATTGTTTACATTTGCTGCTGAAACCTCTCAGCTCCAGCAGGGAAAATCCCAAGAAAGGATTTTTTACAAAAGGGTGTCTGCGACAGTCACAGGAGGTAATTCTTTCCCTCTGCTCTGGTGATACCCCACTAGCAGTGCTGCATCCAATTCTTGGGTCCCCAGCGCAGAAAGAACATGTTGAAATCCAGAGGAGGCCACCAAGACAATTAGAGGGATAGAATACGTCTCCTTTGAGGAAAAGCTGTGTAAATTGGGTTTCTTCAGTCTGGAGCAAAGAAGGCTCTGGTGTGACCTAATTGTGGCCTTCCAGTACCAGACAGGAGTGTTCAAGGAAGATGGAATGAGACTATTTACAAGAACACGTAGTGACAGGACAAGGGGGATGGCTTCAAACAGAAGGGAAGTAGGTTTAGATTAGATATGGGGAGAAATTTTTTACTGTGCGGTTGGTGAATAGGTTGCCTAGAGAAGTTGTGGATACACCCCTGGAGGTGTTCAAGGCCTGGTCTGATGGGTCTCTGATTTATGTGGCCTAGTCAAAGATGTCCCTGCTGCAATGGGAGGGCAGTTGGAACTGAGTTATCTATAAGGTTCCTTTCTACCCAAACTATTTTATATTTCTATGAAAATGAGCTAGGCCTAAATAGTCTGAAACTCCTTGTAGCAGTCAAAGGAGATGAACCTGAATTGTCAGTTCAAGGTCTAGGACATTAGAAAACTAGGGACACATTATTCTACCATTCCATTTAGTTTGCTTTAGCCAATAGGGAGCAATAACCCTTCACAGATAGAGCTGACCAGTGTTGAAAGGGGCCATACAGAGAAGTGGTGGAGACATCTTTCCTGGAAGTGTTAAAAGAATTTATGGATATGGCATTTGAGGACACGGTTTAGCAGTAAAAAATGGTGGTGGTGTTAGACTGACACTTGGACTTCATCTTAAAGGTCTTTTACAACTTTAATTCTATGCTTCTAGGTGTGGGCAGATTTTTCTATATTGATTATTGGTTCAAAGCCTATGGTCTTCCTGTTAGGTTCTTGCACAAATGTCTATGAAACATAGGTTAATGAACAGTTAAACATTAATTAGACCCTTAAGTATTTGACTCTTGACCTTTCCATTGAGTTTATTTTCTAATTCTTATCATAAATATTTGTGGTTGGAAGAATGATTTACTCAAGTGATAATGAGAATAAAATCCTATTTACTTCAAAAGATCAAGAATTGCAAAGAAGTACATGTCTGTAAAAGTGTTTTAATTGCAGTGCTAATGAATTAGCTTTAGTGAGTTATCAAACACCCATCCAACTATACAAAGAATAAGTATTTAAAAACTACTTTGTTTACTCAGTTTGATCAGACAATGAAACAACTTATGAATAACAACTCCTGTCCTGTAAAATTCCAAAATTGAATTATTTCAAGAAAGGATATGTCTAATTAAACACTGTAGAATTCCATTGGCTGCATATGAAACGGTTTATGCTCAGTATATTTGAAAAGGAATGTTACTACCCAGAAGTGATTAACTCTACTATCTCTCTTGTCTTTTTAGTAAAATCTTCTTCTGGTAGTAGCTGATAGAATATATGCAAGATTGTTCTTATGGTATAGCAGTAGAAAGTACAAGCTATGTTCAGCAATGAACTTTCATTTCATGCAGATTTTTTCTACGTGGCCTAACTTTTTGACCTACAAATTAAAACTGTAAGAAACATAAAAATCTATGTTGCTGTGTTGTCTTACAGTCTTATAGTTTCCTACTTGTCAAAGCACAAGAATGAAGATTTGAATATTTAGTGTGAAGAATGCCAAGTTTAACTCTACTGAAGTTTAAGGTCACATTAGAAGCCCCTTTGTTTGTTCTCTTAAAGAAGTGTGGGCAAAGTCTGAAGTAGAATTGATTGGCTGTATTGATTGGATGAGCAATGGACTCATTCAAACTCTAGTGGAGTTTGATAGCCCTGGGTTTACACAGCCTTTACAGCTTCCCAAGCGAGATGAGCACTACTCACTTCAGTTATTCCTACTGTATTGCATACAACCTTGTATGTCATCTAGGGGTGTACTTGATGCCTTGCACAGTTCACTGAGAAAAAATGATATCTCACACCTGGGACTGCACTTCTCTTTGACTCTAGCTGACTCTATAAGAACTTAAAAAACTTGGATTGAATTCAGTCAGACACAGGATTGGGCCAACTGCCTGCTAAGTCTCGGGTATCTTATGTCTGCCCAGTGAGCGTGACTGTAGATCCTTCAAGGCCCTGAAGCAGGACTGCAACAGAAAAGTTGAATAGGAAAGTTGAGCTTGAGTGGGAAGATCTCAGGCTGCATACTCATACATAGTGACGCCACTTTATGTCAACAATAGGATTCAGTAATTTGCTAGTCATCAAAGTTCATGACACAGCAAACCTTATATAATCTTCCTTTGGAGGAAGTTCAGCTCAGTGGCTGCAGGTTTTTAAAAGTTGTTTTCTATCTTCTCTGTTTCATGTGACAGATATGCTATTTCTTAGTTTCTGGGATTCAAACAAGTACAACATTTCCAAAAGCAAATACAACTAACTCAGTGACACTGAATATGCATGACAAGACATTGACATTTTGTCAGAAGAGTGTAACCCCAATGCTTAAAGTGGCTTTAAGCATTCGTGTGGGATGCTGCACATCACTAACCCCCTCTTTCTTAACAATGATAAGTGACATGTCACATACATCAGGCAGACAGTTTGAGAAAAGCCTCTCTGGAGAAAAGTATTCCAGAAATTTTGTGGCCATTGCCCTGTAACCAAGTGTGAGCAGGAGGTCACCCTTATGAGCACTTTATTTTTTTTAGCCAACTGACAGTGCATGGGGTGCTTCCTCAGAGGACATCTCAGGTTAAACTAGCCAACCAAAAATGCCTTGGGAAATAACAGTGTTTGGATTAGCACTTGCTACTTTACAGAAATCTGTCAAATCCAGTGTAAATTGCAGTAACAGAAGTGGCCTCAGTGTAACCCCTTTGTTATGATAAGTACATTGCTGAAATGTGAGAATCAAATTCACAGAAGTTCAATGTAGAATTATAATATAAAATAGAGAACTAATATGAGAGAACTAATAGAGAACTAAAATGTAAGGTAGATAGATTTGGTATACAAAAATCTCAATATCAACCTGTTCAAATGACCCATCCATTACAGAACATCATTGCTTCACACTGTCAGTAAGAAATACTTCAAGAAAATACCTGAGCTTTAAAAGTCAAACTAACCTAATGACACATTTTTAACCAAGACTGAGTCATAATGGCAAGTGTAAAATTCCCATTTTGAGTCAGCACTTCTCTGTAAATATTCTTCAAGAGACACTAGAAAATAAGAAAAAAAAGAACAGAAGTAACATACATAATGTGAATGAACACCATATTAGAAAAGGGAGTTGAAATTTTAATTCCAAAAAATAGGTTATATAAAGTATGTTTTATGGCAAACTGCAAAGTGTGAAGTTGTTCTCATGGCTTGATACTTGATTTTTTTATTAATTCTCCCTAAGGAAAATATTCAAGCCGAATAATATTCACCTGCGTAGGTATGTAGAAACACACTTTTGGTAGCAAAAGCAGGTTTGTAAATTAAAGTATACCTACAGATACTTCAGGTGTTTCCTGGAGTTAGGGACTGCTACATGCTGGTACAACAAGAACTCCATACTTGTGAATACTGATAATTCAATGCAGAGTTTGCACACTTTCCTTCTAGACAACATCTTTCTGTATTCTCATTAAGGCATTGCTGGTAATAAGGAGAAACATACTGTAAACTTTTTGGGGGTTGTCTAGCAAATAATTTTGTCTTAGTAGGTCAGCAGCTATGTCTTACAAATGAAGGCAAAAGGGATAAGAAGGTTATGAAGGAGTTCAACTGTAACATAATTCTTGCCCATTAGTGATAAAATGCATGAATATAATTGAATAAGAGGTTATTTCTCCGAAACTGTTCATTAAAATCTGGACCAGAGGCGTAAAAGGGCAGGAAAGGTTTTTCCTGCTATTGAATGAGAATCATTCTAAATAACAGATGCTGCAGCGATTTTAAAGGCTAAATTCTCTTCTCTGATACTCACTATACTTGTTCTTTTAACTGCAGTTTCTTAATATGAGTAAGATTTAACTTGACATGAATAAGAGAAATTCTGAACTCAAAAAGACTGAAAGAGGGAGAGAAAATACCTTCTAGGAAGGTCTGAGAGAAATATCACTGTATATGGTTCTTAAATATTTTCAAACAGTATCTTCTTCTCAAGCTATGAACAGATGGACAATTCATGGTGAGATGGGCAAAGACAGTATCACCTCAGTGAATGCCAGATGCTTTGCTGTAGCTGTCTACATGAGGTGGTTTTCACTTCAGCATAACAGCATGCATATGAACAGTTATCACAGAGTACCTGACACATGGGTTGAGTTTGCATTTGATCTTGTGTCACCACAGCTTACATGTTTATAAACAAAATAAGTACTAGAACTTAGTCAAAATGTCAATTACTTTCAAATGTATTTGCCCTTTGTGTCAGGCCAAATACATTTAAATTACAGCAGAGTTATTCAAAAATTAAAAATCTGTCAGAAATTTGGTGAATCCATAATTAAATTAAGAACAAAGCCAAAATCTGGAAAAACACTGTGTTCCAGCCTGTGTTGTATCTATAAATGAAAACTATGTCTTAATAATAACTGTTTCCAATGTATTAATAAAGTAATAAGCGCAACATTTATTTAATGTTTTAAATAGACCATTATAAAGCTTCATTATAAGAATTACTGCAGAAGCCAAGGATCTGCGGCCTAAGACCTACAATATTAAAGAAAATAAATATCTGGTTAGGAATTAGAGAGCAGTTGATTAATTTTCATCTTGCATCTTATTTACTGAAGAATTGTTTATGATTCTATGTCTGGACTCATGTTATATTTCTTAATTAACAGGATAAGATAGAAATAGCCATGTAATGAAATTTTCAGATGACAAAATCAGTTAAAGAATTCAGGATAAGAAGGGGCTGTGATATATTGAATTTACGAGGTGAACAGACAGCATGATGTTAAAGAAAATTTAGTATCCATAAATATAATGAAATATGTAGTAGAGGGAAAATATTAAATAAATATTTATCTCTAAATTCACTGTGTAAGTCCAGGAAAGTACCAAAGTGTTGCTGCAGACAACTCAGTGAACAACTTTCTTCCATATGCAAATGTATTAGGAAAAAGGCATAAAATGTTCCAAAGCTATTGCATAAATCAAAGCTGCATCTTGTCTAGAGTGTTGTGTACAAAACTTTTACCTGACAATGTGACACTGGAGTGGGCTAGGAAAAACAACAAAAGTTTCATACAAAGTGACATAAGAAAGATTCAAGATTTCCTCTGAGATTAATTAGTATGATCACGATAAGACTGAAAATCACAAATCTAAGTCAAGGGCTCTTTAGAAATGACACAGAGGAACTGGATATCTGTATGGAAATGTAATTTTCATGATTAATTATTACACATTTAGAAATAAAGTTAAACTTCCTGTTTCAGGATGGAAACCAACTGCTTCTTATAAGAAAATAAAGGGAGAATTTGTAGATGAAGACACTTTTATGACTAAATAAAAGACTTTAGACTAAATATCTGTTTCTGGATATTTCTGGGTCATAAAGCTACATAGAAAGAACTGGTTTTGAGTAGGAACCAGTGTTTTGAAGATTTTTGCTGCTTTCAAGATATCTTCACAATTTTGAAAAGGTTTTTGTTTGCTCAACTACTCAGGAAAAAGTCCTTTGGAAACACCATTATGTATGAAATTGAAGGACTGCTGGTGATAAAAGTTCAAGTTTCTGATAAAAGTCTTAAACAATACAACAATCTTAAACTTAAAAATTTTTCCTCCTTGAAAATACTTACTGCATTATCACAGTTTTCTGACCTTTCCACCACTGGAATTCACCTTTCTTTTCCCACTCAATGCAAAAAAAAAAAAAAAAAAAAATTATTGAACAGTGTCCTCCATGGTTTGTAATGATTTTTTAACCTATTCACAAAACATAAAATATGACAATGCTCATTTCTGGTTTCTGGAATAGTTGTCAATCTAGATTTGTAATTCCATAACATGGTGTGTATATTCTTGATAAATGTGTTTTGCTTTGTATAGTATCTATAGTAACTGAAAAATTATGATTGGATTTGGATAGACCTAGAAAAGACAGGCTGTGATTTTAGGCTGCTAATAGAGCCCTCTTTGAATAGCTCTGTGTGTACAAATTCATAATTCAAGAACTACAAGACAGGTCTCTTCAGTACAGAGAGAAAAACAAGTTGACTCAAGAATTAGTTCTTTCTCCAAATAATCAGGGTAAAAAGCACTCATCTACAATGATGAGTTCTACAGCCAAGAGCATCTCTTATATTGGAGCATCACATTTTCTAGTTCATCACTCTGTTTCATGCCCTTCCCTCCCTAGCTACGATACGTTATTCAACAGGTAATCTGGCCTTTTATCACCTGCAAACCAAGTTCCTTGGGTAAACTATCCATCTTTTTTCTGCTTTTCAGACTCAGACACATTGTTCAGCTTCTGGAAGAGCAATGTAAAGGACAGTGTTCTGCCCTTTTTCATTTATTCTTTATCATTTTACTTTTGAGTAGCAGGATTTGACCAGAGCAATGCTACTGGCTACAGTGGTCGGAATGAGGCCTCTTCTGTCTCATGAGATTTGTTGAGTATTTACAGTACATCCCATCAGAAAGACTGTGGCCAAGGTGAAAATTCCAGCAGATGTCCCAACAGGGTATAATAGCATGATAACAGAAGCTGGCCAGCTGTAAGTGCAGTCCCAGGCTTGGAGGGGCCCTGCTCTGCCTGGGAGGCAGAAGCACATTGAGTCACATCCCATGAGCTGGCAGCACAGAAATCAGAAGGAGCCCAGAGGTGCACTGCACATTCACCTATAAGCCCTTCCCAGAGTCTCAGTATTTGGGGTTTCTGTTGATTTGGGAGTCACCTCAAAGCATGGCAAGTGGCTATATAAGTATGCATTTCAAAAGCCATTGAGGCTCCTATAGCAGTCTCTGGGGGTAAAACCTACTCAAATCAGCTGTAACCACGGTTTGTGAAATGCACACAGCACATCTTTGATGCACACATTACCTTAAAAAGGGAAGTGATTGCAGAGAGGACCAGATCCCAGAAACCTTGTGCCAGATTTTCACTGATTCTAGTCACGAAACCTTTTTTATGAGCACATTATTGAGATCCTTAAAATTTATCTAATTCTCAAAGGAGGTTAAGAGGTAGAAAATATTAAAAATTTTTGAAATCAGAACATTTTTGCCACAGGCCATTGATAAATAGCATTTTAGTAATTCAATGTTTAACCAGTCCTTTCTTGACCCTTTTTATCCAAATGTACAAACAGTTTGCAGTAAAATGATTTCTCATTTTAAGAACACTGAAAAGACAGAGATAAGCACACAAAATGCAAACATTTGGAACTACTAAGGAGTGTCTGCCCTCTTCTGACCTCATGATCCTTGATTTCTGTCCTATACCAGGGCACATTATCCAATAAATGCAGAGTTACACTTCTACTTGTTTAATTTCCAGTTACAATACCACATCAGATCCATTCATATCGGCAGCCAGGTGCTGAACACCATTTTCTGGGAAAGTACAGGCTCTGAATCTTCATTTCTCTCTCTTCTTTTGCCTGCAAATGCTAGCCTAAGGCAGAGGCTTACTAAGACCACTTCTAACATATATTTCAACACAAAGTGACATCTGTAGTTACATTTTTAAAAGTTTTGGTCCTATAAATGTGGGCTGGGGAACGGGTAGTGCATGGATTTTGAAGAGATTTAAGGATAAGCTTGGCTCATCTCCATCAGAGTTGCAGCAGTTATCTGTAAATGCAGGTAACTCATTTTAGCCGCCTCATCCCTTTTAGTAAAATTTCGTTATGGTTTCACAGCACTCATTGTAGATGTATGCAAGGTTTTATTGGAACACTGGGCTGAGTTTTAGGGGACTTTTATTCTGTCACCAGAGTTTGAATATTGGGTACACATCACATCTTCCAGTGAGGAACTAATTCCAGGTTTTTAAAATTGGTTTAAATTTTAAAGTATAAGTGTTTTTCCAGTTTCTTTCCCATTTTCCTTCCTACAAAACTCATGCTATGTGGTTTAGAGGTGGGATTGCTGGATAATCAGGTCTTGAAAGTCTCAACAGAGGCTTTGAAACATAATTTCAGTCAGTTTTTTATCTCTTATTTTATGCTCTTTTTTAATACTACAATTTCTAATAGCAAAAAAGTACACATTTCTCTTAAACTGATGATGTCTCATAACCTTTCTCTATACTCCTCTTACCCCTTGACGTTTCCATATATCCTCCTCCTTCGTTGTTGATTTTGAAATATTCACCCTATGACTCTGTCCCATTCTCAATGTCTGGGAGGAAGATGACTGTGAATAAAATTATGTGTGAGGATGTAGAAAACTGGAATATGCTCTCGTCAATGGCAGAGCTGGGTGTCTGTGAGGAAATGTTTCAGTTTCTTCATCTGGCACAAAAATGTATTACTTTTTGGCGTAATATATGTATGATTTGATATATGTGCACAAATGTTCATATAGGTGTTTGAATTATTTTTACTGATACCGCTATTAACTTTAATTTTGAAAACACTGTATTTTTGTTTCTGTTTCAGCTGCAGTGAAAAAGGAGGGGGAGAAGAAAGGTAAATCAATCTCTTCCCTTGACTGAAACATCTTTCAGGCTGTGACTGCTGTGAGAAATGTTTCTTTCGTTCAGTGATACAATTGTGATGATTTACAGCATTGTGATGACATACAGCACTGCGTGTGCTACCATCAGCCAACTTTATCTGCTCCTGCTGGGATAACACTGTTGTCATTTCCACTATTGGTAGCTCCTTTTTAAAACAGGCCAATACAGACTGGTGTCAGACACTTCCTCATTCTGGCTGGGAGGAAACTGAGAGGCCTTTGTTACCACAATAGGATTTGTCAAAGAGAACAAAACTTGCAGTGCACCATGCATGCTGACCTGGCTGCTTGTTCTTTGCAGAGGTTGCTTTCCTAGGCACATTTAATTTCCTCTTTTCACATATATATGGAGCTTGCATGTAACCTTTGCTGAAGTAATTCTCTGATATTTTAACAGATTAGTGGAAAAATTTGCCCTAAATCAGAACAAAAGAGATTACTTTTATTTAAAGATAAATATAATGTATTTGTCAGAACCTAAATATCTATTTATATGTTGTCTTTCAGAATAAGATTTGCTGAGCTAAAACTTTTTTTCCTAATTTTCTTATTTTATTGAAACAGCAAAAATAATTTGAAATATTTGCACTGAGGTGGTATTTTTTTTAACCTGTTCAACTTTATTGAGTACTGGGCTTATAAATCTTATCTTTCTCACTAAATAGAGTAATGGGAACATTTTCAGAACATATCCATATATTTCTTAGGATTATTCAAGATTCTTTTTTTATGAGAAAGATTTTTTATTCAATGAGGAAAAAATAGGTCTTTATTATTGAAGGGAGATTTGGTGGGGGGGAGGGGGGCCAGGGCGTGTCTTTTGCCATTTGGAAATTCTATGATTCACATAATTGTACAGTGGAGCCAACCTTTACTGCCTATACATGAAGACATTTTCAATCCTACTAATTTATTGTTTTTTTCTGTTATCCCTTTATAGAACTGTTAACTGAACTGGAAAAAAAAATTATAGTCTCAACTGTATTATCAGCCCATGAGTGAAATCTTGGCTGTGTTGATGTTAGTGGCAAAATTCCCATTCACTCCACTGAGGCCAAAATTTCACTTCATGTCTTTAACAGAACAATAAAATTAATTTCAGTTATCAAAAACAACCACGCTTAATAGGTATTAAGCAGGATATTTTGTCCAAAGATTAATTTGCAGCAACTGAGGCGTGAAAGATAGCACATGAAGCAGGGAGAATCAGAAAACTGGCAGCTACTCATAGAGCCATTGGTTTTCAGATATCAAAATGTCTGCAGTTTTCAAAAACATGAGCTGCTACATCCTTGATGGAAAGAAAAGAACGAGGTAATTTTTAAGGGTGCTACTTCTCTCACCCTTGTCAGATTGTGGGCCCATTCTCCTACAGAAGAACATCAAGGGAATTTGTTTTAAACATTTAGTGCTCTTTTTCCACCAGCTAGGATTTTCTTCCCTCTTAACCAAAATCTTCCCCAGCAAAACTGATTGAAAAATGCATTTTTCATGAACATTCTTTGAAGTTAGATTGATTTTTCCATTTCATTTTCTTTTCTATATTTCTTTTGCTTAAAAAATTTTTCCTTTGATTTCTTAGTTGAAAGGATTTTGCAACAAGTATGTGTAGGCTACTTTCATGCACCTGGCTCAGGCTGTATCTCATCCTGCTAGTTACCACCAACCTATTTCACAGAAACATGGAAGTATGAACTGAAATTCAGTTTTAGTCATTCTTATGATTATCATCCCTTTATTTATTTTTTGGATTATACCACCCTCTGGTTTTCTGAGATCATAACCAACATTGTCAGCAAGGAAGGGAGTGATTCTAGTGAAAAAAGTGCCAGAAAAATGAAATCTTTCAGAGACTAAAGCGAACTGATTCAGTGATGTTCATGCCTTTAGTAGATATGCACTAAACTGAAAAACTGGATAGAAGTAATAAGGCCTCTTCCAAAAAATGAACATGCCATGCTTTAGTTGCCATGCTTTAGTTGTCATGTTTTCTCATCTAGCTTCCCCTTCTCTGCAGGCCTCATATGGAAAATATTGCATGCTACTAGCTAACTCCAAATATGATAAGGTTTTATTTATTTCTGCTTATTCTGTTGTCACAAGAAATTGCTCTAGGCTGCATGTGTATTCCTCTGACTGGCAATAAAAAAGGATAATGTTCACTGGTTTTGCTTAAGGATACAGTATTTTTTGCACAGCTGCAAAAATCATAGAAGTAGCCAGGCAGTGCTCTAAATTGACTGGCTCATTATCCAAAATATATTGTGGTAGTAGCGTGCACACTTCAAACAGCACTTTACCATTTCTCCTGTGAATCATACAGCACACACACTGTACTCTACACGAAGCTTTCTCCAATTATTTTGTCCTATTCAAATACATCCCTCATCTAGAAAAACAAGAATAATGAGCCATACAGAGTGACAAGCCATCATAAAAGAGAAGAAGATGGAATGATGCGTTCAGTCGATGGTACGTTCTGTGCATAGCATAAATCAGATTTGAAGGAGCTGGCAAGAGACAGAAAAGAAAAAAATTAAGATGGAGAAAGATTACAAATTGTGCTGATTTCTCTAAATATGGATGATTCTAACAGGAACCTCGAGGCACAATTAATGCATGAAATTTAGGCATTCACTATTTCTCTTTCAAAGGTTAGGTCTCTAGGACTTTTTGGTCACAAAGTCCTAGAAAATGGGCAGCTTTACCTTCCAGCATCGTGTTATGCCTTCTTTCAACATGTGTGGGATAGAGAAGCTGTCACAGAAATTTGTAAATGTTGTCAATTCCAAAAGGGCAAGAGGCAGAAAACCTTTGCATAAGGAAGGCACTTCTTAAATTTACCAAGAGCAAATCTGGCTCCCAGTACACAAAAATTTTTAACTCTTGCTAATAATTCAAAGCATGTGAGCAAGGAATCAAACTCATTTAAATAGACCCAGGGGTTGGTGAAGTGATATAAACCCCATAATTTCCAGGCCATCTCCAGAAAACAGTAAACAGAAATGTAACGTGCTGAAATATTTCAGCATTTTTTCGCATTTAATTGCCATTTTTAAATGAAAGAAGTATTAAAATTATTTTTGTTTCTATAAACAAAAAGAGTATTTTCATATTTCAAAAATGTTTTATAACTACAGAGGGTTACAAAAATCCTTGTTTGGAACAGAGCCAGATCAAAGAAAATGTCAAGTTTTTCTAGTTCTGCATAAAGTAGAATTTCTTAGTTCAATTTATACCTCCCATACCCTATTTATTTCTGACTATGGAGGACACGGACTGAGTAGGGGATGTCCAGCAAGTAAGAGCAGTGAGTTGTCTCTCCAGTCAGTGTCAGAAAGTCCTGTTTTGTAAAGATCCTTTATGTCTGCGTTTTTAGTGGACCAAAGAGGATTCAGCCATGACATAATCCATGTGGTTGCTCATTCTCACAAGTGCATGTAAGAACACTCATTTCTGAAAGTGACTTGTGAACCTGATCTGCCAGGGAGTTGGTTTCTCCATCCTCCTTGGAGCTAATGAGCAAGAGACAGAGAGTAAACTCTGCCTTGCTCCTGAGAGCACATCCAATTCAAGACCTCTGTGAGTCTCACCTGCTCTTTAGACTTCCTACAGTCAGATATTATGAAGGTTTGTAAGTTAGATGCAGGTCCTGGTTGCCTGTCAGTAGCAACACTCCCATTCTGATTTTCAGCATTAACACTCTGACACCTTGCTCTTAAATTCATTTACTAGTTTTTAGAAAGCAAAATGAAAATCACATTCACGTAACAAGTTTTGTCAAAATAAATTGACAGGAGAGTATGTAGGATCACATTTAGTCTTTTTCTCAATAAATGCATTGTGGTGTAAAAAATGTATAACATCTGAGTGCAGCTAAAATCAAAGAAAAGGAGAAAATGGGCAAGCCATGTACATTCAAGCTCCAAACTATATCTTTTTGTCAAATCAGTAAAGAAAAATTTCCTTCTAGTACTCCTTGTAATGGTACTGTATGGCTTGGAAACTGCTGTTCTGCATAACAGAGGGTGGAATAAACTGGCCGAAACACAGTGGCATCCCTTTTCAACATATATAAAAATCAAGACGCTTTCCAAACTGGAAAAAAAAAAAAAAAAAAACAAAACACCAAACCCAAACAAAACAAACCAAAACAAAAGGGGGGGATTTCAGAACTACTTAGTTTTGTAATTGACCAGAAAAACTGGAAGTCAACCACCTTATTCATAAAGAAAATTATCATGGTGGCATGGGATTTCTGTTTAGCTGCAGATGCCACTCGTTCAAGATGAATCACAGCTTCACTACGTCACTTTCTAACAAAAGTTAAGGGATAAGAAATTAAAGAAACTGATTCTATAACTGCAAAGTGTATTACACAGACTCAATAGAACTTTTAGTGCTAAACAAAGGAATCAAAAACCTCAAATCATTGTAAATACTTCTAAAACCATTTTCTTAAAATAGGGTCCAAAATTCTGTATTATATTCTAGAAAATAATAAATACAGCCATATGCTAGTATGCTGTTGAAACTATTAGTGGTATTTTGACCAGCTGAAGGCAGGCAGCTCTCTCAAAGGAGACAGTCACTGAAATAACCACAAGATGGAGCCCAAAGGATCTTCCAAACTGAAGTTAATATTGTCATCCTGCATCAGATTAAGAGTTAAATAAAGTGATTTTACTGAAGAGCACTCTACAGCAATCTTGAACTGGAAACAAGATGTTTTTCAATGCAAATCCACTCCTGACTAAAGATGTTTTCAATTTGATAGATGGCTACCCATGCGCTAATGAGCTTTGATTTCCCATGCTAAAATAGCAAGTCCCCAGCATTTTCAAGAAATATTGATGAACAGATAATTTATATTAAATAAAGAAAATTATCTGAAAAGACTAAATCAGTTAACTGAAATTTACTTGACCTCTGTTTGCCTTGTCTCAACTATCTTAGGGGTATAAATACTTTACGTCTGTCTTACGGGGTTATGTGAGACTTAATGATCTGTACAACCTCTGTTTAGTGACGGACAGAACTTCCCATGCTGCAGATATTTCAGTGGGATAAGTCATGACCCATTCAATATAAACAGGTAGAGGAATGACTGTCTGAAGCTCATGACAATTCACTGAATTCATAAATTTTAAGAATTTTTTTAGATACTCAGATTAATGTAATCATTAAGAAACTAATCTCACTTTAGGGCTGATAGAGAGAAATAAGCATCTGCAAAGAGTGCTTCATCTATCTTGTATCTGTGCCATAATGCAATTACTTACCCCTCTGGAGATATTTATATTTTTCACATAATAATAACAGGGAACATAGTTTAGGTTTAGTAACAAGAACAGAAAACAAACATTAATGAATATTAGGATCGTTTGTTGCTAATTAAAAACCTTCCCACTCTTTTAAGAATCTGACATTGAAAGAGAAGTTGGAAGAAGGAGCAAGTAATTTTTAGATCTTAAAAACTGATTGAATACCCACTCTCACTATACTTAGATGGAGAATCTAATGCAAATATTTACCCTAGACATTTTAACAAGAAGGTGAAATCTCCATGTTTATCTACCTAACACCTCTGTGTACTCACAGTTGAAGCACATAAAACTAGTGATGCTACCTTGTATCCGTGTTTTTTTCAAAAGATGCCGATACCTTAATTTTTAGTAGGATTTAACCAAAACCTTACAACCAATCAGTTGTAACTCTGATTGATTACAACTTTGTAATCTATTTAAGTTCAAATTGAGATTACACTCCCTTAAGTCTTATATAATAACAAACCTGTAAAATTATTCATATTGATAGATCTGGCATAACATTTCAATTGCAGTAATGATTACAGCTTGTGTTAATTGCTCTTACTTGCATTAAAGTACAACAGTAATTTATTCAGCCCCTGTTATCAAAAACTGGAAACAGTCAAACTACTCTTTTAATGATTATGAAACAGCTGTGATTTCTGAAGAAAGAGTGCTCTGTGTAATTGGTGGCCTAGGTTGTTGCTGTAAGTTAGGTATAACACATATATATTGGCTTCATGTCAGAAACACATCTGTCAATCAGCATAATATGCTTGAACACCTGCAAATCCACACAACACATGTTTAATTGGCTAAAAATTTCCCCATGGGATAAACTATTACTTTATTCCTCTGCACAAAAATATGTGCAAATGAATGCTCAGAGGTATTCTATTCAGATACAATTCCAGAATGAATAGTTTTTCTAATGTCAATCTATTTTTCTTTTTCTTATCTATGCAGACATCATTTGCAGAAATGTACTTTTACAGAGTCGTAATTAAAGCAAAAGCAGTGATCAGCAGCATTTCATGAGGAACAAAGATGGTTCAGTACATTATGCCTCTAGAAGTTACTCATTAGCCCTGTACTTTAATCACCATGTTAATTTGAGTAGCACACTGGGAAAAGTCCATTTTTTTCAAAAGTCAATTAATTGTTATTGTTCTCCACCCCTTATATCAACTAATCTTTCCTCCAAAATTCTTCTTTTCAAGATTTCCATGGTCATATTATTCTTTTCTAATTTATTATTGTTTCACATTTATTTAATAACATATGTAAATATATTGTAAGCCACTATTATGCTCGTACAAATCCAGTCATAGATAAGAAGGACCTCAACCAAGACGTTCTTTTTCAAAGTATTTGCATGGAATCTGGACCCAGGGGGGTTAGTTTGACAGCTTTCACCAATAACAGACATTATGACTGAAGATTAAATTATAATGAATATTAACATCAGCAAGAGGTACTACTTCTGGCACCAATTTTTTATATAGAGTGGTCAATGTTTTTTGCATAAACTAACATCTATATTCTGAAAAATCATTCTAACATCCTATAAACTTCAGTCTGCCTGATTTCACACTGCTGCTCTTTAAGAATCAAGAATTCATGTTGCAATAAAGACAACCCAAGCTCCACTGTGTTTTGCTTTAGATATATGCAAATGTAAAACTGATATTTCTAAAAGTGAAAGCTTGTTAGCATACTCTCCCTCATCTGTGTGTTCCCATCCCACAGTTTCAGGGAACTGAACGTGAAAACGTCAGAAGCTGAGGATGATATTGAGAGGAAGCTCTTCAGGTCTTTCACCACAAGTGCCTAAAGATGAAATGCATTAATGCAGCAGATGTACCTCATCTACATTTGACTGAAATTTTATTCTTTCCAGCTCTGTTGATGGAAGATTTGTCCTCCCGGGATATTAGGACTTATACTACTTTAAAGATAGTAGTTTTCTGTGCCATCATGCAAGATTGCTGTTTCAACAACTTGCATTTCCCAGAGCATTTCTACTGTTTAAGTGACAAACTGGGAAACAGAGAAAGATTGGGATCATTACTAATTATTCCTAAAGGCATGCATCTCAGATTGAATTTAAAGCAATTCCTCTTATTAAAAGTAATTTTAAAATGTTGGAAATGTCTCTACTTCTTTGCTACTTCTATTATATTTACACCATTATAATGTTTCTCCCTTCCCTCCTCTCTATTATTTTTGTTTTTCCCTGTTATATAAAGTACTCTTGAACTGCCAGCTAAAAAAAAGTCTTAAAAAACAAGTTGTTCTAAACAACGTCAACAAAATCTTCCAAAACCAAAAGTCAGCTCATTTTTCAATATGCAGCCCTGAGGTAGAAAACAAACCAAATAGCAAGGACAGAAACACGACAGCTCTAGGAAAGCAGATAGATATCTTGGGCTAGGCTGCTCTGGTAAAGAAAATAAAGCAGAAAGAACTGTGAGAGCAGCCTGACAGGTTTTTTTTAGTGGAAAGTGGCAATAGGAAGATGAGTTTGTTGCAAGTGAGTACCATATAGGGTCTAATATCAATGGTTAAGTATTAATGATAATGGAAAACCATGGCATTTTAGGAGGGTTTGTCTCAACAATTTATCCTATTATTATACTTCAGCCACTGCTGATAGAGTGATCCATGGAAATCTGTGGAGAGGCACAGACTCAGAGGAGCATTCCTAGACCAAGAGACCAAGCTGTATCTCTGCTTCCCTATAAATATTCCAGACAGTCTTAATCACTTATAATTTCATACTTGTCACATTAATGTGGTATAATACTTCCTTAATGTTTAGAAACCTGGAAAAATGTCCTGGAAAATACTAGGTTTAAAGCAAGCTAGAAATTAAAAATGGATGTTGTAGGGAATTAAGAGATCCTGTGAGGACAAGGTTTGTACAGCATGCAGTGTATTTTAATCATAAGCCATCTTCCCCTATTTGTGCCACCACCACACACTTCTCGCCTTCTTTATTTTGAGTCAACCACAGAATAACCCTTGGTCATACTCTGTCAAGGAAATTTTTTAATGTAGAGCAGAGGTCAGGATGAGCACAAGCCATTCTCTTTTTAGGAATGCTGCTGCAGCTAAGCTGGCTTTTGAGCCACATTTTTAGACATATGCTCAGCAGACTGGCTTTGCAACGGAGTCTGCCTGCTTCTCATCTAGCCAGAAGAACTTGAGTAAGACAAAGGCAGATATGACAGATCATGTCTGCTGATCTAAAAAAATTTATGCAAACATTTGACTTCTCCTTTGAATGACAAAGAGTACAGACAACAACTTACCAAACGTAGGGAATTGCTCCTTAACATAGTGGTAAATCCTAATAATCCCCTTTTTTCTGAATTTATTATCTGAGACATGTAAGGAATGTATTTTATTCTGTTTGACTTTTTTATAATATCGTTGCGTTAAAGTTTGAGAAACCTTGACCTAACTAGACCAAAACTATCTTATTTAAATCATGCACGATAATGTGGTCTCTTAAGTTCTTGAAACTTAAATTTGGAAGAAATAATGCCCACTAATTTGTCCAGAGGACAAATAGTTTATTTTTCTGTAGTTCAGGGAGAATGAACTCATATTAAGTAGGGAAAACAAATTTTACCTTTGTCATGATGCATAAACTGGAAGGTATGCATTTCAAATTTTGGTAATTCTATTAGAAGATTCCTGTTGATCTTGATCTCTCTCTTGGCCTGTAATGTCATTACAGATTAACATTGTGTGTTGTGTATTCATGCAATGTCCAGTCCAAAACATGGTAAAGAATCTCTGTGCTGTCTTTAATGGGAAATAAACCAGGCTCTTACTTTATCTAATGGAAGGTAAATTCCTTATTTATAATACACCTGTAACTATCTAATTGGACATAATTTTTCCAGCTACAGCATGTGTTATTATTCTGTTTTTCTTAACTAAAAAAAGTTCTTCTGGCATTGCTTTTATTTCCTGCACAACATATTCTTACAGAATGTGCACACTCACAAAGGTATTAGCTGTCTGAATGGCAAAAACCTGTTACCCAGATGGAAAATAGACGTTATAATCAAAAAGCACATTCTGCTTTTAGTTTTGATCAATTTATGGTTCAATAAAATGCAGGATTTCATTTCTGAACCTGTATTAGAATCTAATTTACAAAAATATGCCATATATAATTAATACTCTTGTGGCTTTCAGAATAGCAGGCAAGTAAAAAAAAGGAAGCGAAAAACAGCAAGATATCTATGAAGCCCATTTTCCAAATTTATTTTAGAATGGCAGAAAAGACATTGCAAATTTTTTCTGAGAGTAGAACCATATAATTTCCTTGATCCAGTTCTTATGTAGCTTTAAATACTTCATCAAAAATCCAACTGTTTTCATTTGATTCAAATCTGACCTCCTCTAGTACAATTTAAGTGTTAAACAAACGAAGATAAAACACCTTACTTAGGACTGAATTCTCTGCCATAGTGAACAATAAGTACTTTTTTACCCAGTAGGTAGTCCTGTTAGCTAATGACATCAGAACAACTGTTTGAAATGAGACCAAGAGTTGATTTAGCCCCACACCCTCTCACCATCAGTGGCCAAAACAAATAATGCTTGTTTGCACTTCCAGCGCAAGATACTACATGAAGAGTGAGATTCCCAAAGATGCATAACACAGCCTTTAATTTCTCACCCTTTAGGCTAAATTATATATTATTACACACTTTGCAGAGTCTGACCTTGTGTATCATCTTGCCATTTTCACTAAGTAGAATAAAAATCAAGGTATAGATAATTGTGATACTATAAAAATGGTCTTGGGATTTCATTTCTCAACTCTCTGCTTAGTCTATACGTCATTTGAGTTGCATTTTTTAATGAGATCATGACACAGAAAAAGGGTAACATTAATATTGAATTGACTGAAATCACAGTTAGCAAAACATAAAGGTTTATTTTTATGGCCCAAATACCATTTCAAAATTTTGCCTCAGTGTTTCATTTTGGTTTTTTTAATAGAAAATCTACAGATATTTTTTAGAATAACCAACACTCTAGAGACTTTTAACTTTGGAATATCTTCATTATTTCATCAAAATATCTGGTAGAAATATCTCTGAATGTTATGCCAGAAATAAGGAATCTGGACTTTTAGGCAAAGCACAGATAGCAGTAATCTCAGTCTTCAATCTGTCTTGATGCCCACATTACACAACTTTGTCTAATTAATGCTTCCACAGAAAAGATGGAAATGGACAACAGAGATACTTTCACAAACTTCAAGGACCAGACTTTAGCTGAGTTCCTATTGTTTTAAACATTTTTTGTGGCTGATATTTACTAGCATAAAAGGGGAAATAACTGTATTGGCTTCACTGGAATGTTAAGGAGTAATGGTTTTGTTTTGATTTTAGCCAGATCTTAGATAAGGATGTTATTACAAAAGTTTGCTTGTAAAATTTACTAAGCAGTGTCAGTAGAGAGTATTTAAATTAACACTGATCATATGCGGCCTAGCTCTAAAACTTTTGGGTGATTACTGAAAGAGTTCTATGGCACAATATTCTGTATTAGTTATGTAAGTCATTACACAAGTATAATGTTCAGATTTGGGTTAAATATTTGCTTTGAAATTCCTTTTTGAAAATTTAAATTCATATTTCCTGAACATATCTCACTATGTCTTTTGACACAATAAAAAATTAATTTCTACTACAAATTTCTGACATATTTCACAGAAACACAATTGCAGTAGAATTTGCCTCAGCTTATGATGCTTAGGGAACTACATTTTGGTTGGTTTTGCGGTGTTAAATGAGCCTAAATTTACAAAACATTTTACTTACACATATAAAAATAACAAATGCGGCTTTGTCCACATTTTTTTTTCCTTTTGAACTCCTATTTCTGATTCCTCAGTCCACAGCAAGCATATGCATTTACTTTGTGTCTTTACTCTTTATTACCCACAAAAATGTTCTGGGTTTTTTCACTTTGCTCCATATACCATCTCCAGTTGCTGTCTCCTTAAATGCCCAACAACTTGGATTGGAGGCTGGATATAAAATGGGAGTGGATTTGTACTGCAGGGAAAACAACTGAAACAGAAACCCACATGCACAGCAGTTTTTGTCCCAAGTGGGAGCTGGGGAGCTCAGGAGCTCAGTGAATCACACAGCCTGGGAGCTCACCACAGCAGTTTTATTGCTTGTGCTGCTGGGGCAGCAAAGGCAGCTCATCCCCTGCCTTGCTGCATCTCTCTGTGGGATTACTCTCTCTCACACACAGAAGACATGCAGGTGGTAAAACCTTTTTTCTCTTGAAAACAACAGCTGCGTCTCAAAAGTCAAGAAGAAAAATCCAGATGGAGGGCTAGGTCTTGACATTTTGCTTCCTTCTGCAGAACCAATAATGGCATTGGGTACAGCTGCCAAACTCTCATTTCTTTACCTGAGAAATGCAGAAAATTAAATGGCACAAAGTTTAGAAGTCACAGCACTGAAATCCTTTTTATTAGAGCTGGCTTAATGAAGTTAATGGATATTTTCAAATGTCTTTCTGCTTCTTGGAGTATCATTGAATCCATCTGAAATTCATTGCCCCCATAGAGCAGTGCAATTGTCAGGGACTGTCATCTTTAGACTACCCTAGATGTTGTTTCTTCACTGGAGCTAAAATTCATTTTCTTTCTTTGTGTGGTAGAGACCTTATGATCTGGATTTGCCCTGTCTCTTAGTGGGCACTAAGTAATCTAAGCACCTTACTTAGCCAGGTAGTTTCCCTAGGTTTAGTATATGGTCAGCATTCAGCGAGGGTGACTCAGCCCTCAGAAGAGGTGCAGAGCCTCCAGGAAAAGTGTTTTTACCAAATTTTGGCTAAATGAGGAATTCAGGGTGCCTGTGTTCCTTAGCTATGTGTCCCCTTTATGCATCTGGGGTGGACAGTGTAGGTGACAAAATGTAACTGCTGCACAATTCAATACAAATTTCCCTGAAATTTTGTATGTCTAAAATGTCACTAAGAAATGAAGTAAATTCTGCATCACAGCTACAAAATTATTAAAATATGCCTTTTTTGTTTACTTCTAGCTACCTCAGAGAACCCGCATGAACACAGTAAGTACCAAGGAAATATAGAGTATTGTTATTTTAATTTTCAGAAGGAAGGTATTTGCTTATTTTTACAAAGTTTTTGCAGCTTAAGGTGGAATTCATCAACACAAACTCACACAACATTTTGACTTATGACACTGGTTTTCAATGACTCGCTCTGTTAATGCAGGACCAGGTGTGTTTCACAGGTTCCAGTTTGCATGGAAACACTTTTCCTATTCAGCTGAGACCCACCTATGCCTTTTGTCTCCATGGCAGCTTTGCACTGGGAAACAATCAAGGAGGCCACGGATGGGGAAGGGTCTCTGCAATTCTCTGGCCATGCCTGTGTCCCAAGTTTTAGAGATTTATTTCTTGGTATGCTGCAATGCTCGCCTGCTGCACAGCTTAGACTTCGGAGTTACAAATCAGAGCCAAACATACTTTTACCATTTGTCTGAAATATTTTCTGTCTCATAATGTTGGGATCTGGATAGCACACTGTTTTTAAATAGCACAAAATTCCATACACGTTTATTATAATGCAGAATAATATCCTTTATTATTGGTGCCTCACAGCATATTTATGGGATCTCCATACTAGCTAACATGAAGATTAGCTCTAGTCCAGCCAAATCCAGGACACACGGAAACATGGAAGGCTTTTTTTTTTCTTTTTCTTTATGCAGAATACTGAACATTTATTTGTCATTCTTTACAAGAAAACCCCACTTCTGTTGTAATAAAAACTGCCATCGTTTCTATATCAAATATCAAGGAGAAATTTTCTATACAGAAGAGCAGTGATAGCAATCACAATTAGTACTAGAAGCAATTCATAATTTTAGATATTCTATTATATTTATAAAAATCCACAGAAAACAATTAAACTACATTTAAAAGTTTAAAGGACTTTTCATTAATTTAATTTTATAGGGGAAAAATAGTTCAATAATTTTTCTTGATAAATATAGTTATCAAAAAATTCTTCTCAAATCTAGTGGGAATATGTAATGCAAACTTATCTTTTAAAACAATAATGAGAATCTTTTATTTTTAAAATCTTTTAAAAATTAAAAAGCTTTCTAATATAGGGATTCTTGTTTTCAGAGCATGAACGTGTTAAACGTGAAAAAGCTGCCTCTCAGAACAAGCCAGGTAGGTTTGGTGAAGTAACCTCCACTTACACCCAGCTCCACTTAATAAGGATATGTGTGGTCTGCAAAGCTTGGACACTCCCTTGAGCTAGGCACCAGGTGTTTTGCTTTGTGCCATTGGGTTTTTTCAGTGTCTTGGAGAGGAACAAATATGAGGGTGACATTTAACTAAAAGGATTAATCTATCACAGTTTTTGACTGTTCTTGTGACTTTTCTTACTGGTGTAGTAAAAAGCATTAGCAAAACCCATTCCCCAGAGTATGAGGAGGGAGTGCTTTAATACCCTGCACTACATCAAAGAGGTGCACTGGGAATTAACCCTTCTCAACCCTTGCAGTAAATTAGTTATCACATTAAGTGAGTGTGGGCCCCCAAAAAGGCGAAGCTACAATCTCATTGAGTACACACTCTGCAGCAGAGACAGCCTCCAGCTCCTGAATCTCAAAAGTAACAGGAGCTGAACTAAGAATAGCAATACTTATCCTGGACTGACTGTACACTTGGGTAAACTGTAAGTAATACCTGGCTGCAGTGAGCAGGACAAAGGGTCCCCCTTTCAAACCAGACCTCTGTTGTAATCATGTTTTTTGAGGAGGAAGGCCCTGAAGGATCCACAGCTGGGTCGGGTGTGAATCAGCAAGATTAAGAGGGTGACCTCACAGAAAACTCAGCTACTGATGCTCACCTTACATCACTCCTGAGTGGTTTTCCAGTACCCACTCCAGAAGCAGTGGGGACTGGAAAGCAAGTATTCACATTCCACTGACCTTTGCTGGAAGTGCTGCCATTTGAACTTCACATTGAAATGAAGTGCTCATAAATAAGTGATTAAATAAACCATTTAAACCTTATGTGTTCAACGATAAGCAAGGAGGTTTTATTTCATTAATTTTTTTCATATTTTTTTAATAAATAAATTTCTCCTATGTATTTAATACTTTTCTCATTCATTTTTCTAATGTACAATATTCTACCTTGTAAGTTAAATATTTTCATAGACATTTTCACATTTCTGGAAGCCTTGAGGATCTGATTTACTGAAGATATATTGGTTTTGAGTCAGTAGGGAAAAAATATTTCTCTTCTTCTTTCAAAGACACATAGGCCAAGCTTTTTATTTAACTCATTGATCACTTTTCGTGTATTAACAGCTAGCAGAATGCTTCAGGCATTAGGTGAATTCAGTCAGGGCAGGAATGAGGAAGTCAAGCTTGGTGGCCACAGTGGTGGCCAGAAAGTGGGTTGTCTGGATAGATGATATAATCACTCACCTTTCCTGCTAAATGAAATCAGTCCTGCTGCACAATTAGCCCAATATCATCCATGTAACTGCAGGAAAATTAATTTCCTTGGTAGGGCATTCTCAAACATCAGAGCACTGTGTTACAAACCAGTCTATTGGGCTGATTGGGATTTTACTCTCGCATACTACAGCACACTCCAGACCCCAAGCCCTCGGTATTTAGGTGCTTGAAGGGAAAATAAATAGGAAAATGCTTGCTAAATTTCCTTTAGCATAAAATCTCTATTCTCAGATGATAAATGGTTGCTTTGGAGAGCAGTGGCTGTTTTGAGTTTCACTTGATGACTGGAAGTATTAATCTGCAGGCACTGGTGGTAATAGTGCTTCTGCCTGCTGTGTGCCAAGGAATGCTCTTGAGTTAACAGCTTGAATTATAAAAGCTTCATTCTGAACAAAACGGTGGCCTCCTTTTTCACCTTGATTCAGTGCAGCTTCAAACTATTTTTCTTATGCCTCCTGCCATCAGACTTAGAAGTATCACATGACTGAAATACTATGGAATTTCAGAAAATATATTGATCCCACAGGGAAAAGTTTAAATTAGAGTGTTTTGTGTATGTCAGTGAAGGCAAGTAAAGCAAGGGAACCCATTCCTGATGTAATTCTGCTTAAACTGCCTGCAATACACAGAGAAATGTTTACAGCCTTATTTTTTCCATTTAAATTGGGTACATCAGGGAAAAAATTAATATTAATGCTTGTAGTGCTGCAAAACTGGAGCCCTGCAGAGCAAACAAATTCTCTTCAATGAAGGATTTCAGAACTTTAAACTTCAGGCTTACTCAAAATCAGTATTTTTTTAATATTCATAACATTTATTTTTTTACTCTTTATAGCTTTATGAAGTCCTCAAAATTGTTTAATTTTTTTATTTAGAAGACTCCCCATGATATGATAAAAAAAGAATACAGAAAAAATTAGAAATATTACTTCTGTTCTTGGCAAAATAATATATATTATCCTCATCATGTGTTTTTCTCTGCTTTTCCTCATACTGAATGTGGCGAAAAGATCAATTTTATGAAGCTTCCTGATGTCTTGAAGTGTATTCCCTTATAAGACAGTTCTCCTTAAGTCTGGATATTCTACTCCTTCAGTTTCCCTTCTGACTACAACCAGTGTCTGGAAACTCAGAGAAAAAGCCAAGCAGCCACCACCTATAGTTCTGCCAGGGAATGCATCAGGGTGTTTGGAATCAGCAGACCAATATTTGCTATGTTAGGTTGCAGAATAGGTAGGTGAATGAATAACAAATAATTACTGTGTTCATTCCCAGATGAATGCAAATCCACAGGCCTGTCCAGTTTTCAAGATAAATTCATTCTGAGAAGAAACACTGTCCCTACTTTCAAATCAATCAGATGTGCCATCCACTCACAAACTTATTTCCTTACTTATTTCCTCACAGACTTGTTACCCCAGAGTTACAAACAAATATTGCTGTACATTCTGAACAGAATTAGGAAAGAAAAATATCTTATTTAGTGTTCAAAAGTGTCAGGATAATACCCAAAGAAATAGAACCCTTTTTATTTTTACTTGTCATTAATCCAGGGCATGTTACAGAGCCTTTGTTTAAAGGCATACCAGGTTTTCTTCTGTATTGGTACATAGAAAGTTTAATGTCCCAATCTAATTTCGTGACATGCACTGTTATGTGTTAAAGCTCCTCTAACTGCAGAAAAAAGACACTTTCTCTCAATAAGTTGCATCTTCAAGCTGCTGGTTGTGTTATAAAACATTTCTAGCTCCACAGACATACTCCATGACATAGAGCTGAGATTTTAAATTCATGGCTTTTGTAAGGAACTGACAGTAACAATAGGTGATTAAGGGCAATAAAAGTGCCCTAAACTTAATACAAATTAAGAGAAATTAAATTGACACATACCAGAAAACAAATGAAAAGCATAGCAATGCAGAGAGATGTTAATTTTCCAAATAATAGAAAATATTAGTAACCGGAGAGCTTTATCCCTCCCTATATTTGACCCCATCAGTACTGATTTTTCTTCCAGAAATAGACCAAACAAGCAAGAGAAGGGGACCAAGAGATATCTGCCCAACCTGATCTCCACACAGTCATTGTCATCCTTGATCTGATGCCTTCCAGAGGTCTTAGTGGAAAGGAAGGGGTCAGAGGCAGTGGCTGCAAAATGCTTTCAGCAAGAGGAATGGCAAATATAGTCTGACTGTGCCTTAAGCATATTTAAAAAGAATTTAGGAATGTATTTGATTGTTGAAAGGAAGAGTTTAGGAAGGGAGCTTGAATTCAATTATAGAAAAAGATATAGAATGGTGTTGAGCTATAAAAGGATGAAGTAGGGTGAATTTAAAATCAACCAAACTGGGTAGAGCAGAAATCTGAACATAAACATCCCAGTTTCCACCTGACTGGGACATTGAGAAGGAAAAGCAAACCCCACTTGATTAGAAAGTATAATCCCACCAACTTTCTTGGAGAAGAGGAAGTTCAGGTCTGGTGGCTGGTGTTGACATGGGTCTACATCATCTGAGAATTGTGCTGAGCAAATCCACAGGCAGCTCAAGAGCATGTGGCCTTGGGCAGCTTTTCTCATAAGATTAGCAGAAGTTCAAGGCTGCTCCAAGGTCCTGTTACAGATGTCCAGCTAGGTCTAGGTAGACTTGTCCAGTAGCAGGTGGTATGGACTGGCATTTCAGACTGTCCCATGTGTCCCTCTGTGACCTGTTATGTGCTTGGACATCTCCATATCTTTTTCATCTTCAGAGTGTAGACATATGAATATCTCCACCATGTTTGTAGTTAGACAGTCTTTAAAGTTCTAGAAGATATTTAGAAGTTCTTAGTGTTGTTTAATACCAAGCTCTTGCACTTAGGCACTCAGGAAGGTGCTGTTGGCAAAGGTGTAATGGACGCAGGAATAGGATGGCTTCCGCCTGAGTGCCTGCCTGAAAGATGCTGAAGGGTATGCAGCTGTTTTCTGGCAGCTGAGATGTTAGGCCCAGTAATTTACTTTTTCCATGAACATGATCTCACCATGCAGTCAGAACTCATAATGCCTGCATGCTGTTTTACAGTGCTATAATGGGGTAGTGGTGGTGAAGACATGCATTTATTTTGTCATTGTGAACCGTATGCATAATATCACCTATAGAAATATATTTCCATTTATATGAACCTATGCTAACACACTGCGATTTTAATGCTGCTTTCATGATACAGAGGAGAAAATGAAACAACAAAAAACAACTCCCACTGAGAAGACAGGTAAGAATAAGTGATTCTCCCCTGATTGATGGAGGGGGAGGGGGGTACTAAACACTATTCAGCACTCATCTAGTGTAGTATATTTGCATTGCAATATTTTTCACAGTGTTTTGAAATATGTAACTGATCACAAAGAAAAAACAGCAGAGTGGAAATTGCAGCTTCTGTTCTATTAAGAATTTTCTTTCCAATGATGAAGACAGGTCAAGGTCTTTCAGCTCCTTAGCTGCTTGTTCCAGCCTGTCATTAGCCAGAGCTGGGCTAATGAAGTGAGGTGTAGCTGTAAATCAGACCTGTGAAAGGATCCCAAATATGAGGATAAATTACCAGATGAATTAGGACTTTGGATCAGTTCTATGGAGAAAATGTTTTTGGGACTAAACTCTAAATCTTTGGGTCTTATCTGTGATTAAGAGAGTATAGTTTTTTAATGTAATGTTGACAGGAAAAAAAGTCAAGTAACAATGAGTGTTCTAGAGGCTGTGAAGTGTCAGACAAGGAATTATAACATTCTCATCATCACTGGCTGTCAACACAAAGCTGTCTGAACTTTAGGGGTTTGAATGCTGTGCATCACTGCACAAGCAGGGGAAGCTAAAAACAAGAGAGAACTAACTCCAATTAAATGCTTGAATGTTAAAAAAAAGGGGAAAAAAAGAGTTTATTTTTTCTTCTTTCAGTATCTAACTATTACAATTTTATCTCTTTTGTCTTCTGTAGCCCAGGCAAAGCCAGCAAGTATGTTATTCTTACATTAATTAGAAAAATTCCTGTAAAATTGTTGGATACATGTATCTTTTTCTACTTTTACATAAGGAAGCATGCCCTTGGTAATTTCTAGTTTTGCTTAAAATGATAGTGTCTTTATCACTATGTCTCCCGTTCCTTTTATTTAATACACTGTCTTGTTGTTACTATTCAAAAGCCCATTTGACATAACCAATTGCTTCAGTACAGGAGTGAATTCATTCCACACTTCCCATATCAAAAGTCCCATCAACAAAAATTTATAGAGGAGTTAAAGTCTATTAAAAATTACCTGGCTTGAATGAATGCTCCTACTAAGTTAAAGAAAAAAAATAGAAATTAACATTAACTGCATCCTGAGTTCTTCTCAGTCAAAAAGGACTCAAGAGAATCAATACCTTAACTTACCACACAGCCTGCTTATTGATTTTCTATACCTTTCACACCTTCAGAATGCAGATTCAGCTACAACAATAACAATTTTAACTGTCAATTAATTGTCCAAACAATTAAATGATCAAAAAAAGTCCAGATGTGGGAAATGAATCACTCTTCACGGAACCAATTTTTCATTCATGTTTCATAAAATGTTTCCCATTTGAAATTCCGTATGATGTCTTCATCTCAGCATTTCTCAACTTGTCTGGCCACCTGAAATCGTAGCTACCAGGAGTTCAATTATTCATCTGAGTAGCAGAAAGGCTGAGGCATATTGCCCTTTTTTCAGAGGCCATTCACATTTTTAGCACTTTCCACTTTACAGCATGCTTTTGGGTCCTGATTTCTCAAAAGGAAAGTGATGCACAGTCCCTGAGCTGAGGGAACATCACCATGAAACAAGGCCAGCAGAGCTTTCCATTGATTCCACAGCCATAAAATGTATTTTGGCCACAGTTTCCATTGCATAGCTGCTGCTGTGCTATGAGATCTGTGTGGTGGGGCTTTTCTTAAGTCTGACTTTTGTTTGTTAGACCTACTTGAAAAAAAAAAGCTGCTTCAACTTTTTTATTTCCAGCAACAGAAGATAATTTATAATTTTTTCAGTAATAATTATAAAGTAGAAGGATGGGAAGAGGTGTAGGAAATCAGACATGTGGAGATGAGACGTATTTTTCACACCTAAATATAATTTATTCATCCATAATAGTATTTGTCCAAGGCTTTGGGAATTCTGCTCAAGTGTATCTGAATCAAGAACAAAGGATGAGTGAACAGTTGCTGAGTTTTTTACTCTGCACTCTCCTTTCCAATAATAAAAATTGAAAATGGATAAAAATTACTTTTAAGAAATCACAGAAAAAACTTCTAACTTACTTCTTGCTTAAGATACATGCATGACTCTTGGTAGCTTAATAGTAGCTATATTTGTGAAGCTTTGTGCAGTACTAATGAACTTTGCTATTTTGTGGCAGATCCCTCAGCAGATAATCTCTTAATAACCATTCATTTGTGGGTTTCTTTTTGCAAATAACAGCATGAAACAAGAGAAGGGGAATGTTTAATCCTGAAAAACATACATGCAATCCTTCTTACTAAAAAAAAAAAAAAGTGCAAAATGTAACTGAGAAATATTATTGCAATTTTGATACGCTGTTGTTTTTTGTTTAGAGCATGAAGCAGTCAGACATGAAAAAGACGTTCCCCTTACAAAACCAGGTAAGCACTCCTGTATTTTATTTTGCGTATTTGTTTTGAAAATGTTATTTAAAGAAATAGTGAAATACAATTGCATATGACAAATGTCCAAACCATTGTCCTGTGATCTATTTGGATGTACAGAATGGCCCTGACATGCTGTACCACAAACTAAATAGCACAGTACATACTTGTAATGCTGGTTGTCATTTTAAGATATAGATATATGTACACAACAAAGGTCAAATTTCTGCCTCTGTTATTCCATTGATGTCAAAGGCATATGTCAGCAAAGAATTTGAACTGCTTTCTGAAACTGCTTACTTTAAATGGTTCCATTTTTCTAGTTATTTGTGGGGGTCTGCCTTTCATTTGGATTTCAGAAAACACTTAACCTCCCAGGATGAGCAATACTTAAATTTTCATCCATTGCAGGTATCATATGATATAGTATTTAGATCTTGATCTGGCACCATCCACAATCTGTGGCAAATGTCTCTGATATCACAGCTCATGCACAGTCGCACTTGCACATGACAGAGCAAAATTGATGCTGGTACAGGAAGGAGCATTTTTCAGTTTCACTGTGGACTGTCATCATGGATTTAAAAAATGTCTGCTCCATGCTTCTTCATAAAAGGAAATAAGAGAAGAATTAAAAATTTTATTGTTATTATTAGTCATCCTTAACTCTAGCAAAACAATTTCAGTCCATAAATGAGAACACCCCTAATAATATCATTCATTATTAGATCGTTTTTAATTGCTGTGAGATTAGTAAAAATATGTTTTGATACATGGAAACATCTAGAATAAATAAAGACATTCTCTGCCATAACAATATTCTGCCAAACCTGACTGTTTTGACCATTTTTCTTTCCTCTTTTTACTTCCCAGTCAAACCGAAAAACACTGCAAGTACGTATAATGACTTATTTCTTATGGAATATAAACCTTCTTTTCAGATGCATGTTCTCTAAATTTGCATTTTTGCAATTTTCCCATGTTAGATAATGCTATTTTCTTGCTTATACTACAGATACTCTTGTATTCTGTCTGCTTACTGACAGCCAAACACAACAAAATCAAGCACATTTATAATGCAATATTGTGAAGATAGAAGATTCAAACTGTGTTTGCAATTTTTACTCCCTAGAAAATAATGTAAATTATACTGGTAGCAAAACTGATATTCTGGTGGGTTTAGATGAGTGTAGATGTATAATTTATATCTATGCAAATATACTGTTTATTGAAAACAAGAAAATAGCATGTAGCATAACTGAATTAGAGAACCTTTTCCTTAATTCTTTTACTATTTGGAAATTACTTACATCATTAATTCACTAAGCACGTTGTTGGCCTTGTTACAATAAAAGTTTTTTAATAAAAAACCTAAATTAAATTAAAGAAGAGAAAGAAATATTTCCAATTTAGATTAGTTTTAAGGAGGATTCAAGGGGAATTTGTCACATTGCAAAAAACTTCCACTGAAGTCATGGGATAATGTCCTTTTTAAGGTTGTTTTTAAGGAAGGCTTCTGAGCAGATGAAGAGTGGGATCTATGCTTATTGTGGCACATTACATGCTGCAAAGCATGGTCAGACAAGAATCAGAAGGACAGTGTTTGTACTGCATGCTTTGAATTGTGAAAATGCTGAAGTGTGGACCTTCACACAGGAATTAGTTGTTGCCTTTTTAGCACAGGATCTGAGGGGGCTTTTTGGTGCTGTGCCTGGCATTTCAAGACCAAACCATGTGTTATTCTGGTGGAAAGTAAGCTGATGACAAGACAAAGCAAAGTGATTCACTTTAACTTCCTAGACCAGTCACCTGTGCTGGGTGCTTAAAGTTAGAGAGGATGAATCATGCTCTGAAACACCTATAGGAAAACAGGGTTACTCTGAACCCCAGATGTAAAGCAAAAGGGTGAGCACAAGGTATCTAAAATATGCTTACACTGAAGGATACCCTTCAGCCCTGAACTGCAATGTTCCATTTTTGAGTTATTATTGCAAAATTATTACTTCCTGAGAAGCAATCCATGGGCTTATTTTCATTTTTGCCAGTATTTTAAGAAAATTTTACTCTCTTTAATTCTATTATCCACTTTTGCTCAGTCTTGGTTTTTCTGGATCCGTTTACTGACGTGTAATGTCTTCTGCAGTGATTTATCTGAGAGACCCAGTGATGGCACTCACTACTGTTAGAAACTTATCACAGATTTAAGTGACTAATTCCTTATGCTTTCATCATAAAAACCACTGTCTACAATGTTTTTTTATTGAGAGCTATATTACTCTGGTGTATTGTGAAAATAAGGAATAGCCAGGATATTTTCCCTTGACCTTTACAGAGGGTTGTTTGTACCACATTCTTGAGCTTATATTCTGCTGCTTGAAATGATTATAAAGGTTAACAGTACCTTTAAAAAAATGAAAAAAAAAAAAAAAATAAAAAAAAAGAAAAAAGATAAAGAAGGAAAAAAACCAGAAACACGCAGACCTATGGTCATTTACAAAAGTAATTCTCTATACACTGCCCCTTTTTGAGTAAAACATCCTTGAATAGATCAAGCTTAAGATTTTAAACGCCATGGCTGTCTATTTCAAATTGATTTTCTCCACTTAAAGGAGAGCACTTAGTTGGATCACTGCCTTCTTTATTTATAGAGGTCTATATAGCTTTGCTTCATGTATTTCTTAGCCAGGTGTACAGTGTACTTACCATAACATGAACATAGCTGTCATGTAATTCAGTATGAAATGTAGCAATAGACACAAAATACCCACTGATTTTGGAGTTCAGGTCCAGTGGAATATAAAATAAATTAATATATTTATCCTGGGCTGAATTCATTCACACATTTCATCTTTTTCAGTCTGATTGTAAAAGCAAAAGTGGTTTAATTTACTAAAGAAATTGGGTCTTTAGGGAATGCAGATATAAACAGAAAGACAAGGCTGAGTTTGAGAACTACCCAAATTAATCACACAGACAATTTCAGAGTAGTAGCTGGCTGCCATGATCTAACCTGCAGGCAGGTATACACCACACAGTCACTCACTCAATTTTAAAAACAATTAGTAAATCATCTTATTTTTCACTCTTTCTGTTTTAGTGTGCAGGAGGGTCTTTGACAGCCATTGACCATACATCAAACTTGAATGTGTAATGAAACAGAATTAACTCCCTGCATACTGACTAAAGACTCACAAATTGTGAGACATTACCTTGAACAGAAAACAAAGCTGGTGGCAGATCTTACACATTCAGGAATGCCAAACTGTAGTTTGCAGTCAAGAGGAAGAACATGTAGGCTGATATTTAAAAAAGACCTTAGGAATTGGAAAATTATATTCCCACTTAGGTTTAAAATGAAAGCCCCATAATAGGAATAATATATGTCCCAATGTTCTCAGAATAAGTCAAAGTTTGTTGATGCATTGAGAATAGGAAATGGCCCTTACATTGCATACAACAGAGGGTCAGACCTACTGCCCTTCAGGTCAACAGTCTTCCTGTACCTGAATGTCCAAGGAAATTAATCCTAAATTAGGGTATATGCACAAACTGGGCCCATCCAGATCCCTCAAAGAGACACTCCCTCAGTTAAGAAGTGAGAGCATGAAACCCTTTCCTAGATTCAGTACCTCAGAAAAAAATCTTAGTTTTTTCTTCTGAAAATGAAAAAAACTTATTAATTATTCCATGGGTCATAATGCAGTAATGTGTCATCTTTAAGAAGCTATGAGCAAGATCATAACTAAAAAGGTAAATATTAAAGGACTTTAGCATGTTAGCATTTAATAGCAGCAAGACTGGCCTTTGTTGAATGCCAGTGGTTCCTAAGCAATGAGCACTGACATTTACAGGTCTCCTTATGGGCCAAGACTTGAGTGAAAGTTTCCTGGGATGCATTAGGGAAAATGATGCTTAATTGCTTAGTCTTCCTGTGGAAGAAGCATTGACTGAAACATTTTCACCTTGGTGTGAGCTCATATTCACCTGAAGCCAAAACTCAGCAGGAAGAAAATACAGAGAAAGCTCAGTCAAAGGAATACCCTTAAATGCTTTGTGATCTTATTTCTTTTTTGTCATGCTCTTAAGTTCTAAGAAAAGAGGCTTTTCTTTTTCTTTCAGATTGTATTCTTACATAAAAGTGGGACTAATGAAGCAGTGATGGGTAAAAAATTATTGGATTCAAAATGACAATGTAATTAATTTCTTTGATTTAAAACAAGTGATGATGATTTACATCAGAGATTTTCTATCCTTTGGATTGACCAGTTTTCATCAATTATTTTGGGTATTAAAATAGCACAGGAATATATGCTTCTCTTGTGCTAGGTGGTGTGGAAAGATTTAGTCAAAATCTCTCAAGAGCTAGTGTGGGAGAAACACTTAGGGGTCAATGCCAGCTATTCAAGGTCAGTGTCAGTCTTTGGATGGGAAGTCTGGATGATAAGAAAAGAGAGGTAACACTTAAGCTGAATACATTTTTTGGAAAATAGCCTAGTCAGCTACAACCTTAAAGACACACTTAAAAATGAGTCCGTTTAAATATTCGCTTGCTGGAAAGCTTTGGTTGGCATTTGCAGGAATAATTGTATGCTGGATTATAGTACTTCAAGGAATGAGACTGTTAGCTTTCCGTGTGAAATTTTACATATGCACCCATTGTCAAGACACATCTGTTTGTAAATTTATACCCTGAAGAAAAGTTACAGATGGAATAGATCATCTATTTGAATGGTTGTTTGCCCTGAAAAAACATAGTACTGAAATTCTTGTTCTTTTTCCTTCCCTGCCCTGCCCCCTTTCTCTTCGTTGCTGGTTGTTTTCCTGGAGAGCCAACGGCTGAAATCCCAACATCAGGTAAATATTGCATTTTTCTAGTATGCCTCATGGAAAGAACTAATGAACATACCAGTGTTGATTAATGCACATTGCTCATCAGCCAAGAACAGTGATAACATAACACAGCATAGGTGAAGTGACTCTGTAGCACTGCAGCTACAGAGGTCTGCCATAGGCTCTTCCTTCCATCTGATTATGTGATTTTCATTGCTCACCTTCTGCAGCATGTTCTGGTGAGCTACACACAGGTGATCCTCACTGAAAGAGCTGGTGTGAATGAAGTGACACACATGCCAGAGGACACTGAAGAAGGCGTTATTACTATTGGTTGGATGATGCAAAGTGCAAATGAACCATTTGAAGGCAGCCAGCTATTTTTCTGCTGTAGTCAACAGGGAATTCTGAAAAGGGCTCAGGTGCTTGAAGTGATATACTTTGCTTAATTTCAATCTGCCTTGATTGGTTGAATGGAGTCACAGACCAAATGCTTTTGCAGCTGGGGAAAAAAGATGCAGAAAAGGAAACAGCACATGCTCTAAGTGAATGTAGACTAGGAAAAACACCCCCCCAATAAAATAAATCACAATCTCTTGCTGCAGGACTTTTGAATGATCACATATGACAGTTATAAAGGTCCATCTAGCTCTGTATCCTGGAGATTTTTGTTTGCTTCTTTCAGATGTTTGAGATCACTCTGGGAAAGAGAGTAAGAGACAAGCAATGAACACAGTGCTTCCCTAGTGTATTTTGGCAACAAACAAATAGGTAAATCTGGCAGTAGTTAGGGAATTTCAGAATTCAAGTACTAAAGTCTTTATAAGGATTTTCTAAACTACTCTGCAACCAGCGATATTCAAACAATTTCTAACCACTCTACACAAAGCCCAGAACTGCTAGTGCCACTAAGAGTAGCAGACACTGTTGCAATATTACAGACACTGTAAACATGCCATGAGACACATTTACCGCAGTAATTCTTCCAGGGAAATTACCAGTGAGACAATCTTTGCACAATGTACTTACTGTAAAACCCCTGTATTTCTGATGCTTGTCACTTAATGTTATTTCTTTTCAAATCTTTCTAGCCACAAAAAAACCAAAGACAATTAAGGAAAAAGAAGGTAGGAATTTATTCTATGTGTTCATCTGTATGTTGAAGATCACAATAAAAATAGTATGAGATTGCAACTTTGCATGTTTGAGGCAACACCTAAAATATCTGCGTTAATTCTCAAAGAATTTTAGTTGGAAACTCTAGGTAAAATCTATTCAACAGTCAGTTTACCAAACTTAACTGTGCTACTTTTTCTTTGTAGAAAAAACAACTGTGAAGAAACAGCTGAAAGATGAAAAAACTAAAGGTAATAAAGGGATGAAAATCCCTGCAAACAGCAATAAAAATGCAAACATTCAGGTTTGGGGGATTTTATGGGATTAGAAAGAGGAGCTTTTTTAGTCTTTCTACACACATGCAAGTAAACCAAAATGATGAAATGGTACATAAATCCCCAGTAATTGAATGTCTGGTGCCTCCTTTGCATATGACTATCAAGGATTACATCAGCGCATCCAGCCTGGCTGCAGCGGTGCCCTGCCTGTGACCTCCCTGGCTGGCACAGCAGGGACCTGTGCAGCCCCCAGCACCACAGCCCAGCATCAGCAGGCCCCACCCAGTCTGCTCCCGTGCTCCCCGATGAGGGAGTGCAAAGTTCATCTCCATGTCTGGTGCCTTAGGTCACCATCCATTCCATAAAATAACCCCAGTGATACAAAATAGCTACACAAGAAGCCCTTTTTTATACACAAGACAGACTTCATGATCACCCATATTCTGGCTAACCTCTTGGTCACAGCACTGCCTTGATTGCTTCCTCACAGTAATATACAGATAGAGAAGCGTGTTCTGTCATACCTCTAAAGATAATTAATAGCAATAAATTACAGTATCTTATTAGGTAAGCGATTGAAGGCATAAATATCCTCTCTACATTGGTTAAATGCAATGACTTGCATATAAAATTTGTACATTTAAATCTCAAACCTCAAAGGATAGCAAAAGCACTGGTGCCAGTTCACTAAACTACTCCCTAGAATCAGTTTATTTATATGGTTATACTGGACAGAAAATGTATCTATTTAAATTATTTACTAGGAGAGTCAGTCGTATTTCTTATTTAAATTTATTTCAGTATTTTGACCTGAAACTGTAGATTAATTTATTATCTATCTTTTTTTTAATGTGTCCCACCAGTAAAAGAAGACCCACGACATCAAAACCTGACATCAGGTACATGATTTTTTCTTTATTGTAAAGGATTCAGGAAAGTGTTGGTTTGTTGTTTGGTTTTGTTTGGTTTGTTTTGGGTAGTTGTTTTTTGGTTGTTTTTTTTAAGGGAGATCATGCAATATTTTCACCTTTCTAATTCAAGTCTATGGAGCAAGATGTGAGACAAGCCAGGCAAATCAGGCAAATGAAATGCATAAATCTTGTTCCTGTAAAGAATGAATTGCTGGAATGGTATTGCTTTACCACCTTTCTAAATTTTTAAACATATATTCACCTGATTACCTTATAAAACAAGAGGTCTGTAATCAATGTGGCAGTGCAGTGTTAAAAACTAATATTTTCTCCTCATAGAAAATATAACAAAGTCACATAACAAAGTCACATAGGGAGAAACATGTTCAATTTGTTTTCTCCCACATTAATAAATATTGTCTCCCATCACATTCTGCCCCCACTCCACTCCAGCAAAAATGGTGAATAAAGATCAGCATCTTAGGAGAAAATCTCCCTCCATTGTGTAATCATGTTTTTACTAGTTTACAGCAAAAGAAAATATATATTCCAGATTCTTGACTAGTATAAATTAAATTAATAGCTATGACTTCAGTGGAACTGCATTAATTCATGACAGACAAGGATCAAAGTCTTTAATCTCACCTGACATCTAACTGGTTTACACAGAAAATATGAGCTACATATGAATATGGTTCTTCCAAATGCAACTTTGTAGTCTTAACCTACTGAAGAAAGTATTTCACTTCTAATTATCCAGATTATTTTGTTGTATATGCTATTTTGACTTCTTTACTGTAAGTAGAATAATTTAGAGTCTTACAATCATGATATAAGATGTGTGACATATGTGCAGTTATATGTATATATTTATTTAGAAATATCTATTTATCCATATGTAGAAAGTTTAAATCATAGAAAAATAAAAAAAGACATCTAAGTATAAAACAAGTGCAGAACAATCTCTTTTCAAGAATGAGAGAGTACAAATTAAGTGTTAAATAAAACTTGGATTGGTTACCATGTATATTATACAAAAGTATTTGCACACATGGCTCACTTTGTTTTAGAAGGGCAACTACATCTATGAAAAAGAACAGCTTCACATTTTCATCTTATTTTCTTTAATCAGGAATACAGAGAGATATGGAGTCCATAGATATAGATATAGACTAGATAAGATATAGATATAGACATAGATAAGATACACACATAGATAAGATATACACTTTTATTCCTCTTGATTATTAAGTTATCAACTGACAGATACAAAAGGTAGAATGCATGTTGCCAAAAGTTTATTGCTATTTAATAACACAGAATTTTTTATAGATCAGGAAATTTTAATCATAATATATAACCAGTACATTAAACCAAAGATTTTGCCAGGAGAGAAAATAATTCTCCTATGCATCAAAATCTCTGATTTAGTGTAAAACAGAAATGTACTACAAATTTTCACTCACTGGACTTTCTCTTGCCCACCACCCTCCTACAAGGTTTCCATCATTCAAAAACTGTGTTTCTGTGACTTTCATCTACATTACTTATGATGATTGTTTAATTCAGTTGTATGTTATCACTGGGCAATTTTTCTCAGCTGGATGTTTCTCAGATAATGAGCAGCTCTGTGCAAAATCAGTTCTTCATAACTGGCTTTGCAAACAGAACTTACTATGTAAATGTTCTTAAAATATTCATTTTCCACCAAAAAGAATACTTATTTTTCAGACCATGGAGAAAAGGTTTCCAGAAGAACATCAAAGTTAATCTTTTGGATGTTGGTTTTAAGTATTTGCTCAAATTGAGAATTTAAAAGTTTAGACCAAGTCCTAGGTCATGTATACTTGAATTGGAACTTGATGACTTTCACCTTTCTTTTTGCAGATTAAGACAGTGCTTTTTCTCCAGTTCACTGCATACTAATTTTATTTTTCTGATAAATGAAAGTAGAAAAGGATTTACATATTCTGAGCTAATCTAAAACTTTAAATAGTAAATCTTCAGTCAGCCTTCAAAAGCTGAAGAGATTCCCATGTTCTTAGATTTTGATCAGAACTCTTTAACATTTCCCTGATATTAAAAAGCAATCAGATAAAGATTAAGCAACTTTAAAAGCTGTATATAGCTGCAATTTTAGAATAGGTCACATTTGAACAGAATTTTAACACTACTGTACCTTTCATAAATAATGGTGCAGCGTGCAGTAGACACTAAATTTCACTCTCCTGTAGATCTGCAAGCAATTAATTGGAATGCTTTCCTCTTCTTTTTCCTCCCCTAAATGTCATAATTGACACCTGTACTGAGGCAGAAATTTATCAATAGCAAAGAAAAAAGAGAATTCTTGGAACTTCATTTTTATTTCTATCTTATAACAAATGTATTTGGAAGCACACACAAGCAGCTTTTTTGAATCTTGGAATGAAATTTAAGGGTAGTAAAAATTCAACTCTCTAGTGAGGATTATCTACGATAATCTTTATATGAACAGCTGTACACTTCTACATGTTGAATTTTTTTTCAAGGCTAATATCAGAGAAAGAAAATCTAAATGGATCAAAAGTTCATTATATTTATCCTAACTACCTTCCAACTGCCCTTTTGAATGAAAACTCTGGAACTAACGTATATTGCATTTATAATACAGCGAGTTGAATGGGTTGACGTTTTTACTGCCCACAGATGTGCAAATGTGGCAGAAATAAAGAGAGGCTGTGTTGCAAGAGCATTAAAAGTGAGAATTCATTAAACTGATACTATTCCCACGTGTTTGGTTTGGTTTTTATTTTAATTAGAATTGAGTGTGGATTACTCTCAAGGTCAAGTGAAACCAAACCAGTCATGATAACTTCCTTGTAGATGTGTCATAAATAGAATTACATAATTTGTGCATCTACCCTCATACATTATTAGAGGTTTCAAACTTTACTTGATGTGGGAACTTACTTACTGTTTAGTTAAAGAACTTGTACTTCTGTGAAAACTGAAATCAACATTAAGCAGAGTTGGAGCACTGTTTATATGAACATACTATGCAAGAAGGAAAGATGGAAGGAAAAGCACCTCACCTAGATTTTTCATGTATTTCTACAATGATAGAGATTCTCAAATACAATCCCTATTCTCAAATATTTTCTAGAATAAAGAGCAATCATTTCATCATACTATCAATATATATTCAATGCTACATATTAATCACCACATGAAAACCTCAGCAACTGCAGGGGGTGAATTCATTTTATGTCTTAAAACCATGTGGGAATTGGTTTATTACTGAGGTTGTTTCAGTCCTTTGCACTTTCTGTGCAGTAATATATTTTCCAAAGTTAAGATGACTTCCAAGTCTGCAAAAGCAGAAAGTTTTATTTGGTGTGAGGTTTGATATGACAGCCATTTGGGAGACTATGAAGGAGGTTTCCTCAGTGCTGAGAGAATATAAACTTGTCAGCAGTGCAATGCGTGAGATTTTTCCCATACATAATTATTTTGAAAGGGAGTAAGATGGCTTCATTTTTTTCCTTAGTTCTGGAGCATTTGAAGACTTTGGAGTTAAACATGATCTTTCTCATCATTCTGAAGTAGCAAGTTTTGTCAAATTCATTAAGTACAAACATTGGTAATATTCTATAATACAGAAGCATTGAACAACTTTAAAAACGACTTTAAAAACATTGTGCAGTGGTCAAAAGAGAAAGTAAGAACTTTGTCTCTGCAGTGCAGAAACTATATTCTGTAGAACTATAGTTTTGCAGAAACTATAACTGCAGAAACTATATTCTCTGCTCTCCTTGCCATCCAGTCTCTGTGTCTCAGATGTATAATGGTTCTGATATACTCTCAGCAGTTTCTTCCAGAAATTCAGCAGCATGAACTTGTACTGACTAGAATTTTATCACCAGAATTCAGCAATAAATCACTAACAATTTATCTTGTTGTTGTTTTCTGGATATAAGAAAGTCTGCTGTTTGCTAGAATGTCAGAAGGAACTGACACTCTAAGTTTCAGGATTTCGTGTAAAAGATCGGTTCTCATTTATTTATAAGACCTGTGTCTCTGTAGGTTTATTCTCATTAAGATTTTCATCACAGTCCAGTACAAGAATTCAGCAATAGAGCAGGATGAACTGTGCACTAAGCCTGCTTGCAGGAGAGTCCATGTAGAACATGTATTCTGTGGATACACAGGAATGTCCCAACATTTCATGTTGGTCAGAATTGTGAGGACCAAGCCTGTATATGTAGGCCTTCCAGCAACTTGCTGTTAGTCATTCCATTATCCTAAAGTTGGCTTTTAAGCAAATACTTGGAGACTAAATCTTATCACACTTGTCTAAATGAAGACATGGAGGAATACTGCCCATTTAGAAGATATACATGTTTAAAGAACACAGTTAAACCATGCTAAATGCTGGAGTCGTCATTTATTAAGAACTAAGGTGACCTTGATTTAATTTAGTTGAACCTACTGTGGAATTTTTCACTGAGGCTGCTTTAATTCTGAATGAGCATCTACACAAGATTTTATATGGACTAATTAATCTCTTTTTAATTTACCTTGAATTAATCTTGCTTATTTTTCCTATGCAGAAAAGACATCCTAGGGGGAAATTTCAGCCGTATTTTCTAAATGAAAACTTTAAGATCTGTCCTAAAACTGACTAAATGTCACTGGAAAATTTCTAATAGATTGCAATAAGTTTTGAAACTCAAAATCTGTAAAGACGTACCAAAAGGAGAACTAAATATCAGGTTTTATGTTAACAATGAGTTAGTAAACAGCCTCTCAGCATAGTGAAATTATAAATTAAATTATGAATTCCAGAGGTTCTACTTACATGACCAAAGGTCTAAGTTTTAGCTTTCAAAACAAAACAATTGCACAGTGAGAATCTACAAGTACTTTGGGTTCATGTAGTTTTTCCCACAGGAGCTTCTTCAACATCTGTGCCTTGCTCTGAATTAATCTTTTTTACTTTTGGCTATATTTTGTAATTTAATTACCTTATCTAGAATTTATTTATTGTCTAGATTGTAGAATTGGGAAATACTGAGACTGAATCTCAATTCCTATCTGCCAGACATGTTTTGAGTATGACCAAGTCCCTTCATCAGGCCCTTGACAAAATGCAGCTGTAGGTACTTTCTTTTTAAAATTATACAGACCAAATTATATAGCTTCTTTATACCTTTGTAGTCATTGAGCAGTCTCTAAGGGGTTAAGATGATACTCTTTCACAGCCCTCTTCAACTGGAAAGCCTCAGTTTTACAGCTTCTATTCTGCAGGAGTGCCCTAGGGCTTCCGAGTTACAAAATAACGTAGGTGGAGTGCAAGTTGCTTGTTCCTCTCGATTTTGCACAATTCCAGATCCATCAATACAAGAGTCATTGGTACCTGAGGTTAATGGATAAGACATAAAACATCTATTTGATAGGCCTGTTTCTCTTTCAGATACCTCTTTATGTAAAATACTTCAAAACAGTTACCTGGTGAAATAATTGCACATTAATTTTTGTGCTCCCAGGCACACCTAGTAATGTATAGAGATGGCTCATGCGGCTCATGCATATGCACAGCACTAAGTTTAACATTTGGAGAGCTCTGCAGTTTACAATGGAGAGATATTTCCTGGTGTCTGAGGATCTGCTTGGTGAACATGACTTCTAATGTGGGCACTGGTACTCAACCTAAATCTTGCTCAAAGAGGCTGAAGTCCACCCTAAGTCTCGGTCCACAAACATTATTAGACCTCTCCCATTATACTTGTTAATGTGCCCCATGAGCTAGGAGTGGTTTTCTATATTAAAAGATTATGAAAAAAGTTCTACCAGAGAATACACCAACGGAAAACTCACAGAGAGCAACCTCATAAATAAAGGACATTTGGGAAAAAAAAATTAATTGGAGGATAAGCAAAATTTTTAAATGCACGAAGTGATCAGAAGCTGTGTTTTTTTACAATTAACTCATTAATTGATTCCTTCTTATGTTAATTCCAAAATTTATTTATCTAGCAAATACCTGTGTTTTCTATAAATGCAGGACAGACTGGTGAAACTAAGCATACAAGCCTATGGGAAAGGAAGAACAACTATGAAAAAGTTTATTATTTAGTACACCGGTTTGGGTCCAGTAGAGAGAAGTTGTTTTGCTTAGATTTGAAAAATGAGCCCAATTAGTAATGTTATTTATGCCTGTTTAACAATGAGTTCATTCTTTTCCCTTTAACTGGGTGAAAACATTTTTAAAAAATTAAACTAAAAGGCTCCAAACACTTGTAAATATATGTGAAATTTATTTCAAGACAAATGAAGCAAAAATATATCCACGTAAGTCTCTGAACAATTTTGCCACAAACAAAATATATATGTTTAATATCTTAGTGAACATTGTTTTGGTCATTTTGCCCTTTAGTTTGAGTGGCATATCTTCTTAAATCACATTGCAAGAGAAATAAAAAAAGTACATATTATGTATTCCCATGACATATTTTGTGGAAGTAAAGTTATATACAAAATGTAATTCTTCAGCAGTTTTCCAAGTCAGACATTATTTATCTTTGTTTCAGATAAATGGCCATTTCTTCAAATCCCTCTTCAGCTTTAGGAAAGTAATTGCTGTCATATTTTTTCATCAGCATAGGTTTTGTTTTTAAAAACTTATCAGCTGAAACCAGGCTTTCTGATACTGGAGTGAGTTCATGTTTCCAGACTATCGTCAGTATAGTGAAATCCTGTGGAAAAATCCTAATTATGTGATACAATTTTTAAATCAGTGGCAGCAGATGTTTTGAAATATTTTAAGACAGCCTATTGAGTTCCTACAGTTTCTTCCTGTCTTTCCTTATTCCCAGAACTGTGTAAATTCAAGATGAAGATATTTTAATTTAGCTCCATTTTTCATTGTAAGTAGCACACAGGCACAGATCTGATCTTTTCTAATCTTAAGCACTTAGAAACGAGCATATTTTCTCCATGGTAAATCGGAGAGGAACTTCTCATCTGAAGGGTTACTCATCCCTTCAGAATCTGAATTGCATCCCAGCTTTATGTCACATGGCTAGAGCTAATTCCAGAACGTCTGCCTCCAGTGCCTGTTGTTAAGCACGGTGAATTTGGTTTGACCAGGGTTTGCCAGCAGTTCAAGTTTATCATACAGTTCAACACTGTCTCTTTACTGAGTTTTTATTGTCATAAAAGAAGTCCTGCTGTTCCCAGCAGAGGAGTTGTTATTGAGGAAGTGTGTGAACATAATGCTACACAAAATCCAAAAATCTCTCAAACCTTTATTTAATAAAAATTTCAGTTAGAATGATAACTGAAATGAAGTAATCACTTGCATCATTCAAACACAAACTTCCCTTTCATTAGCTGCTTAACTGCCTTATCATACACTGTTTGCCTCCTCTCCTTTCTCTTCTTCTCTCCTTACCTTCTTTCTCTACCCCATGCCTTTACAGTGAAATAAATATATGGTATTAACATCCAGTTACTTGGTATCCATTCTTATTAACGTAAAAAGATCCCTGATTGTTTATTCCTTCTTCTTTGGTTTTATCCTTTTTTGTGCATATAAATGCGTTTGTATATAAAATTTAAACCAATTTTTAAATGTGAATAACAGTTATTTAAAAACAATTATTTTCTTGTGATATGTTGAAATTACATTAGTTGAATGTACTGGACATAGGAATAAGTTGACAGAGACAATGTCATGACGACATGCCTAAATTTCATGTCCAGTACACAGTGTGTCCTACCATGACACTGTCAGTGTTTATTGAGCAATAGCAAGAGAATACAGTTTGATTTTGCTTCCCACCAAAACCACTTTAATATTACTATTACTGTTGCACTGTGAAAAAGTTCAATAACTTCTGGTCCTTCTTATATACAATTTTTTGAATGATTCATCCATTTGCTCCTATGTTTCAATAATACAACAAATCATGCCAGTACTGGACTCCTTTGAAAACTCAATGCTAGCAAAATTGCAAAACCTGTGTGCTCTGATTATTGCTATGCTTTGTTGGAAATGTCTGCATTGCCACATATGTGTTGCACTGTTACATATTGCATGGTTTTACTGTCTAACAAAAAGAATCTTTTTAATGACTCTTGGGGGAATGTCACTTTGGGGATGTTCACACATTTATGGGAGAATTATGTGGTTTGTGTGCAGTGACCGTAACATGGAATGTAACAATATTCCATAAATATATAGCTTATTTATCCATGTAGCCTTCTTACTAGACAAGGGAAAAGCCAGTTAACAAAATACAAATTTTTTTCCTTAAATGGTTGTTACATGTAATCTATCACACTCAAGCTAAAAGACAGAAATAATAAATTTCACCTCCTATTGCAAAATTGTTTTTTTTAGAATAAACATCACATTCATTGAGCTTTGTTGCTATGTTTCAAAAAGAGCACTGACTTTGACAAGTGACAGATCATAACTGTTCTTAACCTGTTCTGTTCCCTTAATCTTATATATATTGTTATATGTGGTAATATTTTCCCCTCTAATGACATCAACTATAATGAGAGTGCTCTTCTAGTGCAATTGATTAGATACATTTTTAATATATTTTATACTAAGATAGTGTTATTAGAGACACGTACTACTGACTTTGTACTGATATTATTTTTTTTTCACATTGAAACACAGATAAAGGCTGATTTCTTTTGTGTATTCAGCAAAATTTGGGGGCAAACTGGGACCACAGACACTCCACATTATGGAGCAATCTTCTGAGTGGGTTTTTTTTCTCACTTTTGAGCATTTTTTTTGAGAAGAGGCGCATTTACTCTTATAGAATAAATCTATTTCACCTTCTCCAGATCTTGATGGAGAAATGCCTGAAAAAGAGCTGTTAAGGAGAATCTGAATTCTCATGGCTATAATAACAATGTTATTGCTAGTATTTAATTCTGCTCCTCAAACATCTTTAGCCCTTTTTCATTAGATAACTTATTATCTGACAAACCCCTTGATAAAAAAGATATGAAAACTTGGGCAGTCTTTGCAAAGATATGCAATTAATTGTATTGCATCACAGACACTTTGAAAGGAGCTTTGGGACCTACTTTCCAAATATTCTTCATTTTCTTTTGTTATTCAGGACACAAAATTAGACACAAAATAAGTGTCCTCATGGTATAATTGCTTTATTTTTCTTGTCTGTATATTTTCTATACAATGCTTGAAAAATGTCATTTGAAGAGGATGTTTTTAGATATATAGAATTGACTTAAAGTGGTAGTCATATTTCTTGTTTATTTGTAATGGACATATAAATGTTGTCTCCTTTTTCCCATCCTTCTTCCCATTAAGCATTGTAATTTCTGAGAATGACTGTAGTATGACTGTATAGCATGATCAATAAGAAAGGAGTTAAAAAGAATTTATTGTAAAATAAATAATATCATTTTTGAATCAAGTATGTTGGTTTGAATAGCAGGTATCTATGGGCCACGTTTGTTGCAAACCTAAGAAAGAGTATTTGGTCTTCTGCAGAGGTCCTCAGCATTCAACTTTTCTATTGAAGAAATTAAATGTGATTAAACTAAGACTTAATTAAAAGTTGCACAGGCCCACTAAGCAAAGAGACTTACATTCTCCTTTTTAGCAAGTGTGAAGGCAAAAAATTGTGATATTTATAAAAGACTCCACATGATTTACCTTCCCCATCTGCCCTGTGCTTTGTCTGGTCACTTTGTCATACTGTAATGTTACAGAAACATTACATAACAGGGTTGAAATTGGCAGGAAAAGAAGGGGAGAAAGGTGGGGAACCACTTACTTCTCTTCCTGACCCTTTAGTAAGTGAAAAAATCTTTGGTTAGCAAATCTTTGGAACAAAATTTTGCTGTTGTGTGGTTCAGTTTTGATGGCTGAAATTTGTTTGCACTTCATGTGCATTCCTGAGAAGTAAATGAGTGTAGTTGTAAAAGTTTTTCTTTTATTTGTAATTGCTTACTGAGTAGTGGTTTCTAATGCTATGATTGTCTGAATTTTTGTGGTTTTGAATTGTTTATTTCTATTAGGACAGCCTCTAAGTGAAGAAATTGCATTCAAACTAGAAAATAATTGTCACACATTCTCTGCAATTTTCCCTTAATAACCAAGCTGCTATTACCTAAAAGAGTTTTCTTTTTAATGAATATTTAATTTGGTGACTTGCATTAAAAGCAGCTATAGCCTTATAGAAAAGAAACTTTAATCATTGTAATACATAAACAGGAGCACCTTTATAATCTTTAGGATTATAAAATTTTTTTATAGGATGTGTTCCTCCTTTCTACTTAAGAATTGAAAACACCAGGACAGTGCTCTTGCAATATTCCTCACATTTCTTGAGGAATATTGCAAGAGTCCTCTGTGTGACATGCATATCACTTAGAGATCAAGAGCAGAAATAAGCTCCATTTGTATTGTTTATTGGGTAACTGTGGAAGGTACTTAGCATTTCCAGTATATAAGCCCTAAACAACTTCACACAATCTTTGAATCAGGGGGTTCTGATTGTTTCTTTTCTTTCTGGAACTCATCTTGGCTGTTTTCTCTCTAACTGATTTCCATCCTGGCAAAAATGACTTGAAGTCATCCCCTTTTTTTTTTCTGAGAAAGTTCTTTAATATCTCTTCCTCCAGACTTTTAGAAATTAATTCATCTTAGGTACCAGATGTCCTCATATAAGAGCACCAGTTCTAATGCCTTAAAAAAGTGTTATGACACTTTTCCAGCATGGACTTTTTTGTTGACTCAGTAGCACTCACAAGGGGAATTTAAGTAATTATATTAATTCTCATAAACTACATCCTAACAAAAGTATAGCCCAAATATAAGGGTTTTTTGTTTTTCTTCGTGCTTAAGATGATAACAATGTCTATTTAATATGTCTACTGTTAAACCACATTTTTCTCCTACTGTTCCTCCTTTTTTGTTTTTGGTAATATTTGCTCTGAAGATATGTGACAATACATTCAAAGTGAGAACTCTCTTCAGTTTAAAAGACACATTCTGCATTCATATTGAATGTGGGAATTGCAAAGGCAGTGTGGAAAGTATTTGTATTCTTATTTGCATGCCAAAATTCAAATTGTTCTCTTGACTATGGTTTGTATCATAACACTGCTGCAGACACAGTAGCAAAAATGTTGTTATTTTCTGAATGTATATCTTATCTGCATGTTTTGCAGCTGAAGTTTGCTACATAAAGCAGCCTAAGAAGGGTAACATGAAACAGAAATTGTAAAGAAGCCATAATAAAAAGTGTAATACTGAAACTATTTCATCCTGTATAGATTCACTATATGGACAGCTGACTTTATTTTACCTAAAAAAGTTTGAATATGATAGAGACAGACAATTCAGTTTTTAAAAACTATGAAGTTCATCAGCCATTAAAAAAAAAAAAAGTATGAGATACTTACCAGAAAATATGGAAACCTACAGTATGTCTATTTCAAAGCTCTGATTGTTAATTAGCTAAAATGTAAAAGATCCGTTCCATCGAGGAATGATGATGAAACTTTGCTTTTATAAGTGAGTAGTTTTGCACTGGGAGAATGATTAAGACACAATCTACAAAGATAGTATGGGGAAAAGACTTTTTTAATAGTTTGAATGTTTCCAAAACCTGAAAATTACATCTTTCTCTACCTGTTTGGAAGCATAACACCTTACTAATCAAATCTTGTACTCTTATAAGTGTAACCACTAGATCACATATACTCTACAACATATCAAAATAGTTCAATCTTTTACCAAGTGAATCTGTTTAAGTTTTAAATAATGTGTAAGCATTGCCTTTGCATTAGGATAAACTCATTAAGCACTGTGCCTTTATTTTGTCTAATCCTCAAAAGAACATTTGAAGAAAATGGGGATTTTTCAGAATGAAATATTTTGGATTAATTCCAAGGAAATCCAATTAAAAATTAATACAAACTTTTTTTATAAATTTGTAGATTGTTGAGAAAACACAAAAGTTTTTTCCAAAGCTCTTGGGTTGAGATAAAGATAGTTTAATAGATAAAACAAAAAGCCACATGCTCAAGCAAAGCAAGGAATTTGTTCACTCCTTTCCATAGACAAGCTCCTTTCCATTCAACCATTTGCAGGAAAATAGAGCTCCATCATGGGTGACCATTGCCTGGGAAAACAAATGCCATCACTCCAAATGTCTTCCCCTTCTTTTCTCCCCCAGCTGTGTCTGCTGAGCACGATGCCATATGTTATGGAATTTCCCTGTGGTCACTTGGGGTCAGCTGTCCCGGCTGTGTCCCCTCCCCACCCTTGTGCACACACTGCCTGCACACTGGGCAGGTGGGGTGAAAGGCAGAAAGGCCTCGACTGAGCCAGTACTGCTCAGCAGGAACTAAGCCATTCCTGAATTATGAACACTGTTTCCAGATGGAATCCAAAACATTGTCCTATATTACCTACCACAGAGGAAACAAAATCTACCCCAACCAAAACCAGCACATCCTGGAAGAAGCATGATTGTTTTTTCCTCCTTACCTTAAAACCTGTTTTACATATCCTGCCTTTTCTAGTTCCTTGTTCTTATTCCTGTCCCGTTTGCACTCTTTATCCTATCTTACTTTTACTCTTCAGGCAGAGAAATAAACAAAACACCCTGTTGTTCGGTGAGGGTCTTTGAGAGTTCTGGTTTTGTTTTATTTATATATACCTTTTAAGGGTATTTGGTGATCTATGCAGGAAAAAAATAATATATATATATATATAGTCTGCAGCCAATTTCAGCATTGAAAGTTTCACAAATTGGAAACAAATTATGTTAGTCTTATGAAAATAACAGGAAAATTTAACAAAAATTCCTATTCTTACCATCCCTATTTCTCCTGAGGTTCCTTTTTATGTAACATTTTTCTGATGTTTTCTAAAGATAGATGGTAAGTAATAGGCTATATAAACATTTGAATATCACTTCACCATATTGAAATCAACATGAGTACATACCAGCCAAAAAGCTCTGGTATCACTTCACAAACACTGCAGATAGAAATAATGCAACAAAGTATTAACATTCCAAATAAAAAATTATACAGTGATATTTAGCATTACACATTCCAAATAAACATGATTCCTAGTTAATATTTTTCTAAATAATTTATTTCTATATCTTTTTTTTTTCCAGTTTAGAATTGTGGGCCACATAATTATTTTGTAGCTGCTGGCTGAGTTGCAAAAATCTTAAATTTGCCCTTTCCTTTCCCCTTCATGAATTTAGTGGCTTTTAACAAGAGCTTATACATGAGGTTTTCAAATGAAAGATTGCAGCAGCTAGTGGTTTTAGAATAATTATCAAGTAACACTTCTGGAAAACACTGTGGTGTCAGGCATGCTATAATTGCAATACATAAATAACCTAACCATCTTTAAAATACTTGCAAGTATGTAGCTTTGTATGTTGCTTTTTTATAGAACTTTGTAAATACAGGTGAAGGAAAAAGAGGTGCATTATTGCATTCTGATAGCAGGTAAAACACAGGGGTGGTAATAATTTTTTTTCCTACAAGTAAAATATTTATTTGTATTTATTGGGGCTAGAAAGTGCATGGTGCCCTGCTTGCCTTCTTCATGAAGAAGATTGTAATTGACTTTTTTTAGTTTTCATTTTTGTATCCATAAAAGAAATACACAGAAATAGTTTCCTTTTAACAGTAAAAAGGGAATTTGTAATTGGTATCTTTCTTCCTTTAAGGAATTTATCTTTGTCAATCTTGCATCCACTGTGATTAAATTTTACAGGATTATGTGTTTGTGGGATTTTTTTAAAAGATCTGACTGAAAAATCTCTGACTAAGTATTTTGGTAGGACAATACCGATTTTAATCATAGTGGGTTTTGTGGCAATACATTGTTTTTAGTTAATTTTTCTCATAAAAGTTACCTTAGCTCAAGAATGGAGTAAATCTATTTGTTGAAATTATGTCTCAGAAGCTTTCTAGTTCTGCCCAAGTGTGTACATGGAAGGGTCAGTGGTGGAGGACTTAGCACATTCACCCAGTCCATGGCTTGTGAAGCCCCACAGGAGAATCTTGGTCTGACACATTTGGGCTGTGAACTCTAATCAGGGGAGTTGCTTTATCTCTGTTTTCTAAAAAAAGCTGAGATCCATCTCACAGAGAAACAGAAACACTGATAATTTGCGGGGAAAAAATACATTCTAAGACTTAGTAAAAAAACAGTAAGTCATTAGATCCAGGAGGATCTAATTTCCAATTTTATTTTAAACTGGGTTTTCAGACAAAAAACCTTTGCATGAGTCAGGCAAGAAAACCACAGAGGATAATACTACTGGGTGGCACATACCAGCATTTCTGACACACTGCTCTGTTTTCCACCACTTAATGGGACTTGGAGGTCAATAAATAAAGCCTGCACCCCAGTTTATAATGCAGGGAGCCCTAGAGTCCATCTCAGTCTAGAATTGTCACAGAGAACAACTAATTATTTTTTTCTTTTTTAAAAAAATGGGATGAACAACAGGGGAAAGAAAAAGTCATCAGAAAATCATCTGAATGAAAACTTGTTTCTGATGCCAACATTCCTCCAGTCATTTTCCCAAACACCTAACTGATTAAAAACTGTCTTTGAAAATCTTGTCAATGTTAATCTCACAGTGCAAAACTCAGCTTTTCAAGCAAATTATATCAATTCCATCTGTGCTGAAGCATGTGCTCTTGAGAGCTTTTAAAACATGATGGAAAGTATGACTACATACATAGTACTCAAAAAATAAAAGGGACAAAAAAATCCATGACTGTGAAAGGTCAGAAAATAGGTACAGTAATTTATGATCCCTTTATTCACCATAAAAGATAATTCACCTGAAGTCTAATAAAATAGAGATGAGTTAGATATAAATATGAGTCTTTCTGGAACTCTTCAGTGTATCTGAAAGTCACTGTGAAATATAAAAACCCGAAAATATATGTGTAAGTTTTGGAGCCTTACATTCAGCTATCCCAAAATACAAGTACCCTGGGAGAAGGAGTAGTATAACTCTGAGAAAAATTATGTATTTAAATGTGAAATTGTCCGTGATTTCTCATCTTACACTACAAGATCTCTCATTGAGCTTTTTAGCTAAAATCTTGTTGATATGTGAAACCTGGCTTGTGATCACACTAGAGATTCGTAATGTTATAACTGACTTAGTGGGAATGAAATCATGCAGATGTTTTTGAAAGAACATGGAACAGACTCATGGCCCCAGTTTGGAAACCATAAACATTAATCATCTCTTCCTTGTTTTCCTAGCTCCTGTCCGCTACTTTCAATGTGTCTTCCTAAATGGACCTAATGGATTTGGGCTGCAATTTCCTATTAATTCCCCTTCAAACAAGGAAGAAAAGACTCACTCAAAGACTTCCAAGAGAAAGACAAGGAAACCGGGGCAGTAGAGAGACTGAGTCCTGTGATCACTGACATTTTGCACTTTATCTTTTCTGCTGAGGTCCACAGTAGCTACAGTGGTACTTGTCATTGCAGGAACGCGATCCACTTGCACGCATGTACCTGGAACTGTTTCCATGAGGCAGCGGCAGAACAAGCAGTAATGAACGGTGTTTAACAAAGATAGAAATGTAAAAGTGCCCAGTCTCTCATGGAAAGGCTGCAATGCTAACAAGGCATTGATGTGACTGTGTGTGTGAGCATGTGTGTGTGTTTTCATGCCTCTTTTGCTCTTGTTTTTCTTTACCTACATGCTCAGCATTGAAGTGAGTCTGTTTTCCATTTAATCTTATCTAAGGAGTGAAAGGTTGAATGCAGCTCTTATATCAGCAAGATTGCAAGACTAGATGCAATCCAAAACTATTTCTTCTTAATGTTCAATCAAATTGCTGACAGGAAAATGCCTCACTAAGTCATGAAAATGTGCTCTGTGACTGGTGCTATTTTTATGTCTCATTGACCAGTGTAGCCTGAAGCTCACACTTACTCGGAGCAGCTCAATACACTGTCAGTAAGTTGACTCCACAAGTCACGTTAATGATGAATATTTCTATTTAATCTGAAACTTAAATGGACTGTTTGCCCTGCCTGTTGGTGAAATACAAGCTCTTCTCTTCCTAAGGCCCTAAGTAAGAAGAGAAAGTGAAACCAGATGGCAAAGGTTAGGAAAAACACTGTTTTACCGACATGGAGGTTCAGAGAAACAAATGAAGTAATTATAGTGCTTCCACTTTTCTTCCGTGGCTAAATCAGATTGTTTTGCAGCAAAAGCCATGTAAATGGACAATATAACAGCCAACAATTTGCTATTAGCTTAAGCCAGATGAAAAGCTAGGATGTGAGATGCCATTCATGAAACTAAAGCAACCCAAATTTGCAGCAATTATGTGATTTTGATGCTGTCTCAGATCAGTGAACAAAAACAAAACCAAAAACAAACCCAAACAAACAAAGAATCAGAAAAAAAATGGAATATAAACGCATTAAATAATCCAGGTATCTCATTTTACTAGATTAAATGAAAGAACATCCTCACAGCACACTACTGTAAGGGGCTTACAGTAGAACTGAAAGTAGATGTGCTCGTCCTCAACCTTCTTTTGTGCATTTATGAAGAAATAAAGAATTTGTTGCCCTAAAAAAGAGACAAGATGGCATTTGATCTATTTAAAGGCACATGAATGAAAATTGGCATCTCACCAGTCTATGTCTGGCAATGTAAATAATGCCTTTTTGCAAGCTGCTATTTGTTTGTATTTCCTTACTATATTTTTTGCATTTAATCTGGGACATATACAGCAGTGACCTTAGTTATGTAGTTGGCTGCCAAAGCAACATGATCTTCTTTGTGCAAACCCACTCCTTGTTGAGTCTGAAGACACCAAAAACTATATATCACTTTTTTATTTTTAGTATAGACCAAGATAGCATTGGCCTCCTCCCTCTTACACTCTCCCTGCCCATTCATCTTACTTTAATCAAATAATTGACTCATGTGAGTTTTGGACAGCTGATTCTTTGACAGATTACTGCAATTCAGAAAACCTTGCTGTTACACTGGTGGGTCCAGTTGGTATTTTGTGATTACTGGTCATGGCCTTACATGAACTGTATCTTTGGTCTTAACATGCTCTAATATTGCACAGGTCATGTGCTGCAAAAACTGTGATTGCAACAAGCAGTTTAGGCAGTGGTGACCAGAAAGAGATAGGAACAGGTCCTGCTCTAGAAGTAGCTATTCCCACGTAGAATCACACCATAGACATGAGTGCTCATGGTGAATGTCCTCACAGGCTCTGTGAGATCTGGTCTGGAGATAGCACTGCCAGCAGAGAATTTTTGATGGTAGAATTATGATCTTCAATTTTGTTTTGCTGTCTCTTCTTATATTTCCAGCAACTTTTTACTTCCAATTCATGATTTTGTATATATTATGGATGTTATTGCCCTAGGTTTTTATTGTGAAAGCTGTCTTAAAAATGAGATTTTAACTTTCTGAAAAATCATTTAATTCAAGATTTTATCTAATGCAAATAATCAGGACAAAAAGTTGTATACTATAAACCTTTAATTTTTTTCATCTTCTTTTGGAACTTTTTTTTTCATTATAGTCATTATAGTTAGCCTTAATCCTTCCGTCCTATCTGAGATGGGAGATAAAAAGAATTTGTTCTGAATCTCATTTCCATAATGTTTCAATTAAGAGTATTTCATTGTTAGATATCTGAAAGCTTTGGAAATATAAACAGTAAATATAATAGCATAAGTGATGTAAAATCAGTAATTTAATTTTGTTTCCTCATCTATGTCACTGCCTAGAAAAACAGAAAAAAACAGGTCTACTCTCAGAAGCGCAAGCATTTTTCTCTTTAAATTACCTGGAAACTTTAAAAAATTTCCTGGTTTGCATGGTTTTACTCAAATTAGCCTGAAATATTGCACAAACTTATGCTGTTTGTTATACATTTTGGAAAATAAAAAATATAAACCCTGCTTCAGTGGCTGTGATATATTGTTCTGTGAATTCAAAAGTGCAGGACAAGGGTTTATATATGCAAGCTTTAGAAACCTTCTGATTATAAAGATGCAATTAGGCTGGGAAACTTACTAATCCAGCATTGTATTTACTCCTAATGGGCTTTTAGAAATACTTAGCCATCTTTTTTACACACTTTATTGATTTCACTCTGACATATGGAAAGCTAAATGGTTGTTTCAGTCATTCAAGATTGGACTTCATCTACACCAAATAATTTATGCTCATCAAAGGGGTTATTTATGTATAATACAATTGTACAACCAGTACAGACAAAGCTGTGATCTCCAATGACAAGTTTATAGTTCAGACAATTAGGAAAATGGCCACCAAGAAACTGAGAGTGTAAAAAATGGTGAGATCCCCAATTCCCACACCTCACAGGAACTATGGCTTGCTGTATCAGCAATGGTTAAGGCAGATGATCTGGTGTGGGAAACAGATTACAGCCCAGAGGTGATACAGCTGCAGTTGCTCAGCTCTGCACTGGGGCTCAAGAGCCCTTTGCCCCAGAGTTTGGTGAGCCATCCCGTGTGAGGTGTGTCACTCTGCAGTTTGCCTGCCCAGTTTTCTCTGAAGTGCCAAAATCCTGATGAAGTCAACAGGAGTGGTGAATTTCCAGCAAGACCAGTGAGATAAGTTTTGGTCACAGATCACTGCTGCCTGACCCAGAGCCGTTCAGTCTTGCTGGCGCAGTCCTCAGACCCCACCACAGCCCTCAGTCCCTGTTCAGTTTCACACTTCTACCTATGTCACATCTGGAGTCCAGTTTTGCCCATTTTAAAACCTTCCAGCAAAACGGAGCTTTTCTCAGTGGCTTGTTTCTAACGCACCAGTGAGTAAGTGGGTGCTCAGAAAATCTGGGTAAGAAGACTTAGGTCTTCTTTAGTGATTAACTGTGCTGGAGCACAGCGTTGCAGGTGCCCAGGTGCTGGTGGGGGCTGCAGGGTGACCTCTTTGAGGAGCAGCCCTGGAACACAGCCAGTTCCAGATGGCTCCAAGACACCCAGCTCAGGGCACAGCTGAGCCCTGCTGCCATGATGGTGATGCCCCAGGGAAAGCATTTGTACAGAAGGTTTGGAAATGCCACAGAGAAAGAGGGGAGGAACAAAAAGAGTGAGAAGCAGAAGGTGGAGCACCAAGACCAGAAGATGAGGAGGAAGAGGAGCTGCTCCACACCAGGGCACATATTTCCCTGCAGCCTGTGAAACATCCATGCCAGAGCAGGCTGAGAGTCTGAGAAGGACAAAGCAGCGAAGAGGAACCACTATGGGTCAGCCATTACTGACAGAGATGTGTGTGAAGGAGTGACTTTAAGCTTGAGAAAGGGGAGGAAAGATGTTAATGTTTGCCTTTCTGTTTCCCACTATCCAAGTCACAAAACCATACATTTTTGTGAGCTGATTTTCCCCAAGTCCTCTTTGTTCACAACAGTGATTAGTAAACAATCTGCCAGTCCTTAGCTCAACCCATGAGCTTCCTCATTCTTGTTCTTTCAATTTTCTCTTCCAGAGGGCAGGAGTGAGCAGCTGGTTGGAGGTTTGGTCGTTAACCAAGGCTGACCCACCACAGCTGGTTGTTACAGAGATGCTTTACATGTCCTACTAAAAGTCAACAAAATGCTATTTGTCGCACACTTCGGGTCACCACTTAGAGCACAAGACAGAACATATGTAAATTATACATTGCCACAAAAATTTATTCCACCAATCCCCAGCTCTAGAACTTCACAGCTAGATCTTTTACACACAGCGACTGATTGCTTATTGTGGTCTTGCTTAGATGCCAAATTCTCCATGATAAAAACTCTGGGACAACATAATAGAAGTGCAGTAAGCTCAGTTTTAGAGAGATGTCTTCATCTGCTAGGACACAGGCACTCAGGAGAGTAGCTGAAGCACTTTTCCCTTTCCTATTCTAAAACTTTTCTGCCACCTCTTATTACAGTAAGAAATGAGAGACTTGCCCCCTTAAGGAGAAACTGGTCATTCAAGCTGCTTTGAACTTAAGACAGTCAGCATCTGACTGCCCTCAGTTACATACCATTGGCAGTACTTCTTTCCAGGAACTGAAGATTTTGGTAGCCAAGAAAAAAATTAAAAGTATTACATGAATAGTGGTGTTGAAAGTGCAGATATGAAGGGCTGGTAATTGACAAAATAAAAGGAAATCAAAAATGCTTTATGAGGGTTCCTAGGCAGGAACCACATATTAAAGTAGTATTTGCTAAATATTCATCATAAAGGAGGTGATATTTCTGCCACCTTTTAGTTCTCCAGAAGGAAGCAATACAAAGGCAATTGAAAATATGAAGCATGTATTATTTATACACCTAAAAAGGTCTCTAGATCTCTAGCTTGTACACTATCCATTTATCCTGAATGAAGTACTCCAGAAATTCCCAATTAGACAAATACATAAGGAGTAATATTTTTCACCTATGGGCAAAAAGAGAGTATACTTCCCAATGCTGAATTCTTACAATGAAATAACATAATATTTTTTGGGGTTTTATCTTGCTTTATGGATTTTTGTGTATGCATGTCATTTGTGATACATACTCCACATAGCCATTTGTTCTGAAGTCCTCACATCTCAAGGACTGAGTTAGTTATCGTTGTAAATATTTCTCACTGAAGCAGAGTTTTCTTCAGTTTTCAATTTTGTCTTTTATTATGATAGAGATTAGTAAAAATTTTAGAACACATTTTATTTTGCCTGGTCCAAAAACCTAGTAATTCATTCAGTAATTCTTCCTTTGCGAAAAGTATTGTAAAAATTGCACTTTCCAGATACCACTATTATCACACAGCTCTTTTACCGATACTCACTAGATAAAATCTCTTTACAACTTTGACCCTTTTTCTTTGGCTGAGTTGCTTATTCTCAAAGGGAAAAATATGTTCTTGCTCAAATTGTGGCCCCTGTGTTCCCTTTGGCTTGATTCTTGCTCTGTATTAAGAATAACCTAAGTTGTTCCATTTTTCTTCTCCACCCATTGCAGGAAAAGACCGAGTTCAAAACCATTTAAGGAACCTGAAGGTGTACAAGTCCATGGGACCTGACAAGATACAACCATGGGTACTGAAAGAACTGGCGGAGGAAGTGGCTATGCCACTATCCAACATATTTGAGAAGTCATGGCAATCTGGTGGAGTTCCCACTGATTGGAAAAAGGGAAACATAATACCCATTTTTAAAAAGGGAGTTAAGGGAGAACCAGGGAATGACAGGTCAGTCAGTGTCCCCCCAGTGTCTGGCAAGATCATGGAGCAACTCCTCATGGAAACTCTGCTAATGCACAAGGAAAATAATGAGATGATTGGTAACAGCCAACATAGCATGACTAAAGAAAAGTCGTGTCTGACAAATTTCTTGGCCTTCTACGATAGAGTTACAGCAGTGGTGGATGAGGGAAGGGCAACAGGCATCATCTCTCTGGACTTGAACAAAGGCACTGTCCCACATGACATCTATGTCTCTAAAATGGAGAGACGTGGATCTGATGAGTGGGCCACTGGGTGGATAAAGAATTGGCTGGATGATCATGCTCAAAGTGTTGAAGTCAGTGGTGCAATGTCCAAATGGAAAGCAGTGCCAAGTGGTGTTCCCCAGGGCTCAGTGTTTGGACTAGTGCTTTTTAACATCTTTATTGGTGACATGGAAAGTGGGTTTCAGTGCACCCTCAGTGAGTTCACTGATGACTCTGATGACGCTGATGACACCCAGGTGTGTGATGTGGTCAACACGCTGGAGGGAAGGAATAACACCCAGAGGGACCTTGTCAGGCTTGAGAGGTGGGCCCAGGTCATCCTGATGAAGTTCAACAATGCCAAGTGTGAGGTCCTGCACCTGGTTTGGCGCAGTCCCAAAAGCAACTTTAGGCTGGGCAGAGAATGGAAAGAGGCTAGGGCTGGGGAGAAGGACCTAGGGCTGCCGGTACATGAAAAGCTTGACATGACTCAGCAGTGTGTGCTAGAAGTGAAAAAAGCTGTCTGTATCCTGGGCTGCATCAAAAGCAGAGCGACCAGCACATCGAAGGAGGTGATTCTCTCCCTGTACTCTGCTCTGGTGAGGCCCCAGCTGGAGTACTGTGTGCAGGACTGGGAACCCGAGCACAAGAAAGATGTAGACATGTTGGAGCAAGTCCAGGAGGGAGTCATTAAGTTGAGCACAGGGCTGGAGCGCATCTCCTACGAAGATAGGCTGAGAGAGATGGGGCAGTTCAGCCTGGAGAAAAGAAGGCTTCGGGGATACCTATTAACAGTCTTCCAATATGTAAAGGAAGCCTGCAAGAGAGCTAAAGAAGGACTTTTCACAACAGCATGTAGTGACAGAGAAAATGGCTTTAAGCTGAAGGAGGTTGGGTTTAGTTTAGATATTAGAGAGAAAGTTTTTACTGTGAGGGTGGTGAGGCTCTGGAACAGGCTGCCCAGAGAGGTTGTGGACTCTCCATCCCTCGAGGTGTTCAAGGCCAGGTTGGGCAGGACTTTGAGATACCTGGTCTAGTGGAAAGTGTCCCTGCCCATGGAAGGAGGTTGGAACTAGATTATTTTAAGGTCTCTTCCAACCCTAACCATTCTATCATTCTGGAATTCTGAAGGATACTCTGCCAACAGGCAAACTTCTTCCCAGATTTGATTTTACCTGAAATGTTCCATTAATTTTCTTTCAGAATACTGAATGGTAATAAGCATGCCCATGTCTTAAGCCTTTGGGGTTTGTCTCAGTCACCAATAAAATTGTATTAGATAGGATGGCTGGTGGCTGAATCTGCAAACTGCTGAATTTGGGTAGTAGCAGAGGGAATAAGAAGTTTCTTCCTGTTAAGTGTGATATTTGCTTTCATAATTCTAATTTTTTTTCATTTTTTGTGCTAAATTTTGCTCAGAAATTAATTTGTTTTCCCATTAATCCCATGTTAAGCTCCATTTAGAAGAAATAGCTATCTTTTTTGAAACTGAATCACCAAACTGAAACATTTTAATTATGGTAAAGAGTAACAGAAGCATTTAATTCACCTCTTTTTTTAATTCTAAAGAGAGATACTACAAAATGGAGGTCTTCTTGGTTTTGAACCTGCCAAAGAAATGGGAAAATAAAGCTGCTACCATTAATACTCCAGGCATACTTTCCAGCTGAATGACAGACATAAATGCACATTTATTGTGCTACCCAGCTCCTGTGGAGTTTCTTTTCCTTCAGAAAAGAAACAATGAAAAGGAGAAGTCTTGAGTACCATGTTGTTAAATTAGGGCTTAGAAGATGCATTTCAGTGAAGAAAAGGCAACTTGATGAAGACAATTTGATGAGAACCTTCTATGCACTCTCTAATCTGCCTCTTCCTGCCAAAGTCATACAGCCAGCCTTCCCCAAAACAGCTGAGCCTCCTTTGCTTTGATGTGAATATGTATAACTCTACCTTGAGAAAATCTGAATAAATCACTACTGCTTGATGGCTTTTTTTGAGTGTGAAAGTCAATACAGTGTTCTGCTTTCTTACACATAGAAGTGGTTACATAGGTATACTAGCATACCTATGTTTCAGCTGAAAGGATGACATGTTCTCTGAAAAATCAAATTTGTAAACTAGAACAAGGAGCTGGAGTGATGAGTCAAATAACTTTAAAAGCTCTTTTTAATTCACAAAAAATGTAAAAAAAAGTCAATGATAAAAACCAAAATACCATTTTTCTAAGATTTTAAACCCCTTACTGTTTAAAGCATACAAATCATTCTCCTTTTTAGTTTATTGTCAAGAGAGTTTTTTCCTATTAATGCCTTGCCAAGTGATTTATCATCTCCGGGCAGATGTAATAGAAGTTAATAGATTCCTATAGATTATAGGGACATTTGGATCAAGCTCCAAATTCACTTTTTTTTTTAACTGATTGATCATTTAGCTAATTATTTTGGAATCTCCCCCAAAGACTAGAAGAGAAAATTAAATTCCAAAACATTTTATCATGTATTTATTTTCAAAACAAAAGCTGAAAAGGCATTTAGAAAATTAGTACCAGTAACACTGAGTTTATTAAATGCTAAATGTCATGAAAATGAAACATCTGGGTGCTTCAGCTTCCAGAAAATAAAACCAGCAGCATGACTCTAATTTGCCCAAAAGTTAATGATTTAAAGGTGAAAATTTAGCATTTTCAGCTGATAGGAATTTTGTTGATGTCCTACAGTTTCAGTGGATTACAATTAGTGAAAATGACAAGTTAATGTAATCAAGGGCAAGAATACTTCAGAATTAATCCAGGTATGGGAGAAAAATTAACATATTTATAGGGATATTTTACAGATTTACCTGTTTGTGGGCAGCTGTGTCATGGACAGGAATGATTGGCAGACTAGAGTGAAAAGGATTTCTGCAACATAGTTGATAATTTCCCTAAAAAAAATATCACAGAAATAGAGCAGCTAACAAATTTGGGTATGATCCCATTTGACAGCTATCACCCTTCATATTGAGACCTCTGCTATGAAGGGGTCTTTTATCACATACAATCATTGTCATTCTTTTTCTTCCAAAAATATGTAATTCTCTGCTTTTATTTAGATAACTACATATGTTACAGTGTTAAAGTAATTCTCTAACACTTTTTCTCTAATACTGGTATGCTGTATAAATAGTATCATCAGCTAATATGCAAAAAACTGAGTTCTTTGCATATTAGCTGATGATATTATTTATACAGCATACCAGTATTCTGGTACAAACTTTTAGATCAGACCCTAAAAATTCTGGTAGAAACTTTTAGATCAGACCCTTCTTTTATTTTGGTCGTGTAAATGTCTTAACCAAAACTTTTACATGACTGAATTTTAATTAAACAACAAATTAAATTGTTTGATACTTTTAATGAGATCAAATTAAGACCTTTTCCAATAATTTTACACACTTTGAAGGTTGTTTTTAAAAGATAGCAAACAATAATTAAATCCAGAAATACACGGCAGAGGTGCTATCTTCCGAGATGCCAGCCATGAGTGGTTTTCACACTGTGTCTGACTTCTTACCTATTGATGGCTCAAACAGGTATCACTTGAAAAATCCATTTAGTGAAACTACAGCTTAGCTAGCTATCAGCACTTTGACAGTCATTGCAAAAAAAGCATACAACTGATGAGAAGAAATGTCTGTGAGTGTGGATGCAGCAAGGCACCTGGACTCCTATGGATGTGCACGTGCAGAGACCTAAGCACACCCCCTCAGCACACATTTGTAAATTCCTGGAATTTAAAGCTGAAATAGGCCCTTATATTTTAACCTGTGGCCTTTTATATGGAGTATAATAACTCAAGCTGGAATATTGCAATTCTTTAAAACCTGTTTCAGCTAAACTAAAGAAATTTTTATAGATTAAGAACTCTCTTTTTCCCATGCTGTCTGTAATTATAAGAGGTTTCAGTCTCCAGTGATGGAGACCTGTCTCTTCTTCCTACAAACACAACTAAAGTCACTGTAGTAATGGTTTATGTTACTGTTCTCCCATCAACATTGATGAATCTATGCCAATTTACTTTTATATGTGCCTCTTGAAACTTGATTTTGCCAACTGTGAAGGCTCACATGAGGCAGAGATTTGAATAAATCACTTCAATGTAGTGCATTGATGAATCTATGTTAATCATTATTGTATTTCATTTCGAAAATCAGATTTTTCCAACTGGGAAAACCATCAAGAGACACAGATTCAAATAAACCCCATCACTATTATTCTCCAGGAGTTGAAAAAGTGGAAAAGACATAAATATTTTTAATTTTGGAATACTGAGATGTTTAGCTAGGATAACAACTTAGATAATATTAAAGGTGAACATATTTGTGCATTAAAAATTAAGGTTTGTATATTAAAATTAAACTACCTAAATTATTTAAAAGTTTGAAAATTGACTTTGTCTCAATAGAAAGCTTCCAAAATAGCCCAACTAGACACTGGTTTATGAAACCAATTTTAAACTTATGAAAAAAATGCCCAAAGAAAAACAGTTGAGTGGAAAATCACACACATAATAGTGAGAGATTAAGGACACAAATGTGAGTGCAACCGTGCTAGTGGAATCTCTCCTTCCTGAGAAAGACCTTCTTCCACTACTTTCCTCTCCCTCTCTCTGAGACATCAAATCTGCAAGTAGTTCTTCACCCCAGGAGGAAATGAGAAGCAGGAGAACAGTGAAAGCAGATGAGGGCAAAGTCAAGGCACAAGGGAGATGATGCTCTGGGTGATTTGGAGATAATGGAAAACAAGAAACCATAAAGTCACTGCAACAAAGTTAGATTTTACTACTCTCAAGCATTTTCTGTTCCTCTCTAGGGCAGTAGCATTCAATTTTGCAAGGATTTCTGAGGGCCTATCATTGAATGTCCAGGGCTAATGTTCAAAACAGGAATTCAAGCCATTTCCCTTGCAAACCACAAGCAGGTTGTGTCTGCTTTTGGTTTTGTTTTTTTTTTTTTCTTTTTGTAATAGCTTTGATGGATATCAATCCCTGATCAAACCAACTGGCCTAGCCAGCATAAATCTGCAAGCTCTGCAGCTGAATCTGCTGACCCTCTAAAAAATCAGCATTCTCTTACTCCCTTCCTTCTCTGTGTTCTGGGAAGCATCCAAATATACTGAGATGTCTGTCATCAGTAGATGGAAAAACATCACCCTAAATTTTAACTGCTAGTTCCTCTGGGGAATAATAAAAATGCCTCTGTGCAGTGTGATCCCAGTGCTCCTTGGAGAATGGATGATCACACATGGGATGGTAGATGATGGAGGCTTGCATCTGTGATGTGCTGGAAAGCTTGGCTCTTCATGGGCACTGAACTGCTGTCACCTCACAGGCAAGTAATTAGCTCACCCACCAGATATGGCCTCAGAGTATTTATGGAGATGAGCTTCATCATGTGTGTGAACACTGAGAATTATTTGCTTCATGAGTCTGTCACAGTCCAGCTCATGCCAAACAGGATACGCAAGCAGGGTGCTCCTGAACTCCTCTAGTCTGGTTCCTCTGTTAATTGTTTTTATTGGTAACCATCATTTGCAACGTATTTGCATGGAGTTTGGCACATACATCAAAAACATATAATTCAATATATATATACATATTTATTTATTATTAATTGTATACTATGGTAATGAAAAAATCCTGTTATCTTTCACCATCAGGACTCCAATGTATAATATTGCATTAATAATTGTCTTAATCTGAAAACTGACAAAAACAAAACTCACCTAATTTTAAATCTTAGAAATATGTGGGATTACACAAAAAAATGTAATGAGTTTTATTCTCTAACTCAATTTCAATGGGAAATAATTTCTCTTATACTCTCACTGGTACAAGAAAGGAAAGCAGAAAGACCCAGATCTCATCATTGTGTCTGACAGAAAACCATCTCCTTACCAAAATTAATTAATTTTTCTCTTTTAATGCATCCAAAGGCTTATTCATACATTTAATTTCTTTTATATTGGAAAAAAGATTATGCAACTGGTATTTCTTTGTCAAAGAAAATAAATACTCAGTACTATCCCATGAGATGAGTATCTAAGCTCAGGAAGAGAAGTGCAAAGCCTGATATTACACCAGAAAAACTTTTCCTGTTCCCACAGCCCCTGTCTCAGCTTCCCACAAGATTCTATGAAACATTTGTTCCATTGCCTGCATCTTCCAGTCACTCATGACAGAACAGAAACTAACTCAGTCTTTTTACCCACTATGTATTCTTGCAAACAGCAGCCCTGGGCTTAATAATTCTGCCTTTATGTTGCAAAAAGTATAACCTCATATAACAATACTGTGAATTCTCTATGTAAAACAAATATTCATATCTAATAATATTTTTTCCTGCAGAGCAGGCTCCAACTCTTTTGATCTGAATGATGTATTACTTCTAGAAATGTGATTCTGGCTGCTGACTAAAATTCTGATGTGCAAGGACAAAAAGAAGAAAATGCACACACTCCTCTCACTGCAGAAATAAAAATGGGATTAGATTCCCTTCCTAGCTTCAACTGTCAAGACGAAAAATAGAAATACTTCAGGGTTTTGGTGAAATGTCAGATACCCCTGTCTAGTTGTACAAATAGTTAATAAGTGGGAAATTTTTAGACCCCACAGAATTTTTATTACTTTTAGGTTAGGTAAATGTTTCAAGAGAAACACTGTAATAGCTGATCCTGCCTACAAGCAAGGATGATCACTTCACAGCCCCCATTCTAGTCCTAAGTGTTATGGTTGAATTAGTATATATCCTTACTCTTTTCCTTGCTGTAGCAAGGAATACCTGAAGTGACAAGAAATTATATGCACCTTTAAATTTAGCCAGCTTCTAAAGCAGCATTTGAGGATTGAAACTATTGCATTCTGACAGTCAACACTATGGCATATTTTCAGATATTTTTGAAAACAGTGGGATGCATTAAGCTTTCTGGTAAGTCAGATCTCACTTAAAAGCTTTGGGAATTCCACTGGCACAACTGCTCTTTCAAGAATGTTGAGCAGCACCAACATAAAGAAATTAAATCCTGTTGTTGAAGATTCCTGCAAATGGACAAACTTCTGCATCTGGACTGCTTTAATTTGTAAAAGAATGAAAAAAAAATCCATCTGTATTATATATTTCTGTTACTTTAGTTTTTATGAGAATAAATCTATAAAACAAACTATGAGCAGGCTCTGAGGCTGTATTTCTGATTTCCCAATGAGTCACAGTAAAGACATGTGACTATATAGAAGAAAAGCTAAATTTCAGAGTGAATACAAAACTTTATCACTCAAAAGGCACTGAATGTGATTTGTCTCACTTTATCACTGTTTTGACACGTGTCCAGTCTAAGGCATTTAATGATAAGTCTGGTCAATTTAAGAGACTGGTAACTGCTGATGAGTTCACCTAATCTAAAATAAAAATCTGAGGGGTGGGATGAATCATCCATGACAGAAACAAATCTTTCTTCACTTGCTGTTAAGAGCAGATCTCAGTAGCTTTCACAAGACTAAAGCCATATGAGATTCACCTAATGATTCTGTGATGCTGTGCAACTAGAAGTAAAGCTAGAAAAGAACTTGCTTTTACTATATGGCAATAATTTTGATGTAGAAAAAGTGCAATGTATTGTATTTATGTCAGATTTTAGATGCCTAAACAAACGTAGTAATATCAGATTTGGTGTATTAGTGTAATTTCTCAGTCCCTCTACCCTTTTAATTCCATGTCACCTAGTGAACTGAGATTCCACTAGAGTTACTAATTGTATTTTTCTTCTCACCAAGTGAAAGGTCTTTGAGGTTTTATGACACCTTCTAGTACAGTACAGCTGCCTCTTACATCAGCATGGTTGAGTCAATTATGGCCCAACAGAAAGGAGAATACCTTCAGGTCTACCATGTACATGATTGTCTTGTGCTTCTTACATCTTTAATGAAAGTGAACATACTTTACCCCTACCTATCGTAATAAATGGAGTGCCAACACTGTATTTTTTTTCCTAAATCTATTTTTAGACAAAACTGTGCCGTGCTCACTGTTGAACAGATGTCCAATTCTTCTCTTCAGCTTGCAAAAAAAAAAAATAATGCCTACTTCTTCAGATCTATCATATTGAGATAGGCAAAGAGGGATCAAGAGCATGGACAAGTTATGAGGAAGGGAAGTCTGAAAATTGGACCTCAGAAGGCATATCACCTTTTTTTGTTATAAAGGGAGACAATTTGACTATCCTTCGATATCCTGATAAGACAGAAGCACTTGAATTGATACTGAATGTGTAGAGAACAAAGAAATAATATATTTCTCTATATACAACATGCTATGAAGATAATTATTCTAGTTGTTGAACCATAAAGAAGGACCTAGATACATGAAAACTGCTTTAAGAAAAATTTAGGGCTATAAATAGTATGCTCATTAGATACCTTTCTTTTTGATCTCATATCTTCACATACCTCCAAGTTTATTTCTGACAAAGTGTAAAATAGTCAAAACCTTTTGATGCTTCATGCTTAGTGTGGAAAAATGTCAAGCTCCAGGACATAGAAGACCCTTACAGAACCCAAGGTCTCACACACACTGCCACAGTTTTACCCCATGAATCAAGCCCCACGAATCCAGTCACTCACTCCCCCACCAGTGACATCAGGGAGAGAACCAGAAGTGTAAAAGCTGGGAAACTCTTGGGATGAGATAAAACAGCTTAATGGGAAAGGCAAAAGCTGCCCATACAAGCAAAGCAAAACAAGGAATTACTTCACTGTTTTCCCTCTCTTTATATACTAAGCATGATGTCTGAAATATTCCTTTGATCAGTTGGAATCATCTATCCTGACTGTGTTTCCTCCCAGTCTTCCATGTATCCCTAACTTCCCTCTTCAGTGTGTCAGTATGAAAACTCGAAAAACCTTGGCCCTGTGTGAGCCCTGGTCAGCAAAACCAAAAACATTTCTACATTATCAACCCTGTGTACAGCACAAATCCAAAACACAGTCTCATACCAAGCACTGTGAAAAAAGTTAATGCTACCCCAGCCAAAATCAGCACACATACTCACAGCATGTTTAAGTTTTAATAAATAACACACACACAAAAAAAGGACACCCTGGATTTTTAATTATTGTACTGAAAAAGGCATTATACCTCTCAATTTTGCTATACTGTTGACATTGTTGTCAATGTTTCTTAAGCATGTTTGGAATATGTCTGAAGGAATCAGCTTCCTCAAAAAAGCAGATTTTGTTGTCAGGTCACATTACAAACTCAAACTCTAAATGGGTCTATGGAATTGAGTAACCATCCCAACACAAGATATTGCAATGTGACAGCATGAATTCATGGACACCATATTCCCACAGTTTTGCCTGTAACTAAATATACTCAAATTATTTTTTAACAAGGTATCCAAATATACTGTTTTATCAGATGAAATCACCTTTCTATTATAAAAGATTTTATATCAGAATTACTGTGTATGAATAACATTCTTCTAAACATTTCAAAAGAAAAAGCCGTAAAAAAAGAAGGTTGTAAACCCACTGATTAAGAGAAAATAGGAAAATATAATTGAAAAGTTTTATCTTTGTCTTAATTTACAGGTTTTTTCTCATCCTTTTCAACGTTTTTCACACTTTGTAGATAAACTTGGATTTTTACTAAGATTCCATGTGTTGGCAATTTTTGTCTTACAGAAAATATCATAATGAAAATGCAGTCAAAACAATGGGATTCAGTTATTCATCATAAATGCATTTGTGGTTGCAATGGTTTTTTGCAGGTACCTTTTTTGAGTGATTAAGATATAACAAAGATATAGTGTAATACTGTTAAAGGATTTCTATTACTAATTATTTTTACTGCCTGAATTTGTTAATAAAAGGAGTGAAAACTCCACTTAAATGAAAAATTATAACTAAAATGAAATTAACAATACTTCATTAATAAATCAAAATAAACTTCATTTGGCATGTTTGTGCTGTAGATAAGGAACAGTTCCAATGAAACAGCAATTATTAATAAAAAGCAGACAAGTGACACATAATTTATGAATGCTCTGTCTGCTTCATTTAGCATATGATAAAAGACTTCATCATGCAAAATTTTAATGTGTAGATACCAATATGCTTATTCATTTTTGTGATAACACATAGCCATGCTAAAATTCTTCATAAATACTTCACATATGGAATGCATTCAGAGAACCATGTACGTGAAGGGTTAATAGTGAACCACATTGCAAGTTACTGAATTGCAGCACCACTGAAAGGGGTGACAGCCCATACAAGTGCTTCTATCACTGGGTGAAGTTCAGGGCTTAAATTTCTCATCATCTTGTCCCTCAAATTTGGCTTTCTCTTGTTTCTTCTCCTTACATATGTTTTAAGAAAGAGCTAGTCAGTGAGTCAAAGGACACGTCCAAATTCATAATTGCTCTGAGAGCAACAAACAAAAAAGACAAAAAAAAATTAAAATTAATTTAAATAATTAAATTGAAAGTAATTTTGTCCTTTTTCTCTGATGGGGAAATCAAAGTCCTATCTAGCCAACAGTAGCTTTTTAACCACCACACATTCTCCTTCCAACATGGCATCTATGATGAGATGTGTCTTTATTTCTATATTATTAAAATATGTGGGCTCTCCATCCCACACCAACTGGACTAACTCCTACACTCCAACCTCTTCTTCAGACTCTTAGCTATTCAACAGATTGAAGAAACCTCCATTCACTTTCCATGCCACCATGATCGCACTGAACGCCTCTTCAGATGTCCCTAGTGAATTCTCTGGAGTTAACTGACATCTATTGTGCAATTTCTGTTCAGCCTTCTGACAGTACTGAAAGCCACATACATGCAAATGGTATAAACAGTACAAATGGGATGAACTCTCAGATTAGAGCACTTATCCATTACAGTTATCAATGTTTGCATATAATTAGAATCACGTATTGTAATGTTGTAAGAGTGGCCTGGTCAGTCAAGAGAGATAAGAGGTGAGACCTGTTTGTTTCCCCAGCAATTGCAAATATTCTCCAGATATGAAGTTAGGATGAACCCATAGGAAAGATGATGCATGAAAAAGGGGGAAAGAGCATCACATAATGTCAAGAAACTACTGAAAGCAAAGGAGTTGCTCAGCAGAATTCATTTTGCATACATGTTAGCTTACAGCTGTATTGAAATCCTTGAGCAAGCTAGGTGAGTGAGTGGATTAGGATCCTGGAAGTACATTTAGAAATAGCTTGGGTAACTAAGCAGTGCACTGCTTTGCATTAGCTACACCAGAAGGGTCAACTAGATTGAGAGATACAACCTGGAAAGGAAAGTCAGAAGGATTTCAATTCTTCTGTCAACTTCATGAACATTAACAATCTAAATGAAAAAGTCACACAGTACACACCAAAGATGGGGTAAAGTAAGCGCAGTCTCTTCTAGGGCACTAAAACAGCACACCAGTAAACCAGACTAGAAACTCTTCCCACCCAAATAGATAATTAGACATATTTTTGCTCTACTTTGACCAGAGGCAGAAGATACCTAGCAAATAGTAATACTAGAGTAGATGTATAATAGTATTTTCCTTGGAAAATCAAAAACATCAGAAATAACTTTCCTGAACTGAGGCTCTCTTTCTAATTAGTAATCTTAAAAAAATTCTTCTTTCATGAGTTTAAAAAATTTTTAAACTCTGTAAAATACTAACATCCAAAACATTTAGGAGTGAATGGGCTCCACTGTTTAGTAGCATGCTGTGAGAGGAATCATAGCCTTTATTTTGTCTTCACCTGCCACTTGATAGGTTCATTTGCTTGACCTCATTTGCATACGAGAAGGTATTGCACAGTCATTTCCTATTTTCGTTCTTTATGATACTCCTGATTTCATGGCTTTCTCTTGAATCTCAAATCATACAATATTTTACAGCCTGACAAGCCCAAGCCTACACTGTCATTCATCAGAAAAGAAATATTAAAACTGGGCTATCTTTATTTGTGCTGTCTTATAGAGGAATGAAATAAAGCAAAAGTGCACTAAACATTCACATCTTTTCCTGATATAATTTTTTTTATTTTCAAAATTTTCAAGAAATGAATGTGTTAATTTCCACTGTACTTGCGCAAACAATCTAAAACACAGATTTCCTGTGAGGGTACTCTTGCTTAAGTGTTTATTTTAGAACAGGTGTCTGAGCTCTGAAGATCTGCAGTTCCCAAGAAAATGGAAGATCTCTTTGGTAGTGGCTTTTCAATAAAACTCTGGGGCACTTTATATCAGGGGTTTAGAATGCAAGGTTAATGTGCTGCAGACTGTTGACTCCAGTGAACATATGCAGTGCTGCTTGACTCTTAAAAAGCATGTACTTTGTTACTAGTGTTTAGTAATAAACACTAAGAATAAGGTCTGTGCTGAAATAATTCAGAATTAAACATCTGGTTCCCTTTTAGAAGTTCTTTCCATAGAGACAGCTTCTGTGCAAAAATCTGGCTGTGCCCAGGTGGCTTAATTTGAATATGGCCATTAAACTGAAATAGAGTAGCCTTTTGCATATGTCAGGCCTGGAAGCCTCAGTAAATGCTTGAGTACTTCTAACACATAGATTGCAAGCACACAGATTGACCACATCCAACTATTCTGCAATGGAGAGGCATAACCCTCTACAAAATCGGACAACCACAGGAGATCTAGATAGATATTTGTATCTATCTAGCAGATTAACATACCAAATTTATGGCTGTGAAAATAAAGAAGTATAGTATGAATTAATGAGATATGAGGCCTAAGAGCACAGCAGAACAGCAGAACCCAATAAAACAATTCATCTCCTGACAAAAATAATCCATCATCAGACATCTGTTGAGAACTTAACCATTCATTTTCCACACCATGATATTCAGAGAACTTGTTATTGGCACATGACTAAGTTTTATAATGAAACAGCTGTAGAGGTCAAGGGAATAGCAATGGGATAACAGGACTCAGTGCTAAAAGCTGATTTCAAGCCAGACCTGTCTGCTACTGGCTGAGCATTATTTCCACATGACCGTGCAGCCAGCTGAGCCAGCAATTGCTTTCTCAATTCACTTCCTGAAGAAAAAAGCCAACATTACATAAGCCAGTATCACTGCTGGCCTTTCTTGATTTGATCATCAGCACTTTTTAAACTTTGTGCATAAAGTCCATCTCTCTTCTTTCAGTGAATAAAATAAGAATTGCCTCGTCACACTTGCCTTGCTGAGTATGACAATGCCAGATATTCAGGTTTCCACATGCATCCACATACACACACATATTACAGGTACTCACCATCTCCCTTTGCATCATCTCTGGTGGGCAGATGGTCGGTACAAAGAACACCAGGTGAGGATTGCAGGAGGACTGTCTGAATGCACACATAATAAGCGCATTCCAGAGATGGGATAGCTGAGTAAGACCTTCATATGTACTTCTGTGATTAAAAAATCTTTATGCATAGCCAAATTTCCAGCTTCTAGTGGAAAGCCTAAAAATATTTATAATTGCTCCACTCTTGAGAACATGGGGTTTACAGTTCAACATCTACCTTGCTTTATGGGGCAGGCACTATGTCAGACTTCTCAGTTTGGGATCTTTGCTCTGGGATTTCCCAGCAGAAGGGTCAAATGAAGATGGACTTAGCTCTGCTTTCGCAGCTCTAAACCTGAAGACACTTCCTTCTGGGAGCATCAAGATGAATCAAAATCCAAAGTTCTCAGTTTGGTCCTTCTCAGTTTGGTCCTTCTCAGTTTGGAATGTGTACTAACATGATAAAGCCTGATTTAAATCAAAAGCCACATATTTGGACTAGCAGTAATCTGCTAATATTAGGTGATTAATTTATGGTATACTATTAAGAAAAGGTTCTCCTGTGCATGCTGACTGTACAGAAGTTCACCTCCCCCTATTGTTCAAAGCTCATTGGATCTTTGGGCTTGTCAAGGACAATTTCTGACTTATCAGAGTGTATCCTCATTTCTCCCAGGGTTATTTATCAGCAAAATACTTCCATCTAGAAGGGACATTTGGATTAATATATATTGTATTCACCATTGGCCATTCTGTGCACTGACCTTTGCTGAAGTTTTGTTGTCTATCCTCCATTATATTGCAAACAATTATGACTAAAGCAAACGTGGTGATCCTTGACACGATTTATTTGTTTTAATTAGGTGCTTGGAAGTGATACATCCAATGTCCACACAAATACCAAAGCAAAACTAACAGTAATATTTCAATTCCTGCGACTAAAACATATACACTAAGCCAAATGCACTGAGCCAAAATCCAGTATCCTCTGTAAGACAGATAACATTGACATGCTATCAGGAAAAGAATGTTCATTTGTATGAGGAAAGCACCTTTTCAGCAGGCTCCAAGGTGAAATGACTTTGGATTTTGATTCATCTTGATGCTCCCAGAAGGAAGTGTCTTCAAGTTTAGAGCTGTGAAAGCAGAGCTAAGTCCATCTTCATTTGACCCTTCTGCTGGGAAATCCCAGAGCAAAGATCCCAAATGTTTAAGAGTCTGTCAATGCTCAGCTGTGCTCATTCATATCAGATAGTTTTGTTGACTCTCCCTTAGAATCTGGTTCATAATTAATGTTAGAATTTGCTGCCTAATGAGAAATGTATCATAGAACCAGAGATTTCATAAAGAAGAAAAAGACTGATCATGTGAACATATACTGTGTATATAATGTGTTGAACTAACAGCCTTCATCAAGATCTATATATCTCAATAAACTGCTCGTGAGATGCTATTAGGAAATCCCTGACAGAATCTGAAGTGAGATCCTGAGTCATCATTTTTTCTCATATGGCTCTGGCACAGGAACACTTGGCTCCTTTCCATCAAGAACACAACAGCTTCACCCTCTCTCCATTAAAGAACAGGTATATTATGAAGTGGTCTGACAGCTGTACCACTTTTCTCCTTGATATATTCTGGTGCATCAACAACTAAGTTACCACACTACGTGATTGCCTCCCACCAGATACATCCTGAGTGGGGTATATCTATTCCATCCATGTATAAATATTTAATGCAGTCAGTGAAGATAGAAACTGATTCTGATTGCTCTGAATCACCTTCTGAAAGTGCTCATCACTCCCCATGGACTAGAGAGGTAGCCTAGGCAAACTTAGCTACCTGTATTAAGTTCCTTACTTATTCCCAAAGAATAATAAATACAAGGTCTGCAAATAAATGTCTGAAACGTGATTCCTGTGGTTTGTGAAACAGAAGTAGCTGAATGAAGAATCACTGTCAAAACATCCAAAAGTCTAAGCCAGTCCTTTCAAAAGTAATGCCAATGATTTATCTGTATGACTATTTACATGATTTTTGGAACTTCTTAGGTTTTGCATTGACATTTGTTGTTTGATATACACTGTGGAATAAATTCACTCATTCCAGTACCACTCTTCTACATTCTTAAATGTATCTGTAGTAGATTTTTTATTTCTTAAAAGGGCCCACCATTCTCCACCATCTCCAAGATTCTTTCCAAAACACTTTTGTCATCAGACTTTCTTTTTCACTAGTTTAGCAACACATTAATGGAGTTAATTCTCTCTATATAAAATTTTCATGACACATCTTTGCCAAAATTGGCATTGCACACTGCCCTATTATTTTAAATAGACTCACCTGGAATCATGTTCTTCAGAAGATTAATAACAAATTTTTTAACTGTGTGCATCTCTAAAATATGGAAAGAAAATTAGCGTAATTACACATAAGAGCAAAGGAATAGAAAGGTAAAGATATTTGTTGGAGATCATAATGGAGAGCAGTGTTATTAACGCAGAATGAACAAATAAATAAAGGAGACAAAAACTAGTGTTGCTCTGCAGCAGCTGAATTAATATAACCCTCAGTTCCTTCCACGACAGTAGTTCCCTTCCATAGTCTTATAATTTTCCCTGTCTCAGATGTCTACCAAACCCTTATGGCCTGCTCCCACAATGTCATGACCCTTCGACCCTACTCCATGGCACACTGTATTTTTCCAGCAAATTAAGAGGAGCTCAAGACTTTCCCTGTTGAAGATGTTCTGCAGAGCACCACCACTTGGATGACTGCAGCTCCCATCTCCACATGATTTTGTACCAAGACAAGCACCATCTCTTCCACCTACAGACTACTTCATGCGACATTTGCTGGAAGAAAGTCAATTTCAGAATTTACTCCTCTGAAAAACTTTGTTGAAATTGGCCTAACCATTCACAACTGCATAAAGAAAACAGTCATGAGCAGTCATAAAGTCTGATCAGTACCTTTAAGAAACTGATATCAACAAAGTGCTCATACAACTTTGCTTTATGGAAGGCTTTCTAGTACTCAAGGTCTGTCCATAAAAATCACAGATTTGTGGTTTAACAATATTTCTGCACCAAACTGGAAATTTTTGATGACATAATATATTGCTATTACCTCATTATTTTCACATTACTATCTACTGTGTATAGTTCTCTTAGGATGATATTTTGTCCAAAAAGGTAATGAAAAACCAGGTAAAATTCAAGAATTCAGTAATTTTCCAATTTCCACTTGCATTAATGAATTTCACCTTCCCTATCTTTTTATTTGGTCAATTAATGACAAATAAATTACAGACCTTTAATTTATGGAACCCAAACCAACTCTGCTACTTGTCAAAGAAACCTTTCACCTCAAACATTTTCTTGCAACAATTCCTTTTAATGGGTGCTTTTTGACAATATTTAATTTCCCTTATTTCCTGTCCTGATTCTCCTGCACCTTATTTAGCAAAGAGTGGCAAAAGAACAGCTTTGGTGGAGGAGACTCTTTATTTCACTTTCTCTTCAAGAATCTTTGATTTTGAAAATACTCTAAGTTTGAATTTAAATCCTGTTGAATAAAAATTTTTGTGGAGTCTGCAACCAAATAAATGGTTAAACTAAAATAATACAAGGATTATTTAAACAAGTTAAAGTTAAATTTAAGACAATTATTCTGAAATAACAAAAAACTACTTGTTCTAATAATAAAAATGTAAGGTGTGACTCCTACAGGCTAGTTAAGTGGACTTTTGCTAGCATGGAAGTGGCATGACCCCACTGAAATAACTGGAGAAACAAGGTTTCTCTATCTCATAATTTACAGACCAGTGGTTTCCAAACAGAAATATCTCACAGACTTTAGTCCACTTACTAATTACTTTTATAATTTCACTCCATATAGAGGTGAAGTGAAACATCTACAGATGCTGAATTATATTGGTACTGTGCAATCAGTATCAGAGGTGTGGTATTTGCCTGAACTAGCAATTCTTTTCTGTTTATGGAATGTCAGAGAAATAATGCATATGGAAGTAGTATTATTGCCTATCAAAGTACAATTTTCACTAGAACAGAAGCTTCAAAAGTATGAAGAAATAGAAGTAATTTGTCATCATGCTTTGTGAGAGCTAGTTGGTGAAAATCAGAAACGCTGTTGATTAGACATCATTTGGTGTTTAAATTGTAATTTCTTGATGGGGAATGGAAATATTTGAACATGTTAATGAACCACATTTGTCCCACAGTAATTTTTCTTAGGTTGAAAATATCAGCATTGGGACAGTAATAGTTCTCTTTGATTCCTCTTCCCGTTTTCTAAAACCTCTGAAAACAGCAAGATAGCCTGCTTGGATTAATAATTAATAATTAGTAATTTAAAATTATTAATTAATAAGAAATTAATAATTTCTCTGGATAGATTCTTGTAACATATTAAGAAAGCCCAATTGTCCTTTCTCATGTCTTTTTTGGTTTGTCCCTATCAGTCAAATTCAGGTAAATATTCACAATTTCTTCTTTTATTCATTCTCCAGCTATTTCACTTGGAATAGAAAGAAACCCCCTCTAAAAATAATTTCTGGAACCAAACAATTTTTTCTTTGCAATCCAAAAGCATTGTGCAATTTTCCCCAGGATAAATCTCAAAATGAAGGGCAAAAGCACAAAATCTGTGCACTCAAAAGAGTACTTTTCTTAAATTTTTATGCAGTGAAACGACTCCCAGCTGTGACATATAATTGCTACCTTTTATAAAGAATTTGTATAGTATATAATATTTCTATATATAATATTTCTAATAACAGAAAATTGTTTAGGCAGCATGATGCCTTCTTAAATTGCTCAAATATTATGCTACTTTTAACTATGATAGACTGGTTTCTCAGTTCCTCACTGATATCTCTGCTTATTACATGTTAGAATAAATCACTCTGTCATTTAAATTTTAAGTCTTAGATCCCAGTGACTGAATGTAAATGTTTTTTCTAGGATCATGTAAATGGTTCACCATGCAATGTCTTAAAATATGTAGACAATTTATCCAAACAGGAAAGATACTTACTTGATTTTATGTCTGATCTTTTCACTGCTAGGGGGGCTTGAATTTCTTCAATTTTCTAGTAGAAAGAACTTTGATGAAACATAAAATGAAACTATAATTGCTTCTCATGTGTGAAAAAGATCCCTTTTGTAACCCATTGGAAATCAATATGCCGGGCTGGGGAGCACATTTAGAGAAATGATGGTTCAGAAGGAAGTTCTTCAGCAAAATTAATTTACTTTCCTAAAAACATTGTTGAGAACAAAATAACTAGGACTGTAATAATGAAACTTTTATAAGACCTAATAAAGAATAACATTATCAATTCAGGGATGATAGGAAAGAACTAGATGATCCTCAAGACTGGAGTAACAGGAAGGAATGCTACTGAGGACTACAAAGTAGAAGGTTGTTCACAGAGAGACTGTGACCTGATAGCTAATAATTCTTAAATGAAAAAGCATGAAAATGAGGACTAATGTTTGAGGGAATGGTTATCCATATGATGCAGCTATGCAAACATACACAAAATAATGTATTTGAGCAAAAAATACTGATGCAGTTCCCTGCAGATGAAAAAGCAAAAAAAGCAAATTATAAAGCAAATATTACACTTCTAGCTTCTTATTTGGACTACATTGTTTCTCCTAACAACAATGTCTGCTGTTCATCTGAAGTACTAACTGATCTAAATTAAATATATCTTTACTTCAGATTTAAAATTATGACAATAAATAACAATCGTCCCAGAATCCATTACCTGCTCTAATAAAACCTATATATTGTTTGCTGAAAAGTCACCCAAATTTGTTCCTGTGGTTTAGATTTCAGCTCCTGAGGGCACAGCAATTTGTTCATTGGAATAAATCACTAGAAAAGCAGTTTTATTCACCATGGCCACATACTTCATGTCAATTTCCCCTTAGTGGGTTTTTACATCTTTCCTAATGCATTATTCAGTTATTAGCTATAATTAAATCCAAGTCAAATTTGAGTTCTTTAAGATATGAACCTGTCCTTTTCCACTTCCTGAAATCAGAAAAAAAAATTCAAAATAAGGGAAAACAGCACTTTGTTCAGAGCAAAGAGAGATGATACATTTGTAACAGTCTCCCTTAAAAGTGCATATTAAAATTTCTAAGACTGCTGAGAAAACAGGATGAAAGTTAACTTAAATAATTAAACATACCTAGGGCATCTCACCTATGTACTGCACTGACTTTCAAAGTAGTTATTTCTGAAGAGCATTTCACAGGAGAAATCTGGGGTCACTGTGACTTCACATCCTCTGTTGAAAAATAAATAATTCAACAAGTAATGACCTGGCTACATTGTGGAAAGAATGCACTGAAACAGTGGAGAAATGGAGAGAAATCCAGTGGTGAACAGAGTCATTTTTGCTTTTCTGATGAGGGAGATAAAAAAGCCCAAACTTTTCTCCAGTGACACTCTCTCAGATTTTTGGTAAGGACCTTGCTCTGCTTTATTCTCTCTCAAAATGTGTTATACATACAACATTACCAGGAAAAAAATACTCTTTCTACTTTCCTCATGAAAACTCATACATTCCCTATAAATCATTCCACAGTCAAGCAGTTCAGTGCTGGTTCCTGGCATCAAACTATGAACTCTTAACCTCCAGTTCCTTAATTTCTTGTGGAGACTTGTTCTGCAATGCTAGCAAAGGCAGAAACAGATGAAATGACCCATTGCCTCTATTGTCAAGGCTCAGGACAGTAGATTATTCTGTACCTTCTAGATATTTCATATTTAGATGGAAATTAGATATCTTTAGCTGGAGAGAAGCATAGATGGGTGTCAGCGGCAGCATTCTGGAAGGAAAATTAAGGCACAGGGTAAACAAGAGTGAAAAAAAGAATGTTTCATTCCTGCCAAGTGACCAGTTCACTCTCTTCATGATTCCTATTGCAGATTAAAACACGAAAGAGGATGGGCAGTGATGTGGTAGGATTGGCATCCAGGCAAAAGGTGATGCACAAGGCTCTAAACAAGAACCACCAGTTCTTGGTTCTGATGGGTGAAAATGGTATGGTGAGAATATGAATAAGATCCTTCGGGCCAAAGGGTCTGCTAAAGTCCCCAAACTTGAGAAAATTCTTCTTGATATTTGTCTTAAATTCTATGTTTTCACTCCCTAATGCATCAGGCTCAAGGCAAGAAACCACTGGAGAGACAGAAATCGCTGTGTTGTTGGTCCTATATCAAAGCAATTCCATGCAGAGCATAAGGACAGTAGAAAAAGGTTCTTTCAAAGATGTCTTTACATGTCTTTCCTATTGAAGTTACATCTGATTTTGCTTCATAACTAAGTGCATAGACAGTAATTTTTCTACAAGTTAAAGTAAGATCTTGCTCCACATTTCTAACAAAAGGCAGAGCTTGCATAGGTCCATGTAATTTCATTCAGGCTCATCAGTGACTTTGCAATAGGAAATCTTATTGTCTGAAACTGCACTATTTGTAAGATTTATGGCATTTTAATTACATTTTTTTACTGTCTTGTTTCTTCTGAGCTGAAATTCTACAATAATTGAGGGAGAATAATTGTAAATCTTTAACTTAGCTTCTAACAATGTTTTTTTCTCTGGTTTTCATTCTATGTTCCTTGAAGACTCTGTAATTAGTCCAGCATTGGATCATCAGCATAAAATCAGAAAGTGTGACAGTTTCTGGTGATAAAGTGTTATCAAAAAAGCTGCAGAATGGAAAAATATAATCATATTTCAGTGACTTTGCTCAATGTTATGCCTAAACCTGTGAGAACACAAAGGAAGGATAAGCCTCTAGATATTTTATAATCTTTTAGATCCAGAAATATAGCTTCTCATGGAAATCCTGTCCCGAGCAACTCAAGCAGAAAGCTTTTACCTGAGAAAAATACACCAGTTTCATTCAAAGCATTTTATGTGATGAAATGACTATTTTCTCAATGAAGGGGATGGGACTGTAAAATATATAAATAAACAGTCATGTACAAAGTTTCTAACAATATTAAATAGTTGAGATTTTGAAGAAAATCTTCAAGAAATCTTGAGTAGGACAACTGCCTAGAAAGCCACCAATACATTATGGAAAACAAAAAAAGGCACTGTCATTAACCTTAAACAGCATAAGAATAAGGATTCTGAACCAGCCCTTTCAGATGTTACATTTTAAGGAGGAAAAAAAAGCAAAAACAACTATGTGGTTTTAAGATTAAGTTTGATAGGTTTATGAAAAGGAATTTTGCTGGAGTCATGATATTGGGACAGTAATTACCATGATACTATCTGTTACAATTTTGTATAAATTCTGACTCTCAATGCTTGGACAAAATGTTTGGGCAAACTCCTTGTCCTTACACTATTTCAAAGATCCTGAGACTTAAACTATCGGTTGGTAGCAGCATGTAGAAACATGTGAAAGTGCATCAGGTGGCTATACAGCACATCTGTCTTGTCCATCACCACACTCACCTCTGGAAGGCAGGACCCTGCCAGGCAGGCTGCTGGCTGCAGTACCCTCTGTGGGCAACTGGGCTGCTCAGAGACAAGGAGTGGAACACGTGTTCTTGTGACCCCTGCAATAACAGACTGGCCTGAGGAAGCAGAAGATGCTTTAGAAAAAACATCTGGTCCAATGCCAACAAATTAAACAAAATCCTATTTAGTTCCTGCTGTGTGGAGAGTACAAATACAGAAACATTAGTGTGTGCACTGCAGAAAGATATGCTCCGAATGAGCACAGACTTGAATTCTTTTATAGTTTCAGTCTTCAGACGGTTGCAAAGTATAGTCCTTGGTAAAAATCATTGCAAAGTCTGAGCTCAAAATACTAGATACTAAATGTGTGATTAAAGAAATAAGCCCAACTGCACAATTAAATGAGAGTGAAGGACAGGAAGAAAAACTAGATCCCATCCTCCATAGTAGCTCTGTGATTTTCTAATATTAGCAGAGAGCTAGCTTTATTCCTGTTTGCTGCTTTGAGTCAAAAGTCCCAATATTCTCTTTGCCATCTGTTCCATAGGCAGCACTTCTACTCCTCCCAAATCAAACATCATCCAGCCTTCCCTTGGCCCCAAACCCATCCTTATCTCAATAGGAGATGCAGTTGCTATGGCTGGGTTGGGTGCTCTGCATGGATGCAGCCAAAGGTCACAGGCTGGACCACTCTCTCACCAGACCTATGTGCAGAAAACACAAAGGAAATGCTCATAACACCCCATCCACAGAGATGGAATATGCACCATGTCCTTGCTGAAATTCTCCTCAAGCAACGTATGCAGAAACTAGATAAATTAGGATGGAGGCTCTGAGAAAAATAAGCAATTCATACAGCTCCTAAAAAATGTATGTATTTGTTACAGAATATTTAAATTATATATCTGTAGAGAGGCTGAGATATTAGAAGAAAATATTTGGGTTTTAAATATAAAAATTGTCCAAATTAACTTTGATATTTTTTGTTTTGATATTTTCTAACAAAACTCTTACATTTTTCTGCTTGGAAATGACTTCATTTTTAAATTAGACTTAATATAGTTGATCTAAACACAATCATCTTTTCTAGATCTTTATGAAGACTTTTTTATAAATTAATGTAAAACATAATTTGTTTGAATCAAAGATGCTTTGGACTTCCAGCTTGCAAAGTCTTGCAATGCTTTATTCTAATTTAAAATAGATTTATTTTGATTCTTAAATCCATTTTCGAGTAAAATGAGAGAAGTTCTCATTTCCTCCTGAGGTTGTCCCTGCAGCTACAACTTATAAAGAATTTTTATGTAAAAAATATCTCCATCTGTGTAATATTCAGGTTATGGCTACTGGAACAATCTTGTTTGAGATTTCAAGTTACTGAAAGATGTATTATTTTATTATGCAGACAGGGACTTTTACTGAGATGCATGCTTCAGTTTCTTTTTCAGTCTTTGAGAATGGCTGCTACATTGTGTGCAAACCTGGAAGAAAGAAAACAACATGTTATCAAAATAAATCTCACTCAACTGAAAAGGGCCAAGCAGAGGTTAATCCAATTACTTAATGGTTGTCTCCTTTGGCCTCTTCCTTCAGGCAGCTGTGCTTTTGTATATTCCATTTCTGTCTGCTAACATGATTCTTTAAAGTTCTTACCTTCATAAGGGAAAAAGTACTTCATTGTTGTCTCCAAAAAAAATTTTTTTCTATTATGGAGGAACGGAAATATGGTCAAAAATTGTGCATAGAGTGTTGAAGTTACTCCTTTAAATCAAATACTTAATTTTCATTTAGAGTGAACAGACCACTGCTCTTAAATTTGTTTGACTTGTTCTTGAGGTCAGAACTCTAACTGAATTAAATATATTGTAGGAATAACACTCAAAATTTGATCAGTAACATTAATTGATTTGATTGATAACATTAATGTTTGACTCCAGTAAATACTCCAGAGAAAGTGTGATAAATAGCAATAGGAGTCAAATATTTAATGCTAAATCAGTAACCTGCACAAAATTATAACTGTCCTACAGGGAAGGAGGGCAGTAAATGAGCAGTGAATGAGATGGCTGGGGCAGTTAATCTTTGGCATCCACTTGTACCCTGTGAAATAATCATTCTGCTGCCTTTAGGACATGCCAGGATGTTCATAGCTAGAGTACTCAGAACTAGACCTCCTGTGCAGATGCACAGCACTCCTCTCTCATCTTCACAAACATCCTTGCAGTGATTTCTGGCACTAGCTGAGGTGGGCATTATTTATTACCCAGTCAGCCTGACTCAGTATTTTTCTCTCCCTGTAATAACATTACAATATTTATGCTATAGACATCTTTCAGAAAAGCTTCTGCTTGATAGTGTATTCAGACACGAAAATCACTCTTCTTCACTGATAAATGAAAAACTTGCTTTCCCTGTGTGTTTTTGCTGTCCTTCACTCAGAGAGCAAAATTTTAAGTTATAGCAATGGAACTAGGAATACAGAAAACAAATTAAAAATAATCACCATAAGATCTGGGGATATGGACTGGATGAATAGGCTACAAGATGGGTAAATGACTTTCTGGACCAAAAGCTAGCTCAAGGTTGGGATCAAAGATTCAAACTTCAATAAATATAATTTTTAATGCCTTGGGACAGAAAAAGGAAGTATAGCAGTACAGGGTAGTAACTGGTTGGGTACCGATTCTGCAGAAAAAACATGTTAGAAAATAAGTTAAATATGAGGCAAAAGTGCATCCCTGCAATGAGGAAGGCTAACAGCATGCTGTGCTGAATTAACATGCCTACAGTAAGGGAGTTGTGGAAATGGTTATTCCCCTCTTCTTGACACTTCAGTGGAGATATGTACTGTCTCGTCCCCTGTTTTGCCATCCCTGTACAAAAAGTGTGACTGGCAGAGAGGCCAGAGCAGGGTCAGTCACACAGTTAAGGGCTTGCATGGGGAAAGGCTGAAGGAAGAGGTTTTTTTTCAGCCTGGAGAAGACAAAGAGTGGAGACTAACTGCAATCTTCCACAACCTAAAGTGCGGTTACAGAAAAGGCAAAACCAGGGTCTTCTCACAGACACAACAATCACAATTTCCAGTAAGGAAAAGAAAAGAAAACCACCATCAGAATGGTAAGCACCAGAACAGGTGCCCAGAGATACATCATAAGATCCATCCTCATTGATTTTCAATATTTGACTGGTCAGCTCCTGAGTAAAATGATGTGATTTGGAAAACAGTCCTGCTCTGTGCAGGAGGCAGTATCAGACCACCTACAGAGCTTCCTCCTAACCATAACTGCCCTGGGAGTCCCCCAGCCTAAATTCCAGCCCTGGTCCTGCTCTGTGTTGAATTAAGTTGCTACCATAGTAAATCATTATCAAGGTCATAAAAGCTGATCTATATGGCTTCCTACTCACTGCACAGGAGTTGTGAAACACATAAAATGGCAGATGTTCCTTCAAGGACCTAGCAAGCGTGACTTACCCAAGGTCATGCAAGTCTATAGGAGATCTGGAAAGAGAACTAAACACAGTTTTCCAGCCAACTCCCTGATTAATCAGCTATCCATTCACAGTATGGTAGCTGCAGCTTCTACAGAAACAGGCCTGTCTAAGCGTGCCTTCCATCTGCACACCAAATTTTTTTACGTTAAAAATATAAATCTTCAGTTTCAGCAAACTGGAAGCTTTACAAAAGAAACCCTGATGCTACGTCCAGTTCTTCTTTGTCTTTGAGTATGTATTTTTGTTCTTGGCAAAAGGTCAGAAGCATAACAATAATGCATTCATATCCCCTTCAGCAGAGATGTTATTTTGATTCAGCAAACTTCTATGATCTTAGCTGTAAACAAAAGACCCTGACCAAGTATCAGAGAAACAGAGATTAAAATGATGGAATGTTTTAGAAGGAAAGAAGCAATATAATAATAATTAAAGTATTTTCTATTCCTGTCTTTGTCTTTATGCAAAAGTATCATATAATTCCTGGTCTCTCTCATTAGGGCCTAATTAAAACTCTTGCAGATTCACATTGATTTGCAGATTTTTTTAAGTGCCTTATATTGCATCAAATATTATGGACATATTTATACAAAAGGGTGAATTCTATTACCATAGCAATCATGCCTGTGAGTTATAGATAATAAAATTGTAGATGTAGAAACACATCTTGTAAAGAGGGCAGTCAGAAATCCTGTCTGTATCCAACTCGGATCCAGAGTCCTCCACAGCCTTGGTGCATCACAGAATTTTTGCTTGTTTTTTAAAAACCCTTAGATATATGTTAGGGCTATAGACAGGCTGTAGGGTGTGATGAGCCAGTATTTTGATCTGATATAGCAATCCTATGTTACTGTGATAAAAAAAAATCTGTACAGATACAAGAATCCTTTTCTGTAATCAACCACATTCCTCACAATATTGACACACTTGTTCCTATGTAAGATGTTGATGTGGTGAAGAAAAATCAAAAGGCTCATGCCAACAATTATTTCTAAAGTACCCATCATTTTATAGCTTCAGAGAAAAATATGATAGGAGAAGAGAGGCTTTTAAAATTCTGCATTGATATTAGGTTAGCCATGCCCATCATTTTGCTTTTCCCTATGTCTGTTCAAATGTGAAGTGCTGAACACACAGATATCAGTAAGTGCAAGCTGTCCCTAAAAACCTGCCTCTCTTTCAAATATATGAGTTTTATTTGACCCATTTCCTTATGTAAAGGATAGATAAAATGCCAGAAATCTCCCTTTGTGAGAGAAAATTCCTTAATCTACACAGGTTTTCTGCAGTGGAGAAAATCATTGCTGGCAGGGTATGCAAACATATTTCAAAGAACACCTCCATGACTTGCAGTAACAGTTAGGCTTTAAAGACAACTTGTGCTCTTTGCAGGCAAATTTGAGTTTGCAAAGTCGTTCACAAGGCTCCCAGAGGAAGAGGCTAAAAGAGGAGATTCACCTGACTAAACAGCTATCTTTGCTATGTCACCACAGGATTCATTTCTCGTGAATGGAGATCTTGTATGCATTGTCAAAGGCATAGTTTATAAAACAAGCATCTGAAAGAGATGAACTGTAGTCATCTATTGTCTGCTATACAAGTCTATACTGTCTAGCCCAGGCAGACCCCATGCCTCTGCTTCTCCCCATAGCACATTTTTCCAGTATTGATAGAACTGGTACAAACGTGATTCTGGTAAATACTGTAATTGAAATTTTCTTGTATAAAAGTTCTTCGGTTTTTTTTACTGAGTATCATATATCCTTACACTGTGGTTCAATGGCTTAGGAAACTGATGCCATTTTTTTTGGGAAGGGACCTTTGGAAATTCCTGCTCCAGCCCTGCCCCAGTGCACTCAGCACTGCGGTCAGAGAGAACTGCTCAGTGCTGTGCCCCCTTGGGGCTGGAAACTCCCAGACCAGCGCTGACACAGCTTCCCTGGGCTCCCCCACACCTCTGCCCCTCTGGCCCCAGGGGAGAAATACATTTTCAACTGCTGTAGAACTGAAAGGAGACAATGCATAAAAAAGAGCTGGCTTTGTCTTTCCACATTACCAAACTTCCTAGGAGACCTGCTGAGGTACCTGCACAAAAGCACTGCTCCACCAGGGCATGTGCTCTGTGTCAGGACTCATTCCACTTCTCCTGTCCAGGAGGAGGTGACAGAGAATGTGGTGGTAGTAAATCCCAACCTCACTATAAATAAGAATTTAAGCTTTTTTTCCGGTCTGAAAGTGACCAAATAGTGCTGAGAATATAAAGTCAAGATAAGGTTAGAGATTAGTGTACAGCAGTCAAAGCTACTATCACTGCTGGTTTTACTACAGAAAAAAAGCAGAGCATTGAAGAAATATTATTTTTGGTACACTCAGCCTTCAAAAAATATGATTTTTCAGGCTGGCCTTTGATAATAGGTCTGTTTCATGCTCATTTCCTACTTTATACCTGCAATCAAAAAAGAACAGATCACCATTAAATGTAAAAAAACCCTCCAATTTTAAGTCTTAGAATTATGATTTCCAGACCTGTTTTTCTAACGGGATTTGGTTAGGTGAGCACAACAAAGTCATGAACTCATACTGTTTTGGAGTCTTCAGGGTTTCTTTCCTGTCATATTAAATCATGGCAGGGAAATAATAAAAGATATCTGAATGAGTGTCTTTTGGGCAATATCACATATGAATAATTTTTTGAGCATTGCTTCTGAGTCTTCAAAGTAATTATTTCATATTATTTATTTAATATCATGCTGGAAATGAATATTTCATGTATGTCTTTTGTGATAATACAGTATTTGGTCTGTACAGTTACCAAAACCAATATTATATGCACAAAATATTTTAGAAGATTCTACATTTATTAAAGTACATTCAGGTTATTGAATCCCAAATATGATATTTAAGTTCAAAATCACTGTGTTCAGGGGAAAAATAATTGAAACCACCATTGAAAAAAATCCACATCAGCTGAAAAAAACAAATTAATTCTAACAAGAACCAGTATCAGGTTGTTTTGTCCTTTCCTGTGGGCAGGTGGCGTAGATACATATGCATATTTCCAAAATGTCCTCTGGTACAAGTACATCAAGCTCTATGGTGATTAAATTCTGAATCAGACCTTCAGGACATATTTTATCACCCCTGAGATAATTTATTTTATGTGACTTGGAACCAGTTGTAGTTTTCTTGATTCCAGAGAAAGATATATTAGTTTACCAGAACAATTTCACATCACTGAGGTTAAAATGAAAAGTGGTATTACATTCCTGGCAAAGAGACACTAATTTAGAGCAGCCAGTGACAGGGCTTGCAAGATAGTAGATTGTAGAGTCATCTATTACAAGGCACATTTTGTTCAGATTTAACAATTCAATTGGTTCAAAAACCATGACCCAGGTTTCCAAAATCTCAATACCTTTAAGACTATAAGGATTAATTTCATCTAATTTAAATGTGGTTTCCTCATTTAATCTGTCCATCAGTCTCCACAATTCACTGCTGCACATTCACTAATATTAATCACATTTTGACAGATGTACTGGGGTCTCAGCAAGTTCCTGCAAGTGCAGGGAAAACCACGAGTCAGGTGGAGTGCCAGAGGTGAACCAGGTGGTGGAAAGGCAGGGGCTGGCTGGCTCTTTTCTTTCTTGCCCCACAGCAGCAGCAGCCAGCAGTCACCTTCTCAACAGTTTTGGATCAATTGGTGCCTGTCCAAGCACCATTATAAAGAAACAGGGTTAGCAAATGGGGTTCCTGAGGAAGATCAGCACCTTTTGATCTGTCAGGAAACCAAAGTTCCCATTCTAACCAACTGAGGAGGATTTGTAGGAAAATGGGCGGTGTAATGGTAAGGAACACAGAATGGTTGCAGAGAGTAGGAATTATGATGGTGGAAGAGCAAGAAATGCTGTGCTAGAGTTCAAGGGAAAGTAGGGCTCCTCAGTTCTGCTGTGCACAGAGAATTGAGTTCTATTGTTAAATCCTCCTTGTGTTGTGTCCTCAGGCTATCTTGCAGTCAAGTATTCCAGCCTTTCTCTGAAAGTAGGAAGGTTTTTTTAAGTTTTCTCATTGACAGCTAATTCCATTCTCAAAGTTCTGGAGGATGGAACTCGAAGGAAATAAAACACAATTTAAAAAAAAACACTCAAAACCAAAAGAAATAAAAGACCAATCAAACAAAAAGAAAGAAAATACAATCCAGTTTGAAATATGTGATAAAAATCAGTGAATAACAGAAAATTAAACTGGAAGGAATCTTGAGTAGGTAAGATAAACTATGCCTAAATTATTGCAAAGAGATTTTTACCTGTCTTATTTTTTAATCCCTCCAGTGACAGAGATGTAGGTTTTCCTGGGTTCCCTGTTCCAGTGCTTCACTATCTCTGCATCAACCTTACCAACATCTCCTGCACCAGTAGCTGTCACTGTCATTGCTAATGCAATACCTCCGAATAGCAAGAAACCTTGCCAAAAAGGAACTGATGATCATTGTAGGCCCCTAAAAACTGGAATATTGTAAAAATTTAGAGAAGAGAGGACATATGTTCCTTAGCCATAATACAAAGTTCAATGATCTTTTCCATTTACCTTTTGATGACATTGGGAAGAAAGGACCTCAGAAAACCATCCTTATCAATTAAACATTTTAATATAAACATGAGTGTAGCAAAATGAAGGCAGAAGAGAAAGTCTTGCTTCAAGTTCTCACCATTACATCTACAGCCGCACAAGTTTTATAAATGTAATATACAAAAATTCTTATCAGCTGCCTGTAAGTAAAATACTTCTTTTAGTGGGAGATCTGCTTCACACCACTTTAATCTGGGAGTAATTCACATTTAAAAAGCTCTAAATTTTAGACAGTCATATTACTTTCTTTGTATTTTGGACAGACACTTGTTGACATCCTTTTGTAGAAAACAAAGTAAAGGTTCCTTTAAAGAAAACTTAAAGATGCCTCTTACCTGCAGCCTCCCAACCTACTTTGCTGCCTCCTATTAAGAAATTTTAGAGGTCTCATGCTAGGCCAATTCTTTGAATGACAAGAAACCTGATCCAGGATTTGGCCATGGGCATATAGATACATATGACAGATTGAGACATAAAAGTAAACATAATTCATAGCAATAACTCCATGTTAAAATATTAGAAGTAAAGCAGCATTTTCATGTGTTTTCTAAAGATACAGAACAATTTTGTTCTCAGCTCTTCCTTAAACAATTAAGATTGCTGCAAATAAAACTGAAGTGTGACTACTATGAAACCACCTCATTGTGAATATTTGTCCTTCTGCAGTATTCTGAAGGGAAAAACATCATTTAAATGTAAAAGTAATTTAAAAGTAATTACTTTTGCCTAGGGAAGAGAGGCACTTACAAGGAAAAATCCTGATAGCTGTAAATGGGTCTTATAGCAACATTAAAATAAAGTCAAATAAATACCAAAATACCTAATAAAAAGATCTTTCTCTCACAGAAATTACAAAACTGAGTTTTAAATACCATTTTGTTTTGCTTCATATTTTGAAGAGAGTGCTTGTGTATGTATGTCTCATTATTTAATAGTGTGGAGATCCTTAGAGTTTGCAAAAACAACTAGAATAATATGGTTATGACTTTGAATCTGAATTTGCAAAGATCAGTGATCTTTTTTATTATCCATATAAATGGTGAATGTGTCAACCTCCCTTACCCTCTCCCAAAGGAAGCAGTAGCCACAGTTCCTTCCAGTGAAGGAACCTGGTTTGTGTCAGGTTCTGCTGCACAGGTACCAGTGGGAAATTAGGAGTCACACTGGCACCTACTTGGTCTGACTGCACCACAGCCTTCAGCGAGGCAAATCTCTGTGGAGCACCACTAATCTCCACTGACTCACATCATTCTCAAGGGTCACTGCTCCCAGCATGTGCCATGCAGGTACACAGTGGTCAGCAGGTATGGCTCTGGGAGCCCAGGTGATGTACCAGGCTGACAGGTATTTACTGTTGCCTAACTCCAGCAGACAGAGTTCCTCTTTATCACCTCCAGAGAAACCTCTTTCTGCAGACCCAGAATGCAAACATGCTTGCTAATACAAACTTCATCACCACTCCCTGCCCTGTCTGGCAGCCTGGTCCCTGGGTGCCAACCACTTGAGAAAGTTGCCAGGAATTGGATGGAGATGGATGCCTTCAAGCTGCCAGCACACCTTAACCCATGCTCACTGGCTCCTTCTGTTACATCCAGTCCCCTTTGTTTCCTGCTTTCACTCAGACTCTTTTCACTCACCAATACCAGGCGGGCTTTTCTGTAAGACAAATTTGGGCCTTATTTATCTGAGTCAGAGGTAGTGGATTCAGAAGCATAAATCTTCATTATTTTCTTTATTAAAACTTCATTAAAATAACCAAATTATTAAAAATAATTACACCAAATAATTATTAAAATCATTAAAATATGTCACACCCATTTTACTAAAATTTTGACTTTTGGTATTCTTCCAGCTTTTTGCCTGATACTGCACATGGCTTTTATGGATACAACTTCAGGAAAGATGGGAGACTCTGCCTTTATGAGTACTGACTTGTGTTCCCTCCTCAGTACCTGTTCCAGCTTCCCAGTGTCTGGAGCAGAGCCAGAATGAGCTCCCATCAGAAATGCAGCATATGAGTCTGGGGGGTGAGCACCATTTCCAAAGTTACCTCCCAGAAACACACAGAGCTTAAAGTCAGGATAAGAAATGACAAAAAATAGACTGAAAGTCAGAGTAATTTTGTTCTTGTGAGACCTTGAGGACTATCCAACCCTGACAGCCCTGACTGCTTGGATTAGCCAACTTTCAGAGGGCTAAAACCTTCATGATTGTTTCTGTCTTGGACACTGAAATTACCTGCAGACTGTCCTCAGGGACCCTCCAAAGGGACAAGCATATTAAGCCACTAAGCCACTGTTTTTCTGGAAACAGACACTAAATAAAGAGGCCAGAGGACAAAGAGGAACTGTAAATATCTGTGAAACTATATCCTGCTGGCTCATTGAAATTTTTCAATTCTGCTTTTTTTTTAAAGACTATGCAATTACTAAGAATCATAATTCTAAATACAACTATAAAATAGCAGCATTATATAAAGAACAGTTGGGAACAACACTGAGAATATTAGTTAGCCCAGCTCTGGCAGGATCAATTATCCCTGTGTCGCTCATGAAAGACATATGGCTAAATTGTTTTTAATATCTCCAGCAATTAAGATTTTACAACCACTGCAGATGCCTGCTCATACAGAGCAACTCTATGAGTAGCAGTGTCACTTTCTCTTATAAGGAGGAAGTATTTTCTAATACCCAAATTGATCATTTCCTAATGAAAACAAACCTTATCACTGTTTCTTTATCTACCAAAAGCTCAGAAAACAATTTATCTTCTCTTTTTTTGTGGCACACTTTCATATGCCTAAATTCTACTACATTGTCCCAAATATCTTCTGTCTTATCCGTATCCTGTTTTTTTAATATTTCCCAAAGGTCACCTTTTCTAGAGATTCTCCTGGACTCTCTCATGCCTTTCTCAAAGTGTAACAAAAACAGCAATGTAGCTTGGCAAGAGAGGCCTGAGAGGAGCAGAAACCCTGTGGGCTTCATTGCTGATAATATGTCCCAGACATGATGTTCACAGCTGCACAACCCCATTAATTTATGTTTAGCTTGTGGTCCACTGCACACCACATTCTGTCTCAAAGAACAAGTATTTCATCCTGTTTCTGTTTGGACCATTTTTCATACCTGTCATTAAGATCCAACTTTGTCTTTCAGACTACATTGGGAAGATCTGTCTACATATCTGCAGTGTTACATCCCTGTTCTTTTTAGCTATTAACAAGAGACTTTTGGGTTATACTTTGCACCTTCAGTTCCCAAGTACATTATCTTGTATATGCAAGACAATACTTTTTTGCTTCTCCCTTATTTGTCCTCCCTCACCTTAGTATACCAATTTTTGCTCATATTATAGTCTTGAGTTATTTCATCTCTATTATGCTGTTTATTTCACAGCAGTGATGAGATTAAGTTTTTGCCATCAATATATAGATGCCTATATAGTATCTATGGTATGTAGTCTAGAAAGCTTTGATGGATTGACCAACTGTTCCCATTTTTATTCTTTCTATAAAAAACCTTTAGGGACTTAGTGGCTACTAAGAAGAATATTTTTGTATCTTGAATCTTGTTGTTGTATTTAGCTAGGATCTTGTCACGTATCACTGTTGATGCAGTCTGATACCCCTCCTTCCTAAATCAGAAAGAGAACAATTCAGGATTATCTAGGTTGGCGAGATAATTCTCCACTTTTTTTCTGAGGTGAATTTGATTTGTCAGTGGATCACTGAACTTCATTTCCTGCTGAAAGGACCAAAGCTCATGCTCTTGATAAACATTAAGATAGTCAAAATTTGAGTTTCAGTTACAAAGAAAGTAATTACACATGCAAATATGTCAATTACTTATGGAAATTGCAGGTTATATGAGTACCTGTTCATTTGCATGCACAATTACCCAAACTGAATAAGAAACCATGACAAATTTAATGGGCCAATTGGATGTGCAGTCAGGCATTCAGCTGACTCATGCCCAATTGGGCACACTGCATCTCGAAAATTATTTTCCCAGGTTTGTGTTTACCTTTAACATTTTGGGTAAAGGCTCTATAGTAATCCTTTCACAGTTATAGAATTGAACAAAGGGTAATCACAGCTGTCCACAAAGAACACACAGCAGCACTGCCTGTAAGCTTTTTTCTACTTTTCTTTCCAATTCACTCTTGTCCGAAAACTATACAAGGTCCAGACAATGATGTTCGTGTTGTCATTAATCACTTTGCAGACTCCATTCCACAAAAATCTATTAATTTTTTTTAAAACAATTCAACACCAATAGCACCAAAATGCAGAGGTTATAACTGACTTTTCTCTCAATTTTGAGATTTAAGGATTGAACTACATATACCTCATGCTTGTTCACCGGGAAATTATGATTCTAACGAGGATGACATTTAATTCACTGGGGACAAGAATTTTGGCGACAAGCAAATATAGATATTTGTGGATGCCTGATTTATGTGCATAAATGTCAGTTGGGTCATTACAAATCAGACACCTGCACACATACCTACTTACATTGTGAGCAGCTCTGCACATTGGCAAACTGATAGAGGTATACAGATCCACTCCTGAGTCAGCCAGAGGGTAATACCTGGGGTGCACTACAGGCACTCACATTCCTGTTAGTCACAGCTTAACTGGCTGAAAATAGCTGAAGAAGAGTCTCATAATAAAGCACAAAAGATTTCAGGAGGAAACAATAAATGTAAAGTAAGTCTCATGAAGGTAAGAAACTGTAATTCTGTATGTGTAGCAGCAGCTTGCAATAAGATTTTATGACTCAAAAATGAGACTGTGGAGAACCTGTGAACAATTCTTTGGGAATGTAAGCCCAGTACTCAATAATAGTTACGAAAACAATTAGAACGTGTGGATTATTTTTTAAATTAAAAATTTAATTAATTTTTAAATTTAAAGATTTAAATTTTTTAATTAAAAAATCATGGAAAAAAATGAATAAGAGAATTATGGTATATTATTTTTATAGAATATAAAATAAAGGGTATAAAATGAAATTATGGGCAGCAAGTTTAACATTAACAAAAGGAAGCAAGTTTTATGAGGTCTACAATTATACTGTGAAACCTTTTGCCCCAGGATGATTTAGATAGCACATATAATAACAGATCCAGAGATTTTTTAATAAAACTTGGACATTACACTTAGGTATTCTAAAATATGATGTTGGAGATGTCCATCCACTAAGCTTCTAATCTCAAGTGCCAGAAGTGCAGAACATGTACTGAGATGTGGCATTCTGTCCTTCCTGTATCTTGTAGTCTTTTCCTAAGCATGAAATGTTGCTTACTGTCAGACATTAACACTGTTGGACTGTTGACCTTGGTCCATATGGTTGTATTCATAATATATCTCAATCCTTTCCTTGGGAACTTGTATTTGCCTTTTCACTGTCGTGTGTTCTGTTCTTTTTCCATGTAAGTACAGTGTTTGTTCTCAGGCTTACTGAACTGCAACGTAGATTGTCTGACCATTTCCCCAACTTGTCAAGATCATGATGTTTAAATCCATTTCCTCTCATCTTCTCTAGTAACAATGATTACATAAAGAAATGACTGAACACAGTAACACTAAACGTTTGAAGACCCGCACAATAAAATTACCTTAAAGATCATAAAACTGACTGATGCCATATACAAGGGAATTATAGCATCTTAAAATTGTGATATAGATGTCAGGATAGATCTGGAAAGACAAAATATTATGGTTCCCAAAAGTCTATAGGATTTTCCTTCTATGCAGTCATTTTGCATAATATCACTATTAGTAAGGAATATCCTAAGAGTTGTTTCTGGCTTATTAAAATTTATAAGATTGGTGCAGCTACTGTTCTCAGTTTGTAGGCACATGTTAAATTAAGACAAGTTTAAAAAAAAAAGTCTAACATGATGTTATTTTGAATTATTTCATATTACACTTTTTTTACACACATTACACTACAAAAGGTAGATTTTCCTTCTGTTACCAAATGGTGATACTTAGAGGCACAAAAACCTTAGTGCACTGAAAGCCTGTCCTTAGGCTGAAGACCCCAAAGCTCCTTACTTTCACTTCTGGGAGTAGGGCTGGGAAGGCAAAGAGCCGCTATGTGCAACATAGTGTTTCTCCCTCTGAAAAATTAAAGTATATTAATTCTAGCAAAGCCCCATGTCAAATGACAGCTTGACCAGGGGAAACCTACATTTGCCAGGCTTAGCCAGGGGGTGTTGTCGGTGTTCGCAGGGGTTTATTAGAGGATGGAAGAGACAGGATCTTGACTCCATTATCAGAAGGCTTCATTTATTATGTTAGGATATATATACAGCATTATAACTATACTACATAGTTATAGAAAGGAAAAAGGAGCTTCTTCAGAAGATGCTAAGCTAAGAGAGAGAGATAGAATGAGTAACAACGTCTGTGTCTCAGCACAGAGCAATAGCAGTCCTGCCTGTGAATGGTCAGCAGATATAAACATCCACAGGGGACCAATCACAGGTGGACCTGCTGCATTCCACAGCAGCAGATAATAATTGTTTACATTTGCTGCTGAGCCTCTGAGCTCCAGCAGGGAAAAATCCTAAGAAAGGATCTTTCACAAAGAATGTCTACGACAAGGGGGCTGCACATGCACAGGGACAGACAGCAACCTGTGCAGATATCCTCTCAGAAGTCTAAAAATGGATTGTACAAAGGCAGACTTGGGAGACATCTAAACTAATCATTCAGAAACAGAGATGGGTGGATGGATGGGTGGATGGATGGGTGGATGGATAGGTGGATGGATGGGTGGATGGAAGGAATTTAGGCATTTTATCCTGTTTTGCACCTCTTTCTTGTCCTGTTCTGCCATCTTTCTTTCAGAAAATAAGGAAGAGCCAGTGTGTTTGTTTAAACTATGTCTGGAACAGAGGGCCTGCATAGCCACTGAAGATCCCATTCCTTTTTTTTCAACACCATGTTGTACTAAGACCTCTCATACTTGAGGAGCAATGTATTCAGGGAGGAAACTGCCAGAAAAAGAGGAGCAAAAGATATTTTTATTCCCTTCTCCTGGATATGCTAGACCTTATACTAACTCACTTTCCATGAACTTAGCTGAAAGTGGACTGTTCCTGAGTTAGAGGTCACACTCATCATTCTAAATTCCCTCAGTGAAATTATCCCTAAAGAAATATTTTAGTACTTTTCTCTTTAAAAGATATTTTGATTCAGATTCTGTAACTTAGTTCCCCAAGATGACTGTAGCTATGATTTTTTTTCTGAGATTTCTAACTTGGTTGACAAAAGTAATTTGTAAAGTCTGCCTTTCATGAGGTGTTTGATTTAGTGCCACATATGAGTCTTATTACCAAATTAGTCTCTTATACACCAGTAGAGAACACATTAAATGGATTAAGAATGCACTAATTGGCAGATACCCAAATGCAGCTGTCAATGGAGAGTTATACTGAAGTGAGGAATATTCTAACAGGATGATCCCTGTACAGGGATTAATTCAATAATGTTTTATTAATGCTCTCTAATAATACACAATATCACTGTTGGTAAAATGTGTGGATGACACATAGATTGTCAGAATAATGGATAATAATGATGTAGACATCTAACTTGTCAGTCTGGGCGCTCTCAAACAAATGATCTTTTTAAATGCCAAGTATCTCTAGGAAAAAGCATCTGGACCGTGCCTGGGAAACTAACTATTGCATATGAAACAGGGACTTGGTGAGAACCAGACAGAATTAGCAACTGAGCATGAGATTCCAGAGTAATGATGAGGTGAAAGGGGGCTAATGAAGACACTGACAGTGTGCAAACAGGGGAGCTGAGGCTGGGGACAAGAGTGTACTTTGTTATGTGACACAGGTGACAGCATGAATACTGGTGGAGAAATTTCCAACAATTGCCACTATCTTCACACACAAGCAACAACCTTGCTCATGGTCTCTTGCTCATCACATCCTGTTTTCCTGTGTCACATCCTTTGGACAAAGCCTCCAAGTTGGTTCAGGACTAGGAGAGTGCTGTGAGCACTGGGCAGCGAAGGATTGCTGTGCCTGTAGCCCCTTTCCCTCTGCCCTTGCTCCTTTGCTCTTGGTATCAGCTCTGCCCAGCACCCCATTATTATCCATTATTCTGACAATCTATGTGTCATCCACACATCCCAGCAGGATGAAACAGCAGATTCAACCCTATATCCATGCTCCCCCACACCCTGATAACGTTCTTCATTCTTACAAAAAAATGCAATATTTATCTCACCAATGAGGCCTGATGTATGGCTGCATGTTTTTGGACATTTGGACAGGCATAAATCAGATATGCATTTTTTCAGTAAGATATATCTTTGCACACCCATCACATTCTTGATATTTTTAAAAATATTTATGCTTATATAGTAAAACAGTAAGATAAAAATTTTATAAATCTTCAAATAAGCTTTCTAACAATAACAAATCTAGCCCCACAAGGTTTCTCTTCTTACTAAAAACAGCATAAACATCTTGTTACAGATTTATGCTATAAAGACAACTTCACCTATTCTCAACATCTTATTTTCATCAGATTACAAGGCTGAAATAGGCATATATAAACTACTATTGTTGATTAAGAATATAACAAGTTATTGAAAACAAATCTACCACCCTTGGAGTCACAGAACTACTGGAGATTAAGATTCAAGCTGCTTAGAAAACACAGTAATGTCTAATAAGGTTTTTGATACTAAAACTTCCCAATTAACTAGTTTAGACTGCTCACAATAACATTTCAGACTCATGCATAAATACATTATTAGATAAATTAGTCTTGTTACTCTCCTAACTGGAACCTTTTTTCCCACTGCATGAACTTACACCCAGTGTCCAAATACTGTCTTCAAAACTTTTAGGTACCCATCCAAAAGTACACCTGCTTTCTGCTTGAATATGTAATATTTAAAACACCCTTTAAAAATATCTTTTTATATATTGAAATATCACATTTTGACCCATAAAATAGCATGGTCAGTCCTTATACTCTCATACACTTGAATTTGACAGGAAGGTTCCTTCAGTTCATCCCTATATCAGAAAAGAAATCTGACCACTCACCAGCCCATATCATATGTGAGAGTGGGCAGACACATGCATCACACTAAACACACACTCTTTTTCTCTTCCAAAAGCAGGCAGATGAGAAGGACCTTCTCCACCCAGCTGAAAGGATGCCTTGCCTTCACGTCCAAAGACAGAGACAAGCGCATGCAATTTATAATCACAGTGAAAACTAAAGATACATCTGGAAATAGAATGTCTATCGCTCCTTAAAAGAGATGTTTTGAGTTGTCCTTCATAGCCTCCCAGTTCTTCAAGGAGCTTCATGCCTCCAAACTGAAGCCTCAAGCTCTAGCCTGCTCTTCTCATTAATCACTTTTGGAGACACAATACAAGAGACCGTGGTCTGAAGCAGAGGATTGCAATGTCATAGAGGATGGGGAAAATAATGGAGACTTTCTCAAAGGAGGGCCTGAAGCTGTAGTCTGAAGTGCCAAAATCACCTAAATCTGATATCTCATAAATTCTTCCTTCCCTTACATTTACAGTGGCTTTCTTATTGCTTTCTTTTTGGATTTTTTTTTTTTTTCATGCATAATGCACCAATCCTCTGGCATGAAACCAAGCTAGCTCCAAATCACACTAGGCTGATTCCCCAGAATCCCAGAGGAAGACTATGATCAATATACAATGTCTTCTTGCAAGACTTTAAACACAGTAGGACTACAACCAATTAATGTATTTTAGAGAAGCCAGCCATCCTAAATCATTGGTAAACACAAGTCCAGAAGATTAGACTGCTGGAAACCTATCAGTGAGGTGCAATAAATTGCTATTATTAAAGTTTCTAATGGGTTCCCATGGAAGGAGTGATTGATTTCCAGCAAAAAGCATTGGATTCACAATAGAAAAGCTACCACCAGCTTCTGTTTAAAAAGAAGGTCTGAAATGTATAAAGTAGTTTGTGTACAGCATTCTCTTTTCCTGCTGTTAATTCTTTAAATTGCCTTTTAACTGCTACTGACACCATTTCTTTTTCATTCATTAGTCTTAGATGGCCCTAACACAGAATTCTCAAAACAAATAAGAAAATATCCTTCAAACTTTTATAGCCAACATTGTTACCATCCAACATTTCACAGAAATGTGACTGTATAATGAAACAAAATGTACTCACATGTATACCCAATTCCATGGCTGGAGCCAGAAGAACAAGAGGATAAGAGCTGTTCCATGTGTTACAAGCTCAGAAAGTTCATGGGAACACAGAGAGAAGTTGTTTTTTAAATTGTTAAGAGGAGCATGTTGCTATTCTGAAATAAACTCAGGCCACAGAGTGTTCTGATTCCTATTGAGAAGAATACTATCAGGCCACTCTTAGTTTTCAGGCTCTCAAATTTTCTGATGCTGCCCTCAGTCATTGAGGAAAAAAAAGCCAGACTCAGATACACCAGCAATACACAGACTTAGGCCCTGGTTATGCATCCAATTATTTTTGAAGGAGAGCCATAACATGTTGGTCCATCTGCAGCTTCCTGTGTCTGCACAGCTACCAGTGCCTCTGGCTGCTTTCAATACCCCATGGAAAAGGGTGAGTGGCTGTGGCATTCACATTCTCTGAACAGAGAGACGTAATTCTCTCACTCTCTGAAGATTTTTTTCTAGAGAAGCACAGAGAGAAGAAGGAAAAAAACAATTCTTATCTCTACTTGCTGCTCCTGTTGTTTTGCACATGTGAAATGTGTTAGGAAGATTGTTTACCTGAAATAATTTGTCAATTGGATTCTGCTCAGGATTGTTTTGTTTCCTTGGCCAATTGGAAAAAGCTGTGTCCTGACTGTTGGGAGACAGTCACAAGTTTTCCTTAGTATTCTTTAGTATTCTTTGTAGTATAGTTATAGTATAGTATAATGTAATATAATATAGTTTTTAATAAAGCAATTGTTCAGCATTCTGACTCAAGGGAGTCAGATGCCAATCATTCCCTGCGTCGGAGCACCCTGATTTTACTATAGTTGGCTGCTTATAGAACTATTACGTTTGAGAGCAGTTTCCAACATTGGATACGGTAAATCTCCAACAGACACATCAAGACAGACATCCTAATACATTAAAAACTTTGCTGCCATCCCTTCTCTCACTTCCCTTTTACTCTTTTGCCTGCTTTAAATCCTCCACATACAGTTTGTTGTCTTTTTAAATTACAGAGCACCAAAAAAATTTTTTCCTGACTGCTGCAAACAGCAAATAACAATCCTTCCTTTGCTGACGGGTAGGTCAAGAGAACCAAAGCTGCATCTCCACTCCATGCTCCCATATGACTCAATGTTCAGCCAGTGCTCAAACACAAAAATTCATTGCTCAGAGTGAGGGTCTGATTTATTGACATCTCCCAACCAAGTTACAGGTAACTGCAATCCCAAATGAGTATTCTGAAGATTTCCTTCACTCTTTGAAAAATAGAGTAATTTTTTATTTAAACATGTGGTAAGTTCCAACTGCGCCCTTGAAACAGCTGTGGATCTCTGGGTTATGATACCCCTCAGCAAAAGGACAGTGAGACCCTAGAGTGAAGCTTCTGAAAGAAGTCTTTGGGTCTCCATTGCTGTTTGAATAGAGACTGATTTTTTCAAGGAAATCAATTTTTAGCTGACCACACAAGAAATATTTTCCAGATTCATAGGTGATGAGTCCATGGATCCAGCAGAGGACCCTATGATTTTTTGATTTTTTAAGGGAAGAAGAAAAATGTCAAACTATAGTATACACCCATCTCATATGCTAGTTTGGTGTTCAATATGTGCTAAACGTAAAGAGGCACAATGTGTTAAGAAACACTGCAGTGTCCTTTATTGATCCATCACAATGCAGATCAGTTGTTCAGGAAGCCTGAACTTATACTACTCACACTTCTGAGGACTTGTATATTTACCATAATAAAGAATAATGCAGAAAGGTTTCCTGCCATATCACAGTCCATTCCTTTAGCCTGGTGTCTTAGAAGAGTAGCTGGAGCACATTTCAGTACTTCTAGCATGAGCTGATACATCTTCTGAAGGAGGTGAAGGAGAGGTCAGCTGTGTGTGCAGCAGGGCCTCTGATGATGCAAGCCTTATTAACTGCATTTTATTAAGCAAGTATTGTCCTTTAGAGACCTACCTCTTAATTACACTTAAAAGGTGCAAAAATAGCTTCTTTCATTGCTTAATAACTTGTAAAGAAACAATTCTCTTCTCCTGCCTCTGTGCAGTGCACAAGCTGTTTCAGGTTCCCATTATGCCTCCCCTGCCAGTCATACCAACAGCTTCCCCTAGCTAAGATTTCTGCTTTAGGATAGGGTGAGTAGTGCTTTAGAAGTGACTGTTCCTCTTTATTGATGAGGGTGCATAGAGTTAGGTCACATGTAAATGAAGGCTGGTCAGATGCATGCCACCCTTTTTGACTCAAGCAGTTATTTGTCATCTGGTCTTATTGTATGTTCTCCTTCATGTAAGTGTCCAGCAGCTGTAATTTTGCATCAAAACATCATAACAGTAAGCAGTTCCCTACAGATTAACAATGCAAAACATAGCATTTGGAGCATAAATTATATGAAGAACTCTGGCTCAAGGCAGATAGAGTACCCTCCATTGTGGTACATTTAATTTGTCTGAAGAAGGAGTGGTGAGCAATTTAACTGTCATCATAAAGAACCAATGACTTATTATAGATGCAGATCAACAAGAGAATGATTTTCAGCTTTGAAAATAATATACAGATATTTAAAGGTGTAGGTATAATTGTAAGTGTAGACACAGATATTTGGGAACTTGTTTTTCACTGGTGATAAGAAAAACATTGATGTAACAAACTTTTTCCATATGGCAGAAGGACAGACGACTTCATCTTGAATAGAGAAATAATACCCAAAATAATATGTCATACATTTGATACAATTCTATTGTGAATGAATTCAACCACCAGGAGCTACAGTCCAGTTCCTCTGAACCTGAGTGATAGCAGCCCACTCTTCCTTGTGCCACCCTTCAGATGACCCGCTCTATGTTCACCTCCTGTCTGATATGATTCTTAAGCAGCATCATTTCCATCATGCAGCTTTTAAGAGTCAGGAGTGATTTAAATGTATTTTCCTCATTCCTAGCTAGCCCGCTGAATTGTAGAACTGGGATTTTTGAGAAATACATGACAATCAGGCAATTGACATATTTTTTTCTAGTCAAATTTATCTTTTGCGGATGTGTTACACTCATAAAGGAAGAACAGGATCTTTCTGGATAACAAATTATGTCTTTAACATCTTTGTGGACCCCAAAATTGGTTGAAGTCTGTATGCCAGAGAGATTTTCCAGCTGACTTGCCTTTGCACTCTTGCTCTAGAAAATACACCACTCTCTCCTTGAAAAGAAAAATCAAAAGCCACATTTCTTGCTTTTTTTGTAATGTGCTCCATGAAGGACTAAGTAGAACCAGAATACAACTCTCTACTTACTTCCCTTTCTTACCAGTTCTCCCCTCACATTTTCTCCAATGTGGATGCCAGTGAAGGGCAGTGAGAGTTAATCTCTTAGCTGCCCTTACAGAGAGCTCCGTGTTTCATAGTGCACAGCTTATCTCCTAGGGGGGACGACAATAACCATGAATTCTCTTCTCCACTGATCAGAGCAGGGATTCAGGTGATTACCTCACATATAGATGTCTAAAGTCAGGTAATGTGAACTTCCCACATCTATCTTAATGATAGCAAGCCCCTGCAGCACAACAGTCTTTGAAGAATCCCAAAAGAGGACAGCTCTTACAACCAGCAAATCTCAAATCCATCACAGTGTTGGACACTAAATAAGCCTGCAGCCTACAAGCTATTTTAGTGAAGGTAGGAAAAGCCATACTGGGAAAGACTAAAGGTCTGCCCAGTCCTGTCTCTGACAGTGGGAAGAAGCTGATGCCCAGGAAAGATATGAGAATACTACAAGCAGGAATGGATGTTCCCCTGGTGAACTGTCAGAATATTTGGAGCCCTGTGTTTCAAGAGACAGTGGACATACTCCTTTTGTGTTTAATGACCGTAAATAAATAATCCTTTTATGAATATCTTTTTGGAAGTCATATATATTTTCAGCATCTACAGCGCTCTGTGGTAATGGTGAAAATATTTTAATTAGTGGGTGAATGAAGACTCATTTTTTCTTATGCATCCTGAATGTGCAGCCTGATAGTTTCATGTGTCTCCTGTTACTCTTTTCTCATGTAAGGAAAAAAAACCAAAGCATAAGACTAAAAACCACTCATGAGTTTTTAGGCTTTTATCATACTTCAAACCCCACTGGCTATTTTCAGGGCTGAACTGTCATAGCACATTTACTCTTCATGTGCAAATACCATTACATCATCTTTATTATCACTCTGTTAAAAACTTTTAGCTTTATTATATCCTCTCTGTGCAAGCAAGCTAAATACTCTGCTTTCTAGACTGATTATTGGTGGTAGTCAACAATGCTGCAAAGAGAATACAATTTTTTTTAATAAATAACAAAATAGCATGATGTTCTCTCTGCTAAAGTAAATTGATTTTTAGTTGAGAGCTGATCAGGAAGGAAAGGGAACCATTGCATGCTGGAATAATACTTTGAGCATGGCATTATTTATCCTAATGCTTTAGTTCCTTGCTATCACTGTTGCTCTAGATCTTCACTTTTCCCTCTCTCTTGTCTACCCCTCCATAGTGGCTAGATGGAGGGGTAGATTTGTAGATTTATTTCCCCTCATTATTTCCTCTCAGCAAATTGAGAAATTTTATGGTTTTCACATGTGAAAGTGAAAAAATTATAAACTGATTCTGATGCCCATATCAGAATTGTAGGTTTTTGAAGGGAAACATGCAAAGCCACAAACTTATTTATTTAGCATGCACCTCAAAAGATCTGAGGTTGAGATCTTTGGCTGTCATCAGGTGACAGTGGATGAGGCCAAAGCTTTGGGGAGAGTGGATGAAGAGAAAAGGAAAAAAAAAAGAACAAACCTTTGAATGGATAAAGACGGTTCTGAAAGACTGGAGGCACATACTGATCAAATCATGACCTTCCTGAGAGACACCTAGAGCAATCAAAAGATGCTGATCCAAACAAAAGATAAAAAAGGAAATTTAATTCATAAGAAAAATATATGTATTTTGAAATTATACTTGCCTCATATTATAACTAATTGTAAAAATCCCAAAGGTTCTAACAAAATAAAATATCCAAATTGAACAGAAGTATTTTATGCCATTGTTTTAACAAACACATCATCAAAGGAATAATTTTGTCAAAATAAATATATTTAAACTGTTTTTAAAAATTACTTCCAAAATGTAGATGATATTGAAATGTTTTACAGTTTTGACTTTGCTCTATCCAAAATCTTCAGTAGAAAAGAGCTCCTTGGAAAAATTCTGACCAGTCTTACTCAGAAGAATAGAGAATGATGGGAAAAATTCATAGGCCTAAAACTGTTCCTTCCTGTGCAGCCTGACTCATCACACAGATGCAGGAATGCAAACAGGGTGGCATTAATCATCTGTGCCCTGGAATTATGGACCTCACTATCTGAGGATGGAGGCAATAAAGCTGAGCAGTGCGTTGATTAAATTTATAGAGCAGGTGCAAGCACTAACTAAACTTTTCAGAAGACTAGTCTTGCATTTTAAGATGGGAGTCAATCACATTATTATTTTCTAGTTCAGTAAATCAGGAAGTAAGTGACTTTTAGTGTCCTCTTAGGCTCTCTAATCTTATTTCAGTTCATTTGGTAAAGGAACCAATATATATTTGCGACTTATGACTTTATATGACAGATGTCAAGCAATAAAGCACAATCAATTTAAGATCTTCTCTTCCATGAGAAATTGTGATAGTTTTGGCACAAAAGATACAAAATCAAAAAGGACAGGAGAACAAAACCTCCTTTAAAAAGTGCAATGCTAATCATTCAGACTTATGATATCACTTTAATAATCAGAATAGCAAGTTTGATCAAAAAAAATACATTGTTTTAGTTATAGATTATAAACAGACAGAGAATCAATTTTAAAATCAAAGCCATTTTGAGAAGGAAAATCAAAGTCAGGTCATTTTAATCAAAATGCTCTTGCAAATAATGACTACAAACTTGAACATTAAAATCAATACCAGTACTGCTACTAGCCTCTGGTAGTTTTCCTCACAAAATAAAAAGTCCCTTGGGAAACTCTCTCAGCTTGAAAAAGCTGACAGTTTTATTCTCTGCCTTCCCAAAATTAGTTCTCTGATGGCACTGATACTTTTCTCCCTAGGGTGCAGCAGTTCTGTTCAGTGAAGCTATGTGACAAAAAACCCCATGGAAACTAAAACCCATATTAAGTACCACTTCTAAAGAGGAGGTTTCCATATCTGAAATGCAAACCAAGGAGCTGTACTGTAACTGGTCTCTATGGCCCCTCATTATTTAATGACTTCAGTCAAACACAAACTTAATTCTACAGTCTGAAACCCACAAATATCACTCTGCAAACAAGCAGCAGTAAAAGGCAGCAGGTAGGTGCCTTTTCATTATGTTGTGCCCAACCAATACACAACTTTCCCTGATAGCATTTTGTAGTAGTTAAATTCTTACCTGAGCTTTAAAATGTAAATAAATAAATAAATAAAAAAGAGTAATCTTTTAAGTGCTTTTTTTCCCATGTGTGAGAATAAAGATAATTTTTTTTTCCAGCAGAAAATACTCAAGACAAATCGCATTATTTGCATTTTATTGTCTCTGAAGACGTGTAAATTGCTGTCATTTTGGGCTTTATATTGCACTGTTAAGGTGCATCTAGGAAAAGAAAACTAGGCAGGAAATTGGCATCATTATGCATTTTTAAGGTGCTTATATTTAATCATTAAAACAAGAAAATATTTAAATAATGAACTGGTGGGAATAGACAGTCAAAAATAAATGTTTGTAGCTGCAGGACTGTGAAAACATCATTTGATTAATTACCTTGAAATAGAAGAAAGGACTCACCACCTCCTTTTCAAAAAAAAAAACACCAAAGAAACAACAACCAAAAAAATGAAAAAGCCTCACACAAAAATCACCTCATCTTCAATAAAATTGGAAGACAGGAAAATAGCAACAAATGAAGATTAAAGAAATTCTTCTCTACTAGATCCATCTGTTTCCTTTCATAATTCAGGACATTAGCAGAGAAATTTACAGGCAATGAATTTGAGAAAAAAAGCAACAATACCAAGTCACGTGTCCAGCTTCCCTGAAAAACCTCTGCAAGATCTTCCACCAAACATCAAGTGGCAGAGGATGTTACTCACAGGACTTGTAGCTTCAGGTCAATCTCAGTTAATGACTGAATTTTAATTAATCCACACTGCTCTGCAGTTGCCTCTGTATTTTACTAAATTCTTATAATGAGGCAGTTTTATCATAGTGAGAAATTACCAGTAGACTAAATATTAGAATCACAAAATGGTTTGGGTCAGGGGGAACTTTAAAGATCATTGAGTTCCAAGCCCCCTGCCATGGGCAGGGACACCTTCCCCTAGACCAGGTTGCCCAGAGCCCCATCCAACCTGGCCTTGAACACTTCCGGGGATGGAGCATCCTCACCACCCTCTAAGTAGAGAATTTCTTCCTTACATCTAACCTAAATCTCTCTTCTTTTAGTTTTAAACTGTTCCCTCTTGTACAATCACTATCTGCTCATGTAGAAAGTTGCATTACTAGAAGACATGTTCCTTTTCTTTAATTCTGGAGGTTGAAGACCATCCTTCCCTAAAGTGACTGCAAACCACATCTCTTTAAGAGACTGTGTATCTGACAGATAAGTTTGCAAGCATTTTTTCAAACACTCTCCTGAGAGCAGCATCATTATTTCATTATTAACTTCAGTATGTAATTTTTTTTCAAAAGACGCTAATATGTCAAAGGGTTTTAACGACACTAGAACAACTTAGGAGACTACTGTGGTTTAGCCTGCTTGCACAGGGGTGCACCAATGTGATGTAGCACATATACTGAGATCCATGGCTACAGTTTTCTTAAAGAAGAAAAGAAAGTTGCATGAACAAGAAATTAAATCAAAAAAGATAAGATGTGATGTGCCAGGACCATATTTCCTAACAAGATTATTTGTTTCTCCTTGAGGTCTTTGCTATATGAGCATTAAAAGGATCTAATAATGATTATATAAAGCCTTAATAGAAAAAATCTAGTTGATTGTATAATGCACAGTTGTGCCTCATACTTTATTTGGAGCCCTTTCAGATTTCAGGGTATATTCTTGGTTTGTGGTCTCTTGATCCGAACTTTAAAAGGGTACATGCATTAAAGAAAAAGAAAAAATTGTAAAGCTTTTAATATGTTATTTTCCACTATTGTGTTTATTTAGAAATTAACTCAAGGCTTCATATTTCACATTCAAATTTTATAAATTTCGGTTTATGCATCAAAATCTAAAAAAAAAATTTCGCTAAGATCAGCATCCCAACTGCTTTTTCATCAGGGTTAGACTTTATTTGGTGATTCTAGGATTGGGATACAGTTAAAATCAGTCTCATTTTTACTTCATTGCTCCATGAAGAAGAAATTACATGTCTGTTAAAAAAACATTTTTATTTTCAGAGACTTAACTGAAAATTAATGCTGTCAAACCATATGATTATCTGCTTTCTGTAGCATTACCACTGCTGGAGATAAAATTTAAACAGTCATATTTAAATAATATTTTTTCATTAATATTTTTTCTATAAATTTAATGGTGAAAGTTGCAAAGTTGTATATCTGAAGAAAAGAGAATGACAGTGTAAAAATAATATTTTCTCCATTTTGACCAGTGTGACATATTTTTGCTACACAGGCACTTTCTCAGTTGCTAATCTCCAGGGGTTTCAGCAGTTAAGCTGATGGATGATGGGAAGAGGATTTCCTAACAGCCCAGTAATCTGTCCAGAGGGGAAAGGATGCTGTTGGTCAGGGTTCAGGTACTGGAAGGGCTTTTGACTAGCCAACCATCTGGACATGTCTGGAAAAGCCAAGGGCTGTTTTTCCCCAGTACTCAGCTTGTGGGAATGAAAATAGCACTGCCAGGAATCATGCAGGAAATGCAACAAAATACTTGATTTGCTACTGACACAAAGAATTTTTGGCTTTGTGAACACTTACTTTGTTTATATTGTGCTGAACAGACAGAGATGTGTGTAAAAACTGCCAGTACTATTGAAATTATTAGCACAGCTCCCAGTTTCACTATCCACTCCTCTACCCTTCATCACTGCAGCACTACTGGGGGCTGCACCAGAGCTGTGCTAGCATGATAGGTAATTAACTCCACAGATAAAGCTTCCATACTCCTGCACATCCTCCTGGCCATCCACTACACTGATGGGAGTTACACTGACCTTTTGACTGGAGGTCATGTATGAACTCCTGCCCACAGGGAGCAAAAAGAGTTCCTCTGCCCGCCCACCTACTTTTATGGCACTACATGTCTAAAATGTCTGTGTAGCCCTAGCGTAGGTCCCCATTGCCTCCCAGTTCCCTCAGAACAAAGGCACTCTTTCCCCCATCCTCCCCCACAGGCTGGTCTCTTCTGGTAGGAGCTGAAGGTACTGGAGTTGCTCATGAACTGCAGGATGCTCCAGCCAGCTGCACATCAGAGCCAGACAACCTGAGCATGTCACAACACACTGACACATGGCAACACAAGATGCCAGCTTTGAGGCCTCTTTTTCCCACAGAAAACCAAAGTTAGGGAAAGAGGTCTAGCACGGAAGGTGGGGTGAGACAAGCAGACACACACACACACACACCCCCACACCCACACACACCCACACCCACACCCACACACCCACACCCACACACCCACACACACTCACACCCACACCCACACACACACCCACACCCACACACCCACACACCCACACACACACACACACACACACCCACCCCCCAAAGGTGACACACTGAGATCACGTTGTTTGCAGGGAAAAGCAGCCTGGCAACACACAACTGGGTAGGGGTTATAACTCAGAACACTGGCATTGCAAACCACACCATTACAGGGGCTTCAACTCTGCTGTCAGAGGGATACAATTGAGGGAACAGAGAGCTGTATTGGTATGTAGCTTGTATAGTTATGTCATGATGAAATGTACCATTATGCAGCAATGGCTTACATACTGTGTACAACCATGCAGCACCTAGGAGCTGAGGGACTATATTCCCACATAGATGAGAACCCATCAACATTTTTTCAACATGTGGATGTAAGGAATCTGCATACAGCACTGAAATTGTGTGTGACACAGGAAGCTACTGCAGCCTATTTTTTTTAAAATCTATGTAAACCAAAGAACAGATTCAGAAATTGTACAGAAGAGATGAATAAGTGTCCTTGTGTCTAAAGCAAGGCATACTACAAAAATGACATTAAAGAAGCACATAAACACATTACTGTAATTTACTGGGCCTCGCCTCTCATGGGAAAATAAAAATCTAGAATGAAATACGGTCATTCAGCAGGCAGTGCTGCAATGTCACACAGCCTGCTCTATCCTACCCTGGTTAATCTCTCCTGGGAACAGAAACATTTTGCTGAAGAAAGGGACGTCTCTGTGAAGAGCTAATACCACTTCTCCCTGATGTGGCTGCAAAAGAAAAGTCAAGGAACACGAGACGGTGCCAGGGAACACACTACATATGAAGCTTAGAGGCAGGAGAGTAGGAATTATCTTGGAGGGGGAAATGAGCTCTTCTTGTGTTGCACCCCTGGTGATCTTCACCTGTGAGATAAGAGAGACTTCCAAGTGACAGTTCAAAATGGTATTGTAAATGTAAAATATGTTAACTCTCTAAAACTTACTGATGGGTGGAAAGAGACATTCAGTGTTACCAGACTTTCATGCTGACATACCACTCAGTATTTTTCTTTCAATACCTTGGTAAAAAATTCAGTTCACACAGTTAAAGTATGTCTTCCATATATGTTTTACCACAAGGAAGCCAGACAAACACTCCCATGTACAAACACAAAAATATATATGTATTTTAATTTTCATTTGGTCATATTTTATTTAACAGAATGTCATTCTTCCTCAATAACCAATGATGATTCAAAGTAGTAGCACTCTCCAAAGCAGCCCACTGATCACAGAGAACTGATGATATTTAAATATACAATATAAAGAGTGATGTTTCACAAAGTTGCTTTATCTTCAGACTCTAGGTTAGAACACAACAGACCAAAATTAACCATTTCACTAGGTCCAAGAATAAAATTCAAACTGACAACAAGTTGTGAAAAGAGAATAGTTATTGAAACTTTACAGAGAAAGAACATGATTAATAAACTTCTCCTGGCTTTACATGTCTCAGACCCCCTGAGTCCTAACAATACTAAACTGAGAAACAAACAAATTTTATCCTGAGGATACAGGCATTGTTTGTAAATTACTCCTGCAATTTAATTTTGAATTTTGATATGGTACTTTAATATTTTCCATAAGGCTCCAAAGTAGATTGCTGCATGCAAAAAGATCATTCAGTAGTTACTGCTATGCAAGTACTACAGATCAAAGGAGCCTTAAGGCACAGATTGCCAATCTGCAATTTTAGATGCCACCACGACTAGCTGTTAATCATTATTCTCATAACAGAGCTGTTTATGTGAGTGCTTTTGTATTGGCATGAATGCAGAGTCAACAGAGTTAACATGATTTGCGCACAGCTTTCACTGGGACGCGAGTACTTCCATAATATGTTGTTGATTAAAAGTTGGGGCAGTAGTTCCTATGTGAAGAGTGACAACTAACAGTCAGGGAAGGTAACATCTTAAATCACAAGAGTTGTTTCACCTACAGTTCTAGCCAGACTCTTTCATTTTATATTCCTTTATGATGGGGTTGGCCTTGGTCTCATTTTCCATCTCACCCTGTTAACTAGAGATTTATAGAAGGGAAATATTTCAAATACTGGTCCTCAAGATCTACTCTGCAGATTATCAGTATGTTTGGGTTTTTTTACAGTTTTCTTCAGTTCTTTATAGAATAAAGCACACACAGAAGACAGGATGTTGCTGAACACAAGAGGGTAGGAGAAGGGATGAAAAGCTGGGAATGTTTTGCAGAGCATATTTCACACAGCAATCCTTAGGGTGAAAGAGCTAGAGAAGCAAATGATTTAAAAGAGCTATTATTCTCAACTTGAACACTAGAAAAGTGCAAAGCAATTTTTCTTATTATTGTCAGGTAATCTAAATGTGTCCCTCTGAATATATTCATAGCTTTAGAAAATTTTCATTTTCTACTGTTTCCTTTTTACCATTGCTGCATCAAAAATGCATGTGAAAGTCAAGGACAACCGTACTTAAAGGAAAGTGATTTTACACTAAGTCCTATCAAGGATACAATGCAACCTGGAAGTCTTTAAGTTATCATAATCTTAGGCATTACTTGTAACAATCACCAATTTAATATTCTTAGGCATTAAGTGTAATGCTTAAAGTTTTCAGTTTCCTTTAAATCATCTCTGCTCTGAGTGACTAATGGCTACAATTAACATCACCAGCAGCACTGTTCAAAGACACAGGACACAGATCACCAGCTGCAGCTCAAAGGCTGCATAATTAGCACAAGACACAGAGGTTTGCAGTGGAGATTCCCACACCACTTCCACTCACAGCTTTCCACAGAGTAGGTGCTGATACTGATGTCAGGGCAAGGCAGGCTGCAACTTGAGCAAGCGCTGAATTCTCCCAAAAAATTTTCTCTGCAGCAGGGTTTTGCACAATACGTCCCTCTCTTCTCTTCCTATGGACAGGTTGGGGGGTTCTGCCCTTCCAGCTCCTGCATGCTACATCATACCCACATCCTGAGAGCTACTGTGGAAACAGCAGCACCAGAGGCACTTCAGGTATAGCACATGAATCAGCTTTAAACATATCCAAACTGAGTTTGTGTGGGAAAGCGAGAAATATGTTCTCTCCCCTTCCTGATAACAGATGTGTCATGGGGTTTGTAAGTCCTCTCTAATATTACTAAGCAGGTGAAAACCTCCCTCGTAATTAAAATGGTTAACCAGTTCACTCCAAATGCCTAACGTTGCTTTCTCCCTAGGCTTGCCACCTTTCCTTACAGCCATAGGGCCCTTTTCATTATCTCCTTCCATGACTACTTCACTCAGGCAGGACACATTACTTCTCATATTCCTGGGACCCATCTACAGGTGTCTCTGCTGTCTTGTTCTGACCCCTAAAATTATATTCACAAGCTCAGCTACAGCACCTAGTAATTTACATGGTAACTCGTTTTCTAAAGATTTGGGAAAATCCATTGTGGTCATACATGGTTGACCATGTGAAAAATGGAAACTCTGCTCATAATGTAGAGGGGGGGGACTCATAATAGGCTACTGATTAATTACTTGGAAGTGTTAATGAAAATTCTATCACATAATTTTTGCCATTCATACAGCTTTCCACTGCAAGCTTGCTTCTTTCTGTTTTGTTTTTTTAATTATTGTGTTTTATCATCTTCTATTATCTCTCCCCTTGATTTTTCCTACTCTTAAATTTTTATTAACCAAGGGACCTGATTTGGGATGCCTGCCTTTAGGCACTGCTGTTTGTTGCTGATGATGCGACAGCCTCTTTAAGGAATCACAGCCGCATTTCCATATCAAATAAAAATCCTAATTAACTCCTGCCATTTGTCTACTGCAAATTGACAGATATATCAATTCCCTGGAAGTGAATTCTCTACAAAAGGAAGCTTTGTCAAACCTTTATTTGAGAGTCTTACTGTGAGCCAGTGGTTCAGAGAGAACAGATCTGGCTGACCACAGTCTCTGCAGACAAAATACTTTAGCTACATTTTAACGAACGTGTAGCATAAGGAATTGTCAGCATCTCCCTTTGGAGCTCCCTCTATTTCCCCTGTGTGCAGTGCTTCCCCCCGGCTTTGGATTCCACAGCAACAGCTGATCAATTCATATTTTGAACTCACTGCAGAAACTTTTTTCTCTAGTTTTAAATTCATACCATGCAAGTGTTAACATGTCTTTTATCAATCAAAGCAGTTTGCATACACAAAACACCAGAGGAGGAGTGACAAAAGAGTGGGAATTTCTCACCCATGTTTCAACTTCACCACTGCCCAGCGCCGCACAAGTTGTTATTTTTTAACAACAAAAAAAACCACTTTGCAAATTATGCAATCCAACAGGGGTCAATGCTGTTTGGTGCCAAGAGACACCTAGGAGGGAAATAAATTAAGATCCGAAGAGCTGATAGAAAAAAAATTCCGACACAACTGAAAGCTGAAATGCAGACTGAAAGGAATGTCCAAGGCGATCTGCTAAATACAGATTTTGACACAGGATCATTCAAAGTTGCAAGGCAATACAGGACATGGGATTCTATCTACCTAGCTTGCACTTTCATTTGGAGTCACCTGAGCATGCCTCTAAACAAAATGTTAATGTTTCTTGTTTAGTTAATGGAAGATAAGTAGCTTTTCTTGTCCCTGACAGATTTCTTTATGAGGAAAATTTCATTTTGTGGGAGTCTTTGGATTAAACTATCTTTTTTCCCAAGAATGAGACAGGGAAGAAAGATGTTTCATTTGGAGGACATACACCCTCTTTGCCATTTCCTCAGCAGTAATGGTTAAATGTACACTCAGATTTAACTACACAGGAGAGCAGATCACCCCTGGTTTGCAAAGGTCTCTTGGTAAAGTGTTTAAAGAAACTAGACATGAGTGAATCATCAATAAGACCTTCTTACACAGAACAGGGACACATCTCCTGTTAAAATCAGACTGAGTGATCAGTGTAATCTTTTCCACACAGAAAAATGTTTTCCATTGAGATATGTCTCTAACTCGCTGTGCTCCTGTTTTACTACCTGAGAAATGGGATGACGATCAATTTCTCAATTTCATAGAGTGTTTTGAAGTTTGTGGACAAAGGAGCTATTCTCACCACCAGAAGTACACACTCACAGGCTACTTGCAAAATACCTTTCTTTAGAGGGACCTGATACAGCTAGCAATGTGATAGTGTTTTCTTCAGTACAATGCTCTGAGACCTTTGCTGTTGTCTTTCACATTGATATTATCTTCTGAATTTATCTTGGAACCCAACACTGCTAATAGCTCAGCAGGACATTCCCCAGATGCAATTAAGATTATAAAATCCAAACTCCCCCTGAAATCCCATTTTAATATTCTAAATAAAATCCTGAAGCCTAATTGGTTTTGGTTTTTTCTCTCTTGCATGCTCTTTCAAACATGACTTTATCAAAAAATTTGACAAATACATACATCAATAAACATAACAGAAACAATATAATAACAGGGATATGACCAAAGCTTATTGCAAAGTGTTTTCCAAGTAATGCTAAATGGTAGTTCTTATGATACTTGACAAACTTTAATTTCCCAAACAGAACAGGAAAATAATAAAAGACATGAACAAAATACTGTCAGGTTACAATTTTGTCAGGTAATGTGCTTAGGCTTGGCTGTGACTGTGATTGAATAATACAAAGAGCATTCCATGCAAGGTACTGAGCTAAAACATTTGAGAGCGACAGTAAAGTGAATCTGCTCCTCCACATATCAGTGACCTCTTGAGGTCTCTTTTACTCTTCTTTTCTTTAATTCTGTTTTCATTTGTGACTAGGCATAGCATGTTTGTAGAGTGCAAAACATCTTCTTAAATATGCTATACAGTAAATTTACATTTCTGTAAAGACATCTCAAACTATTTTACAACTAATAACTATTGGGAGGGAGTCTGTGTATTTGTTGGATCTTAGTGGGTCTGATTACCTGTCTCTATAAAGCCAAGAGTCTATTGACATCTCTGATTACAAGGAGATTTTGGTCATGCAATTTTCCTTAATTTTTCCATATATTTTTAAACATTTGTGTCTTGGAAAAGTCATTATGCAAGAGGATAGTTTTAGATCTTATCAAAAGCCCAAAACTATCATTTTTAACACTTTTTTTCATTTTTTTTTTTAATTCTCCTTTTTTTTTAACATAGTTGGACAGGTATATCCAGTTTCTCCACTAAGTTCCTTATATTGCAGGATATTTTTATATGCATATCAGCATGCATAATTACAAGTTTTTATTCTACCCAATACACAAGAAAGGTAAGAAATTAAAAGGAGTTCCTCCCAAGCATGTGCATTCTGGTTTTAGCACTTCAATTCTGCTATAAAAATTAGACAGCAATTCTTATGATAATAAAGATTGGAAAAAGTTTTCAGTCCAAATTCATCTAATAAAAATTGAACAACCTATAAAGATTTTCTACAAGAAAGGTGGAACCCTTTATGTACCCTGATATGTAAAAGAGAAATGCCTTCAAAGAATAGTGAGAGCAGGTAAAATATATTTATTTCTTTTACCCATTTCCGTATTCTTCTCCAATGTCACAATTGCAATTACCACTGTCAGAATTTGATTCAGCAAAATAAACGCTGCAGCCAAGATGACCTGTAGCCCAACTCTCCAAGAGAGAGGATCTTATTGAAAAAGCAATTTTGTTCTTACTGAAAGATGAGGTCCCAGTTACACAAAATTATAATATATCCTACTTTCACTTTCTGGAAAAAATGTATTCATACTCATTACCTTAAATTGAAATCAGACATCAGAAAATATTACATAAATTACAGTTAAGTGCACAAATAAAGGATTTTCAAACAAAAATTTATAAGCTTCAAAACAAATTTCAAGCTTCATACAGTGGAACAGATTTGCATTTTGTGATTAGACAGGTGGTGTACTCTGAAATCAGCATTCTGCTGTCTTATACCAGTCTGGCCCATGTATGTAAAAGGATCCGTGAAGATTTTGATCATCACTGTGTCCCAGCTTGTATAAATGTGGAGTACTGACTAAATCCTGAAGCCCTTATAAGGAGAACATTTCTACTGATGTTTTAGTTTTATCTGATAATAATTTTTAAATCATAACCATGGCAATATAATACTCCACTAAACAGAAATGTGGAAATATATAACATACTTTCAAAAATGGCACTTATGCGAATACTGGAGACACATCTCACTTTTACAGCATGATTTTACAAGGAATGTGAAAAATGAAACTGAATCAAATAATACATAAGAACTGATCATTTTTTCAAGTCTCTCGAACCACAGAAGTAGTATTAGGACAGTTTCTACTACTGACAACTTTTAGAACAGACTGATAAAAAGTTCAGGCTCCATATCTTTCCTCTCTGCATTTCCTAACACATACCATGAAAACAGAATTAGGAAAGCAGAAAGGTAATGAGTTGTTCAGACAAGTTCCTGCAAGCTGATGGCATATTATGGCATGCACTATTTATCAGTGCTGCTAATGACCTGTGAAGTAGGAAAGCTTTATCTGTGATCTGCCTGGGCTAATCAAGGGTGATGCTGGAAGAGTCAGGGTCGTCTCAGCCCTGAGAAACGCTGGAGCTGCCACCACAGGAGTTACAGCTCAACTCGAGACGACAGACTTTCAAGTTCTCACTCTCTGCTCTTAACCCATCTCAGCCTACCAAATCTTACAGCTGTAATCATCCTGGATGAGAAGAGGTGATCTACAACCAGTAACTTGGAAACTTCACCTATCATTGGAGTGATGGAAGAAATGTTTTAAACTCTAGCACTTGGGAGGCAGGGTCGCTGTGAACGATCATCTCCAGTGTGGTCAGTGTTTTCAGAACTAATCTCTGCACTGCCTGAACGTGCTCTTACAATACCTTTAGTTATTCAGATGTCTTGCTGGGCACCCCGTGTGTCTTCCCACTCTGACTGTCGATTTAAGTCCTAATAAGAAATTATATTCTCGCCTCAGCACGCCACTGGCTGCACACACTTCAGCCAGCACACAGAGATGACACAGCTCCTATGTTTCAGCGGATTTACCCAATCACTAGTGAAAACTGTTGCCCTTTTGAGGTAAAATGTATTTCTCTATTATGGCACATGTTCAGTATATACAGTTGCACTACAACCAAAACAAAGGTGTCCCAAACTATAGGCTGAGATGTTTGACTAAAATTTATTCATATGAATCTTTACTTGGAGTGGGTATGCTGTTGATCTATGGAAAGTTCTACTATATTAATAATGACAGTGTCTCAATATACAATCTATAATATATCTAAGTACATTGAATAAGTATGATTTCTCGTATAAACCTTCAATGAAATATACTTATCTAACAACGTCACCTTGTATGCTTGTCAGAGATTGGTAAAAATATATATATATGTATCCAGTCTCCCAGTGCACAGGATTCAGTGACTAATCTCTGCTGCCAGGCTTTACTTTCAGGTACTAGTTATTCCACTGTAGTTAGAGGACTAATGTCTCACTCCAAGGGAGACCAGAGTTCTGGAAAGATTCTTGATGTGCACACAAAATGCAAGAGAAGTAACTCCAATGCGTCCCACATGACAACACCCAGATTAGGGTACCAAGCCAGGTTACTTATGTAAGTGAAAAGTTAGGAATGAGGCCTCAGAGACCCATACAGCTAAATGGCAAAGCTATCCAAGTGTTGGTTCCAGTTCACCTGTGATCTTTCTCACAATGAACATTGTTTATGCTAAATAGCAATCCTAGACCCCAGTGTTATTTGAGAAACCAATTCCCACAGTTAGGAAACATTGCACTGATTACAGTATCTCTCAAGCACTTATATTCCCTCTTTATCTTAGCACACTATGTGATCATTGCAGAAAAAAATCCAGTAGTCAATGTACTAGTTAGCTTCCCATGGGAAGGACAACTCTTAATTGCCTTTGATATTTTTCTTTGTTCAGTATGTTTCTCTCTGTGCATGTGTGTGTGTGCATGTAAGAACACACACATTTTCTTCTCTTTTTTATGGTGCACTTCACTGACATATTTAATAGTCACTCATTTCCATAGCACTTGTTTATCATAACTTACAAAGTAAAATTGGAGGATTATATTGTATTTACAAACAAGTTGGCACTTACAGAATAAATTATTTATTCCTTTTTTAAATTTTATTTAATTTTCTCCACTTCTTTTTCACCTAAGGGCTTCCAGAATTCAGGCAGAATAGTAACACCTGCTGCCAATATGCTACATTAACATGAGTAAATAGGATTCCAGCTGTTGCACTCTTTCCCAGTGATTTTCTTGTTGCTGAGAGGCAGTGCCTTCCACCTCAGTTCATGTCCAATGCCCAAAAACTGTTAGTCAAGTGAAAGCAAGGGCTGCATGTTTTCTTCCTCATTCTTATCCATGCGTTTCAGCACCCCAGGATCCACAACTGACTGAGACCTGCAGAGGGACAACATGTTTATGTGACATTTCCAGATCAAGACAAATGAGGGTAAACCTCAGCTTTCTTTTGTTTTAATTTCTATCAGGGTATAAAAATAAGGGTACAGCATTACCCAAGCATCTGATCATTGCAAACCATCAGGAAATATCCTTTTAGAGGGATAACAGGGCTCAGTGCTGATCTGTAAATATGGGAGCAAAAGGTGGAATAAAGTGGATTCTCTCTTCAGTGAAATTGTGAAGCAGGGAGTATCCTCCACCCTCAAGAGCAAACTAAGCCATCCTCTGTAGTGACTTAAGCACTGACTGTCTCTCCAGAAGGTTACAGAGCAGTGGGCTGGCAAAGAAGGTACAATTCAGCCATCCAGCTGGCTAATCACACATTGCAATTAGCAGGATGTGTTAGCTGGAAGCACAGGTTGCACCTTTTCTGAATAGCATCTTAATTCAACAGTGCGACATCCTAAGTCAAACCTAGGAATGGTGCCATGCTTAGCAGGATTTCTGAAGCAGCAGACCAATGTACCAAACTCACTTTTCAGCTCAACTGAACAGGGCAGGGCAAATTCACTAATGATTGTAAAATTTCTCTAGATTCTCTGATTCAGTCCAGAAGCATAACATGATATACCAGTGCCCTGCAACAGCCATATGCGAGAGGTAAAGAGGAAAACTGAGTCTCCAGCAAAATCAAAATGTTCCATTGAAAACAAAGCCTGGAGTGTTAAAATGGGGTCTCACATTAGCCATGGCTCAGCTCATCCAAGAGCAGCCACTTTTGGATGAGCTGAGTAATTGCAACCCTGGTTAGATGTTTCCTTTAGTGAGAAAAATCTCAAGCAGGAAATGTCTACTTCTCTTTCCTTCTGTAAAGATTTGAGATGACTAAAGAGCATAGGTACATCTCTACAATGCAGGCATTTATTTTTGATCAGTGGAAGCATACTGAGCCTGCAGCATTGCTGCAGATTTGCCCATTTAGAGGGCTACAGTGAAGAGAAAACCTTCACAAAGTCAAACCTTTCCTAAGATAAGCATATGGAGTCAATCCCCCCCCCTCTTATAAACTGGCATCCTCCAGTGAAACCAATGAATAAGGTTGATGAGGTTTTTCTCAAAAAAATCTAAAGAAAGCTTACAAAAACACAAGAAAAACATCTGAATTAAGGCTTGGGTGAAAACTTTAGACTCAAGGATATTTTCTAATATTTATCCCATTCTCATACTAATACTAAAATCAAGAAAATTGAATAATCTTAAAATATTATCATCTCTCTTGTTATAAGCATAATTAAAACTTTTTAAATTAAGAGTGTACAGTAATACTTATCCTGAACACTAGTCAGTTCCTCAGGCAGAAAACTAAACCAGTGAATTAAAAATGCTTTTTTAAAAATCTTCACAAGGCACTGTGCCAATTCAAAGCTGATTGAAAATTTGCTGGTGGAAAGCTGCACTCATGGAAAATCCAGTACATCATGATAACAATTGCTGTGGAAGCAAATTAACTTCAAAAGGTTTGCCAGCTAAGTGCTAAAACTGAGCCTTTTCCTTGCCTGGCAGTGACTGAGCAGACAAGGTTTCTGGTTCTCATCTGGGGAGGGCTGAAGGGCAGCTGGAATGGCTGCAAACCTGGCCTCCAGTTCCCAGGGAGGAAGCTTTGGCCATAAATTCCCAGGGCCTCCAAGGCCCCTGGTGCCAAGGTAGGTGTGAAAATCCAACTGCACAAATCCTAATCTATGGTTTGCAAACTCAGATTCCCAAAAGCCTTGAAGAAGGAGATATAATTTGCACTCAGTTTTAAACAGAAATTTACTGTCATGCTTCATCAGCAGTAATTCACAAATGAAGGTATGTGAAAGGAAAAACATTTGCTTTAGTCTATAGCTCCTTCTCTTCTGCCTAGATCTCCCAGATAAATTTACAGACATTACTGAATACATTCTGAGAAAACACAGTGGGTCTGAGTTATACTACAGAGTCCCATTGCAGAGGTGAGGAACCAAACCACAGCTCCTCTGCAAAGTTTATCAACACAGACACCTGCCCTGCTGGGTTAGGTGAGAGGAGGATGCAGGTCTCCAGCTGGGTGCCTCATGATGACAGCCATGGTTGAACACAGCCACAGGCTCAATCTGATTGCTGAGGCTGCTGCAATGCTGCCAGATGACAAAAACAAGTTCTCCCCAGAGGTCTGTGCTACAGGTAGCATTAATTCCTCCTTATATACATCTTCCTCCTCCCAGTCAACCTTTCTTTCAAGGTGAGGTCATCCAATTCACCAAAAATTCAAGAAGATCTGGAGGAATGTCAGTGGTTCACATTAGGGGCAAAAAAAAATGGGGGGTAAGAAAGAAATGAGTTCTCAGTAGCAGTTTGGTTTTAAAAAGACATTCTTTCAGGAAGTAAACTAATTTTAAAATGGTAAGCCAAATTAAACAAGATAATTGTTGGAGAGCTGCTAGATGCTTGTGAAATTTGTTCTAAGCTAAGCACTTTTCATTGCCTTAGTCAGCGGTTTTTTATATGCTAAAAATTTTATGGACTAACATATACTGACTGTGGGTTTAAACTGAGAGAAACAACCCATTAGTTGCTGAATAAAAGTTAAATGTAATGTTTAATGAAATAGAGTTTATCTGTTTTATTGTAACTTTTCTATTCCTGCTTTAGCAGAGTCTGTGCACTTAGTACACCGAAGTCTTGGGACTTTCTGTCAGTCTTAGTACTAGCACAGTAAGTCTACGTAGTACGTTTTCCATCCAGCAGCAGGGAACAATGATTCCAGCAGATGCTGGAGGCATGCTAACCGAGAAAGAATATATAGAAGGTGAAGAAATTTTAGCATATTATATAGATACAGATTTCAACATGTTTATTTTCTGCACTAGGTCTCCTACTGTGTTAGTTCAACCAGAATGAAAGAATATCAATTTCAAGCTTACACTGAAGTGTAATACTGTATGAAAAGAGCTTTCAAGAACAAGTTAAATGAGAATAAAAATTATTTGAGAAAGAATGAAGAATCTGGTCAACTCGCTGCTTTTCCACTTAATAATATTCTTGCCCAGGACAATCTGGAAAACTCTGCTACAAACAGGATACTTCAAAAGGACTTCTCATATTTTATTTTGTTGCACCCTTGGATGAAGTTATTTACTCTCACAACATTGTTTTACAGCGGAAAGGCTTCTGCATTTCAGTTCCTTAATTCCATCCTTCTGTCTAAGACAGCTTCTCTGCTGTCTCATAATTCTTGTATTATGTGCAAATCGTATATAAGTGCATTGCTCACCTTTCCCCTCTCCTGGCTCTGTTTTTCCATCCCATTTTCTCCATTAATTGTGTTAGCTACACATTTCTAGCTTCATATATCTGGGCATTGGGGATTTTGGAGGCTCTGGGAATTTATGGCCAAAGCTTCCTCACTGGGAATTTGAGACCAGGTTTGCAGCTATTCCAGCAGCCCTGTCATACAGTTTCAGAACCTTTTTTACCTTCTTATCCTAGCTAATTCCTATCCAGTTTCTTGCTATTGCCCACTTTCAATAGTGGAGACTTTTTCAACACAAAATCCTTAAACTTTATTGGGTATTTTTTCTTTTTTTTAAATTTCCTATAGCAATCTTATGTTTTCTCCTCTGCTTCCACAAAAATAACTCCCTCTTAAACCACTCTGTCCTTCCCAGTCTAGGCAATATTTTCCAGCCAAAATAATCTTCCTGGCTGAGAAATCGGAAAATATTTTATCCTGCTTGACCTTTTTCCAGAGTTTCTTTTCCTTCTGTATCACATGCTGTCTCCTGAAACTGGGTTCTCAGCCTAGCATATCCTAACTTAATTTTAATGACTTTATATATTGGTTTCTGCCTTGTTTGTTATTTTCTGATCCATTTCTAGGCCAGTCCCTTATAAGATGCACTCTGACTTTTGCTGCCCTTTCTGCTACCTTTTCTATCAAAGTTGTAATCTTTACCCTTTTCTCTCCTACTGCCCTGGCAAGCTTGGATCAGATTCACCCCTTCCAAGTTAATGACCTCACTGCTTCCATAGCTACTGAAGAGGTAACTAAGCTCTTCCTATACTTTATTATGAATGGTAAAATACAGCAAGCAATTACACCATACCTTCTCAAAGGGAAGAATATCAGAATGCCAGAATCTTTACCAAACTTGAGTATAATAATTGGCACTGATTTTGATCCTGGTTCTCCTCATATTTTCTCAGGCATGCAGTCACTGTGACTGATGGTTCAGATGCCATAAATGTCCTGGCACCTACAGGCTGGTAGATAGGATACCAGGCAATGGGCTATGAGATGGAGGAAGATAAGAGCTAATATCACCACCCAGAAAGATAATTGACCCAAATTTACCCTCTGCACAGAGGCTCACTCCAGCTAGTATTGTTTTTCTAATAAGTGCTGTAGGCTGAGGTGAGACAGCAGCTTATTCCAAAGACAGTGCTGTGTATACAACCTATATGGTACACATAAAAAATCAACTGCACTGAGTTCACAACTCACATGTGCAATAATCACAGCCATGATCTCTCACCAACACTGATCTTTTTAAGAAAGGAAAAAAAAACCCTATTGTCTTCCTATATGATAGACAGAACTACCTACAGCTTCATACAGGATGAAGAAGGCAAATGTTAGCCTTATGGCAACACTAGAAGACAACAGTACCTTTAACTCACCTTTTCATGGATTTGGGAGAGAGGTCCTTTTCTATGTCCTTTGCAGGAGTGTTGTAGGAGTCCGCATTGCATTCACTGTCATCATCGTATTCATGGTCGAGCAGTGTTCTTGCCCACGTGCCCATGTCATAGGGGGGCAACATTCCTCCAAACTCTGAAGGCAGGATCTCAGGGTGTATGAGCTGATGCAGGCTGTTGAGGTTGTTACCATGCAGGAATATCTGTATGTAGGCATGCAGGTAAAAACACAGGGGCATCACCAAAAAACATCAAAGCCCAAATGACATGTACAATTTCAACATTCTGGTTGTGTTGGGCTAGCAGAGGAAGGCACACATCATCTCTGCCTTAAGCGTGGTCATATTATGTTCATAAATCTCCAAAGTTTAAAAGCACAAATAACTTAAAATGTATGCAGGGAAAGGGACTCAGGGAGGGTAAGAACTGGTGTCTGGTAGCTAGATGGACAGAATATTAGATGATCAAGACAAACTGCCTTGTTAATCTCTTGTCAATTGCTCTCCCTAATCCTGTGAATTAAGTGAATAAATTAAGATTATAACAAATGAATACAAATAATATTCACCATATACAAAAAGGAATATATATTGACTTTCAGCATGTAGCCATGAGTTCTATAAAAAAGATAAATTGTGTAGTGTAATGATAACAGTGCAGGAAATATTTTCCTCCTTAATCTAGTCTTACCAATAGCTGCCATTTATACTAGACAATACATGAAGTAAGCAATAATAGCCAACCAGTGTGACAACACTGAGGGAATAGCTGACGGACTATTTGATATTTTTCATCAATGTTTTGGTAGACTGATATCCATATAAACTTTACACTTATGTATCTGTATATTAATATGGTGTGATATGAATGCTCATATTAATGTTTACATTTAACTTTAGTGTTTCCCCTCAGAGATCTTTCATGTTGCACTTTACCTTGCAGGGACTCATCTGGGCAGCTACACCCTTAGCATGATTTATAAGAGTTAAATTCAAAAGGCAGAAAGACAAAGACCAAATATATGCTTGTCTTTTATTGTTTACTTAAGACCACCTTCCAGTCAGCTGTGGACCCAGGAAAGTTAATATGACCATGCAAAACCAGTGATTTTCTTCCATCTCAAGAATGGCTGGATAAAGGAATTTATCCTTTTGTGAAAGAATATTTATTAATGGTGAAAGTTATTTGATTTATGGTGCCTCTACAGCTAAGTGTTTCACTTCTTAGCAGTTGTTTTTATATATGCCTAGTACTGCATTTATCTGAATTTAGCTATCACTTGCACATCTATATGACAAATTAAAAAATACCTAATAATTCAGAATAAAAACAACGGATAAATAATAAGCCTGATAAAAAAATATAAAGAGAATTCTTTTGGGTTTGAAGGGGTTTTTTCCCCAATCATTTGTTCTGCATCTAATAATATTTTTTTAAGGCTGATTTTAAATTTTATGGGCTGGTCATAACTTTCACATTTTGACACTAAGTTTAGAACTGTAAATCAATATTTAACCACCTGACTACTTTTTATAGGTATTTGGTATTGACAAAAGATGGATGTAAAAAGTCAGCATTTCTGAAAATATATGCCATTGATTCAGGTGTCTAAATAAAAATTTTAGATGCTAACTGATAAGCCTCCATGTTCAACTGCCTTGTCACTTATTTTTAATGCTGTAACCCTCCCATGAGCTGCACTTTACTCACTAGTTATGCATATGCAGCACTTGAGTTGAAAAGGCCTCAGACATATCTGGTGCTACAATGTTCTCTGCAGAAGCTGCAGTCAACTGAGTGCAACTGAATCCTGCAAAATGGGGCTTCACTTGCATATTTATAACAAATATTACATAAAAGGCTTTGTGATCTATAGTTCAAAATCTGTAAATACCAGAGGCCTCTCAAGCATAATCTGTCAGTAAAAAACAGCTCAACAGTAAGGATCATTGTGGCCTTGCAGAGTGCATTTGAGGAGAAAAAATACAGAGGTGCTTAAGGAGTTGATTCCATTGAAAAAAAATCATCATGTTCTTTGTAGTGCCGTTGTACATGATGTTGATTGTATTTTCCTGGATGACAAATTTCCTGTTACAGAAATAATATCATTCTATACGCTATCACCACCCAGCTCTAATTTAATTGCACTGATGCAAATGGTACAAATTCAGCAACATCTCGGAGGCTGCTCATGCTTATGCACAGATGCATGCACACAAATTCCCTTTTATTGGTTTTCATTCAAATTAGTATTTGCAAACTAATACTACTAGATGCCAGCTGGGTATTTTAGCTCACGCTAATGTCAAGCAAAGCACACTAGGAAAGGACTTTGTAGTCACTAACTCTGTTTTTAAAAGAAAGGTACAAATAATTTTAACAGAAATTGAAAAGAACTGAATTGAATACAATCTTAATAGAAACTGTAACGTTGGCAGTATTTTTTTATATAACCCCCAGGAGCAAGCACACGCTTACATTTTAAAATGCATTTAAGTGCACTGCCTAACTGTGTCCTTAGAGAATAAGGTTGTATAAGTTTCTAAAACAGTTGAAGGTACCCTGTACAACACAGATATATTTAGACATTTTCCACCAACAGCAAGCTGATATCTCATGTTAATCTACTTTATTAGAGTATGATGCATCTGCTGATGACGACTGCCAGGAAATGGACAATTAAAAAGAAGAATACCCTTTTTCGTGTCTTCTCCTTCAGAAAGGGCCGGATAACTGTGTAGAGGGCATGGATATACCACGGCTGATTGACAAAATGTATTCCTCCAAACCGAGCTGGAAAGCTGTCCTGTGTGCCACAAAAAAAAATACACAAAATTTGAATTGATTCTTAACATATGTACCACATGCATCTAATACCTTTTTTTTTTAATGCCTTCATCTTAATAATAAACCTTTAACAAGAAGAAAGATTATTCAAACTGCATCCTCTCAGTTGAGTTCCAACTTTCCACACCAAGGAGCAACACACCTTGGACAGGGTAAGTGTGGAGGAAGTGTGCTGAGATAGCTTTGCTATTCAAATAAAGGCACAGCATTTCTAATCTCCAGAAATTATTTAAACATTTATGATTTGCCCATAATCCATCTATACAATGTATTTTTCTCCTTTCCACTTCTATGGATTTTATTCATTTTTAATAGTAACAATCTCAACTCTTCCAATGTCATTGAAGAGTGCTAAAAACGTCTCTTGTCTCCTCCTTAAAAAGAAAGTGTAAATCTAAGCTACTATTCAGAATGTCTCCAATATTATCCATATTTCATAAAACTGAGGCTGCATTAAACATTATGCACAAACTGTTGTGCAATATCCATGACAGTAATTCTTGTCACATAGTCAGAGGCCTTCTGGGAACATAAATGTAAGGATAGCATATCTGTATTGAAGCAATGGCTTTTCTTTTTTACTTTCTGAAAATCACAAGGGGCAGATAACTCACTAGGAAAAGATTCTGATAATGCATTTTCAATTTCTAAGTCGAGAGAATATGGCACAGGGTTTGGCAGTTTCAGGAGGGCAGCCACTCTGTCCTGGAATAAAATTGCTAAATTCCTTGTGCTGTCCTCATTTTGTCTTTGCCTGGTTGATCATATGCACAAACAATGCAATAAGTCAGCTCCTATGTTTCCTAGAGTTGCACCACTGAGGTAGGAGGAAAGAGGTGCAAACAGGTGCAGTTGATGCATGTTCACTTTTGTTTTCATGGCTTATGTCAGAACCTTCTCAGTGAAGAACCTTCTCCTAGTTGCACAGACTCCCTAAATTATTGGCTTTCATTTGAAGCTTAATTCAACAGGTGACACAGCATAGGCAGCCATGGCAGTCACTTAGATAACAGCCAGGCTCCTCACTGCAGCAGCAGCTCCTGTTTGACCATACAGGAAACAAACAAGGACATCCTTTCCAGCTACACCTCTGCCTCTTCCTCCTCTCTTCCTCCTTCTATGTGGATGCAATAAAGGCAACTTCAGGTCTGTGCCACTGGGATCAAAGACTCAAAAGGAGGCAATCAAAGGGTCTGACATGGTGTTTTGTGCTAACAGACCTATTTTGCCTCCTCTGGAGACAAGAGAGGAGGCCCTATAGAAGCACCCAGCAGCCTCGATGTAATCTGCAAGCATCACTTGAAGCATAGGGTCATGGAGCACACACCAACAAAATGGCCAAGAAAAGAATTATAAATTATTCCAGCCAATCAAGAACTGTCACAAAAGAAAAGCAGAAACTGCAGGAAGGAAATCTTCCATATTTCAGATAGGAATATACTTTGAAAAAGTGCAACTGTCTGCATATCCACAGAACCTCTTTAGTTCTGCGAATGTGTTTAGCCCTGTGGGAATAACAAAGTAACGAGTCACTTACTCCTCTCCAAGGATCCATCCACATCCTGTCAGACATGCCTAACCCAGGGGCTCTTTACAGCAAGGTACACCTTGCCTTCAAATTGTAACAGCTTGCTGGATTTTCCATCAAGGGGGCAGCACCTTGACAATAATTTACAGGGAGGATGACAACCACAACACACACTATTCACATCTGGCTGGCCAGAGCACAAGTCAATACAATCAATGGTCTGTTTTGCAGCTTTTCTCCAGAAACTTTTGATTAACAGCAGCTCTGAAAGAAAACAATCCTATCAAAAGATTGCTGCAGAAGCCTCATTCTGCTAAATGCACAATTCCTGTCAGCACTAACTAAATGTCAAGCAGGATGGTTAGTAATTTGACACATAATTCACTCTGTTCAGTATTGTAAATCCCCAAACACCATTCTGAGGACACAGCTATGATGTGCAAAAGGTAGTAAATTATGTTTGTATCATAGTGATCCAACAAATCCATTTGGGAAGGATAAATCACCGGATGACACCTTAACCTTTAGTTACAGGAGATAAAATTCATCTACAGAAGGTTGTGTTTATTTGGATTATTACAGCTGGTTCTCCAGTAAAGAAAACAGGTTCTCCATGCTGCATACCATGCACAAAAGAGCACACACTTGGAGCTGCAGAAATCTCAGCAGAGCTGAGAGTCACACACAAACTGAGGATGAAGAGCATCTCAACAGGCAAACTGGCACGTACAAACACAGATTCAGAGCAGACTGCCAACGGCATTTGTATTCTAATGTGGCCTCAGAATGTTCTGTATCTTTTTAAATATATAAAATTTCCAGTAGACAAAAGATTATCCTTAAAAACTACCACTTTGACGCATCTACTATCTTTTCCTGCATCTTGGAAACCATTTACAGGGAGGATCATGAATATATGTGGAATGATCCTCAAACAGAAGATGCCACTTGATCTTAAAACCCAGTTTGTTTCAGTGTTTCTCAGAAATTCTGAAAGCATTTTCTGGAACTAAAGATGAGTATTTATCAGTCTCTGTGACTGAACCGAGGTGCCCAGATTCAGAAGCAGTTCCTAAGGTGTAATTAGGACCCCCAAAATTTGTGCCAAAAAAGAGAAAGGGTGATTTGGTCAGAATAATCCTGCTTTGTACATAGTGCTTAAACTAGTTTTCAAAAGCTGCTGAAAGTAGATCCAAAAGCAAATCTCAAAAGCACCTGCTGAAAAATAAAAAAGCAGAATAAGCAACTACATCTGCCAGAGAAACAGGTGTCAGAAGGTTATCTTGCTCTTCTCAGATGTACCTGATTTCCACATGGGGATTTGCCAGACAGATGATCATCCTTACATAAACAGCAGGTAGGAATTTCTTTCAAATCAATGATTCTTCTGGGGATTTATGTAGATTAGGTTACAAGCACAGTGGCAGTCACAACTGCCTCTGCAGACACACTGTACTTCAACAGATGAGCCTGTAACCCATGAATCACATGAATTCTAAGTAAAATGAATCTCTTGCCAGAAAAGTAAGAAATGGAGATCAGCTGTAAAATGAGCTGTGCTTCTGACTGGAAAAATAATAAATCTGATGGGGTATTTCCAAACTGCAAAAAAGAACTAATTATGTCTACACAGTGGGTGGATTTTTCTTCACATTCAATGTAATCTCTGCTTCAGCAGTAGAACGTAACTTTTTCTTTTCTCTGGTGAGCCCAGCTTGTGACATGGCCATGCCATAGACACAGACAAGCAGGCAGTTTTTATCAGAGACCACAGGCCCCGCAACACAAGGCTGGCAAGTGACAACAGCCAAGGAAGAGGCACACCCCTACACTATTCTCTGCAGCACTGGGGGACTACCAGTGCACTTGCAACATCACAGAACCATCCCTCACTGGGTTTCCAACTCTTGTGAAACGGCACTCACAGCGCACCAATTCTACCCTCTCTGCCAAACATAATTTATACAAACCATCTTTACAAGCTTTCTCTCCAAGGGCCCAGCTGCTATTGCCTGCTACCACCCCTGGCACATACAAAGAAGTCAGGCCTTCCACTTGCCAGACACCACATTCCACCCTGTGCTGGGCTCAGCCATCCCCTGAGCCAGCTCTCAGGGTTTCACCAAGGGTCCCCTGCTCCGCTCTGGCCTTAAGGAACTCTTACAGCACAGGCAGTAACAGCAAAACCAATATAGTACGTTTTCAACAGTACTTATGGGAAGAAAGTGCCAAATTCCTACTGAAAACCAGTGTGAGTCTTAATGGTATCAAGACTGTTATCATAAAAATGACCCATCTTTACCAAATGCAAAAGATCAAAGAACTTCTTAAAGGCCACAGCATTCTTCACTCCTTGAGCATAACGTCAACATTTAAATCTCTGAAGTCTAGTTTAAATGAAGCAGCCCTCCTAGGTGAACTCAGTACTGTAACCAAATTTGTTTGCACAGCTTTTAGAAGTGTAGTCTCAGAAACTGCTGAGTCCACTGTGTGCCCAAGGGTACTTTGGCAGCCCATTGTCATCACAGCCTTAAAAGTATGCTGCACATCTAGAGCAAACCGACTGTCTGGGCACACCTTGCCACACATTAACACCAAGAGACTGCTTGGGCATGTGTGCTCTGGGGTTATTTTTGAGGGTTTGCTGTGCGCAGTGAAACTGTTTTTGCAGACAGTCTAGAGACATCCTTCAAAGGACAGTCTAGACAAACATAATGAATATGCTCACACCCTTTACTTTTGAGTGGTCTGCTGCATTTGAGTGGTCTGATGAATTCAGGCTGTTGCATCTGCAGACAAGAGGTTACAAAGTCAAAACTCCAACAGCTGTATCTTCATAACAAAAATTGCAAGTTCAAAGAAAGCATACAAAACTGTTAATGTCTTAACTGTGACTTAAGACTTACTCCTCAAGATAATACATTAGCCCTCTTTTAGCTTTTCCACTAAGTCAAGCACTTCAGGGAGAAAAAAAGATACTACCAAAATATACTACCAAAATAGTATCTTCATAATGGAAAGCTCCGCTAGAAAGAAACTGAAACATTCTGTCTTCTACAAAATGCATCACAACTAAACTTCATTTTTAGCATGTTAAAGAGAAAACTATGGAAATTCATGGAAAGAAAAGACTCTGACTAGAAAGAATAGTTCACATCCTTATCCAAGAGGTGAACTACCAGAGGAACCAAGAGTCATCACCATCTACATCAGGAAAGGACACCCATCTTCCTACCAAACTCAACTTCCACCAAAGGTAGGAAAGAAAAAGGCATTCCTAATACCAAACTTCCTGCCAGCATCCATCCGTGACATGAGGATTTGCAATGCCTCAAACAAACAAACTTTATGTCAAGACTGATCACCTACACTCAAAACATGACTGGAACCAGTGATGAGATTGGATGACTAGGAGACTGGAAAGTGAATATTTGGCATCTGAAAGAATTTGGGTTGGATTTTTTTAAGGAAACAGATGCTAAACACACCAGGAAGAATAAATAACCGGTGAGGAAAGAACTTTTCAAAACGAAGGACAATGTTGACGCTGAAACAAAGGAGAGAAAGCTGACCAGGAACACAACTAGATTGGAAGCTGGTAGACAGCTTTATCAGCCTAACTCATTTTGAGAAAATTAGTAAACTCTCAAGAAGCTAAGCTTCAGCTTGTCTAACAGGAGACATTCCTTCTGTACCTCTCTGTTAAGGTGCTTTTAAGGTTCAGATCCAAAAAGAACTCAGGTGGTGAAATTTTGCTTGACCCTGGAACAGCTGCACTAGTGATTTCCCTCTGTAAGACTAACATGTTGTTTTCTCCTAGTCTGAGCTTTTCGTTTTTATTACACAATGTTGAGCCATTTCTAAGACAAACAAGAAGTGCCCAAATAAATTTTTGTTACTGTGTTCAACCAAAAGGACAATACCTAAAGGCAAATTGCATCATTCAGTGATATTCCTACAAAATAAGATTTAATTATCTAGAACTGGATGTTGTCATTTGGCTAAGAAGCTTCCAGTGAAGCAATTTGACTTTTGGCAGTCCTTTTCATTTCTATTAGTCATTTTATCTTACAACTCATATAGAAATATGTTAAGTTGAATGAAAAGAGAGATGGTATCCATCCAGTGAGAATATTGCTTTTTTTATTGAAGTATCTCTTTTAATTTCAAATAGTCTTCCACCTTTCATTTCAATATGCTACTCATAAAAATTATATATTGTTTAAATTAATTAGGTGGGATTTAAAATTCATTTGACTGTATGTGTCTGCAGGCTTATATATAAATATAATAAAATTTGAAACCTACATAGATTTTGTGCTTTCACTGTTTGGATAAAGGGATTATATCACTCCAATTTTTAATTAGGTGGGCTTGATAAAGAAAGTGTTTTATGCAAAACCTTCACTTTAATTAGAAATTACTTTATTTCTTTACAAATTACCTTCAAGAGGTTTTGACCTTACTTAAATTTTAATTAGAAATTGGAAATTCTTTTAGAAATTTTTATTCATTTTGACGGGAGACTTGGGGTTTTGAACATGGGTCCTTGCCCTATTTGTTTAGTTTAAATCTTGAAGATTAAGGCTTTAAAGTTAAAGAAGAAATTAAAAATCCTGTTTTTCAAGGACAATACTGTTTTCAACAATCAGCACTGCCTCTTTTCTAACACTTAATTCGGAATGTGAGATATTAAAAACAGGGAAAGGAACTCAAAAATTTTTACAGCCTGATGCTATTTTCCAAATAAGCAAAGCCAGAAAGAAAGTAAGAAGTAGGGTAGAAGTAGGTTCTTCTGTTCTGTTTTCTACCCTGTGATGGAAATTATTCTTTACAATAGACAATTATCAGATGGTGATTTCTTCTATGGAAATTCCCATAGGGAAAAAAAAAAGTCTGTTTTCCAGGCAGCTTGTGAGTGTCTTATTAGATTAAGATTACAGACAAAGAGAAAAAAACACTATACTGCAAATTGCTGTGCATAAATACAGTAGCAATACTTTCATAATACCGGTGGAATAAAAATAATGTGGAAAATTACTGTCCATAAAGGATTCCATATTCCAGTTCCTGAAGGCAGAGCTCTTTTGCCAGGGACTGCACAGCAAGAGCTGAAACGCCACACCAGCATCTCAGCTTGTACCACCCCCGTCCTGAAGATGCCCTCTTTTTGTCAGTGACACTGTCCAAACAGCCCCTGGTCTCTGCCAAACTGCTGACCACAGGATTACTGTCAGGATGCTTTTCATCAAGCAGAAAGCTTCCCACAGGCCTGAGGACGCTTCAAAGAGGAGCATTAGTAGCTATCAGATACCACCCCCCTTCCTTGTACCTGACCACTTTCAAACATGAGCAGGTTAAACAGCATCTGGGAACAAAGGGATATTTTAGGATAATGTTAAGATGGGGATTTAAAGAAACAAGGCAAGGCAGAAACCATAGAAATAAGATAAAAGTGAGAAGCAGAAGACATTAAATAAAAAAGCAATTCAGGGAGAGATATCAAGATACTACTATGATCCACAAGAGAAAACCATTCATCTTGTTCCTTCTCTAGCCCCTTTTCAAAATTTTCACAGGAAGGTAGGGAAAGAGAAAGTATTCCTGCATGGAAGACCCATGTTTCACAGTCACATGTCAAGACTGATTTTAGGTGCAAATCTGAACTCAAACAGGGTAAATAAACACCAAATCCTGTATCTTCCATGTAATTTCATATATCATTCCAGCTGACAATTTCCTAGGACCAGACCTAGCCTAAGGATTTTCAGTTCAGGATTGACTTCTGTCAAAATCTGCAAGAAGCTAATATGAACCTGTCCAAGCAATGGGGCACACAGGTCTGCTGATGGGTAAGGTGAAGAAAGATCCTGCACAGAGGCAAAAATGCATGTTTTCAAATAGCACTGCATAGCTATTCAGTGCCAGTAAGTTACTGAGTTGAAAGATACCATTTCTCCTACCATAATATTCACTTTTTCTCCCCTAGAAATGGAGAACTTCCAAACTGGTGCCTACAAATTTATTATTGAAAGCTCCTCCAAAAATGCAACTCTCAGTTTCAGACAAGATGCATTAAAATTGGATTAGCCCTTTGTAAGTTTCAATTTACAACAATACAATAAACTGAAGACTATAGTGTTTCAAGAGTTATCTAATGAGCCATGTGTTTCCTCATACTATGAGGAATCAATCTCCATCACTGCAGTAAGCACTAAGAGCCATAATCATTTTAGCCATCCAATTTTAATCTGTCACTCCATGCAAATGACAGTCCTGAGAATTTAACTGAACCGTAAAATTGGAGTGATAGTGATTTGAGAAAAATCAGCTGAGGACAGCCACTGAGATCTAGAATGCAGCATAATTAAGCTTTAAATTACTGAGAAAATTGAATAACTGACTTGAGATCCATTAATAAGTATTATATTTTATTAAGAGTAGAGGTATCATGAACTATGCAGCATACATAGTTTCAAGAGGTCAGTTCCCCACAGGACAAATCTAATTTGAGTTCCAAAAAGAGTTCCAATATCTTTGTCATAGTACAGAATGAAGATTTATTTTAGTCTTTCAGCTTTAAAGAAAGCCTTAGTCTGAACTGCTCAGCTACACTATATCTTTACAAAGGTGCTTGAAGAAATATCACTTCCTGCCTGCTGACTCCAGCTTCCCTTTTCTTCTGCACTCCTGAATGACTGCTGGTGGTGCACACATGCAATATGTGCCTGGGAGTCCAAGGAGTTTCAATATTGTTTGAGGGAGAACTGTCATGCAACTTATTACTCTAGAGGACCATAAATCACTGTTGTTGAATTCTAACTTCTGACATCAGCCCCCTGTCTTTGTAAAACCATACAAGCATTGGTGTCTCTAGACGACAGAGACGCCCTTTCTATAGAGGAAATCTTCCAGTAAAACCAGAGGTTCACAACAACTGAGAAAATAAATAGTTACATGTTTTACCATACATATCTAGGCCAAGGCTAATGTGCTTGCTGAGCTATCAGGATATGCCAGTAATGAAGAAATGTGATGGTTGGATCTCTCTTAAAATCACACTTTGGAAACTCTTGAAAATTCATGTACAAGGAATTGGGAGATCAAAACCAGAAATGCAGATGTCTTCTTGCTAAGATAAAAGTGGAACCCATGTGAATGTATTCTCAGCAAGAGACAACAACAGTAGCCCAGCTTGCATTACATGTATACCCACAGAGAAAAGAACTCAACTCTGAAACTGTCTGGAATGTGGGGTCCAGTGCTGGGCTTCCCAGTACACAGCAGACAGAGACATACTGGACACAGTCCAGCAAAGGGCCAGGAAGATGACTCAGGGATTGGAGTATCTCTCCTATGGACAGAGACTGAGAGAGCTGAGAATGTCCAGCTTGGAGAAGAGAAAACTCTGGGGAATCCCAGCAATGTACATAAACACCTGAAGGGAGGGTATTAGAAGCTGGAGCCAGGCTCTTTTCAGTGGTGCCCAATGACAGGATCAGAGGCCATGGGAACAAACTGAAACACAGAAAGGTCCTTCTGAATATAAGGAAACCATATAAGAGCACACAGTTCTAAACAACACTGATGAAAAACATAAAATTACTGAGGTTAAATAGTCTTTTTACCTGGTATTTTTCAAACCACTTACCACAGTTGTGGTATTTTTGAAATTCCTCACCAGCAGAAGTAACAAGTGTGATGACAGTCTCCTCAAAGGCAATTAAAAAATTATTTGCTGGTAGATGTTAATATTTACACTATGCAAATTACTCAAGATTTTTAGCTTGTCTGAGGTTACTTATCTTAACAAGTTATGTCAAAAATGTGCTCAGCTTTCTCCACCTAAACAAAGGCTTACCTTACCTGCAAACCATGATATTTCATGCATCACACTCTTTGAAACAGGATTACAAAACATAGCCAAAGCTGTCTGCCAGACACTAAACAAGTTCAGTTTCCAAAGGCTGGGAATAAGCTGCCTCCCCAGTTCTGGCACCCACCAGTGAACCCACCTTTTCAGAAATGTCAGAGGGCAACATGGGCTGCTCACAGACCAGGGAAAGTCAGCAACAGCCAAATTAACTCCATTCATTAACCACACCTCGAGGAAAGAAGTTCAATTTCCTTTCGGAAACTGACAATTTGCCGCTCTGCTCTTAGCTCTAGCAACATAACAAAGGGTGGTTTGCATTTGAAAATATGTCTTTTTTCTAAGTATAGCATTATTTACAAAGATATTGCTTTTGCATATGTAACATCTTCAGATGTTTATAACTAGAGATTGCAAAATGTTTATTGCTCTACTGCTCAAACTTTATTCAAATTGTAGCATCTTAAGGGCAATGCAATATACTAGACCAGTGTAACCTACTTTTTCCACGAAGCGTAAGAATGTATGTAAAAAAGATCCTCCCTCCCTCCCTTATTGTATTTGCGGGGTTCCCAGAAGAAGGAAGGAATGAGAAATCTGACTCCATGTTCTTAGAAGGCTATTTTATTATTTTAAGATACTATATTAAAGAATGTTATACTAAACTATACTAAAGAATACAGAAAGGATACTTACAGAAGGCTAAGAAGATAATAATGAAAACTCGTGAATCCTTCCAGAGTCTTGACACAGCTTGGCACTGACTGGCCAGTAAGTCAAAACAATTCACATGAAACCAATGAAGCTATCACCTGTTGGTAAACAATGTCCAAACACATTCCAACGCAGCAAAACACAGGAGAAGCGAAGCAGATAATTATTGTTTCCCTTTTTCTCTGAGGCTTCTCAGCTTCCCAGGAGAAGATTCCTGGGCAAAGGGATTTTTCCAGAAAATATGACAGTGACACTCCCTCACCTTCCACTCTACTTTTCTGATATAGCCACATTCTGATTTGCAGCCCTCTTCTACAGCATGGCTTAAATATTCTGCTTTCCTCTACTCCTGTCACTCCAGTGCTAGTGGCTGGTGCTACGCAGAGAATTAAACCCCCAGCAGAGGGATAATGGCATATGGCATGCGTGAGTGGACTGAATGGAAGGCAGAGAGCCCTGCTGGGTGTCTCTTGCTTCCCATCCATCAGCCCCAGAGAGGACACCGTGCCGCACTGTCCGGCGCATCCGCGCTATTAGCGCCACAGCCATGCAGCCGCCATCCACGACGTGCAGGCTGCAGCTGTAAAGGCCCTTGCTGTGACCACCACATGTACCTCAGAGGGAGGCTGAGAATACACAGCTCCTCATTTCAGTGAGAGTATCATTAAACATTAAACCGTAAACAAGCTTCTACCTCCGCCTAGCTGAACAGGCAAGAGTCATTCCTCAGCAACACAGGATGAGCTGAAATAAAATCGGAGCCAATGCTAATATAAGCAGACACAGTCTCTTCCAACCTATCCATTCACAAATGGATGCTGTTGTTGAGACTGTCACAAAGCTCTTGTACCAGTACAAAAAAATAGTTTCAGCAAGCAAAATCTTTTATTAGGTATTACCAGGTGTGGGGTCACAGCAGGATGCAGATACAGACTCAAAATGCACCAGATTTTCTAGAGATAAGACATCTTCAATTGCCGATGAACAGAACTGTATTGAAATCTAAAAGGAACGTGTCAAACAGTGCATGTGTGTATGTGTATAAAAATCCTTATGCCTCAAACAGAAAATTAATCTCTTAAAAAAATATTAACATGGATAATTGGGCAATTTCCAGCAGTCTATTCACTTTAACATAGATTTAAGAGCTCAGGCTATCAGCATAGGACAAAAAAGGCATTTCCTATTTAGAAACAAGAATCAGTTCCTTGTGTCCTACTGGTAAATCAATTATGTATTAGATCTGCTGCTGCTTGACTTTTAATCCACATTAGTTCACAGACCTTAAACAAATTTGATGCTACCATACTAAAAAGGGAAAGCACTAGAACAAGTCATACATAAACAAAAAGGAAAACAGATCAAGCAAGAGACCAATTAATCAGTCAGATGCTGGCAGTGAGGGGACAGGCTGCCTATTGCCAGCACACAGAGAAATAATAACACACAGATAAATCACTTAAATTACCTTAAATGTAATTAAATCCAACCTGGAAAAACCATAAGATGATTTTTAACACGTTTCTTTGTTAACCTTAGTTTTTGGCAATTCAGACAAAGAAATTTGCTGACATCTATATGTGTATACAGTGTGGCACTATAGATTTATAATACCTGTTCTCATCCTGAATAAACTACATTTCGAGCCATTTCTGGACATCAGGCACCAGCTGTATGCTTAGCCATTTGAAGATCCTGGCTGTGTATTTACTGAAATAGATCACTTAAAGCAGTACTTCAGTCAGCTCTGCTCATTTTGGAGTCTGGCTGATAAACCTTCACATGCTTTATGCCGAAGCATTAAAAAATCTTCCATTTTCTGAGCCCAAATTCCCGCATCATCGTATCCAATACAATCTTTCTGCACTAAAATTAAAGGCAGCATGAATATTTAAATGTTCTGTGACAAGAATGCAGCAGTTAAATCTGCCAGTATACAAAATGCAAAGGTTACCTTAGAATTTGAGTTCACTGGAGGGAGGGAAGGAAGGTAGATGTAAAAAAAAAAAAAAAAAAAGCAGGGGGGAAATTATCTCAGAATTCTTGCTAGTTATTGCTACTGCCCCCCCAGGAGCTGTAGTTTGAGTGCTCTAAGCTTCCATTTCCTTACAAAGTCAATGTTATTTGGTTGAAATATTTTTTCCTACAGTGCACAACAATGTCTCCTGGAGACAGGAACAGATACAGCCTAGAGGTAAATGGGGATCTGAATGCTCCACTCAATGCTGGCAGCTTTCCCAAAATTAAACACTTCAATTTTGACCTGTTTGATACCTTTCAAATAAAAAAATCTCCAGAAGGGAGATATTTTACATAAACATTTTATTTTAGTTGTTATGGAAAATTTGGGATTCTTCTTAGAAAGGCTTTGCAGTCAAAGGCTACAATGTTTCTGTTTAAATTTTTAGAAGAACTATAGCCTATATTTCTGTGGATAAGAATGCAGCATCTTGGAGCTATTCTAACAGGTATCATTCTGTTACTTGCTGGGATCATACACAACACAAGCTTACACCAGGGTAAGGAATTGAATTTCATGCAGATCTGATATGGAGAGTTATGTGATGCAATAAATCATAGACAAGCACAATCCTGTGTGTCCCAAGACACCCTCAGTATTCAAAGAGATTGCTCTGTTATTTTAAGCTGTCACACTGCTGCAAATTTCATCACCCAGTCCTGTGACTGTGACAGACCTCACCTGCAGAGTGAGGCCATGCAGAACAACCTCCAGGTGGAACCCAAAGTGATGCCCAATGGATGTTGGCACTTCAGTAATTGGTTCTTCTCCTCTGGCTCAACTCTGCCCCAAAGTTCCAGCAAAACTGAACAGTTGGTGTGCTCATGAAGCTGCCAGCTCACAGCAGGAAAAAAGTAATGAAGGTTCTTGACCATTACTGGGTATATAAAGTCCCATGGTGCCAGTGTAGACAGAGAAGCATTAACCTCAATGCCTTGGTCATGTAACAACTTGAAGAATCTCATTCTGCATATCTAAATCCACTCTATACTTTCAGCTGACTCCAACATTTTACAGCAGCATTTAACTGCCTCAAAGTGTCACCAAGAATGAGAAAACACCAGACATGACAACTTACCCAATGTAAGATGTGATTGTGTCATCACCATGAATAAGAGTTTATAGCAAGTGAGTCTGATGAGCCTGACTAACTCTGTGACATGCCAATCCTGCTACATCAGCCTGCAGGGGTGAATTCAGGCTCATCAAAAATCTCCAAAGCGATGTTCTTCACATAACAGTTCACTCACTTCAACTCACTGTGGACTTGCTGTAGTTTGATTGTATCAGGTGTAGTCTATCATTTCTAACTACAGAGCCGGACCTTTCCCTAATGAAATGCACCCTAAGAAGTACCAAGATACGCAAAGTAACATTCTACAAAATCCCAAGCAGCATCTACGCTTGACAATTAACAGTGCCCAGAAACACTCATGGAGGAGAAACTCAATTATCTATACTGAATGGTGAAACTGTTAGAGTAAGTCATAGCCACTGTCCCTCTCCCAAACAATTTGGAAGGTAAGCAGAAATCAAACACTGTTTCCAAAATGACCTTTAAATGTAGCTATATGCTAAAGTTAACAAAAATAATAATAGTCAGGACGCAGCCACTACAGCAGAAGGGAGCAGCCTTGGGCATGTCTGTTTTATTAGTACATAGTTATACTCAGCAAGAAACTCAGGAAAACACAAAGCAATTTTAAATTATTACGCCTCAGAAAAAATAAACATATTACCTTTCAAAAGTTAGCTATGGATTTTTAAAATTCTATTCATCACACAGATTAAACCTTTTAAATACCATTAATTAAACAGAGTGGCTACTCAAGCAGTATGAGGTCTATTGTGTAAATACACAGTAAGGAGTCCTGAGACATGCTTTTACTCACTACAGTGACCTCTACTGAATAGCATTTTTTTACAAAAATTGATATTACACCAATGCTTCTGTTCCTATCATCCCTGTTGACATTTTTATTGTCCATATTCTGTACAGGTGTAATGGCGACTAGAAATGGCTGCAAGATATAAACAATTCTCCATGAAAAATATGCATCGTTATTACTTTCTTAGCCATCAGGTCTTCAGCACCTCAGTTCCTTTTCAACATCACTGAGAAGCGTATCGTCATTTACATTTAAGGTAAGTTATAATTATATAATAATAAATTTTAATAGTAATGTATAAGTTCTGTCCATATTCCAATTAATTCAGCAGGTAACTCAAAGGTTTTAACCAAGAACCCTGGGATCAGTAACAATATTTGGCAAAGGGGGAAAGTGAGGAAGAAGATCCCAGATCTGAATATCAGTCACAAGGGAAGGACACCAGAACTCACTCACAGATAAGCAGATCTAGTGAGAGCATGCAGGGGTTTGGAGAACCTCAGTCACTGCAACATAACTGCCTGTGAGGAGCTGGACTCTGCATCAGGTAAGAGTCAAGTCCAGTTTGGGTAAAGTGATAAATCCAAAAAAAAGTGATAAATCCAGAATTAAAAAAAAAATCCACATGCAGGGCTGTAAATGTTGATGATAATAACTATTTCTGATAGCCTTAAAAAATAACTCATCTGGGTCTGGGCTATGTGATTCTACTTTTCCAGAACAATAAACCTGTCTGAAAATTGTTCTCCTCTACTAAGTATCTACTGAATGCTTTTTCTATGTGAGAGGCTCCATATGCATATAATAAAGACAACTTATTCCCTATCATCAGTAGGGTGAACAGCACAACCCCAGTGGGAACAGGAGCTAGATTAACAGACAAGCTGAATTCATAGTAAATAAAAAATGTAAGCAAGACCTTGCATGATTTTGCATTTCAAAGAGAAAAAAAATATTTACAAGCATTTTATACTTTTGAAATAAAACTCTCTCTCATTGTGTTGGTTTTCTTTGACACTAACAAAAATACAGCTGTAGATGTGTTTGCAAAAAAATTATTATCTTTTCTACAACACTATTTTTAAACAAGCGTTGACAGATCAATATAGCTCAGAATCAGAGCAAAGACCTTACAATATTTATTCCAATAGAGCACAAAGTTTATAAAAGAGATGCATTGTTGCATGATCAGCAGGCTGTATATAGTTTTACATAGTCCACACAAGCTATAATTATTCCCTGATCCCTACCTATCCTACTGATATGTGCTTTTCAGTACTACAAAAAGCAGTAACAAGTTCAGATGCTATTTACTCTCAAAGCATGTGCACAAGTTTGTGCATCATCTACAATTTCTGCAGATGAAAAGCATTCCCAGTGAGGATCATACTGCATTGCCCTGGACATGGCTTCCAGCCAGGTAGGGAAGATATTTCCTCTTCAAATGAGAGATCTGAAATTATGCCTGAAGCAAGAATCAAACCAGAAGTCAAAATTTTGAAATTCAAGCAAGTAACTCTCTGTCTAACCTGGCAGGCCTAGCTTTGTTCAAACCCACATCAAATTGACACCAACTCTGGTGATCTCCATGGACAGGCGACCGCTGCCAACTCTCCAAAGCCTCAGGGCTTTGGAAGCACAGGAGGCTGCACCAGAGCTTGCAGGACCATGAAGATGGGCACAGAGAATAAAGAGAACACATAAAGGCACAGAAAGACACCAGCATCATGGATAGGAAAGTTTGGACCTCCTGCACTGGAACATCATGTCTAGCTCAAGAGGAAATAGGGTTTGGATCAGTTTTGGTGAAAGTCACCTGCACACTCACTGCAGGTAACAACTGAGCTTTTTCTGCAAGGATGGAGAGCTGCATTCATTACCTTAAATTTGTTAACTAGAAATTTAATTGTTAAAACTAATTAAAGATATTGAAAATCTGGGTTTAACTCAATGTTATGTAACACTAAGGGAAATTAGATCTATTTTAGGACTCTAAAAATGAGCGCAGAACAAATGGCACACACAAACATGAGCCTCTATCCCCAGGTCTCACTTCACAGCCTGGACATCTCCCAGCCTCAACACACTCACCTGTTACCTGGGAAACAACATGGAAATTTTACTTTCTAGCACCAACTCCTCTAACTCTATGCCCGATGACATTTTCTTGCAGTGACAGCTCCTATTTTCACCCCTCCTGCTCCTTCTCATTAACATATTGCATTATGAAATGCATTACAGTGCATTATGAAATGCATTACAGTGCATTTCATTCTAAAAGAACTTGCTGTTCATCCAATTTCTATTTTACAGTTAATGCTCAAGAAACAGGATGCCCTCAGTTACTGCCATTTTCCATCCTCTCTGCCTTCTCCCCAGTTTCCCTGATCCATGCCAACTGTCCTTCCCAGGTTTCAGTGCCTTGGGTGTTGTGGGTCATCTTTCACCTCATCACCCACAGACTTCAGCTCTTTTTCCTTGCTCACTTCACACTGAACATCATCCCTAGAGAACTGCCTTTTCCTATGAGCATTTCAGTGTCATTCCTGTGTCAATACACATATAACCTCATGTCTTCCACTGCCAAGCCTCACCCATCATCACTACTTGTCTGAAAGCTCACTAACAGCACTAAGCTCAAATTCACTCAGTTTTTATTTTTTCTAGTGTTGCAGCAATCCTCACAATGAACTCAGCCAAACTCACAGCCCTGAGTTTCTCTGTATAGTCCTGTTCTCCTCTAACACCACTGTATCTGCAAGATCAACAGGGATTACCAAGTCTTTCCACATACAATGTTGTGGGAAACCTGACCCTGTTATCTTTAATATCCTACTACAACATTTTGTGCTGCCTAAAAGTTATTCTAAGGGATGAGGTTTTTTTAATCAACATGTGCTTGATGAGCCCAGGGCTGTGAATTTCAGTCCATATTGAAAAGATCAAACCCAAGTGAGAAAGGACAAGAACACATCACCCACCTAAGAGAAACAAAAAGGGAAACAAGGGTGACACCATTTGAGTGACCAAATTGTGATCTATGTGAATCCTGACTGAATTTTCTTCTAAGTTTTTATTGTGTGTTGAAAAGAACATCAAGGTTCTGAACAAGGAGGGGTGAGAGAAGCCAGCAACACCTGGTCCAATATGATGCAGAAATAGCAAAAACATTCATTTTGAAACCATCTGCTTTGCAGCAGAGCATGCCTCCTGCATACAATACGTGAGTCAAAGCAGATTATGCCTGGGCTTTGCTGCAGAACATGGAACAAAGCAAGTCATCCCAGATCAGCCCCCCCATCAGACTGCGATGGATGCAAGGTCAGGAATGCCAAATAAAAAGCTGAACAGCCTGCCAGGGCCTCCATCCGGCCTTACCTCAGGAAGAGGGACAGATGGTGCCAGTGACTCAGAAGAATGCCAAAAGGCTCTCATCTCACAGCAATAACCTATGTCCTGGCCCTGTGACAGTCTGTCATCCGAGCAAATGATATTTTTCAAGGACATAAGTGTGAACTTGATGCTGGTAGCAAAACATGACAGAGTGTTTTAACAGAAAACCTCTCTTTTTGCAACCCGGGCAAAGATAATTCTATTCTGCAGTTTCACCTGTGTGCTCCTCTGTTTGAGAAGGCAGGGCCTTGGCATAATGCCTGGCAACATAAATTACAGCTTAGTGTACTTCTTCTGACTAACTTTAAATTGTCAAAAACCTATCTAGGAATAAAAAGCCTCGGGGAAAGCATAAAAGATTTGTGAACAAGACTTCATAACCTTAAAGGAAATCAATCCCAACTTTAAAATGTGTAAAAATACCCCCAACAAACCTCCAGATTCTGCTCTTCTCTGGGTTTTTTTCACTTACTGTATTTGCAAAATAGAACAAAGCAATTGTATGTCTTTTTCCTGCCTCTTTAACTTTTTTTCCATTTGCAAAGTGCAAAATAATGGCTTCCAATTTCTACTGTGGGGAAAAAAAGTGCTATTGCACTTCTTTTCCTCAAAAGCCGGCGCTGAGTGAATAAACACAGGGAAACACCGGCTCAACATCTAGTCACATACAGGAGGCAGGAGTAATTTAGGACAAACAGAACAGGGACAGAGCTTTGTATTGGTAGACCAAGACCTGGGCACAAATGAGCTGCTGAGAAAACCTGTGCTAGTAACAGCTCCTATAATAGCATTCTGAGAGACAGGATGCTGTAATGACATAAGCACATTAAGCTTCATTGGGAAGAATAATTTTCTCCTATTAGGCAAAATAGCACAGAATGAGACAGCTACCTCTTGGACCAAAGTGCTATTCTGGGGAGCTGTTCCACAACAAAAGCTTTATATTGCACCTTTACGTCCCTTAAAACACAGACACTTCTACTCTTCCAGTCTCATCTCAATACACCAAACACATGGGGGCTTGTCAGCAACAACTCAGTTTCCATTTGCCCTCCCAACTCAAGAGCTGTTTCTCAAAAGACCCACCCTGCTTCACATGGGCCCTCAAGTACTCTGCCCTCTGTCCCATTCTTTTTTTCCCATGTGTCAGTCTGAGTGTGAGTTCACGCATCACCTCTGTGCTGGCAGCTCACACAGAGACATCCCCAGTGTCCTTCTGAAAAATAATTTAAATTTGCAGTGTGTTATTCTTAGAAATGTCCAGCTAAAGCCCAGTGTAGCAAGAAAAAGACATCCTAAACCTGCCAGCCTTGCCACCATTCTCAAACCTTGCACATGACAGAGCTGAGTCATTCATCACATTCAGGCCCTGTCATATTCGATTTCAGCTGCTCTCAAGCCCCACACATCCCACCTCTGTTTACATTCTGCAAATTCTCCTTGCATGGTGTTGCTTAGACAATGTAACTGGCTGAGAAAGTGTGCTCACCAATGCAGCAAATTATCTTTTTTTTCCAAAAACACAGAAGTGTGGCTTTCCTGGTTTTCACAGAAGACATCAGTGCTGCAGATGCATGTTTTTTTCATCTCAATCCTCATGTCTGGTTCCTAGGCTGTGATTTAATGAAAGATTAAAGACTAGCTTATGAAAGTTCACCACGGCAACTGCTGATGTCATTGGGAACTGGATTCACAGTCAGGGCTTAAAGAAAGATGAAGACCATATTGATAATTGACAATATTTCTGACATTATTCATCTACCTAATTAAGCCACAACTCCATGCCACTACATATGCTGAGAACTGAATGAACAGAAGATGTAGCACCATTAATATGCTTAGCTATTGGTGCTATGTAAAACTAGCCCACAGAAATTAACTGTTCATGGAAGGTGTAGATTATTTACTCCTTTCTTATGAAGAAGCAGAAAAACAGAATTACTTATACATGTACTTCACGATGCCATGCCTTTAATAATCTTAGTGAAAAAAGTATGTGCATTCTAAATGCTGCATCCTACACGCTGTAAAATGAAGCACGATTTTTTTATTCATTTAATTGCAAGCACATTCAAGCACTGAAGGAAAGGAGACACACTGACAGCCTGGACAGCTTTGCTGGTAATCATTGTCATGTTTGCCATCCTTTAGGGAAGAGGTAAACCTTTTGTGTGTGTACAAACACAAGAACAAAAAGCACATTCGAAGTAATTGAAGTGTACATATGTTCCCCTTCTGACTCTTTCTGAAACAAGTTACAGCTAAAATGCCTCCATGGTAGTTTGTTGCTTGCTTCATCCTTCTACAGCAGCTCAAAAGCAATGTACTGGTGGGCAGTCAGCCCACAGCATGGAGATACACCCAGTAAAGGAGAATATCTGCCACACACCCAGTAAAGGAGAATATCTGCCACAAACCTATAACCTTCAGGGATGGCGAATAAGGGGCTGTTCAGGATTTTAGCAGATTTCATGAGGAAACAATGCAATTAGGGGAGCAAGCAAAGGCTGATTACACAGATTTAAGAAACACTAGCAATGAGTTCATGTATCTACTACTTACAAGGATTTTGATGACAGGAATGAGGATGGAGGGAGACAGACCATCTTCTCCCTGCGTTTAAGTGAAAGCCATGAGACCTGGAACTGTGCCTGAGTGCTGGACACACAGCCAAGAGACTCTGCAGTTCTCCTACACAGTGTGGCTGTCATCCTCACTACAAAAACAGGGTAAGGTTGTCAAAGGGGAGTTCTTACCAGAAGACATTTATGGTCCCCATAAGAAACTAAAACAATCCACCAAGAAGATTTAAAGGGACAAAGTATAAGAGGATGAAGAAAAAAAATACACAGTAATGCTCAACTTGCATGTAAGATGCTGCTTAGTTTGGCTTCATTCTTACAACTTAAACAAGAACACACATGGTCCAACATGTTCCCACGGATCATCAAATAAGTTCATTCTTAACTGGCTTTCACAGAGCTGTCTTTAAAGGCTTGTGTGCTACTTTCATTTGATACCACATTGATTTTCTCTGAAGTTTCCTCCTACCATGGCTACCCTGATCAATTAGTGTGCTATAAATAGAGCAGTCAGATTCCTTTCACTGGTCTCATTAAATTGCACTCCTGCTGAATTTCTGTGGAGAACAGAATTGGATCATACTGATAGCAATAGTATGAAGACGTCCTAGCGTTTTCCAGAAAAAAATCAATTGCTCAATATTCCTAACAAAATGCTTTGAAAAGCATGACCCAATGGATCTCAGCTAATGCCCAAAACATATGTCAAACCTTGCTTGCAGTTCTGCATCTCCAAACCCCTGAAAAGTAAAGGATGAGGAAATAAGTGGTTAAGAGGCTCAGGCAGCTTCTCACTGGTACATAATCCCTCATCAATCACAACTGTTTAACTGCATCCCCTCATAATGGAAACATGTTGCTGGAGGTGTTCAGTTAACCAATGTAATCCATGTAAAATGAATTAAGAACTCCAGGAAGAACGCAGTCTCAAGGCATGCTTGGTGCCTGTCAAAGTCACCATGTTATGGTGGTGTGCACACTGACTAAAACTAGAGGGGAATGATAATATCTGATGCTGCGGTAAAGCTCAGTGTAGGACAGCTATGATTTCAAAAATGTTCATCTTTCTGTTCCAATGGTACATCTATATAGCTTTTAAAAAATTTGTTTTAGAGATGACAATTTAGTCAATGAGACTGATAAAACCAAAAAAGAGGAAACATAATTATCTACTTTGAAACATTTCAAAATCTAAACTGAAGGGCAGTTTTTAGTTTGGTCTTCTGCCCAACACCTTGCTCTATCCCTTCATAATTATCCATAATTATCCTGACATCCTTTGTGTCCTCTTTTTCCCTTTATTAAGCACTATCCTTCAAAATCTTTTCCATCTTCCTTGCAGAAGGAATCTAGATTTTCACCATATACTCTTTGCAGGTTGAATACCCCTATTGCAAAGGCTGGGTTTATAATTGCACTTGAATTATTGAATGTATCCAGTGTTTCTACATGGACTCACTGTGTCTGGAGCATAATCCATGGGGTTTCTGTGTAAAAACCAGAAAGATCCACTGCAGATTTCAGAGGACTGGTTGTACCTTGCAAAGACTTTCTGAGGAGAATGCTGGAGTACTAGCAGTACTTGATAATTTGCCCTGGGTTCTTTATACTTTTCACAGTGGCCTTCAACCAGAAGATGCAGTACTCTAAATTTATATTATACCATTTAATCTATATTTTCTGTCAAGTAGCTTAGTACGAGATGAAGGCAGGTCCCAACAAACTCAGAAGTTTTGTAGGTAATAAGGCACAGTCAGTGCAATGTCAGGTAAGAATTAATGAAAGCTGCAGCTGAAACAGACCTTTAGGGAGGCTCTCCCCTGAATCACAGCAGAAATACCTTCTCCTTCCAGAAAATGTTTTCAATGGTGGACATGGCCAAGGGTTGAAATCCAGTTCTCAGAACGGAAGCCCTACCCCAAAAGATTGTAACAGCTATAAAGGATTCATGAGAACCAACTAAAAAGAGCAGGGATATAACAAATACATTTGAAAACAGAATCTTTAATCACTGATTAAAGATTGCATTTTCCAACGGCACCGTGTGATGTTAGAGTCAGTCCTATAAAATAAGAGACAGGAATACATATTTCATAGTCAAAACCTAAACTGTGAGGGACAAAATAAACGTGATCTAAAAGAACAAGCAAGCACCTCAGCACAGCCAGAACTGTGTGTGGGGAGAAGCTGACTCAGTGTCAGGCGCTGGAGTGAAATTCTTTTTTTTTTTTTTGATTGAATGTAATTTTTTTTTTCTCAAAAACAATGATATCTTCAGCCACCTCAGATTTCAGACCATATCCATGTTCCATTATGCGTAAACAAATTACTACTACCCAATCCTTTTCATTACAGAAAACACTGGGAAGGATTAAAAGCAGTATTTTCATTTTCCACATAAGAAGAAAAAATGTTTTTTAAGAATATATTTTGACTTTTGCAAAATATGCAGGGAAAGACTATGGAAATGCTTTTTGGGGAAGGGAGGGGTTTTTTTAAGCATATTATGCACACTGTAGTATGATACTTTGGAAAGAATTAATAACTTTTTCTTCAGAAATAAAATTTTCCTCATTTTTTATATATCTAAACTTTCAGCTCCTGAACTACTTTAAATCATCACTTATTTAAACAGTTATGCCTATTAAAATTCAATTAAAAAATGAATTTTCTAAATTGTTTTATGATTAGGAAACATGAGATGAGAAAAACCTTTACTAGCCATATAATTTCAAATTTTTTATGGTGTTTCCCCCAGAGAGGTTTCCCACAGTTGTTTTCAAACATCAGTGAATTACGACAGCAGTATTCTTCCTGCACAGCAATCACTTATAAACAAAGTCAAAATTATACTTACAAGCAAAGGCAAGTTGGATTCATAAAAAATAATTGTCAAAGGAAGTGAACACTTGCTAAGGAATATAACAATCCATTGCTAAGGAATATAAACCAAAAAATACATTGTATTGTTTTGTGGATGGAGCACTGTAAGGCTTTGCAGAGGAACCATCTGCATGGGCAGTATGTGCAGAAGACACTAGCATAAAGACAACTGTGAACAGCCTAAGATGATCACAGAGTATTTATTAGCATCATGGAAAATAAAGGTTAGATTGGTTTCAGAAAATAATTACAAATTTATCTAGTGTGTACTTTTGAGGTAAATGTGAAAGATGCATATATAAAATGGATTGATAACACAGGTAAATTGAACACTATTATAAAAAGCATATTTAGGCTCTCAAAATAAAGAGGATCACACTGATTTTCACATCTCAACATCTCCAGTGCCAAAGAAGTCAGAAGGAACATCTCCAGGTCCTGATTACAAATCACTGCTGCTGCAGATAGGTACTGCATCAAAAAAATTCCCTCCTATGGGTTACTGAGAGTCACAAACCAATTCCTACTTTGGACCCAACAGCACACAGTGAAATAGCAGAGGGTTTTATAGGAGTTGACATTTTGAAATAGAAAAATTAGGACTAATGCCGAGAGGAAATCTGAAGAGCAAGAAGTCTTCGAGAGGTCTCCAAAGAAAGTGCCAGGCTTGCCTTCAAGCTTTTAAATTAAACTGTGGGAAGCACTAGAAAATATAATGCACAGGATAATCTTGCCTTAGCAGGAAGGTGAACTATGCTCTTAAGACAGGTCTTCTGCGTCTAACATTACAACTTACAACAAATTAGTTTTATTTCTGAGTGACCTTACAAGGAAGACTACTATTTATTCCCTTTATTGCCTTAAGATACTGAAGAAAAGGGAAATATTTAGACCTTGACTGAGAAAAATCACTTTCAAAACGAAATAGATATCCTGAAGCTAAGGAATGGTTATAACCATATAGTTGTTGAAGTGTGGTTTACCAGAGACAACAGAAAGTCATTCACAGTGACAAGAATTAATTGCCTATACTGAGTTTGTGCTGCAAGCCCTTCATGTTTGTGTCACCTTAGTATTGTATTCATTTTTCAGCCTAATCAGAGCAATTAAGTAACTCTCTTTAGTTAATGCATATAGATTCAGTTTCCTAATAAAAAGAAAAACAGAAATGTGGAGAGCATTTAGCAAAAGCTCAAGAAAGAAGCAACCCTGATGTATGAGTCTCTTCTACTTTCCTTCTCTCAAGATGCAATCATTTTATTTGGATGTTTTTCTCTGTTGACAGAACTGATGGAAAAATGTAAACTATGAGCATGTTCATTGGTTTCTACACTAACCACATATACTTTGTTGAGTAGAAGAGAGCATCAGATTTAAAAAAAAATTCTTTTTCTAGATCAGGCCATGTCATTCCAGTTACATCCTCAGAAGCTCCCAATGTCTCCTGCCTGGGCCCATGAGGGGCAAGTCACATGTACCAAGCAGGCCAGTTCTGGTGTGAGGAACTAAAAGGAGAGTTTCCTTAACAGCCTGGTGTCTAAAGGACTCACTTGGCATGTGAACAGATCAGGACTCACTCTCCAGTGCTTGGCTTTCTTTACTGTTATGAAGAGCAATGGGAACACTGGTTAAAAGTAGATATGGAGATGGAAAGTTTGAAGGTGATTGGAAGCCAGATGTGGAGAGCATTTGGCCAGTGAGACCACAAAAGGCTGAAATCTCCTAAGGAGTCCAAGATGAACTTAATATGCCATGCAGTCATCTATGGTGACTGAGGTTTTGGAGGATGCCATCAGAATAGAGACAAAAATACTCACATGAGTAAAGACTCCTACAAAGTAAGACAATGTCAGTAGGAGTGGGTTGAGGAACTGGGGAAACAGTAGGACTGTGGCAAAACCTGCTCAGAGCCAAAAGGGCAGGAGAAAGAGCAGAAGAGTCTGTGCCAGTTAGATCAAAGTGTCTGAACAGAAGCCAAGCTCCCTGCAACTAATCACGCCTTGCTTACAGCAAATATCTGCAAACCACTGGCAAAGTGCCCTCTGTCTGTCTTTGTTCAGGTTCACATGGAGGATGACAACCTACTGCAGGCAAATACTCCACTAGCTCCAGTAGCAGTGTTTGGAGGGTGGATATTTAACTCCATTAAGCTTCCTTGCAGTTTTCAGTAAGATGCCACAGAGCAGAGTTTCTTGGGGGAAAAGAAGATTTTAGTGTGCTGCTGCTTCTCATTTCTTTCAGGGATGGCAGCCCACATGGCACTATGTGCATTCAAAGAGAATCTAATGAGAAACTCAGAATCTAGTGAGAAGCTCTTAATTTAGCCATGCTAGAATTCAGACTCCTGGCTTGGGCACTCAAGATCAAGACTAAAGTCTTGAACCCTCCTGATCAAAAATAAATGTCAGCTGGACTCCAAATACATAAACTGTGACTGAAAATCAGACCATAGCCTGTCAGAGTAGGCACCTCAAATTAGGAAACACTTAGCAGTAACCTTTCAGTGGAATTATTCTCAGCTGGGGATAAGAAAAATAATAAGGTAAAAAGATTATGGTATCCCCTTATCTTAAAAGTGTGTTTGTGAGAATACATAAATCAACAGTCGGAAGGCATTCAAGCATTTTTTTCATGAGCATCATAAAAGAATCTAGCAAGGGAATTAATTATTCTGTCTTCAGATAACAGGTTAAAAACTAGGACCACACTGAATAATGTCTGTGTCTACACAGACATGCCTGTTTGCAGCGGAACTCGAGCTATGGTCATAAAGTCCTTTCTCACCCAGCAGGTCAAGCACATCCAGACAGCAGGTGAGGAGCTAGAAATAACAATCACTTTCACTCTACCCAGCTTCCACAGTAAATTGCTGCTAAGCATTTTTATGGTCTTCTTGCAAGTAACAAAGACCAAGTGTAAGAAAACGCTTGAAAATAACAAGCTCTTAGGAAAAATATCCCATTTAACTGCTGTTGCTGCAGAACACGAGTTGAACTGGTAGGAAATTATGCTGTTTACAAGCACACCCCTTTGTTCTCTGGGAAGTTGTGGGCTCAGCGGACCCTAGCATTTACAAATAATCTAATTCTTTGCTTTAAAAAAAAACCCTGAATCAAATTATTTACTAGACTTCCTAAAAATGGAAGATACTCCCTTAAAAGTGAGTCTGCTACTTTTTAATGTTCTGTCAAGCAATATGTGAAGCGTCAGGACCCTGTTCTCAAAAAATGGTAGAGAATTCAAGCACTGAGTGAGAGGGGTGAACAGTTTTAAGTCTGGATGTAGAAACATTTAAAGCTCTATTTTGTGCTTTGCAGCTCACTGCTAGCACGAAATGTTCCTTCAGCTCATTATTAACAATCTCATGCACTGCATGGAGCATGTGACCATGTAATTATATGAAGTCATGATACTGTTACCAGAGGCGTCCTTAGTTCTGGAAGCTCCTGTCTTGGGAATCCTTGGCACAGCAGCATGCTGGTTGCATAGATGTAGCCCAGAACCACGTGGCAAACTTTAAGCACTCTGTGCTTGTTGAACCAACCCTAATGTTCAGCAAGATTCCCTGCAAGACCCTGTGACAGAGCTCACACTTAGAGAAAATGGGAGTAGCAAGTCCTGTCACTTTCATCACCAGCCTGTACATGGTCTGTGTCTGGTACTTCCACCTTGCACTGCTGCAGCAGATCTGGCTGGGGATATTGTTCCTACAGCTCACAAGAGCAGCTGTGTGAAAGACGTTTTTGAACACAATTCTAGCTGCAAGGATGCTGCCTTCATTTACTTTCTGGTTTGCTTTCATTTTTACAGAACTGAGTTTGTTTCAGCTTATGAAGCCTTCCTCTGTTACAAAAAGAAAAAGGACACAGTTAAAAGACCTGCCTTGTGCCCCATAACACTATTACTGTTTCTCCCAAACACCCTTGTCCCAGAAGCATGGGTCTTCTGTAACAATGCTGACTGTCCACATATGCTCAGCTCCCCATTTAAATGTGTATCATCTCTCTTCCACCAGTTCTTTAACTAGAGGAGAAGCATTCACATTCAGCCAACTACACACTTTTACAAAGCATTGAGATGTACAGCCTGCCCGAGTGAAAACATGCATGAAGAAAAATCTGTCATGCATGCAACTACTATTATGCACTAAATAGAAATCAGTATTTAAGGAGGAATTAGTGGTCCACGTTCTAGAATACTAAATATCAGTTAGTGCAATTCATGCATACCTATAGTGTTCCATTTTGCAAAACTCAATTATAATCACCCCCAAAGCTGTCTATCAGCTTTGGGGGTGATTATAATAATCCAATAATAATTCCAACTTTCAATATAATTTTCAAATTGAATTTTCAGTCTTTGAAACTGTTTTCACCTGCCTTATGAAAAGATTGCTGTCATGATAATTAAAATAAAAAACTTTTTAAAAATCCATATAGAAGTTTATGTAAAAAAAGGACTATCACCAAGAAAATAATCATACCTAGAACTCCCTCCTTCTTTCTTCCCAGGAGTTCTCAGCTAGGTGTTTCGGTAGCAGGGGTCAGAGTAGTCCAGAAACAGTAAAACAAAAGGCAGGTTTTCAGAATGGGCAAAGGAATGGAATATAAAAACCTTGATTTAATCATGCCATACCTAAAGTCCACCTAGCCTTATATCCTGTCCTTAAGAGAGGCCAAAACAGAGCCTAGAGCAGCTACAACTTGGACAACATATGTGATTATCTCCACTCAGCATCCACCTCATCTCCAACTTTGTACAGCCTAAGGAACTCTGAACTTTGATTTGGTTTTTATATATTTACCAATCCTCAGTTCATCTCTCTTTTAATTTTCCCTAAACACAGCTATTTAAGCATGCAGAATTCCTCATGGCACAGAGTTCCACAAGTTACCCAGATGTTGCAAAAAGGTGTTTTATAAAGAGCCAGGCCCCCTCCTAGTATCGCCTGATGAGGCCCATTTCTTAAAATGTAAATAACAAATAACAACTGCAGCTTGTCCACTCTCTCCAGCCACCCACAATCTTTTTTGCATCCTGGTCTGACCTCCCTATCCATAAGGGACCCTGCTTTAAGGAGGAGGTTAGACTTGCCAAGCCTCTGAGGTCCTTTCCAAGCTGAATGATTCTATGGTTTTACAGATTTCTGTACTTTCCCCCTGCATTTTTTTCTTCTTCTATCCAAATGGATTCCAGGCAATTTAATTGTTCCTTATCCAGAAACCATCTGATACATTCTGGGTTTTTTGCTCAGAGTTCATCACCATCTACAGAAATTTAGGACCTGTTTTCATCAGAGCTCTCAAAAGTTCTCTCTTCTATGAGAAAAGGAGCTGAAGCACACAGACTGGTGAAGGAGGCAAAATTTTGTAAAGTCTTTGAAAGAGATCTTATGAGGCACTCAGACATTGAAGCACACAATGCTGTAACATTCCCTGCTTGTTGCCATTGTACTGCACATCTTCCATACCTTCTCCTTGATTTCTCATGGGCAGCTCCTCACAGCACCGACTCCTTCCTCACAGCCCAGCCAACAAACTCCAACTCTCTCCTCACCCAGCTAACCCACTCTTTTGTAGCACTCGTCTTCTTATTGGACACAGCTGTGGCCTGTTAAGGGCAGGCCTGTTCCTAATCTTTCATGATTGGTACAGCTGCAACTCCTCAGGTGTGAGACTACCTTCTGCACTATCTTTATTTTCTTTCATTCTATCCCTCCACACCTGCTTTCAGGAGCTCAGCTGCTGAGCAACATGAGTGTCTTCACAAGCCCAAAATCAGTGATTGGCTACAGAAATCAATGAATGGGGAAAAGTGGGCACCTAAAGACTGGAACACACAAACATCCACATACTGAATGCAGTAGGGAGAGTCAACACAAAGTCCTAAAGTCGAGGCATGTTCCAGCTCTCAAAAAAATAATTTCCTTCTGTCTTTAAACTAGGGAAAGTGTAGGAGCTCTAAGTGCAAATTCTCTTTCCCAATGATGAGGAGCAACAGGAATGCTGTAGGCACAAGCATCTGCAAGGAAGAGTGTTGTTTCTCTTTTTCCTAAAGGACACAGGCAGTGTATGAGCTGGGAGTGGAGCATCAAGAGTCCCAGCTGAGTGCCCCCACCTCCACATAAAGTTTCCTTGTCTAGCAAAACCATTTGTCCTACAAATCAGCACTGACCTACACTGCACCAACTGTTTGGTACAGCACTGTTGTGATGGGTGTGCTGGAATTTCACGTCAGATTACAGACAATCACTGTCCTGTAAGTGTCATGATCAAAATTCTCTTTTCCTGGAAACACCTACCAAGGAAGTTTTCCTAATTTATACAAGTAAGTTTGGGGTATGATTATTCTTTCCACACTCCCGTTTAACATATATGCAGACAAAGTTTATACCAGAACTCATCTTCTTCTATATAGTAGAAAAGTGTATATTTACTTCTCTTACTTTCAAAAGCAATTTCTTAAACATTAGGCCATTGTGAAAAGCCAAAAAATGCCATAGCTTGTAAAGCCTTTGGTACATATCATATTGAGTATTCTGTTCACTATGGAAGCTAAGCAAATATAAGGCAAATTCAGTAGATTTCATTCAGGAGGCAAAGGGATTTGGGTAACATCGAATTCAGTGGTCACTAATCCCACTCTCACTGTACTCTTCTGCCTAAGCAACCCAAATATTTAAATCCTTCAAATGGTAAAGTTCAGCATCTTGAGCCCTGTTAAATCTTATAAGCCAAAGCAAATTTCATTTCTCTGATTAAATAGAAAGTATTTACAAAAATCATAAATAAATAATGTCTCTGTGTTTTTCTTGTTCTCTTTCATTCTACATGATTAAGCACTTTTTACTACGACATCATCAAATGAATGATGTTTTCGCTATGCATTTTTCTCCAAAATAAAAAGCAGTCATTAAAATGCCTTTTCCTTCTTTCTCCTGAAGTGTTTCACGCCCACTTTTGCATCTCTGCCGTAAAGAGTACTGAAGGCAGGGGGCACAAAATGGTGCCATACGTGCTGGCCACCATCAGCCTTGGAATATTAGAAACTGCAAAGCTGGGGACACGGATAAGTTAAGTAAGCCAAAGGACTTCTGCTCAATTCAGTCATGAACCAATCAGTGGCAGGAGATTGCCGAGTCTCTGAGCCCACCTGAAGTTTGGTAGGTCACCACTCATGTTTTCAGATAAAATTATTCACTGCAGCTCTCTTCAAAATAACCATCTCTGAATAATGCCCGAGAAGAAACACCACCATTTGAAAACAAAGACTACTAATGCATTTGCTCATGTTCTAAACCAGAAAACAATGGCTAACTTTGAAAAAAAGCACAAAAAAGAAAGCAACTTTGAAAGCAATAGAAGGAGATGCAGCACTTCTAGAGCACAGGTCTCTCTGCTGCCTTCTAAGGTAGTTGTGAAGATGACGAAATCACACTGTTGCATAAGGAAACACAACAAAATGAGACCTGAGATCTTTGTCTCATGTCACTACCCTTCTGTGTGCAACAGCAGGCTGAATACTAGTTGAGTCATTTCATCAATTTAATCAAAACTCCATATTACTGCTATACAAGTTTCTTCAGAAATCTCACTATCATAGTGAAAAAAAGTTCAAAGGTAAGGTGTTATTTTGCTTTTTGAGTAATAAAAATGTATAAATTATAGAAACATTACAGAAGAGGAATACATGTCCTTCTAAAAGCAAGGCACACTGCTACAGGAGTGAATTAGATATTTTTAACATGGCAACTCAGGCTTGTGTAGAAAACAAGTACCTTAGTTTCTTATTTTAACAAGAATAAAATACCATGGGAAAAAGATGCAAGTTACACAGTATCCTTTTCACCAATGTGCCTGTGCCATATAAAATGCATTTACAATGAGCTGAAAAGAATTTAAATCACTGCATACTCAATTCCAGAGGCTGCTGCTCAGATTAATCCTGACCCAGAAAAAGAGCCAAGCACATGCTGAACTTTGAGTAAATAAATAGCTCCAGCTAATCACAGGCCATACACTTTCATGACAAATGATGTAGAGCCTGTCCCCAAAAGAATCAACAAAAAAACAACATGGCATGGCAGCAGCAACCCCTATTTCATTAGCCCTGTGCATAATTACAACATGAACTGATTGCTTCTAACTTCCTGTAAATTCAGATGGTTGCAGAAGCTACCATCTGAATTTACAGGAAGACATGCACTTTGGAATAAAGACAAAAAAATTACCTCATATTTATAGCAAGGAAAGAGCCTACACATCAGGAGTTACTGCAGTTAGCTGACTGAGTTCACACTTTTGTCACAAGCAGCTTGCCTGTACACCCACATGTTAAGGTGTTAATAGCCTTGCTATTCATAAGTTGTTGGAATTTTGTTTTGCTTCAGTCTTTTTTATCAACCTAGATTTGTAATGAACTGCAAAACAAAAAAGAATTGGGAAAAGAAAGAAAATAATAATGGTACCTGAAGGCCCTCTATGGCTAATCTAAGCATGCTTGGTGTGAGCTTGGAGGCCTGCTTGAAAGTGAAGTTGCTCCAGTCTATAATCAAAACAAATCCATTCACTTGCAGCTCAGGGTCTTCTATCATGGCTTCTAAAGAAAGAAGTATGGCACGCAGAATATCCACCAGTGTGTACCTGAGAATGGGAAGAGGAGATTTGGTTAGGAAAGGAGCAACAACCACACAGGTGGAGAAGTTCTGAGCAGTCTCCCTTTGTCAAAAGTTTAAATCTTAGATTGCAAATGTGCCCTCAGATGCACCTAAAGCTGGGAAATCTTCAAAAGCTCCATTACTTGAGGTCATCTTCTGGAGCAGGATTATGTACCTCTAGACCATCAGCCAGCCGAATAAACTGCAAGAATGTAACACATCAAAAACACATTTGAACTTCTCCACAAACTGCAAGAATGTAACACATCAAAAACACATTTGAACTTCTCCGTAGTATCCTAAGCTGCCTTAGTATCTTTATGTGGAATTGCATTAATAAAAATAATTGCATTGTCTGTATAAGAACTTCTACACAAATTGTATTTTTCTCAAATCATAATGATGATACCAAAACCTGAGACTAATACAAGAAGTGTAGATACAAATTTTCCTCCTATATTTTCCTAACAAAACTAAATAATAGGTCCTAAAAAATTATCAACTAAAACTGGGAATTTCCGCATGCTCTCCTTATCCCACTCTCTGTGTAATTTTTTCTCTTAAATCCACAAGTACAGAAGGTTGGTTACTCAAGGATCTTAAAAGCAGAAGGTAACACACACTAGGGCCCTGAGGTCTTTGTCTACTGAAGGTGCCCCTGCTCATGGCAGGAGAGTTAGAACTGGACAATCTTTGAGGTCCCTTCCAACCAAAAACATTCTAGGATTGTGGGATTTTATAAATAGCTACCAAAACAGACATAAATTTGTCAGTCCACACCACAATATCAAATGAGACACTAGAAAGTTAAACCTGTAAAATATCAGAAATACAAATATTCCAGAAATGAAAGAGTTAAATATTCAGTGTACAGATATTTTTAAGCAAAGCCCTTCAAATTACTTCCATGATGACATCAAACAGAAGTTTTCAAAATTGTGAGTCCCCTAGAGAATTCTTCACCATTCTGCGTATGTAGCAAAGAGCATGCATGCCTACTTAGAAATTAAATTAAATTATACTGAATTTGACTTGCTTTAATACAATGACTATACTGCTCTGTTGTGGACAGAACTGTATTTCGAAAATGTCTGCAAAAGGAAATAACACAAATTAAATTAATCTGTTGTAGCTGACTCCTCCCATCTTTCCATCTTTGTTTATTTAGCCAAGTAAAATTCAGTGAACTTCCCAATTATGCATTCATAGGAATAGGATCAAAAAAGGACTCTCCTAATGTCTAAACAGGAGAAAGTGTGTTTTCTCTAGAAAACAAAAAGGGAAGCATGAAAAGTAATTTTATAAGAACGAAATTCTTCTTTTCATTTTGGAGATACTTTGGTTTTTTATTTTTGTTTGATTGACAGGGATAAAATATTCACTCCTTTGAACTTTTCTGAGATTTAACTCTTTTCTAATGCTTTACTTTTATGAGATCTAAGGTTTACAGGAAGTTTGGAATGCCTTGGTCTGAGGACAGTTTTGACCACAGATCATACAAGGAACAGGCATTAAAAATGTTTAAATTCTAAAATTAGCCTCAACCCTACCTGACATTTAGGTTGTACCATTCAAAAGATCTCATTCTCCAGAAGGGCTCCACAGCACAGAACCCTACATTCTGTCCTGGAACCAGGGTCCCAAGTTCCAGATGTACATCTCTACTGTCCTCCCTAAGGAGTTTAAGGAGACTTCACATGCCTTGGATTAACAGCTTCCTAGTGGCACAAGATTGCTAGAAATCTGGTGCATCAGACATAAAGATTCTTTGTTTATGAGGCCAGTCAGCTCTCTAAGACTGACCTAAAAATGCTTTTTTTATTTATACCTAAAATTCCAATACAAGATGTATACACATAAACAGAAATCATGTGTTTAATTCATTTAAGTAAATGGGAAAGCTGTCAGGCAGCGATAGGAACAGGGTTTCAGCTGCCACAAAGAGTTAATAAGAGTCACAGGGCTGGGTCTCCACAAATCTGTGGCATATTCACTAACACCATAACTCCTATGGTAGGTCTAGTGTAAGAAATGCAGTCCACAACAACAATAATATTTGTGTTTACTCACTGAAAATGAGAGAAGCCCTGCACAAAACAGGTGCAGCTAAAAGCAACCAAGAATGCTTTCTGCCAGAGGGAGGCACCTGAACTATTCTCAAAGTCTAAAAAGCTACATCAGGAGTACACAGGGACATGGCACTAACAATCAAGTTTCCCACCTCAAATACCCTTCAGGGCAATTAGTTGAAGATAGGAGCTATTCTTTGTTCTGTACTGGATCTCTTCTGTTAGTTTCAAAACCTTACTTAAGTACAGCGCAGAGCAGCAGAGAGACAAATCCATTAGTGAGTATTTAAAGCTGCTTTTACTCCGAACACATGCTAAGGCACCAGAAGTTTAACCTGGTGTGGTAGATGAAATCTCAGGTGATGAAAAATGCTGAGTATTGAAAGTATCAGCTAAGCAGCTCAAGAAAAAACCCATGGTTGAAGAAACTGCACAGAAGCTTTCACACAGCACAGAGTTATTTGTGTAAAGACTCATCTTTAATCCATTCCAGCCCCATGTTGTCTGACATTTCACCTCACTGCTACCACTAGGATGCACAGGCTCTGCCGTAAAGCACTCTCCACCTCTGGCTGGACTTTGGGGAAATCAAAACCCTACATAAAAATAAGATGTAAAAAATTACTCTGTATTTTGAAGAGACTGTGGTGTACAGTTGGAGGGGAAGATGGTTTGTTTTATTCTTACCAATCTGTGCTAAGTAAAAACATGTACTTATGGAGCAGCAAGCCACACATTTTGCCCTGGCACCAGTTTTCTAATGACTTGCCCCAGTGCTGTCAGATATGTAGGGTGTGCTGGGCCCAACTGGCTGCAGTGCATGTTCTGTAGCAGCCTGAAGTTCTGCTGTGAATAAATAAATCCTAATTTATTTATGGCTAAATCCAGTTGCAATCACTTGTTTAAGCAGACTCTTATGGGACATATTGTAGCTAGCAAGATATTGCTAATTGCTAGGATAATCAAAAACTCACAGTTAATTTAAATGTATTTAATGCCTTCTATTTATAGAGCCACGCTTAATTCAATGGAAAACTTGGTCAAGTTTTTTAGTCCTGTTATTAATGTGAGTAACAAATGCTGGCTATCACATATATAATGCACTCTTAATATTCCTCTTTTATGTGAGTCCTAGTTTGACACTGACCAAAACAGGGACTGGTGTGCAAGACATACTCTGCTACCTCTTAAAATTTTTTATTCAGGTTGACTTGAAAGTAATAGAACCTGAGAAGGTGTGACAAGTTAACAGCCACACTGACAGTGATTCTTTCAAATGCTTTGGGACAGCTACCATTTCTACCCCAACAGTGACACAGATTTCGAGGGAAATGCCTCACTGGGGTCTTTATTTGTCAAGAACAGATGACCTCTAAAAATTTACTGAGCATCCCACTCTCTCGTAATTTAACAGTGGCAACAATTTCCCTTCTACAGAAAAGAAAATTATGAGATTTTTTTTTTTTTTGTGCGACATGAACAGATTCAACATATTCCCAAGGATTTCTGGGGAAAACAGTCTGGCAGACATGGCTGTCAAATCTTGGTAATACTTCACCAGGACCTTTCACCTTTACCTTTAAGTTATGTGGTCTAAGCATCCTCTTGTGTGCATCCACTGTGACCTCCACCAGGTCAACATGAAGAGAAGAGACAGGGAGAATGCAGGATACAGATGTCTCATGTCAAACTCAGCTGTGTCAGCTGTTTTCAATACTTTATGCCCTTGATGATGAGTGGCATCAGCCATATCATCTGTTTAACCAGATTCTGGTTCCAGTCAATTCACTTTTGCCCTGAATAACAGATAATCTGATTGAGCAGAGTTGCCCTACTATCTCTATGGCTATTTGTCATGTCCTCCCTAAAAGAAAGAAATTTGAAGTAATTTTGAGAATTAGGACTGAATGGCGTGAATCTGCCTCTCAGGATGTGAACTAGAACAGATAAATAGAAAGTCTCCTTTGCTTGAATTTCAGCCATATGTCTCTTGAAGGTCTGAAACACATAAAGAATGCTCAGTCTGTATTTTAAGCTCCTCACCATTTGGACAAGAAAAGATTTCTGTGAAATGAGCTCTTGTGCCACTGTGATTTAAAAGAGAAAACTGGTCAAGTCTCTGAGCCAACATCCCATCTCTAAGTTACTGTTCTGGCTCAATATTTTTAGAATTTCACCAAAACAAGAGCCCTCAAGATACACAAAGGAGTACTTTGAAATGGTGCCTCATATCTCCTTGGTTTGTCAGTCTGGGTACAGATTTGAATGCTCAGCAGATGGGGGATTGAAAGTTCTCTTGTGGCTATTCTGCTTAAATAGTGGCAGCATGCCCTGAGGATATCTCATTCTAAATACAAAAAGCACCACCGGTGTTACAAAAAATGCAAAGAAAAAATAGAAATAATTTCACGTATTTTACCAGAATAGCTTTTAGATTCAGATTTAATACCATTAATTATGTCACATATTAGCCCAGTGGCTAACAGTCATAGCCACAGATGAAGATTCAGCTGGTCTAAATTTTACATTGATCACAAAGCTCCCCAGCCAAAACCCCTACAGTCTAAATACAGGTGATGATAGGCAGATAGGGATACCTGGGAGAAAACTAGGAAACAATAAAACAGCATCCGTCAGCAGGAGTAACTGTAGCAAAAATGACAGTGTTTGCACTAGTTAATAGTTATCATTTGGAAGATATAACTTCGAAACAAAAATTGACTGCTAAACAGTTGTGTTTTTCACTGTTAATATGTTGCTACTGTTAGCATTGCTATTTATTTTGTCATGCTGCCTCCATCAGAATTTGAAAAATACCTTGCCATCTTGCCTGTTGTTTATTGTGAGCTGAGAAGCAGACCAGTCTCCTCATAGCTACAGAAGTTACATTTTCATTTAACGGGGGAAAAGTTTCTAGCACTTGTGCACATGAAAGCCTAGTTTTGAAAGCAAACCCGTGGACTCCTCTTTGCCCTGCTGTAAACTGTCTGATGCAACAGAAAAACCAGCAATAAATGAGTGCAGGGGATTTCCATGTTCACTGAGGATGGTGTGAGCTGACTGGGTCACTGTGACACCCACAGAACTAAGTACCATTTCACTTTTCTAATGCACTTCTTAGGGAAAAACCTGATATAATTAATACCAGAAAGGTTTCAAACACATAGCATAAAAACCGACTGATATTTATGGGGTATGTGTGTCCAGGTGCCAGGAAGAATACACAACACCATGCATGACAACAGATCCCTTGAAGCTGAGAGCTGAAGTTAATTGCAATGTTAATTGAAAAAAATTTCACCAGCTGGACACATTAGGAGAAAGGGAGTCTTCAAAGGCAGGTAGACACCTACAAGCCAAATGGACATAAGAATCAACAATCTGGAAGATAAAAGGGAAGGCTGATCCCTCCCTGGGTGCTATCCAGCTTCCTGGCAGGAATGCCACTGAACCTTCATTTTCCCCATAGAACAGACCGGGTGGAGAGTTAGGCTGGGTCACACTGAAAAGCTGCTAGGCTACTGAGTGCATTATCTTTCACCTTTCCTTTTTTGTTTGTTTGTTTTAAATACATGTCTGATTGGGTTGTTCAGATGGCAGGACATCTGGTACAGTTTTCTGGCCCTGCTTTAATTTAATGATTTAACATCTAGTACACAGGCTTGTTTTACCACAGAAATTTTTTGCCTCCCACACTTTTCTTTCTAATTGGAGCTATGTAAATCATAGGCTGATAGTGCTATATAAATCATCTCTAGTATGTCTGCTATTCATTTAAATAACAAATTGGATTTTTTTTTTCTAATTGTTACATCCTGGCCATAATAATTTGCACATATATGATAAAAGTGGACGTTTGCTGTGCTCTATTAACTTAGTTTCTGAAGCACAAAAGAACCTAACCAGACAGGCTTCAATAAGTAATCCTCCTATTGTTGCTGTAAGAGGAACGCTGGGTTATGTACTGCAATATCTCAAGTCAGTTAAGGCATAAGCTTGAGACATATTGCATAGCAGCCAGGCGTAAGTTCCACAGTGCTCCCCAGGTTCAGCCACTGAGCATCAGATAATGGAAGGCACTAAATTAATTAGAAAAGAAAGTGACCTAGCTCCATTCCCAGATGTGTCACTGACTTGTCATGTGCCTTGGAGCAAGCCACTCCCCGCAGCTGGGCTTCAGCTCTCTCTGCTTTGTCTGAGTGGTCTGCGTGAAAACAAATCCCTCGCTCGGGAGGAGAGGCGTGCCGTGAGCATGCAGGGCTCAAAAGCAGCAGGCACCCAACTGCAAACACATCCATTAAGTACTCTCTACTGTACCCCAGCCACTTCGGTGTCATAGCACAAATAATATTAATCATACAGATAGGACTTCATGAAAAAACCACAATAAATTCATTGCTGTGTCAGCTGAGCCCATGTACTTTAAATATCAGCATATCCAACATCAAGAAGAAAATAAACCTATTCTTTCTACATGGCAGTTATTATTTTAAATGCTACTTAATCTCTGCACTTGAATTCTTGGTATTCTTTTGATTAGGATCAAGTCAAGTAATATGACAAGTGTCCCCCAAAGCTTTAGGATTTCTCCATTAATAAGAAACAACAGTATACAGTACGTCATGCTACCTTTAACATGGGAGCTTCTTCATCATAGACATACAACTTAATAAAAGCCCTAAACATGCATTTCTTTGCTAATTGTTCCTTCAGGGATTTTAAACAGTTTGTGGAGTCGTTTTTAAAATTAAAAGTTGACCTGGTCCTTTTGTGGGAAACAAGGAAGGTCCTTATCAGAGAAAGGAAACATACTCAGTGAGTCCTTAGCCTCATCACCACTGCTCTTCACTCAGCTTTTATACTTCATCTGCTAGATAAGCAAAGCAGAAAAAGAGCACTGGCCCCAGCTCTGCATATATTCATCCACCCTTTCTAGTCACTACCCTGGCTGTTGGCAGTGCCAGACAGCTTTCTCCTAGTTCCAAGACTCGATTTCTTGGGTTAGCAAGGGACAGGAAACTTCTCCCATAGACAGTGTGGGTGTGGCTGACATGTCTGAAGGAAAGGATAGCCAAGGTGGGCCAGCATCCCTCTGGACAGAGACCTGTCCATAGGTGCAACACCAGCTGGGGCAGGGAGCTGTGGGAATGCTCCCAGTGATGACAATCCACACAACCTGCAAGAGGACAGATAAACAAACACCTGAAGGGCAAACTTAAACATGCCTCTCCCCCAGATTTTGTCCTTTCTATCCACACTGACAGTTAGCTTGAGTCCTCCCCAGAGTTTCAAAGTAGCTGAGCTGAGGATACCTGCACTGAGCACTCAGCATTATGTTGATGACAATAAGGATGGCAACTTACAAAATTCTAAGTTTTTTCACTAAAAAAGTCAGAAATCAGATCTTAAACCTCTACTCAGGTTGGGAGCCGAAGAAAACAGTGCAGAGTTCACAGAAGCAGGTTTTAAGAGTTTAAATGTACTGAAATCAAGCCATTTTTGTGGATAAAATTTTAGACTGCAGGAGAAACTGAACATGACACCCCCACAATGTATTTAGAATAAACAAATAGTGTGACATAATATCAAGCCAATTGCTAAAAAGGGCCTTGATGTGAGACAGCTCTTGGGTCACCCTACTAAATCATCTTTAGGTTAGAGTAGTCCCAAAAAAAAAAGATCAGAAAGTGTTCTAGAGACCAGTCTCCAATTTGTTGTCAAAGCTTTGTGTACTCGGATTATTATGCAGAGAATTGACATTGGTAGCAGCATGAGTGGAAAAAGAAGTGGTTACAGAAACTTCCATCCTGGCATTTAGAGGTGGCTCATGAAGAGCTTTCTTCAGCTGAGGAAAAGGATTCAGAGTCTCAGCTTCCTGCACGGGCAAACTTTTCAGCTTAAAAGCCATACTCCTGTTCTACACACAGCATCTCCCACTTTCTCCCATGGCACCTGAGCAGCTCTGTGTGTGCTAAAACAGGAAGACCAGCCGAGAGTGCAATCAGCCTTTGTCTGGGGGATAAGCACATCATCTACGTGCCAGCTCACTTCGGCTGAGGGGAGGCAGAAGGGTGTAAACCTCCTAGCAGACAGTTGAGAAGAGCACTCCAGCAGTGTCTACCTGCCTCCCAAAATTCACACACCAAAGGATGTTGGAGCTGCCTGAAAGGGCCCTAAGCCACAAAACGAGTTTCTCCTTTATTCTCTCCCTCTGCCTTCCAGGCTGCTGCCCAGCCCCCTGTGGGCAGCGCCGGGTGTGTCCCTGCTGCCCACCCTCTTTCCCTCTGCGCTGGCACCGCTTTCCCAAGCATTGCCCGGGGAGACAAGGGGTTGAGGTGGGCGAGTGGCTCTGCTTTTACCTGCTCTGGTCCCAGTTGGCAGCAAAAAGGACGAGGATCTTCCTGCCGTAGTGGTCCAGGTTGGCCAGACCGCCGGGGAAACCATCCTTCAGCGCTTGCTTGATGCCCGGGTCTGTGGCCTTGAAGCTCTTAAACATGTCCAGGTTCTGCTGGCGATATTCAAAGTATTGGGCCAGGAGGCGAAACGCCTCGAAGTGCTGAAACTTCCTGGCCCGCAGAAACCGCAGGATGAAGGCATCGTCGGTGCGGAGGAAGCCGATGTCCGGCCGGGTGATGACCATGTCCCGCACCTCCTGGATGTCCTGGTGCAAGGTGTCGGGGTTCTCGTTCAGTTCCAGCCGGGCTTTCTCCAGAGTCTCCGGGGAGAGACCTGCCTGCAAATGAGTCATGGCGCTGCCCTCCTCCTCCTCCCCGGCTCTGCTGCCTGCGCTCCTCAGCCTCCCGGCCGCTTGCCCCCCGGAGGCGGGCTGCCCCGGCACGGCCGGCCGCCGCTCCCCCGCCGCACCGGGCCTCGCCCCGCCGCTCCCCGGCCCCGCCGCCGCGGCCAGTCCGTCCGCCGAGCTGCGAGCGGCTCCCAGGCAGCCGGGTCCCGGGGGGGGGGGGGGGCTGGCACCGACACTGCCCCCGGGCTGCTGGCGGAGGCGCGTTATCTCTCTGACATAGCGCCCTCCCCGCCGCGGGGTCCAACGCGCCGCATCATCCCCGCAGCCGGTCCGCGGAGGCGCCGAAACCCGCCGGGAGCGGGGCTGCGGGCTGCCGGCTGCTGCTCACCGCCCGCCCCCGCCGGTGCCGCTGCCGGTGCGGATCTCGGGCAGGGCGGCAGCGAGGAGCCCCGGTCGCTAGGCAGGGCGAGCGGCGCCCGATGATGCTCCCCTGGCCCGGGGCTGGCAGGGGAGATGCCCTCCCCGGAGCAGCACCATTTACGTAAGATCAGAGCTCACCCCGCTTCAGAAGCGTCTCCCTGGATTTGAGGGAGGGTTAGGAAGGAAAAAAAAAAAAAAAAAGCTCCACCACCACCAAACTGAAAGAAGCCAGCGAGGAGGAGGAAAGCCGATCCGCAGGTACTTCGCCGGTACTGCTGCCGAAGCGCGCCTCCCGCTCGCCGGCGCGGAGCCCGGAGAGCCGAACGGAGCCTCGGCCTGGAGGATGCCCGTGCCCCCCTCCCGCGCCTCCTCCGCTCCCCGCCCCGCTCGCAGACGGCACCAGCCGGCGCGGGGCTGCTCGCTGCGCGGCCCCGCCTTGTGCGCGCCCCCGCTCGGGTCCGCACCCGCTCGGCGCGCTCCCGCCGCGCCGCGCCCCCGGCCGCGGAGGCAGCGCGGGGCGGGCGCTCCGCCGCTCCCCGCTCCGCTCCCCGCACCGCGCAGCGCAGCCAGCGGGGCGCGGCGCTCCCGGCGGCGGAGCGGGGCGCGCCTGCAGCGCCGGGGCTGCGCGGAAGAAGATGGTGGTGGTGGTGGTGGTGGTGGTGGCCCGGTGCGGGGCGGTGGCCGGGGGGATGCGGGGTCAGTGGGACCACACGTGCACCCCCACGGAGCATCCCGCGGGAGTGGGACCAAGCGTCCGGTGTCGAGGTCGCGACAACAGCGAGATATTGTTCATCAAGCGGTGGTTTTCTGAGCAATCCTCTCTTGTGACCGAATTTCCTAACGTAAAGCACCGTGATCTCAAAAATCTGGGACTAAAAAAAGCAGCCTCTTTTGTGGCCTCGTGTTGGAGGCGGCATGTCTTTAGTTGCTTTATAGTGCGAAGGGCAAAAATATCTTACTTCTGTGTGCAGAATATTTCCCTGAGGAAAGATATCTTTTTTCATGCAGGAAAGTTTGATGCTGCAGTCTCTTTTGGGGAAAAGTTTCTACTGAAAAGCATTTGACCTTTGTCTGTAGCACTGGACCTTCCCGATGCAAATGCGCCTGTGAAAATCAACCTTACACGAAAGACAAGGCAAACATGGGAAAGCCTGCAACATGTACCTCCTCATCCTCCTCCTTCCTACGGGAAGGGCAGCTCTTTGGTACTGCATTGGGTTCCTTTCCTAAGGTGACAAAGCCAGAGCACACAGGCTGAATTGCTGAAAAGGCACTGAGGCCACTGCTCCGTTCAGAGGTATACATGGAGAATGCACCAGAACAAAGTGTAGGCTGGGTTCTCAGACAAATAGCAGGGCTCACAGAAACATTTCAGTGATAGCTTCAGTGGGCTGCAGGCCAGTACCAGGTGCCTGGCAGCAGGAGGGAGCCCTCTGCAGTGAGCAAGGTCCGAGCAGTGAGCAATGCTTCAGTAGCAAAAAATTGGCATTCTTCTGGAGGCTAAAGAGAGTTTTTTGGGGTTTACTGGATTTTGTATGAGTTCCTGCACTGGGATCAGATTTCCCATGTCCTAGTTTAGGGAGACAGTTTTGGAAGGACCAGTCTAATAATGCCCAGTCATTGTGCCCCAGCTCTGTTCAATCTGAGTTTCATTATGTGATTTGAGATGTCTCACAAGAGAGAAAGATATGCTATCTATCTAAGGACTGAATCACTCTCTAAAAATGCTTACTTCTCTTTGTCTGATAAAATGACTTTAAATTACCCCCCTTTTGTAGATGTGATTCATCTGGGTTGATACCTTTTTCTTAGAGCAGTTATTGCTCCTGAAATAGTTTGTGCACTTTTTTTATTATTTTCTATTATTCTGAAATCTTCATTTCCCTTTGCTCTTACTATCTTCCTCTACATTACCTCCTCAGAGAGCCTTTCAGAATAGCAGTTCCCATCACCCCTGTGGACCAAACTGCCAGACTTTTCCTGCTATCATTTTCCATTTCTGATGCTTCTCCTCTGCCTTTTCCATTGCAACTAGGCTAATAAAAGAGTAGGTCATGTGACAAGTGCCTTAAATTCACTCGGTGCGAGGCAAGCCGCAGGCATCCAGTGTCTGGCAAAATCAAGTCCATAATGTATCCTGTCTGTGACCTTGTAGTGGGTTCACACTGGCTGGATGCCAGACACCCACCAAAGCCACTTCTCCCTCTCCCCCACAGCTGGACAGGGAAGAGAAAATATAACAAAGCGTTCATGAGATGAGATAAGGACCAGGAGAGATCACTCATCAAATACTGTCATGGGCAAAACAGGCTCGAATTAGAGATATTAATTGAATTTGTTAAGAAAATCAGAGCAGGATAATGAGAAGACCTTCTCTGCACTCTTCCCTCCTTCTCTCCTCCTCCCCCCCAGTGCCACAGGGAGAAACAGAATGGGGACTATGGTCAGATCATCACACATTGTTATTTCCACTGCTTAAGGAAAGGAGTCCTTTCCTTGCACCAGTATGGGGTGCCTCCCACAGGAGACAGTTCTCCACAAATTTCTCCAATGTGAACCCATCCCACAGGCAACAGTCCTCCTGAAACTGCAGTAACATGGGTCACTTCCACAGGGTGCAGTCCTTCAAGGACAGGCTGCTCCACTGTGTGTCCCCCATGGGATCACAAGTCCTACCAGAAACCTGCTCCAGCGTGGGCACCTCAATGGGTCTGCAGGTCCCTACCAGGAGCCTGCTCCAGCACAGGTCTCCCATGGGGTCACAGCCTCCTCTCAGGCATCCACCTGCTCCAGCATGGATCTCCTCTATGGGCTGCAGGTGGATTTCTGCATCGCTGTGGAGCTCCATGGGCTGCAGGGGCACAGCCTGACTCACCATGGTCTGCACTGTGGGCTGCAGAGAAATCCCAGCTCTGGTGCCTGGAGCACCTCCTGCCCCTCCTTCTGCACTGACCTTGGTGTCTGCAGGGCTGTTCCTCCCACATATCCTCACTCTGCTCTTCTCTGGCCTCAATTACAACTGTGCAGTGAATTTTTTTGCTTCCTATAAAATCTGTTATCCCAGAGGTGTCACCACCATTTCTGATGGGCCCAGCCTTGGACAGCAGCACGTCCATCCTGGAGCTGGCTGGCTTTGGCTCTGCTGGACATGGAGGAAGCTTCTGGCAGCTTCTCATAGAAGCCATCCCTGTAGCTCTCCTGCTACCAAAACCTGGCTATACAAACCCAATTCAGAATTCTATAAGCCAATCCTCAATCTGCTTTAGTTTTGTATTGCAAATGAATATATAATACCTATATTAGATTTTCTCCTTTACTCCAGAGCATAAATGCACTGAATAGACAAAAGAAGCAAGCTAGTCAAAATTAAAAAGTTAAAAATTTTGACAGGAAAGACTATTTCTAAAGGTTCTTAATTTAAAATACAAACAAACAAACAACAACAAAAAAGGATAATTCATCTGGAAACTTTCATTATTGTTCCATTTCTTGGTTTTCCCCATTTTGACCATATTTAAGGCAATCTTACCATTTTTAAAATTTAAAGACGTCCAAGAAAACACAGGAAAAAGTATGAAGCAAGAGAATAAAGAAATATTGAAGCCAAATGAATTAAATTAATCAAAAACTCTCCATTTTCTATACACTTCCTTTTTAAAGACAGATTCAGTCTCCATAAAAATTGATTTAATCATGTAAGAATTTGTAAATTTTACTTTGCTGTATTAAAATAAGATTCACTGAACTTGAACAGCATTTCAAGAAAATAATTTTGGCAATGAATTGTTGAAGACAGATCAAAATACCCTCATGGAGGTGGAAGGAGGTGCTTTAGCCAGCCCTTTCCTGAAATGAGTACTTTTAGGAGGTGGACACTACGAAAAGCACATGTAGCAAGGCAGCCTGAAAGCAGAGTAGGTGAAAGAATAAGATATTGGTCATGTTCTATCTGAGCCACAGACAATAATAATTTTTTTCAATATTTTGAGATTTTGCATGTAAACACGCAAAAGATCTGGTTTAAATATAAGTAGCTTGGTAGAAGGAATAAAAAACTCTGTCATCTGTAAGCAGATTTATCAAACCAATGAAATAGGATAATGAAAAAATATGTGCTTTCCAACATGTTACCCCACCTAAGTCATAAGGGGAAAAATGGAGCCACCAATGCAATTAGATGCAACCTACTGATGGCAGATTGTAATTTATTTATTGTGCACATGCACTTTTCCCTCTATAAAACAGTAGGGGTGTCTGACTAAATCCATTATGTAAATCTCAGCATCTTTTCACTTGCACTTAGAAACTATTATTTTTCTTTGAAGCATTTATAGCCGCTTTTGCCTGAACTTGATACAATTAAAATCCAAGTGCTCTGCAATTCTACAAGCACTGTAGTTAGGTACCTGATTTGAAATAAAACTTAAACACAAATAAGGCACAAAGATGTTTGTGTAGGTGTTTGATATCAGAGATCTTAAATCACATTCAGAATTAAATTGTTTAAAATCAGCTATAGAGCAGTGTATTCAGGACCAAAAATAGAATGCAGAAAGAAAACTTAGAAAAAAATAATGTTGCTGGATAAGAAAATAACTGTATTAAGACCAAGGCTGGTACTACACTTTCTCTGAACTGCTTTAAGATCCTAGACAGTTCTTGCTGTTGTTTTTGATTTAGAGTAACATTTTCCTGCTCTGGGCATTCCTTCAGGACAGTTGTTCACTTGGGATCAGATTTCCAAGACAGTTTGTCCTATATAGCTGTGATATAGCTAAAGAGCTGAGAAATATATTTGAAAGTACATATAACCAGGAATGTGTATGTTCACATCCACTCCTCTTCAGCAGTGTTTTATGGGTACAAGGACATTTGTGTGTCCTTGAAACTTTTGAAAAGTGCTAAATACAACTTTGTCAAAAGCACCTAAACGACTCCTAAATCAAAACCAGCTAAATTCAAAGTCTAGGTCCCGTTTTCAGAATCAATTTAGAAACTTAATTCAAACAATTTAAGAGCATAAAAACAACTATAGGTGGTCTGAACAAGCATCTTTGTCAGTTCATAATGTGCCTCCAGAGTGATTTAATGTGGATGCCTCAGGAACAGTACCAGCTAATGTTAGGCTCTGTGACTCCTGAAATATTTAATTTGGTGTGAGTTAACCTTTGAAGTCTGCTGTGACTTAACAAGTTCCTATACTACAGCCGGGACATGGCAACTGATTATAAAATCATAGAATGACTTGGGTCAGAAGGTATCTTAAAGAACCTCTAGTTCCAACTCTCATGTCTTGGGCAGGAATGCCACCCACCAGATGGGGTTGGTCAAAGCCCTATACGATGGGCCTTGAACACTTCCAGGGATGAGGCATCCATGATATCTCTGAACAACATGGTTCCAGTGTCTCATCACCCTCACAGGAGAGAATTTCTTCCTAATCTAAACCCACCTCCTTCAGTCTAATGACATTACCCCTTGTTCTATCACTTGTGAAAAGTAATCCTTAACCCCTGTCAAAAGTCCCTCTCCAGCTCTTACAGGCCCACTTTAGGTACTGGAAGGCTGCTATAAGGTCTTCCCAGAACCTTAATGATCCCGTTCATGACCTTGTCTCACTACAAATAACTAATAAATCTTCACAGTTCTAATCTCAGTGGAAGCCACTTGAAGCTGAGGATCAGCTCAGCTCCATTCTGTAACTAGGTGAGTTACAGGAATGCAGCCCTGTCTCGGAGCATGATGGGAGTTCTTTACTTAAGCATATTTGTAGAAAATGTCAGGATGCTTGACCTAGAAAGTCCTATTATATCTGAAACAAAGGAACTTCTAGAGCTGAGCTCTGTAGGAAATCTGGCTGCAGCTCCAGATGCCAACTGGCTGAAAAATTGGCTTCTGAGGGCAAACTAGGCATCTGTCTTTTATTCATCATCATAGGTCTCTAACAACATAAGGATAAATAGCTTTACAGGAGCCAAGGCATAGCATCAGACCGTAATCAGAGAAATATTTCAGTATGACAAGTCTGCTCACAGAATCATAAAAAAAAATAAAACTGGAAGGTATTTTAAGAGATTGCCTAGTTTATCTATCCCCCATCCTGATGGATGTTTGTCTGAATGGCATTTAAAACCTCCAGCAGCAGACACTCCACAGCTTTTCTAGACAGTCTGTCCCAGAGTTTCACTATCCATTCAGGACATTTTTCCCAATGTCTGGTATATCTATCACTTGCTGCAATTTAGCTCCTTTTTTAAAATCTTATCTACTGTAGACTGACATAGAATAATTTATTTCTTTATTTGGAGACTGGTATAAAGTCTAAGGTAAAATATACTCCTTTTTTAGTTGCACAGCCTTTGTTCTGGCTTTTAAAACATTTCAGATGTACATGGTGAGGAGATGGGTATCAGGAGGGCATTAACATCCTGGGAATAGCATTAGGATGGGCTTGCCTTTCCTATCTACAAGAGGTCTTTATTTATGCAATCCTTACTGCTGGGGCAGATGGACTTCCAGAGGTGTAGTTGTAAATAGCAATAATTAATCTGGTTTTTAGAAAATCTGGCATCTCCCAAACAGATGATACACAAAAGTAAAAGTTTTACCTGGCAATATTGCCAACACAAATATCTAGGGAAAAAAAATTAAAACAAACCCAACTTAGGTAACTGCAGGATTCTGTCAAGCAAGTTCAAACATCAAATTTGTGTTAGTAAAAAAGGTATCTGGAAATGTAATGAACTTCATTGTTATATTAATACCACATTAACTGGGAGCAAAGCACTTAGACATATTTCACTGCTACAGAAATTTGCATCACAGAGATATGTAGGGAATAAAACATAATGAATTCATAACTGAGCCAATACTTCCAGTAAGCTTAGTCAAATGATGAGTTAGGACAACAAACATTCCATAGTTTTGGTACCTAATTAATACAGAATGCTGAAGAATGCTAAGGTTGGAATAAATGTACATTTTATTAAAAATGTATGAATGCAGTCCTGGAACAAAATTATTCATTAAATCATTTTAATGCAGATATGAGAATGACATATAAGCCTGAAAAGCTTTCAAAGATGAGCTGTGCCTTGGGTTTCTTGAATTTGATATTCAGACTTGCATACCAAAGTAGAAGGTGATCAGTTTTGTCCTTGAACACACCCCAGCACATGCATCAGATGGATGAAAAACACAACTTCAGATGAGATGTAGAATGACAAATCTCACTTCTTTCATTGAACTGGCATCACCTATGCTAGAATAACTGCAAATTCTTGTAATTGAAAAACCAGGTAATATTTGGTTTGGCTGCACAAAGCGCATGTGTTTGTGATTTCCATGTGCCTCATTCAGTGTAAAGCTCAGGAAGCTGAGTGCCTTCCCAGCTAGTATCAGCTGTTTTCTTCAAATCCTGGTAGGAGAGATGCTGTAGGATGGATTCAGTGCTGTGAAGTTACTCAGAAAATTCCTTTGCCAAATCTGGGAACATGTTTTCTTCTGTACAACTTCAGTATCTCTAGCTTTAAAATCTCCCATTGAATTTTCTTTTAGAGTAAGTTACAGCTTTCATCTGACTAGAAATATTACTTTGCTTTGTTTTGAAAAGAATGGTCTTCTGTTCCTGATAATCCAGCCTTTGAAAAGTTGTCACTGGCTTATTACTCTCCTGGCTTACTTTTCTATCTGTCTGTGTGTTTTTCTAACTATTTTTCTTGTTTAGAGCTCATTTTCTACCAAACAAGTAAGCATTTCCTATTACATCCAGGCTTCAAACTCTCATTTCCTGATATTTCTTTACAATATTTTTTTAGTGCCTGCTTTGTCCACATGGTCGGGTTACTCTGTAGTTCCTCACTGGAAGTCTGTTTTGCTTGCTGTGTGACGTGGATCCCTGCTGGCACACACAGCATCACACATTTTATCTCTAGAGGTGGCACTTTGTACCACATCATACTTCTTGGTAAGGCACACAGGAATTTTTAATTTTTTTCTCTTTAACATAGCACCTCCTGAAGGATACTTTTCCCATGGTGTATAGTGTCATAAACAGATCCATAGGTACTTCTTGGTACAGTATTATTCTTAGTGTTCTCTGGGCAACCTTAATTCAAGTCATACCCATTGCAATAACAATATATGTGACTCTGCCAGTTGCAAGCGGGACATAATTTTTGACATTAATCCTACAGTATCACCACACCATTTCTGGCACTGCTTGATCCCAAACATCTAGATGCAATAACAAATCTGTCATTGTTGAATTGGTTACAGCCATTGATCAGATTACTTGGTACAACCTGCAGGTGAGCTCTTGGTAAACATTCACATCACCCTTTCACACACAGCAGCTTTAAACTACTTCCTTTCTGTAGAAGTCGATTATTTTCATCTACTACAACAATACAGTATGGACAGAAACATCCATTCTGATCTTAAAGGTCATAATTTATATCCTTTTGAATGACTGAGTTTGTGAATTTGGCTTGATTCTGTCAGTTACTTTGAAATATCAGAAACTGCTTGAAAGCAAAGCAATTGAATAAAGCTGAAGTCAGCCTGTTCTGTGGCAGCATTTTCAGCTTGTTCAGCAAAAAGTACTTGCACTCCATCACAGCACAAATACTTCAGTCACAAGATAATGTAACTACCATAAGCTCTCTTTAGTAATATAATTTCATTAGGATTTTCTAGTTTTCTCCTTTCTTTAAAAACTTGGTACATCATCCAAGTTTTCCATATATTTTGTGGTTTTCTATTTTGTTTTTAGAAAATATCATGAAGGATGAAGAAGCTTTCTACCTTTTAAATTTGTCTCTAGCCTTTTTTCCTTTGGTTAAAAAATTCAGGCTGTTTGAGAGCTTCATCTATTTACTAAGTCAAAAAAACAGATTGCACCCAAAAGCTATCGAGTGGCAAAATTGCCTTCTGCTGTAACTTGTTTCAAAATAAATGGAGCCATTGAAAGTCATTAAACCAGAAGGGGAAGAAAGGTGGCCTTGTTTTCTGAACTTACACACATGGAGAGCTTGTTGTCGCAGCATCTTACAGACAGTAATGGTAGCAGGCAACAAAATTTCAGTTTTCTTTGAAAACACTGATGGAAACAGCTCAATGCTAACAAATGTAGACACTTCAGGTTTTGGAAATTAAGTTCATTCTGCTACTGCTGCAGGTGATTTGATTTTAGTACCTTAAAAATGCCACTTAGGATTCAATTCTTTTGCCAAAGCACAGGCATTTAGGGTCTTTTGAGATGGCTTCAGTAATGGCACTTGGTCTCCAGCCCAGCCCTATGCAGGTGTCATCTGTATCTCAGGGAATCTCACTTGGTGGTGGACATCTGCCTTTTGAAAAGCAAATTAAGCACTATTAAATAGCAACAATGTAGGTTTGCATGTTTACTTTCAGTCCACCTTGAACACTTAGCTGTCTTCTGTCTGTCAGACTGTAGAGCTATGGAATGGTAGGAGGGGAAAAGGATACCTACACCTGACCTGTTAATTAATAAGACAAGCAACTACTTTTAGTTTTGCCTAAGTCTAAGGTGCCTTTATCACTGAGAAATTCAAAGAAGAACAAGTACAGAGTTAGATGGCTGGCAAGCACTTTTGATAAACTCCCAAGATCTTTCCAGGCACTCTTTGATTTCCGCTAGAGGCTAAACAACATTCACAGGTTGCATGGCTCACCCTTTTTCTCTGCAGTGACTTTGCCCAGAAGACAGGAGCAAAAAGAGCTGGGGCTGCACTGAGGCACACAGACATATCTGCAGCAACAAAGGGAACCCTTTCTGTTGAACTCAGACCACCCAGGGAGAAATCCCAACATTTTACAGTTGTTCTGGGTGACTGAGAGACCATTGGGTAGAAGAGATGCACTCTCAAACACCTGAGATTATCAGAGGACTGAGCATGTTCAGGACTGAGAGAAGAAATTGTGAGCTCATTTCTCTGTCTCCAGTTGGAAGTGTAGGAAAATAAATGGAATCAAGAGGTAACACCATGGTGTTACCTGGGACCAGCAGGCTTTGCCCTCACCAAGCCTGTCTTGCACTAGCAATACTGAAGGTGAGGTACCTGGCTATCTTCTCTTTCAGTCTCACCAAGTTTACCAAAGAACCTAGAGAGGACCTGAGCCCTAACTCAATAGGTTCTGTAAATAAAAATAGGTTCTGTAAGTAAAAATAAAATACGATCTGCATTTTACCAGTCTTTTGTATAGCCATAAACTTCCCCCGAGCCCTTTTCCACCTCTCTAAGTTCTTTTGAGCACAGGTGCTCTTTTCTGACCTTTAGTTCTCAGCTTGTTTCAGTGGATTATCTTAGTCAGGTGATAGCAGCAAATCTGGAACTAATTTACTTATTTTAACACATCAGTGCTATGAAAATCCCATACCCACATTAAATCTTGGTCCACAAAGTCAGAGGGACATTTCATACTGCCTTTGAGAAGTAAGGGAATTCACTCAGTTCCTAAATTTCTCTAGGAATACTTCTTGCAACACAGCTTAGACTAACACAGCAGTCTCCATCACCTTGGTTGTCTAAAGCATAATGTTCATGAAAAGTTTATCTGTCTTACAATTGATAGTGAAATAAAAAAAATTATATATATATACCACAGTGCTAACTAAGAAACCTACTGTTAAGGAATTGGCAAAATTCAGAGAAAGGTAAAACCTGAATCATCAGATTAAATGAGCATCTTCTCAGAGTCTGAATGTTTTGTCAGAAGTTCATGGAAAATGCATCTGAATGAATAGAAAGTGGTACTGATGAAGCAGCAGGTATACTCCCACGGGTTCTTTGCCTTTCAAGAAAATGGGCATTGTATCATATAAAAAAAGGAACTTTGTTTATTGGACAAAAGGCATTTGATATTCTAGCACCATAGAAGTGTTAAGTAAATCTTTGAATACCTCAAGTCAGAATGCCATCAGATTTTAAACTATCAGGACCACACAAAATGAGTCCAGGATATGCCCATGTCTGTTGTAAGAGAACTTCTCAAAATTAATTCTGAAAGGACATATGGCACAAGCAGCATTTCTGACTTTCCTTATACAGTTTCATAGTCTGTGGCATAGAGGTAAATTTCAGTTTAGCACAAAAGCTTTCAGCTTCTTAGCTGCCACAAATGTTAATGAGAATCTTTTGGCTAAACCTCCTCCTGTAAATTGGAAAGTTTACATTTAAAGGTCAGAAGGTTTCCATGGCATTTGAAGGCAATGAAACATATTCCCAGGGCACTCTTTATTCTGCCACAGAAAATCAAGTGGCTGAGACTCAAAAAATCATCCCAGTAGCATTTCTTATGGTTTATAAGGAACAGAAATCTACACTGGTTGTTAAAATATCAGAAGTCCAGCCAGATTCTCCTGCACTTTACTCCAGAAATAACCACAAAAGCAAACTGAGTCTGTATAAAAATGAGTGATACAGAAGCATTCCTAAGCTTGTAAGTTTGGGTGAGGTACACGAGTGGTTTTGAACAAGTAATGGCAAAACCACAAAAAAAAAAAAGTCAAGGAACTCATTTACACTGTAATGCTGTTACATACATATAAGCAAAAAAAAATAAAGTGGACAGCCCTTAAGTGGTTTTGAGATTTTTTTTTCTCTTATGAAAAAGAGTGGGGTTTTATGAAAATCATTGTTTAAACCTCAAAAGTAGTCTGTGTGGAGAAAAGGATGACGCAGAAGTCTCTCTGCTCTCAGGAGCTGAATGTGTCCTATAATTTGAATATGGCCATTTATCTGGTTCTGTAGGATTTTTGGCAATGGGCTTCAGAAGAGTTGTGGAAGACATGCCATAGTTTCCTCTTCAGAAAAGCAATTACTTTATGACAGGTAGCTCACATTTCTTGCCATTTAATACACAGCAACCCTCCAAAGAAGTATCACTCTGTCCAAAAGGATTGGAACAAGAAATGCAATAGCATCTTCTCTATTAATTTTTCACAACATTGTCCCACAGAATCTGTCCAGGCACAGATTTAAAGCTGTTTTCTTCAGATAGCTGCAGCAGCAAATTGGTTCCGTCTTTCACAACTTTATGAAAAAGAGTTACAAAAATATAATTCTCCTAAAGGTTCCCTACCATCATCTGTATTGTATGGCCACATGCTGTATTAAAAATGTTAACGTTGCCTGAAGAAGGAAGAAAGAAAAGTAGATAATTGGATTTTCTTCTGCTTGTCAGGAACATACTACTCAACACCAGGCACTGAATGGAAGAGATACCACTGTTTGGTAAGTCATGGTAATTGAACAGCTGACCTAAAAGGGCATTTGACTGTGAACAATAGGTATCTTTTAAGGGTTTATCACTGCTCCTGATTATATTATCAAAGCCTAGAAAAAGTCACAAATGCTTAAGAGGAGCAAGGACTTTCTTCTGTAACTACACTAACCTTAGAAGAATTATCTATGATTTATAACAACCAGAGATAAGAATCAAGACAAAGATTGCTTCTTTAAGTTAGATATGTGTCCCATCTATTTCATGAGGCTATTTCAAACTAAATGTAATAAAACTGGATATGTTCTGCTTGGGCATAAATACAGATTAAAGACAAACCAGAACACGTTTTTGATGAAAATTGACACAAGAGAAGATGAGCTGCATTAGCTGAATGTCTAAGGTAATAAATGGTGGACAAAGCTGAAAATACTCCTTCATCAGCCAGACAAATCACAAGTGTAAGAAATCTTGTTCTATCCACTAGCATTCTTATATGGATCCTTTTGTTAAAGTTTGGATACTGAAAAAAATTTCCTCAATACAAGGCAGAGTCCATTCTCCAGCAACTTTGTACTCATGATGAGAAACTTGAAAAAGGAGCCTTTTTTTTTTTTCTGTTCTTTGCTTTCTGTTGATGTAAAATTAGGCAATTTTTTATTTCTTTGTAATAGTTGCAATAGTTTCTACTGTGCATTTTATTGAAAAGTGTTGATTTTGAAATGTGCTGCTTTCATGTTTCATGTTTTCTTTTATTATTTCATATATTTTTATCCCGTACTCCTTTCTTTTCTGTGTCACTAACTCTCACCCCATTCATCCCTTTTATTTATTGCCAGTTAGACTGGTGGCTTACACAGGAAAAGAAGAAATGAAGGTGGAGGAAAATTAAAAGAATGAAAAAAGGAAAATTGAGAAGAAAGAAAGAGATAACGCATGAGTCAATGTTAAAGTGTAAATTAAATTAGGAAAATAAAAGATCTTTTTAAATAAATGTGCCTTATCTCCTGAAAGATTTGTCAGCTGTATTTTCTGAGGTAATTTATCCCCAATTTCTCTGTTCTGTCAGTCACTATAATAAGTATCATAATTATCAACTGGAAAAGGCAGTAAGTCCTGGGTTAGGAAAACAGAGCACACCTGTCACTGGCTAGGCTACATGGGATGTGCTGCCATTCCTTCTGGACAGCACATCCCACACCAAACCCACCACACTATGTAAGAGGACTCCCAGTTGGTGACAATTGCTATCACAGTGATGTCTGCACTGAAGCCAGTGGCCACAAGGAAGTGTCCCAGAGCCCCTCATCGTCATCCTTAGTGGCTGGCACCATTTGCATTCAGACTTCCCAAGAGCCGGGGGGTTTTCCAAGTGATCCTCTCCTTTCCAAAGTGATCAGTGCTTAGTGAAAGCCAGTGCCAAAATTGTTGCATGGAATTGTTGCACAGAATCTGAGCTACTGCACTCTTTCCTCCCTTGTGCAGCTCCTTACACAAATGTTATATATTAATAAATATTAAACTGACAAATAACATTAGGCACATTAGCATTATTCCCACAAAAATATGTTCTTGCTCTTGGTTGCTTAGAAAAGATCCCATTTATGAATGCTGTGGCCACTCAAGCCAGCTGCTTCTGACTTCCAGGGTGTGCTAGCTCTTTTTACCTAGTAGGGACTATGATTTCTCCAATTTTACTCTGAATTTGTGTCTTCAGTACTACAAGTTATTTATATGACAAGTTTGCTCAAGTGAATTTGATTTGCCATTGAAGTGTTGAAAATAAACTTACAGCTGTTTGGAAAATTAAACTTGACCTTTCAAACCTGTGGAACATCATATTTTATACTGCAACTGCTTGCCATGTAAGATCCAGCTACTGATGATGAGTAAGCACATAACAAGATAACATCAACTAATTTAACACAATGCTCACAAAAGCATCATTGTTTCTTTATTGACATCTACTTTTATTTCAGTTGTTTTTTTCTCTATGACATATCTGCATAGACAGCTGACATATCCACATCAGCGTTTGTGACAAATGGCAGTGAAGGTAAGTTGCCATGATAGGAATGTCAAATGGCGTGGACATAGATACAGAATGTCAGCTTTCCAGTTCTGAAGTGGAGTGTGTCTGTTTTAAAATAAAACCCACTCAGAATGACAAAAATTCAAAGGGATATGTTAGCTAAATGCTGTGGTTAAATTTAGTTTCTATCAAAGTCAGTGGTTTGTCTGTGGATAGTTAGCCTTTTTCAGAGCTTGCTGATCTGTAGTTCTTTTGAGCATTACTGCTTGGACTTAATTGGCAATATAACTGAATGATCAGGGTTAGTGATGCCAATGAACATTTTCTTAAGAAGAACAACATAAAGCACTTGGATCAGTAACAGTAGAAATTACCTCATCAGTAACTGCCAGAAAAAAAATCTTATTTTATTATTATATAAGAGCACATATATGAGCTTTCATGCTCTATAGATCTTGTGTTTCTAGTACAAAAACTTCAGAATATCCCTTGTTGTCTCTTTTTTACATGCTAGTGGAATGATGGATTCTGTATTAATCCTTTAAAAATGCATATTACAGAGCCCTCATGATGGAAACCAGAGTCAACCTTCAGCCCACTGAAGTCAGAATAGAGTCTGATTGATTTCAATGAACATTTTATTGTATCCTAAACACACATATATCTCAGCATAGCTATGAAAGTACTTGGAAATCAATTAAACTTGTCAAGACTTGAGGAGCTAACTGGCCACTTTCCCATGATTTCTCTTTTCAGTTTATATAGTAGTGGGAGGTCATGGGATAGACTTGACACTTGGCATTTTCTTTTTCTTCTCTGTGTCTTTGCAGAATTATGCCTGACACCCTCAGGCTGTTGCTGAGGTGTCTGCAGAGGGCAGAGCAGAAGAAATGAAAGGTGATTCTGGCAGACAACAGACTCCTGTTAGTCTGTCAAAAGAATTTGTGCTTTAGGTATTTTTGCCACCATTCTTGTCAGCTTCAGGTTGGCATCTTGGGAGTTTACAGAAGTCCTTGTCAGAATAATACAAGCAGAATTATAGAAAGAGAAATGTAGGAGACAATGCAAAAGGAGAGACTTAAGATTAATTGTGAAACTGCATTTTACCATTTCAGTGTTTTTTCTGCTAGCTGGTCTCAAGCTGACGCTTGACTCTTGTAGGTGTCCTTTAGCACAGCTAGATTACAGAAGAAGAGGGAAAAGTGAGGGAGGAGAATTTCTTGGGCATCATGAGGAGTTAGGCTCTTTCTCTGTGCACAGAAATTAACTCTCCTTGGAAAATCCTCCCTAAAAGGATACAGGCTATTTAAGTGGTTTGGGATTTTTTTGTTTTGTTTTTGGGTGGGGTTTTTTTTGTGGTTTTTTTTTTTTGTGGGTTTTTTTTTTCTTTTGTAGTAGTTCTAGAATTTTAGATTATATATCTAATTCATGTCCTATAAGGTGCTTGAAATCCTTCTCTTTTAGTTTTGTTGCAGTGCCTGTAGGCAAAGAGTAGATTATCCTAAATTCCAGAACATTTGGAAGGGACCAACACTAACATTCTTAATTTGTATAGGATTCTTGGGATTTTTCTCAGCACACACTATTTTAAAGGCAGTACCTCTTGCAAGGACAAGGGCCCAATACAGCTCATAATCAAAATTCTTAACTCTCTTCCCAAGGTAAATGAGCTCTAATGCAATCAGAGGAGGATGAATGCACAGTATAAAAGTGATTGCAGCAATGCTTCCCCATGCTCTTTCAAAATTTTTGTGCTAAACTAGTCAGCGAAGATTTAAATTGGATTTACTTCAGTCTTTCTCAGGCAATATTTGGAACACATTCTATGATTTTTATCAGTCTAGAACATGTATATCCTTTATGTGGATACATAAGGTAATACGTAACATTTTGTATGCCCAAAGTGGCTCAAGGATACCATTCTAGACCCTGGTGCAGCCCAAGAACATTGAGGAAATAAGTTTTATTCCAGGAGATACAGGTGGGGCTTTTATCAGGGCACATTAACATTTCATCTGGAATCAAAACCTTCTGGTGGCAGAAGCTCCACTCTCACTTCTTGTCAATATTGGTCAATTTACAAACATCAGGATAGTGACATATCCGAAATACCACTGCAGGACAAGAAGGAGGAGATATGTTTAAATTTTGACACTGGAAATGAACCACTAAACAGTGTTTCTGTCTACAGTTCTATTCTGAATGTCCTGACTTGTTGGGAAGAGAGATGCACAAAGGCCATTAGTGGCCTCTTCCTTTGGAAAGGGCAGGAAAGGTTTCATTGTATTATGCAGCAAGTAATTCATGTTAAAACACTTGTCATTTCTAGGAAGGAACTTCCATTTGTGAGAGTTTTGCTGGCCAGAACAGGGCTCTGGCAGACATGAGAAGGCTGCTACCAAGGTGCCTTATGATCTCTAAAAAGAAATGGAGCAGTATATTTCACCTATACATTATGGAAATAAACAGTAATATAGAGAGGAAGGATAAGATGGCATGGGTAAGTATATAAAACAGATATGAGAAAGAAAATGCTAAAAGTTTTTTCAAGAGGGCTTGAGGTTTCTTTCCTAGTCAACAGCATAGTAAAGTGGCATAGTGAACAGCGGCACTCCATGAGACAAAGTATAATTCACTAGACATTTTCAGTAAGATAAGTAAACACACTTAATATGACTAGTGGCAAATAATCAAGAAATTTTTATAGATTGGTCCAGGAGATTACCAAATGACATTGAACAATTAATTTAAGCTTATTAGTTCTGCTCAGATGTCCAAGAAATTAGATGCCTCATGTTCCTGTCATAAAAGTATTTGCCTCTAGCTGAGACCAAGAACCTGAATTATTTTTCTCAAACTATGCCAATTTGATACAGCTTTTTTGGCCATTTCCTTTATCAAAAACGTAAAGATGCTAACTAGTCCCTTATTAACTCACTTCTAAAACTTGTGTTTTTCCTATTTTCAGTATTTTTCTTTCTTTTTTTTCATCAGTCTAGTCTACATGTGAATATGAAGATAAATGTTATCTGTAAGCCATGTCAGCCTACAGGCAGAAAACCTGTGTCAGAATGGGCTAAATATGCACACTATTGCAATAGGAGTTATTAAGATGCAAGCAAAACATATCTCTGTATCACTGTTCATACACAGCTGAACAGTGCCAGAATCAAAGTTATTTTGTTCCTGAGGTAAAAAAAAGGCAGAACTGCTTTTGATGCGTGAGGACCAGCATAGGGAACATTTGGACAATGCTGAACATGCACAAGTCCATTCTCGCATGAACACTGAGGGAGGTGGCAGATGACATCAAGAAGCCACTATGAAAGCCATAGCAACTGTGAGAGGCTTCCTGAGAAGTGGGAGAAAGAAAATGTCACTTCTGTCTTCAAGGGGAGCAAGAAGGAGGATTATGGGAACTAAAGGGTTTTCTAGCATCACCTCTCACCCAGGGAAGGTGCTGGAGCAAACAATCATGAAATCATTTCCAAATACGTTTGAAGGTGATTGGGCATAGTCAGCAGGTATTTATAAAGGGGTCCTGAGCTTTGTGGTCTGTCCAGTCCTGTTCTGAGCCAAGGGAATGGGGTAGATGATATCCAAAGGTCCCTTCCAATCTCAGTTATTCTGTGATCCTGTGATCTTTGCTTTAGGATGATATTAATTCCCACAAGTCCTACTTCCTAAGGAAAATCATAAAATTTACTGTTCTAGTCTTATCTTGAAAATTGCAGGGATAATCCTCAGGAGTTATTTCACCTGAGTAAACTTCAGTTAAATTTTTCAAAGAAAGTATATTTCATAGCTCTGTCAAAAGAGATGTAGTCAAATATATTCTTTTAACAACTTCAATAAAGAACCTCCACAAAACCAAATATGAACAGGGAAGAAAATCAGACGGTAATCAGCAGTTCCACAGAATTCAAGGAAATAAAGACATCCTCTAACCCAGTCTAAAATCTCATTGTGTCAGGAAATCTCAGAAGATACTCAAATGTCATTAAGAGTGAGACAGCTTGCTGAATTTTACAGATCACGTTTTCTCAGACATGATTTTTATTCTTCTTCATGTGATTTTTGGAAGGAAGTGTAATTTCTACCTATGATTATTCTTATTGGTCAGAGACACTATTTTAGTGAGCACAATATTGGAGACATTCTTTACATACTACTGAGAGAGCAGACTTTCATTAGCTCAGTCTTATTTCCCTTTAGGTTGCCCTTGGACTGCATCCATCTCTCCACCCAGCAAGATTTAATATTCCAGCTTTTGCAACAGTATCTAGAATTACATGGTGAAAGCCCCACAGTCTTACAGTAACCTGGTTCATTCCATTCTATCTTCTGCTCCTCTGAATTGATATTTGTCTCTGGAGGAAATGAAAGCTGAACATTACTTTCCTGGAGGCAAGAGGGTTTTTATACATTTTTAAACTTATCACAATGGTTATTTCATTACTTAAACATTCAAAGAATGCAATAACAATCCCCCTCTGAGAGTCACAGTTACTGCTGCTCCTTCTCTCCCCGTTCTTCCTGCTGTCAAGGAAATGACACAGGCAGGCACTCCTGGCACTTCAAAGTAAGTGGAATATGGATTCTTGAGTAAGTTGGATGCTTATAAAAAGTTACATCTGAGAGAACTGGAGATAAAAGTGTGCAGTGGCCATGGCCCTCAACCTGGAAGCTGAGAAGTCTAGCAATACCCAGTTTTCTATGGAGCATTGATGCTCCCAGTTCAAATGTAGCTTCTATACTAGAAGGGGGATACAATATAAGTAAATAAAGGTAGCATAGAAAGTAATCTTACCCCCGCTAAAGAGTTGCAGCTGGGTTAATTATTAAAGATTAGGAGCAGGCCTGACTTTAACAGGCCACAGCTGTAGCCAATAAGAAGAAGAGTGTTATAAAAGAGTGGGTTGGTTGATTGTGGGGGAACTGGAGTTAGTGTGCTGCTGTGAGGATAAGGAGGAGTCAGTGCCTAGAGGAGATGCCTATGAGGAACATCAAGGAGGTATGAAACTCTAGCAATGTGGAACCTTTGCAATATAATGACAGCACTATACCATTTGCCTTTTCAAACCTGTGGCATGACTGTGGCAGTACTGAAGTCATCAGAGAAGCCCCTTGAAGTATCAAGCCATGGATTGAGGGATTGGCCTATAAAATATTTCACCAACTGTGTGGTGTAAGGTGGTATGGCTGGGATCCTTTACAACACTGCTGCCAAGAGATCTAAATACACAGGCAGGTGGCCCAGGACATCACTACTTCATAGACCAGCCAGAGCACCTGGCTGTGGGTTCTCAGGACAGACTGTACCCCTGTGGCCTCTGAGAGCTGGAAAACTCCAGACAAAATGCCAGTAGCTTGTTGGAGTCCAGCTGCAGCTTGTTCACTCCCCAAATACACATTTCACAGAAGACTGCCTGCTTACACCTTTACCCTTTAGAAGGCATAAAACCCACAAAAGTTTAATCAGCCCTTGCACAGTCTCCCCTGGTCTTTACTTTTTATTGTTTCTTTGCTCCTTTGCCTTACCTGTTGTTGGTGATCATTCCCAACCATGATCCCATCACTTGCTTCTTTACCAGATTCTATCTGCTAGCACATGACAATGGAAAGCAGATTCAATTTCCCAAGGTTGCTTACCACATTGGAGTGCCTGCAACAAGAGACTGATTTTCTGGAATTCTGTCCTATTATAGTGAACAGCAAAACCCACCACAGTCAGCCTATGAGAGGATCACACCTATTTAAAAATGAAACAGATGAATGTTTTTGAGGGGAAAAAAAAAGGGAATACTATTGCTGCAATGCTTTGTATCTTTTGTATTTGTTGTAAAATGCCTCCAGGCTTCCAGAGATCTTGCAATTATTAGAGTAGACAACAGAATATATTTATGTATTGCTTAGAAAGAGGAATGTTTTCTTTACTTTTATAAATAAATCTTCTGTGTTTTTGACACCTGCAAGCATAATTTGCCTGGTTCCACACATTACAATAATTTTTACTTCCTATTAAACCTTTGTCTGCATTAAAACACACTATATAATCCATCTAGGAAGCTAAATATATTTAAGAATCCATATTATTATTTTATTTCCTATAATTTTAATTTTTGAAAATTGACTAAGTGCAAAAATAGTTTTTAAATATTGTATAAGTAATAATATAGCCAAAATCCTAGAATCATAGAATCATTTAAGTCAGAAAAGACCTCTGAGATCTTCAAGTCCAACCATTAACCCAGTCCTGCCAAGGCCAAACATATACTATGTCCCAAAACATCAGATGCAGGCATCTTTTAAATATCCCTAGGGCTCATGGCTCAACCACTACCCTTAGCAGCCTGTCCCAAAGCTTGGCAATCCTTTATGTAAAGAAATTTTTCCTAATACCCAACCTAAACCTTCCTAAGCACAACTTGAAGCTATTTGCACTCATCCCATCTTTGTTACTGGGGAGAAGAGGCCAACCTCCACCTTGCCACATCCCCCTTTCAGGGAGTTGTAGAGAAGTGAATGGTACAAATGCATGGTGCAAAAGTTACTATGATAGGAAACACAGCAAAATGTGTTCTGTTTTGACAGATCTCCCTGGGACTAAATCCACTTAACTTCAGCCAATCAGAAATGTAAATCTTGCCTAGAATAGCAGTCTAATCACAGCGGGGAAAAGAGGCTCCTCTAGGCAGTTCACCCACTCTGTCCTGAGTTGGATGTCTAAGGCTAGGTCAACTTTTGGAGAAGGTTCTCTCTTGTTGCCCTTCCTTCTGATTAGAAGGAGACCAGACAATGAGTTTAGGTGAGATATTGACCTTCTAGAATGTAATTAGGTGAAATTAAGCCCCCTCTAAATAAAGTCGCATCTTTCCCAGGGTTTTCATGTTGTTCACGTGGGGGTCATTGTGCATGTAAGTACAATAGGAAGGCCAAATGCTAACAACTTTTCACATGGAATTCTTCTCAGAGATTGAGTGGGATTTCTATCAAAATCATTGGAAAAGAGGCCACTGACTCTGAAAGCATACTCACTATAGCTCTATTTATTATTTAGCTTCCCTAAGAGCAGCAGCCTCAGGTTCTGAATTTTCCCACTTTGCATCCATCCCAGCTCACTCATTGTCCTTGGTCTTCCATGACTACCAAAATAGCTGTCAGGACATTTTACTTCAGGTTATGAACATTGCAGCCAGAAAAATATATTCAAAATCCAAATCCTTATTGATCCTTTTAGGTATTGTGAACACTAATGATTTTTTTTTGTAGCAGGTGCTTCTTTGAAAAGAAGCTTCAGGGAAAAATACGGCACATTTACATACAGACAAGTAAGTTCCCTTTACTTGAGAAAAACTGCTTCTCTGTATCTCAGGAAAAGGGAGCTGAATGAGCTGCTTTTATGATAGAAAAAGTAATTACTGTTCCCTGAGCCAAAGTGGATCTGTCTGGCCTTGCTTGCGGTAAAGCTGGACGCTGAAAACAGTGCTCAGTCTTTAAGTGCTTGTCTTTAAGCATGAGAACATCCTGGAAAGAACAAGCAAACATCTTTTCTTACAAGCAAACATCTTTTCTTAGAGACACGTGCTTTTTTGTCCCAGCTGGTGCTTTTTAGTCCTGTCAGTTATTAAACGAGTTCCTGAGAGCTCGAGGGTGGTTTGGCTGGGCCAGCCCACAGGTCAATATGCCAGCAGCATGCTCTCCTTTGAATTCCCCAGATTTCACTGAAAACTTAACACAACCTACAACTTGGCTTTAAAAGCAATGCTCCAAGGTACTTCCCCCTGGCTCTCTCAGTCTCATCCAATACATTCACCAGCACTTGCTCTTACTGCAATTTTGTGTTTTGTTCATAAAGAAACTCACTTTGTTCTGACTCTGGCTTTTGTTTGCAATTGTCAGTCAGGCTGATGTTTTGAGCCTTGTGAAGACATTCAACATTTCAAAGCAAAGGTCAATGGAAAAAGCTGGAAGTACCTTAAATATTCTTGCAGGCTTTGGTGGTCACCAGGTGCTAAAGCAAGACTGGAAAAGAACAATGAAGATGCTTTGCACACAGATCTGGAAAAAGTAATCTTAAAAAATCCAGAGGTAATCTAAAAATTGTCTTATTCCAAGAAAGAGGACAGCGCAAGATACTTGTCAATAAATTTAAATTACAGGTTAATGGAGGCTGTGACTGTGGGTTCAGCAAAAGCAGTTGTTGACATTGTCAGTGCAAATGAGAGATGACAGGCTACACTTTTAGGGAAGTGGTTGCAAGAATGGGTAATGTAAGCCTGCTGCACAAGAAAAGAATTAAAACAGCACATGACTTTGTCTGGAGCAAAAATTTAATGCACAAAATACTGTGGTGATGCAGTGGATAATTGATTTCTTTGACCTCATTTATTGGCTGATATTCTGTCAAACAAAAAATAATTTGCAAGGACATTTAAAAAAATGGTAAGTTAAACAGTTAAGCCAATCATGCATATGGCATACACAAATGTATCCCAATATCACCTGTCTTTCAGCATTTCTTGTAGTTCCAGAAATGTGAAAGACATTAGTTAGAAGACAGCTCCATTAATCTTCCTTCTGAAGCATTGTATAAAAGTACAAGTGGTTTTAAAATGGAAGTTACAAAATAATATTTAGCTTTTCTTTTTTCTTTATCATGAAGTCCATGAATCCTGACAATGAGAGACACCACAAAAAAAAAATACTGCAAAAGGAAAGCAATTGCCTCCAGAATTCAAACTGTCTTATTTCACAGTGCTGTATATGAACCAGGAGAGCTTGGAATTGTTCCCATAGAGCAAACCAGAAAAATGGTGCATGCATTTTTTCCTTCATGTAAAAAAGGGCTCATATTCATCAGTGTCTTAATTCACCGTTCCAAATCAAAATCATAATGCTAAGGACATCCTGGTCTGTAGAGATAAATTTCCTTCTAAAATAAAGAAAAAATTTGGAAATTATATAACATTAGTCTTTTTCCTCACTAGGTTAGATAAAAAAGCACAGAAATTTAGAGCATATCCAATTACAGTGGCTCTTCCTGAATCCAATGGCATATTATGAAAAAAACCATGAGCTCCATTTGTAATTTGATTACAGGAAAACAGAGACGTAGAGAAAGCAGTTTGTCATAAGTGGCAGTTGATACCCTGCAACTAAATGCTTGGTAGGTTGATTTTTCTTTGGGGGGGGGGGAGTGCGGGGAGTTCATTAAAAATGGATGTCAAAATGCTTGGATAAAATCCATATTTTTAATATATTTCGTGCATATGAAGGTGCAATTCTATTAGTTTTTACTAAATCACTGAAAGTTGCTTGTCAGTGGTTTTGAAAATATTACACACAATGTCCACCATAGTACTATCAATGAAACTGCATTATTTTGAATGTGTGTTTAAATTCATGTTATGATTTTGTTGAAAATCATGATTTTTATTTAGGATTTCATATGAAAAGTGCTTTTCATGAACAATCTCACATCTTAGTACACTAGGCAGTGTTTTGTTTTTACTTAGGGAAATCTCTTTCATCCAACTACAGCTTTCTGGCTCACAATATAACAATAGGATATATCCTTTTACATATGTGAGGATCAAAATACAGATATTTGAGGGTTTTTTTCTGGAAAGCCCCTGAAGATTATAAAGTGAAATGAGTACCGTGACATATTCAAGTTACATTCTCTTTTTTACATTTCCTAAAGAACAGTAAGTGCCTGACAATTTCTTATCTTTATTGTGTCTCAGCCATAAAGCTTCAGTTAAATTATAGTTTGAGATCTTAACATTAATATGTTAATTGCTTGAACATCACTTTTTACATATAATATGACAGCTACTGAATAGCACAAACTACATATGTATACTAATGTACTTTTTCTCAGATTCTTGTATTCTTCCAATTTTGTGAATACCTTTGAACAGAAACTGTTTATTTTTAGAAAGAACATGTTCTTCTACAGGTCCTGCTTGTTTAGGAAGGTATTTATATAAATGCCGCTTGGAGTCCTTTCAGTTTCAAAGGGATTTTATCAGAGAGATTTTAGAAGTCATGTATGCTACTCTGTAGATTGAAGTTACATTCATTACAAAAAAAAGGTTTGTGCACAGATTGACAAAGCTCCTTGCAAACTTCGGCAACTTGTACATGGGTTTAATTGAACTGTGCTTTTATATCTGTGCTGAATAACTTCTGACCCTATCAATGCTCCGTGCATCCCACATGGTCTAAAATAACCTGTAGATATTTGACCAAAAGCGTTGCTGCAGTGAACGGACTTGCCCTTTTTTGTTGTTGTCTTCCCCTCTGCAAATCTGATCCTTCTCCCCCTCTTTTCCTCCCATACAAATCCTCCAGTCTTCATTTATCTCACATTAGAACTGCTCCTGAATGCAGCACGCTGTTGCACACAAAGAACATTGAAAATAAGAATTCTTGCCCGTCCAATAATGGCATGGCTCTGGCTCTTGGACAAAGGCAAGAATTACCCTTTTAAAATCCATCATCTCCATGAAAACTTAACTTTGGACAAGGAAAGAAAATTATTTTTTCTTATACTTGGTGACAGAAAAGTAAAAGAATTATCTCCCTCTGCTGCACATCTCCAAATATTAGCCTGGGAGAGAAAATAACCCATTTTCAATATTCAGTGCTTCAAGGTAAAACACCTGGGACAAAACAACCACACTGACACAAACACAATATGATTTATTACCACTATGTATAAAAGAGATGCTGTGTCACAGTATAGCACTGTGAATGTCATCCCTGCTCAGCAGCAGTCAAAAAATCCCCAAATAAGGGGATCACAGTTTATGACAGCCTCACATCTTGAACACTGGGTACACCCCAGATATACAATATAATAAAATGCATAGTTGATTTTTAAAAGGGGACAATAAAAGGCAACAAACCACAAACAAACAAGACCATGACCACACAGTCTAGAAAAAAGGCAAGTGAAATAAAGCTTTTTTTTAATCTAAGTCTGAAAAAAACAACCATTGAATATTTCAACATAACAGCCAAGAAAGCACAATCTACTGATTAGACAACAGCTGCATTCCATGCATAACTAAACTGGGGAAATCACTTTCAGTGTCAAAAATAATAATGGGCTTAAAAGTAGAGGAATAATGGTGGGCTGGGTTAATTTGTAGTTGTTAAATGTAATGCTCTTAATAAAACCTCAAGAAAACCCCTGCCAGAAGAGGCTGGAAACTGGGAGAAGAACAAGAGGGGGAACCCTGCACATTTGCTCAGCTCCAGAGCATCAGATTCCTGTTATTGAAGGAGTCAGGATTTGAAGCTGGACAGAGCTTTGATCTAAAGGAGCAGGGTAAATATTGCACTCTTGTGATAACCCATAACTAACTAAGTAAGTGCTTCTGCTGAGACTTGTTTAAATTCAAAACAGTATGTAAAGTAGCCACCTGCTTCCCTTTTCACAATAATGGTTCTGGTGACAATTGGAAGACTCAAAATGAGCCAGATGATGTTTTATGCCTTCCCCCAGAGGCCCTTCCTTCTCAGAGCAATCGTACTCTGCAGCCTGTTATGATGTTCCCATCTGTCTTAGTCATCGTGCAGCCAAGCTATTTGTGTTTAGCTCCTTAACCTTTCCTCGTGAATCAATTTCTCTAACTTGATAATCAACACTGTCTGGTAGACAGTGAAAGTAAATCTTGAATTTAGAAATAGGGCTTCAGACAGCAACTCCTGAATCAAGAAATGCAAAATTCTCTAGGTCCCTTGTACTACCTTTGTTTCATAAACTTCAATACTTACGGGGGAAACAATGAAGCAAAAAGTATTGAACGTGTTTGGAAAAAAAATTGGGCACTGGGTAGGAAAAAGCACAGAAAAGTCTAATAGTAAAAGCCAGGATTATGATGTGCTTTACTCTTTCCTGCTGTATTATGAAAAGCATCCATCCGTCCATCCATCCAACCCTCTATCCATCTCTCCATCCATCCTTGCTCCTAATATCCTGTTACTAACTTTAATTTTGACTTTGACCTAACCAAAAGTATGGTTGTAATATTCAATTAATGTTCATTCAGTGAGCATGTACACTCTAATCAGTAATAAGGGTTATCTTGTTTAGCACTGTTCTGCCAAAAACCAAGAGCGGCAGCTTTCAAGAAAATTTTGGAATCAAGCTGAAAGACAAAGACATGCAAATGAATTCAAAAGTATCTGTCACTGTCCAGTAGTGAGAGCAGCCATTTTTGAAGCACTAGTGAAGCTCAGTAGCTTTTTCAGCTGCTTCTTGACTTTCCCAAGCGTTACTTTTCCACATTCACATTCTCAGCAGTTCTCTGTTGAGGACTACTTTCGAAAAACACAAGTAAAAACTTCATCCTGTTCAGTTCCAAAATGAGTTAAAGAAATAGCACAAAACTGCTCTCAAGCAATTTGTTGTGTTTGGAGCAAGACCTCCTCATGTTTGCCTTGCCGTGGACTGTTTGTCTAGGTTATGCTCATGGTTGTCTCAGCAGTTAATGTAACAAGACTGCGGGCGAGACCTTCTGGCAGGAGAAGTGATATCTGTCACAGGTAGCACTTGCTCATCTTCTCAAGCTGAACCACCTACAAGAATCAAGAGGAACGTGTCCTGAGGAAGGTGCATGTTCAGGATTTCTTGTGTGCAGCCCAAGGGGAAAGGAAGAACAGTGACTGTGGGTCCTCACTCTGTTCTTTGCCTTCCTCTTGAAGAGCAATGATGGGGTGGTGTTTGTCCACACCTTTAAGGCTCCCTTTAGGAGTCAAACAATTACTACTCTGGGATCATTGATCTCATAGCATCACTGTCCACATCCTCCATAAATCTTGGACAAGGTTGCCAGGCTCTGCCTTTGATTGCCTCTTCTGGGTATCTTTTTGGCTACCATCTGCCTTTTGGTTTGGAAGGAGAGAGTGCAAACAATGTGAACCTGTGTGTAAAATTTGTTCACTGAACAAGTTCAGCCAAAAATCATTACACAAACATCTCAGCAGAATGAGGACTAAACAGCACAAGCCCATGCAGGGGGTCTTCTCTGCTTCTATAAATTGATCATCACATTACTGGGACTGAGAGACTCTACAGGAAAACCTACAAGGTGTTATGCCATGTTCATTACCCCCAAATGGAACAGGAATGTAGGAGACTTCATGCTGTGTTTTTCTGTCTCTCAGACTCCCTCACTCAGAAACTGATGACATTAAAGATAGATATCTAGATCTATATCTATAATAAATAAAAGAAGTTTAGCCCAAGAGGAATCCATCCTTATTTATCACCTCATTCACTCAGAATAAAAATAAGAATTTGATCCCACCTCACACAGGTGTCTCATCCTTTTGGAACAGGCAAAAGTTCTTGTATTCTGAAGTGAAAGAATCTCTTATTCTTATACTTCTCACTCTCCCAGAAAATCAAAAGCCTGTCTTGAATGACCAAGACATAAAATCCATTTCAATGATAGAATTGACAGAGTTTGGGGATGTGAAAACTGACTTTACTTCACAACATACTATGCTGAAAAGAAAGTTGGTATCTGCACATAAATCAATGATGCTACTGCTGCTGGTCTGTATTGCCTTCCTCTCTTATAATAGGATCACTGCCATAATCTTGGCAATTTTACCTGGGTATTAATGGCATAATTAGTTCTTTTTTAATGCACAGAATGAATTTGGAAATTAATATCTATTACTAGGAAGCATCAGTGGACAGAGATAATTTAGCTTAATGCAGCCTTCCTGAACTGTATTTTCTGTCACATTTCATGTGACATAAACTACTCAATAGATCCGTTATTCCATTTATTTCAATATTAGGAAATTTTCCATTAATAATTGTAAGTCTGATAAGAAGAAAAGATTATATGAAGACCAAGAGGGAAATAAAGCAGTAATTTCTTCAAGATAAAACCAAAATTTAAATCATAATAAACTTTGATGACATTTTGTACATAACAGAGGAGAAAAATGTGTATCACAGCCCACCACACAAGGAGAAAAATGTGTATCATAGCCCACCACACAAGGAGAGGGGGCATTTGAATAAATACGGATTTATAAAATAGCAGTTAAGTAATTCAACTTGTGAAAAATTACAGCTTTTAAAATTTCTCAATATTCTACCTCACTTGCATTATTTGAACTTTCATTTGCCATTGAACAAATAGTAATATATTAATGACCCATAAATATTTTTTCAGAATTATTTTAAGACACAAGGATAAGAAAAATCATTAAGTATTTGATGACAGTTGCAATATCTGCCTGATTTAGAAGCAGATCTATTCTCAGGAAAATACAGAGAGGATGGTAAAAAGATGATCAATAAAACTCTGCTTATAAGTATCATATGAAAGAAATAAAATGAAGGTAACCAGATTTGATGGATTCATAAATTAAACTGTAGGAGGAATAAAAATTTTATTTCTCTTGACTTTTTATTCCACCAAAAGAACAAAACCAAAACCAAATTAATTAAAAACATTTTAAAATAAAAATTTCACCCAGTAAAGTCCAAGGGCATTTTATCACTGCCTTCAGCTGGGATGGATTATCATTATTCTCAGCTCTTGCTACAACTGGATCATTATCTTTGTGGACGTAAAAAAATTGTTGACACAATACAATTCACTGGCAGATCTCTGAACAATTTTTCATTTATCCATGTTCAGAATAGAAAGTACTGTAGAATGCTTCACTTGCTTTGCAGTGGCAGAGCAGCAGACAATGAAAATGGCACTGTGGGTGGGATGAAGACATCTGTTGCTGTTTCAAGTCATTCTGCCCATGTAGCTAGGTTAGATTAAAATTATTTTAGTCAGAGATGCATGTGCTTCAAATGTATTAACATTAAGCCTTACACTTTATTTATTCCAGTTGTACTGATAGTAAAACCTGAGGTAGGAAAGTGGTGTGACACAGACCAAACTAGAGCTGGGAAGGAATCAGAAGTTGGTTTCCTCATCTATGGTAAAACCAAGTTTCACAGCTGTTTCTTACAGCCAGGCCCCAAGACACCATTTTCTGGGCACTGCTGATTTTTTTCTTGGGCTTTTTATTTGCCAAAGGAAACATGCTTGTAGTGCATGGCCTGAAATGCTACACAATAATTGGCCAATTAAATTTTTTGGTTGCATATTTTCTTCCTCTCTACTTCTATTCTCTTTATTTAACTGACTCTCCTTCAACAGAATGTCTGAGGATCTTCTTATGAACAGTCTGAGCCACAAAATAAATTTGTTTCCTACCTCTTAAAAATAGCAAGATTTTCTTTTTTCTGGAGTGTACAAGAAATTTAATTTTTTTTCAAGTTCAGGGCAATTTCATTTGGCTGCTTTGGTTCTCAGATAATTCATAATTGACTTGGAAAAAAGTCAGATTCAGCTTGGATCTAATCCATATCACAAGAAGCAAAATCACAGCTGACACTCTTGTTAGCACAGTCAGCAGAGAAACCCAGAGCCTGCTTCTATAAACATTAGTCAAGCAGAACTTATATTCTGAGTAATTTATTGTTAAGAATTTTGCTAGCATGAGGGCACTCATGAAATTGACACATTGCTCCCTTGAATGAGACCCTATCTGTTCCCAAAATTACACCAGTTTAACAACAAAAAAAAAAGCTTTCTTAAGCATCTTTGTTCATTGCTTATGTAGGAGTTAAGAATTTTTTTGGTTGAAGTAGAATTTATTCTACTTAGAAATAAACATAAATTAAATAATCTGCTTTCCACCTGAGTAAAAATGTTCACAGTGGTTCTTGTATTGACTTTGGCTGTAAATAGAAGCAACTCACTAAGGTAAGCTAAGGCAGAATCACTTCTTCACCAGAAAGGTTAATTGTGCCAGGGAAAGGATCCTGCTTGGCCTTGTGTCTAATCAAGGCACTGATAAGCTCTCATTACTCTTACTTAACCTGCAGGAGAAACTGGAAAGCCAGAGCTTATGGTGTGCCCAGCTGATGAAGGGATTGCTTTCCTTGCCCTGCCTGGTGCCTGGATCTGCTGTGCAGTTACACAAACTCAGCCCCATCAGATGCCACAGGAGCATATGTGCAGCACAGGTTGGTGCTGATGCAGCAGGCTTAAGCTCCTTATGTCCCTTCAATCCATGCTCCATGCTTTTATCATTCATGTTTACTTCTTTTGAAATGTAGAATAAAAAGCCCTTTTTTCGGTAATATTTCTTCTTTCCTTCCCTCTACCAGCTTTATTGCTGAGTCCCTTAATTGCTTTCTTTCACCAAAGGTTTCCAGGTTTCATCATGCCAGTAAATAAATTATTTCCATTTATAACTCCAAATAGTCTGTTCGTAGCTGTCAATGGCTAATATACTCATTCATATCCTGAAAGGGCTTCACATCAAAACCTAATTAACATTTACTGAGCAGAAGAAAATTGCATGGAAGAAGCAGTTCTATCTAGCCTGTGTAATACATGCTTACTCATTTTTCTTTTCCTGGATTTGTGTCCTTCACCCACATTTGAATGGATTTGTTCAAACTCCCTTGGCTTTAGGCATGGCACGTACAGACCCCTGTCCCCCCCAGCAGCCTGTGAAAGGCATTCTCCTGAGAGCAGTGAGCATCCTAGTGGCATGGGAAGGCTTCTCACAGGTCTCAAAGTTCATTGTGAGCAGACATGCAGAGCCATGGCCAAAGCTACATTCCTGTCTGCTCCCAAGCTGTATTCCTGTACTGCACCTCCTGCTCTCACAGTCATATGTTTGAGTAGAAAATTTAGGAGACCAAAAAGTAGTTTAAAATTAAGATCTCATTTTATAGACAAGGAACCCCTTCTCTGGTGGTTCAGACCATTTGAAACTGTCCTAACTCCATTCTGGGGGCCATCCCTCTCTCTCTACTGCAACAGGTATTCTTTGTCTCCCCTGGCTGTGGACAGTAAACCACCTAATATCATATTCTAAACAACCCAGAGATACAGGAGTGCCTCTCACGGTGTCAATGCATCAATAATCAGCATGCATCCAACCATTCAGCTGAGATCTTCCCCACCTCCACAGGTTCTCTGCTTGGGCCATGGCAGCTGGAAACTTGGCCTGTCCCCACTCCTACCCCTCCCTAAATCTAACCCTATAGGAGAATTATCTCAGCATTCAACAGGGGAACAATGCAGCTGAGTCTTCAATAATTTGGCACTAATCTGATACTAACTCTCTTTGTTGGAGGGGTCTGGACTTTCTGTTGTGACAAAAACTTTCCCAGACTGAACTTTGTTCTCCTGCCAGATTTTTTTGTTTGTATTTCATTTTTGAGAGTGGCTTACCCAGAAGAATTGATATGTACACACACCCACTTTGCTCTTTCACAGTCAGAATTTGTCCACATGAGTGTGAGAAAACTCAGCAATCTCTATTCAGTTTCCAGCTCCAGAACTACTTTGGCTGAACATTGTGGAGGCAGAACTACAGAGAACTTACTCACTGTCCAGGGAGCCTTTAGAGCAGCCTTCCAGAACCTAAGGGGTCTGCAGAAGAGGGGGAGAGGGACTTTTCCCAACGACATGCAGTGATGGGACAAGGGGGAATGGCCTCAGACTGAAAAAGATTAGATTTAGATTAGGTACTAGAAAGAAACTCTTTGCTGTGAGGGTGGTGAAGCACTGAAACAGGTTGCCCAGAGAAGCTGTGGATGCACCATCCCTGGGAGTGTTTAGAGTCTCGTTGGCAGGGTTAGTCTGGTCTGCTAGGTGTCCCATGGCAGTGGGGGTTAGAACCAGATGATCTCCAATGTCCATTCCAAGCCAAACCATTCTGTGGTTCTATGGAATTAAGTCCTTTCTGTGAGTTTCAAAGTTTAAACTAGTATGCACAAGAGAGACTAAATATTTCTACTGAAACAAGTTAATGCCCTTTGGAATAAGGTAATTATTATATATTTTTTAATTCTAGTAGAAGAAGCTATATTAACAGAAGAATTTCTGTATTATTTTGTCATTTAAAGATATCATCTTGTCTTGCTTCAGATTGGAGGGCACAACCCATATAACTGCAAACAACAGATGAAAAGTTCATTCTTGCTTTTCAGTGACACTGATCATTGAGTTGTCATAAATCTGTGAAGTGAAGCTCTACTTTCTTTATGAACCTTGGACCTACTGCTTCTGTGGCACAATTATTTAGTTATTAATTTACATAGAAAAAAGGAAAAGTTAATAAAAGGACTTGCAGCTGAATTTTGTCATTCAAAGGTCTAGTCCCAGAGTGATTCTCTTTGCAATTGTTTAGAAATTAACTACTTGGCTTTTTTAAGATGTAAGAGTAAAGAATTTTTTTAACTTAAAATATCTTGTCAGATTTTTCTTCTAAAATAATGTTAAACCAAATGTAACAGGCAGTTTTTTAAAAGTATTGATTTTACTACTGTAATGTAGTGAAAGGGTTCTGTTTAAACAGATACTTACACAAAAAAATTATTTCCCATGCTATATTTAAATAACTCAGGCCAGAATCATCAGTCTGTATGTGACAGTGCTGGCCATTAGTGTACCCCATCTCTGGGGGACTGTTTTAACAGGTGTTACTCAGGCTTCTGTTGTAAATTGCTGGTTTAATTTGTAAGCTTGAGCACCCTTCTGCTAATAAAGCCTTTGTACAACAAGAGCAGAAAGTCACCCTCTCACAGAAACATGGCAATACCCCAATGCCCCACAAACAAAACTTCAGTATGCAGCATTGTGAAGTCAACAAAAAATTATTTTAAGATTACACTTTTTTAAATTTTCCTAAGTGGATGTTTACAATAACACTTTACATATTTCCTTGAAGGCTTAAATTTTAATAGCACACTTTTAGAAAATGGTATCAAATATATTCCAGGGAGGGGGTTAAGGTACAGATGCAGAAGGGAATAAGGCACTTGGGAAAACTGGGCAAATGGATTAAAACAGGGATTCATTTCCCCTACTTCCTAAGGTACTAACCAGACTGGTTGTCTAGATTTCCTGTGTATGGAAAGAATACCCAGAGGGCAATTCATCACAATCTACTTAGGATTTTATCTTAGACTGAGACAAAGTAAATGTGCTCTGAAGGTATCCTTTCTCTCCACTAACTATAGGGGAACTGAAAGATGTGGTTTAAATTAGACATATAGGTTTTTGACAGCAAAGTGAGGTGAGATATATGGCTTGCAAAGTAAAAATGGGAGCAGCATCAGCAGCTGAGAAATAAAAGGAAACTGCGAAGGACCTTTGGGGTAATAGGAAAAATGAGGAAGATGGGAAATAACATAATTAGGTAATCAAGTGGGGTCACACAAAAGGATTTGAAGAGCAAGACAAAATGGTTTCACAGCAACCAGGTGAATCTGACTGGGCTGTCATCCAGTATAAAAGAAAATAGAGAAAGTGATTAGGAAAAAGGTTTGCAATAATAGCTGCAAAAGTTGCTCTGCTCAATGCATGGATACAAGAGTCTTCTGTATGGATGCAAAAGAATTGCCAATCTTTGGGATATTGTGAAAATACAAAGGGTATTCAGCTGCAGTGTCTTCAAAAGATGAGGAAGGCACTGAAGGTGAAAATGGGTTGCACTTTTACTGTAGTGGAGATAAAAAATATGATATGCCAAATTGAGTGAGAAAAGATTTTTTTGTCTTTGAACCAGATCTAAATCTCACAAAGAGGAAAAAGTCACTGCATGTTAATAGGGAATTTTTCTGGTCTCCTATTGGGGCAGAATTGCTGGCTGAGATATTAGAGATGAAAAAAACATTTACATGGAAAATCTTCAGTCATAGACTACAAAAGGGAATCTATTTCATTGAAAAAATAAATAAAATCTACATGATTAAATAAAGAAATCTGTTCCTTGGCTATGCATTATACCACCTAGTCTTAACAGTCTGACTGTACATTTAATAGTCTCAGTCTGTAATATAACAATAAATATTATATAATCCAGACAAAGAAAGAGCAGATATGATTCAGCCAAATCAGAATAATGAACTGATAAATAGCAAGTGACTGGAAAATGGCTTCCAAGGCTGGCTCATTTGGACAGCTTGAGAAATTGTACTATAAAAGCCCGTGGTGATCATCAATAACCTGTGTTATCTGAAGTCAATCACAGGGTAACTGAAGGTACTTTTAGAGGACATCACTGCTTTGTGACTCATATTTAACTAAAATATTTTTATATTTTCCGTGCCCATCTTCCCAGCTCAAAATCTGAGCTGCGCTTCTTTCTGTTTTTCTAGGAATTCATCTAGGACTCCTATATTTCTCTGCTATGTTTTGACTACATTTTAAGCATAAATATTATGAATCCTTCCCTGTCAACTTTTGATTTACCAAACATTTGGCCAAGTCAATGAACACATTAAGCTCACTACATAATACCAGATGGCTTTATGGGCTTGTGTCCTCTCCTGGGCAAATCCTGCTGTCATCTCTGAGCATCTGCACGGAGCCACAAGGGATGTGTGCACTTTTCATTCATTCAGCTGGGTCACTCATCATTAATATTCGGAGGAGGAAAGGAGGTGTCAGACAAGAGAATTGGTTCTGGCTTCTGTTAGCACATTGACATGTCAATCATCCACCCTAGAGGCTGCCAGACCCAATTTAGAACAAAAGTAACTGCTGGGCTGAGCACAGCACAAAAGGAGACGAGGTTTCTTTGTGTTAACCAGTCCCCGCACAGCCCAGAAATGCAATTAGAGTCTTCCTCACAAGCAATAACACACGAAACCCAGTCACTGTTGGGACGTACTTTGAGATAAAATCTCTGACCCCAATCACGTTAGGAACGATCCTGCTGCAATCATAGGGTGTTCACAAAATGAAATTGTATTTAAAGTGCCTCTCTCAGGAAAGTGGCCCGACCCAGCATGGTGATAACTGGAATATGTTAAATTCCCTGCAATTTCTTACATGACAGCTTTGATCACTCATAAAAGGTACTGTGTTTTCTAGATTAATACAGTCACCTTTAAAAGAAAAAACAGCAGAAACAAATTAATCCTTAAGCTGTTTGATCCCAGTGCAATTCCCCAGCAGCTGCATGTGCAATAGCCTCCTAGTGCTCCCTACTGGAGTCCATCCAGAATGCCTCCTGCTTCCACAGGCAGCTTTCAGGAAAAAAGGTGGGTATGACAGCAAAACCCACACGGGCTGAGCTGCTTGGACTAGGAAACAGGAATTCCTGCTCCATGAACCCTTCAGCCTTGTCTTCCAAAACTTTGAAATTTTTTGGAACTTTGAGACAGTCAAAACAAATGTAAGCATCAGCAATGAGTGCATTTGCTTTCACAGTTCATACCTGTGTACCATAAAGGGGCAAAATTTTCATTTTGCTCTGGTAGGTGGCTTCTCTCTCAGAAGATGGGCTAACACAGGACAGCTTTCTAGGGACTGCCTTTATAACAGCAGATTCAAACCCCTCAGACACTGGGATCTGAATGTCAAAGTTAGCTTCTTCTCTGGCCTCAGTTGAACCAACATCTAGGCTGCAAATATTCTGTTGAAGGTTAAATATTTATTGTATTGATCAGCTCTATCTCTGTGTGTAAGATCTCGTGCCCCCCATTGATATTCAGATAAACATTTTCACAATGTACAAGCCACATGTACACCAGTAAATCTCTGTCAAAATCAATAGACAGACACCTTTCTATGCCAGCTGAAGAACTGGTTTATTTAGTTTTAATATAAGGTTGTCAAATACATGTTCTTTTCCCTTATGCTTGCAGCCATCTGCTGTTTGCTACATGTCACACAAGCAATCCACCCTGAACTGCTGCCTGGGTCTCAATGTGGGAAATCTTTCACTTCCAGCATTTCTCATAACAGATAGCCATTTTTTCATATACTTAATTTATTTCCTCAGGAAAAGAAATGGGGAAAAAAAGTATATCAGCGTCTTTAATTCTGTTATCTCCTTCAGCCCCACTGACTGTATCTGACTACATCATGAGAGATGCATTCTAACTGTGGCCTGGTTTCACAGTGAAGTTTTATGGCCAGCTATATTTAACCCAAAGTATGAACCCCATGCCTCTCTTTCAGATCCTGTAAAACAAACACAGAATATCAGCAGCCAAGGATGGTAGCCAAACTGCAAGAGTAGCAAACAGTGACAGCAGGAAAACAATAAACCACTTCTCCTTTAGCTCTCATAGTTATATATTACTAATGTTGTCCAGAGATAAGTGTATTTGAATGGCTGCAACTCACAAACAGGTGAGAAGGAAGCCTGACCTCCCTACTTATGTAGTCACCCTGGGTACAAGCAATGAAAAGTTTGTCTTTGCCTCTTACTTAGACTGGTACTTTATCTGTACAGATATTTTTATATTCAAGTACCTACTGACATTGTATGACTGACTACACAAATTATTCTGCATCTCAATAATACGGTGCCATGCCCACAGAAAAGAAGACTAAAAAGACAGTGATTTGATGAACTTTTAGGAGTGCATTTTGATCATCAGCATAAGACCATTTCTCTTTTATAGTCTAAGAGACTAAATAGGCAACGCAGTGGCACTTTTGCACACCTTCATGAATGCTACTATTATGTAAATTATATTATTCCTACCATTAATATCACTTTCAAATAACATATTCTTGTCTATTTAATGTACTGTTGTAGTTTACTGAAAGAATATGGCACACAAACTCTGGCCAAAATATTGGTGAAGTATATACCATGGCTAAAGAAAGAGATGCAGGGGATCTTTTGTGCTGTCTCACAAATGACCAAGTCACGGTGTGTGAGTCCAGCATCTCCCTTCTGAAGCTAAATGATGTGAGGGACCAAGGAACTCATCTTCACATATTTTTTTCAAAGATGTATCTTCAGCAAAACACTGATCCTTCAGTACTTCAGACAAAAATATTGCACAGAGGAAATATGTATAACTTAGGTCAACCTGAAGCCAAATTTCTCCACCACCTGTCACAACATGAAGAAGGGAGGTTAATTCAGCTCAGAATAAGTGCCATCACTGATTATGTAAACATTTGTATGGCAAGTAACTCAGGGTGCAGTTATGTTGTTATACATGTCAAAGCTATGTTACAAATACACACGTTTAGATAGCACATCAGAGAGGAAGAGCACACCAGTGCTAACCTGTCAGAAAACACAGGATCTCTCTTTTCTCAGCAGAGGTTTGCTGGGTTCATTTGTTCTCTTGTGTCCCTCATCTCTAAAACTGAGATGAATGCATTTTTTAACACATTAGGGAGATGTATGAGGACCTTAGGAACAATATGAATACCATTGGTATAAATATCTTCTTTTCATTGAAATTGTTTTTCCAAAAGGAATGTTGCTGTTTCAGGATAAAGATGCTTGAATTTTGAACACACTGACAGCATTTGGATTAGTAACACTGTGGTTTTTTCCCCTTGTTTCCATCAACATGATTTTTACATAAGACACAACAGGTCCCTCTGTAATTCATGTCCATACATAGCATTTCCACACATAACTTTATGAATTCAGAGATAAATAGTTTGAGAAGGCCGTCTGCTTTCATTTGCATCATTATCCGTGTGCTCTCTGATCCGAGGTTAAGTTTAGCAGCTGCCTAATACACACTCCCAAGACTGAATTATCTCTGTTACTCATGAGGACAAGCTCTCTTCTCATTTTGAAACATTCTATCTGTTGTAGAACAGAGGAAAATATACACCAAATGGAGGGATGAGCCACCATTATTGTTCACTCCCAGTTTTAGGAAGTTTTTTCATATTTAAAAAAAAAAAATGCATGTGGAAACAAACTGTACCAGAGTACTGAAATAGTCAAGATTTCTGAGTTGAATTTTAAACAATGGAGTATTTCCTAAGAAAACTAACACCAAAGTATCCAAGAGAGTATGCAGTATTTATTTAATGTTGAAGACAAGTTTAAGAACATGTCCAATGGAGACTCCTCAGCCACAAAACAGAGCTTATGTTGAGAAAGCAAGGAAATAAAGTTTAAAAATTTAAGAAAATTTATACAATACTTTAATTTTCAGAGATTAAAAACTGGCTATATTACAATAATATTGAAAATAAAATGTTTCTTGTTAAAATCAGCTATAAGTCTATATAGGACTAACAAAAACACAGCTTCTTTCAGTGGAGGTTTAAGAGAAAACCATCTCTGAGAAGACTATGGCTCTTGATTTTTGATTAAAGACACAGTCACAGCAACCTACATCTCCATAATTTCCAGAGTGGATCAATACTCCTCATCATACTGCTTAATGCACATGCTGAAATTAAAAAGTGCTTCTTCTGCTGGCGCAAATCTCAGCAATCTCTTGTAATGGCATCTTGAAGAACATGATCCCCCACCACTTTGCTCCCTAGCACAAAGCAAAGAAGCCAATGAGCCTTCTGTGGTGCAGTGCTGAGCTCCAGAGTGAGCTTTCTCAGCTGATGGTCCAAGAGCTCCTTGTTGGAAGAGCTGTTAACCATAATTGGAGGCTATACTCACGAAGGGATTTAAGGCTTAAAATTCCTCTTCAGATGCTTAAGTTGTTGTAGTTAAGTTGCAGCAGCACTCACAGCTGTGGCTACCACTGGATCTGATCCCACAAAGCCCCACAGATGATGGATGGATGGATGGATGGATGGATGGATGGATGGATGGATGGATGGATGGATGGATGGATGGAAGGAAAGAAGTGGTGGAAGGAAGGGAGGGAGGAAGGGAAGGAAGTGGCAGAAGGAAGGGAGGGAGGAAGGGAAGGAAGGAAGGGAAGGAAAAAAAGAGGGCAGCTGCTGGGCAAAACCCAGGCAAGTGGCAATAGTCTGAACAGGGAGTGACTTTCTGGAGGTCAGGCTGAAAGAAATGGCCTTAAGAGAGATAAGATGACAAAGACCGGCACAGGAGAAAGAAAGAAAAAAAAAAAAAAAACAAAGCACAAGGCAAAGCTTAAAAGATCAAAACTCTAAGATGAGTATAGGAAATGTTTCCATGAAAAACATCTGAGAAAGAAGCAGACCATGGAGAAGGATACTACAGACCTGAACCATAATCTGCTCAGATGCAAGGCTTCATGGGCTTTTGAGAAAAGATCTTTGAAAGAAACTGAAAAGAAGAAGAGACAGGAGCTGATCCAGCACAAAGGGACAAGACACAGGCACCAGAAGTGAGTTAATCACCAGGTCAAAGATGATACACTTCAGCAAAAGATTTGATACAGAACAAAAACTTCAAAGATCTCAAGAAATCCTGGAGCAGCTGATGGAGGAATGGATTAGGGAATCAAATGAAAAACATTTAAAGGAAGAAGAATTAAATTCTGTGGCCAAATTTAGAGTAAAAGAGAATGAGGATGAGAAGACATATAAATCTGCTGCTAAATGTAGCTGAGAGGAAAATTCAGCAAGCCCCAGAAATTTTGGCCAAAATTACCCAACAGAAAGTAAAATACATCAAGGAAATTGTTTGGAAGAAAGAAACCACTTGTCTCTAAGACAAAGCTTGGTGGTGAAAAATTTCATCAACAGGAAGCAGAAGAAAAAATCAGAATAAGAGATCAGAGAAGTTAACATTTCAGCAAACAACTAGATGTCTTCAAACGCTTCTTATAGTGCAGATAATCTTAAAATTTAAAGAAAGATTACAGCTAATCTTTCAAAGATTAGTCCAATAGATAGCTTGCCATTTATTCTTTTCAAGATTTGTCAAGAACTCTGGATTGTCTTGAACTAAAATGGTTTCATTTTAACCTTGCTGCATCCAAGGAATATGCCAACCACCATCTCTCCTGGCAGCCTGGCCTACCTCCCTGCTGCTCTGATGTCCTTTGGTGGCACAACACTTGAAACACATGGTAAATATACCTAATTAATCTAAATTTCAAATACATTCAAATAAATTTTACTAGATAGCCTGATTTATGCAGGTAAAAAATAGAGATCTCTTCACAAGATATGTTTACCCTTCATTAACTTTGCAGCTTTGAGGAGGAAGAATTGCTTGTATCTGTTGTACAGGTGTTCTTGCCTCTGGAACGCAACATAAAATACAGAAATTTTTCAGAGGTAAGAACTAGAAGAGTTTGTTTTTGGATGAACTAAAACAAGAACACAATTATATTTACTCTAACATGTAACTAGCTAGTTTGCATTTCTGTTGTTGAATATACCATTAGTCAATACCTGAAAAAGTATCACCTGAAAAAGTGAAGAGCTTTCTTTCCTAGAAAATGAAGCCTGAAACAAAATTCATGGCATTAGGCTCTATACCTTTGTGAGGAAGAGCAGCAGAGCATTCCAAGAGCTGGCAGCTCCAGCTGATGGCAGCTACACAAATGGTGAATGATTAGTGGGAAATAGACTGCACTTGAGAGCAAGTCTTGGTCTGGATGTTATCAAAGACATTTAGGAGCTTCTGCCTTGTGAAACTAATTTGGGGTTTTCCCAAGCATGTGGCTCAAAAATAATGTCTCTCTTCTAGAAGAGCAAAATTCTGAGCAAAGCAGAAAAATCTAGCAACTGGGAGAGCCTAACCCTTTCACAAGCACTGCTGAGCATCAGAATATTAGTTTTGTTCAAGCTCCTGTGTGAAATTTCCTAGCTTCAGGCTGCAGCCCAACAAGTCAAAAGAACTTTTTGACAGAAAAGAACATAAAGCTGCATTTTGCCAATATAAATCAACTACAATTTGAAGACTTTTTTCCTGCTAAAAATTCAAAGAGACTGTAGAAACATGATAGCCTGTCTAAGAACCCTACAGTTGGAAATACACATGTTCCCAGTAGAATTGAGGAATCTAATTTGTAAATCATAACAGCAAGATATTTGCATACTTTGAAATCTAAAACATTTTTTACACTGCCTTCCATCACAGTCATCTGCTGAGAGATTCTAGTTAAATTTTCCTGCTTTTCAGATGGAGATGGAAAGTGTAATAGCTGTGATTCTGATTTCTGTGTGCTGAGACTCTGGTGAGGCACAGGCAATGGACTGGTTTGCTACTTGCCATGCACTTATCCAGCAGTATAGAAACTTACTCCAACTCAGTAAGGAACCCTACTACTACACAATTTATGTTATTTCTCGATAAATATAAAACCGTAAACAATTTCTCTTTCAAAGAAAACATGATGTTGCCTCTTTCTGGCCTGGGCAGAGACCCAGGAGTGTGGAGTCTTGTGAGTTATTTCAAATGCAGAAGAAACTCCCAGAGGCCAGCATATCTTGGATATAAATTAACTTGTTACAAAAAATGTTAAAAGTAACCTTTCCTCAGTGCAAGGGAAAATAAACAACAAGAGCATGTTTCTCAGCAAACAGGTAAAGGTTGTCCCTTTTTGAACAACACTTAGAATTCTCTCTCTGTTTTCTCCCATGCCTGATTATAATTGTCTTTTGTAAACTTTTCTCCTGGTTATTTCTGTAATTCTGCATCCCACAGATTTGAACATCATCATATTACAAAACCCATTTGTGCTGTGATTTTTTTTCAACACAAACTATTTTCATTACAGTTTTCTGAATACCTACAGAAGCATAATCTTTTCTTACCTTTACCCCTCACAAAAACCTTTTGTTAAGCCTATAAGCATTTAATGACATCTAGCCAACTACGACAACATCCTGGTTTTGAACACTTAGCAGCAGCTACAGAATTTCTCATTGCTGCAAACAGCAGCCATATCCAACCCTGTGCCCCAACATCTATTTCAGCAAAAGGCAGACAATGATAAATTACCCTGGTGTTTGGAGATAAAGAAACAGCAGCATAATAGTTCTCATAAGTTTCAGTGCTTCAGCTTCAGAGCTGACAGAAAAGAAATTGACTCGGGAGTCACTATGGACACAGAGCACAACAGGATAAGCTGGGTGCAGGGGGAGGAAGAGATCACAGTAGTGCTGCCTTTGGAAATCCTGTCAGTGGGTGAATGCTGTGAAATATAGAACATCCAAACAATAGTATGGATTCATGCTTAGCAAGACCTTGAAATATCATCCTATTTGTCTTTCATGCTGCGTTTCTGGAATACTGTTTTTGCTTTGTAATAACCCCCTCCCCTCCTTTTCCTAATTAGCCATATCTGAGAAGAGAATCCACTCTTCCTTTTAGTTTTGAGCAATTATGGGCAGACATCTATCTAGATGTCTGTGAGTGTGCCTGCAGTTGCATGTGAAGGTCTTGAAGCCTTAATCCTAAAGTGAACAGCAAACAAACAAGCTTTTTGTTGGATTTCAACTGGGACACACAATATTTACAAAAAATATTTACAAAACTATTTTGAAATTTAAAATAAAACTCATGAGGGATTTCAAAGCAATGTTTATAATTGATTTGGATAAGCTCAGCTTTTAGGATTACTTCCTGCTACTTTTTAAAATAACTGGATTATCTGAAGGATGAAGAAATCTTTGACCTATATATTCTAGTTACTGTCTCTTTCTCCCATTTCCTTGGTTTTAAAGCATATTAAGACAAGCTAACCCATGTAAGTGTCTTGTGGGACACTAGATCCAATTTTAGTCATGCAAAAAGTACCTGTGTACCACAGGAAGACAGATGGACAGACTCTTATTTTAGCACATATTGCAAGGCAGAAGGAAACTGGTGGAAAGCAGGACTTGAATTTCTCTCTATCTGAGAAAATTACAATCACAGAATTAACTCAGAAAATTATAATGAAATAAGATAAAACAAAACAAACAGCAACAACAAAATGCCCACCAAACAAACAAACAACCCCCCCAAAATTCACAAAACCACCTTCATGCTGCTTGTATTGATACTTCTCATATCAGTGTTGGTTACACGTTCATCAAAGCTACAAAAGCTGCATATTATCAAGAAGAAAGGAATGTGGCAACTTAATTTATCAGTGAATTCCCACTCCTGCAGGGAGGATGTGACAGGCAGATGAGAGAGTAAAATTAGGGGAAATTGTTCTTTACCAGGAAGGAAATGAGATATATATTACGTAAGGAAATACAATAGAAGCACTGGTCCAAGGGTGTGAAGCAGCAATCGTTTTCCAAGCAAGGACCACAGCTGTTTCAGGTAACACCTCCCAAAAGTCCAAGGAAATCTGAGTCTCTTGACAGTGCATCAAACCTTCTTGCTCTTCCATGGGACTGGCATAGAGTAGCACACAGTGAGGCTGCAGGGATGTGGTCCCAGGGCAGAGAGGCTGTGGAGATGCTGTTCTGGCTCTCCACAGGGCCTGTTAAGGGTCAGTTAAGGGCCACTTAAGCCATCTAAAATTATGCATGAGGTGAGTCTCCTGCATCTGCACACACAGTAGATATTTGACTTCATTCTCCTGTACACTGGCTCCACCACCTTTACATTCATTCTTTCTTTCAGCAATGTGTTGGTTCAGATAGCACACCTGTCCTCCCTTTCATCCAGGAGAAATGCACACAATTTTCAGTGCTAAATGACCCACATGGAAGAATATCTGACTGACCTAGAGAGTGGTAAGTTTTACTGTTAACTTATTTTTTTCCACTTGGCTCTCTGACATACCTCACTGAGAAGTCAATATCATTATGACCCCTGGAGAAGAACATGTAAAACAAAAACACGGCACACACAGAGTCCTTTGATGGTTTTGATTTCTTGTTCCCTTCCCCATTTTAAGACAAATAGATTGATTTGAGAGATAAAACAGAAAACAGTAACATTTCAATTTAGTAATAGTCACAAAATTTTTTTCTTAACGGTATTTAAACAGTTTCTTTACCAAACATAGGTATTTCCACACTGGGACAGGGGAGGGCACTAAAGAGCTACACATAGATCTGAAAGCTAAAGCAATGCTTTGTTCAACACGTAAATTGGCTCGACAATGATTCCAGGATCAGCGTGTACACTTCTTGAATGAAAAAAAAAAAAAAAAAGCTTTGTTACAGCCTCTTTTAGTTGCTTAAAGGGCTTCCTTAATCGTTTGGAAAAGCTGCTGAAGCCGAGCTTTGCTTTTGTACTTTATCTAATCTTTCAGCCAAGTAAGGAAAAATACATCCCTGTCAATAGTTTCCTAAGAATGTGTGGGACTCTGAGAGAGTTTTGTGTTCTAAGAATGTGTGAGACTCTGAGAGGTTTGAACAAGATTAGTGTGTTTAAGCATTAGTTTTATTTGTTTCTAGTCAATCAAATTAAGTTTTACGATTCAAAAAATCGGTTATAAGATCCTTGTTCTACCTGGGCTAATACCACTACAGAATGGAGACAGTTCTTGGATAGTGTCAGTTTGGACAACCGACTGCAACCATTACTGCACTGTCAAAAAATGTCCTGCAAGACTATATGCAAACTTACTGCACTTGTTAGGTCCTTATGGGAAGCAATGATTCATCTTCATGTGCATGTGTGTTTTGTGGACAGAAATGAACAACACACAACTATTTACATAATTAATTACCATCAAGCTCCGAGTAGCGTATGAAGCTGAGACAATTCTCCCCATTTTCTGCCTGTCAGAGTCCACTGACAGCTTCCATCACAGCTCAGAACATGAACTGAGGTCTTTCTTTGTACAAGCACCTCTGAATGAAGACTCTTTTAATTATAGCAACTTCTTTTCAATTAGTGGATAATTCTGTAACCAGTGGTAACATTTGTCATGGTGCAAGGCTCTAATCAGATCTCATGCACTGGTGGATGAGTTTATCACTGCAGAGATCAGGAAGGCTTTATGAACAGTATTCAATAGTTCAAAAAAGTACAAATTCTATATTTTTCTAGAGACTCTTTTTTCTATTTTTCATATTATGCAACATGTAATAAAGCAGGAGTAAACTTGGTGTGTTGGTCAGTCACCAGAGAGTTATGAGGCAAAGTTGTGCAGTGCACATGAGGAAAAGAAATGCTAACAGAGATGGAGAGGCATGAATGCCACTTCACAGGCCACTGATACAGTGCTGGCCCACTGTTCTGGTCAACCCTGATCAAAAATACAAAAGTTTAAAAATGGAGCAGAGATATCAGAGGAAGGCTGTTAAGCAGCCCTGAAGCTTTTGAGTGGATGGATATCCTGTATGCAATGAACACATATGTAACACATCCTAGGGCTCGATATTGAAACACTTCCAACTCTGCATCACACTTTTCATTTAGCAACTCCAACAGATGCTCTGGGGTAAAAAGGCTTCCTCTGGCCATCTGGATTACATCCTCCTTATTGACGTTTTAGAAGGAGTATCACATGCACCAGAAACAGAACTAGGGAACAAAGAGAGGCATGGAGGCGTGGAGGAGAATACCTGCCTGGAGAGACCTAGACAACAGCCCATGCAGAGGTGTGGTGGAAGAGGCCAACAGCAGAAGTCTTCCAAAAGCCCACCACCCCAAGGCCAAGCTCTGCTCTGGTTTCCAAAGAAGGACAAGCTTACTGCCTGCCTTCATGGTACAGAGAGACAAGTCCCCTGACAGCTCACAAGACTTGTTTTTCTCTCCATGATCACAGTCTCCCATGACAACCGTGTTTTTTCTCCACAGGGACACTATGCCTGGCTGCCAAGAGATGGACTTATGCGAGAAACAGAATTTTCACAGAAGCAGGACCTGTCCCCAACAGATGGAAAGGGTTCAGGTGCTTATGGTGTCCAAAGTATATATAACGTGAACCCATTTTTCCACCTTTGAAAGAAGCAACAATGAAAACCACATTGCACACAGAAAAAATAAGCTTCTTTTGAATTTCAAAACAAAGCAAAGAAGGAATCACTTTATCTTAAGAAAATACCAGGAGCTTGCAAAAACAAGGATGAGCTGTGCAAATGTAACCATCTTGACTTTGTGGGTGTAATAGAAAACAGGAATCATAAATGCACACCATGTGTTACAATATTTTTTTTGAAACAGATCTGGCTCCTGCGCTACCACACTGATACAGACTTTCCAAATCAGTTGTAAGGACATTGCCATGAAAAACAGGAGATAGGGAAGTGCTCGGTTTTCCCAGGAGCCGCTGGGGTTACTGGAGGTTATTTCCTCCGCACACTGCGCTGCCTTCGCCCCGTCCTTCCGATTACACACCCTGCCTTTGTGCCGCCCGGCTTGCCGGGGGAGAGAGCTCCGCGCGTTCGCCGTTTTGTTCCCTTCATTACCATGCAGACAATATTCGGCTGTTCTCAAGGAAGGTCTGGGATCCCTGCTCTTTTCCCAGGCTTTCTTCTCGCCCATGAAAAGAGGAAAAACAACGAGGAGCCTGTTAGGCTCCGTCTCGCCAAGCCATGGGCTGATGGTGATGTAAGGGGCAGGCGGGCGGTGAGTGGCTGCGGCCGGACTGGTCATGCTCTGTCCAGGCATGGCGTGGCCGTGGCCCGGCAGCCGCCGCCTTACACCTCGGCCCCTCCGCCGCCCAAAGGCGGCCACAAAGCGCCAGCCAAGCGTGAAAGGCGAGGGGATCTGCCCCTCGGCACAGGGACGGCTCCCAGCTCTCGCCCGGCTGCCTGCCCGGAGCTCGCACGATTCCTGGCTCACGCTGGGGTGCCCGCCTGGGGCTGCCGATATGATGATGGTGGTGATGATGGTGATGATGGTGATGATGGTGATAATTATTAGCTGGTGGAACGGGATTTTGTGAAATTGGGGCTGGCTGGGGGAGTAAGCGCAGAAGGAAGAAAACCAAATCCGTTTTCGTTTCGCAGATCTCAAACGATGTAAATCAGCGTAGCCTCATTGCCTCCAGCGACAGATACATGCAGATCAGCTCAAAAGCGGGTCCGTGATGTCAGATATGTCCCATAACCGAAGGCAGTTTATCTCTGCAACTGTTGCACAGTTCCTTGTCGGGCAATTAGTAAGCTAGATGTCTACTAGCACAGATTTAAACAGAAACATTAAAGCAGTAGGTTTAAAATCAGTCTGCTTTTTTTTTTTTTTTTCTTTTTTTTTTTTTTTTTTGTCATTTTTGAAAATTCATTTTGCCAAAAAAATACTCATTATTCTCAAGGGGAAAAGAAAATCCTTAGGCAATCTTTTGGTGATTGCTTTCCCATTTTAATTTTGAAAATTACTTACATTATTACAACTAGAGATAGGTGGCCACGAAAAGACAATGAAAAATTCTCAGGCTTGTTATGCGATCTTGCCAGACACCCAACACAGAATGCAAACCCCCACATATTTGGGGTTTCTTCACAGTAGAATGTAGTAAATACACGATTTATCCTTGCTAGCAAACTTGTTAGCTAGGTCTAGTTTTTCAGTCTTCATTATGCCTTCACTCTGCCTACTAAAGACTGAGCCCTGGGGTGACACATTCAAACACTTTGTGTCTCACAATACTTACAGCCTCTTGACAGATCCATGGGGAATGCAAAGCAATGGAAGTTTGCAGCTTGTTTTTAGAGAGGCAAGACACTGAAAGCACATAGCCAAGTTTTTCTGAGAAAATATTAAACCTAAGTGAAAGAAGAGGAGGACGAGTAGGAGGAATTATGTGTTCCATGTTATCTTAAACAACTCTCACCTTAAAATTGGACCAACTTCCAAAGTCAAAGTACTTTTCAGATGCAGCTTCCCAAGACATTGTGGTATCATTTAAACTTGCATAAGGGGTGTCAGACAGCATGCATGTTTTACATGCCTTCCAGAGCCTTGGGCTTGAAATGTGCTGTATTTTAATTCAGCCAAATTATAGGTGGTAAAATAATTAATTGTTAATTGTAATGAAAATAAGTGCTCAGGTAGCTAACCTGCATGCCTTTATACTCATTAGAACACATAGAAAAAATAAACAGCAAAGCCCTAGTTATCACCCAGCAACACTCAATATTCATCAAAAAAGCCTCCCCTCAAGTTTGTCATCAGACTTTTTAAGTGTTTCACAATGCATTTGCAATTTTCTATCTGCTACATCCATTTCTCAAGAGTATGCAGGTACTGCTTGTTTCTGCAGCTCAATGACATACAGTGCATGCACAAAAAGCCTAATGAACATTTTCATTTGGGAGATCAGAAGTTGTCTTGTGGGCAGTTTAGTCTCTCATTGGCATTTGGACATTGACACATAAAAATGATGGTGCCAAAACTGAGATTTACAGCAAAGCCATGGACCCACCAGGACATTCAGGGTCTCTTCTCTTTACCTTGCTGCATCTCATACATACACACATGCAGATGTTTATGACAGCAGGAAATGTGTGCAGTAGAGGGGCTACAATTGTACTAGTAAAATCAGAAATTAGAAGTGCTTGGAAATTGGAAAGGACTTCTGTATTAAAAAGTAAAATTAACAACAGCTGGTGAATCCCCTGAGCCTGCCACTGTATGTTCTTATAGAAAACAGAGCTGGGGAGAGGAGTGTTTGGGGTTGACTGTTATTGAAACAAAAAGAAAACTAAACAAGTCACAACCTCAAAAATTTCAGTCTTCCCCCAAGCAGTTTTCTTGCACATTGTTTATAGAGCTGCTTTCTGCTAATTAAGTTGTCCTCATCACTAGACTTTTTTCTTTTCCTATAATAACAAGCTATGTTGTATGACTTCACCCTTTTTCTTCATGGTACTTTTCATCTCAGTGCTCTGCTCAGTAGCAAAAACTGCAATTCGCACAAGGTGTTGCAGTCCTGCGCTGTTAGGATTCTCATTATGACTTGGCAATTCACTGTTCAACTTGATTTTAACTCACTGTCAGTAATTCCCTCCCAAAGCCACCTTTCAAATACAAAATCTGAAAAAAAACTAACAGTGATTTCTTAAAGGTTAGTCCTGTTCTGGGTGTTACCCAAAGCAATGGCTTCTGGATGTGAATGCCCCATCCCTGGCAGTGTTCAAGGCCTGGGTGGATGGGGCTTTGAGCAACCTGGTCTAGTGCAAGGTGTCCTTGCCCACAGTAGAGGGGTGGAACTAATGATTTTCAAGGTTTCTTCCAAGTTAAGCCATTCAGTGATTCTATGATATCTTGTATTTCTCCAGCCTCTTCTTGTTTTTCACTGGCTCCTCTAAGTAAAGAATTGCTTGAGCTGTAATTTTTAACCTCTAAACATTTCAAGTGACGTACAGAAAATGTGTCTAGAAAGAGGAAGGTGAGGCCTGTGAACAAAGCACATTGCTTTGGTTTTATCTACTTTATCATGCTCACAATTGTACTGCAACAGGTTTTCCTAGGCAAAAACTACTTAGTGTTGATACTGATAGTGACTGAAAAGCAGCAGAACAAACAGAAGGTAGTGAAAATATTCAAACAAATCACAAAAGATAACTAGGTCACTATGCCACTTGACAATACAAAGAATGGATTGCTTTGGTAAAATTTATTAATTATATTAAAAAAAAAAAAAGATAAAAATTCAGTAAAGCCTACATAGACCTCCAGAGGAAAAAAAAAAAGAAGCCATCTATCTGTACTTATATAAATATGTGTTTGGTTAGTTTTGACAACAGTGAGCTCCACTGTAGGGAATAAACATTTCAAGTTCCAGAGGGGAAACCTTCACAGTTAGAAAGGCAGAAAGCAGAAGAGGCTTTTCATTCTGCTGTGAGATGTTGGGTTTTGTATTTATTATGTGTAAGGAGACCCAAGCTTTCATGTTCATGGGGAAGTAAAATAGTTCTTTATGGAGTATTTTATGAAGGACTATCAATCATTCCAATATGAGTCTGAAGCAGAGGGGAAGCAAAGGAGAGGTCATGCACAAAAATGGTTGTGTTTCAAGCCGTGCAATGAAAGATTTGACTGTGGGAAAGCAGATTCACATTCATGTACACCCTGAACTTGGTCTTGCAGAGCGGATAAGTGCTGCTTGTGCCTGCAGTATCCTCTCACTGAGGTCTACCACCTATAAAATAAATCCTGTAATGAAAGCAGATCACCTCATAATGCAGTCCTGGAAGGGGCTGATTCATCCAATATCTCTTGCTTACAAATGTACCACGGGGTTACCATAGTTCAGGCAGCCTCATTAAAAGCAGTGCAATACACGCCGAGCCTGAATGGAGATGAAATAAAAGCCCTATAGATGGTTGTTACACATAATCCATTTGTTACTATGCTTCAGGCAGACAAAGGAGCACATTGTTTATAGAGCTGCTTTCTGCCAGCAGCAGAACAAATTCTTGTATGATTCTAGTGAATATTTTACAACATTCAACAAAAAGAAGAGTGTGCCTCCCCCATAATGCTAGTAATTCATAACTGGGAGAGAGATGAGGGCTGAATAGAGAGTTGTGAGAGTAAAATAGTGAGATCTGGTAATTTTTAACAAGGAAACCAAAACCATAACAGATTCTGAGCACCTTAAGACCTGCACTGGAAAAGAGATGGAATTTTTCATTCTTTTATATGCATTGCATATATTATGTATAAAGTTCAGAATCTATTCCCTAACCACTAAATTCAATGGTTTATCATTTTGCATATCAATGGGTGAAAATGTCTAAGTTCAGAAAGGCAAAAATAAAAGGATATTCTTGAAATAGAAGTTGGCCAGACACTAAAAACCACAATTGAAAGCATTGAATGAAGCAACAAATTTAACAAGTGTAGGACCTGTCTAGTTACACAGTTAGAAAGTTTAAAATATAATTGCTATTTCTAGTTCTATATTTGGCATGTATGTTGAAGACTTATTTTTTCCTGGAAAATTATTCAATAACATAGTTTTCAGTCTATGTATTATTTGCTTTCTCATATCCTGAGTTAAATTATGTAGATGATGTATATGCAGACTTCATCCTGACCTCACTGGAGTTGCACCAGAATCTAAACATGCCAACCTAGGTGTCAGCCTAACCAACTAGAACTGGTTAATTCACATTTGTCACCACTCCTTACTTTGTCAAACTGTGTCTTCAGGAATACACTGTCATTGCTCATAAATGAGAATATACAAAAATTCCCAAATCTGGATTTCTAAAAGGAGGCTAAACACTCCTTAAGCTGTCATAAACTGAGAGGTGGGCCTTATACCTAAACAAAGAAAGTGTGTGATTATCCTTAAAGCTGAACATGCAATACTCTACATAGAGCTAACCTTTTGCAATTTAAGCAGAGGACACCGGTCTGTCACCACACCTACAAACAAAGTGTTAAGAAAAAATTATCACCTGAAAAAAAATCTAAGAAAAGAGATATCAGAGACAGAGCCCAAAAAACCCCAAACCTATTGTGAGGTTTTATTTAGCAGCAGTATGACAACAGTTGTGCAACTGCAGCTGAAGGAAGAGATTTTCACCTCCCCTGGTCATTGTATGACTTACCCTGGCTTAGAGGAGAAGGGGCAGGTCTCTCTCAAATGGCCTTAGCTCTCCTTCGAGAGGGAAAGCAAAGCAAAGAGACCCTGAATGCAGTTAGGGGCCGCAAAGAGGGACTCAATGTATGTGCAAGGAAATGGCACACCATGAGGCCCTGGCTCTTAATGCTATCTTTGTCTGGAGAAGAGAAGTGGAGGCAAAACACAGCCTGGTGAAAAGATGTGAAGACAGCACTGGGGCAGATATGCAAATTTCTGTGGGAAAACATCCCCTTGGAGGCATTGAAAAGCACTGACATGTTTTCACATAAATCATTAGGCAAGACAGGATCCTATTTTCCATCCAAAAGGCACTCCAGAAGCTGAGGGCCACCCCTCTTCCATGCACAAACAACCACTCTTGCCTCTATCCAGCTGCTCACACAGCAATTGCTTTTCTGCATAACTATATGAAAGCAGCAAAAATTATAAGGATTGTAAGGAGTTTATTGTTTGTGTGTGTGTGGTAAATACTGATGATTGGGATACAGGAAGAGCTACATTCAGATTTTTCAATTGCTGATTTTCTGGGTTCTAAGTTTCCAAAGTCATTCAAGGCACTATGACACTGTTTGTGTCAGTGCAGCTAATATATTCAATACAAACTCCAGTGGGATGGATTTCTGCTGCAGCTGAAAGGTCTTATGGACTAAATAAGCAAGTAAATGCAGTGAGTGAGTGGTAATTTTTTGACTGTTTAATGGATCAAACCTTAATTTTAGACATATTCTGAATGATGGACTTCCCTGAAAACTTGAACTGATGCTATACAAAAAACCTAACAAATATTAGATGACATTTACCAATTAAATAAAAGAGGAAATATGATTGGGTGACAGAGAAGGTTGCTGAGAGAAGCTGTGGATACCCCAGCCCTGGAAGTGTTCAAGGCCAGGCTGGACGGGGTTTTGAGCCACCTGGTTTAGTAGAAGGTGTCCTTGACCATGGCAGGGGGATTGGAACTAGATGATTTTTAAGCTTCCAGCTAAACCATTCCATGATTCTATGACAGGGAAAAACCTGGGGCCTTAGAGAAGTGACTTGAAAATCCTGGGTAGAGGGATGGGCTTAGGAGAGGGGTGGAGGTTGCCCAGGGAACTGCTGAGGGCAGGGAGCCTATGTGCACTGTCACGAGCAGCGGCACCTGCTGAGCAGCACTCCAGCCCCAGCATCTGCAGGGATGGAGAACTGCTGAACAAATGCCCTGATGAGCCCAGTGAGAGTATTCTGCCCTGCCCTGCTGCTCCACCAGCCTGCCTCTGACCCACTCCCCTGGCAAACTCCCTGTTCCTAATCCTCCTTCCCCTGACCAGACTAAAGGGAAAACCCCTATTTCCTGCTGATAGAAACCCTTCTGTCCATCCTTAGAGTCTCACACACTACAAGTAACACACTCCACTTCCTGCCATGGGCCACTTTGTGGGGAGTTCTTCACCGTGTATACAAATATTTAGCAACTGTTTTCAGCAGAAAATTCCCAGCATCACATGGGATGAGACTGTGGGCTTGGGGCAATGTAGTGATTAATGGGTCCTCTGCAGAACAAAACCTCCTCAGCTCTGTCACAAGATAGTTGCTATGGTTTTTTGACATTGCTTAGCAGAAATTTACTTTGGCCATGGGATTGGAGGAGGGGAAATATAAAAAAAAATACTATAGAAAATCCCTCCATTGTACACTGGTAATTATTCTGAGCAAATCCTGTGCCTGTCTAGAATTTCAAGCTCTGTATAAATACTTTCAATTAGATTTAAAAGAAAACAAAACCAGAAACAACAAAAGAGGAGACTTTGTTAAGAACAAACAGCTTGAAACATGTCTTGTTAGCTATCAAAAAAGTCATTAGAAATGCTGGAAGGTTTCAGCTAGGTTGATGTAAAAACAACATCAAATATCCTGTGAAAGACTTAGTTAATGTTCTTTGCAGTAACTCAGTCAAAGATAGATAAGAAAGCACACTTCATTGCAATCAGCTCCAACAACCTCAGAATCTTTTAGCATGATATTTTACCAAGGTCTTAAATTTCAGCTTGCTCTGTGGCAGATGGCAGCTTTCATAGATGTAAAATGTTCTAATATATCAGACAAGTTCTGCCAAAAACATCCAACAAAATAGAAATGAGAAGTTGGCCAAGGAATGTTTTTGAATGTGCTTAAAAATGGATGCTTCCCATTTTATATAGCATAAAAAGGCCAGAGCAGCATGCAAGAGTTTTAAAGCACTCTACCCATCTGGAAGAGGAGTTTTTCTGCATATATTTTGAGTGACACAATGACAGGCTTGTATCACCACCCCCACTTGAAGGAAAATCCTGCTAGACTGAATACCGGAGATTTGGGTTTCAAAGCTTATATAAGATCACAGAAAAACTGCTATTCTTTAGCAGCCTTAGGCATGCCTGAATTGTCTTGTAAGCTCCAATCCACAAGATTCAGAGTGCTCTAACTCCTTAGAAACATTGTATTAGGGTGTTCCATCTATAGTCAACAAACATCAAACCAGAACATCTGGGAGCACAATTCGTTTGGGTTTGTACACTTGAGTTTGTTGGTATGTATCTGCATGTCATAAATCAATGTTATACAGGCAAACATCCAGGGGAACTTGGAAGGGAAGCAGGACAGCTGTGTTATCATGTCACTCTGGGCTACAAGGGGAATTATTCCAGGAAAAGCAATATACTGATACAGATACTCTGCTACTGCTACCTGGGTCTGTTTATTCAGTTCCAGGAAAGAATGCATTATGTCACACAGAAATACTTTTTAAGGTATATTTGAAAACCCATTCCTGAATCTCAAGTAGAATTATTCATTTCTTTATTAACTCATCACTTTACTAATTTCAGTGCTCTTAAGTCAGTATTTACCAGCTGATCATCTGATCTGCACAAAATATCAAACATCTTAGACTATTCAGGACTAATAAAGCTGCTGCAGCTTTATTGGCATCCATTGGCATGTACTCCGTTGGACAGGCAAGGTGTCAATTATAGCATGTGGGAGAAGTTTTGAGGATTGCTTTACAGTTTCAGTGGAAAATGCTGCATCACTATCAGAATTTTATATATAAACATAGCAGTCCCAATTAAAATTTTAATTTAGAAAGTATTTCAGTTCCAGGGCAGAAGGAGAAAGCATAGTCAACACCATGACAATGCTTAGCAAATGCTTGAGGGGAAGGTGACAGGCTCAGGTGCAAATCCCCACTTTGCACTTCTGTGCCTAAAACATTGACACAGTCTTGATTTTATTCCATTGGGGAATACTGGAATATTAGGATGCTTTTCAGGATGGGAGAAACTTTTTCTGCCCGTGTCCACATTTGCAACTTCTCCAGCTCAGTTATTCCTGATGTCTGAGTGGTTGCTTTCAAATCCACCAAAGAGTTTATAGGGTATGAGAACGGTGTCCAATTTTCTTACCCAGTGCAAGTTAGAAGGCACGATAGGGGAATATTTCAGTAATTAGATGTAACATATTTGACAGGTAGATCCAGATTAAATTTGATACAAATATAGATAATAGAAGCAATTTTCTAAATGTTCTGTAAATACAGCTCTATCACTGAAGGCAACAAAAGTTGAATTTGAACAGCTGCAATTTGACCACATCTGTAAGCACCTCTTGTGCTCTTCCCACTGATTCACAAGTCCTTGAGGCTGAGGTTACCACATTTCCAGTAGTTTTCCTTTCAGCTTTTTTTCAGTTGATTACTTGGTTGTATTTTCAGTCATCAACCAATGTTCCATCCTACATGTGGCTACTCTCCTGATACCTACTTTGGCAGGAATTCATATATGGTGATCAGTAGGACAATAGCAGTGTTTAGTACACTGTATAGTGAATAGTACATAGTTCACAATAGTGAACTGTACAGTGAATAGTACACGATTCCCACAACCACCAGAAACTGATTAAGCATGCATAGGGTACTTTAAATTTTGGGTTTTTTTTTTTTTTTTGGGTTTCTTTTTTTGAGTTCCTACAGTTGTGATATTCCACACACAGTATGAAAACAACATTCACCTTACACTAGAGTTCTTTGCAGATCAGGAAATAACTAAACTGGTGGAATTCATAGGTAGGATGTTCCTCCAGCAGAATAAGAAATCCAGGCCTAGTAGATGACAAATTAATTACCTAAAGCAGCATTTTCTTGTTAAAAGCTCTAGTGGTAAGCATATAGAACCTAGTCTTCAGCTTTTGGAAAATAAGGAAGAAAAGCAATCTTGAAAGTTTTTTTCTTCATTGACATTGGCACAGTTCATTTAGACTGGGAATGAAAGGGACTCCCACGAGTTTTATTTTATTCTCAGACCAATGTAACAACTCATCTTCTTGAGATTGCTTTTCCATGGAGAGAAATTAGATACAGCATTAAACTAGATACTTTTTCCTTGGAAATGCTGTGTGCTCATCATTTGTCCATTTCACCACAAAAGAATACAAAGTTACCTGTTTCTAGTTTTATGCTCATAAATTTTACTAACAATACGTCACTCACATATTCTCCAGTCCCATCTCCTTCAGTCATTTCATTTCTTCAGTCTGACAACTGAAAACAATAGAATTGATGAGATCACATCCAGACACTAATGAGTGCAATCTAAAGCAATTAACATATCCGTCTGGATGCACCTTCACTTCAGTTTGGATCAGAAACACAGCTTTGAACACAGTTTACTGATCATCCTCACTTACTGTGCCTTTATTCATGCTGCCCAGAGCCCTTGGAGAGTGTTCTTTCAGATGTAACTGTGCCTGGCAGCTGCATTTCAAGGGTACATCTACCATCCTTCAGCTCCTACTGAAATGTGCAGCAGTCAGACCAGCTCCTCAGCACCAACTCTCCTGTTAAAGAAGGCACTCCTACTAGGCTGCAGTTCCTATTAATGTGGACATAAGCTTCCACAGGATTCCCTGTGGATTTTCACTCAGTTCTTCCCTGGATGGGAGCTGAGACCTGTACCTACCACAGGGTTCAGGATCCATCAAGTGACATGGCCTCTTAAAAGTCAGCAACATTTAATACCCAGAAGCGCAACATGGCAGTACTGCTGTAAAGAAGTAGCAGTACTTCCTTTGAAAACTAGTTACCTTCAAAAGCTAGGATTTAAATCCTAGAATATTTGAGAAATCATTGTTCATATGCCTCTAGCTCAACTACAGATAAATTAAAACCTTTTTACTCCACTAGGTGGTGTAATTTGTCTTTCTGTCAAATGTAGCCTTACAAATACTCACCCTAGTTCTTCATTTCAAGATGAGGCCATAAAAATATGACCCGAAAAGTGAAGTGGGAATCTGGTCTACAAGGGTCAGCTACTTTATCAGGTCATGCTTCTTTGATGTTTTCCATGATTCCTTAGAAAAGCTTCTGTCAGCACAGGATAACTTTCTTGTAGAACATTCCTAGATCCATGAAGGAATAAAGTAGGAACCCAAACCAAGAACGTCTCCCTCTATTTCCCCTTACACCCAGGCATGTTGCCTAGGTATCTAAGCTATTCCTGTGATTTATGTCATGTATTTTCAACTGCAACATCTCTGGAAGCTCTCTCCTTGATTTACCTCCAAGTTACAAGATGATGCAGTCAAACATATAGCTGGATCTTTCTCGTCCGTTTATGCTTGCACTTCCATGGCTATAGTTACATACAGAAAGAGCAGAGAATGCCAGCCTGCATAACAGGATGTATCTTAGGGGATATAGCCTGGTTGAATGTAACCCTCTGTCTGAAACAAAAAAGACCTTGGCTGGTGCCATTCAACTCTTGGTTTCAATTGGAGTCCACATAAAAAAAAAAAAAAAAATAAAGGTATGCCTGGACCATAGCTTGCTATTTAGACATTGGAGGCATTTTTTTTCATGTTCATTGAACAACATCTACTGACACACATACAAACAAACAAACAAAAAAAACAACAACAACAACAACAACAAAAAAACCCAAACACAAAAAACCCCCAAAACCCCAACTAATCTATGCAGTATGCCCAACATCCCATGAGCAGAATACCCCTCTTCCTAGAATTCTGTAGCAGCTAAATCACCACATGGTCCAGTTCTCCCTAAGGTTTAGCAATAAAAAAATGGAAGAATTTTTATGGTGTTTCCAGGATGTCTTGTAGGTATTAAGCTTAAATAGAAGCCACAGAACTCACAGAAACAAACCAGCATGGTTTAAAGCTCAAGACTGAACTGAACAAAACCCATCTGGCAAATTGGAGGAAGCTCAGCTGTCCTACCAGTTCCAGTTGCCTTATGCTATCCACCCACAACTCTGCTTGCTTCCCTTGGAAAATGGGTACTGGTAACAGGCATTTTTTAAATAAACACACCCATGAGAATCACAACTGAGGGACACATACAACACACAGGGAATCATGAGCTTTCAGAACAGAAACTTTATGGCCCTTCCTAACAGTCTGTACACTCACAGTCTGTACAGTCCCTATGTTAATTTAGATTATTTACAATCCAGATCCATTTGAGGCCAGGCAGAGTAGATAGCTCTAAAGAGTTATGTTCACCATATCTTCTCCAAGCACTGAATTTAAAATACAGGACTGCCTGCTGTGCACTGGAGGTTTTGTTTCTGAATGCAAGTTTAACAAAGCAACCATCTCCTCTGCGGATGATTGATGCATGAGAAACCTGAGGTATCTGGGTCTACAGCTGTGCATGCTACAGACTGCAAAACTGTATCTGAAAATTTTCTGCTACATATTTTAAACTTGAGTAGAAACAAACCAAGGAAACTCCTCAACAGCTGCAGTAAACCCATCAACTGGATTTGTTTTGTTGCCACTTCTACAGCTCCCCTTACTCAGGGATAATATAGAGCAGGGTCTGTATTGTATTTTGTTGACCAAAGTTTCCAAAAGTATAGCTCTTCATGTGCCAGAAAAATGGGTAAAGGTCCTTCTTGGTTATACACACACCAAATAAAGGGCCATCTTAATAGCATCACCTTGTGCACATATTTAGCCATAAGGAGAGGAAGAAGCAATCTCTGCAATTGTAAATTTGAACATGTGATAATCTTCACATTATGTGAAAGATTAAAGATTGTTCTTTGAAAAAAAAGAAAACTAAGAAACAGCATAAATAAATGTTTACCCATGCCACACAGAGAATGTATATGCTGACTCCAAATACTGATGTCGATCAATTTAAATCTGATATATCTGCTGCAAAATCTCATACCAGGACACTATTTGGTATGAGACACTATGGTATGTACATAGTTGATTGTAAGAAAAAAGCCCTCTGTGCTGGGCAAATATATTCTGAAAAATTAGATTAAGCATTTACAGGATTGAGGTTTATGTTCCATTAAGTCACTTTTATGTCATCATTAGAAAATGCCTCTAAGAAAAGGGGTTTGAGAGATTAACAAGGAAAACTTGGCACAGAGAGATATATAATACTGGCTTTGAATCAACAACATAACTGCACTCAAGTCTCAGCAAATGCAGGTTTTGCCAACTTCAGTTTGCAAATTTTGACAGCCAATGGTTGAAACTTGCCTCCATAAAAATTCCATGCCTGGAATGGCATTGCCTATGTTTACACACCCTGAGAAATAAGACTTGGATTTACAAAAGCTTGAATGAGTAACTTCTATTCCCACACACTGGGATGCCTGTTAGAGCAGGTACGGTACAGGACACTTGAGACAACAGCAAAGTACCTGGCCACTATTACAAAGCAAATAAACTTTTATTTAGATGATAAAGGAAAACAAATTTGCCAGAAGAAAGATCTAGGGAGTTTTACTGCACCCCTGAAATGTAGAGAAGTCCCACAGAGTCCCTGTCAGCATGTCAGTGCTTGAGCAAAAGAACAAGCAGTTTCTTTAAATCACAGGCTAAAGTCACTATCTGCATTAACTGCACAGAGATTTCATCTCCACATTGCCTCCTGATTGATGCAATGTGTGTATGAGGAGGAATCCAAATACTGGATTGCACATATTTGGCAGGTTTTGCACCCCTCTTCGCAGAGAATAGTTTTGTCATAACTCACAATATAGTTACTGTAATATTGCTCAAACAGTGTGCTGTGTGGCATAGACAACTGCTTGGCCATTTCATATAGGCTTTCTGGCTTCAAGTCTTCAATGCCATAAGTTTTAGTCAGGATGTATTCTAATTTCCAGTTTGATTCATTTTTCTTGTTGGCGTCCCTGAGGTCCAAGTAAAACTGCCAAAGATCCTACAGTTAATAAAAAAAAAAAAAAAAAAAAAGAAAAAAAGAATGAAAGAAAACATAGGCACTGCTGTATTGCTTTCTTCCCTGCTTCATTAAGTCTCTGGAGTGATATATTGATTAGGAAGCTGTCACTCCTCATTATTCACATGTGAATAGAAGGTCACGTCCCACCCCAAGAGCTGGGCTTTCACCCAAAGCTGGTACTCGCAGAGCGGTAATGGCGGGGGGATGGGGAGGAGAAGAAAAAGGAGCTACAAAGGCAGCAGTGGCAGTGTTAGAGGTCTTTCCTGTCCAAACTCCACAACATTCGTGTCTGCCTTAGGAGTGATGCAAAAGGGTGAGAGCCAGAAGTTTCTTTTCTGTGGGCACTACTTGAGGGGCAGAATGGACAGAAAAAGAACGGCCCAGAGAGAAGTTAAGGAAAAGGAGGGATGCCGATGCAGGAGTGAAATCTGCACAACAAAGGAGCAGCCTGAATTAGCATGGGTCTCCAGAGAGAAACCCCAGTCCCAATCAAACTGCAGGGTGCATTGTCACTGAACTCGGCAGGGTCAAGACTTTATCCTGAATTACAGAAAGTCTAAACCATTCACAGCCAAGATAATTACACAGGATTCACTTTAACTCCAAAAATCACACGAAACTACAAAGTAGAAGTCTTCTACTTTTTATTTTCCTTCTAAATATATCTAACATTTCCTGTAAAAACTCTTTATAGGAAGTTTTGTGATTGCAAAAGACATCATATGGTTAAAAGTGCTTTCTTCATCAGCTCTTTTACACCCTTTAGAAACAATTCATGGGCTGCATCCCAAAACTCAGGCAATCACCAGCAAACAACATTAGTATGTAAGAATGCCCAGGATTATGGGAACCTCTTTCACTCTTGCAGAGATCCCTGCAAATAGTTTTAGGATTTTGGCCAGAAAAATTATGTCTTTGATCCTACATCATAAGGCTATTTGATACAGACCAGAGGGTACTGGGTAGTTCCGCAGGCACAGAAAGACCAACCAAGTTATCTTTCAGATTTCCTTTCCTTTGCCCAGGAAGAAAAACAAAGAGTAGGCACCAAAATTCCAACACCAGCAGCCATAATACTACAAAGGTTGACATCTTGCTGTAATTTTTACTGACATTATAACGTCTTAAACAATGCTTTAAAATCTTTACTTACCAGCAAGCTATAGTCAAAAAGATCATACTGATACAATCTGACACCAGGGTTATTGGACTCTGTTTGCAATACACTCTTCACTGGGGTGACAGCAGGTGCCACAAACAAGGAATTGACTGGCTTTTCTGCAGAAAAAGGGAAATTGAGGAGATAGTTTACTTTCAAACTTTTCTTTTTTAAACAAATGTTTTTGTAGAGTACCAACACAGCAAAAACAAGAGTGACAGGCTTAAAGACATTAGAATTTATCTGCATCACTGTGAACTGCCATACTTCCAATGGATAGACTAAACCCTGTGTGGAATACCATGGTACCCACTCCAGTGTGTACCGCTGTTTACACTAGAGGCCTCCCAGCCAATTCAAATGCCTGGGCAAATTTGCAAAATGGTCTTGCCTATATGTGAAGTCTCTGTATTTTGTATATTTCTACTAAAGAAATATTTGAAAACTTTAGTTGCTGTTTCTATACAGTACTTTACATGTTGCTTTATGTATTTAGGATGTTAGCAGAAACACCAGGGTCTGTTTCATCACCTGACCCTTAGTAGCCCAGCACCTATTGTGTGAACACCAACCTTTACAGCAACTGAAACATGAGGATGTGAGTTTTATTGGGACAGAATGTGCAGGTGAGTACATTGGGAAGTTCTATGTGGAACAAAAAGGAAGCCCTAACTATTCCCATCTCTGACAGCATCACAGCAGTGAAATCACAAGGTCAGCCTCCACATACAGGCAGAAGTTTTGAAAGTTTGGAAATCAGTAGATTTTTCTGGAGAAAATACAGATGAGTTCTATGTCAGTACACTGGTGTTGGCTGCAATATTGCATTTATCTTGAATTCTCTAGAATTCTGTCAAGAGGAAAATGTCCTGAATAGAAGACAGTCTAAGACTGTATAGACAAACACAATGCGCATTTGATTACTATTTAAATTTTGTCAAAAGATGCAAAATTACTAAAATAATTGGGAAGGGGTTACTTGCACATGCAAACTTTAATGACAAATACTAAGATCAGTCTGTTCCCAGTGAAATTTGCAGTAGAGATGATGATTTTATGAACAAGTGGGACAGTGTAAAAAAATACTGGTATAAGACTGCATGGAGCATCATTTGAAAGAAAAAAATAATGAAGGCAGTTCTTTCACTGGGCTGGATTCTTTTTTACTAGAGACTAACACCATGTAAAAAGGTAAAAATTTGGAATGGCATTACCTAGTCAGCATTTTGGACATTGCTCCTCTGAGTTCATACAAATCATGGATGAAGAGCCACTTAACAATTGGGTATTTTACATAAATCAAAGCAATGAACCTCTTACTGTTCTATTGGGAAGAAAAAACTTCTTCTTTAGAGATGCTGAGTGCTCCATATGGCCATGCCCATGCTTAGAACCAAGGGATTTCAAAGCAATAAACAAAAATTTCAATGTGGGTGATTTTCTTGAAGGGAAATTAGCTGATCTAAGAGATGCAACAGGCAGAGACTTTCTTTCCCCTACCTCCTGCTTACCCTTATCTTAATTAACTTTGAAGCAGCAGGGAACTCAGCAGAGAGGCACAGTAATGATGCAGGAAATACAAGAACATAGAGCATGTCTAGCTGGCCTGAGAACATTCCCTTTGACACATTACACAATAGCAACTGGCTGGTATAATTTGCCCATGTCACTGTGAGAGCAGAGAGGAAAGACTAGAAATTCTTGTCTAGACATAAGGATTCATTAAAAAAAAAATAGGAAGCTTAGGGAGTCTCTGCTGACACCAACAGAAAAAGACAGTCACCCTTTCAAGGTTCTCTTTGGAAATTGGAGTGTGTGAGACTTGAACTCCTGCAGAGTAGGAGTAGGAGTAAATAACAGTATTTTCCCAGTTTTTACTTTTTTCAATTATATATAACACAGGCTGACTAGAAAGAGCATGCAAGAAAGTATTGATTTGCTTTTAATCAGGAAGGAAAAGTTCAAAAGTCAACAAGCATCATTACCTTCTTCATCCAGGAGGACCATGATACTATCTCTATGGGTATGTCCAAAAAACTGGCCCGCAATAATACTACTGTATTTGCGAAAAATCTTTACCAGTCTCTCATTGTAATACTCCCTGATAGCTGTAGTATTCCTTGCATATGGCAAGTATCCTACTGGGACATGACCTATTATATACACCTAAGGAATTAAATACAGAAAGCACAATTAGCACCTTCATTTGAAACTTATAATCATAGCTGTATAACCTAGAAGTGGTTACCACAGTTTCATAATAATGCTGCCTTTAAGAACGGCATTCTAAAAGCTGTAAATCATGACAGGTTTTTTTAATATAAAATCTCAACAGGAAAATTGCTTAAGTTCATAATATCAATTTAGTATCTTGCTGGGGAGAAAAAATGTTCTACTAAATCTATGCATGATTTTAGGCCTATGGAAAATGTTATAAATTACTTCACATGAAAAAGTAAGCTACTAGGGCAAGGCTTATAATTTGGCATCTCAAGGGGACACAAGAAAAAAATTATGTTTGAGCATTACAGAGTCTGCAGAGTCACCAGAAACATGGATAACTGGTTAAACCCCTCTGCCTGAGTTAGAGACTTAGTGCCAACTGCACACACCATGCTGGAAGGTTTCCCGAGGAAAGGAAGTCTCTCTCCTGATTGTAATCTAACATTCTAAAATTGCAACACTGTAGCAAAATGTAACCATGTTTCAAATTAAACACAGTTGCTCAGATGATGATCCAATCCCCACACCAATCAATCAATCAATCCATCAGGAGCCAACAATTTAAACCTTCACTTCAAAACCTGTGTATTAAAGGACAAGTTATTATAACATTCAAATCATAGCAATTACTGCAGCTTGACTAAGTTTTGTGCTGATAAACTCTTTTCTAATTTCTATTTTTGGTACCTTAAATTACATTACAATGCAAATAAAATATGCTAGCTTTTGTCTTAGGTCAAGAGAATGTTTTAAAATTAAAGGCTATGTGTAAAAAAGGACAGATACTGACTTCTGCAGTATTTTACATGGTAGGAGAGAAAAGGTACTTTACTGTATAATTTGAGAAACTTCATTCAACTAGCTTATTAATTGTTGCAGTAAAATGGGCATATTAAAGGAGGAATGATTTAAAAATAAAATTTTGAAATTTTGACTGTTATATCTTTGGCAGTATTTTTAGTCTTCTAGAAGCATGTTTATACTCTCATTATATCTACTTCTTCCTTATTTTTTTTTTCAAAATTGAAACAAATAATGATAGTTTCATATCCTGATCCCTACCTTTTCCTGCTTTTGTGAAGAGGTTTCAAGTATGTCCTCCAGCCAGGTAAACTGGTTGGCTGGGTCAGTGATATTCACAGTTACCTTGTTAGGGCTGTAATATAAATTTGTGTTCAGACTGATTATCCTGAGTGGTTGATGGCTATTACTGGATTCAAACAGCTGCGTGTAAAAGCCACCTGTGAAAATAAGACCAACATCATATGACAAATTAAAGGCTTCAAAGTACAACTTTACAACCAAAGTACACCACTGACAAAATATCCAACTTTGTTTTTTCTAATAGAATATCATGCTTATTCAAGCCACAGTTACCTTATCCCACTAGAACACATTAACGATGTTTTCAGCCACATTTTACTAAAAATTGACACTGAATTATTTATGAATTATTGTCTGTATTATCTTTGTGTTTATTTGACAGTATTTAGATAAAATTATTCAACTGACATGGAAAAAATGCCCTGTAATATTTCTTCCACTTTGACAGAAACAGTAGCTGTTAAAGGTCCATACTTCTTGAAATACAGCAAACATACAGGCTCCTTCAGGAAGAACTGTTTAAGTTTAGTAGCCTTGTACTTTGAAAGTCATTTAACTTCAGACTGATGATATGATGGAAAGTAAGGATCACGTTTTTCAATCCTTGCTCCCGAAATTCTCCATGGCATGCTGAGCTTTTTCAATAGGTATAACTTCATTGTTCATGGACTTCAATAGAGCCATGGCAACAGAACCATAACAATATAATTTAACTGCCTCTTTGAGTTTTATTATCCTTATCCAAGTTTCTACTTTCACTCTTATCCAGAGTTTGCTCTCATTTAGGACACAAAAACACAAATTAAACTTCCAAATCCCTAATGTTTGAGTGGATTGGAAATTGGATTGAACCTTTCAGTCCTTTGCAAAAAGGAAAAATTCTAATTAGGATATAATTATTCTTCCAATTTAGTAAGTTCCATACAAACATTAATAGCATAATCAGCACAGCTATGTGCTATCATACCCTGAATAAAAATGTACCTATTCAGTATGCTCTGAAATACATATACCATTAAAACAGAAACAACATTTTAACAGTTTTTTCCATCAAAGTTTTCGTGTGCATCGTATGTCCTCATCTAAAAAGTGTTATGAGGCCTTGAAAGCAGAAAGATATTTCATATGCATTGGTACAAAGTCAATAACACTAAACGTGTTACAAGAAGTGAAAAATATTGCCACAGAAAGTAATAAATGTATTCTGAATATAGGCATTGCCATTCAAAAAGATAAGTAACTTCTTCCAGAAGCATTAGAGATAATCCATTGTTCTGACTCATCCTATGAGACTTAGCTAAACAAACAGCACAAATCCACAGAAACATTAATTCTCAAAGCCCTAGCTTCACAATGTATTACTGCCATACTTTACCTTTTCTGAAGGTACTGATTGCTTCATCACTTAGCCAAGGTTTCCAGAAATCTGCTACAGCATTGTAAACTTCACTGGTAGTTACAGGAAGCTGGTCCTGTGAGAGAGGAGAACCTGCCTAAGTCTTAGTATTCAGACACACAGACAAAAAAATCACTAAATAATCCTGCCTGACCTCTTACATAACATGTAAGTGTATCCAGTCATCACCAGGAGGAATTCAAGAAAGAAAAAAAACAATTTCTGAATGTCTAGTGTTGCTGATCAGGAACAAATGCCTAAACTTAGAACTGACTGTGTGGCGTTGTCAATGCATTATTAAACTAATGCCAGAAATGTGTCAAGCCTTAAGAATACAGTAGAATGGAAAATCATACATTCTGCAAAATTAATAAATGTATCAAGTCTAAATATAAAGTCATTAGGATTAATATAAGTTTCTTTTTCAATAACTTGGGTTTCATAGCAGCTCCCCCAAACGCCACTTCTGCCCTCAGAAACATTCTGGTGAAATTCACAAATGTTTTCATGATGTCTTTTTTTCTCGTAAGAAAGCATTTAAAAATGTACAAGACAAAGTTTTTTTAGTGTTTTCTCCCACTGGCTCTAATTAGGATTGTAGCACTCTTCAGTCTGAGCCACAGGCTGATGACACCCATGCTCTGATCTAACCCTGACAGGAAGATACCAGCCTGTCCTTGCCTTTCTTAAAATATCTGGAGTCTTGGTGCTAGAAGGAAAAAAACAGGGGTTGAAAAAATTGCAGTGCATGTTTTCTTAAACATAAAATTTGACCTTTCTAAGATCTTTGAAACTAAACCTATGTTATTAGAGGTTTAGGAAGTAAGTCTCTGTCTAGGAGCAGAGCAATCAGACGATATCTGTTGAGATATTTGTTGATTGCAGTGCCCAGACATGAGTTGTTAGGACACACCTTTGAGCCAGAGCTAACCGTCACTAAGAGACAAAAATGTGATTCCAGATAAGAGGCCATGTAATGGACTGAAGGTGCTTTGGCCCAGGAAGTCAGTGCTCTCTGAACTGCTAGAAGCAGTCTGGGGATTTGTTTGAAGCAGGAGCAAGAGTGTGAAATAAGAAAGGCTTAAGTCACAATATATGATCTGAAAGGTATCCCAATGCTTGATCAACTTGAGTAGTATTTTAACATGTTGTGCAAGAAAAATCACTCAGGACTGTTTAGTTGTTAAGCTCAGAACACAAGAGAGCAATTAAACTCTTTGGTTCATGGTAAGTACACAGATTTTACACTTGCTTTGGAACAGCCTACATAGAGTGTGTGGCTTGCTCCATATCACTGCCAGTCTACAGGACAGTTGCCAACCATATCCATATGAAAACAATAAACGTCATAAAGAGCAAAAAACAAACATTAAAAAATTGAACAAGCTGAAATGACCATGTAGTGGGGATTGTCTTATCCCATGCCTTTTTCAAACAATAACTGAAAAGCATGCCAGATCTGCATATTAGTGAAGCATGCCATTTTGAAGTATCACAGAAACACTCCTGAGTGGCTTTGTGCAGGGAGAACCAACAACAATTACCGGTTACTCCAGTCACCAGCTTGTGTCAATTTTCTGTTTGTTGCCCATCTGCCCCTCCTGAGCATCTTTTCTTCCTGTCTTTAGATTTAATTTCACAAACAAAATTCATACTTGTTGAAAAAGTTCCTACATTCTTTGTTTACAAGGCTTTTGCAGGGTTTTTTTCCTCTACCAAAGGAGATTGCTGAATAACAACAATTCTCTGCTAAGACGTTTTTAAAACTGAAACAAAGTGAACATGAAACACTTTGTGACACTTCATTTCAGGTGTTACTTATCGAAATACTTTCCCAGTCCTTTCTAGTGAATCAACCTGTCCCCATGTCAGTGCATATGAAAAGCCAAAGCTTTACCACCACGGTAAGAGCACCAAGGACTGAAGTCACAGTTTGGTTTGTGCACTCACATTTCCGATATACATCTAGTGGTTACTTTGTCTCTCACTTTCCTTTGCCCTGTCTCTCAGCACCTCTACTACGCCCCTATTTGGAAACCACCAACTCCAGCAATGACACAGGCTGTCACATAATCACCTACTGCACCAACCTACACCCTGACAGGCCTAATAAATACCACAGAAAGCTGGAATACAAGCCTTGAGGATGTGAAGGGGTGTTACTGAATTCCCATGAAGAATTTCAAATAAAATACTTCAGCTGACTCACTTCACATGCCTTCTGATCCCCTCACATCCAATGACAGCATTTGCTTCTGATCCAGTGTGCTGCCAGATCGACCCACAACACACTTTAAAGGACAAATGAAGCAACTGTTTACTTTGGAGTATGCCAAGAACAAAATTCAGCACAGTCCAAGTGAAAAAGCACCATTCTCAGCTGAACATAACTAGTGAATCATCAATGTGATTATGTCTGAATGTCCAATGAGGAAAGAAAAGTAGACATATTTTTAATAGCAATGGCAAAACTAAGGGAACTTTACAAAAATTCTGCCATTACTTTAGCTAAAAAACAACAAAAAAAAACCTAGTGATGCCAGCTGACAGATATCCAGTAGGCCTTTGAGTAGGTTTTAAACTTACCACAGGCTCACAGTTCCACTAATGATGTCACTTCTGATAGATTTAAGTTATTGTATACACATGCATGACGCACACAGTAAGGAAATTATGTGTGTATTAACTATGTTGACACGTGGTGGTTCTAAGCCATGAGGAATGATTAGTGATAAATTTGTGTGACCTCAGGCCATTTACAGATTCTACCTGGCATCAACATTTCCTTAGGTAAGAGCACAGAGAGAATGATGTAGCTTCTGTTCTAGAGTGGAACTATTTATAATATTAAATGCTAACTGAAGAAGTGTAGAATTTTGTTTCCAGAATAACAGTTACACATAATTAACTCTTATTTTTCAGATGTTCTTTCCCAGGAGTTAGGAACACACTCAATATGATGAATAAATTTCTAATTTGTTTTACCTGTGGCCAGTAGTCGTGATTGCCTAAGGCTGGGAAAACCTGAAGATCTGGAAAGAAATTACGAATTGTAGAACTCAGATTACCAATGATGCTAATGACCAACTTCGTGGAGAGCTCTTTTATGGGAACATGAGGAGGGCTATCTCTGAAAAAGAAAAAGTCTTGATCAATAAAGGTTGTTAACAACACAAGGAAAACAAAAAAACCTGCAAGCAGATCTACATTCTAGCATCTAACATTACCATACACCTTAATTAAAATCACAGAATCAAAAGCTCTCTGTAAAGGCTTTTGTTTAAAAACCCACAAACAAGTAGACTTGTTTAGACAATGCCTATCCTATGATTCATATTTATCATAATGAAAATTTCTTAGACATTAAAGTCATCATTTTGAGCTACTGTGAAGTTTGTGTTATATATCTTTCATCACCTGCACCTCATTGCTAGTTCCTTTTTTTCCCTTTCAACAATATCCTGTTGAAAATTGAGTACAAGACGGTAAGTGAAATAGATTAATCACTTGCCTTCATATATTTCTTAACACTTTCCCATCAAAAGTAAGTGATATAACAAACAAACTAGTTCTCACACTCAAAAATACTAATCTCTTTGATAAATTATTCATTGATGTATGCCTTAAGAAATTGTGTGATGGTAGAATTGAGAGTTCTGCTATGGCAGAACGGCAAATCAATTCTATCTTTTATGAATACCTAGAAAGTAACAACACACAGTACTATGCCTTAATAGCATAGTTCTATGAAGCTACTCCCTTTCACACTTCTTTGTCTTGTCCCACTGCTATGGCACACAAAGCCTCACAGGTAACATCTCCCCGAGGCAGTACTATTTAGCCCACTTTGTAATACTGAAGACTGGAACAGGAAAGGTAAATGTTCTTACTCAACAGAGGCCTGCAATGAGTCAGTTACCGCCATGACCTTTCTTTTGCTTTTTCTACTTCCCACCCTCTTTGCACCATTTCTATTAACTCACACTAATGTGAGTTAATAGAATATGGTGTGATATGCTAAATATCACAGTGAATAGTCCAGCAGTTATTACAGAGATCAAAGTCTGTTCCTGAGGCCTTATATTCTCACTCAGGCTTGCACTTAGTAGCCATTTGGACAAATAAAGGGACAACTAGCATTAGTGAGATACTGAACTCAAATCTGTTGGTGCGAATACAAACTTGTGAGGTGCCACACTATCTGGCTATCCAGCTTTAACTGCATAGTGACTTGAACACTTACCCTGTCCAAATCATGAATGAAACCTGCTCTTTTGAATCGTTCATGAATGCAAATGCTGACAAAATAAGTTGATAAGGAGAATCACACAAAAAGTCTCCAAAAGGGCCTGGGTTGGAGGCATTGACTCCTTTGGAAGAAGAACAAACTTTGGTGCGATCAGGGGTAATGTGGTAAGTCGGATCTAAATGCAGGTCAGACACATGCCAGAATTGCCCTGTTTTCAGAAAACAAAGATTACAGGAAATGCATTATTTGCATTTGAACTGGATATACTGGGTAATGCCAAGTTTACTCCAGTTTATCTACTGCTACTCCTATTCAAAGTTAACAAATTGTTGATTAGCCTGCCTGATAAGTGTGGGCAAGTTCTTCCTGATGAGTCCTTCCCATAGACCGCTTAGAAAAAACGAAAACAGAAGCAGGGGCATGGCTTTTGCTATTTACCAGAAATGAAATGGAGATTGGAAGGAACTGAAAAATCAACTCCTTTTCATTAATAGCAATCTGGAAACTGGATAGTAGAGGAGGCAATATAAGGACTTCTCTACTCCATTTGAAAAGAAAGGGAGCTGCTTTTTAATTATTTTTCCAGACCTTCCCTGGCTGGAAGCTACTGTAAAAGATGACAAGAAAGATGTCTCGAAAGAAAGGCAAGAAACAGCATGTGTGCAGAGACTGGGCTTCTTACCAAAGAGCAGTGTGTCAGCCTTTACCTACTCACTACTTTCCAGGCTGACAGGCTTTCAGCCACTGTGACACAGCACTGTATGGATAAAGGAGCTGAGAAGTATAGGTTTATGCTGAATAAGATGCATGAAATCTGTGTTAAGACTATCAGCCTTCAAGTTTCATGTGAAATAAGATAAATTTCTTTCTGTCAGTTTCAAACCACTTGGTAAAGGCACACATGTATCTGGGGCAGTGGTTGTGAAATAGGGACAGATATAAATTGATTTTTCCCAAGGTCACACGCTAACTCTATGGCTTAGCAGGCACCACACGACTGTACCCCATGGAGTTTTGTTTCAGGAATGAAAGACCAGAGGTGATCTTCAAAATCTCTACAATTGTGACGCCTACCAGCAGGAGACAAGACAAACGCCGGGACACTACTGCGTGCTAGTTCCGAGGCAAATGTGAGTAACACGGAATTAGAGTTCTGTGGGAAACCATTTTGGAGCACTCACCTGCACGCACGCCCCGAGCAGGGATCAGGCCAGGCAGAGCGTGTGTGTTTGCTGCCAGCAGAGCCCAGCACGGCCCCCAAACGCGATGTTTGCAGTGCGTGCCTCGGGACACCGCGCCAGAGGCAGGGCAGGGCTCACCTCACTTCACCCGCCGGCCTGCCCGGGCAACTAAATATAAACCCCGTGTAACCCCCTGTACCTCAAAAGTGCCCTGTTGACTGATTTAGCAGTCACGTGTGGCCGAAGTCAGTTGGGACAGGGAATGCTACGGCAGCAGGTTCTGTGCGGGGAGCAGCGCCAGGGGGAGGGGAAGGAGCCGCAAGCGGGGACCGCGCAGCCCGCGCCCCCCTCCCCGCCGCCGGGCTGGCAACGGCCCCCGGCCGGGCCTCCCTCGCAGGGCCGCCCCTCACCCGCCTCCCCCGCCCTCCACGGGCAGCCCCGGCCGGGCCCCACAGCCGCTGACCCCCGGCCGACTCACCCACGGCGGAGCGCGGCCGCTGCGGGCCGGCCGGCGCCGCCTCCAGCGCGGAGCAGAGCAGCGCCAGCCCGAGCGCCACCCGCAGCTCCATGTCGGCCGTGCGGGAGCGCCCGGCCCGCCGGCGGCTCCAGCCGTGTGATCGCCCCGGCGGCCGGGAAAGAGGCGAGCCCCGGCCGGCTCGTGCAAGCCCCGGCGCTCCGCGGGGCCGCCGGAAACCACCGCGCCCCGCCCGCACCTCCCGGGGCCAGAAGCCGCCCCAGGCCGCCACCCCGCTGTCGGACGGCGGCTCGGGCTGTCGCCTTGAGCCGGCCGTGCCCGGGGTGACCTTCAGGAGGTGCCACCCCGGCTCTCGCAGGAGCCAAGCCTGGCCGCGGGCAGGGCTGCAGTCGGGGCACCGGCTGGTGCGAGGCGACCTGAAGGAAGACTGCCCGACACCCCACACCAAGTCTCAAGCATCTCTTGGAGGGAAGGTTTCTCATGGCATACATGTAAAAATGGATCCCGATTACTTAAAAGGCTTTGAAAAACAAAACAAAGCAAAAACTCAAAACCACCCAACTTGATGAAAAATACTATTACACCTTTAATACACCTTAAGGGAACTGTTGAGGTATATTGTAGTCCAAGTCTCCACTGCCAAGGCTTTCAGAACTGCTTTTTATTGAAGTCAGAGTAGTTCCATATAGAGGAAGAGTATTTGTGTGTCAGTATTAGGAGATCACAATAACCACGTCATGAGTCCTGTGGCTACCCTGAAATGTCCCATTGCTCACTGTGCTGTTCCTGTCAGGACATTGCAAACCTGTGTCAGCAGCAGCTGGAAGTCCCATTTGTCAGTATATTTCTCTCTTGTCTGCTCTGAGCAATGTCAGTTACTTCACAGGCACCATTTCACTTTTCTTTCCCGTATTTGACACTAATATTGTTTATATTTAGAATAGGGAAAAGTAACTTTTGTTTAAAGGACTACTTTTCTTCTTTGTTTAAAAGTGACTGTAATGCAAAATATTTACCATTCAAGATTTGTTTGTAAACCAAGTCTTAAAAATTTGCTTCTACATTCCTTTCCTAGTATTTAAGAAAAAAACCCTAGATTTTTAATCCATAACCCCACAAATAATTTGTTGTGCAGATAAAGGGCAGTATTGGGAAAACAAGTCTGTTTACTCCAGTGAGGAGGGAAAAGCAGCTGCTCCCAACTTTCTGAGAAAAGGTAGCTGGTAAGGACAGTCATGTGGCACATGCACCCACAGGCAAGCAGGCAGCAGCAGAGGGGAGGCAGATGAAGGCTGTATTAGGTACTGAAGCTGACGATTAAATAGATTGAAAAAACTAAATGGCAGAAGATGCTGCTTAAAAATAACTTGCTCTATACCAGTGAAACAGCCCAAAGCATAGAGAGTGGAGCTCCCCCTACCACTGGATCACAGTCTACTTTTAATTTCTCTGATTAAGAAAAGATAACTCTTAGATTTTAAAAACTATCAATGTTCACCAAATGAAATATATTTATAAAGGTTTATAATGAAGGTCTCTGTCTTCTAGATGTATAGTGTTCCCCACAAGAGAAGACACACATGAATATTAATTTCAAACGAGTTTTTGTGAAAAAAAAATAAAGCTAAAACCACCGAATTTTATATTTGTATGGGATAGGTGCCAGTTATGTGTGAACTTTCGTCAGATGAGTTACCCATGTTATCCTACCTATCCAGGGAAACAAGAAGCCTCTTCCCCTATCACGTGGTGGATCTGAAGGATGAGGCCTGGGAAGTTGGGCAAGATGCCCCTCCTGCACCTCTGGCTGCAGCCACACAAACCCTCACTGAGCATGACCAGCTAAATCCACAGCTCAGTTTTGCCTTTGTTTACAAGGCTGTGGGTAGCTCACCTCTATGTGGTTCTCAGAGTCAGTGTGTAGAAAACATAGACTCTCCAAACAAACAATCTCCTCCATGGTGCCAAAAATCTGTTTCAATTTTCCTAAGAGTGAGGCAGTTTTTTTCACACTGGCCTTTTAGGGATACATTGTTCAGGCATAAGGTTTTAATTTCTCACTTTAAAAGCACTTTGTTTTAAATTGCTCACAGTGCAAATTGTTATCTCTTGTGCATATTAGCTATGAAACAACAGTTTTGACAGGGAATTGCAGTAGGTTCATATTGTACTGTTTTCCTGCCATTCCTGTGGAGACTGATGTAAGGGAGTTACCTTGTTGATCCTTTCCTCCCACCCTGTGAAAGACTTCAGTATTTTCATATTAGCAAAAGGAAAAAAAAATTCTTTAACTATTAAAACCAAAACACTACAAACTCTGGAACATTGTCTGTCAAACTACTGATCTTAACCTGCATTTAATAACAAATACCCAGTGAAGACAAGAGCTGAAACTTATGTGAACATCTCACTTCTCTGTCTACATAAATACAGTAAAGTTTAGATTTCTCCAGCAAAAAGCCTAAGTAAGTTTTTCATTTCCCTAAATACTCTACACTGCATAGAAACGCCACTGCATCACTGTAGCATGTACTTTTCTGGCCTTTAGCTCAGAAAAAGAAACTTTGAACACCTCCCTCCAGGACACTGGAATATTAGCTGATTAAATACAAAAGAAGCACAGGTTCAAAAAACTTTTTGATTTTTTTAATTTGTTTTATCTGCATTCCAAAACAATTCAAATATTTACTGTAAAAAAAAAAAAAAGAGAGAGGCAAGTGTTTCAGAAATTTAATGCCAAGTTTAACCTGTTTCACTATACAACACAAGCATGCCAATTTGATGGCATGACTTTTTTTTTTATAAAAAAACATCCCCCCCAACCAAAAAAACCCAAAACCCACTTTATTAACCTTTCATGCCAGAAATGTGCATTTTAGCTACGGTCAATCGTGGACAGGACATGAATCCATCCAGCTGAAGTAACATCTGGGCAGAAGGCAGGTATGCTCTATGCTTTCTCATAGTGGCGAACAGCAACCACATCACCAAAGGTAAGAGTCTGCAAGTCCAAGGAAAAGACAGACATGTTAGAGGCAGGACCATTTTCCGTAATGGTTTAACACATTATGAAATCCATGCTAGATCAAGGCTGGTTTACGTTGTGTAATTTATAGAAAAACAAATCCAGATTGACAAATCTAGATTTTAAATGAACAAGAAGCCAAACCTTAGCTATGGTTCTCATAACCATAAATGATACTTTCTCCTTGCTGCTTTATCACCCAGGAAACACATAATGCACATTTACAAGGCAGCTGTTAAAAATTTAACTTACTGTTTATTTTTTTAAAATATAGGATTGTTTTAATACAGACTTAACACTTATTTTCCCAAAGCTTATCCCACTAAGATGTGCAATCTAAAATTCCAAGGCCTCTATACTACTATGCATAAATACAAACTCTAGGAGAACATTGTCTTAAAAAAATGTTACCCTGTGTAACTAGAACTAACAAATACTCTAAGTCACTGCAGTTGCATTCTGCAGATATTTCCTGAAGTAGAACAGGACACTTCATTGTATTCAAATTCCAAAAGACAACATTTTCTGTATATGTGTGATTTGTGCATCGTGCTTCAAAAGCAAAAGCAGAGGTTTTCCCTTGAAACACTTGCCACATTGTGTATCAGTATGCCTTAAAGTTTGTATTATTTGAAAGTCTTCATCCACACAGGTACTCTGAAGTAATCAGGAAACAAAATAACGGGTCTTCTCCAACAACCAAGCCTGATAAATTGCTATAGCTGAAGACCATTTTTATTCTGAAAGTTACATCTCTGTGCCATGAAAAGTGCTATCCTGGACATTAGCTATAGTAACTTACAACATAGTCTTGTTTCTAAGAAGTCTGGAAAAGCAGACAAATTTAAACTCAGACTTTTCTCCACATAATTGCTCTTTATCATAGTTTTAAAACAAGCTAGGACGATTAAATCCTTTATTTTTAAATATGAAAATGCTATTAGGTCCTGCAATATTGAAATTTTATCTTCACAGAAAACTACTTGTTCTGTGTAAGTAAATACTATTTATGGGTGCATACATAAAACAAGTTTCTAGAGAAGTCTAAATTGCCACTGGTAGCAGACAACTTCCTATCTAATCCAGAACATTGTGTCATTACAACATTTTTTATTTGGTTTTTGTAAAAAGTCTAGAAAGAACATATATACTCTGGAAATCCACAGGCTGGCCTCCCTAAAGCTACTAGCAATTTTTAATTGCTAGTAAAACAAGACACAGACCAAACCAAAATAAATATTTTAAAAATCCCTGCTAGCTTTCCCCACCAACTAGTTTAAGGATTTGTCGAAGTCACAGCATGCACAAAGTTTGACATAAGGGTAAGTTGGGAGCGTTTGCGGTACATGTGAATGCTCAGTGTGCTTCATACTTACCATTACCATTTTGCCATCCTTTATTTCTCTCACAAAGTTTGTCTCTTTGCCGTCCCATTTCTGTACGTGCACTAGCTTCTCTCCATCCAGGGTCACAACTGACTGTGAGATACCCAGAAACACAAAGACATGCCTTTATTTAAGGTACTTGGGATTCTGCTCACACATTCATCATGCACTCTTCTATTGAATTCTCTTCAATAGATGGATGCGGATCGAGAATGATAAAGAGTCCCAGCCATTTTAAAGCCAAAGCTATGAATCATCCTCGTTTTAGTAATGAAATCTACACAACTCTTGCTTGTGTCGAAGGATGAAAAAGTTGTTTTCTTTGAGTTCTAATCTCACAAGAACTTGCTTCAGATGTGCCTTGGAATAATATCCTATGTTAAGCCCCCAAAAGTTGGGGGAAAGAGGCATCTGACTATTTTGACTAGCAAGGATTATGCCAAATGATGTTTAGCTTGTGAGAAAAACAGGCAACTAACACAATTGTCACTGGAAGACAGACAGGGAGCTGGCAACGTGACACATTCAGAAAAGGCATGGTGTGTGTAAGCAGGCAGGGCAAGCAAGACTCAGTCTTGCCTTTTTTTTCCTGCCCTTTGCTGCGCTGTAACAAGTAGCAGCAGAAGTTACATCTTTTTCTTTGGACCCTAAAAATGGCAGAACCTGGGAGGCACGGGAGGCAAGAAAAAGAGAGGCGGCTGCAGCCCGAGTTCACTTACTTTGCAGTTTCTGTCATCGGGGGTAGTTTCATCAAATTCCTCTCCGAGTTTAAAGCTGATTTCTGTGTTTTTGAAAGTGCTTTGAGTTCTGATCACTACTTTGTCCCCCTCGGTGCTGATAATCACAGTGGGTTTAGTCACATTCCCCACCTGCCGTGTTGCAAACCCCACTCCTAGACCATTCAAGGGAAAATAGAAACATCAAACTTCGGAATTTTTACCTTTTTTTTTTTTTCCCCACATATCGAAGTACAGAGATCTTTCACCCCGCTCTCCAGCTGTAAGCTATCCCTGTGAAACGCTGTTTTCTGCTTTTCTCGTGCCCTTGTACCAAGAGTCTCCACCACTACTGTCCGCCCAGCTGTAGCTCCGCGCCCTCCCTCGCCGCCCAGCACGGCAGCACCGCACTCCGCCCGCGGTCCCACGCACGGCCGCGATCGCTTCCGCTGCTCAGGGTTTCAATTCCTTATCACTCCAGCACAATGATTTCTTTTTTGCTTGGTTGTTTCAAAGTTATCCGCACGCAGCACGTGCTCGTCCTTCACACGCTTCCCTTAGCCCGGGGGCATTTCCCGGAGCCTCTCCCACACAAACACACCCGCCCCCCCAGGTGAGTGACTCGCATCGAATTAGCTCTATGGATAGAAGCACAGCCGCCAAAATCACCCCCTCCACCACCACCACTGCTGCCAACATCTCATCCACGCATCTGACAATGGCGGGGAGCCTTTTCAATTTTCTTTTTTTCCAGATGGTGAAAAATTCCAGGGTATCCCAAGGTGCCGTCGCCCGGCCGTACCTACCCAGTGCCTTCATGTACTCGTCGAAGTTGTGGCTGTCTACCAACTTCCAGGTGGCGCAGAAAGCCTCGACCATGGCGGCCGGCTACGTGTCCCAAGTGCGGTACCGGGGATAGCAGGAGCGCCGATGCCGCCGCGCCGCCCCGCATTTAAAGCCGGCGCCCGGCGGGGAGCCGGAGGCGGGGAGCGGCCGCGGTCCGCCCCCGACGCCCGCACCGCTGGGGGAGGGCGCTCCCGCCGACGGGGAGGGGGCGCGGGGTGGCCGGCCGGGCACTCGGCAGTACGTGGAGGGGGCAGGGAGAGGGGCTGTCTCCGCCTGCCGCACCACTCATCGCCTGAGCCGCCCCGGGGACACCCCCGCCCGCCCCGCTGTCACGGGAACGCGCGGGCTGAACGAGAAGCGGGCACCCAACGTGAAAGGCTACTGAGTGAAAACACAGGATCGTAACGCTACTTCAGAACGCCAACTCCAAAAGTTTTCCCATGAAGATTTTCAAGGTCATTTTGGTGCTTGCCAAGTATAGATCCCTTTACCCACAGTGGCATCAGTATGGATGCTGCCTGAACTTGGTATTTGCTGTTTCTGGCTTTTAACGGCATCTTGGCTCCACAAGTGTCATCATTTGGAGATTAAGAATGAAGAAAAAGAGCTTAAAACGATTTATTTTTTCTTTTTCACTTTTTCTTTTTTCCTTTTTTCTTTTTACACCTTCCTTCTAGTTGTTACTTGAAATTTGTTTAAGGCATTAGGTGGTCATCTTGTCTCATCTTGAGCGCTTTTCAGAAAGCAGCCTGTCTCTGTGGGACATCCCATAGTGCCAGCTTTTCCTGACCTTTGGCTTGGATGGATTCCAGAATAGTGAATACAGCACTTCAGCTCTTGCAACAAAACTCAGGGACTGCGTGAAAGAGAATTTACGTGATTTAGGAACAAAACCTCAACCATTTTCCACCTAGTTCAGCCATACAAAATAGAAACAATTAGGAATACTTTCCTAATATTTTAAAACTAGTTTTTGACCATCATTTGCATTTTTTCCCAGCCTCTTGTAGTATGGCATATTCTTTGGATGTAGGGCAAATTATATTTCTGGTGGGATTTTGATTTAAGCATGTCAGAGGCATTGGATGGGGCATTGAGCAGCCTGGACTAGTGGAATGGTCCCTGACCATGGCAAGGGGCTTGGAACTGGATGATCCCTTCCAACCCAAATCATTCTATGACTCTGTGATATTAAATTCTAAATTATTTTATCAATATTCTCATTAAGTGTCTCCTCTCCCAGTATTGACAAGAAAAAGTTATCTGCTCATACAGATTTTGTTTGCAGTAGCCCTGGAGCCCTTGTTTATTATTCTGGTGCAGATGTGTGTACAGAGCCTGGGATAGCTTGTGCTGTCTTGCTCACTGGGGCTTGTATACAACCAGCCTCATGGACTTTGTGATATAAAACACCTGAAAATTATTCAGTGCCACACCTGGTCGCTGGACTCCTCAAGGACACTTCTGCCTTGCACCTTCTTCCAGACAGTGCTGCAGCCAGGCCTTTGGGAGGCAGCCTCTTCAGGATCCTTCATAATTTAAGCAGTCATACCTATACTGATGGGACAGCTCTGTTCTGCTAGGATTTCTCAATGTATTTAAATAAGACAAGTACTTAGAGGGATGACCTGCCCTTAAGGGAAAGGAAGCACATAAGAATTTCTTAAGAAAAATACATTCTTTAACACTTTGCACCATGCTTCAAACATAAAACAGGGTGTGTCAAAATGTTCACATTCGTTTTTAAGTGGATAGGTTGCCAGAGTCCTCACATCATGTTTTGTGATGGTGAGATACCACCTGTCTGCGTTAGTGATGATTTGGGACCAGGGTAAATCAACAGTAGGAAATGTTACATTACTGACTCCTTTGTGGGGTGACAAGACACAGTTCAAAATGTTTTCCATAGCATCTTGTGGTCTGTGCTTGATTGTGAAGCCTTATGCAAGAGTTATGCTAACATCAAAAACTAGTACAAGTCATCTTGATTGACATAAATGCTTTGCTATGGCTGAAACAGAGATCACGGTGTGAAAGACACTGACCTGGTGTGCATTTTGAGTTGCTGCACAGGATATCATCTTGGAGTTTCTTTTGTGCTGTCAGCACTTGGATGGTTTTAACAGACTGAGTACTCCTGTGACAAACAGTATCTCTGGAGATTCTGAACAGCCAGGGATGCATTCTCCTTTACACTAAATCCTTTACACCACCCAAGCAGTGTAAGTAGGCACATTTGCAGTCACTGTACAAGGTCTGCTTAAAAGATGAAAATTCTGCAGCAAGATATCCTGTGTAATGAGTAATCCCTGCTTCCAAAGGCCATCTAGTGAGACTGCTCTAACCTTCAGCCTTCAAATATAGAACAGACAACCTGATTTTGGCTACTTTTCCCCTTGTTATATCCCTGCTTCATATGCTCTCACAGATTCAGAGAATGAGGCTGTCAGCCTCATTCAGCCTTCATTCTGTACTCAAAAGAAAAAGAACATTACTTCTTCAGAGAAAAAAAAAAAAAAAAGGTGTGAGGGGTATGGGGAGGAAGGGAGCACTACAAGATGGTCAGCAGGTGCTGAAGAAGAAAACTGTGACCATGAGGTTCTGTCATATGTGGATTCCTCATAATCTGTGTCAGGAACTGCTAAGCATCTAACCACAACAGCCAGTCACTAAAGGCTTAATGTCTCACTGTAGAAAAGTAAAACTTCTTCTCTGTCCCTCTCTGGATATAATGCAGGCAGGGTTCTCTTGCTACACCAATTCAGTTAATCTCTGTCTTTCACCATTTTTGTGGTACAATAGTCAGGAATACTATGTTAAGGGGATACTATGTTATAAGACCTTCAGATAATGTAGTGATGATTGCATTATTCAAACATTTCTGGCAATGAAGGTCCAGGAACTACAGAACATATTGTACCCATATGTGCAACAAAGGGCAGCAGTGATACCAGGGCCTAACTCCCCTGGTACAAAAGCAGATGTAGGTACTCAGAAGCCTTTTAGGAATTGAATTTCATTGAAAGCCAAGAGGATTCAGGGTCCTAGCTCACTTAGGCATTTCTTTAAACTCTTTGTATTATGAAACATATAGGGAGCTACTTTTGAATTAAAGAAACTGAAAATAATGTGTAGCTGAAAGAAGTTTCCTCTATTTATGGACAGCATGCTATGGGCAGCAAATTTTAAGCTTATTTGAAGTCCTGCTGTAAATCTTTGTGCAGCTTTGATCTCAGTGTAATAAAGAAATTAACAGAGTTTAGTGGCTATTGTGTCAGACAGGATGAGTGTGATTCTTCAGGGCTGAGTGTGATTTTGTTTTTGGAGCTGCAGAAAAACATAATGTCAAACAGGGCAGTAGAATGTTCCTAACTAAAATTATTGTATATGTCTCTTAGCTGTCTAAGAGATTTGCTGATCTCCCTAATAAAAGAAACCATTTCAGTGCTGTTGGCGAGTCACAGAAAATACCTAGGTTTATTTACTCCATCAATGGACAGCTAATTAGAAATCCCAGGTTCAAAAAAAGATAAATGCCTCATGGAGAAGACATCCAATTATGCAGCTGCACAAGCAAGTGGTCACAGAATGGCCCCAGGTACAAAGCATCTGTATGAATCCAGTTTTGAGCTGTGTAAATGCCAGGGGAAGAGCTTTGCTGGAGCTTTGGACCAGGTGATAGGTGAGGTACAAGGTAAGGCAAGGTGCAGGCAGGAGCAGGAAAGACATGTTACCACAATATCCTTTCTAAGAGCATGACATATCTTGGGCAAAACTTAGGAACATGTTCAGCACGTTTCCTGCCACTGTAAAGCTCAAGGAAAATAATGCCAGGACAGGCTAGCATTAGACACAAGTCATGTTAAGGTCTAATTCTGGTGTTGGCTGCTAATTGGTGAAAACTAAATGTCTGTGATCATGCATTTCATTCTTGTAGACTCTCTCTTCTGTTACAAATTGGTGTGACATGAGTTTAGGAGAGTCCTGGAAAGTAAACACCCACTAATACCTCATTATGAACTATTAGACATATATTTGGATTGGTTTAAGCTGGGAGGACAGCTGGCTGACAATGATTTAAAGTAAGCAAATGCTATGAAATATCGCCAGGGTGTTCTCTGCTTCTGAAAGGCATTTGGGAGGTTGTTATCTCTTGTTTAATATTACTGTGTCACTTACATTTAGATTACTCAAGTGAGACATTTTCCTCAAAGATTTAGCCTGCATTAAAGCCTGCCACTCTCCTGGTGCCAAGTTCAATTTATTGGAGATGAAATTCCTTTAATTTTGTGCCATTACGCCTTTGTAATTTTAGTATTTGTCTTTGCTCTCTTTTACATTTAAGAATAGAAAAACTATTTAAAAGCCTTTGAACTGTAACAGAAATGTCTGATACTGTGTGTCACTTACAATAGCTGTCTAGTCACTGTAAAACATCAATACAAGAAATCAGCTTTCCAGACTTAAAATTTCAGCACGGGTATATGTAAGGAAGCAAGAAACAAATTTGTATAAATAAGCAACTTGACTATTTCAGGGGTTAATAATAACTCAGAGAAATTTAGAAGGCATGTGAATACTATGAACATACTAAGTTAAAATAATTCTTATTAGAAGGAATGGAAAAATAGCACATAGGTTTAAAGAGATTAGGTGACTTGCATTTGACCTGTTGCAGCTGATTCTGAGAGACATGTAGATTTGGTGTTCAGGGCAGACTAGTGAGAATATTATTAGAGCAGAAAGACCCTCTGTATTAAGGTTCAAGGACTCTGTATTATAGCAAAGGAGGGAATGATTTTTGTCATCATCAATATAAATTTTACAGTGTTAAAAGTACAAGTTCAAGTTGCCATACATCACAAATATCATGTTCTCTTTCTGTAGCCCTAGAATACACTATGGAGGCTGTCAAATATGTAAATAAGCATGAGTATTTGGCGTTCAGTATAATGAATCTCAAGCTAATCAATCTCAAGGTAAATCCTTTCAGCAAAACAAGAAACAACTGTGCAATTTGCAGGGCTGAATTTAAAAAATTTTTGGAATGGCTTAATGTATCTTCATTCGGTTTGTCCATCTGAAGCACTCGATTTTCTACAATATACTGAAATCACTCTCAGTGCCAGCTGAGATTTAGGCAAGAAGTAAAATCAGGTTTATTTCACTGAGTTTCAAGAATTCAAGAATTTTAGAGAACAACTACTGAATTTGTAAAATAGTTGCAAAGTTACAACTCAGCTCGTTAAACACCTGCATTTGGATATTACTAAGGTCCTCCTCTCTTCCACTGAGCTAGGGACTGACAGGACACAGTCACAGCCTTTTGGAGCCAGATATGATCTCCCAGATGCAGCTGGAGCCATACTCCTCTGGGCTTGTGTCCTCTAAATTTGAATCTCTCACTCAGAGCAAACTGTTTCCTCAGAAGTTTTAAAGAGCACTGGTAGTGCATCTGGAGAAATATATGAATTCCAGTCTTGATAAATAATTTAATTAGGTTATCAATTTATGGGCCTGTCACGGATGAATAAATGCCTGATACAGATCAGGCATTTGAAATGAAACCTCATGCTGGCTGACCTAGCTGGAATTACATACCTAACTTGATTCATTCAAGAGTGCAACCATATCCCTGCTTTACATATTGATTTGTGACCAAGCCCTGACTCATTGCTGAGTTTTCATGAGTCTAAATACATAAATTTCCTGAAACACAAAATTTTAGAGCAACTTGAGCATTGCAGGGTTACGATAGCTCATAACTAGCTTTAAATAAGGACTAAAAGCAAGACAAGTTTGGGGAAAAATTTAGTCATACTAGATGTTTGGAGACAATCCCAGAGAAATGGTGTTCTCTTCAGTCTGGTACACAAAATTCCAGTCACTGAAGGAAGTTAGACGTACAGAAATTTATATTGACAATGAAGTGCATATTAGCTGTGGGGAGACTTAAGCCTTTGGCCAGCTTTCAAACTGCCTTACAAGACTTTTCAACCCTGTAAATTGTAAACTATGCTAACAACTACAGCTATTGGACATGATGCAGGAAGTAATTCAGAGAAGTTCTATATCCTGGATTATGCAAGAAATCACATGAGTTGGTCACAATAGACAAGTCTATACCAGGAAACTTAAAAACACATCCTACTTGCTAAGTGTAGGTTCGTAGTTTGCCAAATCCAGTCTCTCATGGGAAAAAGTACAGATATACACAGAAAGGAAAGCAGGCATGTAGTCCCTGCCTGGGTAATCATGGGACTCACTTTGTGGACTGTACTGCATTAAGTGCCAGTAGGGAGTTATAGATTCTGCCACTGTTCCTTTAATTTCCTACATTCATGTGTACATGTTATGCCACTAATTCCCTACATTCATGTGTACAAGTTATGAAAGGTTTCTCCCTCAGTATGGCAACAGTAAATATAAACCAGACCCTCTGTGGTCAAAATCATTAACTAATCTTGTAATATTTAAACAAGGCTTCTAATAGCATCTTCCTCCAGACCTTTGAAACTTTCTTGAGTGACTGATCAGCCTTGCACCCAGAGCTCAAAACATCCAGAGTCCAGAGCCAGTGGAGGGTGCAGGACCAGGCTGACTTCCTTGCACCATGACTGGCTCAGATGCTCTGATAAAAGAAGGGCTATGGAGCAGAAATATGGTGCAACTGTCATGCCTTGGACTCCACCTCATTGCCCTTTGTCTTCCCTCTCTTAAATATACTTCTTCTTACATTCCAGAATTTCATTTCATCCTCTGTAAATCTGCCTAGAAGTTTTGAGTCACAACAGTCAATGCTTTAAAAAAAAAAAAAAAAAAAAGGATGCAAAGTTCAAAGGCTGTCTGAAAGAAGATGCCCGGAAGAAACTTATTTCAGCACTTTTCTTAGATTGCAACAGCACTTCTACTTGCATAATGACATGTTATTAGTTTTCCACAGAAGCTTTCCTTGTCTCTGTGTTAGAGACAAGGGCCGTTCTGGGCCTGGCTCAAGGGTGTCTCATGAAACTGTCTGATAAAGTGAAATTTACCCAGTACTTTGTAAGAGGAACAGAAATGTCTTTCTACCATCTCATTTTAGTGAATACGAAGGTAATTAAAGAGATTAGTTTCTTGTATGGAGTGTTGAAAGCACTAACGCTGGATGTTGGGCTTGAGGTGTGAGTGAAGCAAGGGCTGAGCAGTGTAGACAGGAAAGAAGCAGATGTATAAGCTTTGAACGGGATACGAGGACGAATCAAAAGGGAAGGAAGGAACGGGATAGGACTGGATTATTGAGTCCCCTTCCCCTTGCTTGGGAAGCCGCGGGAATTGCGGCGCCCGGGGCCCGTGTGGCGACGAGCAGCCGCTGGAGCGAAGGCCGCGCCAGGGCAAGGGCGCCCTCTGCCGCCAGCTCCCGGGGGAGTCCCGTCCTCCGTCCCGCGGTGCTGCCGCAGCCCCCGCTGTTCTTCAGGGCAGCGACCCGGAGAATCAGGTCCGGAAGGAGACCCGAAGTCCGCCGTGCCTGGGGAGCCGGGAGCCGGGGGATGGACAGAGGCTGTGAGGAAGGCGAGGGCCCGGCTCTGTGGGTGGCGCGGGCTCGGGCGCCATCTTGTGGTGCCGCCTGACGGCTGCGGAGCCCATCCCTCGGGAATGCTGCTGCACCCTTAGGAAACTGGGTGCGTTACTGGGAAACTGCTTTTGGAATACTGCTGGGCATTAGCAGCAGTTCACATGCTCCTTCTTTTTAGGTTTACACTGCTGATATATCATTGATAAACATGCCCGAGGAGTCTGGAAATAAAAGCACAGAAAGCCCTACACAGTAGGGTCAAGCCAGTCTTTCACAGATTAGCTTTCCTATACATTGTGGGATAAACTCTGGATTTACAGCATCAATCCTTGCACAGCAGAGCCCCAGGAATGAAGCACTGGTAGGGATTGTCCAAATCCTCACATCAGGGCCTTTACATTGCAAGCAATTATTATAAATATATTTAATACAGAAAAGCCCACAGCACACAGGTAACCCCTGCTCCCCCAACAAACAAACAAATAAATAAACACACACACAGACACACAAACCCCACAAACAAACAACCATGAAACCCCACAACACTATTTATCAAATGTAAGTCTTGCACTAAAATCCAGAGATCTGGCATCAGGATGTGGCACATGCCAAGGTGAAGTGGTGGCCTTTAGGCTTCCTGTTGCTTACATCCATTGGGATGGTCACCACTGGGCTGAGGAGGGAAATAAACCAAGACAGTAAAGGAAGAGCTCTCAGTAACCACTACTACTTACTAGTGAAAGTAGAAAAGCTGCAGGTTGAGAAGATGAAACACAATTACCCCCAAAAATGGTGAAAACAGTAATCTGTGGTGGGATTTGCACTCAAGCCCAAATTGCAGAGTGGGCACCTAAAGCAAGGTAGGCTGCAAGCCAGACTCAAAAACCTGTTTTACAGTACGAGTTTATGGGTTGAAACACAAGATGCCTCCTGCTTGCAATCACATGGATTTCTGTATACAGAGGCACCAAGGTTCTGGGCCCACAGCAACACTCCTGAAGTGAATGTGTTGGACGTGCTAGAGATATTCTGCCTCTCACCAGCCCAGTTGGCAGCCGGGTTTGAGGTCTCCCCTCACTGCCTTGTGCAGCCTACTGGCAGGCTCAGGATCCCACTAGATGGCAGGACAGTTTAAGCCTTTGCTATTTCTACTTCAGAGCAAGTGCCCTGGGGTGCCGGTGGGCTCAGCCCCACTGGTCTGTGCTGTCTGGACCCAGGGAAACCCACACTCACTACTCTCTGGGGCTTATGCTCACTGAACACACATGGAGAAATCCATGGACAAGTTTTTGTTCAATTCTGTTTCATGGACTTTATCACACACAGAGCACTAGCAGACAGAAGAGAGGAATATGAACTAATATTAATTTGCTAACTCTTGATGTATTCATCTTTATGTGTGTGATACATAAAGGCTATTTAGCCTACTAATGGTGGCAGGTAAAATGATAGTAGTGGTAAAGGGTAGTTTAAGCCTCTTATAGCCACTGCTCTCTTGTAATTTTTAAGTAACCAAGTGCAGTTATAATTTCTTAATGATATCTGGAAAACATCAAGGCAATTTTTTCTATATATTCAAAATAGCTAAATTGTTTTATATATGCACATGAAAATTACAAGGATACTTCCTGCTTTTCTTTAGCATGCTGAGTGCATAAGAACGGATAATTGCTCAATTATGTTCTAAAATATGGACACAACAAAGTTACCTTTTTTGCTTGGTACTAAAATGAAATTCTCTTCTTTGTGAAAGCCCAGATAGTGCTGTAAGATCATGAAAAAGATGCTATTACCTGTACCAAACTTGCTGGAATGGAAATTGGGATTAATGCATTATAATACAAGATTAGCCTTAATAGAAGTTTGCTGCTGTCATTTATCAAGGCAATTAAGTATGTACCTAATTTTAGGCACTTAAGTAGTTCTATTGACTGCTGTGAAACCTGTCTGCATTTAAAGTTAAGCATGTTTTAAAATACCCAGTTGATTCAGGGCCATAACACTGTGGCCATGTGAACCAAGAGAATGCAGTGTTCTCAATTACCCATTAGTTGAACTAAGGGAGGTTGGTACAGCCTGCAGAATGGTTGAAACTGGATAAACTGGCTCAGTGACAAACATATTCAGAAGCACTTCATTTGCTCTTTACAGACTCAGCCAAAGTTTAGTAGGACTATTATCTGTCTTCAGCACACCATCAAGAAAATGAACCAAAGCTTCCCCCAACTTCAGCTGTGCTTAAGACAGTAACTCTGCCCAAGCCCCAGAGTACTGGACAGCATGGCACAAAGCCCCTCAGACAGCCTAAAGGGGTGAGCTCCCTTCTGCCTGAGGCAAAAATCATGCACAACTAAAAAACTCTGCTCCAAAGACCAAAGTTCATACAGTACAATGTCTTCCACATCAGTCTGTTTGTGAGTCAGTTTATACTGGTCAGATATACGCACTTGGCTCATAACTAGAGAAATTCGGTAAAATCCAGGCATTACTTAATATTCTTATTGCTACAACTAACTAGAAAAGAGATCTCTCGTGCAGTCTAGACTAATACTTGTTTAGACACACACCGTACATGCACATGGCAAAAAAGCATTTCTGTATTTGTAACTTGGTTAATTTGCAGTTAGATAATACACATATAACATATTACCGATCTTTTAAAAATGTTCATCCTGCTTTTAATTAAATTCCATTTTAAATTTTAGTTTTCACTACTGCATTTTTTCAAATTTGCTGCTAAAGTTCTTTTTTATATGTGACATATTTTCAAAGGCAGGTTCATTTAGCTCAAGTACAAAGTAAACACCTGAGTGCTTACAATAAATTCCCCAGGGTGTCAAGCATTCTTGACTAGTTATAAATTATACATTTGTAGGGGGGATAGAATATAAGAAAATAAAGATAGTGTAGAAAGTAATCTTACCGCTGAGGAGTTGCAGCTGGGCCAATTATCAAAGATTAGGAGCAGGCCTGACTTTAACAGGCCACAGCTGTAACCAGTGAGAAGAGTGCTATAAAAGAGTGGGTTGGGCCCTTGAGAGGGGAACTAGAGTCATTGGCTACTTTGTGAAGAGGAAAGAGTCAGTGCTTTGACTCCCATGAGAAGCACCAAGAAAGTATGAAATTTTTGGATTAAGGGGACAACAGTATGGAACCCCTGCAATGAGATGACAACATACATTTGTGAGCAGTTAATGCCTTTTATGTATATAGTTATAGACTGGGGATTTTTTACATAGAATTTAGCACATGAATAATTTGCTAAATTCAGCTGGTTCATAATTGGTGTTTTTATAGCAAAAAATTTCAAACTAGCTTAGATTAACAAAGTACCTAAAGTATCTATTCCTGTAACCCAAATTTCAGTGTGTGTATTGTATCAGAGAAGAAACGAAATATATCCAGTGCTGCAAGTGTGAAAGAAGTGCAGAATTTGATATAGGCCATGTCCCAAAGAGCAAAGCATATGACTTATGTTTCAGTAATACTCATAATCTTGATTTTGATGGGATCACCACAGCTTCCTCTAGTTTACCATTTTTATGTACTGTGATGCTGTAAAGGAGGCTGGTACAGGAGAATGGGACTACAACCCAGAAGAAAAGTGTGTACCACAAGTACAGTTACCTCCTAGTCCCTCTCCACTGTGGTTTTCAGCTCTGGTCCTCTAGTGTCAGCTAGTTCACTCTCTCAGACTTTCTTAAGATGCCTGTTTTGATCTAGTGGAATAGGTTATTTTACCTTTCGAAATTGGAAAAAAAAATTGGGATGTTGCACTTGTTAAATCAAAACAGGTTAAAGAGGAGGGAACTAATTGTCAGTTCAGCTGAATTAAACTGGATCCTTTATTGAATGGTCCCCAAAAGCCAGGGTATGAGTAAATGCACAGTAGGAAAGAAAGTTGTGCCTTACATGTTCTCTGCCAGGTTTAGATTACACAAATATTTCACAGATGGAATACCAGTCACATGTGAGATGTACCCATCAGAGATGCTTCTGCAGTTTTCATGCTGTACATAAGTGGCTGCTGCACGAGGAATCGTGGAAGTTCATGTTTGTACCTGAATCTTAAGTCTCCTACAACAAGGGAATGAATGCCAAGTATTTTCAAGAGCGTGACTGCCAAAACAAAACAAGTCCTTTCAGTAGAGAAAAAACTTTGCCTAAAATTTTTGTAAAAATCACAATGATTGAAACATTTTTCACTGTCAGCAGACAAGAAAGCAAAACACAGATGAAATAAAAGAAATATGCATTATTGCGTTTTAAATATGGCCCTACAGGAGAAACATTAAGAAATCAACTGAAGACAGAAAAGATTATAGATATTTAATTTCCACAGTGAGATTAAACAATTTTCATCATATACCAACATACCTACTTTACTTTAGGTACACATGAAAGCTACAATATTCAGCATGAAAATGAATGGCCGAAATGGTGAGACTGCTAAGAGTGGGAGAACTGAGATGATCTGCCATAATCAAACAGAGGTAAGGAGAGTCTGAAAACAAACACTGATGTTTATGTAGTTTATAAAACCTTCTGGCGACAGGAGTAGGAGAAAATTTTATTTTATGTAATTAATGTTTTTTTCTCACACCCGTCTACATATATCTAATGAGAACAAAAATCTCAGGAGATAAATTACAGATAATGTCTGTAATCTAATATATACTTAATATCACTTTGTGGGGAGTGAACACATCTCTGTGCCAGAGAGAAAGAAGCTGGCTTGGGAAATTAAGAAACAGAAATTTTATTTTGAAACAATGATTAGTTCCTGGTAGGTATATTAATTGGAACTGTCAAAGAAAAACTAGAGAGAAAACTGAAAACAAGAGATAGATACATTCTTTAGTTTTCTTCCTATTTGAATATGTAGAACATTGCTTTAGAAGGATGACAGTGGAAAGAAGTGTATGCTATCCACATAATCATCTAGGTACAAGTGTGTTGCCAAGTCATGTCTGTGCTGCTAAAGTTGCTACCACACTTCAGAAAGGGTGACACAGGGAAACTGGGAAGTCTGTTGATGGGATTCATTAACCCCGGAGTCCTTAGGTGTTAGGAATCATTGTGTTTTCCTTCCGCCTCTTGACTTTCCAGCAAGGCTTTGGATGATGACACTTCTCCACCCTCTGCTCCTGCATCTAAACAGAGAGAGAGTTAAACATTTATAGCACACACATTCTCACAGCTTTTTTAATGTTTTTTTATTTGGATTCACTGATCATCTCTGTTTGGACTAGCTCTTTACTACCACAGTCATGGGTGCTTTAGAAAGAGACATTAACTCAAGAGATTAAGAACTTTGAGAGGCATCTGTTGATTTTCCCACTTCTTGCACAGGCTGATCAACCTGCATTTGTCTGTAAAAAATAGATTGGAAATGACTTTGTATTACTTTTTTTTGGGGGGGGTAATTTCCAAAATCAAATTAAAATATCCCATTCCTTTGAGCACTGTGTGGTCTCAGGTAGATAACATTTCAGTTTGTGGACATGCCAGTGTTCTGTCTGACCTTCTTTGACAATAAATACCTATGTGAATTTACCCAAGACTTTTTGTTACTCTGAGTTGGAAGTTCACTTTTCCACAGATTAGATTAGAATGCTTGCATGACTGGTATAAATAAAAGCTCCCCAGTGTTTCTGGTCATTATATGTACTGTTCCATGCTGTTTCTTTTGATCAAGTTTACTCACTGAGAAGCAGAAACTCCTCTTGCCTTGGTTTCCTTGCAAACCATAATAATAATTTTCACATTACCTTCAAGCCTCACATGGTAGCACCAGTGGCAACAGCATACCCAAACCTATGGCAGTCCACAGCTTTTGGGGACAAGGAGAGGCCTGCTCAGCACATCTGGCCATACAGTCCTCCACTTTATACTCCTCCATCTCCTCCACAGTCATAATCTAAGGGGTACGTTTTCTCACTTGCTATCAAAAACACCCAAAAAAGTTATATATCTTGGTCTCTACGTATCACAGCAAATACATAATGCTGTACACAATTAATCAGCTAAAGCTCTTGACAGAAACTACTTGATATTTTAAGTCTGCTCAGAGATTCAGAGGCTTTGGAGTTCTATAGCAATAAAGAACCGAGTTACTTGACACCCTCCAGCCTTATGTAGCACACCACTGCTGTGGAAAGGGAGACAAAGCAATTTCCTCTATTGGCTTTTTCTGTGCAGGCTGGACGTCTAATATCAGTGGAGTCTTTCAGACAGGGCAGAGGGAAACAGTCTGTTAGAGGAAATCTAATCTCATACCTGGTGGCACTTAGGAGGGCAATAGGTGCTAGTTAAGCTGCTGAGTGTTATTGACAGAATGGTGCCCTAACACAGGTTACCAAATGAGGAAGACCAGTATAGCTTCTTGCTCTCAAACTTCTTGCAGCCTCCTCTTCAACCTTTGGACCACCAGTGACACCGATCAACTATTCCATGTGGTTCTAGACCACCTGTGGAAAGTCTCAGCACTCCAAAACTTACACACCACCAGAGAAGGATCAGATATGATGCAGATGGTCTGCATTTCAGAGTTAGGCTCCAAAATAAATAGCTGGTGCCAGGATATCTTCTGTTCATCTCACAAGAATGTCAACTCCGTGTGGCTTACAGAGCACATGGATATTTACATCATACAGGTATGGTCCTTGTGTATTCAAAAAAAAAAAATAGAGCAAAGTCTCTTTTCTCTTCTAAACCAGCAAGTACGAGCACATCCTGTTCCTGACTTTTCACAGTAGCTGACAGCATTTTAGAAAGAGGAAATGTATGATCCAAAGAACATTAGCTAAATTTGAAACAAGATGGAGAGAGTCCTCGTCACCATTTCCCATAATCTTCATGGAATCTGAATTTGAGAGTAGCAACAAAATAGGGCATACTTTATATAGCCACATGTTCCATCTTCTCCACTTCTCTCATGAATCTAATTTCTTTGTTTGGAGCTGCAAATTACTTTCCTTTTAAACTACTTATTGTTAAAGTCAGAAATAGGCAAAAGAAATGCCTGTTAGTCTCAAATGTTTCACAAACTGTTTCCCTGCCACCACATCTGAACTTCAAAGCTGTCTCTCCATTTTGATGAATTCTCCTTTGTTTGCTTGCTGTCTCATCAATACTTAAACTTAACAACACTGGAATTCCCATCTGATACTTGTGGATTTCCCATCCCCAGAAAGCATTCAAGCTGTCAGAGTGGATCTAACTGCATTTTGTACTCACTTCTTATTATCACTACTGTGAACTGCTGATAACAGAATATGCTGCCCTCCAACATGCTCTGTCACAGCTATATGTCAATGACAAAAGCCAAGGACAATTCCAGGTTCTTATTTGTTCTTCAAATCCTGGCTGTGCTGGTCCTGTATTTCTAAGAAAGCATCAGTACATTTTGCTAAAACTAACAGATCTGTGTTTCATTTCTTCTTCTTAATGAATTGGATGGAGACCAGGAGAGGAGGACTATTGTGTCATCTGGAGGGCTAGATATTAATCTTATACCATGCAATAGGTTTTCTTATTAAAAGACTTGCACTCTTTCCTATTTGTTTTGTAGGGACATCATTTTTATGTTCATAGGAAAAAATGTCTCCTCAAGACAAAATAGTACCTTCTTCCAGAATCCATTTAGATTCTTATTTTCCTCACTTCTTCTGGTTCAAGTCAGGATATGGTCATTCCACCCTTCACTCCTCCAAGAAATGTTCTTTCTCCATGCTCAGCAGTAGATAAGCCCATGTGGGGCTTAGATTACAGAGCCCCAAACACATGACTATAAGTTAAGTCACCAAAATAACAATTTGAGATCAAATAAATCCTTCTACCTGGCCTTTACAGTGCTTTAGGGGGCTGTTCACCTAGCATCCTGAAATTACTCTGGGCCATGTAAAAGGACGTTATGCAACCCTGGAGACTAGGAATACCTTTAATGATCTACTTCAGTTCAGATTCATGGACGGTTCACACCTTAGCACAGGCTTGCTTTTCCCTTTGCTGCACTCACACCATCACTGCTCCTGGATATGGGACCATCTGTTGTGGTGGCACCACAAGAGCAACAGTGATGGGCAGGAGAAGAAAAGGTTTTCTGAAAAAAATTCTGATTCAGATTAAAAAAAATAGTGACAGACCATGCTCAGGGCCAGTCCATATTTTTTGTTTCTTAGGCATTAGAAATCAGTATTTTTCTGAAAATTCATCTGAAATTTCACTCTGAAAGCAAAGAGAACTCACAAAGCTGGTGTTGATTTAGACCTGTGCTGTATCAACAGAGCACCTTATCAAATTAGAGGACATGGCAAAACAGGGCACTGGTCTCAGATAGCAAAGTTGAAAGCCTACTAAGCAGGAGTAAAATACTATAAATGCTACTCTTAATGTATGTGCCTATAGCTGTCATTGTATCAACAGCACAGCTCTGCTGTCTTATGCAAAGTTATCTCAGTGCAGTAGTACACTGGAATTTATAGCTGGAGTGATGTGTTTTTCAAGTGGCCCGGACACACAACTGTGTTTTCTCACCCTTAAGGGAACTGGAATTCAGTTCCCAGCATTCAGCTGTTTCCCTAAGCTGCTAACACTGGATCTGTGGACGGATATAGGTTAATATTAACTTGTCTCATCTGGAGGCACAAGAGATAACTGCTTTGGAAGGTTGAATTTAATTCTAAATTATGAAAGGAATAGTAGCATTGGTATCAAAACTTCACAGTGGTGGAAGTCTTAAAAAAAAGCAAAGGATGACTTCATATAAATGTCCTTTTCTGAATGCCCAGCCATTACCTTCTGAAACAGAGAGCTCAGCCAGTTTGTGTGGCAGGTCTGAAGTCCCAGCACCAGCAGGAGAGCCCAGGATATCTGGTAAGGCGTTTCGGCGGCCGGACCGTCCTGATGAGGCAAAATCTGTGACCACAGGCTCTACATCAGTCATTGCTGACTCCTTTCCTCATAGCAACATCTGCATATGGAACAAACAGAAGAAGAAAACAGCTGTAGCCTGATGGATGCTAATCACCTGCCCAATGGTCCAATAGCCAGAGGCTTTGCCCAATGGTTCTTTTGTTTTTAAAAACGATACATTTCAATACTGAGTGTTTAAGCTTTATTGCTTCCTCTGAAGAGGATGGAAGAGTGTCTGTGCATGTTCTTACCGTGCCATTTGCACATCAGAGTAGCACGATGAACAACTCTGCACCAACAAGAAAACTGTGAACAGGGTCAGCCACAGCCCTTTCTGTGAGCCATCTCTACGTCCTTTTACTATGACCTATTCCCTTTTTTTAAGCTTTTTGCCGTACAACCACTTTGAAGAAACTAAAACTCTGTTGTCATACAGTCTGTGTCAAGTAAAGCATGTTTTCCTTATTATGAATCTTGTTCAGATTCTTATTTAGAATCTTGTTAGAATAAACTCATTTCACAAAGAAGCAAACTACATAAAATGACCTCTCAAAGCACAAAATGAAACTCTTTGTAGAATTTCTTTACCCTTCGCATATCGAACCACTTGTTTTCCTCTGCTGCTTGTTAGCCTGGTTTAACCTTCACTTGAGCATGTGACTTCTATCTAATAAATAACTGAATCCTGGAACTAATGAAACCAAATGAATTCTGCTCCTGTGATCCCTGTCTCTAAGCCCATTGAGCAGAATGGGAAAACTGAGGACTACAATGGGCTTTCGACCAGGAAGTTTGCATGGTCACTATCAACAGATGAAGTGTGAACACCAAGACCAGAAGGATACTTGCCTGCAAGTGGCACACAGAGTGTGAAAACCGCCCTTAGCAGTCCCAAAAGGGTATAATGCAATCAATTTACACAATAATGTGATAACTAACAGACCAATTTATAATAATTAGGTATCTATTACTCAATTCAAAACAATAGTTACTTGCTCTATATGAATGAAATTTTGTTTGCAATGTGGGAGCAGGAATGTTGTCTCTGTGTAAATATGGTCAACGTTTTGTGTGGGAAGGGATACAGATGGTACTGGAGACCGATCTGACTGAAGGCTGTCAGCTTTTGGTTGACAACTGGCTGTATTTAGACCAAGAACTGGATATGGAAAGTGTCAATCATGTTAGTGTTGATCATGTAAGAAGCAGAGCATCACAGTCCCCCTTTTAAAATTCTGCCATGCTTGGAAAATATTATTGCTTTCATTTCATGGATAGAAAAAATTATACAAATAGATATCAAACATTACTTGCTCTGATGTGCAGGAAGGAAAGGCAAAACTTAGATTACTGATACTAACCTGCCATTTCTGCCACAAATATTTTCTTTTCTCCATCAAAGTGTCTTTCATCAATCCAAAACCAAGAAGAAACATTCTTAATTTTCTTTGTATCTCTAAGTACCTTGTAATAGAAGAAATGAATCCTTCTTGACAAGAAACAAAGGCACAAGTAGGACCGCTAAGTCTGAGAGGCAACCTGAACATGCAAATAAACTGCTTGCTTTAACCAAGGGCAGTAAGGGAAAGGTCTCACCTGAAATGTAGCAGAAGGCTCCTGCTCTGCAGGAAAACAGGTCAAATCCAAATGAAACTCTTCTATCAGTGGCAAAATGTAGAAACTATACATGGGCATTCAAGAATGACATTTTTCAGAAAACAAGTAAAAATCATGGAGTCATCAAGGTTGGAAGAGACCTTTAAGATGATCCAGTACAATGGTCAAACATGCCTTGACATTCTCAGTTAGATTTAGCATTATACTATCAGAGTGTGAGATCAGCACTCGGCACCAAATATGAAAAGAAGAACAAATCCATGATTATATACACAGTCACATGGCTTTTGGGGGTATTCATATTTATTAAACTCTAGGTGTCCTAAATCATTTTCCTGTTTTCCTCATATGCTCACCACAGAAAGTAAAGAGACTGTAAATTACACTCCAGAACAGAAAATGTTTGGGGTCTACTTTTGTTTAGTAAAATTGTCAAAATTACTCTCAAGGCCGAAATACCAGCATGCTTGCATTTCCTGCCCATTTCATTTCATAATGAATTTCATTTCATTAATATAGTGGAGCCAAAAGCACTGTTGTGAGTAGGCTGCTGTTCAGTAAGACCTACAGGATGACATTAACATTAAAACACACTTTCTCTGCCTTGGGACTTTTCATCTCCCCACTTTTCCCTCTTGCATGGATGTTTTGGCCCCTAAATTATTACTTTTTAAATGGAGAAAATCTGGTCTACAACTCTTGCCATATGAAGCTACTCTCTTCTGCAGTGCAGTCTGCAGTACAGTTTGCACTTCTGCACTTGTTTCAAAGCCCTCTCTTTCCTCTCCAGCACATCTCTTTCCCCTCTGATGTAATCTCCCTTCAGTGCATAATACTAGACAACCCAGGAAAATGATGAAGGACACAGTCTGACGTGCGTCCACATAAGTGAATTTTGATTTATGCACTTGATTAAAAAAGTATGCAAATCTAGACAAATCTAGAACATCTGTCAGACAGAAAATCAGCTGATCATTATCCATCCATCTGGTGGCCATAATTAAAATTTAGTTATCTAAAAATACATCCTTTATATACCTAACATTTACCATTAAGGGTTTTTACCTTTGTTTTTTTTCGTCTACACTGCACTAGCACAGCATGTTCTCAAAGTACATTTGAAAGATGAGGGACTACCGCAAGAGGCTTAGAACTGACATTACAAAATGTAAGTCCATTTATAGGTCCATATAACCAAAAACTTTAGCTCAACTCCCAACATATGACAGACATTATTCAAAGTAGTTTATAGCTATATTTGAGAGAAATGCCATTTTGTTCATTAATGTTCTAAGGGATTTCTTTAATTTCATTTCTGAGGCTCTCTTTTATCAGTATTTTCTAAAGCCTACATCCAAATAAGGATACAGAATTTCTTTGCTCTTCATCTGTTTCTAGCTTTACATTTTTTAGTACATTCATTGGAAAATATCTACCTTTCTGGCATCTCCTTGCATCTGTTAAGCACAGTATTTTTCATGCCTCTTCACAGAGTAAACAATAATTACAGTGTGCACAGCATCTATTTTTCTCAAATTCACTCCTCCTCCTCCTGCTGCCAACATCTTCTTCTGCTTCACTGAACCCATTTTGCTCCAGCCTTATCCAAGACAAAGATAATGTTGCCATGTTGCCAATGCCTGTGCGCAGTTGCTTCTCCGAGTTTCCAAATTACGGTTGTCATTTTTCTCCTGTGTGACTGCTCACCAGACTAATGAAGCACAGTTCCAAAAGAACAGTGCCAGATTTCCAAATCACAAAGTTCTGTATTACCCCAGTTCCCTTTTTGCCATAACAAAAGCCCAGTCCACTCAAAAGTATAAGGAAATGGGGCAGGGATGGAGGCTGTCTGCAGAGGGTCAATAGTAGGAAGGCAGGTGCATGTCCCAGAAGGGCTCATCATCTGAAGGCTATGGCTGGCATCCCAGCTAGCACTCCATCACCAGGTCTAACTTTGCAGGTCATTGTTGGGCAAGACAGTATTAAGGAGGTTTTGAGAGTATTAATCTTGTATGTGCCTCTGAAATGCCTGCAGGATCACCCAGAATGCACAACAGACTACCCAGGTGTGCATGGGGGAAGGAAATGGTCTGCTTGTGAAAACTGACTACAGCCAAAAGCAAAACTCAATTAATGATCTATCAGATATTCAGGTAAATGTCCCCAGACAAAACAATGACAAGTAAACTACCAGCGGTATTTTCTCTAAAAGACAGCTAGTTTGTTAAACTTTGAGTATTCTTTTGCTGACAGCATAGCCATTCCTTTGAGGGGAAATGATTCAGAATCTGGTGACAATTTCTTTAAATAAATGACAGGAAAAAAACAAATAATTGTCCTGAAACAATTTGTATTGAGAATCAAGGGAAATAATGCTTCAGGGTGCTCAGTTGTAGCAGGTGCCACAGTCCACATTTAATGTCAGTGTTCCTCACTCTTATCTGTTAGAAAATAGATAAATCACTACCTTAAGTATTTGTGAAACCTAATTTTGCTTCTGATCTTTCTACTGTCTAACGCAGACAAAACACCAGATTTGTTCTGCTTGGAAGGACAAACTATTCCTCAATAAATATCAAAAGGTTCCCAGCATTAGCACTGTGGCAACTCCACTCCATGCAGGAGCCTGAAAGACCAAACACATTACTCCTGCTATTCAGGCACTTTTGTAAAAACTTATGAATAGTCTCTGCCTGTGCTATCAGAGAAAGCTGCATTTCCCAAACAGTGTTTGTTGTGAGTGCCCTTTAGCAGAAAAAAAAACTGGAAAGCATGAAATCCTCTCACAAAACAGATGAAAAATTCAATAGCCAAGTAGTACTTTCAGAACCAGACCGACTGATTCTGTGTCTTGTGTCTGTGAGTTGCATTTCAGCATCTTAATATATTCAGAAAAAACTTTAGTCCTTCAAGTGGTGTTTAGTTTGTCTTTACTTGTAATGAGTGTTCTCCGTGTACCTCTACCCCAGAAGCCTGTAGGTTCAAAACTTTCTAAGTAAGGAGAACAGAAAACATATTGAATGAAGTGTTTCCCACTGTGCAACTGAGATGAAAACCACATCTTCTTGCTATGCAGTTGCCACGCTTTCACATCCACTTCTGCTGCAGCTGCATCCTCATGTCTTTGTCTCCTCTTACCAAAGGTCTCAAAATAGGAACATTCTCATTATACATGCTCACGCAATCATTATGCTTTATCCTGAGGCATTTCTGGACCACAGAAAAGGAAAAAAAAACACCTAGGAACATCCATGCTTTTAAGGAAGACAGTCTAGAGATTACGATGATGACTAAGAGTAACCTGGGCACTCGCATACATTTTGTGAGAAAAATTTCTCTTATGTGATTTTTCACATCCGGAACATTTGTTACACATTGGCAACCCTACTGCTGGGAAGCACACAGAAAGATAAGCAAGTGTTCTTTACCAATACATCTTTACCACATATATATATCCAAACACAGGGGTCTCGATTTTATTTAGGGCTTAGGACAAGAAATCACACATTTCTGGGTGTGCAGAAGCAATATAGCTAACTATATGAGTATTAGAAGTGATCCACTAAGGAAAAAGAAGTATTTTGTTGCTTTTCAGGTTTTTTAATGTATCACTAAACTACAAACAAGACTACTTTTTATTATTTCATGTAAAAAGATGATTTGGGTTTCCTGTACAAACAGAGTTGGCCTTTCTAAGAAAAATGTTCTCAGAAAATTTTTTTTGTTTTCCTATGCAGGGAAACTGCTTATATCCCATCTCAGTAAATCTACAGTGAAGAAGCATGTCCTTCTACATATGTTCCAGTCTGTCTGTTACAGCCCATACAGGACGTGTTATTTTTGGGATGATATTTGAAAGTTTGGTATATTGTGTAGCAGGTTTTCCCTCTTGGGAAACTTCTTTGCAGTGTACATGGCTGTACACAAAGGTCTTATGATTTACTTCTGCTCTGGGTACGCAACCTGCTCTACACTCTTGCACCAGAAGCAACATCCTTATCAACAGTGTGCAAAAATGGCTTCCATACATTATCTTCTTAATACCAAAATGGTCAGACTGGGATATCATGATTGCACCATTCCTCCATTTCCTGCTCTCAGAAGTACCAAATGAATACCCAAGATCTTGATCCTTTTGTTCAGAAGTCCATAATTTGTGGGCACAGAATCTGAAAAAACTTATCCAAAGCTGTAGGACTCTTTTTTCCTCAGAATGGAACTTTGAAACTTTCAGTTGAATTTTCTGATCACTTCCATAAAGCCAATATTATACTCATGGGAAAAATGAGTAGGAAAAAAAAGCAACATAAGATTGATCCTGCTGCCTTTAAGCTTCTGGAGAATGTGCAGATACCAATGGTGCAGTTCACCCTCTACAAACATGTAGAGGAGAAAGCTTGACTGTGAGCTGCATTTGACCTCTGAGTATGCACAGTGCTCTGATGCACAGGGGAACACACTACAGAACTAAGAGCACTTCTAAATAATAGCACAATTTTCTCTTTGTGAAAGAAAATAAGGGAGAGAGGAGAAGAGGTCATGATACTGACAACTGAATCAGAAGTTATCTGCAGTGAGTAATAAATGAAGTGACATTAGTTGAAGGCAGTCGATACCATGCAACCAAGCATGTCACTTTCCAAATGCCTGTGAGTGACCAAGAGCAATGACAGACATAAATGTTAGTCAACTTCATGGGAAACACAGTTAAATTCTAACTTATCGGCCACGCTGGAAAGAAATCAAACACATCCCCTACTATGGAATAAGAAATGAAGCTCAGTGGTAACAAATCAACTGATTCTTCCTCTTACATTTTGTTCATTCATCCCCACAGTGTTTTCATTTCCTGTTGCAAATGCACACACCAGTTTCTGAGTTCAGCCACACAATTCCAACCTAATAAATAAATCCTTTCTTAAAATTTGCACCAGGCCTGAAATTCAAGAGAATTTTGCCCACTCTCAGGAATATATATGAGGAGTAATTTCAGAATTAGAAATAATTTTTACACCTAATCTTGCCATGCAGGGTCCCCGCAACTACAACATTGCAGTTCAATTTTATTTATGATCTTTTGCACTTTCAAAGGCACACAAGAAAATGAGTATCCCCCAACCTCTCCAATCTCCTTTCTCCTCAGCCATTTGACTGGGAATTCCTTAGGGAAGCATCAAATAATTTTTCCCTCTGCTCTGATATTTGCTGCCCCCGCATCCCACAAACACTTCTGTAACACAGACAAGTCTTCTACATAAACCAGCATATGTATGTCATTCTGTATTCTTTGTTAGAAGCAGCGAGGGATTTGGTTCTTTACTTGCCAGCTCTGTAGAAGGCAACTATTCTGACAAAACGACTTGGAAAACTGAGGCAAGCAAAGAGCTTGAGGCATACTGGAGTACACTTACACAACGCACTCCAGTAAAGGAATCAGCCCAGTGAAATGTAAAATGCTTTTGTGAGAAGATGAATTTAGAATTTAGCAGATATATGGGAATGGAACAACAAAGGATATATGAGCATGTAACCAACATGGCTGTCTACCCAAAGTCTCTCACTGGGGAAGGCCCAAATCTCCTTGAGATCTTACTGACATGAATGAGGGATGTTTCCATCTGGCTCAGAGTGAATCCGAGTGTACCAGTACGAACAGTATGCTCTCAGGAAGGGAAGTCCTTGTGGAAGTGCTTACAGAAGAGGAGTTGTGGAGCAAGACAATTTCCTGGTAGCAACACGTGGGTACAAAGGGCTGAAAGCTGGGAGCACAAGACTGACAGAGAAGTAAAAACCACAGGGAGCTGTAACTGTGCTTCTGTGTAGAGAAGAGAGATAACCTGAGGGTCTGTGTGAGGCAAATAAATTACACAGGAAGCTAAAGGGACATGGAAAGAAAGGAGAGCTCTGGAACCTTACTGAGGAAGAAGAGAAAAATCAGTAGTGAGGAGTTTCTTTGGAAGGCAAGCAAGATGGGAGGAAGAAGCTTGTTCAGTTCTGAGGAACACTGCAGGAGACCAGTTCTGGTACAGGATGAGCAGAAAGATGGGCACAATGGAGACCCTACACTTAGCAGCAAACGAGCTAGGTGAAAGTATAACAGGTTTGTTTCATTTTTTAACTTAAAAAAGTGTTTACTACACCAAGGATCTTTCTTAGGGTTCTTTTGAGGGGGATAAATTATTGTGTTAATTTGACATATGCTACAACACCTTGGCCACCAAATATGTAGTATTTGTGACAACCTTTACAGACTGATATTGTTTGGAGCCCTCAAAAGAACAAGCAGCTCCAATAAGAGCTTCTGCACAGATGTGCATTTTCTTTGCCCTGCAGGCAGCACCATTCCTAGGAGAAAAGTTCCTGTTATTTCATATTAAGACCTCCAGAGTGTCCCTAGGAGGAAGAAGTGGGTTTGGTGAAAGGGTTACCTTTCCATTATGAAATTAGTGAGGGACAGAAGCTTGTGCTTCTTTCCACTTCTTTCCAGCAGTTGGGTGGTAACAGACTGGAAGCAAGCAGGAATTGCAGTGTGAATAGCTGCAGGCACCTTGCTAAGCTCCTAAGCCTTCAAACATGGGACCAAGACCATTTCCACTAAAAAGCAAGGACAAGCTCTTAGAAGTACTTTATTGATTTAGCTATGCAAATAAAAGCTGACATTTTATTTTGTCACAGTCAGGTAACATTCTATAATTATATATAAAGCCAGATTAATTTTATTTAATTTCTATGATTATTCCTTCTTCACACCTAGAAGCTGTATTTTCTTTAGCCTGGCTCAGACCAGACCATCCCATCCTCTTCATGGACTTCTTCCCTGCTTATCTCAGTTTCACTTGACTGATGTGGAAATACTTGGGTTTAGCCAGTTTTGCAGTCACACTCCCCAGCATTTCTTCACCTGAGCATAGGAGAGAATACTCTCTGTCTTATAGTTTATGTCTGATGAACACTTTGGAAAAGCTAAAGCCCAACCAAATTCATTCACCATTCTTTTCCCTGAGTAAAACCTTCCTATTTAAGTTTTTAATTTCTGCATTCTGGTTTCATAGTGCAAGCACACACAAGGCGGAATCACAATTTCCAGAACAAGAATTACTCATAGCTGTCTGTTCTAATAAAAAAAAAAATCAAAAACAAAATAAAAAACAAAACCAAAAAAAAACCCCACAGCAAAAATCCCAACACAAACCAAACCAACAAAAATGAAGTGAAACTTAGTATTAAATTGCTACTTACTCATAGAGGACTGGAAACAGCATTTAAAACAAAGTAAGCTTAAATCTATTCTTTATTGAGTAGTAAAAAAGTACTAACATACTAATAAACGCTAATTTAATTTTCTTTACCATGGAAAGCTGCAAGAAAGCCTGCTTGTCTTTGTCATAAGCAAGTCTGTAAATCTAACACTCCAAGTTTTTTATTATTCATCCTGACAGGTAAAGCAGTTGACAACTTCAGCTATTTCAGTAGTGCTTATTGTTGATGGGAGCATCTCTACCACCCTTTTCAGCAAGTATCAGTCTGAGAGCCACTCAGATATCTTGCAAACATCACCCCAACACTTCTCTCAAACATGGTTCTTGGAGTCTCAGTGCTCTTTGCTTTTGCCATGAAGCTCTGCATAACTATTTCCCCCCAAATTATTCATCTATTTCTCATTTCAATTGTGTCTCCTACTCTTCAAATGATCTGGGCTTCCTGAACTATTCTACCGGCTCATCCAAGAGTATTCCTGGAAATCCAATCCAAAAAACCTCATTTGGCATTCCTCACTGAAAAGGATGGTGGAAAGAAAATAATATTTGCTAAACTCAGTAAATGTTTAAATAGTTAATAAAATATTATTTTAATAATAATAAAATTATTTTAATAATAATTTAGTTAATAAAATATTATTAACTCAGTTCAAGGACAGTAAAAGGTATTTGATTTTGCTTATATAAGTGAACTATTGCAGGATAATTCTATAAAGCTATCCCTACTGGTCTACCCAAAGGTTTTCCAATTACATTTTTCTAACTAATAAAAGATAATTTCTTTCCCTAAGAATTTTGTCTTAGACCACCACAGGTGCTGCACAATTCTGCAAAATCATTCTGGTTCAATTTGTCCTCAGGGGAAGATGAACCAACAGAGAAGAGAACACTGTGTTTTTCAGATTTAATCTGGTGACTGTTAAAGTGAGCCCAGGCAGGAAACAGCCATTTGGCAAGTGAAGTCTAATACAAGGAAAATGGAGCTAACCTCCACCTGCAAGTCAATCCGGTGCCCTGAAACAACCTTTAATGAGTTACTTAAGTTTCCTACTGTTCTCCTTGACATGTCAGTGACTTTAACACTCACAAAGATGAAAAATCAATAGGACATATGGATACATTTTGAGAAGTTGTATGACTTTGCTGCACTGTCTTCAACAATTGCATTTTAAATGAGGACCCTCAGTTCCTTGCTCGGTATGTTCCATTTATACTATATTTATGCTTTAGCATATTTTTTTTTTGCTTCAGAAACAGTATTTCTTCAATATTCAATGAATAATCCTTCATTTTAATGTCATTCTCCAGCATACATCATGCTTGCTCTAATACAATTTCACTGGGGTCACAGTTTACCTGTTCAATCTTCGCAGTGGTCCTATTTACTGATTTTGATGAAATTACAGCTAGGAAAATTTGCCCCCTCTCATGGTGACTCACCAAGAAAATAGACTGAGATTTGAGAAATCCGTCTTCTTTTAGGCTTATAATTTAAGTTAGATAATGACCTTGATTCACAAGACTTTCTCAATTATATTTACAATAGACTTTAAATTGCAAGTAAAAAAATAAATTCAATCAATTACAATTCACTGAGACATATCCTGATAGCACAGGTTTACAATTTGACCCTGCAGTTCCGCACATATTTCACCTGATATTGTAAGGCTCGTGTTGCTTCCACTGAAATTTGATAATACAGCCAGGACACGGTACTAGGAATGAGTGCTTTGACATTCAAGAGCAGATCACTGAGTCAGATGTGTCCCACTCAGATTTGGTGATTAGAGTTATCTCCAGGGGATAGGACACCTGATGATACCATCTCTGGTTACCTGTGCACCAGAAAATCTGTGACTGCACCATGGTCAGAGACCACAGGGTATTTACACCCACAGGCACAAAGGATCAGAATAATAAAACCCTCAGATTTAATCCTCTGCCAGAAGGTTCAGATGGAGAGAAACGCTTTTTCCACAGAATAAGGAATATAGGGGCATAAGTATTTGAGAGCATCTTATTCTTAAATTTTCTGGAAATAAGCCAGCAGAGTACTGATCCACTGAGTATCACCAATGAAAGAAATTAAATAAATCAAAAATCCACAATTCCACAATCTCTTGAGGAGTAATGAAGGAAAGAAATAGGCTATATGATTATCCATAATGCACATTAAGAATTTTTCCCTTAGATCTTATTTTGGATTAATTTTACACTTCAAGTGAAGGGTTTATTTGCAGTGCTATACTTGCTTCCCCCTTCCTACTTTTAGATGATTCTGTTTCCTCTGCATCTCTGCTGAAAGGGTATAATAGATCACAGCAATTTATAAACCTCCCTGACTTTCAGGCTGTTTCAGTGTCTCTTTTTCTTAGGAGAATAGGTCTAATAGGTAAAATTCATAGTAGCTACGAGCCTAAACAAGTCAGTAAAATACACATGGGATTAATTTGGTTTAATTTCTTTAGCCTTTCAATATCCTTCTATTTTATGAACATATGAATCATCTCTATTACACCCTAATGACCTTATCCTGGGACACTAAACCAGCCTTCCTGTCTTAGGGCTTCACAGTTATAGACCCTTTTTCATAAAAAGAAAACATATTTCAATCAAAATTCTACTAAAATGCTAAGGAAATTATTTTATGGTCTCAGCAAGCTTACATGGCAATTGAGAAAAATTATTGTCTCTCAAAAAATTTAAGCCATAAAAGCAAATCCCTACCTCCAATTATTATAGCCTATCTGTTTTTCAAGAACAAGAACCACAGAACAGACCTTTCCAGGGCATGTATGAGACTGGCAGGCAGGTCATTTCCACACAGTTGAATTAATGTATTTTAAATTAATTCAATTAAAATTATCTCTAATTAAGGCAGATGGCTTTCAAAGAACCCTTTCCATTTTGATAAATGATCCTTCAGTAAACATGCCCAGCTATTGAAACACCTGGATTAAGTGCTTTAAATAGGGACCAAAAAAAGGTGTATTTATATCTCAATTGATAAGGAGGCTATGAAAATCACCAGTACATATAGGATGATTTAAAAGATGACAGTAGAAGATTAAAGTGTGCTTTTTATGAATTATTTGAATGAAATATTCAGACTTTCTGTACTGAAAGGGGACCTAGAATAAAAACTTGTAGCAGGGGCTGTTGTGACAGGACAAGAGATAATGCTTTTAAATTGAAGGAAATTGATTTAGATTAGACATAAGAGTTTTTTTACAGGGGGTGGTAAAACACTGGCACAGGTGTTTTAGCAGAGAGATGGTGGATGCACCATCACTTAAAACTTTCAAGCTCAGGTTGGATGGGGCTCTGAACAACCTGATCTTGTTTCTGGTGTCCCTGCCATTGGCAGGGGGGTTGGACTAAATGACCCCTGAAGATCCCTCCCAACCCAAACCATTCTATGTGAATGAGTCAAAGTATGGCCGGACCCTTAAGTTGGGATACCATGATCCACAGAACTTTTTTTAAACTTTCTTAATCTGCATGGGCCATTGACCCATGGACTCTCATGGTCTTAAGGAAAGTGAAGGAATGAAAACCAAAATATAAACAAGCAATCAAGTCTTGTTCCTATTTGTCATACAAATAACATTAAGTGGAAGTTCCACATACTGAATCCTTTGGATTTAAAAGTTTAACAATAAGCTTGCTTTCTCCTCATCTTTTTAGTTTTACTTTAACATTCAGTCTGCTATATTCTGAGTGAGAGGTGGGTAATTTTGACATGTTAGAGCAATGCCATTCTGTCACAAAAGAAGCAGAAGCAACAAGCAAGGTCTGTCTACGCAAACATTGCTTCCCTTTGGAGCAGAATTGGATCCAATTTTCATCTTGAAAGCTCAGAGGGAAACGTGAATCTGCACCTCCACTGTGTAGGGATGGTACCATGTAATTCCTGAATCAATTTTAATAAAACTTTTTCACCAGGTCCAGGAAAGACACAGACCTCTGACTGCTCCTGAAGGGTTGCTTGCCAGTATTCAGGGACTGGCACAGGGTGGGAGGACAGTGAGTTGCTATGGATATGGCCACTACTTTAATCACCAGGTTCTTGACCCATCTGAAATTTTCACTTTGTGGTTTCACCCCTGTAAGCCCACAAGCGCAACTTCACTGGGTTTTCTTGCTCTGGAAAGAGCCCATCCACAGCCTCAGTGATACAGCACATTTCCTAGAAGGTTAGAAGGCAAGGAAATCCCAGACCTTGCTTGGCTTTATCAGAGGAGGTTTGTTCCTTTGTGCTCTCACCCAGCACTGAGACAAAGCCAGTCAAACCCTGACAGCCACAGAGGTGATACAGGCAATGGGACATCCTTCACCTCAACTCCTTCTCTTACCCTGAAAGAGACAACACCAGCTCCGCCTCCCCTCTTCTTACCCTCCCATGGCAGCAAATGCCTTCTCTCCTTTCTCTGTCCTACAGCAGCAAATCCACATGCTCACAGACATGCTCTCTCCATGCAGGAAGAGCCAATGTCCCCCTCCAGCCCCCACAAAGCCTCTCCCACCCTGCCCCACAGAAGGATCACAACAAAAGTCTCCACCATCCCTGCAAAGGCTCTTCCGCAGGCAGCACCACAGGTTAATCTCTCCACAGAAGACACAAGAATGAGCAACACAACCTGCAGAGGGGGAGTTACACATGCCATTTGGAGTTACTCACACCTGCCATTTCAATCCCTTGCTGAAGACACTCTGCTACAGGGGAATGAGGAACCCAAAAGGACTCATTTCCCTTTGTAAAAAGATTACTGCTCAGCACTGACATTCTGTAACCTTCAGATTTTATATTTAACTGGAAATAACAGCCCCCTGGCAGGCTCCTCTTAAGGTTTTGCAGCCTCCACAACATTTGGTCAGAGCATGTACCTACCTGTGTAATGTGTGAATTCAGGAACTGCAGAATGCTTAGAAACAATGTTTTCCCTGCTAAGCTAATGACCTCTCCTAAAATGCCTATGACCTCTGAACATTTCCTTTTCTAGTTTTGTCAGCATAATCATATTACAGCCTGACACTCGACAGTGTAAATTAATCTGTCTTCTTTGATCTTTTTATTTTCCATGCAGATTCCTCAGAAGTCTTTTCTTCCCCCTGTTTTCTCTTATTAAGCACAGAAAGAGAGAAAAGGCAAAAAACAGATAGGCATTATCACTGAGTGAATCTTACTGCAAGCTGATACATCTGTTTCTAGATAGACTGAAAGCAACACCAAGACCATTTTAGAGGACATACTCTGCAAAATGTGTCTTTCCCAGAAACACACAGTGCATTCCTTAATGGAAATTCCATAGGAGGCTTTCCTGGTTTTTTTTTTCTTTTTTTTTTTTTTGTGGAAGCATGGGTTGAACATTTCAAAACAAAGCCTGGAAGTGATACTGACAAGTGTAGATCATTGAGGGATTGTACTGATGTTGTAGTACCCAAAATATTTACTCCTTGTGTCATATACTGGGATTTCTAGCCATGATAGTTTTATGAAAAATCCTTTGCCTGGATTTTTCTCCTGAGAAGCCTCAGAGGAAAAGAAAAACAATAATTATCTGCTGCTGTGGAATGCAACAGGTGCATCTTTGCCTGGTCTCATGTGGTTGTTTCTAATCAATAGCCAGTCACAGTCCAGCTGTCTCGGACTGTCTGGTCAGTCACAAGATTTTATTATCATTCCATTCCATTCCCTTCAAGCCTTCTGATGAAATCCTTTCGTCTGTTCTTTTAGTATAGTTTTAATATGATATATATACATATATATAATAAAATAATAAATCAGCCTTCTGAAACATGGAGCCAAGATTCTCATCTCTTCCCTTGTCCTGGGACCCCTGTGAACACCACCACAGGGATTTATTACTGCATTAAGACCTATATATTCAAAAGGTCAAAAATACGAAGGGCTTATCATGGTCTCCCAATGAGTGCATATCCTTAGAGATGGTGGACTCTCTTTTTCTAAACTTCACTCAGCACTGGAGATGAGTAGAGCCTACATCTCCTCTCTAGAGCCTTGCATGAATCTGGATGGAAAACTGCGGATAGGCAGATTTCTAGGGACTCTTTCTGCAGATGACCTCTTGTTCTCAAAGAGTTACCAAAGATTACAGGCATGGTTAGATTTTTCTCTGGTCTTCTCTGCTGCATCTTTATATTTCACTTTAAAATGAGCAGCTGAAAGGTTTCTTTTATTTCTAACTTGTGTTTTTCTTTTAAAAAGTACAGAAATAGTTCTGCATTTTCTTGATTGCATGTGAACAGGCACAACCTTCCACTGAAAAGCCCCTGTATGCTAGTCTCTTTCTAAAACCGTGGGTTACATTCTGTTCCTTACAACAACAACCAAACCACTAGAGCTTTGTTCAATGAAACGGAGGTTTAGGAGAGCACTGTCAGAAAATAAATCCCTGCAGATACCCACTCCACAAAATTCTTGCTCATGTATGCTTACAGAGGTAAAAAAGTAAGAGCAAGATTTGTTCCTGCCTGAGAAGTTCCAGCACTTCTCCCTCAACTGCAGTCTCTCACATTTGTAATGACTGTGAAGGCCAAGGACAAGCAAAACCAGCTATTCTTGCTCAGTTCAGGGCTGTTTGTGTCCAATACTCCATCTCAGACTCCTCATGGTCACAAAGAGCTCCAGAAACCTGGCTCTGATACAGATGTCCCTGCAGGGCAGACTGGACAGTCTGCATTTTAAGGGCCAAATAAATGGTTTCACCCAATGAATCCCTCTTCCTCTCTGAAAGAGGAAAAGATGCACCCACAGAAAAACTGAACTCATTTCTGTACTTCTCAGCAGGGAACTCCCTAAAACACTGGTAGTTACAGCCAAAGAACATAATTTTAACATATAATATGGATGTTTTTTGGCTTTTAATCTTTATTATACCAAACAACAAGCATTTCAAAGATGACCCCCACAGTGTGCAAAACCCAGCAGCAGGAGAACACTGGCAAAGCTACGAACATTTAAATAAAGGGGAACTTCTCTGTTTGCTTAGGCTGTTCAAGGCAGTAAGGAAAGAAGCATAGCTCATTAACTAAAGTTCTTTAGGAAAAGCAGATGCTAATGAAACCCTGTTAAAATATTTTAAAAACAGCTCAAAAGAGGTACAGAATATAATACAGCAAATGAGAGCATAAGAAAAAAGCTACTTACAGGACAGCAAAAAGAGGAGGCTGATGAATACCAGAAACACCCAGAAACAACTGGAAAGTGATCTCAATGTCTGTCTTCTCAGCTGACTACAGCAAAACACCAAGGGAAAGCTGAACTGTTGCCAAGAAGGAAGATAAACTTGCATACATTTAAAATAAATGAACAGATGACAAATTCACATACAGAGAGCATGCCATACAGGTAGACTTCTGGACTTCAGCCTTTTCATTCAGGGCACTTCTGGTACAAAAGTAAATCCTTAAAAACAGTGCCATTAAAGGAATTCTCCACCCTCTCATAATGAAAGGCAAATCCCTCTGCACCAGCAGTGCTGTTACGTTCACCCCAAAGGTGGCAACTGCTGCCTGGACACTGTGTAAGTAACACGCCATGGCTGTTCTGTGGCATCCTGCTATCCAAACAGAGAACACGTAACTGTGGCATAAAAACTGCCTTCACACTGCTCTAAGACAAATACTACTTTGCCAACACATTTTCAGCAAATATCTAAACCAGAGTTCGTATTTCAGCTTCTCAACACGGAGAGTTTCACAGCAGACAAGAAAGCTAGCTGGAAATAACCACACTACTTAATTTTGTATTAGCTGTCAGTTGATTTGGATGAAGAATCAAGAAGCTAGTAAGGGGTGGGGAGGGGGTCATTTAGTATGGCTTCTTGGTAATTTGCATAATTCTGCCCCCCAAAATGCTAACTACGTTAAAGTTCATGGTTCAGGTATGCCTTCAGCCCCACAGCATGGCTTCAAGAGGGACCAGCATGAGCTAAAGAAGAGAGTCACTGCTCAAGCTGTGCCAGCAGCTCCAGATTCCACTGTCTACACAAAAATAACTTGCCATCACATAACTACAAGAGAAGTAAATTACCACTGGAAAAGCCTCTCTGCTTGTAAAAATCAGAAAGGCTGCAGCAATTTGAAGCCACACACATCTTGTGAGCCATGTACGTCAGCAGGGCAAAAAAGAGGGAAAGAAACAATCAAGAAAAATTAACTTCTTGGTTGAGGAAATGATTCACTGTTCTGTACTAAGTCAAGGTTGCCCCTATCTGACATTTTTCAAGGGTCAGTCACCTACAAATGGGGGGGGCTGAGAGGGTTTATTTACCACCAACAGGTTCCTTCCAACACAGAAGACCCAAGCTGAATAAAACTCAGCTCCTGTAAATCTAATAAATCTCACAGGAGTTATGTTTCTCTAGATGTGCACTGGGGCAACTGAGATAGGGGTCTTACCACAAATTGTTCATATCAGCTGATTACTTATTTACTAGAGTGAAAAATTGATATTTCAGTGGATATCAGTGGACACATAAAGTTAGGTAGCAGAAACAGAAAATAATTTGCCTACATGCACATTCCTTTTCTCTACAACGTCATCTCTATTTCAAATATTTAACCTATACAGGAAAAAAAGGTTAAAAAAGGAAACAATTTGTTTAAATGGCTATTTATTTAGCCTTCAAACAACTTATGTATTAATTTGGGTACAATATGAAACCACATTAGAGTCTACACCAATGTATTTGACAATTCAGCTCTTGGCAAGCATAACCTTTTATTCTCCAGATTCTCTTTTGGATGAACATTCTTTTCACTGCACTTTCATGTTGAGAAATAATGAAATGACTTCATGAAACACTGTACAAACTTTGTGAAGGGCTCAGAGAACTCCTGCTTGTTTCAGAGCTACTAGTTATAAAAATGCTGCTCCAGAAAGTTATTAGAATATTAACAAAGGTCAGCATTTTGAAGTAGATATGGGTACATCCCAGAGAGATTACTGGATTTCATAATACTTCAAAATAAGTTGTGCTACTTTTCAGTTTCCACCTCAGTGTTTCTGCCACAGTAGCTAATACAATAAAGAGAGCATAAATTTACAGGAAAACCACAATCTTGCCTGAAGCTTTTAGCACTCTGTAAAATTAGTTTTCTTCTTGTGCATATCAGCTATGCCTATTTTATTGGTTTTGCTCAATTAACACCATCCAGAAGAAAATTCAGTGATGTACCTTTCTTTGGCCACCAGTTACAAAATATGCTCCATTTGTTTTAGAATAGTTGGCAAGGCAAAGCAAGAATGGGTTTCTAATTAAGAACCAGGATCTGGAGAGAGTAATGTGAATACAGGGAGACAGAAAATGTTATCAGTGTCACACTACCTGTTCTACAGTGGCAGAAAGAAGGCATGTCCTTGATACCATGCTGATGCTCACACACAGCCCAGCTGGGGTAATGCAATGGCAACAGCACCATTAGCCCTTTTCCCAAGCTGTTATCTTCCTTCCATTCCCCTTCCTTCAGTAATTCCTGCCTGGTATAAGCAGGGAAACATCAAATTGTGAATGTTATTTCAAGCTAAAATGCTGTCTTGTTCAAAATCTGTTGCTCACCTGAAGACTAAACCCCATGCTTTTACTACATTACTGGACAAATTGTTAATACAATCAGTGCTTTGAACCACAGGCTTAGCCCAAAATACTCTCTTTGCACACATGCCCTTTCAAACCTGACATTTTGTGTATTGATTTTGGCTGCTTTATAGGTACCTAAGTGCTGAGGAGATGTAGAAAACACCATGCACATACAAAAGGTCTGCTGATGGGTTCTCTCTATTCTATTTTGAAGAACTAAAGCACATATATTACACATCTTTGCAGCTCTTTAGGGATTCTACCAGCTAAAGGATAGATTTTTCTGAACAGTTACTGCAGCTTCTAAAACTGTGACTTAGAAACCAAACTTTCACACTTTGAAGTTTAGGAAGTGGCCTGGTGCCAGAAAAAAAAACAATCTAAGAGCTTCCTAATATACAACAGAACGCTTTTATCAAAGTTTGCCCATTACATATGCAAGGACAGGTTATTTGCTGTAAACCCAGATGAACTTTGTTGGTCTTGCAGCATTGAGTACATTCAGAGACTCCATACAACATACTTGGCTTGTGTAAAATCCACTCTGACACGTCATCATTTATGAAACTGCTTTTGCATTTCAAGAAATTTATTTTTCAGATAATACTTCTGAGACTCTTACTTGCTGACTTTTTCTACAATAAGAAGTTCTATTTATTAATTTGTTAACATTTGGACAAAGTATTCTGAACTTGAATTTAGTGCATTTGAGAAGCTCAGTTAAGTCTTTTTAAAGACCAACCAAGCTATCTTGTTTGAAATTTTTGAAGAAATCAAAATTAGACCATGAAGCATATTAATGGATTGATGTCCAGAATGTTCTTAGATTTATGAGACACATATAAAGGCATTTCAGCTTATTTGTAAGATGCATTTATTTTGTATTATTAGGCATGGACATTCCTACACTGATGTCTGAGGAGATACGTCATCCAATTTTGTTTATTTCTGAATACTCTTGCCATAGCCATTAAGGTGAGATAACTAGGGATGAAAAGAAATTCTCTGAATTTCATTGGATATGAAATTGTTTGGGGTTATCCTAAAACTAATAAACCCAGACCTTTGTCTAAAGTGAATAAAGGTGGAGATAAGCCCAGTGCAAGTAGGCATTTGCAAAATGAAACCTTTTGTGGACTGTCGTGATGAAAGCCCACTACTGTCCCTGGAACTGATAGTGCCTTTTCTTCTCATTTCACACACCACAATTCTTCACAGCATCTGGGGGTGGATTTTCTACATTCTTCAGCCAAGAACATGTCTATGTACAAGAGATACTGTGTCACCTTTGCTTGAGGTAGCAGATCTGGAAAGTACAGAGAAGCCAAACTGCAGAACTAGATGCCAACGTTTTTTCTCCCAAGCTGGATGCTTCAGAAAAGTATTCAGTCTACAAATTTCATATATGAAGGAAGAGCCACCTGGAACTAACCAACAGGTAACACCTAGGAGAAGGACCTGCCTAGGGATCCCACTCATCACAGACTTTGCCTTGCTCTGGTTGCCAGGCAGCACCTGCATCTACTCACTGCTCACTTCAGCTGATAAAGAAATCATCACCTCTGCAATGACTCCTTCAAACCACCAGACATGGTTCATTCTTCCTTTTCAAAACATGCGCAGAGGAATACCTTGGGATTTGAAGAAAAGCTGCCTAGAGCTGTTGTCTCCTAGGTGAATGCTTTGATCCCCAGGGAAGAAATTAAGTTGAGCAACAGCACTTTCCACTGTGCAGAAGTATTGTAACTGAAATTCTATTTTTTGGATGTCAACTCCAGTTTTGCCCTAGTCTTCACACTTCAACCACTAAGGCAATGCTTTTATTGAGTGAAAAAAAACTCCCACGTCACAAAATTTGGGGGTCAGGACTGGCATTTGTCAGGCCACCACTTGAAATACAAAGGAAAAATATTATTCTTGTAACCTAAAGAAACCTGCTTCTGTAATTTATGCAGTGACTATTTCCTATACAAGAAGAGTCCTTGGAACCAGACAAACATTCATAACTTCCACTTTTCCAGCTGAGTTCTGTAATAACTGTGCTTGTTTTCTCCCCACAAACCATGAATTCTTACCTGTCCTTTTTTCCAATTAGCTCCTAGCTAAAAACTGGAAGCTAAAAACTGTGTAAAACACAGAGCTTTTAGAAAGGGTTAAACCAAACATGAGCAAAACCAAAACAAAATCAAACCAAAACATTGCATATTTATTTAAGTAAGACTTGACACTAATAACATTGGCTATGCAGCAAGGAACTGCTGAATGTTTCTCTGAAGGAATATTTTTCTTGTATTGCCAACATTACATTACCAAAATACTGACAAAGGACTAAAAAGGACCTCAACGAGACACTGTTCTCTTGGGGACAAGAGTGACAAAGCATCTTATGAGATTTATATGCTTCTTGCAACTGGAAGTCAATGAGGTCAATCACAACACAGACCTACTGATCTGATGACAGGACAGTTGTAATTGCCTCTCTTTACATGTTATGTTGACTCACCACATCTAATAGTTTGTTTTTCTGATCTCTCTGGGGGAATGGTTGTTAGAATTTGTCCCTGCCAATGAGGAGTTACCACATCTATAAAGAAAGTAACCACATTAGAAGAAAGTTGAAGAGTCGGTTGTCAATTCTTTATATTATTTGCATGTACCAAACTCAAACAGTGATTATTTACACTGGAGAGAGTTATTTGACAGTTTTAACACAATTATGCTCAGGAAAAAAACCCTATGCCTCTTGCCAGCCTTTGGTAATGTTTAAGTGCATGGCATACACTTGTTTCTGAGAAACACTGGAGTTAGAATTCTGAAAATACTACAGGAGGTCAGTGTAAGCTGTTAGACACACACAGTTCCAGAGATAAAGAGACCACAAACATGTCCATAACAAGCAGAAGTTATTTATGCAATTATTTTAGACTCTGTGGACATCAATTTTTGTGTTTGTTATCTGACTCCGACAGTCACCTCAATTGCCAAACAATGACAAGCTGCACCAAGTTCAAGAGCTGGATCATCACACAGTGAGACCTGAACTGATGACAACACGTCTTTCATCACACATCACAAAATGCCCCTTCTTTTGTTCCCCTCACCAATTAGAAAGCTGAAAGTTCTGAAAAGCCTTGCTTACATGGCTTTTTTGGAGAGAAGTTTTCAGGCACATCTCAAGTTAATAACTGAATTTGAAGTTAGTGAATTCTGCAATTGCTAAGGAAACAATGAGGACCAATTTTCAAGGTGGCATAACTGGATGAAATGAAGTGACTTTTGACAGGTAAACTTATCATTCCACCTCTCTGTCAACCCGAGGCCCTGTGTTTTCTGGGAGAGACATTTTGTTCACTTTATTGTAAGCCAATCTTGCAAGTTTCCTCTTCAAAGTAACATTTTCAGAGAAAAATGCAATACCAAGCATCCAACAGTGGCCAAAAAAAGAGTGTTCTTGTTATATACTTCAACACAATTTTAGAAACTTTACACTCATTAATCTACATAAGAAATTTGACCTTGCAGTCTCTTCAATTTTAGGAAAGAAAATAAATTCTGGAATTTTCCTAACATTATTTCAGATTTATTATTAAGTCATTATTTCAGACTACTCATAGGCACACTTTGGATGATGTCTTTGTATCTGCCCATGCTATATGAATTCTGACTCTGCTGCTGAAGAAAAGCATGAGCTTGCTGAGCTCTTCTCAAAGTCAGCTGAGGAGGAGGAGGGAACAAGTAATATAATTAGGAAGAGTACAAAGTAGTTCAACTTTATTCTGTTTAGTCTTCTGAAAAAGAGCTCTGCATATAAAAATGAATTAGGGTCACTGCTTCTGGGACAACTAAAAAAAAACCTATTTAAATCAAAGCAAGGAATCCTGCTTGACTTTGCTGAATACTTTCTGAACAGATGGGGTGCATGAGACATGAAGAAAGGTCTGGGAGGAAGCACACTCTGGTGGCTTCTCAGAGGCTACAATCCACTGATGCTTGCTTCAGAATTTCAACACCCATAAATTTAGGAATACACTAAAATGTCTGCATCCTGAAAAAATAAAAAAGAACAATCAACTCTTTCATGGTGAAAACAAGTTAACAAAACAAAGTTCTTCTGTTCAGATGGGAGTAAATGGATAAGGCAGTCAGGTAGAAATCAGTAGCTTAAATTTCAGCATTGGTCATAACCATCTTCTTCTCTAAGCACATTTACAAGGCCACAGGGACAGGCTGGCATAGGTTTGAACCCTGGCACAGAATCAGTCAAGGTGTTGATTGGGTGTGAAACATGTTTTACACTTTTCTCATGCAAGAAGTCATTCAGTCTCTTGCCAATGACACCTGGTTTTGATGTATGTGGCTTAATTTTTCTTTTCCCATCTGTCTTTTTGCCTAAATGAACATGTATCCACTGTCTTTGGCTCATTTCCTTCTCCTGCTCCCAGAAATTCCTCCACTTTATTTTAGACCCTGAATACAAGTTATTTGAACTTGCTTGAGGCTGGAACTCTAGACAGTATTATTTATTCATTTCCTGAAGCAGAAAAACCCCTTCATTTTTGCAATACTAAAATACCTCAGCTAAATGTTGGTTGGAATTCTGTTCTGCCTTCCTGCAAATTACTGCTATGGCTTCTTGCCAGCCACCATTTTGAAAAGTCAAGTACCAGCTTCCAGATGAACAGCAATGTGAAAGACAACAAAGAATCATTCTAAATAAAATATATGGCAGCATGAAAGGAAAGCAAACGTTTTCTTGCTGAGACAGCTGCCTAAAAGTCCTGGCTAAGCAATTCTCTTATGAAGACAAGGCAAGGTTTTGTCAAAATGGGAGTTTGTCCACATCTCAAAACCAACACACTTTTCATCATGTCACCAGGGTTCTCTTGGTGGAGAACAGCAGTGTTACCCTGCATTGTGTGTAGGTCTCTGAGAGCAGGACAGGAGGAGGTGACTGGGAAAGAGCCAGAAGCAGAGGATATATCAAGGCTGAAAACTCACTGCTATAAAATCATAGAATAATTCAGGTTGGGAAAGACCTCAGGAGGTCATCTACTCCCACCTTCTACTCAAAGCAGAGTCAGTAACTAATTCAGATCACATTTATCAGGGATTTGTCCTTTCAGCTATTGAATATTTTCAAGGATAGAAACTCCACAACCTCTCTGTGCCAGGGTTTCACTGTCATCATGAAGAAAAGCTTCCTTCTTACCTCAGGTCTGAATCTGTCCTCTTCTAGTTCATAACCACAGTCTCTCATAACCATAGTCTCTTGCTCTCTTGCTGTGCAACACTGTAAAGAGCCTAGCTCCACTTTCTCAGCAACATGAGAGAACAAGCCCCTGTTCCTCATCCTCTCCTCAAGTGTTCCTCCCTGACCAACTCCTTCTTGAGTTTATCAACATCCTTTCAGTAAGGCAGAAGCAAAACTGGACAATATTCCATACATGGTCTAATGAGTGCTGCCCAGGATGTTGTTATGCCTTCCTTGATGAGTAGAGTTTAGTTTACTGTGGGCAACGCACAGAGCAGGGTAGGATGGTTACAGTTATCAAGAGTTTTCAGGTTGAGCTGCTCAACCCAACAGGTGTGAAAAAGATGGGGAACTATCCACTGATACAGCAGGAATCTGTATTCTAAGAGTCTCCATGTTTTGGAAACTGGGCATGGTGACAGATTTCCAGTTTGGTTGTGAGACATACAGAACAGAGCATGTGTTACTCCAAATAAGGCATCAAAAATCAGCTTTTTTTTATTCTCAATAGGGCTGGCACCGAGTCCGGTTTCCAGACGGTTTTCTTGTTGCATGTTTCTGTTGCTTAGAGGAACACAGCAAAAGCAGAAGGGGAAGTGCTTCCCCACAAAGAAAGAAGGAATCAGAGAAACAGAAGTAAAAACATTAAGAATGAGTCAACAATTAGTAAGTTACGTCACCTTTCGTACCACTTTTCTCCACTAAGGAACCAGACATGGAAGCTCTCACTTTTATGCCAAACAATTCAGTGTTTGTGCTGCCTGTAGTAGCTTTGGCTGGCATTTTCCAGTCTTATTTACACAGTTAGATGCAAAGCAACCCATTCAAATGCTTTTTATTTATTAATAAATGTAGTGTTTGAAAGGACAGATGCTCTTGTTTACCATCCCCTCAGATATCAGTCAGTCTTCATATCATGCTCTACTAAGGTTATACAAAGTCTGACTTCTTTTGTTCTTTATCTGCTTTTGATATTTAATTATTCAAACTGCTCAATGACTGCATTAGGGTCTGGTTTAGTTGTTTCTATATTTGGAAACTTTCCTTACAGCTCACTGATTGCACATTCATTTATTAATCTAATTAAAAGCCAATGGGAAATTTCAGTTTAAGAATTTGAACACTGGAGTAGCTGTGGCTTCTAAAAGATGCCCAGCACAGCTGCAGGGCACATACCTAATACAGTGGGGACATGACAAAGTTGATCTAAAGGACACTCACCTTCAAGTCTGTGTAGGTGTTCCATTTATGTGTGGTATTAAAGCCCACTTAATACCGAGCAAAAGACATCTCAAATACAAGAGAGGATAATGTAAAATCAATAAACTGGAGCATACTATACAATCAAATGCCATTTGAAATCCAAGTTGCAGCACTACACACCATTGTAGTGCACAGCTCCAGTACACATGAGCGCTCGATTGCATGATCAGTTTTCACAGCGGCATCCTTAAAACAATTTCTCAAGCACCCTGTACAACTGGGGCCATAAATAATTATTTCATCTTATTTTCTAATTTTGTCTTTCAAAACAGCAGTTGGAGCCTTAAGAGAGACTACCAGGACACAGAAGGTCCAAATGGTCAATTTCTGTTCTTAACTCTGCAGAGTACTGAGTACTGCTGATGTCTACAATTCTCTACCTCTGCTGGGGAGAGGTAAAAGCTGTTTAGCAATTTAAAGGATCAAGTCCTATTAAATTAAAGAAATGTGAAAGACTTAATCAGAAAGGTTTATTTAATTGGGGAATTTTTTTTTTCTAACAGTAAGAGTTTTCCCTGCCATCGGATCTCATGCAACAGACTAGGTCATTCTTGTAGGGCTCTTTTACTGTTGTGGTCTTGAATCCAGGCCCTCTGAGACCAACAGTGCAAAGATACAGCCAGTTATAAAAAACATGCTTCCCAGGATTTCATCCTGCCTAAGGGCATCCATAGGAATCTGAGCCTGGGATTTTCGGCTGCTGCTGAGAAGCAGTAGCTCGGATATAGAGAAATTGGGGCAGGATGCACAATAGCCTCTAACTCTACTGCGCTTCTGGCCTTTGCCTCTTGACCTTCAACCCATCCTTATAATTTCTTCACTCTTTACCAACTTTTCTCTTTACCTTCCATCTTACTGATGCAGAATTCAAGATGATAAATAATAATACATAAGCATTGCAATCTTACTACTTTTTTGTGTCAACTACAACTTACTTGGCTTGAAGCAGAAATGCAGATTGTGGCAGGCAAAATGGAAACTACCTTTGCACAGACATAAGCAGTGTATGGAAAGAGGAGCACCTCTGTCCCTAATCCTGCAGAAGCTAAGGAACAAAGAAGCATTGCTGCCAGGTGCACTGGTAAAAAGGCAAATGAGTATTTGCAGCATAAGGACCCATGCAAGACAAGGGTCAGCAAGCAGAATTTTGAAGGGTAATTCAATTTTAACCCCTGGTCAGAGATTTGATAAAGGCACAGAAGGTACTTCAGGCTTGCCATTGTCTGGACTACAGCCACACAGACGCCAGTGTGTCAGTAAAACACCTGTTTCTCACGTGCCCTAGCAGAAGGCAGACACAAGCAGAGCCACATAGACACAGCAGAGCTCCAACCAGCTTTATCTCCTGGCCTGAGACCAGAAAGTGCCACAGACTCAAATAGAGCTAGGGAGGAAGTGTGGCTAAAATAATTTAATCTTTCCCATTATATTGTAGGGCCTATTGTACTTGTTTGTCTCATGGAAAGGGAGAGAGGAAAGAAATCTCCCCCAAACATCAGTATACAATCTTCTGTGGCCTGCAGTCACAAATCAGCGAATTCAGAGGCAGACCTGTCTCTGAGCAAGGCTACAGCTTATTTTTGTGCAGGTTATCATAGTGCGCACAGGATTTTTAAAGCACAATTATAGCCTCTGACAGCCTACCTAAAGGAGTGGAGTGATCACCATGGTAACACCTGCAGCACATGACAGTGAACACCTGATACCAATCAATCTTGAAAACATCTTTTTAAAGAAACAGCCTCCTAGAAAACTGCAGATGGAGATTTCTTTCTGAAACTATGAAGATGCTCTCTTATAACAAAAATTGAAGTTTTTACCTTACCATTTTTTCATCTGACTCTCCCTCCATGCAATCCTATCCTGTATAAGTTTATGAAAGTGATAAAAAATAAAAAAGGCAATGGTGCTGTGTTGAGAAGAGTAACAAACATTGAAGTACAGCTGGTATGTAAATGATACTTTGCATTTTTCCCCTAGAGCCTGAATTGTGGTTTCTGAGAATATAGCCATGCTCTGATTTCTAAAACAAAATAGAAATATGCCTACTGAAGTGCTCCCCCACCTTCCTAGGACCACAGATTTCCCTCAAATGTTTAAAAACCCCAGAAATGCCATCAGCTTCTTTCTCCCTTTTTGATTTCTAAATCTGCAATTCAATTTCATTGATCAGAGTTGTATTTCTTCGTGAGGGTACAAGAAAACATGTTAAAGGAAGTGATGTTTGCACTCGGTTTGGTACTGTGGGTTTCTGAAGCACATTCTGCCCTCCAGACACATCCAGCAGCCAAAGAGCAGATACAGTTGCTAAAGTCTTTGTGGGTTTTTTTTGGCAGGTTGACTTTTTTATTCAGCTCAGTTCCAGCCCAACAGCCTTTGGGCTCTCTGTGCTGTGACTGCTCTTCTGACTCTTTCAACAGTCTGACACCTCTTCTTACCCCAGTAAGGACAAATAATCACAGAAAATACCTCATGCACAAAGTTCAACAGCCTCAGCAGTATTTCCAACATAGTCTTGTTTAATTATATCTCAAGTTATTGCCACTTTCATTATTTGGAAGTCTGCTTCTTAATTTTCCTTTGAAAAAGACTTTCTTTTTCATATGGTTTCCATCTTTGTCATCTTCCATTTCCTCTACATTCACTTTTTCAAGTAATTCTGAGCTATAATCATCCATTCTGACAGTGCTTCTCCTTTACTGAGTAAGATTTCAGAACAGAAGACGCACTGAATCTGCAAATACCATTGACTGACAGAAGTTGGATATCCAACCGCTGTAGAAATGATAACAAATCTGCACAGAAACTCTTTGAGCATCCTGGAGATGCATGGGAAAACCACATGAGTCCAAGGAGGTAACAAGACATGCTTTCATAACCTCACTGAAGTCACTAGAACAGACCCCTCTCTGCCGTGCCCTCCTCACTGCTGAGCAACCACAGCAGATTATGTGCACAGGAACTGCTGCCACAGGTGGTTTGAGCTCATGTCTACACTGCACACAAAAGCCGATTAGGAAAATGCTTCCAAAACTTATTTCCAGAGTTCTGCTTATCTAACTGCTTAACTCATCAGATGGCCACTTAGAAAAATGATGTGACTATTGCTGTTCAAGAAGACTGCTATCAGGATTTTTCTGAGAAAGAAAGTGCAGTAACTGGGTGGGTATTTTATATATATTTGTCACTTTGAAATATTAAATTGTACTTGTTTAGCTCAGGTAGGTGAAAAAAATCCAGTTGTCTCCCATTTTAGTATAATATCGGCCTCTACCTACAGGTGTGTTTCAGGAGAAAAGCAAGGCATGTTGCTTTGATGCGAAAAAAATAAAGGGAATTTGATGATATGTAAAATTTGTGGCAGTTGTTCTCAGCCCTCGATATGTTATGCAAATAACTCCCAGCAGCTGTACCAGGTATTTATACTGTCTGTGATGTTCCACGAGTCAGCACTAGCTGTCACGCAGTCTTGTTATATATGTGGAAGTCCAGTTTTAAATCTGCTTTCATAGTGTGGAAGTTGCATTTATTCAGTGTGTCACACCATATACTGAGTCTCACAGTAAATGGCATTTCTGCTCAACAGGGCAACAGATTCCAGCAGTAGAAATATAAAGCGCCAAAATCAAAATGAAGATGTCCTTAACAGTGTACTGGGTTTTAATCTGTGGCAGGGCCCAATTATGATTTTCAACCTGCACATAATCAATGATAGAAGAGATCCATTAATTCCACTGATTTTGGCTGGGATCAGAAACCATACTTCAACTATGCCCAATATCTTTTGCAAAGGTAAGTGGCAAGGGAATATCAGGCAACTGCAAGAGAGTGGTTGAGAAAGCTCCTATGGCTTCCTGTGCTTTATCAGCCTATGAAACAGTACTTAAAACCTGCCCTTCCCAAATCCATGGTTTAAAGATAACAACACAATCCACACAGTGAAACAAATGCACACACAAATGCAGTCTTACCCTCGCTCTGGAAGAGCATTGTCGTCAATAACTAATTAACCACGCACTTCTGCCTGGAAGCTGAACCTTTTACTTGCCACAAAATGATGATTCATTTGTTTCCCATATCCATTTATAAATGAAGGGTCAGCACAAAAAATAGCAGTGAGGGTCAAAACTGCCATGAATATTTTCATTACCTGCTCTATCAGGTTTACATATGCTTTTGCTGACAGGAAGATCTGAAATCTTTCACCTCTATGCAGCCAACTCATCAGTGCTGTAGGAGCTGTCAGTACTGCAAGTTTTGAAATATATGCTAAACCAATGCTTTCTGATAAGGCTGCTACAATCCTTATGTATATGAACTTCAAATACCAGATTCCAGACAGCGGACATGGCATCTGCCTTTTAGGCTGGTGCTCATTTTTAGTGCTCCCTTACAAATACAATCTTTGTGTAGGCACATTTACACTGGGAGTCTTTTATCCCTTCATGATGTGCAGTAACAATAAAGAGTTATTTACACAAGTACAAACACAAACCCACTAGATTTAATGATATATTTTCCTTTTGCACTTGTGCAAGAAAGTAGTGAAAAAACAAAAAAATTTGATAAAAATTTGGCCCATAAAGAGAAAACAGGATCAGAACAGCAGACCTTTCCAGCAAAACAAGTCACACAGTCTGCCTTTCAAGTTTCCCTGTCAGATTCAGACTTCCATTCCTGGCACCTATGGTAAAAGGTTTTTTCCCCAGTCCAGTTACAATTTCTGAGCCTCAGTACTATCACTCAGACACATCTGATGTCTTTTTTTCTCCTCCTTTCAGTGTCTCAAAAAGCAAAAGGCAAAGATAAAGCCTGGATTCTCTGACAGGGTTTTTCTTCACACTGTGATTAATGAGGTTAATGTGCTTTATTGAATTTTCACTCGAAAACATCAAAAACCAACATATTCTGAAGCAGTGTGGAAGAAAGGCACAAATTCACCTCCTTGCTGCTGGCAGCATGGCCTTAAATTGCTTAAAAAGGCTCAAAAACATTTGGAGACAGACGGTCTCCACTACTCCTTGTATTTCCCTATGAAGTCCTTTAGACATAAACCATTAACCAAGCCAGGGACTAAGATTGGATTCAGCTGCACCAACACTCCAGTAGGAATTTAGAAATCAAGGGGGTCCTCTTAGCAACCCATGACTCATCGGGATCATCTCCCTTACCTTTTAGATCTTGATCACTTTTCATCCTTGCTCTCGACATAAATCTTCTAAAATTTGGTTCTAATCCAAGTTTGTTCCGTATGCTTTGTCTGTATAGCCAGTCATAGAATGAACCTTGCCACTGAATTTTGTCAAGATGTGCCTTCTCAAATTCAGATTAAACCAGATGCTGCTATTACCTTTGGCAGTGATTCCTTAAGTGACCTAAACCACTCATCTGTGACAGCCTCCTAAGAGACAATTAATGATAACTGTTGCCTCATTCTGCCTTCAGTTGAGTTTCCATCTGTGTTAGGAGCAGCCTCCTAAGTGCTAACCTCTGTTAAGGGGCATTTTATACCAGTTGTTAAAAGGCACAAGATTGCTGGCTGAACTCAGCTCCACTGCAGGGGAGGGACCAATCTTCAGCCTAAACACAAACTCTTCTCTTTCATGGTTCCTCCTTCCATCCCTGCAATTCCAACATCTTATAGGCTATAAGAGGCAAACTTGCTCTTTCTTCTGAAACACACAAATATGGTACCAATTTAACTGTGCATTGTTTAATTGTATTGATCTGGACCACTGTTTCCCCACTTCAGCGTGGTGCCCAATCTCTAGAGGCTCTGAAGTAAAAAAAAGGTGCCTACATTAAAGAAATAAAGATGTGATGTTAAGGTAGATTTAATACTTTATCCAAGTCACAGTTATGTCAGTGGGAACATTTCCAGGATCTCAAATGCAGGACAGGGGTCAAAGAGGGGGACTTTGTACAGGTTTGAACTAGCAGCAAGTAATTCTGCCTTCTGTGAAGCATCTTTGAAACCTGAGAGGATGCACAATGACTTAATCCTCCTCACACAGGCTCTGCTGAACATGAAGGATATTGGCAGGCAAGATTTCCACATCGTAAAACCATATTTGAGGAGCTTATCTTTCAAAAATGGATGGAACTTATCAATTTGCACATTTTTGCCATTCCCATCCACAGAGAGGGGTGGGCTCTACATCTGAACAGATACTGAAGGTCAATTCAATTTCTGAGCCCATGGTTGCAACTATTAAGCTAAACAAATTATGCCATAAGCATCATCTGCAGCGAAACATGTAAAAAAATGACATTTCAGGAGTTCTTTCATCAGGGTTAAAAAAAAATCTATAGCTCCTTGGTTGGTTATCTTATGCTTAAGCCAAATTTGCTTACAGTTGCAGTTCTTTCCTCTACCAGCAACTTGCATAAGGACATCCTCCTACTTTCAAAAGAAATTTCGCAGATGCAGAGAAAAAAACCCCAAACTTTCCATACACAGTGTTATTAATATTTATTGATAAGCATTTAAAACTCTAATCTGTTCTAATCTAATTCAGGAATGAGCAATAAATAAAGATTGTTTTGGGCAGCAGGAATTTTTTTTTTTAACAGAACTGTCTGTATTAATGAGGCTTAATTAAGTAACATTTCCTTAACAGTCCTGGCTGTAAGCACATACTGAATTGCTTATATGCAGAACTGCTGAGTGTCTGAACTTCTTATGTGGAATCTCTAAGAATTTAAGTTAAATGATAGAGTGTAAAAAGAATGTGCTGTAATTAGGCTTTAAGTATTAATTACACAAGTTCAGATGTTTTGTTAACATACATTTTCTTCAGATCTTCAGATACACTGAGTAACTGTTCTCCTCAACAGAGCAGAGTTCCTGTTTCTCCCAGAGTTGTAAATAGTTCCTGTTTCATTCTCTTCTTCTGGGACATCTCAACGTAAACCATTGGCATAATCAATAGATTGGTCATGTGAGGGGTGTTCAATGCACATACACCACTTCTCCCCTCACATGATGTATGTGTGCGCTGAGAGGCACAAGAGCAATGCTTTTGTCTTCAAAACTGCTCAGTCTGCAATGCCCTGGCAACATCTCTACATACCTGAAGTAGACAAGAAAACAACGGCAACAGCTGTGGTAAGGACAATGAGAGAATCTCACCAGCTTGCAGAGGGTGATGATGAGACAACAGTAACATCCAAAAGAGAGGTGAAATATGGCAGCAACGAGGCTTGGCTTTGGGAAGATTGTGCTATCATTCCAGATGTCCTGTCACTTGGCCAGATGTTTGTCAGAAAACAATATGCTGCAAATTCACACACCTCCACAGATTTATGGTTTGCTTTCCATTACACATCATCTTCATATTTCAAATATTCACAGAATTAAGAGGCAACAAATATCAACTGTTTGCAAGACAGAACCTGCTTGATGTCAGGAAAGTGGTTTCACGGAGCAATTTCTGGATATCTGTAGCAAATCTACCCTGGATTTGAAACTGCATTCAATCTGAAGAATTGAGTGGGAGGCTCAGGAGGTAATCTATAATGTTGAGGAGGTAATAAAAACCCGAAGGAAGAAAAATCTATCAAAAGCTATTAAACAGAAAAATATTATGTCTTACTCAAATAACCCATGAGCTGCTGAGCACAGAGACTATACAGCAGAAAGCACCTTCATGTGTTCATAGTGTTTTCCCTTATTTTTGACCTCTCAGCAACAAGACACTCACACTAAATACCCATTGGGTAGGAAACAGTTCAACTGTTCCCAGCTGCTCTGGACAGAAGTATAGAAACAAAAACTCCCCAAAAGAAATCCCCATTATGTCAGTTCTTAGCAAAACTTCCTTTCCATACCAAAAAAAGTCCAAGTCATTTACTCAACATTGGTTTAAGAAAATATATTCCTTTCTGTGAAAAGGCAGAACACCAAGTTTCTAACAAAAAGAAGACTACAAAAAAATTTTTTTTACAACCTCCAGAACTGGTGTGTAAGGTAACCTCCAATTAGCCCCACAACAATCTCCTGCAGAGAGGAAGGACTATCCTCTCCTATGTCAAGAAGTCTACTGTGTCTGTTGATTTTCAAGAGGCAGAAAGCAAAATCTGAAAGTGGAAAATTACAAAGGTATTTTGTGCTAATAAGCCATCAGCTTTCTGATGAAAATGGGAAAGGATCTTATTAACTTCAAAGAAGCGTTAGACAATGAAAAAGCACTCTAAAGACTGAAAGAGTTCAATCAGAAAAGAATCTAAGATTATCAGTTTTATCTTCCTATTGAAATTGTGTTACCCCTTCACTTGGGCTAAACTCTGCTTGAATGGTAAAATGGAAAGTTTCACAGTGAACAAAGACATGAAGAATACATAGTTTTTTCTATACTGATAATTCCATAAACCCAGCAACACTGGGCTGGTGACTGCAGAGGCAGCGCTGCAGTGCTGCCCTTCTGAAAGGGCATCAACACAAGCAACCAAACCCTTTAGCAGTACCCTTAAAAGCAAGGTGATGATGAGGAAATTTAAAAGTCAAATGTCCTAAAGAATGAGCACCTTCTTTCCTGTCTACAGAGACATCTCCAGTAACATCTCTGACATTGGGCAGTCAAAAGCAGGAGACAATGACAATTTATGCGATGCCTCTACCATTAATAAAGCCATCAGCATAGATGTGAAGGCTGAAGTCAGCAGCTCCAAAACTAAATCCCTCTTTAAAACCTATGACAAAAAGGAAAAGAGGTCAGAAGCCCAGAGAGACCCCAGCTGCAGGATGTGGTCACTTGCCAATGTTTAACTAAAGCAATCTGCTCTCACATGGGGGTTCTCTTAGGGCTGAATGGCATTTGGAGGTGAGGGGAAGGCAGTCCCAGGGAAGACAATGAATCATATCTGATCCCTAAAGAGATGCAGAGGGACAGCAGAAGTGCAAAAGTGGTTTCTTAAGTCTTTATTCTTGCTTTGTGCAGGCCAGACACAACTGCAGCCTATGAAGTTCCCTAGCACTCCCTAGAACAACAGCATCTCTGCAAAGAGCAGAGAAGAAAAGCAGGAATCATTAAACCCCAGCCCTAACCTCTGCATATGCAATTATGGCTTCATTCAATAAACAGGATTTTTACAAGTGCTTTGCAATCCTCCCTGCAAGATTCCTTGCTGCTATCAGTAGGGGAATGCAATTTTACATGTCATGAAAACATGGTATTTACAGCTGCACGTAGCAAATAACAACAGTAAGATGCTGATATCAGATAACTGGTATTAATAGCAGAACAATTAGCCTGAAGCCCAGATTAAAAGCCTCAAGAGAAGTGTCTTCAAACACTGCTTCCCTCTCTAACTTCAGGTCACACTGTCCTGCCTTGCCCTCACGCAGTGTCCTGCACGAGAACACCCGTGTCTGTCAGCACAAGGGTACCCATCAGACAGGCCCTGTAACTGCATTTGCCAATGCTTCTTTTGACCTCACAGGCTGTGACTGACCATGTGATATCCCACTTCTGGTGTCACAGAGATCAAACCTGAAATAAAACAATGGAAGAAAGCCTTGGCACGTGGGGTATCACATGGATGAGAACTGAAGGTCACCTGCAGACTCAGTGTGCTGTGACACCAAACCTCAGGCAGTGCGGTGGTGGTGTTGCTCTTCTCTCTGCTGTGTATGTATGTCACTGAAATGGTGGGAGACCACCTGTGCAGCTTTTAGTAGCCTGTGAGTGAACATAGTTCTGATATTAATTCACCGGGTATTTTTCCTAGCCAATCTCTGTCAGATATGCACAGCAAAAACATTCCCTCTGCTCATTCCAGGAGTGAATTCTTCCCTTCACCTATGCTGAGGAAAAGGATGAATGCTTATTCTGAACACAGATCACATGTCAATGCTCTATATAAGCACATGGTCAGGCCACACATCAATTAACCACACAGCTTCACAGCAACAAGCTGGCAGACCTATAGATTTTTTATTTGCCCTTGGTATGGAGGACATCTGAAAAAAAAAGCCAAGCCAGTGTACCACTGTGCTGCAGAGATCCCTCTGAGAGGCTACTGTAGCCAGGCATGATTTGTAACAGATGTTCTGATGCATATCAGAAGCCAAATTCACCCTAATTTACCTTCAACTTCCACAAGGCAGAGAGGTACCAACACAAAACTCTACTCTTCAAGTCCTGAGTGATCCATTCCTCAGGTCTTGATGAGTTGTGGGTCTAAGCTGGCTTAAAATACCCTATGAGGCAGGAAACTGTTCTTCCAATAGCTGTTAAACAGCTCTTCTAAGGATGCACTGTTTCCAAACAAATGCATAAAACCCCCTTGAAACAGAAATAGGGCAGGATACATCTCACAGAGAGGAAGAGACACACGGCATAGGGCCTTAAGATACCCTGTATTCAGCCAAGTTCCTTTCAGAGTTTTATCCAATATAATAAAAATATTCGTGCATAGCAATTCAAGCATGTCCATTCCCACTGAAGGATGTGCAGGCTCTACAGTCAAATTGTCATACAGCGCTCTGAGTTTTTTCTGTTTGTCCTTAGTAATGTTTTGCTTCTCCAAAGAATCTTCAGGGCAGCAAGAAGGAGAGGAGACACCAGGTATTTAGCAGAACTGTCTGTTAGTAGCACAAAAGCTACTCTGCCCCAATTAACACCAGTCAGGGGTTTGTGCCTAACCCTCTTCCTACCACATGCTCTTAGGATCTATCAGTTAACCAGTCCTACAGCATCCTCTCACTTTCATGGTCACTGAGTTTCATGAGCTAATACTTGTCTCTTTAGAGATATGTGCTTTGATCACACCTGGGAACCGATTGTCAAAATACTCGATATTTATAGGAAAATTGTATCTGCGTGAAGAAAAAGGAAGCAACTTCTACAAATAAACTACTCTCCTGAAATTTTGATCTTTCAGCTACAGAACTGAACGCTGAAAAACAGGCATCAGGTATCACAAACTGACACAGATAAAATAACTTAGTCAAAAAAGAGCAAGCTGCAGGTACGCACTAAGTGAAGTGGCAATTTTATCTGAAATTGTAAGCGACTATAAAAGAAAAATCAAAGTCAGGATTTACTAATAGTCTTTCTGAGATTTCATGCAACAAGAAAATGTGCTGAACCTACATATCCAGAAAAGCTGTATTTAGAAGAGGTGGTTGCAGATTGCTAACAAAGTGACCCAAAATAGTTGAATGGACCTGGAGTCAGAGGCTGTAGGGAAGAACAAATTGAGTGAAAAAACATTGCCCAGGGTGTGCAGTGTCAGAACTCTTGCTTTGTGCAGCATGCCAGTACATGTTTCTGGGATCATAAACATTTCACAATGAATTTCTATTATCACATGGTAGGCACAGCTAAATCCAGGGCACATCACTCATTTGCCTCACTGGAGGACCCGAACAGCTCAGTCTTTCAAGAAGCCTCCCTGGTGACACAGTTGTCTATTCTGTGCTTTGAGGGCTTCATCTCACAACTTAGAAGGCAATGTTCTCCCATTTTAGCAGGGACAAACTGGAGATCCATGAGAAAAGCTGCTCATACCTCAAAGATCCCCAAAGGAAGGACGGCCTCCAGCCACAGAACACTGCCAATGCAGGATGCCCCACAACCATCCATGTCACCAAACCACATGGTGGAGGGGATCTTTCAGGTGCCACAGCCTAGACTGTGGCACAAAACAACTCTGACAGCAAGATGTGGCTCATCATCAGGCTGAAGAAAAGTATGAAGATGAGCAGAAATTCTGGCCACAGATAGCCACAAATCTACCAAGCTGAGGTGGAGGTGTGAGGCCAAAGCCAGTGGTGTTTATATCCTTGGATAAGGTGGCACTTGCTATGCTTCCTGGAGGTACCGTGAGCCCACACATCTAGGCTTTGTTAAAGCTCATTCTGGATTAACTGGATAGCTGCCCTCACCACTCAGTCCCAGGGGTAAAAAAAAAACCAGAATGGAAAAAAAATCAGGGTTACATAGTAAAAATGCTTCTTCAAGATCAAGTTATGAAAAATAAGAACAGCTTAAATGAATTTCTAAATTAGAAGTAATCAATTTGGTAGTGTAATAGAAAAGCTCTTTTGATCTGTTTAGCTTTTTTGTTTCTTGGTTGTTTTTTATTAATTTTGAACCATCCATCCCTCTAAAGCTCTGAACAATTCCTGCATTATCTCAGTAGGCACTGCTGATTCAAAGCAAGGATTAGCCACAAATCTGTGCCACCTCAGAGCCATTAAAACAGCAAGCTGGTGGATGGGAAAAGGGCATATGCATCTGATAACTAAGATGACCTTTCCTACAATACTCGTGTTTGATTACCAGTATCTTTTCTGGATATACAGTTTCAGCAGTACACTGTATCATCCCAGTTCTTCCTGAATCGTGGAGACAAAAATAAGACAATCTTTACCCCACCACAACAGTGCTGCTTATGCAGTGCAAAATCATGCAAAATCACTGAAACAATTTTATTCTTCAGAATAATGAAGATGCTTTAATAAATCCTATTAAAACCAAGCATCAGTACCAACCCCAGCATTAAATTGTTGAATATGGAGCAGTTTTCCTATGGGAAATTAATGACCAAAGGAAATATTCTAGCCTTGGTATTTTTATAGCATCCATTAATTTTTAAATGGAGGATGGAGCTACCCAAGATTCAAAATGGTATTCAAAATGTCCTCTACCTTGAAGGAGAAAAGTAATCTGCATTGGAATACTGCACCACAGGCCTCAAAAGATGTGACGGCACTTGGGTGCAACTGCTGTTGCCGAAGTACAATCATTTAGTCAGGCACCATTCTCCTCAACAGACATCCTGCCCGTTTTGGTTATGAAACAAAATCATCCTGACCTTTAATCTCACTCCTCCGCTCAGTAGCATTGATGCCCATTGTCTAAGGGTACAGACAGGGGTCCTCAAGCCCTCTGCATCCACCACAGACCTTGTTCCCTGAGCTCTCCCTGCTCGGTCACCTCAGCTCTGCCCCTCTCTCCCACTCGTGGCTGCTTCCAAGTAAACATCCTGTAAACACCCAAGACAAGAAGCACAGACAGCTCAGGAGCTATTTACTAGTGACTAGTAAATAGCTCCTGAATAAAATAGCTATTTACAAGTGCAGCATGACCTGAGGAAAATAAAATAAAATAAAATAAAATAAAATAAAATAAAATAAAATAAAATAAAATAAAATAAAATAAAATAAAATAAAATAAAATAAAATAATTAACTGTTATTTCTGTTCCTCTAATTTAGAAAATGAGGGCACAATTTTCTCCAGAAAGCAGATGCCACAGAATTATTAGTCAGTGTTTCCTGCTATTTTGTTCACAGTTTAAACATTCAAATTGGAGTTGCAATAAGTGTTTGTTGAATGTTTACCACAGTTAAGCTCTATTTTTCTCTAGAGAAGTATAATTTCAGATGTTACAGTTCACCAACAAATTCTCAATGTCATATTTGTTCAGAGTGGCACTTCTCCTAGGATCTACAACTCCAGAGCTACACTGAAACATAATTAACATATAACACATCACTGCAGGTCCTCTGCATCTTCCACTTGCAAACAAACTGGTGCTAAACTCTGTCATATCCCAGCAGCACTCTCTTCTCAGCTTTCCTTCCTCCTCACCTCAGCTTCCCTTCCTCCTCACCCTCCCCCTCTAAATTCAGAGATAGAGATCTACAGAAAACATGCCAAGATACTTTCTGAAGAGATGCAAAAAGGAGAACAACATTGTGTATTTTCCTCACCCAAAATAAGCTTATGTGCCTTTTATACAGTCCATACGCTTATTTTCTTAACAATTTTTGAAATTCCCGTACTGATACCAGACATGAACAAGCCATAATATTCCTTCTTCAGTTTGAGGGCTATTACCCCCTGAGGATTTCGCTCCTCTGAACATTTCCAGAACATCTCCAGCCTCTCCCAAGTTCAGCAGTGGCTGTGCTGGCACTGTGCAAACACATCTTGCAACACCACTGAGCTGTTTTTAGCTCCCATGCTGCCTGAGGCTGAGCATCTTCCCCCTCATCACATCCCATTTAGTGATGAGCCATCTATCCTCATGCTTCTGAATGCTACATTCTCTCTTAGGAGATGGAGCCTTAAAAAGACACCCTCCAACAAAAGAGCATGTCTCTATATGTCCTGCTGTCGAGGCCTTTGCCCCAAAACCAGAACGAGGTCTCACCCTGCCCCTCTTTTTGCTCAGTTGTATAAATAGACTGGTGTGACGGTGTTCGCAGGTATGAGGGAAGAGACGAGGATCTGACTCCATGTTTCAGAAGGCTTGATTTATTATTTTAGATACATATTATACTAAAACTATACTAAAAGAATAGAAGAAAGGATTTCATCAGAAGGCTAGCTAAGAATAGAAAAAGAAAGAATGATAACAAAAGCTTGTTTCTTGGACAGAGAGTCTGAGCCAGCTGACTGTGATTGGCCATTAATTAGAAACAACCACAGGAGACCAATCACAGATCCACCTGTTGCATTCCACAGCAGCAGACAGCCATTGTTTACATTTTGTTCCTGAGGCCTCTCAGCTTCTCTGGAGAAAAAAACCTAAGGAAAGAATTTTTCAGAAAATATCATGGCTACAGACTGGACCTGCTGTCTTGCTGGAGCAGCTCAGACTGGCACAGAAGGAGTGAAGCCAGATGCCCCTGCCAGCTCCTGGTAAGGCATCTGAACAAATATCCCCATTTTGGGAGCAGCTTAACTTCAGATAGTAATTACGTTCCACTTTTGAGGGGCTCCTGCTTTTCTAAGCCTGAAGGCTGGACTGCCTCCCCTGCCACAGCCCCAGCCAAGGGATCTGCTGCCATCCACACATCAAATGTGACTCCTGTCAGATGTCAGCTCAGGCTGCTTCTCAGCCTCGCTTCTCCTCCCCCATGGAACACTGACACTGGGAAGTCTTAACAAGGAAACTGAGATTACGGGAGACATCCTTTGCCCCAGAGACAGCACTGCCGGCTGTTATCTCTGCTCTCCAGTTCTCAGGAATAGAGCAGTAACAAATGCACTCAATCCTACACTGAAAGGAAGCCATACAGAAAGGCCTGGGCTGGAAATCCCAGCTTTTTTGATGGCTTTAATCAAATGCAACAGCACTGGGAGGAGAGGTGAGAGTGAGCATGTGGTGAGAGTGGGGAGGTAGTGAGCCATTCAAATTAAAATTGATTTTTTAAATTTGCTTTGATTCACCTCTAATCTTACATGCTTTTTCCTAAATTCTGAAAAGGTACAGAAATGAGGCCAAGATACAGAAAAAAAAAATTTACCATTCCCTCTCAAAATATATACCTAGAAAAAAATGCATAGTTAATATTTCTAGTAAGGAATAATCAAGCCATTAAGCCACAAAAAGCTTCATAAAAAAAAAAAAAAAGGTGTATCTCTAAATCTCATCTTTCAGTTCTTCCAGAGTATTTATTTAATTTTAAGCAATAGAATTTCAGGTTCTAGGTTTTACAAAAATCTAAAGAACAAGCAACTTTTAAAATCATTAAAGTGTGAAGTTTTAATTGACTTTTTTGGTTGTCAGAATCATGAGGTGGGTATCACTTCATGTGGATGTGCAAAATTGATCAGCTGGATAAATTTGCTCAGCTTTCTTCTATGTTCAGTAGACCACCAACTGCTACTAAAGAGGCCTCCAGCTTTCTTCCTTCTCCCTTTATATGAAAAAATTTACCTCTCTACAATGGCTGGATTGTTAACCAGTCACTTAATTAACACAATGACTATACAGCTGAATGTCTCATTACATCCCTTCAAGATAACTAAGTTTCTGTAACAACATTCAATTTCCATGCTAAAATGTGTGAATTATTATAGTTGACTCAACCCAAGAAATTGCATCTCCTCAAATGAGATTACAGCAAGTAGGTTTCCATTTGTAATTATTTTAATACTCAGTAAAGCAAAATGAATCAGCATAACAATATTAGTATCAAAATAATCTTAATTTTTTTTTTTTTTGCTTAAAAACTTGCTAGAATAGAACACACTGAGTCTCTTGGGAAATCTGTTCAAGAAACACATCCAATTTATTCTGTTTTACTTTGGAGTGTTACTTCCAGCTACCTGTAACTAACGAGAATCCAGAAGGAGAGAATGCACATAAAAGTGAGTTACTCATTAATAAAAGGAACTGCATGGACAGCATGTACTCTCTCTTCAAACTGTAAATAATAAAACTACCAATTCAGAACAGAAAAAGCCAGCATTGCCTTTTCAGTGATGCTTTCTCCTAAAAGCATCATGCCTTATGATAAACACCTTCTATGTTCAAGTGGAGACCTTCCAATCACATCAATGATAGGTTGTTTCCATTAGAAATTGGCTGAGAATTACTTTTATTCAATTTAATTCCTTCCACAATTCTAGCTTTTCCAGCAAACAAATACAAGTTCAAGGGGAAAGAAAACAAATATTCCTCCAACTCTCACACACTCATCTTTTTAAGCTTTTTTAAGCTCTCTGAGGTAAACAGCAAGCACTTTTAGTGACAGCTTCTGAGTAATGATGGGGAAAAGAGGGGAAGTGGTTGAAAGCACCACTGGCTTCTTAATGCCAACTCTTTTATGTTACTCAGGGAACACATGTTCAATCACTCCTTATAAAACAGCTTTGACAACATGGAGAGGAGCTTTTTGCTTGATGTTTGCTTAAATGAAACTCCATCTATTGTAGAAGCAATTGCTTATAGTTTACTTTTTGGCGTGGTTCTTTAGTATTTTCTTGTTAAACAGAAGCAACTCACAGTCTTAATAATAGATTAGTCAGTGGCTGTCTTCTCTGGAGCCTTTGTTACCGAGAGGCTTCACTGCAATCCAGCTCTTCTGGGAAGAAATTTAGAGAAAATATCAGAAGGGTGGTAACAACAGAATTTCTAACATCTGACCTTTTCAAGAAGAAAAACAAGTGAGACACATTAGAAGACCCCATCCCCCCTTAGGCACCTTTATTTTAAAGTCACACCATTGCATATGATGCCTGCTCCCAAGAAAGCAATAGGCTCAGTGTTTCATTTCTGAACACAGAACATAACTACCACATTAAAGCTTTAGCAAAACATGTTTACAGAAGTCCCTGCATTTTTATTATACTGTACTGTGCCTTGGAGAAAGCTTTTCTAAAGTGAACAAAGGCTGCAGCAGACTTAATTAGACTTGAAGCCTGAAATAGATCACGTCGTACACTTAGAAATTGTTTTACAACACTGAATTTAACCATATCTAAGGCAGACTGTATTAGCAAGATATTTTAAGGCAGGGACTGCAAACCACTATGCTGTTGTTAGCATCTGTTATTTCTTATTAAAGGTACCATCAACCAGCCTTCTTTTAGTCTGTTAAATAAGGTTCCTCTTCCCTGTTATGTTTTTCATGCATAGATGGTTAACAAAGGCTTCAGAGCAACTTTTCAGAGGCTCAGCTTTGAGGTTGGAATGACAAGGGTCACGGGACAACTCTGAACAAGGCTCAGGAGTCTCTGGTCCAGCACCAAGGTCAGATGAGACTGTGCTCCCTTGGGGCTGGAACTCCCCAGAGCAGACCTGGCACAACCACTGTGGGCAGCCCACACCTCTGCCTCCTTGGATTCTTTCCCTTGTGCACCATCTGAACCTCTCTGGCTTCCTCCTCCCTCCCCGTGGTACCAGGGGCTGCTGTCAGCACCTCCAGAGCCATCTTCTTCCAGACTGAGCCAGCCCATCCCTAAGCCTTTCCTCATGGGGCAGCTGCTCCAGCGATGACCATCATGCTTTTGATACTCTAGAAAATGGCTCCTTCCCTGGAGGAGAGTGCATCCTGTTTTGCAAGGAAACAGGAGAGGTGAACTACACCGACACACTTCACAACATCATCTGACTCCCTGTGTCCAGGGAACCACAATCCTGTGTCAAAGCCTGGCTCTGCTACAGGCAGGGTAGCAGCTCAATCAGTGTCTTCCCATCATAAGTCGTCTCTGTGGCAGCATCCCATCCATCCTCTGGAAGAAATGGCAACAACTGCAGACCTCTTCCCTGCTCCTCAGTTTCCTTTTTTTTTCCAGAGCAGCATATAAAGCCAATCCTCAAACTTTCTATTCATACAAACAGCAGAAAAACTTCAGCACTCCCACTGTACTGCAGACTAAAATCAAGATGAAGTGTCATATGATTGCTTAACACTTTTTGTGTCATCTGCCAAAGCAAACAATGCTATTCACAACTGGCTAAGACCTGAGAAATACGTATACTTCAAACAAACCATATCCTTCTACTTGGTACTATGGGGAAACTCTAGTTCAAACACTATTTTCAGAACTGCTTGTCCACTCAGAGACAGAATTTCTAGGCATCATCTTCCCATCTTCTGCTTCCTTTAGTCCTCTTACCCAACCAAACCTCATCCACAAGAGATGGAAGAGACACAAGATATACTTCCAGGACAAATCTTACCAACACTATTTAATGGTGCTAATTAAGGACTTAATTAAGGACTATAAAATCCACCTTTGTAGATAGAAATTGCTTATGAACAAAGCATACCGTGTATTGCCCAGGAACTAAAGCTATTTTTGATGAGGAAGAGGAAGGGTACAAAATCATCTCAATGACAATCTCTTTGTCATTACTCAGTGAAATACCACAGAGCACTTTCATCAGTTAGTATGAAATATTTAAGAGCTGCCAATGCTTCTGCATCTGTCTGAGCAAGACCAAGGTACCTTGTAATGAAGAAGACATAAAATATCGATGGGTCAGGCGCTCAGCTAAAGGATACAAATGACGCAAGATTCCAAGGTAGGCAAAACAAAATTTAAAAGGGATGTTGAGCCTGAGCAAAGGGCAGTACTTTATACAGACAGAACACCAAGTTGTGTGGTGTTGAACACTGCAGATCTTCCAAGGGCATTTCAATTCCAAAGCTGCATTAATAATCACAGTTCCAGGTTGCTCAGGAGCCTATAGACAAACTTCCAGATTTCCAACAGAATGTTGTGGATTGGTAATTGAAAAAGGCTAAAATAAAAGGCTACCCATTTTTCCATGGGGGCTGGAAAGCAGTACAAATTATTCCCTCTGTTCTGCCTCAGCAGGTGCTCAGAATGGCAAACATAAACATCACTGTGTACTGTAAACCCAGTTCACCTTCCTCTGTTGGAAGGAATATGTGGACAGGATGGGGAAAGACAACAGAGACAGCTTTGCTATTATTATATATGTAGTAAATACAGCTTAATCTGTAGATTAAAAGAAGAAGCAGCAAAGAGAAAAAAGCAAGTGCTCCCTGATCTGCAACTGTTCTTCTGGGATCTTCCTAGGGACACAGAAAATGGAATATTTTTCATTCAGAGCTGCATCCTTGCAGCACAGCCCAGCATAGAAACTGCCCCTACCACTGGTTTAAGCATGGAAAGATGTGTGCCACATACCAAAGCAAAGACACGCACAAAACCTCTATATATATTTAGTGCTTTTTGTGTTCTGGGAAGCCAGCTGAAATCCTCCTGTCAAAGTGCTTCAGCCTGGGTGCACCTGGCCAGAGCTCCACATCCCAAGGCTGCTCAAGGTCTGTCTCCCCACATGTAGTGCAAACCTGACTGTGGTAAAAATCATCACCTCCCTTTGCTGGCTGGTTTTTTTTGGCTGCAGTCAGACACGCTGCCTCAGCCACAGCTAAACCATGCAAAGGACTCCTGCTGCCAGCCCATCCCAGCCCTCCCCTTGGTCTCTGGGCCCAGGCCACACTCCCTCTGTGCAAGATGTCACTGCCCTTCTCGGCCCTGCCGAGGTAAGGGCACAAGTTTGCACATCCTACCCAATCTTTCCCCACAGCACAAGTTAAACACTTCCACTGGCAGGGTTTCCAGATCCATCCCTTGGATGCATCTGAAGTGAAGCAGACTGGGTAGCACCTACATACGACTACATCCCACGTTTCTGGGAGCGATGCAACCACTGGTGAGAAACTGCTGTGGGAGTTGTCTCTGACACCAGCTGGGAGGCACCGAGCCCAGGCTGTGGGGTGGCAGCTACCTGGAGCACAGGGAGAGCTGTGTGGGGCTGCCAGGTCAGGTACTTGCAGCAGGGAAGGACGTTTGGCCAAGTGCAAGGGGATGTGGCAGGGCAAGACCCCATATAAGTGTTTGTGCTTGTTCCCAGAAAAAAAGACATCACGGTGCACCTTGTCCTTCCTCTTGGTAATACCTAACGAGAATAAAGTCAAATGGAATTGCTATACAAACATGGTGGTGTTGTCTTTAGTGGGGAATGAAGGCTTTAATGTATACAAATTAATGTAAAAGATATAGAGGAGAGCTTTGTGCAACGTAAATACAGAAAAATATTTTCAAAGAAATCAACATTATCCAGTGAGCACTTTATTAAATTAATTTCACTTATATATGCACATTCAGAGAGCAAGGCCAGTTGATACAATTTCTAAAACAGGAAAAAAGCTAGCATACCAACTTAATACACTATTAAATCTTTCTAAAGAAAAAAAAATTAAAATTAAAAAAAAAATCAACCAAACCAGACCACCTTGAAAAAACCTACCCACAGTAATTTTATGAGGGAGATAATAAAAGAGAAAAGATACACAACTATTGTCATGCTATTAAATGTTGGCAAGACAAGAAAGGAGAAAATGGGCAATTACCCATAAACACAGCTCCTCAGTTGTGTAACAAAACAAATAATCAGAACAAAAAAACACCACTTAAAAGTCAATAAAAGCACATGTATTCATGAATGTCTTGCTAGATAAACTCACAACACCTTTTCATATTTCTCCTCCATTATCCTTCTCATGAAGCAGGGAGAGTGTTACAGCATCCCGCTGTGCATAAAAAGCAGGAGAGGACGTTCAGATGCAGCCTTAACCAGAAGAAAAAGCAGTGGCAGTAGGAAGCAAATTAAAGTCTAATCAAAAACTTCTAAGCAATTGAGAGAAACTGATTGTGGAAGAAGCTAGGTTTTATTGTGACCACAGTAATCAAGTGTTTGCACTGAGTCAAGAAAACAAAGAAAATTACTGCACCGCTGGCTATCAAGCCTGTATCAAGAAGTATTAAATTATGGACAAGGAAAGCAAAACATCAGCTTATGAAGTCGTGGAATGACAGTGTTTGTATTCATATCTCATTATCAGAAACATCTCAGACCTATTGAGCTTATTTTGAGAGGACTATGGAGGAAAAAAGGCCCAATCAAAACTTCCACAACTGTGCACTCCCATGAAGCAAAGAAATTCAAAAATATAATCACCAAGCCTTGAGCAGCAGAAGTTATAAAGCTCAGCATCCTATGAAGCACCCACACAAATTTTCTGATGTCTATTAGGCTGAATGCTTTCTACAGCGCTTCCTTCAATGGGGGCATCAACCTCATCTCCCTGGCCACCAGAAGCCTTGAGGTTTGTAAAATTTCATCACTTTGAAATCTCTGCCCTTCTGCTTATATTGGCAGAAATTAATCCCCAAGGGTAAACAAAATACACCAAGGCAATGAGGGGAGCTATCAGTCAGACAGCATTATTATTGTTTCAGCTTCATCTCCTTAGGAAACCAGGCTGAAATTAATATAGTCAGGGCAGAAGGGAAGAAATAACAAACATAAATCTAAAATGATAAAAACTTCTAAAACAAGAATTTTTAAAGTCAAGTACAGAAGACATTATTTCACATGAGGAAAGCCAGATTTGGGAGCTTTTCACAAACAGATCACCATTTCTGACTTTCTAGGATTTCTGCTAAGCCACACTCTTAGGCTGCAATGAAAATCTGGATGATCCCCTTGTAAAAATGCAAATGCCAGAATCTTAATCCATTCTAACACAGATGTTTGACTGTCTAAATACTTCTACCAGACAAGATCACTTGGATTTATTTTTGTAATTCTCTCCTTTCAGTGGTGGGGGTGATCTCATGGGCCACTGAGTGGCCAGTCTGGACGCCACAGAATGCAAAAAATCAATCCAAAATCCTGAACTGTTCCACTGCTCACAAAACTATTTGAGAGAACGAGGTGCACCCCAGGGAGAAGCTGCAATGCAGAGGCTCTTTGGATACCGAGTGAAGAGAGCACATCAATTTCCCTCACTTTCGCCCCAAAGCCAGTCAAGAGGAAGCCACGCCCAGAGAACTGAGTGTGGTCCTGAGGCATCTTCACCACGAGGAGAAATCAACAAAGTACAGCAAAAAGGCCAGCAGGAGTTCAGGGAGCATATGATCTTGAGCTGGTGGCGATAACTATACAAATGATTCCTCACAGATTGTCCACCCCAGGTTTTAGAAACTGAAGAAACAGTTACATTCTGAAAGGCTCATTAAAAACCCTCATCAGTATACTAACATATATTGTTATATGTTAGTATATATTAGTTAGTATATAAAAAATATTGTTAACAGGAAGTCAGTGAATGGACACAAGGGAACAGTTTTGCACTTTCAGACAGATTAACAATATGACCTGACTTTATCTGCATTTCATGACTTGCATCAATATTTTTTTACATTTGTCATGAATTTCAAGTTCATGCATATTTTTATAGCATACTGATGTGTTATGCTGTTTTGCCTTAATTTGTAACTGTCATGACACATCTAATTTAAATTTTTAAAAAATGAAAAAAGAAAAGATACTGGTCTCTGTTCCCACAGGATGTATTACAAAACCAAAGTACAGAACTAAACCTTCACTCTAATAGTACACTAAAGTATGTGCTTTTAGAAGTTATGTGAGTACTCATAGTTAAGTTTCAAATTATCTCACTTATATTTGTAAGTATTTGCTATCAACCACAATGTTATATTTCAAAACCATCCTGGCATGCACATTCAAGTTCAAAACTTAAAAGAGAATATTATAAGTTAAAACAAGAAGCTCAATAACTCAGACCATTCTCATCCCCATGACTTCTTCAGTCAGAAAAGATAAACAAAGTGTTATTGTCTTCCCTTCAGCTGTTTTTAAGGTCCCTGTTGTGATCAATTTTTTATCAATATTTTTTTTTCTAAATACAGAAGGTGATGAAGTTATACTGTGTAAGTCAATATGACCTGTGTATTTCTACATTAACCAATCCTAACCACAATGCCCCCAAAGGTAATTTTATCCATTGCTTCAGGAAATTTTAAAACTCTTTTATTTCTCTCTTTGCTAAAAACACTTGCCTGCTCTGCAGAGTCCAAAAATAACTTCAACAACTGCTAAGAAGCATCATTTATAACTGGATTAAGAAACAATTCTCTTACGGTCAACTTCTGTGGCAATCAGAAAGAAAAATAAATTCCTGCCTTGCATATGATCTAAATACAGGACATTCCTTGCAAACACAGAAAACTGAAAGTCAGTGATGTATTTTAACTGGTCTTCTAGGAATATATTTTGCATCCACAAACTACATGTCAGTTGTTCATTATCGTGTCCGTGCAACTTAAATTATGGACTTCATGCACAACGTTATGTTTCAAATGTGTGTTCTAATATACCTAAGCAGTAAATTACTCTCTAGCGTTCGTGTTGTCACCACTGATTAATTTGACCATATAAATATAATTTCAAGAAGGAGACGTGCCTAAAAATCGCACCTGGCGCACTTATGATTGCTTTTCTGCCGGAGAAAAAGTAATTTCAGTTTTCTTCCCGATTAGAGGCAAACTATGTATGACACCGATTAGCGGCTTCCCCGAAAGGTTAATAATACCTGGCGCAAAGGAACATTAAGCCGGGTCAGTCCGGAAGCATCCAGGGCAGGGAGGCACGGACAGATCGCCAGTGACCTATCCCGAAGAACGCCTGGGACCAGGTGGTCGGACACGGGACATCATATCCCCAGGACCAGCCTCCCCAGCAGCTTCACGGCTCCTCGCCCGCCCTCTTCTCCAAACTTCTCCCCGTTCCCTTCGATGCCCGAAGGGCTGCCCAGGGCCGGGAGGGACGCGCTCGGTACCTGGGCACTCTGCGTCGCCGGGAACGCTCCGGTTTGCGGGCGGCCCCTCCCGCGACCCCACCGCTCCTGCGGGATGTTCCCGTCCTGCAGCCGGCCCGGGCGGCGACCCAGCCCCGGCAGCCACGGCCCGGGCGGAGCGGGACCCCGCCCGTGCCTCTCGCCCCCCGCCCGGCCCCGGCTTTCCGCGCCGCCGCCGCCGCCCTCACCCGGCGCCGCAGGTCCCTGCCCTCGGATGGCGCTGCGCCGGAGCCGCGGCCGTGCCCGGGGGCGGCGGGCTGCCGCGGGATGTGGTGCCGGGATGCCGCGCCGGGAGGCGGCGGGAAGCCGTGCCCGCCCCCCGCAGCCCGTCCCGGCGGGAGCAGCGCGGGGGCCGGGCCCCGGGGGCTGCCAGGTCCGGAGGTGGCCGGCGTGGGGCACCATTCCCCAAAACACCGGGCAGGGCTGGCTCAGGCTGCCGCTGCCGCCGGGAGAGGAGACGGAGCTGGGACACCCCGGCAGCCGGCGCGGAGGGACGCACCTGCCGAGGGTCCCTGTCCCCCGCGGCCCTCACGGCGCACACAGCTGTCCCGGTTCAAACTGATATGGGGGGAAAGAGCAGGTCCCGGTGCCCTGAAAACAATGGGGATAACTGCTCTTACCTGGAGCTTTGCTGACTTTACTCCCTTTTCTTTCTCCTCTTTTTGGCTGCAGTCCCTCAAACTGCACCAGCAAAATGACACAGGACATCCTCCCACTCCTGCCCGACGCAAGCAGCGAGCGTGTGACAAAAAGTTGGCACCTGGATGTAGCCATATGTGACCCTTTTTGGCTCCGAGCCTCGTTACGTCGCACAGGGAGAGGCCGTGGTGCAGCTGCACGCCTCTGTCAAGGCTGCTGACCTCCGGGACATGCCTTCATGCAGGAGTTTGGAAAAACCCAGCCTTGGCCTGGAATCAGCAGTCTTTGCCGTTTTCCGCTTAAAATTGTGCCCTGTGAAGAGTGTTCCAAGTTCTCTGTCTTAAAGACTGTGTTCAGTGGAAACACAAAATTAACATCTTCAGGCATATTCTACCATATTGTACCAAAGTGGCTTTGAAAGCTTTTTAAAAGATCTAGATTTTGAGCATAGCAGAGATTTTTTTTTAATTGTACCAAAAGGACTCTAGATTATCTATTTTGAAATCACTTTAAACAGTTTTGAAAATCACACTACCATCTATCAATCTATATACATATACATATGAGACTTCATCCAGCTGTTTCCCTATATCCAGTCAGAGCCAAATGAAAAGAGAATCTGCACAGAGATTTTTCATTTATACTCAGAAACTTTCCATTTATATTCTGAGAACTGGACAAATGCAGACAAAGGTGGGTATCTTACCTGTTCGTTTCAGTGTTTACACTACAAACCATGTCAAGCTTTTTATCATATTTATTTATGATAACAAATAAAGAGAAACAAAGGATTAGAATTCCATTCCATTTTGAAAATTAGGTTGGCTTTCATGAACCTAAAATCCCTTGGTTTTATTTCTTACATATTTCTGGCGTGACCTAGAATACTTAGGATCTATTTTTAACATTATTTAAGCCATGTTGTCAAAGTAATCCTATTTACAATGGGAACTCTAAACACCAAATAACTCAGGTGATGGCTTAGAATTGGTTGATTATGTTGCATTTTTATCAGATCTTTCCAAATGTCCTCTTAAAGTACAAGAGCTGTAGTTTGGAGTCCTGCCAATACTCCCTCTAAAATATTTTTCTTAGAATATAATTTGCTGCATCTCCTTTAATGATTAGTTTCTTTGCAATTTATTTCATTATTTGGGCAGATGGCTTGATTTCTCAAAAAACCCTCTTATGACTACTATTTTTAGCTTAATGACAAAAATAACTGGTAGGTGTCTTTCTTCTTCCAGGTTATAAGGAAGGTTTATTCAGAAGAATGATTCTGCAGTTATTCTCTCACAAAGTTAGTATTTGTGCTATAGATTTACATTCAGCAGAAACTGAAATCCAGAGTGCTGGTCACCTTCAGGGCTTTGTTTGTGTGAGAACACGTGAGCTAAGGAGAATACACAGATATTGGTGCCAAGGTCCTGTCCTGCACTTAACGTGGCAACATGGAGGCCTTGACATCCCTCTAGCCCACCTGTACATCTTCTGAGGGAGAACCCAAGCCATGTATTCCTTCAGGCTGAGGCAGTGGTAGGAGTTGTGAGGTAGCAGGAGATGCTCCTCACCTTTCCTGATGCTGCTGGCAGATGCTGTGTGCAGGTGGGACTCTGTGCATGGGGCTTGGAGTGGAGCCCCGCAGACACCTGCTCTGAATCAGATCCAACACAAACGCCTGGAGGAGCAACTGATGCCTAAAAGTGAGATGCTTATTCCATGACAACAAGTTCTTTGGGGATGTGTGTGTTCCCAATGTGGCACTGAGAGAAAAATCCTTTCTGCAAAGGAGTGAATCAGATACCTTAGTGATGTTCAGCAGTGGAAAACTGCTTTGAAGCAGCTGGGATCAATTTATTTTCTGCTGTGGGCATGCCTTGACAGAAATGTGGAGCTTCCCTACTTAGAGCCACAGCTGGGTTGCTCTTTCATTTCTTTATTATAAACTGCTATTTCTTTATTTTAATTTCTTCTTTCTTGTAGCAAAATCAGTCACTTCAAAAAGAGATTTTGTATTTGTAAATCTTGCTGAGAATATTTTCATATTGTATCCCTGTTCAATTTCTGCATTTTCAAATATCTGAAGGATTAGGAAAAAATTATAGTGTACTTTAATCATAATCATGCCAAATCTATCTTTCTTTATATTATATTGTACTTATTGTTGGGACTTTCAGATTCCCAAAGACATTTCTAATGAACTCAATTGCTGTCACAGGAAACAAACCAGTGAGGAAAATGTTGTAGATGACTGTGCTGAATTCCAGTTGTGAAATTTATGAAGGAGATTATGGTTTACTGTGGTGCCGAGGAGACCGGGGACAAAGTCCGTGGCCCAGATCCTTGCTCGTCCTGTGACCATGTTCCATGTTCCACTTGGCATCTAAAATTTTAAAGATAAACAGAACATAAAGTAAAAATGAAACAAAAACAAAATTCAGACTTCTATGACTGTCTTGCTCCCTGCAGTGGGCACTGGCAGTACCGCCAGGAGGGGAAGGGGATTACACCTGGGGAGTTGTGGGGAGCTGCAGAGGCACCATCCTTCTCTATAAGCCACCTCACTGGGTGGGCCATGCAGAAAACTTCCTGCCAATAGCCCTTCCCTGGGATAGGGCTTTGCTGAGTTGGGTTTTCATAGGATCTGAGCAGCCGTGGTACTGGATGTAGCAATGTATCAGAGGCTGAAGCTGCCCTTTAAGCTGGGGACAGAATCTTGCCATAGTAAGGGCTCCTGAACTCTCTCCCTTCTGCTAGAGAACTGATTTTAGAAAGCTGACATTTTGGACTTCTTAAAAGCATCAACTTAAGAGGTGCAAAATAAATTAATATTCCTTGGGGGGAAAAAAAGAAAAAAAAAAGAGAGAAAGATTCTTAAAAAGATGACAAATAGAAGAGATTTTAAATAGAAGATTTTATCTGAAGGTAAAATACATTTTTCCAGAAGTGGAAGTCATATGCAAACCAGGAAGCTTATACAGATCCTAAACCTAAACAAATTAGGCTTAAAAATATAAATGAAGAGTTTGTAGAACAACTTGCTAAAGGCAAGTATAAAAGTTACTCATAAAAGCTTAGACTACAAGAAGACTACAAGAACTAGGAAGTTCTGCAGAGCTGAGGGATTACCAAGGTGTAGAAGGACCACAAAAAAGGCCATGAAAGAGATGCTAATGCAACTCTTTCTTTGCAGTTTCTCTACCAAAGAGCTTGGAGACCTTCACATCCATCCACTTTCTTTACAAAAATCAGATCTGCCGAATTTTCCTATATTGAATGGCTGGAAGGAGGAAAAAAAAAGCTCATATAAAGAAAATGGATAATAAAACCAGCTTGCCTGAGTCCTATTCACCTGTAAGTGTCTTGAGAGGTCAGGTATTGAACAACTGTCTCACTAAGTTTGAGTTAAATTTGCCATTCAAATACTTTTTGAACTCAGCCAAATAGACAGGCACAAAATCTTGAGAAGGGCTCCAGAGGGTATTTGTATTTGAGATGATCCACTTAAAAAGAACCTAAAATATAGCATCACTTGGCATATGAATAACTCTGAACTAATACCATCCTGGCCTGTATCAGCAATAGTTGGGCCAGCAGCACCAGGGCATTGATTGTCTCCCTGTACTCAGCACTGGTGAGGCCACACCTCAAATTCTGTGTTCAGTTCTGGGCCCCTCACTGCAAAAAAAGACATTGAGATGCTGGAGTGTGTCCAGAGAAAGACAATGGAGCTGGTAAAATTCTGGAGCACAAGTCCTGTGAGGAGCAGCTGAAGGAGCTGGAGTTGTTCAGCCTGGAGAAAAGGAGGCTCAGGGGGACCTTATAATTCTCTACAACTGCCTGAAAGGAGGGTGTAGCCAGGTGGAGTTTGATCTGTTCTCCCAGCTAACAAGCAGTAGGATGAGAGGAAATGGTCTCAAGCTGCACCAGTAAGATTTAGATTGGACATCAGGAAAACTTTCTTTACCAAAAGGGTTGTTCAGCATTGGAAGAAGCTGCCCAGTGAAGTGGTTGTACCCCCCATTCCTTGGAGGTGTTTAAAAGATGTGTAGATGTGGTGCTTATGGACATAGTTTAGTGGTGCACTTGGCAGAGCTAGGTTAATGGCTGATTTGATGATCTCAAAGGTGTTTTCCAACTTAAATGATTCTGTGATCCTATTGTATGATTCTATTGTATAATTCTTATGAGGAAGCTGTGCCTCCTCCCATCTCCTGGAGGCTTCATCAAGCTCCTTTGTATCTAAATGATCCAATTTATAAAAACTCTTATATTTCATTAACTCTTCTGTCTAGGTCTTTCAGGAAAGAACTGTGAAGACCTTTATAAGGAGTCTCAACTACCTTGAGATTAAAAGGATTAATAACTACTTGAAGGCCCATCACAGGATATTAAAGAAAGTCATCCAGATTCAGCTTCTGTCTCACAAAACAAGAAAAGAGCCACTGAATGAAATCCTTAGGCACTGTGTTTGAAACAAATAAAAAGAAGTACTTGTTCTATGCCACACATTATTAAATGATACTTTGCCCACATAACCAGAAAACAAAAATCATAAATGGTTTAAAAAGTGCAAATTATGGGAGAAATATTTATCAGGTGCAATTAAACACAAAAATTGAGATTCCCAGTTCTTTATATATATGAGGCCTCTAATAAATGACCCAACACAACAAGGCTTGTAATAGGCTACAGAAACAAAAAAGCAAGTGCATCATCTGTGTCTCAGCTTCTTGCAGCTTTAATGCCTGTAGTCTTTTCTTGAGGAAAGCTCAGACTCTGGAGACATTCAGAAATCTTCTCAGAGAGAATGTTAGTTGGGAAAGGTGCACACTCAGAATACTACTTTTTAAAATTTACTTATTTACTAATATTTCCATTAAAATACCAGCAGCATGAGCAGTGCATGCTCTCTCCCTAATTTGCATAGCACACTTACTCTAAATGAGAGATCTTGTTCTTGTTACCATCATACCCTCACATTGATCCAAAGCAGGACAGGGCCTCCAACATGCTGGCTTCCAGCAACTGGCCTCTGAATTAGCACAAAGCAAGAGTGAACTCCACAGAAGTTGAAAGGAACTGTGAAGCAAAAATCGAGCTTCTGAGATTGATTACATGCATGCATCCAAATACACAGAAATTGTCGGCTGTGATACAGCATTAAGCATCGTGCTTTGCTGCGACCTCCAACAGAACTGACAGCTCTAAATGCACTTCCAGTTAAAGCACTCTAAAGAGAAGGGAGAAGATTACATTGCCCAGAGGATATGCTGCTGAAATGTGCGTTTGCATCAGAATGACAAAGCCAGGGTTTGAACAGGGATGCTGCTTTTTCAGCCCAGAGTTGGCCCAGACAGGTTGCATGTGCGATGTGCTTTGCAGATATCAGTTCCTGCCTCCTGCCCCTCTTCATGTCCAGGCTTGCACATGAATTCATAAAAGCCTTAGAGGATTTAAATAGTCTGGTTACAAAATTGTATTGAAACATAGATACTGATGCAAATTGTACAGCCTGTTGGCACTGCATGAATCACGTCAGGCCTAGAAAGAGTCTACATTAATTCCAAGTGTATTTCCATTTCCAAACTGTTCTCTTTTCATATTCATATTGTGTGTTGCCTTCATTTAGATTATTTTATTTCTTTTTTTTTTAGTTTTCTTTTGCATCTGTTAATGTTTTTGCCAAGTCTCTGTATACATAGCTAATTTCCAAAGCTTCCCTCATCCTGTTCTGTGTTTGATTTCCAGTTCTTCCAAAGAAATATATACAATGGCAATCAGAAATTGAGATAAAGAAAGAAGTATCTCTTGAACTAGTTGTTACAAACAAATCCCTATTATAAACAGAATAAAAAGAATAAGGAAAGGATCTTTCCCACTATAAAGTTGGTTTTTTGCATCCCAGATATACACACAGTGGATTGGTGTCCTACGATTTTGGTCACCCTTACTTCTTTTGTGTGAAAATTTTATGCTACCCTTTGAAGGCTGTTTCTGGTTTCCAAGGGAAGGGGAGCAGCTCCCAAGTCACTGCCATGGGGAGCACAGGCACACAGGCAGCCTCACCAACAGCACATGCACCATGCCATTGACAGCAGTCTGCTCTTCAAAGGATGGAGATGAAGGAAGCCCAGTCTGGCTGGGCTGGTGACACTGCCACTGAGCGGGCACCTCGCTGAGATGGCTAGTGAGAAGCATGGCCATGTTCAGGAGATGCATTTGAGAGGGGCTATAAAACACCTGCCATTCGGCATCTGCATTTACAAAGTCAGACATAACTTTGGTGAATCTGATGCCTGTGGGGATTAATGGGCAAGATATGCAGCTCTGTGTGCTGCAGCAGCTGCCATGAAGTCATGACACTGTTGTTCGATGTTAGCTTCTAAAAATTACAGAAGCACTTGTAACAAATACAGTTGTTCATAAATCCCTGGAATAGCCTGCTGGGTGAAAAGTTCATTAAAAGTCACATTCAATTAACAAATGACTGTCACAGCCAGATGTGTATATCCTGAGCTACAGTTTAACATATGTCAGACACAGACAAAATGACAGGCTAAATGATGATTAATGCTTAACTGACAATTTCACAAAGCATCACACTAAGTAAAGGAATGCCTCTGAAATCAGCAGCCTAACTTACACAGTGTAAGCTAACTCGGGTGAAAGCATGAAATAAGGAAAAATAGATGATATCCCAAAAAAGAAGGAGAAATGCAATGTGCTTGCAGTCATTCCTCAGTCTATATTTCTGTTTCACCCAGCTGGGGATGAAACATTTCCCTTTCAGGTCAATAATTAGACAAAGATTTTGTTTGAAGTAATGAACCAAAGCAACAGAGCTGTGAGTACATTTCCCAAAAGACAAAAAAGGGAAGGTAGGGCGTCAAATGTGACTGGACTTCTGAAGAGAAGCAGCATCACACAGAGGCTCAGAAGATCCAAAGTGGATATGTTCATGAGCCTTTCCAGAGCTCTGTGAAACATCCTCCAGGCCTGACACATATTATCGCAATGTTACAACAGAAAGACAGGCAGCGGAGACTGTGCTTTCATTATCTGAATGTGCTGGTAACAACACCAAGTTAAAGATTTCTTCTGCCTACTTCACAGATGGTCACTTTTAGCTCCATGAAAAGGTGCATCACTTCCCACAAATGGCTGTGGGCTCATGCTGGATCCAGGAGCAGCAAATGGAGCATAGGGTGGGGCACAGGCATTACTGAATATTGCCAGAGGGTTATCAGGAAAGCATGGTCTCCACTTAAGCTCTGCTCCACTGCAACCATCAACATCAACATGTGCTTAATTGTGTGGGTCAAGACCTGGGCTGACTTGGCAGAGCTGTGTGTCACCAGCTGGAGTGTGTTCAGACATGGTTCTGCTGGAGTGGCATCCAGTTTATGCATCATCATTTAGAGAGAAGACACTGACTCCTTTTGTCACACAGATCCAAGTTCCTAGTGCAACTGAAGCAGTGTAGAAAGGTTGCCAGCCATTACCTATGCCCTATAGCTGAGTTTAGCAGCATGAGGCACAGAAAAGGCACAATGCAGGCACTAGAAAATTGCTGTCTGTTAGCTTTATAGCAGTGAGAAAAACAATCAAAATTGTTCTTGTTTTGTGAAATAGTTTCTTAACCGTCTCTAGTGTTCATGATTTTGTCTTGTCTATTCAGTGACCCCTGAACTTCTGGTGACAGAAATTACATAGCAAGTTAGTTCATTTGGAAGATTCACACAGATCCAGATCTCTGGGGTTAGAAGACATTTACTTGTGTGGCTGTCTGGAAGGTGTTTCTTTACAACTAAGGTCAGTTCAGTCTCTCAGAGCTGCTAACACTGGCTGCTGCAGTAATGTCAGAAACTGTATGAATTCCTGGGCTGAACTTTTTCACTTTTCCTGAGCTATCTGTCCTCTGCACACCATAGCAGATAGACAAAAGGATCATATGGGATGAGGATATGAACCAGTCCCAGGTAGAAATGTTGGGAAATTTTCCTACCAGGAGCAGTTTTGTCAGATGCCCTGAATAAACTGTAGTTACTGGGAAAAAGTGCTAAAAAGGCAGTAAACTGAGAAAAAAAAAATAAGAGAAAGAAAAATAGTTGCATATGAAGAATAATTTTCAGTTTTTACAGTCTACAAGGTTCACAGCATTCCTCTTGTTCATTTGTTTATGTCATAGATATACAGGCTGCAGTGACATCTCTGAGGCCTTCTCATGCTATTTATAATGTACTTGATACTTCTGTAAGTGTTTTACAATATTATTGTCTCAGATTTTTTTATTTTTTTTAAAGTAAAACAAATAATAAATTCTCTTTCAGCTATAAATGCCCAGCTCTGGGAATTGGCTTAGGAGAACTGCTCCTTTCAGATGGCAGTCCCAGCTAAACATGTGGTGTGTTAAGGTACTCAGCTTGCCTTGGTCGTCTGGACAAAGCCAGGCTGATCCTCAGACTTCTGTTAAGTAGTGAGCAGTGTGTAAAGGAGCTGGAGCTTTTAAAGCGACAGGAACAGGACTCTCAGTGGTTGCAACAGCTGGAAGAGCAAACAAGCACCGAGATGCATCAGTGACAAATGAAACATGAATCAGTAGACAGACAAAAGACAAAAGAAACAGCATTGGGGAAAATTAAGTGCATGTCATCACAAGGTGATTGGAGAACTAATATTACAGGCTTCTAAGCACATCACTAGCTATTAATTTGGCGTTAGCTGTCATTTAAATTTAGTATCTGACTAATCTGGACTAAAAAGTTTCAGTTATAGAAGACACTAAATGCAAGTAATTTGGACTAAAATAAATCAGAGAATAGAGTGGACTTGAATCTGAGTTTCCACTTCAGATGTAAGGATCATTATGTTAAGAATGATGTAAGCAGTAATAAGCTTGCTTTTGTCTTCCTGGGAGGTAATGATTTCATGGCTGGTTGAGAGAAGTCTCCAGGGAGAGAACACGTGGATACTGAGATACTGAAAAGCAAAAAAATAAATTGCCAAGAGGGGTGAAAGGACTTTTTGTCTTAGAAAAAAAAAAAAAAAAGAAAAAAAAAGAAAAAGGACAAGAGAAGATGTTTCATGAAAGAACCTCTCAGAATGAATCAGCTCCTTGGAGTGCATCAAGTTAGCTTTACAAAACAGACTGTTTCTATGTATTCACCATTCAGGAACCTTCAGTGATTCAGTGAATTAATTTCTTTCAGGAAGTTTCTCAGAAGTGCCTCACCAACATTACTGGAGAATTAATCTTTATAATTCAGTTGTCAAGCAGTGTGACTGATCACCTGTAGTCTAATTCTTGCTCCCTCATTAAATGGTCTGTGTTTCAAAAATACATTTTCCCCTAAAAAAATCATCACCTAATCACAAAATTAATCTCAAATTTAAACAGCCTTGAAGATCAAAGTTCTTAACTTTGTGTTTATTAGTCTCAGGAAGTGAACATGTCTAGGGCATAGACAATGCATTTGAAGATACAGGCTGACCTTCTTAAATAACCTTGTTTAAGATTATCCAGGGTCTTGTAAGATGGGAGTATTAATAAATCAGAAAATATTTAAGATTTTTTAAGAGAATGATGGATTTGGAGGTCCAAAATATCATACCAGGTAATGAGACTGTAGGGAAAGAGATTAAGGATGAAAATATCTGAGTTTTGATCAGTTCTGAGATAGGCAGTTTGAGCTAGAATCTGTCCAACAGAAAAACCATCAGTGAAGGGTTGGGGAGAGATAAGAAGTTTTAGAAATCAGAACAGAGATATGTCTCCCTTGATGGCAATTAAAATGGGAACCTTTCCAACCAAAACTGCCAAAACACTTCTAGGAAGAAATCATATTCATTGCCCTTATGCAGAGCCACTGAACAGGCCTATGTCCAATTTATTCATACATTATTGGGCTGCCAGAGCAGCACCTCCATTTGCAGACTCTCCAGGATGGTGAGAACAGCTGCAGTGATTCACACAAAAGTCTGATGACTACAGAAATCGTGCATGTGGTCTTTCTGTAACTCAAACTTACAACGAAGTTCCTTCCTGCCACAATAATTTAGCAACAGTAAAGGGCTTGGTTACTGTAGAATGCTAAATTTTCAAATCATCACTATGTAGGGAAAACACAGCCTGAGGGTTTTTTCCACTTTCATAATCCCTGAAAGACACGTTTCCTCTAATTGTCCACTAGAAAATATTATTTCCTTTTCAGATTTGTAGACATACCATGGGACAGTTTACAATGTGCAGGGATGGCTGGAGCTCTACATTAAGTAACCATATTATTTGACGGGCTGTCAGTGAAAAGTTCGTTTGCTATATTGTCTATAGTTTATGCAATGTTTACTCACTTGAATGTGCTTCTAAATTTAATAGAGCTGCTACTATAATTAAGTCTTCACATAGAGGACAGACAATGTGGTTCTTGCTACATGGGAAATGCTAAATATAGACTTATGTATTTTTTCTGGTTTGGTTTCATGCAAGAGAACTGAGAATTTCCTCTGCTGCACTACAGATGTGAAATATGCAGCAAAAAGATGTTTCCCAATCAGAAAAACAGACACTTTTTTTCAGTTTGTGTGTGGGGGGAGTGTTTTGGGTTTTTTTTTAGTTTTGTTAATTTAGAACAATACAACTTGATCATGACAGAATAATGTCTGGAATCAGAATGTGAAACTAACAAAAGAAAAAATGCTTTTCATTGAAACACTGAAACAGAGTGAAAAAAAAAATTCCAAACTTTAGTCTTAATTAGCACCTATCAAAGTACAGCCCCACATCCAAAGCAAAAGTATGACAACATCTTATTTGGAAAAACCTAAATGGCAAGATATAATTTCCATAGGGGTTTTCTCCATTTTAAGGATCTTCTAAGGATACTTAAGTGCACATGAACCTCTTAATTATTTTGCTCTTAAGCATTAACTGGGTAACCAGGTAATGTCATAGATATCAGGAGCAAAAAATAAAAAGTATGGTACCAAACATAAACAGTTTGAAGGTGAAACTACCTTAGACTTGATTGTTCCAATGCACATTTTTATTGTAGACAGTCCTTCAAATTCATTATATTTTTATTTTATCTAGGTTTTCTTTCTCTCCTAGATCACACAGTGCAAATTGAGGAGGCATTGCTGCCTTAAGACTCCCTTCCACAAAATCCCCATGAGATGGTCACAGATGTGCCAGCGTAGGAGTACAATGGATCCATAGTTTGCTCCCTTTTTTCACTCCCTGGAGCATGAAAATTTCTGGGCCTGATCTTTTCCCTTTCCTGCAGTCACCTTTAAAAGCCCCACTTTTTCTGCTAATGGCACATCTAGTCTTGACATGAGAATGACAGATTGATCCACAAAATGGTGCCAGCCTTCCCAGCTCTTTTGCACTTTCTATCTCTTGTGCTTTCTTTAGGAAATGTGCATAAAGACTTGTCTAAACACGAGTTCCAGCATTTATACTGTTGCATATGAAAATACCTGCTACTACATGGAATGTTAGGAATGTTACCTGGTGATCAGGATAGCATCTGTCACTAGCAAAGCTGACAAGGATAAAAACATAACACTGTAAATTCAATTTATAGGCATGGTATAATGGAAAATATTCATTATGGGTTTAACATATTCCTTTTGCACTAATGTCTGTGTTTTATATGCAAAGATATATGCTGCATATTTATAGGCCCAAACTACATCACACATATTTGGACACCAGACTGTGCCTGCTCAGATGTGTAAATCCAGATTCATCCCATCCCCATCCCTGAAAGTGTTCAAGGCTAGGCTAGATGGAGCTCTGAGCAATCGGGTCTACTGAAAGGTATCCCTGTCCATGGCAGGGAGGTCAGGACTAGAGGATATTTACGGTCTCTTCCAGCTCAAAGCGTTCCATGATTCACTCCAATTCACTGATCGTGACCTTGTAGGCCGCTCTCCACTTTCATTCTCTATCATCTGTGTTAGGATATACAGGCAGGAAAGAGATTGTCTGCTTCCTGAAACATGTCTCCAGTCCTGAAACTTGGGGTCCCATCACCAATAGCCCAAAGCCCTCTGCCCTAAATCTCCATCTTTAAATCAATAAGAAAAACACTGGTGGGTTAACCACCATCTGCTCACTGACCATGTAGGGTGGGGGAGCTTGGGGAACCAGATGCTAATCTCAGGCACATAATTTAAGAAAGCACTGGGAAAGCTTTAGAGCTGCCTTCTATTTGGTATATTGCAAGAGATAAATGAGGTCATCCCTGGGCCTGTAATTTACCCAAGATCATGGGCACTGGATAGTGTCCTTTAATCCAGCACCACCTTGACCACTACACTTGGACCTTTCTCCTTCACCATCCTCACTGTCCTAAAACTGTACCTGACCTCCTTCAGGCCTGTTATATCATCTGCCTCACTTGACACAATGCTGTCACAGATTTTACCACTTCAGAAAGAAGACAAATTCTATTTTATTCTTTTTCTTGGAGCACTGAAATTTAAGTCTGCCTCTGTTGTTGGGTAGCTTGGAGCTGGCTCTTCTAACCTCAATTTCAAGTGGGTAGGCAAGAACATTTTTATCCTCAAGCTCTGGTTCACTGCTCAGAGCTGGCAGAAAATCTCACTGCCTTTTTTACTAGACCTTGCATGCCCACCTGAAATAGGTTTGCTGCAAAGAGATAGGCAGTTTCTGTCTTGGCTAAAGTCCTAGAGTCAAAATTAGGAGTTAATCTAGTTCAGCATTTGGAAGGTTCATGTCAGGATAGGTGTGAAAACAGTATGGCTGCTTGTGGTAAGACAAAAGAGAGTGCAAAGAGGAACTGGCAGAAAGTCTCTATTTAAAGAAGAAAATTACTGAGAGTCCTGTGTTTCTCATAACAAACTTCCACATGCTGTGTACTGAACCAGATGTGTGCAAAAAACCTTGCTGTGCTTGGGTAATCTCACAGGCACAGAGAGGAAATCAGTGCTGAGCATATTCCAAAGCAGTCTCAGAAATACCAATGCTTCTGAATGCTTCCTCTAGCCAATGGCTTTTCCATCATTGCTACAAAGTGACTGCTCCAATACCACTACTCCAGTGCAGAACACCATGAATTATGAAATTCAGATTTAGCAGATTTAAACACTGTTCCAGAAATCAACCTGTCAAGCCAGAGAAGAAAAATGGCAGAAGTATGTTTTTGTTGACCAGTGTGTGTTTTTTTCTTTCATGGTATTAAATCAGTTTAACTTTGATTTCTGCAAAATAACTAAGTTGTCCATCATCACAAATAAGCAAGTATTGAAAGAGAATTTTGGATCTAAACGTTCTCTCAAGGTTTTTTTTTTCCTTTGAAATAGGGACTCCTAATTAGGCATGATTGGCCAGTGATCTGCTGGCAGGAGGTCCAGAGAACCAGACAGTTTAGCTGAAATTTACAGGACTGCAGAGGAATTTTTAACATATTAATTTATATTGCTGAAAACATTGATTCTTCTTCTCCCTGTTTAAAAACTGGTTCCATATGAAGTCAAAGTATTCTGAAAATAAACTCTGATTTACTTCCTTGAATGTTCCTAGATCAGTATATCCATGGTGTGTTTTACTATTAGGCTATATTTGCACACAGGCAATTTGTTCCACTCCAAAAAATAGCAGCAAACTGTTGTTGCTGCCAAGAGATCATAGCGACAGCTTAACAGATTGAGAGAGCAATTTGCCCATTTGGTACACAGACATAAATCTTTACACCTAACAGCTTTGTTTTAGGGCCAGGACTGCTTGCTCCTACACCTGAACCTGCCACCAACACACGTATGGTTGCACTGGGAAAGTGGCAGTGAGGGAGAACGCTTGGATTTACAAATGTTGACTTGAAGAGTGTTGCCCTCTCTTAAGTGAGTTTACACGGGTGCAGAGCTCATGCTGTCATCCAAACTTTTTATATTCAGTCCTCCAGTGCTTGTGGCTGTGTGAGCCATACATGTCCAAATTCCAGCTTCGCCTCCCCCACACAAGTGCAGCTCTTGGTTGAAGGATTATGGTCAATTTGTGCCCTTGATTGGTCTCTCAGGATTCTGCAGAGGAGGGATCTTGGTACAACTTAGCAAACTGCAGGTACCATGTTCCTCTCTTCAAAATCTTCTAAAAACAAGAGGAATGACAGATTTCAGCACTGTCCCCCCCACAATATGCTCAGAGGGCTGGAGCACCTCTCCTATAAAGACAGGCTGAGAGAGCTGGGCTTGCTCAGCCCAGAGAAGAGAAGGCATCAAGGAGACCTAATGAGGTCTTTCAGTACTTAAAGGAAGTTTATAAAAAGAAGGGAGAGGGACTTTTTATATGGGCAGATAGTGACAGGACAAAGGGCAATGGTTTTAAACAGAAAGGCAGCAGTTTTAGGTTAGATGTTAGGAAGAAATTCTTTAGTCAGAAGGTGGTGTGGCACCTAAACAGGCTGCCCAGAGAAGATGTGGATGCCCATTCCCTGGAAGTGTTCAAAGCCAGGTTGGACGGGGCTTTGAGGAATTTGTCTAGTGGAAGCTGTCACTGCCCATGGTAGGGGGCTTGGAACTAGATGAACTTTAAGGTCCAACCTTAAACCAACCCCAACCTTCCTATGATTCTATGTGAAAATTATTGCTCTATTTTTGACTAAAATTATTAAGTTACAAAAGGAAGGGTCCTTTTATCATTTAAAAAAAACATACATAGTTGCTACAACTCAGTGCACAGTAAGACACTTAGCTAAGAGTTCAGCACTAGGTCAGGGTAAGTATCCTCTTGCCCAGCATTATGTCTCTGAACAAGACCAATAGCAAATGCTTCAGGAAAGAGTGTAGCTGAAGGACAAGCAGGTGGTGACAGCCTTGCCATCCCAGTTCCAGCAATTACCATTTTAAGGATTTTCTGAATAGAGATCGGAGCTGGACAATTATGCTTAATAGCCCTCTATGCATCTTGCTAGTAGCTATTAATCAAAAAGGGAGCCTCTTTTGTCATTTTGTGACTGATTAGTTGCTTTGAAAGCCCTTAGTGAGGACCTTGTGTAAGGCTTTTTTAGAAATCTAGGTAACTGCAGAAGCCAAATCACCCTTATTCATACATTCACGAACTTTTTGAAATAATGCTATTAGGTTTCTGCAGCATGTGTTCCCAGGGGTCTAAGCTGTGCAGGTGCCTCTAGAGCCTTTGTGGCACTACAATTTTTGCTCCCTGTTTTCTGGGACAACTCCCACAGCCAGTTAAATAACAGCTAGTGGTTCCACATGTTCACATTTTAATTTGTTCAAAATAGCTGGTAAGCTGCATCTGATCCCACCAATGTTATTAATGTCTTCAAAATCAGCCACAGTGCCCAAAGTATCAGTCCTAACAGCAGAATGATCCCTAAGTTCCTGCTTTCTTGTTCCAGCTAAATGCTTTTATGGAGCAAATACTAAAATCCTACATCTTTAGTTCCTCATGATTACCTTTTAAGAAGATCAGAACCTCTGTATCGCTGCTTCTGACTGGCAAACTTTATTCTTAGCCAAAACTTGTAATTGAGGGTAATATCTTCACTGCTTCTAAGAATGAAAGAAAGGTCATTGATAAAACACACCACTAACAGCTGGTGTGAATCAATGTAGCTTCAATAATATCCCTGCAGATATATAAAAATAAATAAAAATATTATCTTCTCTTTAAATACATAACTGTTCCCTAGTGGTTCTGCTGGCTGACTGGCTGGTTGGGCAGACGAATGGATGTATTTTAAGGGTTATTAAAAAAAAAAAACTTATTTCAGTAATCAACTGGCTTCAGATCTTGGCCACCTGGGCATACACTGGCTCATGCCCAGCTGACTGTCAACCAGCATCCCCAGGTCCTTTTCCACCAGGCAGTTTTCCAGCCACTCTTCCCCCAGGCTGTAGCGCTGTTTGGGGTTGTGACCCAGTTGTGGAACCCAACACTTTGTCTTATTGAACCTCATGCCATTGGATGTGGCCCATCGATCCAGGCTGTCCAGATCCCTCTGCAGAGCCCTCCTGCCCTCCACCAGATCAAGGTTTCCACCCAGCTGTGTCACCTGCAAACTAAGTGAGGGACTACTCAGTCCCCTCATCCCTATCGTTGAGGAAGATATTAAACAGGATTGGCCTGGTATAGATGAATAATGAGATGATTAGCTCTTGCAATTAAAAGATAACTATTGTGTGAATATTAAGAAAAGCTTTAGTGATGTATAGTTATGTTATTGTAGTTTAGATGTCCTCTGTTCTCCCCATAGTTCCCTCTCCCCTCCCTGTATTGTTGTCTAGGTCACATAAAAAGAAGGTGTGCACATGTGTCCCTTACCTGTGGCAGTTGGGAATGGAAAAGCTTGTTGCTTAGGGGGTGCGGCATGGCAACACCTGATCTCCAACCAAGCTACAAGAAAGCAGTCTCCAAAGATAAATGGCAAAGGAGAGCTGAGTGACAGACTTTGGGAAGGGCCAGGGCTGGCTGATACAACCCCCAGGGGTATAAAAGACGAACTGGCTGTGTGGTATGTACAAGGGGCAGTTACCAGCGCTGCAGCTTTCTCCTTGTGTAGTCCTTTGTTGTATTTTTGTTAAGGTTTAATAAGCCTTTTTGAATTTTCAAAGTGAGCAGTTGTTTCTTACAGGCCCCAGCCCTGAGCCGGGTGGCCAGCCTCCCTCCAAGCCCGTGCTGAAGGCTGCCTGCAGCACAATCACTGTGAGGATTCTCTCTGGAGACTGGAACCTGCCTAATGCCCTGCCACCAGGCATCCTCAGGTACTCTCGAGCATCTCACCTGCCTGAACCTCCCAATACACAAGGCAGGGTGATTCTGAAGAATACAGATGGATTCTAAATTCTTGCTGGCTGATGAAAAATAAGGGTAATAAATCATTCCTTGATGAATTCCATTTGTTTCTTTAGACTTATGCCCAGGATAAGCAATGCAAACACAAAGCTTCTCATGGCTGGACCAGTAGGGAAGGTGGAATTAGACTGAAAGTTGTCAGTATTGGGTTTTAAAGGCATCCATCACACCTTGTTACAATGCTAGCAGCAGTCTCCAAAATGCCAATTATTTAGAAACACTGAACCATACTATTCTATACAAATTGAATGGGGCTGATTTTATTACAAATATTTCTGTCTTTTCCAATTAAGAATGTAGTATTATATAGTGATGGGAGACTGTCTTGTTAATTTACCCTCGGAGTGCATTTATTCCAGGCACACAATAACAGTAACAGAGTAGAAATTAGTTTTCCTCTCTCACTTGCAATGATTGTGATGGGCCTTAACAGGAACGTTAATAACAATCTTGACCCAAGCTGCATCTAATCTTCTGCTGCTATAAATGGAATGACAGCAATTTGCACAATCTGATCATATTTTGTTCTTTGCTTCATGGCAGTAACTGTATAAAACAATTTCAGATTATCCACTCTTTTCTAAAGAAGGATTAAATCCATACATATTTACAAAAAAAAAAAAGTTGTTAATCAATTTCTACTCAGTAATGTATTTTTCAGGATGATAAAACCTCATTTTAGAAGCATACCTGATAATGCTTTACCATTTAAATCCATTGCATTGATTGATTTTGATCTACATAAACAGGTATTAGAAGAAAAAAATTACAAAATCCACAAAGTTGTAAGAGGGAGATAAAGAGGAACGTTTATTGTATACTCCTATCTATTTGAATCTATTAGATTTAGATCTAGGTCAGTCCTTGAATAATATAGCCTCTGAATTCCATTAACTTTCTGATAGCTCTATTACAAGTCCTTGCACAGTCTATCAGAAATAAGAATTTTATTTCTTTCGTGTTCCACTTCTCTCTCACAATAGGGATCAAAACCTGGGTATTACAATCTGTTGTCACAGACATTATTTCAATATTACTTTTCATTTAGAGGATGAAGAGGGGAAGAAAGAGTGGGTTTTGTAGATTTCCCTTTAAAATGACATAAATTAAGTGAAATGTAGAATCGTACTGCGTCGACAGATTAATTCCAGAAAATACACCCCCGTAGAGTATTTTTCTGTGAACATTGTTGAGATAAAAACACTTCTTCACATTGCTGATTTCCATTTGAACGCTGCCAGGAGAGATTTCAATTCTTTAAGTTGCACTGCCCTCTAGGGGACAGGATCTTCAGCTGCCGCTCCGCGAGAACAAAAGCCACCCTGGCGTTTCTCCTTCAGTTTTCAAGGCTGAACCCTTTGCTTCCTCCAAATGCTACGCTGATGCTTGGTATGAACTCGGCATGAGTAGCACAAAGATGAGCTTTGTACAGTACAGCCATGTTTTATTTGCATTTTTATTCCCTTACATGTTCTATTTGTGTGTGTGATGCCTTGCCCGAAGCATAAACCTGTTTAAGTAGTGAATCTTGCCCTGTCGAGCTCACCCTTCCTCTCAGTGGCCTGGGGACACAGACTCGGGGGACAAAATGGTTACCAGGGTTTTTCTACTGGAGGTTAAATCTTGTGTGGCCGTGTTTGGGATCCTCCACAAGGCAGCTCTGGGCTCTCTGCAGATCTGGTGTGCACTGAAGGAGCTTACCACGGTTGCTTGTGCAGACCATGAAACTGAAAGGTGGTCTCTAGTTTGGAAAAATTATCATTTTCCAACAAACAGCTGACAAACAGGCAGGTTTTAGTAAGAAGCTCCCAAATACAAACAAGAAAAAAACCCCAACCTTTTCTGCTATTTGAGTCCTGGTATTTTCTAAAAAGAAATAATCAGAGAGATAGTCAAATAATGGACAACTATGATTATCATATTCCAACTCAAAAGGGTCACAGGGAATCGAGATACCTCACTGGGGAAGCGATCTGGGACATACATCTGCGTATGATGAATTCCACCCCCCTTCCAATGAAGTAAAACTGGTATTTCACAATATAATTTAATGCTGTCAGGCAACTGTATTGGCTTGAAAATGGAAGACAATTCCAGAAGAGAAATTCCTATAGCAGATCTTTTCTCTTTTACAACTTCTTAGAAAAGATGTGCATTGAAGGAGGAGCAGGATGTGGTTCAGTGAAGCATACATAATGCTTCAGTATCTTTCCACAGTGGATACTCCAAATAAGATAGCAGAAGTAATGACTGAATCAGAGAACAATGATTGGATTTAGTATTTGGAAAAAAAAAGAGGGATCAGGTTGGTATGGAGAGAAATAGGCTGCCATGGCTATCAGAATTTCTCGTAAGGAAAAAGAGCACACTGTGAAAATTGTGGGAATACGGAAGTGGAAAAAAATCAGTAGCTAATGAAAACTCATCTTTGAAGAAGATTAAAGGCTCCACAAAGGAGAGGGAATGGAGATTATGCATTCATCACATGAAGCAAGCTGCAATGTTAGCTGTGAGCTGATGCTGCGGCTCCAGCACCTTGTGGCTACTGCGGTGGTGTTATGTGGGAGATGAACACAGCACACTTCACTGGCTCAAATCAGTGCACAAACAAAAGTGAACATTAAGAATTACTGTTCTGGATCTACTGGCTGAACTAAAGGTATTCCAAAATTTTTCCATGTCCATTAATTCTGTGTACTTACCTTTCAAACAAATAGCTATAACAATTTTATTAATTGTTCCCACTTTTTCCTCACTAGACAATTGCAGCTTTAAACCTTCAGTCTGCAAAAATTCTTTCTCAGCGTTTTCATGTATGATTTTGAAAATAAGATTGCCTTTAAAATCAATTAAAAGCGACAGATTTAGCATCATCCACAGATAAATCAAATCTGAGCCCAGCATGTAGTAGTGTAATGACTGCACGATAGTAAGAAGGGAAAATTTTAAGAGACAAAAATGTTCTTAACTTGTAAAACAACGTATACTTATTTTATTTTAAAAATCCAATTTCTTTATGTATCCTTCTTAAATGTCTAGTTTTGGATCTTAAGATTTTTTAAAAATGAAAGGGTTGTACTGAGATGGTATAATTGGTATTATAATACCCTTATTATTAAATATTTTTAATACATATGAGTATATATTATAATGTTTGTATTATTAAATATATAACCTAAATTTTCTGGTCCTTGATTGATTGTTTTTAAAAGATTTTTAGGCCCTACTTTTTCTTTTAGGACTATTTTCTTTTTTTGTGGGCCTTTTCCTATTTTTGGGGCTGTGCTCATCTACTGTGATTAGTTGGTAATTTCCATACAGTCTACATAACCCCAGCTAACATCTGTGCATGTCCAATCCGGCTCAGATCTTTGCTCAGACAAGGGCAGAATGGTTTGGGGCAGCCCGCGGTTCAAAGGACAAGTCTGGACTCCTCGACATTTCGGTCTTCAGATTGTTTATTATTTCTTATCTTACAAAGTTTTCCTCTCTGCCAGCCAGGATCTGACCAGAAAGGCAGCCAAGGGCACTCTGACCACCCACGTGCGGTCGTGTCTTTTTATAAAAAAAACTATGTACATCATATTTACTTTTTATCCCCAATACCTTTCACCCTTGTTAACAAGCGCACCTTCACCACAAACCAATCTCCAAGTGCCAGCATCACCCCAGAAGATGGAGGCCAAGAAGAAGGACACACCCAGTTCCCTCCATCTTGCCTCCTGAACCCCCATACCAAAACCCCTAAAATTTACTTTTCCACCCTGTGATAACTTCACTAATATTCTACTTAAACTGTAGTGGCTTACTGATCTTCATAGAAGGTTGGTGATTTGCTCCACGGGTCATAATCAAACCCACAGGGGCATTTTGGGCTCTGTGCCAGGGTCTCTGAGACCCCTGGCAGGGGTCTTGGCTGCTCAGGACAGCCAGAGGGATGGTCTTTGGTCCTGACATGTGCACACACAGGGTGAGGGTCTGCACCTGGCAAGGGGTCTTTGTGCCCTGTGTGACTATTAGTATTATAATGGAAATAGTTCAGCTACAGGACGCATGGACATTAAGTATTTTGCCAAGTTAATAATGTATCCATAGACCTGCATCAACACCTTGATTTACTACATCCTCAGTTTGTTAGCACCTAGGTGTCCTTGGCTATCTGTTTTACTGACATACAACATTTTGCATTACTACATCCAGTTCGTGCACCTTGATTTGCTACATCCACAGCTGACAAGCTTTAGGCTTTAGTTCCCTTGACTGATGGATGCTGGCTGCTGTTGTTCCCCTGGCTGGATCTCCTTTCCTGATTACTGACAGAACAAGAGGACACAGTCTCTCTGTCAAAGCTACATCAGGGAAGCTATAGGTCGGATATTAGGAAGAAATTTTTCACCGAAAGAAGAATAAAATACTGGAATACTGTTCTCAGGGAGATGGTAGAATCACCATCTCTGGATGTGTTTAAAAAAAGACTGGACAGCTGGACTATATAGGTACTATAGTCTTGTTGAGGCGTTGGGGCATAGGTTGGACTTGATGATCTTAGAAGTCTCTTCCAACCTCATTATTCTGTGATTCTGCGATTATTAGGCCTGGGGCGTACAGAGCCCCGAGCGCAAACAACACCCGGCCCCACAGAATCCCGGCGCGTTCCCGCGCCAGGCCGGCAGTGACGTGCCCGCGCGTCAGGCGGCCGGAAGCGCCGCTGGCAGCAGTAAACAACGGCGTCGGGAGCCGCGGCCGCCGCTTCCATCTTGGAGGAGCCCGAGCCCACCGGGGACCATGGGCAGCGTCCTGGGCCTCTGCTCCATGGCGAGCTGGGTAAGGTGGACGCGGACGGCGCGGGTGTCCCTCCCTCCCTCCCTCCCTTTCCCTGCCCGCCGCAGGCTCGGAGCCGGCGGCCGGTGCTTCCCCCCCTCCTTCCTTCCTTCTCTCCGCACCCGGGCCTCGCCCGCCGCCTCCCCGTGCCTGTGTCACCCAGGGCGGCTGCGGCGCTGCCTTCCCTCCTCCTCCTGCGGCACGGGGAGGCTGGCGGGCCCCTGCCCGGCCCCATCCGAGCTCTGTCCGCCCCAGTGGCCGCGGCCCCCGCTCCGCCGGGCAGGGCGCTCTCCCCGCCGCGCTGGAGGGGGCGGGCCCCGCCGTGGTCACTCTGGGGCTGCTCCCGGGATCCCCAGGGATCCGTCGGAGCCGTTTCGCCGGCGCGGTGGGGAGCTTCGTCCTTAACCCAGACAGGCCGGCCTGTCGAGCTGCTGAGCGCCGCTTAATCCGCGTTGCTGTGCGGGAGGTGCCGCGGTGTCCGCTGAAATCACCTCTCCCCGAATCTCTAAAGAGTCCGGTCAAATGCTTTGAACTCAGCGTTTCTTTCGGGAAAATCAAAACCCGCACGTTTCCCCGATTCTAATATTTGTATTTAATGCCTCTTTCTTACGGCTTTGTCTGTAGCAGCTCCACCCTTTGTAGCATCTTTGTCTCGCCGAGCCATCCTTTCCTGGCGGCACAGTAATCCGTGGTAATGTGTCACCACGTCAGTCAGGTGATTTTTGTTCATGGGAAGCAGTAGATTGAGATGGCATTAAGACTCTTGGCACGATGCAGGAAAGCAAAGAAGTTGGTAAAGAATCTTCAGCTGAGACACTGCTTTTTTATCAATAAGTGATATGTCTTTCCAAGTCTAGTCCCTGTCTATATTGACACAGTGAAGTGGTTTGTGAGTTTTTAGATGTTTGCAGTAAGAATGTCAGTGGGATTGTGAAAATCTGAATTTTTAATACCAAAAATAATTGTACCACGCATGAATCAAATTAAATTACCTATTATTAAAGCATTTGTGCACCCACTTCTAGTGATATAACAAGACCTCATATTTATCCAGGCTCCTACATCTGAATGTATGGGTTTTGGCTCTTCTAGTACTGAGTGACCTTTAATTAAAAGAGATGATCCATAATCCCCTAATCTCATGTACAAATTATATGAAGTTATCATAGAATTGGAAAATCTGCATAAATTAACTTCCAGGCTGATATGCCTGTAAATAATCAACTAGAACACTGATAATATCCTTTTAACTAATTACTCTCAGGGTTCATTTTGCTCTCATTAACATTTTAAATACTACTTAATGGTTTAGCCAGTTAGGCTTGAATTACTAACTGGATATAGTTAACAGTATTATTTTTAATTATTGTTAAATACTTAATGACATTGTGACTATAGGCTTTATTTCAATTACTTGAGTTAATATATACTGCATTTTCAAGTTCATAAACAGCCTTTCTGACAACTGGTTGGTATTTGTAGTGTTTGAAGAACCCCTGTCTACTTGCTCTGGATTGTTTGTTTTTCTGCAGAGAAATTCAGCCTGTTAGATAAAATGATTTCCATGAGATCATAATCTTAAATCAGATTTACTGTGACTAGTTAACCCCTGTCCCTTCCTTTAAAGTGCCCAAACAAATCAGGGTGAGTAGATTTTGTTGGTATTATTTTTCTCTTTCCCCGGTGGCTTTAAAGGGATCATTTTCTTTCCACATTTAAAACCACAGCTAATCAGCACTTAAAGCTTGTGCAGCAGTTCTGAGCAGGAGCAGTCTGTGCACGCTGCTCTCTAGGGATATGTCAGTACAAACTCAGTTTGTGGCTCTGAGAAGGAAGCACCCAGTGAGGGTGAGGGAGCCGCAGGACCCGGTGCAGTGGGGTTGGTGCGGGCTGGGGCACGGCCGGCAAAGCTCCCCTGCCCATGGGGACGCTGCTGTCGCTGCTGCTCCTCCGCAGGGCCACGTGTTGTGCTGTGCAGAGCCGCTCTGCTCAGGCCTCCTGCCGTGTCTTCTGTGCTTTTGTGCTGTGCGGCTGCTGTTCACTCCCCTGTGCTGATCAGGCAGTGCTTCACATTAGCGTTTTTAAGAGCAGGGGGAGCCTGTCAGAGATGGGGGTGAGGCTGAAGCTGTAAGAGCAGAGCCATCTCAGCAAAAGTCTTCTGCTCTGACAGCCTAGCTTAATAAGGCAGCGCTGTTTTCCCTCTGCTGTCTCTTGCCTCTATTGTTCTCTTCTCTGAAACAGCTGAGCTGCTGTTTTGCTCCTTTAATATTCTCTGTCAAGGCAAAGATCTTGATTAATTCAGTGTCTATAAGCTTAAGAGTAGAGATGATGTAGCTAAACCCTGACTAGGCCCATCATGGGCTTAGTGTTTTTGCAAATAATTAATTCAATATATAATCATTTAGTCATTACTCCAGTAGGAAGATTATGGTTAATATTAAAAAACTTGTTCTGTGTGCATCAAGGGCAGTAAAGTTTGTCCTTCCATGATTTTGTGGGTTTTTTGTCTCCTCTCTCCTTGAGTATACATCTTGTTATGTGTTCCTCATGCAATTTCCACTGCCCTGGGGAATGAAATGACTCCTTGCACAGGCATGAATTAACTTGTATGCCCTGCTGGCTGCTCCCAGGATAGGTGTGTGGGTTTGTCTTTTCTTATTTTGCCTTAGTAAACACCGTTGAGCTGCTTATTTTTCCTCAGAAATGTAAAGGGATATGAGTTGGTAGGTAAGTAAAGTTTCTGGAAGGCAATAGACTGAGTAACTTTTGTCTAAGCTTCCTTATGGAAGCAAATGAAAAAGTACTTGTGGAGTAACTTTTTGTCTGCATCTGTGACTCAGCTGAGTCACACTGGGAAGTTAAGCTTTGATCTCCATGGTAGTATCTTGCTGTGTGTACTACTGAAATTTTTGTGGGAGGCGTGCTTTAAATTTAGGAAGAAAGTGGCAGAAACTCACCTTGTCTCCTCTGCTGATAAGCTGAATTCCATGGGCTGAATGTTCCTTGGTTCCTGTTCTTTGTGAAGTCTAACAAGTAGTTTTGCCTTTAGTATACTACTATTTTGTTGGAATGGTATGTATCTTATTCTCTTTTGCTGAAGGAGGAGAGAATTGGACTGTAATGTGATTCCTTGTCTAAGCAGCCAGCTTGTATAAATAGTGTCATGTGTCAACAGGTGTCTCTTGTTCAGAGGTGGATGTGTATGAGCTGTTTAGGGGCAAAACGTTTTAAAAGCTGGTCTTGGAGCTCAGACTCTCCAGTAAGGTGCATGGCCTCTCTTGAGGCACATTGTTTTCCAGTGAGGTGGAGACAATCATCTTTATTTCAAATACTGCAAGTCTCTCCTGCCTGTAGAAGCATTCATGCTTGTGCTTCCACTGAGGCAAGGAGCAAGTTGCTTGAATTATTTAGGTATGTAGCAAACACTGGGATTCCTTACAGAAGTGAATTTTTGTAACCAGTGCTTCTGTCCCCATGTTTTCTGCAGCAGATGAGCCTAATTATATATTCTATTCTGCCAAACTCAACCTTTTATTCAAAAGTATGTTTAGAAATATTAATGCAGACAGAATTGGTTCAAGAAAGTAATTTTTTGAACAGAGAACTGAGATATTTTTCACTGGAAAGGTTATTTGTGTGTGTAGGAAATAGTGTTAGACAGTAGTACTATAAAATTCTGATGCATTTGAAGACTGCTTGCCATACGTTTGCTGCTTATGAAGCGTAGATGTAGTGTAGTTGCTTGCAGTCGTAGAGCAGCCTCAAAGGTCCACCTACTCCATCTTTTATGAAGAGGAGGGCCTGAGTGGGATGAGATGATGTGCTACCCTGTCCAGTTGCATCCTGAACACCTCCAGTGCTGGAGACTCTACCATATCCTCGGGGGGGTTGTTGCAGGGACTGGTTGCTCTCAGTCTAAATAATTTCTTTATTATATTGAAATGATACCTCCTATAATCAATGCCTTTAAATTATTTGTTCTGCAGTGAGTGGAGGAGAAGGTAAAAAGGGGCAATATAATAACTATTACATCCTGAAATACTTAAATTGAGAATCTGCCTAGTTTCAGTGGTTTAGCAGACAAATGTAATGGTGAAGTTTGCCATTTTAAAGATGATTCTGTAGTGTAGTAGAGTGAAGATTGTTGGCTCCTTGGGAAGGAACATGTACCAAAAAGAATACAGGGAAGTTATTTAAAAGACAAAGTTTGTGGGTTCAGTGTGTGAGTCTGGTTGAAACTCTAGGAATGATAATCGGCCTTGTCTGGAGGGCTTCTCCAGGCTGTTGTGGCAGTCTGGCTGCTTTTCCCGGCAGCCCCTGGGGCTCTTCTGGTGGCAGCGGACGGCTGGCATTTTTGGTTGTTATATGATTAAACTGCTGAGAGCTCCTTCTGGCACATGCCTGTCATACTGGGTGACTGGAATGTCCTGGTCATGTGGCCTTCTAACTACTGCTGTCCTTAGGTGACTGAGTGTCTCTCAGTGATGGACACCTGTGGCTTTTGTCCCATGGTGGAGTTGTCCCTGGATGTGTGCTGGGGGCGAAGCTGGGTTTTAACCCTGTTCTGTGTCTTTCTGTGTCATGGTTTGTTTTAGCTCAGAGAAGGGCAGTGATCACACATTTTGATTGTAACTTTCCTCCTTTGGCTAATGTTTACTTGTGGGACCTTGCCTTTCTTTTATATCCCAAATTGTCACACTGCACGTGGCAGAGAATTGTTCTCTGGTTCCCAACCCTTTCCTGGTGAAATAGCTCCCTTTTTTTCTTGCCACAATTTTCTATGTGAGAATTAAACACAGGTAAATTTTGTCCTGTTTGGTTTTCCCCCCTTGTAGTATTACAACTGTACAGCATTCCCCATGATACCATGATATTGGTATCAATATCATACAGTGTTAATACCAAATATCAACTTTTGCTGTTGATATTTGGTATCAATAACACATGTTCTGCATATTTGCTCTGTTCTTACTGTTTGTAACTTTTATATTGCATAAGTTAATTTTGCAGACTAACAGAATCATGTGATATGTGAGTAACTGCTAATATGAAATAGTTTGCAACCTAACATTTAAGCTCTATCACCTGTTTTTTGTGTTTTGGAAATATTTATGGCCCCAGTGAGGATTTTATCCCAGCTATGCCAGGTGCTGAGAGTGTACCTACATAACAGTTGTGCTCGTATCTTTTTCCTGTGGTGTGTTTGTTTAATCTCTGCAGCTGTGGAAGGGAGGATGTAGTTGCTAACAAAAAAGCATTCCTTGCATGTCATTTGGCTGAGATGAAATAAAATTCAAGAGAACAAATGAGCCTGAATCCAGTCTAGATTTCTTCTGAATGGCTAAATGATTACTTGTAATCATTGAGAAGTATTAGAAATCACTAATTTCACCGTGCAGTGGCGCACTGGGAAGCGCTGTTGTTTGGTGGCTGTGTAGAATGTAACAGTGACTTAGTCTGCACAGGATGAGTAATTTTCCATCATATCTGATGATCTGCACAACCTGATTAAATATTGAAATCTAGTAATCCAAAGCTTTTTAAATAATTAATGTTCTGTCTTTTTGTCAGATACCATGCTTGTGTGGAAGTGCCCCATGCCTGCTTTGCCGATGCTGCCCCAGTGGAAACAACTCCACCATAACTCGGCTGATTTATGCCTTCTTTTTACTTCTTGGCGTGAGCGTTGCCTGTGTGATGCTAATACCAGGCATGGAAGAGCAGCTGAAGAAGGTCAGGTTATTTATTGCTAGCATTTTTGGGAGAACAAATGTCACAAATAATAGTAATTGACATCTTGAAAAGCATGGGTTTTATTTGGAAATATGTCATTTTGCTACCAGCTGTGCTTCACAGTCACCATTAATTTGGTTATGAGTCAGAGATGTTGTGGGAAGATCCCTCTATAGGTGAAAAGCAACTTTTTCAGGTAAAGCCTCTTCTTCTCCAGAGCAGAAAAAGATTTTGTATCAAACAAGAAAATTTATGTATGTGTACTTTCAAATTAAGTATTATTGAGATGCTTGTATTTATGGCACTTAACTGATTTTTATTGTGGTTGTGATTAAAAAAATCAACCACACTGTTGAGATGTCTTCTAGTTTTGTCATGCTGTACTAGTTAAAATTCTATTTTGAAGTCTGCAGTGTCTAACAAAAATATTTTTCACTCATCATGGTAGCCTGTTTTCCACCCAGGGAATTAGGAAGTGTTTGTAGGATCTTACAGTTTATTAGCTATATGAAGATGCAATATAAAACTGGAGAATGGTAATGTGAGTTACAGTAGAGCTTACAGGTTCACTGAACTTGGGTTGCATGTACTTCAGTTCTGTTTTGCAGTCTTAAGTTTTTTTCAGTAGATAGTATCTTTGGTTAGGCATGATTTTCATGGTTTTTCCCCCAAATTATTAATCTGTAAAGATGTATTGTAGGTTGGTGTAGTTACCACTTTAGAGCTTCAGTGAGAGCCATGTTAGTCACCTAGGAAAGAAAATTACAGCCTTCTGGAGTATGATTTGACTTCTGCAAAGATATTGCTCATGTCCTGGTAGTGACTGGAGAGAATGTTCTCAGCTGTTTCATATGGAAATTACAGATACACCTAATTGATAGTGAGGGTACTTTTTTTGGGAAAGGCTGTGTCTGTTTTAAAGAGATGTAAGCAGTCTGCCATCTCCTAGCTATGTCATAAGCCTGATAGTGACTGTCAAGTCAAATTTACAAGTTCACAGATCTTCAATTATCTCTTGATTCAGATCAGCAAGGGAAAACTGCATTTCTTTGAGACGTTCTGAAATTGTCAATAACATAAAAAACCTGTTAATAAGATCCCGGTCCCACTCATGGAAACATTCAAGGGCAGGTGGGATGGGACCTCAAGCAGCTTGATGTAGTTGAAGATGTCCTTGCCCATGGCAGAGGGGTTAGTCTAGGTGAGCTTTAAAGGTCTTTTCCAACCCAAACTATTTTATGGAAAGATTTATTTTATTTTATCCTACCTATGCAGGCTTTTTTTTCCTTGCATGTGTTTGATGTTCTAGTTGGACTGCAGCTCATGATGCAGTCCTTCAATATCATATTTTCTAACAGTGTTAATAGTTACATAATGTTACAATATTAATAAATTGAGTATTGGAAATGTATTTACTGACAGGAAGACTTTTAATGATGTGTCTTGTATTTATCACAGATTCCTGGATTTTGTGATGGAGGGTTGGGAACAAGTATTCCTGGTGTGCAGGGCCACGTGAACTGTGATGTCCTGGTTGGCTACAAGGCTGTGTACCGTGTGTGCTTTGGCATGGCCATGTTCTTCCTTCTCTTCTCCTTGCTGATGATCAAAGTGAAGAGCAGCAATGACCCCAGAGCAGCGGTGCACAATGGGTAAGAGGCAGAAATGAGCACTGAGATCAGTTAGTGGTTAATTTTTGTTACATTCCACAGAGATTTTTTTCAAGAAATAAAAATATTTAGGAGCGTCGTCTGAATTGTATTCCTCTTAACTTTGAAGTTTGTAAGAACTTTTTTTCTTTTCTGAACAGTTTTGTTTTAAAGGTTATAGCAGTTACACATATATATCGATATAGATGTATAAAACATATCTTTTCTCTTTCTGCTATCTTCTCAGTTGCCCCTCTGCCAAAAGAAATGAGTTATGTATCTAGTTTCTGAGCTTCCCAGTGAATTTTCATTTGTATTTCATTTTAGTTAAGATTATCAGATGGAAGAATATAGTGGAATTTCAGCTTGTGTATTGACACAAGTGGTAGATTTCATCCAAGTTCTGCCTATGTGTAAGTGTAGCTTCTTGAACCAAGGAAATGTAAATATTTGTGAGAGGACATGATGCTAAAAAGCCTAAAACCATTTATGATGCCTAATCTTGGTGGGCACAGTGATTACTTAGACCACTGCTTTTTAGAGGTGACTGTATTTAACAGAAGCTATGAACAGCTAAGCCAAAAATTTTATTTTATATTCAGTATAGTAGGATTAAACATGTCTAACATAAAAAGAGAAAAAGCTTCAAATTATTTCTGTAGGGGAAAATAATTAAGACTGAGCAGAATATTGCTTTGTTTACTTTTGGGTTTTTCTAGAAAAGAAAAAGAGAGTACGTATTAAGATACGTTAGCAGGAGTAACTCAGCTCAGCCTTTCCCTCCACCCTGCTTTGTTCAGGAGAACATGCTTGATGCAAGCAAAAATAAAGTGGTTCAGCTACTTTCTGTATCAGAGTTCTGTTGTTTTTTGGTTCTTTTTCAGAAAAAGGCACATGGTGATTTTCCATAATGAGGAATGTTTTTTACCTAAATTTTTTCTAAAGTGTTTGGGATCTTCTTGATAACCTTATTTGGAGTTGTGCTCTCCAATACAAATTTAGGTACTGTTTATGCAACCCATAGCAGTATGCTCTTCTTAGCCAATCTAACATCAGCACTAGGATAAAAGGAACAATTTAACTGTTGCTGGTAAAATATTTAATAACATTACTTTCAATACTTCTGTAATAACTCCTTGGTTCAATAATATGCATTACAGTGAGCTTTATGAAAAGCGTTATGGCTTTTAATTTTTGAAATTGTCTGTATGTTCAGTAATACTTTGAGATGTAATCTTTTTGTCAGTGATTTGAAATATTCAGAATATTAGGTTTTTGCACATATGTGTACTAACTTTTTCATGCTTGCATGCAAGTTAAGCTCAATAACAATCTGGTGCCAATGTTCACCTTCTCTGCTTTTTTAATGGCAGTCAGAGTGGTTTCTTGCCTCAGGTTTATGATGACAATAGAAAAAAGTAAATTATATCTACAAGATAATTGCTGGCTTGTACAGAATGCGCAGCAGCTTTAGGTGTTATTTCAGATGACTTTTGTTTTCAATTGTAGAATGGGGTAGAGCAGTAAGATCCATCAAAAAAGTCTAGAATTAGAGATTAAATATATATATAAACCTGAACCCATTTCTATAATTAAAAATGACATTGATTAAAAAAGTGGATTCTAAAACTTATTTTAGTGGGGTTTGTATTGCACTGTAAATGTTACAACTTAATTCAACTTTCAGACTGGATTTTGTCACCTCTCTATATCCCAGGGAGTCAGTCCATTTTGTTCTGTATTCTACACTCTTGTCATCTCACATAGTTCCTCTCCACACAACTGGAATTTGTTCTTCTGGTATCCCTCACTTGATTGTAACAGCCAACAGGAGAGATTAAACTTGCTTGAAGTATGGGAATAAATGGGAAGGGATAGAAAACTTGAAAAACTGACAAGTGGTTGACATTGTGGGGGTGTGGTACATATCTTTGTGGTGTTATATTCAGTTTTGAAGTGCATGTAGATGGCATCATGCCTGTTTTTGGAGTTGCCTGTCACTGGGATCAGAAAAAATAGTCTTTACCTCCTTACAGTTTTGTTCGCATAACAGTTTGAAGTTCTCTATGCAGGGTGTATTTATACAGTTAGTGTTTGGGGTGAGTTTGTTGTATCTTTGGTGAAGGATATTCCCATGTATGCTTTCTGGAAACATCTGATCTCTTTTGATGGTCTGTGAGTTCATGTCTTTTACTGGAAGAAAAATTTCAATGACACTGCCCTGAAGCAGGGACTTGGAACTTGATTGTGTCTTTTCTGTGCAGGATAAATGATTTGCTTTTGTTTTTGTGGTAAATCCTCATCAGATCAGTAGGCCTAAAGAATCTGAAGTTGGATGGGAAGAATCTAGACTTTTGTCTATTTATCTCATGTAGGAAGTGAACCAAGACTGGTAGGGAGCTCCAGCATAATATTTTATGTCATTGTAGGCATCAATGCGATCTTTGATATTAAAAGTACAAAGAGATTTTTTAACCCATTTTTCTGATATGCAGACAAACCAACAATCTCACTGCTCTGGTTTAAAACATTCTTGGGAAGAAAAAAAGCAGCTCACAATTGGCCTAATTTGGAATTCACAAGTAAGAGGATACCTCTGGGAAATGTGTCAAACTCTGTGTCAGTCTAGCACAGGTTAAGCATAATTTTTTAGAGAGAAAAAATCTTGGGCAAATAAAATTTTTATCCTGCTTCAAGTGAGGCAAGTTAAGAATGAGCAAATTGAAAAAAAAAAAAAACAACTCTTAAAGATGTGTATTTTATATATGAATTAGACCAGACTTAACAGTTGCCTTTTTTTTTTTTTTATTTCCCTTTAGATTCTGGTTCTTTAAATTTGCGACGGCACTTGCAATTAGCGTTGGAGCTTTCTTCATCCCAGAGGGACCATTTACAACTGGTGAGGGAATGTTGTCTTTCTCTGTATCATGGTGCAATCATACTTAGTTTTAAATAAAGTGCATGCTGATGTCATACAGATTTAATTGTAGCTTTGTAACTGTAGTGCTTCTGTGTGTTTGGGGACACTACAATGGGGTGTAAACCCATGGTTCTTAACTGATTTTGTTTTACTTCTCTTCTAGTGTGGTTTTATGTAGGTATGGCTGGAGCATTCTGCTTTATTCTTATTCAGCTGGTCTTGCTTATTGACTTTGCCCATTCCTGGAATGAATCTTGGGTTGAAAAAATGGAGGAAGGAAACTCAAGATGCTGGTATGCAGGTATGGAGGGACTATACGACAGTCAAGTTTTAATTTAATGTGCATTGTGTTAAATAAGTTACTCGCTGAACAGTTAATTTTACCAATGCAGAAAGGGCTGCTTCATGCAGGAGTGTCATTTTCTCAGATGTGTAGTTCAGCTCCACTGATGTCCTTCGAGTTAAATAAGGGGAAGCAGGGAGAGATGCAGCAGCCTCTGAGTAGTAAGATCTGTTCCCTGGGCACAAGGCATGAGTTTCACAGAATCACAGAATGGGTGAGGTTGGAAGGGACCACAGCAGCTCATTTGATGCAGCCTCTCAGCTCAAGCCAGGCCATCCTGGAGCACACATGGCACAGGATTGTGTCCAGATAGTTCTTGAATATCTCCAGTGAGGGAGACTCTACAGCCTCTCTGGACAGTGTATTCCCGGGTGCAGTCATACACAAAGTAAAGAAGTTCTTCCTCATGTTCAGGTGGACCTTTCTGTGCATCACGGTATCAGAAAAGTGGCAACTGCAGCTTTTTGGGTTTTTCTTGTTTTGTTTTTTGGGTTGGTTTTGGGGTTTTTTGTTGGGGTTCTTTGGTTTTGGTTTTTTTTTGTTTGTTTGTTTTGGGGTTTTTTGGTTTTTTTTAGTCATAGCTTTTTCTAGCCCTATAGTGCTGATTAAAAACAAAGTAACCTGCTAGTACATCATGTTGAGTAGAATCATCTCAAACAATTGTTTTTTCTGGTTGCCAGTTAATTAGTCTTTGAAGGTATATGCTGAGTGAAAGGTCAAGGTAGTGAAGGAGAGTAAAGTCATCTCACTGGAGAAATGTTATTTTAAGAAAGTGTTTCAGATTTTATAATTTAGTTGTTTCAGAAGACAGTATGGCCTGTCTTAATTCAGTGGCTGCTTCTCTATTTAGTGTTTTTTCTAAGATGTAATTTAGAAATGAGATTTTGTGTTAACCTCTGAATCTGAAGTATTTCTTCAGTTTCTTGTTTAAGCTGTTAGCCAAAGTGTGTGCAGTACAGCTATCTATGTTCCTTTATCCTCCTTGCTCTTCCTCGTTGCTGTTAGGGCACTGGAGAATCAAGTATGGCCTCAGGATTCCCATGTATTGTTTCTTCACAGGCTATTTGAGAACTTCTTTTACATTTCAGTGCCCAGAATTCTCGTTGTGTATTGTATCCCACACTTGATAATCATGCAGTATTCAATCATAGTAGTCTCTGTTATTAACCAGTTTAACTATGGTTTTGTTTCTTCACAGCTCTCCTCTCAGCTACAGCTGTCAACTATCTGCTGTCTCTGGTAGCTATTGTCTTGTTTTATGTTTATTACACTCATCCAGAAGGTTGTTCTGAAAACAAGACATTCATCAGTGTTAATATGCTCCTGTGCATTGGTGCTTCTGTAATGTCAATTCTGCCAAGGATTCAGGTACTATTTTAATTCTGTTACCTCCTGTATTATCACAATATATTTGTGCCTGCAAATTTGATTGCCTAACTTCCCTGTTCCGTGACTCCTTTGTCTAGGAATCTCAGCCAAGATCTGGTTTGCTGCAGTCTTCGGTGATCACAATTTACACAATGTATTTGACTTGGTCAGCCATGACCAATGAGCCAGGTAAGTGTAATAACAATGTAGAGCACTTTGGGTAACCGGTTCAGCAATAAATTGTACTTCCACTTCTTGCAGGGGCAGCATTAGAGCAGGGTAACAGGACGTGCATATGGTAGGGCTCAGCTACAGGTACTGCTAGGAGCCCATTCTCCTGAGGGATAGGAAGGGATGGGCAGCAGGGAGGGAGGGCAGGGTCTGCGTGCTGGGTCCAGGCAAGCTCCCTTGAGGGGGAGAGGGAAGCAGAGTACCACTTCTTCTGGGAGGTGCTCACCGTTTCCTCCCCACAAAGCCACGCTCCCAGCAACAATGTGGGATGTATAAAATAGCAACATGCCCCTGCCCACACATCTCTGAGCTCTCCCTCCTCTGCAACCAGCATGCTAAGAGCATGTCTTTTCCCCCTACTTGTATGGCATGTAATTTCTGCTCTTTACTGGCAGAACTGCAGTATTCTAAAGCTTAGATTTTGCAGATCAGTGCAACTCCCCTGAGGAGTCTAGGAGTTTCATCTCTCTACCAAGTTTCATGTTTCTTAGGTGACCAAAATGCTACTGATTATATTTTTCCAAACTGAGGATTTATAACAAGTATTAATAAATGTTGTCAATGTTTATTGTGACTGGAAACAGTTGAATGTCTCTAAAAATAAACAAGTGCAGAAATTATGATGATTAAAATTAATCACCAGATATTGATTTTAGTGGGTTTAATTTGGTCTCTGACCCTTTTGTCTTAGCTGTGGACAATCTTCTGTGCTTCTGTGTCATGGAATACATAAGTCATCTAATTCAGGCAGTGATTATGGTAAAATAAGATTGTCCGCTACTTTCAGCTGTTTCATCAGTGTTACCTGTGGATGCTGTGGGTTGGGAACCACTCATAATAAAATACTGACTTACTGGCATTGTTTTCCATTTCTGGGATGACTTGGGTACCCCATCTGTAGAACATGTTTGTCAAACCTGTTTTCTAGCAGTAGAATTTCTGAAGCTTGTTATACAGAAATTTCTATTTTGTTGCATCTAATTATATCAGATGGAATAGTAAAGCAGTTGATGCATATCTTACATAAGTTCAGAATCCTTTTATCTGCTCGAAGACATAGATTTTTATGCCATATACTGTCATTTCCCTGCTCTAGAGAGATTCAGTAGGCTAAAATTAAATTCAAATTTCAATTAAAGACTGTCACAGTCACGAAATTCCTTTCTATTTCTGTGCATTCAGCATGGAAATGTGCTATTAAATATTTGTCCTGTTCTTGTTTTATGTAAGTTCTAATGCAATTTCCCCCACAGACAGGCGCTGTAACCCCAGTCTGCTGAGCATCATTGGTTACAACAGCACCACCATTCCAACCCAAGGTCAGGTAGTGCAGTGGTGGGACGCGCAAGGGATTGTAGGGCTGGTTTTGTTTCTGCTGTGTGTTCTCTATTCAAGGTAAGATTCCTTTAAAAAAATACATTAATTTGGGAATGTATGGAGGCACTTCTTATTGTTGGATACGAAATTGCATTTTTTTGGGTATCTGTACCATGTCCTTTCCTGTCATATCCAGCATTCGGACATCCAACAACAGCCAAGTTAACAAGCTGATGCTGACCAGCGATGAATCAACGCTGATAGAGGATGGAATGCCCAGGAGTGATGGCTCCCTTGATGATGGAGATGATGTTCACCGAGCTATAGATAATGAGAGGGATGGAGTTACTTACAGTTACTCCTTCTTCCACTTCATGCTTTTCCTGGCATCACTGTATATCATGATGACACTTACCAACTGGTACAGGTATTTATGTTTGATTTGATGTTGTGCTGCTAATGAGCATACAAGAGGCTGTCTCTTGCTGGACAAGGAGGCACAAGTTGCATGCTCTAGAATGTAGGTCTTAAGTGGGCCTTCTCAAGGGAAGTGTATCTGAAAACTGTAGCCAACCTTGTTCACAAGTGCCTGCCATATTTTCTAGGATGATTCTTGTTATTCACTGAACTGCTGAAATACATCCTGCTAAAGTGAACAGGATAAAGTCTTAAATTATATAACAATTAAAAATTAGTAAACACTAGCCCCATGTCTAGTACAGAGAGCTAGAAAAAGGACATGTTATATCAACAGGTCAAGGGGAAGGTGTTTCTTCCCATCTCCTCCAGTTCTGGGGCTTCCCAATATGACAGAGACATGGGCATATACTGGAGGGAGTCCAGCGAAGGGCCACAAAGATGATTAAGGGACTGGAGCCTATGTGATATGAGGGGAAGCTGAGAGAGCTGGGACTGTTCAGCTTGGAGAAGAGAAGGCCCAAGGGGTGTCTCAGCAATGTGTATAAACACCTGAAGGAGGTGTGCAAAGAGGATGGAGCCAGGACTTCTCAATGGTGCCCAGTGACATGGCCAGAGGCAAAAGGCACAAACTGAGACACATGTAGTTCCCTCTGAACATCAGGAAACATTTTTCCATTGCTAGGGTGACTGAGCACTGGTGCAGGTTGCCAGGGGAAGTTGTGGAGTTTCCATTTTTGGAGGCATTCCAAAGCTGTCTGAGGCAGCTGGATTTAGGTGTCCCTGCTTGAACAGTGGAGCTGGACTTGGGAACCTTCACTGGTCTCTTCCAACCACAGCCATTCTCTGACGGGGCTTGATGGAAGGAAATTATGTTGTCTGATCCTTGGAAAAAATCCTAACAACAAAATAGTCCTCCTGTGTGTGAACTGTTGCTAACAGCTAGATCAGATGTTCTTCAGAATTAAAAAATACAGCTTAAGGTCTCTAGTTACATGGCAAAGAACTATTTGTATCGAAAAAGCAACACTAAAAGGTACTTCCTTCAGAAATAACTCTTAATAGATAGTCCTGCTGTGAAATTGATTTGTGGCCCTACTTGGGTACAATATGACATCAAGGTGATCAATTTCTTTAGGTGGTATGTTGCCCTGTTCTTCTAAAGTTCTTCTAAGCCTTCTGATGTTTACATTTTTGTAATGGAGTTTCTCACACACTTTTTTTGTAAATAATGATTGTTTTGCATTCCTTTCTGGAGTAGAAGAGAATTGATGGACTGTTGGTTTGACCAGTATGGTTGGAGAGGTGGCAATTTCATCCTCCAATCGATGGTCACTTTTGCAATTCTATAAATAACGAGGTCGGGAAATAAACGCGCTCTTTTTTGCCTTGGACATCTCAGCATGTGAGTGCTGTTCATGTCGTATTGCAACGGTGGTGTCCTTTGGCAAGGCAAAATACATTCTTTTTGTCTCGAAGTGCTATCCATTTACTGCCTTTCTGCAGATTTGTTAAGAGATTCCTTGTAATTATTTCTGCTTTTTGGCAGCTTCTCATACTAAGTATTTTTTGTGCTGTTGTTGTTTTTCCACCTCCTGTGACACCAAGATACAAGTGGTGTTCTTGTACAGACTGGTGTGAACTGCCTGGGAGAAGGGTCTTTTGATGTGTGAATTGAGAATGATCTCCTGTGAAAACAGTGTTGAAGGGTGGCTTAGAGCACAAGTATGTTATATTGAAAAAAATGCAAATGATCCTTTTTCTTTTCCTTGGTTCACAGTCCGGATTCTTCCTACGAGACAATGACCAGCAAGTGGCCATCGGTGTGGGTGAAGATCTCTTCCAGCTGGATTGGCATTGTGCTGTACGTGTGGACTCTGGTGGCTCCGCTGGTTCTCACCAACCGCGACTTTGACTGAGCTGTGCTGCTCTGGAGGGAGGCTGTGCTATCGCCACACGCCCCTGAAACAAACAGTATTCCGGGTAGTAGTGCGGGTGTAAATACATGTGTGTGTGCTGTCCAGGTAGTATTCCCTGCTTTGTCCTGCATGATTACCTTGAATCATGTCTTGTCATTTCAGTAAATGACTTTTTCTAGCTGAGCTCAATGGTAATTGCTGTAACGATGGTTTTCAGAGGATTACTCCTACTTGAGTGCTTTGGGAGCAGGAGATGTAAGATTGAGAGCTTTTGGAAGTATGTTTTTTCCCCCTCAATTGCATTAAATGGTTGTAGGAAAAGAAGTGCAAGTGTTAATTAGGGTAATTAAACAGTGCTAGGTCAGGCTTTGCAAGTCAAGAAGGGTCTGCCTTTGATGATCCCTGTTGCCTTGATTCCAAAGTAAGCCTTGAGTAAGTGTTGTTAAGACTCAAAGGAGCACGTGTGGGTTCACTGGATGTCTTGCAGCACTTCAACACTACCAGCCTGACTTTTTCCATGCTGAGAGCAGCAGTACCTTCAGCACAGATGTGAGGGGGGAAAACTTGCACCTGGAGCTGCAGAGGAGCCAGTCCAGTGTGTCCCATTGCACACAGGACAGGCACCCTGGGGAGAATACCCTGGTATCAGAAGCATGTTTTTAAGGCATCTGTTTACAATGTGCATCTACATAGTATTATTGGTTTTTTAAGTAGTTTAAGTAGCATAGCTGTGCTGTAATTTATTGCTGTTTTGTGTGCCACTTTCTTGGCTAAGCTACAATCATGAAGTTTCCAAGGAGCCAAGTGGTAAAAGCTGTGTAAGCCCTTTGGAGGAATTGAGTCTTGTGATTTAAAAAAAAGTGGAGAAAAAGAAACACTGAAGTTACAATAACTAAAGGAGGAGGTTTGCATTTACTGAGGCTTCAACTGAAGGGTTTCTTAAAATATTTGGGGCTCTGAATCTTGAAATCTTTTACTGTATTAGGTATTTTGCTTGTTATCCATTGCCAGAGATGGATGAGCCTAGAAAGTCTAAATCTAGGCATAGTTCCTGTGCAGTTATGAAATCTTAAAATGCTTTTGTGCTTGCTGCTTTGTAACTGAAGTACATAAGCTGCATAATTTCTCTGTTACTTGCTACAACTTGAGCCTAGAGCAGCCTGAATGGCAGTGACCCTGGAGCCTGCAGCAGATGTCATGCTCATTCCTTTCTGTGGTGGTTGTAACTGTGACTTCCTGTTGCTATTCTCTAAGCTTTTATTTTAATTCTGCACCTGAACACTGACATTTACTGCAAAAAATCTGACATGTCAAGTCAAACTTGAGACAGTAATGGAAAGATTAGTAACGGCTTGTAATAATTTGGAATATGTTGTTACCTTATTAATAAATTAATTTGGATGAAGATGTCCCATGACTTTTGATGTCTCATGCTGCTGCCAGATGTGGATATTGCAAGGGTTCGTGTAACCTTCTCATCCTCTCTTCTGGGGATGCTTTGTAGCACTATCAAGTTCTGAGAAGAACCAACAGCGCTGCAGAGCACACCTGTGAGTCCCTGGCTCTTTTAGGAGGTCACGTGTAACCCCCTGGGTGAAGTTCTCTGACAGTCCTATGCCCTTGGCAGCCACGTCCCAGTAAACACTAACATGCTTTGCACCTGAACTGCATTCTTGCTTCATCAACTGCTGCCACCTCACTGGATTAATTACACCTGTTTAAATTCGGGTAAAACACCTGAACACCGCTTCTACTGAGTCCTGTAATAAAGTTCCCGAGTCCTGTAGCAAAGAACAAATTGCTGAATTCAGAAAATTAGCAGACTGCTCTGTCTATGGATTCAGCTCCTTGTTCAAGTGCCCAGATTACTCCTTTGGAAAAAAACCTTGGATCCACTGCCAGAGTTGGGGAATGTGGTTTTTGTGTTGCATGTATGAAGTTAATGAAACCCAGTTTTCTTTCTTCTTTTGGAGGCTTATCAATAAACCTGTCAGGCTGGAGATAATGAAACTACTTTCCAGGAACTTGCACAGCTACTATGATAGGAAAACAAGATGCTGTTAAATCCATAACCACCTGGCACACAGAATAAGAGACAAACTTTTGACAAGTATCACACTTAAGTAACATTTATTTTGTCAGCATAGATGGTCCAAGTTAAAAGTACTCATGCAGTCATGGGGCCTGGCAGCTGTCAACAACTTTTCCCCAGTTTGTGCTATGTGTGAGCACTTCCACTGAAGTGAAAGTAAGGCAGAACCAAGATTTAGCAAGGTACAGGCACTTTGTTCCCAGTTGAAGCAGGGAAAAAAAAAGCCTACATCAGGTCCTGGTCCCCCCACCCCAAAAAAGCCTCATGTGTGTTAAACAAAATGTAAAAAATAAAAACCCCAAAATACAGAAAGTCAGTGTTCCCTAACCATACACTACTAGTTTATGTCATCATATGTAAGACAAGAAGTATAAGAAACCATAAACCAAAGCTCACTATTGACAAGTGTTGGTTACTTGCAGTACGAGCAATGTGGGCAACACCAAGTGTTCACAGCAGTGCAGCAGGAGCCGGGCTCAGCAGTGCCAGCTGTGCCTGGTGGCTTGTCTAACTCCATAGCTAAACAACTGCTTGTATAAGATAGGGAAGGTACTTCAGATTCCACATATCTGGTTACATAAAACAGTGATGTACAAAAAACTCTCATACCAAACAATATTCTAAATAAATAGTTCATCTTCATGACTATATACAGAGCCTCCCTCACATCAGTTATCCAAGAAGGACATGTCTGTGTCCATGGGTGCTGGGGCAAGTTCGCACAGGTAGAACAGTGTGGCCTCACTCGCCTCTGCCTCCGTCAGTGGCTCCAGACGCACCAGTTTGCTCTGGGTGGGCTGGGGATCCAGGCTGCTCTCCAGGAGCTCCTCCCCTTCCAGGGATTTTTCAGCAGTGGAAATAGTTTCAGCTGTGAAGCCCCCACTCTCAACAGCAGAGCCTGGGTTCCCATCGAGGAATGCAAGAAGTGGAAAAGCAGTGTAGTGTATCAGCTGCTTATCTGTGGGGAAAAAAAATGCCCAGAATATCAATTCATGTGCCTTTCTACATGCAGAAGGAAAAAACAAAATCCAACCCACAGTATTTATTTAAAGAATAATTACTAAAAAAAATAGGTGTTATGTTCATGCGTAATATTATTAGTGCAGATTCACATGCAAAACATCAGTTTCTCTGCATCTAGTGCAGAGACAAAAATCTAAAAAGCAGATATACTAAGTATTGTGTTTTGGTTATTTATCAGCATAACATAAAATCAGATAAGGAGCAAATAACTGAGATGGCTTTTAGAGTAATGTTCAACTGTGGAAATGTTTCAATAGATGACTACAACTAACCTGGTCTGGGCTTAGTACCTTGCGTTTCCTGTGAAGCTGCTGGACCAGCATTATTCTTGTTAGCTTCTTTTCCCTTTGTCTCCACCTGTGAACAAAAGCAAACTTTTAAAATACACTTTTAAAACTTGTTCCAATGCTATTGGAGAACAGCTGAACGACTATGACAAATATATTTTTTTCATTTGTGGTAAGATGCAGTGGCATAATCAGTATTACCCACACTAACATACCTTGGCTGAGAAAACATGAAATGGAAACACAGGCTACAAAGCAAGGACCAAAACTAATGCTTTAAATGAACTGAACAAATTCAAAGCGCTACATCTTTGCTTCACTGCTTATTACTGCTTTCTCTTCCCACCAGACAATACAGATGAAACCATTCTGACAGAAGTGCATACCATGTTTGCAAATAAAAAAATCTCGGGGATACAAAAGTCAAGAGACTGGTATAATGTAGAGGTAATACAAGTTTTAAAGGGCACTGCTTATTAATTAGGGTGCTTTTTACTTTGCTGTTTAAAGCCCAACAGCATGAACTCAGCTGCAGTCTTCCTATTCTCATGCAAGTCTTAAAAGCCAGAGCACAAAGTGCCATGATTCCAGTAAAGAAAACAGCAAAAGATGAGTGAATTTTGCATCTCTCACTAGTGCATATGTTGAGCAATGGATTTAAGACTTACTTTGGTATTAGTGATATGATCATGATCTGTGGGATTCATCTGCACAGAACTTGTAAAAAGCTGAATAAGACAAAAGACATCCAAGTTTTAGGTATCTCAGTGTTGCTATTAAGAATACAAGACCATTGCTTCTCTATGTGTGAGAAAAACCCCTGAACTTATTCCACCCTCTATGAGGACTGGAGACTATGTGGAATTCCATGAACCCTGATCACAAAAGAAACAACTGTATGGCATCTAACATGGTTTGCTGCAGTCTTAAAACACCAATTTCTACTGACACAGCTGCATGGATAATTCTGTCTGCAAGATGGAGGAAATTTCAAGTGACACCAAGCTGGAAGGAGCCATCAGTAAGTGAAGAGCAGAGGTGCTTTCAAGAGGGATCTCAGTGCAGTGGGAGAGGGGCCAACAACACTCCAGCAGGTTCAGCAGTCACATGTCACCAGGCCCCAGTAACCTCATGCACTGGGGCTCAGGTTAGGCTTAAGGAACAAATGGACAGGGAGCAGCACTTCAGAGGGGACGTGAGTCATGGCAAACAACACCCTGCTACTAGCCAGCAACATGGTCTTGCAACAGGGAGGAAGGTTCTTTTTAACCCCAGTTCATTGAGAAGACTAAAGGTAATGTGCTGGGTTATTTCCAAGCAAGAGTATTAATTGACTTGACATCTAAGTTCACATCACAACAAATATCAGCATTATTTCATTAAGAAAGCCACTGTTCAGTAAGAAACTTAAGCATTCACTTGAGCAGTGGTGTAGCATTAAGACTTATACCAGTGCTCCAGAAACTCATAAAAATTTATAACTTTGCTTTGTAAAGGGAAGAAAAAAAGATCATTTGTGATTTAAATCCATATTAAACAGCAACAATACACACGTTTCCTATAGCCTATTATGAAAATACTTAATTTTAAGTCAAAATTACATCAACCAGGAGATCTGGATCTATGCTGAACTGTCGTCCTGACAACATAGCCTGGAAGTCCTCTAAACTGCAGTCGATACTGTCCAGATAATCCAGAAGTTCAACTCTAGAAGGCAAACAGTATTTTATTGCTGTATCCCTTAATAAAGTAAGAGAAATCCTTAAGTAAGCTTTACACAGATGTACTACATGCATCTAAAAATCTTTACCAGAACTAGAATGAACTAAGTCTTTCACAAGAAATAACCTCTTTTAGCCTCTTTAGAAGAGAACCCAAGTCAGCAGACAGGTGCTCTGGAATAGGTATCACAGGAATCACGTCAACATAACACTATTACATGACATAGCAGAGATGACATTCTTGCAATAGCTCTAATGGGTCTAATCCACCTGCAGGAATGACAAAAATAAATCCTGACAATTTCAACAATCTTCACAACATTACATCGCCAGATTAAACATCTCAACTCACTCACTTAACAATTAAAATCAGAGGTCGCATCTTAAAATACTTATAATAGAAGAATCTTCAGAAACTGGCTGGAATAGAAGTAGCCTGTAAGTTTAAAGTTCTCAGTAGAAACTGCTTTTCAGTTCTTTTTACTTCAGTCAAATAATCAGTTCTAATACTAGAAAAAACAAAAGACCAGACTACTTACTTTCCAAGAAGATTTATATTCTGTGAAATTACTCCATTTTCATTGAGTATGGAATCCATCACAGAGACTGGGTCTTCTGCAGTTAAAGTTGACTGGTTATTCAGCTGTACAGCACTTGACATGAGTGGGCTTGTGCTGTCACTGACATGGTTGGCTGAATCATTACCTGGGACAGCAACTGATTCAGTGTTTTTATCCCCTTGAATTACAGGGGCATATTCATCTTCATTATCATCTTCCACAATTACAATATCGGGAGAATGGTAGCTACAGCTACAGCTGTAATGTAAGATAAATTAATTACAGCATTTCATATACATTTAAATGGGTATTATTCCACAGGTTTAGCTATCTCCCACTTTAGTCAAGCTACTATCAGGAAATAAACTTTTCTACTGCTTTTTAATACTAAACACAAAAAGATACTTGAAATATCTAACTTTCATTGATACAGTTCTGTAATGATCAATACAATTAATGCAGCTCAGTTAGCAGACACTCTTGTGCCAGACTACAGTAACCAACTGCTTAAGAGCTATAGGAACACTGACACTTTTGTCCTTAGAACCACTATAAGCTTGCATATAAATGTGAAGTATGTACCACATCATACAAGGCCACCAAGACAGACAGACAGTATATATTTTGCCTATTTCCTGTTGAACAGCATCAACTCTGGAGCACCCACAACAAAGCATTCCAGTCAAGTCCCAGGTTTGTAGTTAACCTTATTACGCATACCAGGAACAAAACCTGAAAACCAAGAGCGAGCCTCAAATGATTTGCTTTCATGCCTATTTTGGTTTTTAACCCTTAAGAAGCTGTTAGTTATGCTGCCTCTCTATCACAGCCTTTTTTTCATGAAGCTTTTCTATCAGAGAATGCATTCCCAGGCACAAGCTGAGCAAGAACAATGGTGCCAATTCAAAAATAAGCTACGAATATTAATTTTTTTTTCCCTTGAGGCAAAATACAGGCCCTATCAGTCCAATGCTACTCAAGAAGAGAGTTGCATCTAAATCCTTGGACTGAGTTTCAACTTGCTTGTGGCTGAAAGATGAAGAACTTCTGTAGCACTGGAGTACAGACTGGAAGGAACACAGTTACAAAAAACAACTGGACTGTAAAAAACCCAGAACCCTGAAATTAACTGGCTTAATGCAAGGACCACACCAAAACCTGACATACACCACATGTAAATTTTTCTCCACAAAAAACCTGGAAAAACAAGGGAAGTTGTTCTTATCTGTACACACAACCAAAAAGTAAAGAAGACTTCTCTTACTCTGGGGCTTTAGTATATTTAACTACTATGCAATAATACAGATTGCTTTCACCAGTTTCTATCTATCCTCCTGATATTAAAACTCCAACAGCCAAATAACTATTTTGGAACAAATCCAGAGGTCAGTAAGTCAAAAGCTAGTGTGAATTCACAGATGAAGTTTCTGTATGTGCAGGAGTGCTGAATAATTCTAACCACTTCACTAAAAAAAATTATCTAAGACATCTGAATTAGTGCATGTTATACAGCACTGAAAGTCATTTATCAACACAAACATGTTGAGGCTTCTTACTTGGAAGAATCTGAAGTGGTATCTTCACTTGTTTCTGGTGTAACAGGAAGATTTTCTTCATCAGCCATAGGATGTTCTTCCTCACCCACATCCTCAGTGACATCATAAATAACAATGTCATCTGAAATCTGTTCCCTTTGTTTTAAGCCCTCATTTCTGTTGAGAGGTACCTGAGAATTATTTTTAAGAGTCAGGGCAGAGGGACAATGAGCTTCAGCATTTTGACAGTTATCATTGTATCTTAAAATGCTTCACATCTAATGAAGTCTAAGAGCTTTTCTACACCTAGGAGATTACAAGTGTGTTTGTACAGATCTATGTTTAATAGAAAAAGCTATACAAGTAAATAAACATGCAGGAGAATAACAGCTACAGGAAAAAGAATAGGTAAATACTACAGGCATAGAAATAAAATTCTACTAGCACTGTCAGATATTAGAACTAAAAATATTAAAATAGTGACTGCTGTTTAAACAGTACTTTGTTATAAAGCTAATTCTAGCGCCACACTACAGAACTTGTTCTAACAATTTCCTCACCAATTACTATTTGGACAGCTGAAAACAACTTTCAGTGGTGTGACTCATTCAAATGTAACAGGAACATGACATGATTTTGCTGGGTTGGACACTGCCTTGAAGAGCAGCACACTGGGTCCTTGTCCCTGTATGGGGCCAGGGATGCCACATTCCCGAGATAACAATGCAACGTTATACGTGCTATTTCTAATGGCACCCTCTTAAAAGCAAACTGCTTTCAGCACAAACCTGTATTTAATACACAGATAACTGGATTATACATGCTTATGTTGTAAAGTCAATGGTGATTATCAACCCCTTCAGCTTCTGAAACAACACAGCCTATCATGTGTACAAGCTGACAGCTCTCAGTACACAGCAGTGTTATAGTCTCCATATGACAATGAATTTGATCCATGTGCCCACCTGCACTCCATCCAAACAGAGTACCCATAGATAGAAAACTTACATGGTGGCTGCTGTCAGCTGGTTCTTTCACAATTTTCTGAAATACATTCGACTTTGTAGGTCCATTAGTGTTCAGAAGTAGAGGCCTACATCAGAAAGAGCAAAGTAAGGCGGCCATCTCAAACCCACCTCTTTGGTAATTAAGTGAACAAGGCTTGTCAGTTTATCAAGTGGAGAGAAAGTGTCCAAGACCATATTTACCTCTTACGTTTTAGGCTCACTAGTTGGTTGTTCTGCACCAAGGTAACAATGAATTGTACAATCTGTAAGGGAGAGAACACCACTGTTGGTTGCTTTATTTTGTAATTGTTTCTCATAACTACCAAGGCATCTTATAGCAAAAGACACCAGTAATAAAACCTATACATAAATAGCAAAACACTTTCTTTGCGTATAATTTTTATACAAAGCTGTTCAGAAAACCTAAAAATCAAGGTATAAACCAGTGCTGACAATACCTAAATAGCTACTCAATTGTTAAAGACTTTTCACATAGCAGGTGATAAGAGCCAGCTTTTATACAACATCATACAAGACACAGGAAGACATGCAGCAACTCAAATGAATAAAAGAATTCTAATTAGCAATGACAAAAGGCATATAGGGATGTGGACCATATACATAACCTGAATCTGTAAATACTGGTTCTGGTGAAAAGACATTTTTGACAGATTCAGAAAAAAAAAAATCACATGTACAATTAACAGCATTCATCAGCTGTCATTCTTTCTGAAATGTTAGCCTTCCTTCTCTTATGCTTTAAATCTAAGGCTTTAAAGTATGTATCTGGCTTGAAGAAACTGAGGAAAAAAAATCGGTAACTTTCTGCTACAAGGCTACTTGCAGCGATGCCCTGATATGTTAAAAAAATAGATCTATAAACTCTACGCATTTATATCAGTTTTAGTTGATCATAAATCTAACTGCTAAATAATCTAAGTTAACATATTATCAATAGGTTCCACTCAATTATTGATTCCTCTGGTAACTAGGAATATACAGTCAGTAGGTCAGTTAAGTGGGGCAGTAGTGAACTTCCAATACAGAATCTTGAAATTCTTGCAGTGAGCAAGTTACTCCCAAGCAGCTGACAGAGAATTAGACATCTGATTCCCAAAGTAATAAAAAAATGGATGGACCATATTAAGGTTAATGTAATAACAGATGAAGGATGTTCTTGAGCCTCTTTCTTTGAAAATGTTCACAAGACTTTGGCCTTATTTTCTTCTTATGCAATAAAATACCCTGAATGTTGTCTTACTAGGGTTTGTTCATCATATACCACCCTGCTGTTTTTTCTATTAAAGAGAGATCTGACATTATAAAAAGCTGAGTGAGGGCAAAGCAAGGTAACATGGCAAAGCATTCCTTCCTGCTTGAGAAGCACTCACTCAAGCACACACAACACTTGAATGAAATCTTACCTTTCGAATAACTTGCTGCTGTTGCAAGTGTTTTGCTCTCAGTTCTGACACTTCCCTCCAAAGGGATTCATTCTCTCTGTTTAAAAATGATGATTTAAAAGTCACACTAAAACTAGTATTTAATTTTTGTTGAAGATCAGTTGCCTTCATTAAAACACTTTGAAATGTGTTTCTAGATTGGGGGTTGGAGTGGGAGTGTCACACAGGCACCAGCAGCCTTGGAAAGTAACTGTCAAACAAAGACCCAAACACAACAAATAGCCTGCAGAGAATTTCCATCTGCTTTACAAGAAAAAACCCCAAAATTCCCAAATTTGGCAATAATCATTGCCCACACATTCAGCATTTAAAAATTAACCATCAGCATTTAACAGTTACCTCCATTAGCTCCAGTAAAGAGGCATGTTAGGTGATCAAAAATAACAGGAGTGTGTCAGAGGTAGCAGTTTTCACGAAACACCGATGTTTTAGACACTGTGGATCTTCCAGTACTCACAGGACTCCAATTACTGAGACAGTGTAAAAACTGCCCTATTGTAACCACAAGACTTTTTGCTTCCACAGTGTATGCCGTGTTAAGAGGTACATGAGTACCAAAAGCTTCAGTGAATATGGGTAGACAACATACTACCCTCCTCTCTTTTGTAGTTTAATTTTCAACACAAAGAAGCAAACTGCACTGGTGTATGGGGTTTTAGGAAACCCTAAACTAAGTTTTCAGAAACAGCAGCTCATATGCAGTGTGATGAAGGGTATTACTCGCTCCTCAAAGTGCTCCTATGTCCAACATACAATTTAAGAGTACAGTTCCATCACAAAATTAACAGCAGAAGTGAGGGACCCTGAACTTTCTCAGCTCTTTCACTAGCTTTCTCAACATGTTTTGTAGGACTGGGTCGTCTGATTTAGCTCCAGTTTCTACTTCATTCACTTTAAACTGATGAGATGACAATATGGATGTCCACGACCAACCCTTATGTTCTCATCTCTACAAATTGTCAGTTAATTAGCAGCTGGCTGTCATTTCAGTCAAGCCAGCCCTGCTCTGGGCAGTAGTTTGGACCTGATGGCTTTCTGAGGTTGCTTTCAACCCAAATTCATCCAGGATTTCAAAAGGGCAAATATGATTTTTACTCTAGACTGGCCAGATTCTAACAAAGACTACGCCCTAAGCAAAACAAGTTTGCCTCTAAATATTCTACCACTCAAGTCACTAGAACTGTAGTGGTCTAGAAATGAGAGAATTTACTTCTTAAAACCTGAACTAATCGGTGACCTCTGCCACAGAGGTACACTGTCATGAAACCATCCTCTAGAAGAAGAAATAGAAACTCTAATAGAGTTTCTACTGAAATTATGTGACTTACTGCACATGACTTTATGCTTATGTATCTAGTCTGTATCTACATATTCTAAAGGACTAAGTAATTTGTGACACATATCTCACTGTTCAGAATAAATCATAATTTCTAAGCAGGCAGTAATGAAATTCTACAAAAACTCTATTTACATTTGGATTTTCAATGCTGTTTCTTTGTCAATAAGGTAACTAATGAATTTCCAAATTAATTTTCTAAACACTTTTACATGGGTATTAACACTCCCACAATTTTTAACAGTGGGGCATAAGGACAAAAACAATAGGAAAATAAAAACAATGAGCATAACAAAAGTATTATATGCAAGCTGCACAAACCAAACTCTTCCTCAAAACAAATACATTAGCTATTTCAAACTTGAAGACAAAAACCAGCATACTTTATACTAAGAACTGATTTAAATATTTGGACTCAGCATCTATATGAAACTATTATTACAGGTGTCATTTAATTGCCTACTACTAGACAGATCTGCAAACACCAACGTTGCCTGTAACTTTTAATAATATCAAAAAGTTCAATTTTAAAGCAATTTTTCTATGGAAGTTTATGTTCCTAAAGCAATAACTGAAATGAAGTAACCAGAAATCAAGAGACACCTAGAAATATGCCTTTGTCCAATATCTAGTATCACAATTACTCAGCATTAAGGATAAGATACTGATGAAGCAACTTACCTCTTCAAAAGAGACAACTGAGATTCAATAGTTGTTTGCTTAATTTGCACCTTTTGAGCACTGCATATTATTTTAGAGAGATCTTCCTGACGGATCTTGTTTTCTTCAGGTCTTGAAGAAGAAACCTTTAAAAGATTAGAATCCAGAAACAACACTTCCCTTAACTCATGCTTAACTATTATTCTCTTTTGGTGATGAAGTATATTTTCTTACTAATGTTAAAAAAATATACACTTAAATTAATAATAAACCAAGCATCCAAAAAAACCCCAAACTAGAAACACAGCTGTCACCACATTAGCTTTAGTTGTTACAAATATTTGTGTACACTTCTGACTCTTCAGGCATACTTCATCATAACTGCATCACAATAACCTGGTGATAACCAGTACATCACCCTGTACTGGTTTTGGCTGGCATGGGGTAATTTTCTTCATAGCAGCAAACACGGGGCTCTGTTTTGTACTTGTGCATTTGTGCTGCAGTGCTGGCAATACAGAGATGTTTTTGTTACTGCTGAGCAAATGCTTACACATGGAGGCAAGGGCTTTTCTGCTTCTCACCTCACTCCACCAGCCTGGGACTGCACAAAAAAGTGAGAGGTCCCACACACAGCTGGGAGTTATCCCCACCTGGCCAAAGGAGCATTCCCTACCATATGGTGTCATGCTTAGCACATAAAACTGAGCGAAAGGAGGAGGAAGTGGAAGGGATGTTCAGAATGATGGCATTTGTCTTCCCAAGTCACCATTACACATGATGGGGCCCTGCTTTCCTGGGGATGGCTGAACACCTGCCTGCCCATGGGGAGTGGTAAATGAATTCCCAGTTTGGCTTTGCTTGTGTGTGTGTAGCTTTTGCTTTATTTATTAAACTGCCTTCATCTCAACCCATGAGTGTTCTCACTTTTACTCTCCCGATTCACCTCCACCGGCTGACATGGGGGTAGTGAGCAAGTAGCTGTGTGGGGCTGAGCTGTTGGCTGGAGTTAACCATGACATCCAGTTTCACTTGCCATCTATACGCACTTGACTCAGTAACAGCAGAGCACATTTCAGAAGCATGACGAATGTGTTTATATGTTTGCCCCATTCTCTTGGGTGTACAGCCTAATGCTTACAGTAGTTTTGTTCTGAAACAAGCTACATAAATGAGCAGTTTCTTACATTGCTGATGGTAAAGTCAAAGTATGCTCTGCACTTCTAATATTCATTTGCAAATTGTCATATTACATAACTCACACTTTTCTGCCACCTGTTAAACTTTACTACAATGACAGAAAAGTAGATTAAAAAAAGCCTTGTCAAATCCCCCAAAATATCTTTACAAGCTCAAGATATAAATGAAAGCAGGGAAGTTTGTTTCCATAAAGTCTGAACTTATTTGCACTCACAATCCTGCATTAAAATTTGACATGAACTTAGCTATTTATCAATACTGAACAGTACAGGTTTTCCACACACTGGATTTTCACTAACCTTCCTTTTAATGTGTTCCAGCAAGTCCTCCCGGCCCTGCCTAAAATACGCATGTCGAAACTCTACTGGACCGTCTCGCTCCAGTTTGACAATTCCAGAATCAACATGGACGACTTTACGGAAGCCATCTTAAAAAAAAAGAAAAGAAAAATCTCAAAACCCACATTAAGAAATTCAATATATGCTGTCCCCACTATCCTGTTACCAATTTTGAGAATAAGACAGTATCCCAGTTGCAGAGAACACAAAGCACCTGCTCAAAGGAAATGATAACTTTTGTGTACAGGATTTAGAACTGTGCTAGAATGCAAAAATCCAGGAACTTACACATGTTTAACTGTCTGACAAAGCTGGCCATGTTGTTATGCTTGAAGTACTTGGGAAGAATCTCTTTTGCAAATCTCTGTTCATCCAACACCAAGAAACTCTTTCCATTCTAAAATGAGAGAGACACATTAAGCTACTTAAAAACCATAGCAGAAAACACACTGGGCTTTTAGAATTAATCACCAGATTGGAATGTTTCCTTTGTGCACGCAGTACATTACTGATCTGCTTGCCTACAATTTTCCAAAACAAAAAGGGTACAAACCTTGCAGTTGCAAAGCAACTGAGTACTATCAATCTACATAATTACCTGTATCTGAAGGCAAACATCTCTACTGTTACACACTGCTTGAAGATATGAAATAATTGTTTACCAGCAATGATCACAGTTTCACTACAGGACAATACTATAAATTTTTAATGTAGTTTTGAAGCCTTGGTAAGGAATCTTAACAAAGAACCTGAGCAAGGAAAAAATACCAACAACCAGCTGACAGTTCCATCTGCTTTTCAGTATAAAACCGTGATAGGTTTGATAGGATTTGTAGAGCAGATGAAGCTGTCAAAGAGGTGAGGGTGTCCACTGGGTTTTGGAGTTACCAAAAAGGTAGTCACCTAAAGCAAGATTCCCCTTCTGGAATGCCAATTGTGAGGGAAGACTGATCTTTTCTTTAATCCACAGGCTTTAACTAAAATAGAAGGATCAGATCTTTGTTCTTCAATGACTGCACTCCATTTAAACTACAGGGCAAGTAATTGGCAGAATGTAAATTACCTACTTCAAAATGGTTTAGGTTTTGTCTACACATCCACAATACTCTCTGTAGTTAAGAAAAAGTCTTATCTTCAACAAATGTCAACACTTCTCCTGCATCTTCTTAAGAGGCCTTTTTAGTTTAGTGAGTCACTTCTCTTATCCTCAAATGCCAGCAGCTCTGTGATCCCAAGAAGCTTAAAGAACCAGCTGTACGACCATATGAAGGTCCTTGTCCAAAGGCAGGTGTCCTTGTTTCAGCTAGGATAGAATTAATTTTTTTCTTAGTAGCTGGTAGAGTGCTGAGTTTTGGATTCAGTGAGAGAATAATGTTGATAGTAAGTTGAAGTTTTAGTTGTTGCTGAGCAGTGCTTACCCTAAGTCAAGGTCTTTTCAGCTTCCCAAGCACTGCCAGCAAGCAGGCACACACGAAGCTGGGAGGGTGCATGGCCAGGACAGCTGACCCAAACTAGGCAAAGGGATATTCCATCCCAGAGAACATCATGCCCAATATATAAACTGGGGAGTTACCCAGCAGGAGGGCCAACTGCTGTTTTCGGATGGGCTGGGTACTGGCCTGCAGGTGGTCAGCAATTGTATAGGGCATTTGTTTCTCTTGTGTTTTCCTTCTGTTTTATTACTGTTATCACATACTTTACTTCATTTCGTGTTAAATGGTTATCTCAACCCACGAGTTTTACTTTCTCTACCAGGGGGTGAGGAAGTGAGCAAGTGGCTGAGCTGTACTTAGTTACCAGTGGGGGTTAAACCACAACAGCTTGTTCCAGCAAATCAGAAACAGGATGTTACAAATGGCTCTCCACTGGATGACTTAGGCCTAAACACTGAGAGGAAGGTAGGGAGATTAAAACTCCCAGTAATGCCTACCTACCTCCTGCTGAGAGCCAATCAGTGGAAGAAAAAGGGGAAGCAAAAGAAATGGCGAGAACAGACAGTTTTAGCCAATGCTGTGTGTTAAATTCACAAACTGAAGGTGCTGAACCAAATGACACTACAGTGACCTGTGACACCAACAGACAACTTCCATGTGATGCCTCACTTTATCAGCACCTTGACATTGTCCAGGCCTAGCACATGAAAACCTGGGAAACACATCCACAAGCTCTTGTTGCCCTGACAGTCATTTACAGCAAAGCTGCACAGACATTAAGCCTGTAAGCTTCACTACACAGCTAAATACGATTGTCAACTCCTAGTGCAAATGATTCCAGCATACAGCAGCCTTCCAAGTGCTTCATTTGGTAGTCATCACCCATATCACAAGCAATCCCAATACCTCCTCACACAAGAACTGCTGGTTGTTAATAATATCAACTGTGATGGGTGAACCTTCCCCTCTGGAAACAGCTTTGCAGAATCTCAATTATTTTTACTGTTTTTAATTTAAAAAATAACACAAGGATACCTACACAGGTATTGGTACATTTACTTTAAATAAACATAAAACTAGATTTGGAAATACTCCATTAAAAGCATAAGGCAGCAAAACCAGCATTTTTTAATGTAGACAATATGAATCTTCATACAGCCCTTAGTATCTCCCTTCCAAAAAAAAAAAAAAAGGAAAAAAAAAACCCCAAAAATCACAAAAAAAATCCCATCCCAAAACAAAACGGAAAAAAAAAAAAGAAGAAAAGAAAAGCTGCCATAATCTCCTGAGGCCTCCTGCTTCACTCCTTGGGAAGTTCTGGCTGGAGGTATTGGTAAATCATTTTCAGTAAAATATTTAAGACATTTCATTATTTCTAGAGCATTTAAAATAAGCTCTCAACTGAGTTTAACTCAATACCACTTAAAGATATTGATACGATTTGAGAGCAAGATTTTATTGAAAACAGCATATAGGGAAAAAAATGAAGCAGTTATTATTAAAATATGTGCTTAGAACTGTCAATGATGCTCACTGTAGCAACTTTCCAGCCCTTCATTGCCCTGTGAGAAAACTGGTGCCCAATTCGACCTCCCCGGCGGCCCATCCCCTTCCCGCCACCCCAGCAGGTGGACACCGAGCCCAGGAAGCCCCCGGCCATGCCCCACGTGGCCGCCCCCACTGTCCCAGCGGGATCCGGCCCCGCGGGCAGCACACAGGAAACAGCACCGGGGCTGAGCACGCCGCCCTTCCCATCCTCCGGAGCTCTCCCGCAGCCCCGGCTAACAGAGGGCGAGCCCCGTTCCAGGCGCACCCACTACCCTGCAGCTCCGCGCTCCCCACACGCCGGCTCCTTAACCGCACGGCAAAATCCTCCGACTCCCGGGCCCCTTCCCACCCCCACGGGCGCCCGGAGCCTGCTCAGTCAGAGCCGCCAGACACCCCCACCCTCCGCAGCGGGGCTGGGGACGCGCCCCCAGGGCGGGCACCGGAGCTCCTATTCCACAATTAAAAATCAAGGGAGAGGCTGAGGGCTGAGGCGAGCCGGCCTCTGCCGAGCAGCTCAGCCCGGCCCGGCCCGAGCTCAAGCCATGTGGCCGTGCCCTGATTTTCCGTCCTCCCCACGGGCACGCCGAGGCCCCAGCAGGCCTTGATGCCCGCCGGAACGAAGCGCAGGGTGACGGCGGGGGCTCCGCCACACGCGGGCGGGTAGAAGGTGGGGGGAGGCGGCCGACCTGGCTCCAGGTGATGAGCTGGTTGCTGGGGGTCTCGCCCAGCAGAGCCCACAGCTTGCTGAGGAAGGCCGGGACCCCCGGGCTGGCGAAGGGAGGCGACGGCTGCTGGGGAGGCTGCGGGGGCGGCGGTGCCTGTTGCTGCTGCTGTTGCTGCTTCATTGTCGCTCGGGAACCTCCGAGGCCTCTGTCCGGGAGGGAGCACAACCAGTCCGGCCTGGCCCCGCCCCTCGCCCCCACCCCGCATGCGCGGCGGCCCCGCGGCTCGCGCGCGTGCCGACCCCGCCCCTTCCCCCTGCGCCTTACATAACGTCCCCACGTGCGCCGCCCTCACGTGTCACAACAGCGCCGGCACGGGGGGGACGGGGCCAATAGCGGCGCGCCTCGCGGCGGGGGGGCGGGGCCTCGGCGCGCGGGCGCACGTTCCCGGCGGGGCAGCGGCGCGTGGCGAAGGGTGGCCGGGCGGACCGCTGAGGGAGGCGGGCGGTGAGCGGGAGCGCTCCCGCTCCGGCTCCCGGGGAACGGCGGGCGAGTGCCCGGAGCGGGCCTTCTAAGGCCTTATCCCAGCCTGGCGTTTCCGAGCCGCCTGGGAGAAAGGTGAAGAGTAGCCAGTCAGGTCAAAAACATGAGTACACAGGGCGTATGCACAAGAACGTGCAAACCAACTCTCCCCAAAAGCGTCTCAGGCAGGCCCTAAGCAGGCCCCTCTGCATGGCAACGTGTGTTTAGACTTCAGACTTACCAGCTCCTGAAACTGTGAAAAGAAACTGGGTATCTCAAGGAAAACAGACTAATGAATGGTGAAATACACTATTTTTTTTTTTTTATACTCTACCAAGTATTTTGCAAAACTTAATCACATATTAACTGCAGATAGTTTTTAAGAAGTTGTTCTGTTGAACTAAAATTAGTATTTTCACAACAAACTTTCATCGACTAGTAGTGTTACTAATATTTTTGTGGAAATTTGTCAAAAAAAGTCTCAAAGAATCTCAGTTTTATCTGCTTCAGTTTACAGTGAAAACGAAGCACAATGGCAAAGGGAAGATAACAGAACCTTTAGCAGGGTAGGCGGCAAGAAAATGGAGTTCAATATTTCTGTTTCAAGCTGTGTATCACACAGCTTCCCTTTTGTCATCATTAGCAGCCTACCACGGCCTGTAACAAACCCTTTGACTGACATTCACTAGATCATTCCTGAAAGAAGTCACATTTGCTAAGTTTATGGCTCAGCTTTTCAGGCTCAGTATTTGGAATGAGAAAACTTAATGCCTTTTGAATTTAAACACAAATTTACAGTAATTTTCCAAGTAATTTTTCATCCTGACTTGCATGTGCAGCAAGCTCTCACCAGATTCCGTTTATCCAGATGCAAATGCTAGATAAGCAGAGAGAAGAAAATGGTTGTGACTTAATCTGGACTCAGTATTGCTCTGCATCTTATATTTCTTGTTTACAACTTCCATCTGAAAAGAGAAGTTGATCTGCAGAATTGTTGGACAGTATTTCAAAAAGTAAACCCCTATTTTGATGTCTTTGGCTGAGACAGAAGTGGAACCACACACTTAAATTTTTTCATTTCCACCATAGATTGAACATCACCATGGTGAAAAAGACTGCTGTGTAACTTGATTTCCAGTGTCTTACAGTTGAGGCAAATCTTTAAACCTTTATTTCTAAACCTCAGTTTAGGAAAAAAGTTTTCTTCTGAAGCCTCAAGGCTTAAGAACTGGAAGTTATTTATTAATACTTAACATAAAATGTTAGCAATGTACAACTCAAGTAAGGCTTCCATTAGGTTTTTATTTTACTGTCTTATGAGGTCTGAGCACAAGGTACTTGTTTGTCCCTGTTCATAAAGCTTTTGGTCACATTATTTTACAATCCAGCCATTTCAAAACTCACTAGTCTTTAATCTGGGGCTATTTGACTTCCCAGTATCTTCATAAGCAGTCTGTAATCTTTTTCCACACTGCAGTAAATTTTTCCTCCACCTAGCTTGCAGAAATCTGGTAATTATCAGCTCTGAGACAGGTCAAGCTATTTAAATCTTCCATGATGCAGTTCTCACCCTCCCCTCTCCAGAAAAACATTACACTTTAAAACTTCTCAGGTACTGTGAAATGTTGGGAGTTCAGATCTCTTCCCATATCTCTGAACTAACCCCTCAAGCCCCAGCAGATTCTGTTCCTCCTGAGCCTCATTCCCCCCTCCCTTGGGCCCATAGTTCCCCCAAATGTCAGAGTTCCAACTAAGACCTAGTGCTCAGGGACTAAGGGAGCACTGCCAACAGGAAACATCTGATTTCCAGCTCTTTTTTTCCACAGCTTTCACGGAGAGGCAACATAGTTAGCAGCACCTCAAATCTGGGCAGGAGGCCAAAGAGTAAAGTTAGATAGCTGTTCATATCACTGTTTGTTTTGACATCCCAGATGCCTAAAATCACATCCATCACTGGTCTCTTCCTCTCATGCTCGAGCAGCAGGCAGCCCCACAGCACTCCCATACTCTTATAGGAACTTTGACCACTAATAGTCCAGTTTTGATGTGCTTTAAGAAAAATAATTTGGGATGGGGACTCTGTTCCACAGCACATTTACAAGTAGGGGTCGCAAGGCAGCCCTCATGTAACAATACTTTTCTGATATCCACTTAATCTATCTTCTCTGACTTCCTGTTTTATTCCCCTACAATGGGATATGCAGCAGGGATCAACAGCCCTGCTTGTGCTGTTGGTCTGGCTCTTGTAAGTCTGAAGTGCAATCTCTGTGAACTCCAGTTACAACAGACCCTGACTAAAGCCTGAGTCAGCTCCCCAAGGGATACCAGTCTGCAGATTTTCCTTAAGACAAACAGCATGATGCAAAACGAGAAACTTAAAATGACAGGAGAGACAAAGGTGGGGGGGACAGATTTCAAGGTAATACCCTCCTCTTTTTGCAACCACTATTTGTCCTGCCTGAAAGGTCAGCATTTGAAGGTTATCTTTATTGATTCACTATATTGATCCCTGAAGCCAAGAGACAAATCAAGACACTGAGCTTGCACAAATGTTACCCCTGGAACAAGCACAGGCAGCCAGCCACAAGTAGGCCATCCTGGATCAAACACTGCAGAGCACCTCATAGCCAAATTTCATGCAAACCTTCCGCCTTTAAAAATTATTACACTACTTAAATAACTGAAAGTGTTCCTGGAAGCCCCAGCTCTACACATACTAGGATCTCCTTGAATCAAAAGGAGATTCAAGGCCCTAAGAGGCCTAGCTTTAAATTAATCCTCCTTGAACCAAGGATGGTCTGAGATATCTGTATTTGTAATGAAACCAGCTAGAGTAGGCAAGGTAGATGACATTTCAGAGAGCTTCTATAGAGATTAATGTCATGGTTTAGGGCAAATTTAGGAGGAAACCTCCAAATGAGGTACCTCCAGAAAGCAAACCAAAGCAGGCTCTCCCCCAAGTGCTTGGGAAAAAAATTTCCTTGGAGAAAAGTGGAAAAAACTTTTTATTTAACAAGAAAAGTATGCACAAGCATAAAAATCAATAATATTAAATAATAAAACCTCTCTTTGTTCTGAAGAGATGGCAAATTCAGCAAGTCGTTGTCGTAGGCTGTAGCTCAGCTTTCTCAGTCTCTCATCTGCCCCTCCTGCACTGGAAAAAGCCACGTCCCAGGCCCCAGTGGGCCACAAGTGTGAGCTGCTGATGCTCCTATGGGTTTTCACTCCAGAGCAGGTTTGAACAATTCCAAGAGCAAAAAAAACATACTCCAGGGAACTTCACTGCCTCAGCTAGCTAAAAAACACTAGCTGAAAAGCAAAGGAGAGCTTTCTCCTGCTGTCTGTCCATGCTGCAGACAACACAGTCCAGGAGAGAAAAATGCTGAAGCTCTCTATGTTTTGAAAACAACTGCCTCAGACATTCCACTGCTTCTCCTTCTCCCCTCACTTCACTCTCAGATCTAGCTTTAAAGGTGCAAAACTTATTTCTTGGCTAAACAGAAGAATGGGCATACAAGTCAGCATCATCAAGTCACCCTAAGACAATTAATCTTCCAAAGTAATATCTATTCAGTTAGCAATATGCCATCCTTGTGCATCTGATTCAAGTACCACTCAGTGTTTTGGATGGCTGAGTGATTAATTTTCCTTCTTAGGCCCTGCAGGAAGAACAGATGGCACAGTCAGCACACCAGACACTTAACAGACAGTAATAAAACGAAGGCTGGCATCAAGTTTCAAAATTAAGTTTTGATAACTGATCCCCACAGTATATTTAAAATTAAGCTATGATAACTGAAACCATCTTTCATTCATGATCAATGGCTTTTCTTTCTTCAAAGGAAAATTCAGACCTACATTCATATTGACTACAAACCATCAAAGACAGCTTGCTTTGCAAATAGCACAGAAATGGTGCTTATTTGCTTACATGTGAGGAATACTTGAAACAGACTTTTCCAATTAGACTAGATCTTCCATACACCTTAAAAATGCTTGGTGTTTGGTAAAGACTGTTTTCTCATAATATGAGGAAAAGTTACAAACTTGGAAAAGGTGTATTTTAAACAAGCTATAGCATTGTGTAGTTGAAATAGCATTCAATTAAACTTACTGTCTTTAAAAAATTCCAGATTTAAAATGCCTGAAGCATAAAAAGCCTATCTTAAAAAAAGGAGGCAAAAAATATCTGAGTTGAAACCCATTTCTTAACCTTTTAACAATGAGTTCAGGCCAGATTACCTGATTTTCAGCATTTTCTACAAAGTTAATATTTATATTGAAGCTTTCAAAAACATGGTGGATTTGTAAAACAGAGAGAAGGGGGTTTCATGGGCTGTACACCTGGGAGAAAACTTCATTGAAGTTTTAGACCTTGCTGTGACCATGTCTTCGTAATTATGGAAGTTCGATGGTAAGAAAAAAACCCAAAGTATTTGTGCTCATTTGGTCATCCAAATGTAACAGTTTTACTCTAAAATGAAAAGTAGATACAAAAACCTGTTAGCACAATTTTCTGTGCTTCAAAGAAGATTTTGTTTCATAGAAGTTCGGAACATTGAGACAATGAAGGGCTCATAAATCAGAGTAAAGCATGAAAAGAAACTTGCATCTCTCTGGAAGCTAGTTTAAAACCACATATTACATGCATGATTTACTTATTCTAACTTATTCTAAGGCCTCCATTTCATGCAATTTCACATTCCAAACATTAGGACCTCCATATAATAACTGTTCTATCAGCTCAATTCCAGAGCATGGCAAAGCTTTCTTCCAAGCAGAATTGCATTGTTTTGCAGGTCCCTTGCATTGGTTTATTCTTATCAAAAGCACAGTGGAAATTCTTTGCAAAGTACCAGTGAGCAACCTTAACCATATATTTGACACAGAAAAGTAACAATGTTCTGATTAAGTTTTAAAATTAACATTATTTTCAATATTAAATTAGATTAGATTAGTCTGCTCTCAAGGCCATTCAGAGATATGATTTGAATGGATAAAAAACACCTGCTCTGTGGGTGTAGAGTCTGTCATATCATGTCTCCCCATGCTAATCTCCATTTAAAAACTCTCTTCAGCCTGTTTAAACCCTAAAACACCGAGACTGAAAACAAAACAAACCAAACTGGCTAATTTCAATCTAATTTACCTTAATCTGAATAGGTGGAACTGTAATATCCTATGTCTGTACGTGGTCTACTGTTCTCATTGTTTGTTCAGGCTCCCATGAGTTTTTATAAAGAGAAAAAAATTACTTGATTTCCAGAAACATGCCCAAATTTACTAGTTTTCCTGTATTGTCAGAGATACTAGGAAAAAAACCCAATGATTTACTGTAGTTTCCACAGGATTTTGCTATTTCCTTCCCAGTTTGGTTAAAAGTACTGCTGAAGCAGCCTCGCACCAGAGTTTAGTGGACAGCTGGTGACTGAAAGGCTATCTATGCTGTAACTGCAATTGCAGCTGTCATCACCTTTGGTAAGTTAGTCAAATGTAATCAAGCCCTTATTGAATGTGCATCAATGTTGTCTGCTGTGCTAGGCTGCTTATTCTTCCCCACACAAATTGACCATTAAATTGAGAACCTCCTGCAACTGGTAGTTTTCTGTATTGTGCAGATGTAAGAGCTCAACACAGAGCATCTTGACTTCACAGTACTGGCAGATTCTGTCTGTGATTTACACATATTTGGTGCCTTATCCTGGAATTTTAATGTAGTCTCAACACTGTCTCTTTCTGCTCTCCCCTGCTCTAGATAAGAGCTACAGTCATAGCCCATCTATGGGTATGGGCTAATACATCTTCTGTGGACATAACAAATAAATTAATATTCATTTGACTTCACTCCTCATCATTACTGTCCATCCTTTAGCGCTGGGGTACAAGTGTCAGATGTTCTTAGAGCACCCTATGATTGTAGTCATAATTTGCTGTATGAGCAAAGCACTTGAAAATTAGAAAACCATGGAATTATTTAGGTTGGAAAAGACCTTTAAGATCATCAGGTCCTGCCATCAACCTAACACTGCCAAGTGCACCACTAAAACATGTCCCTAAGTACCATGCTACTTATCTTTTAAAAAAACCCAGGGATGAGGACTCCACCACTTTTCTGGGCAGCCTGTTACAATGCTTGACCACCTCTTCAGTGAAGAAATTTTCCCTAATATCTGGTCTAAATCTCCCCTGATGCAACTTGAGGTAATTTCCTGTTGTCACTTTGCTTATTACTTGGGAAAAGAGACTGACCTCCACCTGGCTATACCCTCCCTTCGGGCAGTTGTGGACGGTGATAAGATCTCCTCTCAGTCTCCTTTTCTCCAGGCTAAACAATCCCAGCTGCTCTTCATAGGACTTGTCCAGACCCTCACCAGCTCAATTTCCCTTCTCAGGACATGCTCCAGCACCTCAATATTTTCTTGTAGTGAGAGGCCCAAAACTGGACACAGGACTCAAGGTGTGTCCTTATCAGTCCCGAGTACAGAGGGGCAGTCACTGCTCTGGTCTTGCTGGCCACGTTATTTCTTTCACAAGCGTGACATTACTGGCAAGTATTATGAATCAGAATCTGTACTCTGAAAGCTGTGTCCTATGTTCTTCTTTTACCAAGCCAGTAACACACAGTAGGACATTCCACCTGCACATTTACTAGTTACATTCAAATAATATGTCTTTTAAAGAAACAAAGGTTTTTCTCCATGCTATTGTTAAGACACTGCTGCTCTTAACTTCAACTAATTGCTGCTCCCTCGCAGAGAGAACGCTGCAAAAACCCTAAGAACATGAAAGGCTCTACTTCAATAACAATTTCTCCCTGCTCTGTCTTCCCTTACAATGCAATGTTATTCAATGCTTTTCACTCCCTTACTGCTGTGCTACCTCCCACACTAGCTTGCAATAACTATTAGATCAAGGCAAATTGGATTAAAAAATAAACACACAAAAATAATTCTTTAGACACCTGGGGGGAGTGAGCTTTTATCCTGTATCAGTTCTTTAGTCCAGTTCAAGTAATTCAGATCCAAAAGCAGTTGCAGCATCCCAGCCAAAACGATGTCCTAGCACTGGAAGTGAAGAGCTAAGAAGCTTGAGTTAGGGCACAACTCCAAGGTTGAGTTATACCTTGGGATTCTCTCCACCCAGCAAAGAATTTATGAAGAGAGGTGAAGCACAATAAAAGCCAATTAAAAGACAATTCTATTTTCAAGTACTTAAAGTACTTGAAAACAGATCCTGACTAAAGGAGATCTCAGGCTTAGTAACTTTATTATACAGACTAATTCCTTTTCACAACTATTCAGCAGACTACTCAAAATCCAGCTAGCTAAAAAAAAAAGCAAAAACAATTGAAAATTTTATTATTACTGCATTTTAAAGATAATAGTGAAAATGCTAAAACTAAATTTCCTTTCCTGTGTGCATTTCTGTTGAAGCCTGTAGTAGTTATTGTGGAAGTAAAATGAAAGCATTGTTTGTGTAATAGTCTTAACATTACCCTGAAAGCAAAACCAAAACACCAATCTGTTCAAACATGCAGCCATAGTAACCATCAACAAAATCTCAGGAAAGCATTGTTTCGGTATTCCTATAAACCTGAAATTTTAAATGAAATTTTAAAATAAATACAAATTTTAAAACTGCTGTTAGATCTGTGGAGTTTCTTTGGAACAGGGGAAAAATATATGACCATAGCAGACTATGACTATGGCTAGTTGAAAAGTGTAAAATCACTGTTGTATATGCAGTTGCCAGGTGGTCATGAAGTGCAGAGCTCCCCTTCGGAAGGCTTCAAGACAGCAGAGGCCACAAATGCAACTTACTCTAACTACAGTTTGCAGAATGGCTTTCTATGAAGTATTTTCTTGCTCTCACTGTGAGGAAGGGTATTTCTACTTAACATCCACAGGACAATACTACACAAACCATCATGTATATGAGACCAGTACCCCCTGCTCCTGATCCTACATTATATGGTCAGCATAACCAATGCCATTCTATAAGCCAAGCAGCTGCTCTCAGTAACCAAGTAGGTAATGTGTATGTTCACTTTCCCTCATTATCAGGCCCTGAAGGTCCTATGAAGCAAGCAGACAAACCAAAGAGATTTCTTCTTCCCCTCCCAACCCGCCTCAAGGTTGCTGGGCGCCAGGATAATTACTCCCTTTCCTGCCAGCCCTGGAGGCCCCAGGCACCCAGCCAGGGAGGTGCTGTTGTTGACCCTGAGGGAAGCCTAACAGCACACAGAGCTGTAATTGTAAGTTAGGTTGTATTATAAATGCTGTATTAGGATACTTCTTAATTGGACTACCTTCATTCTGCTTCTAGAAATCCAGTGCCATTCTAGCAATAAATTCTTTGATATACTAATTTTAATAGTTTGCTAAGAAAATAAAGCTTTAATTGCTACTATAGGTTATCATCATGATCATCCTTCTGCCTAAGATCCCTAAAGGAACCTGTCTGTCCCCTTAGCATTGGGTGACACAGGTATAAATATCTCAGCACTGAATACATGAATTCAGTCTGTGTGTATGCCATATATCAAGCAGTGGGAATGCCCAGTTCTTTATGGAGTCCTCTCTGCCTGGACTAGACACCTTTCTTTAGACTCCAGGGGACAACAGACCAATCACATCCTGTACAACATACGTGTTCTACAAGTTCAGCACCTTGCCCTAAATGCCAGTGTAGGAAGTGAACAAAGCTTTCCATACTATCAGCCTCAGAAGTTACCAAGGTCATTGTTTCTACTATAGCCCAGTCAGCTCAGTTCCCCTGGAAAATACTGTTTTTACTACTGGTGTAGAATAAAACAAAGGACAAGAAGACTTTCCTCTCTTCTCTGAAAGATGCAGGAGCACTCTGGAAAAGCTGCTGTCACCTCAGTAATACACCAGTCCCCATCCTGCTCCAAGCTGCCAAATCAGTTATGGCAACAGCTGAGCTTTCCACATTTAGGGCGTGTTGGTTGTAGGACTCCAGTTTCTGACTCATCCTCACTGACAGGACAGCTGGAGAGGTTAAAGACATCTGACAAAGGCATTTTGAGTCACCCCACTATCTAAAGGATAAAATCAGTATGATTTGAATCAAGAGTCTAACCCTTTAAATACTCATTTGAGATAACTTATGTAAGCCATCACTGCTATACTTATTAACTAGCACAAGGATTTGAAGAAAAGGCTGCATCATAGAAGAAAATAATATCAAATCAGTGAAGTAAGTGAACATGCTTTTTCAAAAAAGCTTGGTTAACCCACCAAGATTTGGATACTGACATGCCAGACATGACATATTATGCACAGGCATTTAAGCCTCATTTTCCTGAGCATTCTTACAGGGAAGATCCAAATGTGGATGCAATGCTTATTTGAGTGTTGAAGGGTCCTAACATCATATCTGCTGTGGTGATACAGATAAAGTAGCATCAGTTCTGCTTGTTCCTTCTTTCTTGATATAATCTAGGTTTGTGCCAGTGACATGGTGCTCTGCTCATCCCTGAGTGGCTGTTGATGAGAACAATACCAGTGCAAAGCTGTTTATACTGACTCAAACACATACAGAATTCTCGTTTCAAAACCTTTTCTACCATGGGGGAAAAGAAACTGTGTTAGAAGACGCTGATACTAAATACATAAGTATTATTACATAGAAAACTGTGGGTGTATGCAGCTCTATTTAGATACTGGTCTGGATCTGGTAAAGAATACAGAGATATTGCATTGAATCAATTACTCAAGACTTTTTAAAAGCCATGTATAGGCATTGTCAGACACTACAAATTTAACTACATGTTACTGAATTAAGCATGTCATACAATGACAACAAAAGTTTGTTTTTTTTTCCAAGGAAGAATAAAATGTTTTGTTGCTACATAAACAAGTAAAGGACCAATTCTTAATTTATAGTTTAAGGGTTTATGGCAAAAGTCAGAGGCTGACATGCACTGTATACGCCTGGCCAGCTCTGCGTACTATTTTGTCTCTTTTCTAAAGGGAAAGCTTCCTAGGGCAAGCTGTCAGAGCATTGGTAAAAATGGAAAGAGCCATTACATCTAGCCCTACCACCTGTTTTCTTTTTCCACTGTGGGATCACAAGATCTATGACTTGCTTAAAAGCAGTTTAAGTTCAAGGCTCCACCAGTGGAAGCATTACTTTGTGAAGTATGCTCAGAAATTCTGGGGAGCCTGCTGCAAAATCTGCAGTTTGTGAACTGCAGGCAGCTGTAAATTTGTTAGTATTTTTAGATCAATAATTACTCAGGTAAAGCAAGAAGTAGCAACCTCTGCTGCTTTGTAAATATACAATGCTTTATACCACAACATCCCAAAACAAGGGTGTTGTTTTGGATGACGATTATCAAGTGAAAATCACCCACCTCTCAGAAAATATAACTTGCTAGCTGAAAAGGAATATATCCTGTTTTAGGCTCCTTGATTTCTTACTGTCTTGGAAAACACATTCAGATTCTCCCCAAGTCTGAGACATTTCACACTGCCTGCCCTAATCACAAATAAACTTTTGCTCTTTGCTTTCCACAAACTACAAATCATTTTACCAGAAAAAAAAAAAAATCCCCCACAGACATTATCAACAACTGTCACAAATGCTGATTTTAGATTAAAAACTTTCAAATAAGATTTTTGTTGAAAATAGAGGTTGGTTTGATTTTGCAGTAGTAGTGGAATGTGTTTGGGCAAAATGAACCACAAAAATTTTTGTTTGATTTTTATTGTTAATGACTTCACAGAACAGTATCTTAGCATCATCATTTGATGTAGTCTAAAAACATTTATAGGCAGATGAACTGTAAGGAATGTGACCAAGGAAAAAAAAGCCAGCTCATGCTGTAGGATGGAACAGATAGTTCTACCATACTAAAAATAAAAAGAAAACATTAACTCATCATGTGCTGTGCATCCCCAAATTATTTAGAAGTGTTCCAATAAAAAGTAACCATGATGAAAGTTTAGACCTACTGAAAAAAACAACCAAAAGTGGCTGAAGCCAGCCACATGCCTCCTTGCATAAAATAAGCAGAAGTTTTAACTAACAATTTTGTTTCTTTGATTTTATGCACACATTAGGATAACATTCATCCAGTTATGGAGTTTTTCTTGGTAACACGATTAGTAAACATTCCAGACAGGAGTTGAAATGCAAGTGATGAGCAAATTTTGGGTTGTACACAGCCCACATCTGTGTTTTTCTTAAATGACTGACTTGTTTTGCACATCAGTTGTAGTAACTTCTCATGGAGTAAATTCCATTTTAACCCCTGTGTTCATATTACTGTGCTGATGCACATTCTCTCTCAAACTGTATGAGCAAAGGTGTAAAAAAGGAGAGTTCTTCACTAAAGGAAAGGATCCTATCAGCAAGTCAAATTGATATCACAGAATCATGTCATTTTAACTATATGTTAATTTTCAGCATTTTTGGAAGTCGCAAGCAACATGGGTGCCTGTGTATGCATACACAGTAAATAGTCAACAAACAAATAATTTTTTCCCATAACTTTACACTGAAAACAGGAACCAGATCTAGATTATTTCTTAGAATGTTTCAGCTAATGATCTTGCAGTTGGAGGGAAGCCTAAGGAGACTTAGGAGAGGTAAATCTTTCAAACAACAGAAATGCTTCAAACCACAACAGAGTAGACAAATTCTACTAACTATAGCAGGGAAGTTGGTGAAATAATTTAATAACACCACAACCTTGTGGAAATCTTGATCTGGTTTTCACTTTGTTTATAAAGTGCTGGCTGTTTCATATGCCCTGCAGCAGAGATGTGAAATCAGTTATTTGTACTCTGAGTTCCTCAGAATTGGCAGCAAGCTTCTCAATCTCAGCCTTCCTGAAGTGCTCACTCATACTATTTGGGTAGGCAGCTCCAGGAGCATACAGACTGCAATCACTGTATTTTCTTAAACTTTTGTTCTGTTCTCTTGGAGTCAAAACACAGTGGTCTGCCTATCAGCTTATTTGGTCTTTTGATTCTAGCAAAGAAGTTAAAGCATGGCTACAAAATAAGACACATTTGCTCAACAACTTCTCAACACCAGCCCACCAGAAAGCATGGAGAAAAATTTATCCATGTAAAAAAAGCTTCATTAAATTACCATTCTGCAAGATAACCTGACATCAAGAAAAACATATGCCAAAGATTAAAATGTTCTTAAGCATATTCTAGAGAGGCAGTTTTAAACCAAAAGACACCCGGTTCAAATTTATCGGATTTTGCCTGGCCCGTCTCAAGTATTACTGAGCTGTCTGAAAGAACAGCAGTTGATTTAAAACAGCAACATCTTCACATCTTTGTTTTATTCAAGAAGGTGTATCTCATTAGCATGTCAGATGGTAGTTCCAGAGTCCACAATGTACACTCATTCTGGCATACCCATATGCTGATTACTACTCAAATTCCCTTTTAAGAGCCTAACTAGAATACCTGTTCTTAACAGAGAAATTGCACTAACAACTGACACTTGCACTCCTTGGGTAGGAAGCCAAAAAAGCCCATTCCCACTTCAGACCAGCACTGAACCCAAGCTGCCGAGGCCCTTACTTTTGTACATGGCAGAACTCCACACTCAACAGCAAGAACTGAAATGCATCTGTCTCATGACTCACTTGGAGCAACTGTTTGACCATAAGAACTTACAGTGACTGAACACACTGTCCTCATCACCGCCCATTTCTGCCTTAACTCCACTTACAGCAAAAACAGAAAACCCAAGCAAACAAAAAACCCCAAAATTCACTTTTCAACTCATAACTTACCAAATAAAAACAAGTAATACCCTGACAACCAGCAGGTCTGTAAGGAAAGAGTCTCCACACAACCAGAAAAATGTTAGTGTTTCTCACGCTTGTTCTGCCACCAGAAGGGACTCTTCCCAGCCTCCTTGTATCTTACTAGAACCTGCTTTCCACTCTATTTCTTGTTCTTATTCATGAATAAAAAGGAGAGGTAGGGCTATGGAGCAGCACACTATTCTTAGCTATCTCATTACTCTTTTTCAACATTCAAACATATGTAATAGCTACTGATCCTTCCCAACATGCCCTCCTGCCCTACAGAACACTCTTCCTTTCTCCTACTACTAATTTTCCCCTTTTTAGCTCAAAATCAGTTAACTCAAACCAGCTGTGATCACGAGTGCAAAAATGCTGAACCAGCTGTCATGAATCAGGGCAACTTCAACCACAGCTGAAGGCAAACAGAATACAAGAAGGAAGGACATTAGTTTAGCTTGGTTACAGAAAAGCTCTCTCCTCCTTGTTACACAGTGCTAAACTTCAAGATCAAGCTAAGATTCCTTGCTTAAGTAGATCTAAAAATTCTGGAACTGTTTTCCTCCTAAAATACACTGCTCTTACTCTTTAGTTGTCCTTTTCTGTGTTTGAGATATGTCTGCTCCAACTCTTCATTGATCAAGACCACCAACTCCAGCTTCAACTTTGGTTCTGCTTCCTGTCCCATGACATTAATTTTCCAAACTCTGAAAGGAAAAAAAAAGGCATCTCAGTGGTTGCTTTTAGGCAGAAAACCCCTCAAACAGAAGCAAACAAAAAAATCCCAGCCCCAAACTTTTCCCTATACGAGGCTGCATTTTTCTTTGAAACAATTAAATCTTTATTCAGTGTAAGCAAAATAAAAATAAAATTCATAACTGTATGGCTCTATTTAATTTATGTTGCAAGGAATTATTGAAGTTTAGTTTAGATTATACAAGAAAAGTGAGGAAGAGACTGCTACAGTCACAAACAGAAATGACAGTATTGAATAACCTCTAAAATGGCCTTGCTTCAGCACTGCTTAGGGACAACAGAGAGGATAGATGTTCTTAGAATGACAGAATCAAGTAGGTTGGAAAAGACTTTGGACACCATCAAGTCCAGCCTATGACCTAATACCACCTTATCAACTAAACCATGGCACTAAGTGCCATATCCATTCTTTTCCTAAACAGCCTCAGGGACGGTGACTCTACCACCTCCCTGGCAGCCCATTCCAGTAGTAGGTTTGCTCTTAAGTGTAGGTATTACAGAGCATATGAGGGCTTTGAACTTCAGTCATTAATAACACAAATGAGTTGATCAACATCAACAAGGATCAAGAATGGGCTTCCTAACACTGTATTTCCAAATTCAGAAATTTGATTCATTGAATTTACCAAAATTCCTTTTTCAGAGAAAGGTAAATTTTCTGACATTTTGATCTTCATCCCTACATTTAACAATATAATTTTTGTCATCAGGATTGTTTAGTGCTTTTACATGGTCCTCTCATGACTGCAGCTCTAAGGCCACCAATTAATTTTTCTGCTCTTTCAGTAAGGCATACTATTTTTATACAGTCCCTCAAAAACCCTCTTCTCTCTGAAGGCTCCAAACCCCATTTCTTTCAATATTTTAGTTGTATCAGAAGTTTAAAATAAATAAATCTTTTAAAATTCAGAAAATCTATCTTTTCTATTCCCAAAAAAAGAATCTGGCACTTTAAAGTTCAGCGGGGAAATGAGTGCTCCCAGGTGAAAATCCAAAAGATTTGAAAAAAAAAAAAAGTACTCATTTAATTTAAAATTTTACCCATGCTTGCTGAATTACAGCCCCTTACAACTAGTGTGTAAAAGATTAAACTCGAGTTACATAACATTCTTGCTCAATAGTTCAGATATTAAGTAGCATAGCATGACTTTATGTAGGATATCTTTCAGGAAGTGAATATTTTCCAGATGAGTCTAATAATAAACCTTACTCCTCAATTTCCAAATATTGAGATTACTGTGCTAACAGTATAGTGTGACTACTAAAACATTTTGTTAAACTTTGAGATTCTTTATCTCAAGACTGAACAAATGCCAATTCAACACTGCATGATATTAACTTGAAGGTTTAAAAATAAACATATTTTCAAGAACAGCAAGTTAGAATGACCACGTGTAGGTAGTAAGAATTACTGTCATATGTGGCATATTTTCACAATGCCATGAAGAATACGCTTTTTTCAATCAGATATTTGACCCTGAAAAATATACAGCAGAACACATGAGAACTCTTCCAGTTAAGCACCTGGTTTTTCCTTTTAATTTAAGCACCCACACCCCTTAACACTGAGACTACCCAAAAACTGCACTGGTACTATGCAGAATGGAACGAGAGCACTCTTACAGGGAGGTCACAAAAGTTTCTTCATATTTTTCAGTGTATACACTCCTTGTTTTCATATAATTTAGATCCCCATTGGCAATAAGAAAAACAAACACTGCAAAAACTCCATTAGCTGCATCAGTATGAAGTGATGATGGTTAATACTAAGCTAAAAAGCTAATGAGAGTTAGAGCCTAGGGACAAATGAAAAACCTCTGAGAGGAAGGATTTCTTTTCTCAACATCTTTAGGGAGGATCAAGTAGAACTGACTGTATGAATTAACTACTATGTTAATTGTAACATCTATCCAAAAGCTGTGAATTCAAATGCAGACTGAGCGAGCTGGAGGCATGACAGCACAAATTTGTGTTGAACATCACCAGTTACTCTAGAGAGGAGCTGTAGGTTCTTGGGGTTTGTGATAGAACAGTTACTGGCAGAGAATACAAGGAAAACAAACAAACATAAGAAATTTTATGGGAATAGAGAACAGTAGTTTTCAACTTCTATCTCAAAGGTATGGATTAATTACTTTTAAGGGACCTGCAAAAGACATCTGGTAAAAAACAAATCTAAATCTATTAATATTACAACTGCTGTGTATGTTCTTACCTACCCCTTTAATGACCAGTGACAGTAATTGAGAAAATGGCATGAATCTATGTCAGGGGAGGTTTAGGCTGGATATCAGAAAAAGGTTTTTTACCCAGAGCGTGATTGGGCACTGGAGGGCTCCCCAAAAAGTGGTCACAGCATCAGGCTGACAGAGTTCAAGAAGCGTTTGGACAACACTCTTAGGCGTGTGGTGTGATTCTTGGGGTTCCTGAGCAGGGCCAGGAGCTGGACTCAATGATCCTGATGGGTTCTTTCCAACTACACATATTCTAAGATAAAAAGTTTTTCAGGAGTTCCTTTCAGAAATAGGGTTGAAACAGATTTAGACATAGAATTCAAACAAATGGTTCGGAAAAAAGTGTCTCTCATTGAAAAGCACTTGTGCAGAATTATGAATTTTAAGTCACTCAAATAGCTATGAAGCGAAAGGACTAAAACCCCGCTAGCCACACATTTAGATTACTTGACTATCAAGAGATGAAATTTCCTAAATTGGATCTGAAAAAAGAGACTGAAATTTTTAAAGGAGCCCATAGGAGATACTATAGTAGAGATACAGACAATGCAGAACATCTGGCCAAATGTTTTCAGAAAGTGAAAGTTTTGCTATTGCTTTCATTTAACAGTTTTGTTTGTTTGTTTGGTTTTGTGTCAGGCCAAGAGTTGGACTATAAGATTGTAATGTGAGGGGCTTTTTTTTTAGGGGGGGGTGGGGAGGAGGGAATGTGATCTGGAGAACAGACCACTTGCCACTCCAGTTAGTAAAAGTAATTTTTCCTACATCAGTTGAACTCCAGATGTTCGTTCATAATCAAGCTAAGCAACATGTGAATTATTGTTTTCAATCGTAAGACAAAAACCTCAGAACCATGAGGTGGCATTAACTATATTAAATTCCTCTGTCCTAACATTAAGAATGCTGTAACTTCCAAACCAACAAAAGAGGTATGAATCAGAAGAGTACTGATACCCAGGTAAGGATAGATAAGGTAAGGATAACCTACTAGCAACTGACCAAAATTCATTTAATATATAATTTTCAAGAGCCATAATAAAAGCCATAATAAAAGCCTTGGAGAAGGCTACAGCTGGAGGTTTATGAATTACTTATGAGAGTATTGTAATTTCAATAACATTGAAAACACAGAGATCTGACTTCAGATAATCATTAGAAGACTCGAGGAATGGTTGCACATTTTAATAGAAAAATAAATGCACACAGTTTATGAAAATGTATTTTTGGGCACTATGGCTATATTTTCTGCTCTTACAAAAATCAGTTTTCTCAATAACTAATTAGATCACAGTTAAAACCCCCCAAAAACTAACATAATTAACAGCCATGAGCCTTAAATTGCCTGCAAAAAAAATATTGCTAATGAAGCAGAGTTACTACAGGGATTTTTGACAGTATGAAAACCACCAAAGCAAAGATGTCTTGGCTGGCTCCCTCCTCTTCATCATTTTAACTGCCTAGACAGATATATCATATTGATATATCTTATATACAAACACATTTATAAGATAAGGAAAGACATTAAATATTTAACCTGAAATACCTCAGAATAATCAGTGTAAGTAAAGAATTCTGAAGAGAAGCAATAATAATCTCCACAATATTTTACTTGTTTAAGCCAAAATTTGTCTTGGAAGTCCATACAGCTGGCAAACACAGCTGGACACCAGTATGCACCTCTGTGTCAGAAGTACTTAAGTAAGCTGAACATAATGGCACAATTTAAAACCATAGCAAGTTTTATGTTTCAGCATCACTCTGGAGCTATGGTTGCTCACTACCTCAACAGAGCTATTGATGCCTCATTGTTTCTGCATTAAGATCAATAATTTCCTTTCAAAGGGCTCTTTTTCCATTGAAAGTCCAAGGGAAATATTTCAGTGGATCTTATAAAAGCCTAGCATTTACAGAAGAAAAGGTGAAGGGAGATTGGAATGTTGTAGGCAACATTAAACTCTTTAAAACAATCATGCTCCTGTAAGGCCTATTTACATGAAAACAGAGATCTGTGGAGATAAAAGAGGGCAAGTAAAGAGACCATTACTGACACATTCTAACACTTCATTAGTTAAACTGCTTTTAAGTGCAATCGTTATCTCAAACAGGAAATAATCTTGCATAAAGTAGACCTTGTAAACAAGTTTCTAATATCCCTCACTCAGTAACTGGAAGGCAACAATAAATGTTGTCCCATGAAGCATTGTACTGCTGATGCACACAAATTAGTTTTAAAGCAAACATGACATGGTGAAAGATTACACCTGCTTATACTGAAACATGGATGACCTTTAGGTTCCCAGAGTTATAAATCTGGGTCTCACTTACTAAAAATGTGCTCTAAATTGATGGTGAAACATTCCAGAAAAAATTTTCCATTTCAATTTAGACACATTTTGTTTCCCAATTTAATTACAATTCACATTGATTAAAGAGGACTTTACATCTCAAGTATAAAATCCCCTAGACCTGAAAAGAAAGGTGCATATGGCAAACAAGAGAGGAGGAAACTAGTGTGATTACACAGAAAAGCATGTCGTTCAGACTTGATTATGGTTACCACGTTGCTGTACATTTAGACCATGAAAGCTGCAAGTCAGGCAGTGTTTCTATGGAGAGGTAATTGCTTTTATTAGATTAACTAATATAGCTGGAAAAAAACCCCTGATGAGCGTCTGGGCACATAAGCCTTCTGAGGTCACCATGTGACCAAAAGCTTGTGTGGCAGCCTGTCCCATTATAAGCCTGTGTAATAAAAGACAACTACCTCTCTCCACAAACCTCAGCTGATATATATCATTTTACCACACTTAGTCACTGCAAAGAGATGATAGTGAAAAATCAGGATACTGGTTTAGCAAGATTCACATACTTTCATAATACAGAATCTCTCAAGACTGTTACAGCACTTCATCAAAATGTAATGCACAGCAAAAAATCTAGGCCAAAAAAAAAAGCCTTGATATATCAGAAAGCATTACATTTCTGGGAACTCCCTAGATTGAGAAAGCAGCACCCTTACACTCTTATGTTAATTTTGTACTGTGGAAAAAGGCAGCAGAATGAAATCGAATCCCTGGGGACAGGGAAGAACTTCATTATTATAATGGTGTTTAATAAAAGAAATTTTTGTATTACAGAAGCTGTTTCTCTTAGAAAACATGAAGCAAAAAGTTGGCTAACAATCATCATGAACAGATGATTCACCTGAAGAAGCAGAAATGATGTACATCCAAGGTACTGACACTGACTGTCTCCTGAATTAGCTTTAAAGATCAACTCTTCAGGAAAGTGTTCAAAAGCTGTGAAAAGGTTTTAGTGAGCTACCAGCCCTCAGCTGGCTCCTTGGCTTTCACCACTAGGGGTTCTCCAAGAATAAAAGTTGTAGAAGAACATGCTAAACAGTTTAGATTCCCTGACTTTCTTTTACAAGGTGTTAAAGTCTGCTTAAGAAATGTATTCTCATAAATCAGTTGCACATCAGACTTAACTGAGTAACTGCAACAGGCATAAGGCACTCCAGGCATGCTACATTTCAGCCACCTTCAGGCATCTTAAAAGATGACATCTAAGCTAATGAATCTGGATTCAGGGAGCCATGAACATCTTAAAAGTAATTTATTGCATACTGGAAGAAGGTGACTTTAGAGATCTAATTTTCAAGTTAGAGTTCTTCAGTTTAGTAGTTACATTATTTCTTGTCTACCATGGTTGATACCTGGTCAAAAAAACCTTATTACTAAGTTGGTTAGTATTGGGATCCTAACGATGTTATTTAGGAATGTGATTCAACATTGCTAAAAAACGGCAGTGCTTTACATAAATTAGCTGCAGTGGCCCAGCCTATGAAATGCAGTACATAGCAAGCTGTTAGCTACTGCATTTCATTAGCAAATCAGTCCAATCCCATTAAGCAGACCCCTGTGGCAACCAACAGTGGTGCAGTTTTATAATGGGATCTTTTTCCAGAGAAAAATTGGAATTCCTGGTTTCCAGCAGTACTCAAACATACAAGGATTTTGACTGTTGAGGATGATGGTAGAGAAAAGAAAGCAAGTAACCTCTCACCTATAAACCAAGAAAGAATGCAGATGCTCAGCTCTGATAAATACCTTCTTTAGAAGGCTTTATGATACTGTTTTAATGATCAAACTGTGGAATCTATTACATCGTGCTTTCCTTGAACCTGATGAACTAACACCTTGTCAATCTCCTCTATATCATGCTTACCATTTTCTATGCAGGATAAAAGTCCCTAAAACAACCAACCACTGAATAAAAGCAGTCCCTAAAACAATCAAAATGATAGTTCCCATTGATTAAAAGCAGTGGGAAAGAGACTAAACAAATGCTTAACAACTTACTTTAGTCAGTATGTTGTTGCTATTATTTTGAGGACAGCTAAATGAAGTAACACATAGACTCCTAAGTCTCAGAAGGTAAAAAAGCCAAGTTTATTAAAAACCACACAGTTTTATAGACAATTATGATACAGGTGGGCCTGACTGGTCCTCGGTCAATATCCCTCACACCATTGGCTAATTGGACACACCACCCTTTTGTAAACATCCTTACGAGAAAACAACACCAGCTGCAAAGATTAGGAATTGTTTTAATTCCTTCTCTGAAATTTTCCAAAGCTTCACAGACAAATGCCTGGGAAAGTTTATCTGACTTGCTTCTCTGTCCATCTCTCAGCATCCACGACATCTCCCTCACATTCTCAAATGGTTTATGGAAAGGAAAGCACATATCTCTGACCAGTATCCCCCACTGTGGTTAGCCTAACTAAGAGCATTTTGTAAGTCAAGCCGCCACTCTCTGTGTCTGAGCAGAGAATTCATTCCCTTCCTCCTGTTATCAGGTTCCAAAGGTCCTGTGAACCAAGCAGACAAAGCAAAGAGATTTCTTTTTCCCCCTGACCCGTCTCAAGGTTGCTGAGCACCATGACAATTACTGCCTTCCCTGCCAGCCCTGAAGGCCCCAGGCACCTGGCCAGGGAGGTGCTGTTGTTGACTCTGAGGGACTCTGTGCCTGACAGCACACAGAGCTGTCTGTAAAATCAGCAAGATCTAAGTGGAGAACTTGGATCCAAACTGCTGCTGGACTGCGAGACTCAACACTTCCCCATGACCAGGGATGCCTCCCCTGCTGGAGGTTTGAGGGACTCGTATTCTTGTATATGAATGAGTGTAGATTACTATATTGATATAGCAAACCACATATTAAGACCTGACTTGACCTGCAGAGGGTCCAGGTGATTAGAAATTGTAAGATTAATTGCATTGCAAGTGTTGTATTATGCAGTTATAAATTGTACTACATTGGTTCTGCTTCTAGAAGTCCTGTGCCATACTAACTGTAACTTCCATTCTATACTAATCATCGTAGACTGTGAAGAAAATAAAGTTTTAATTGTAACTACAGGTTAGTGTTATGATTGTTATGTCCAGGATCCTTAAAAGAACCTGTCTGTCCCCTTTGTGTCATATGACAGAACAGAAGGAAAATGAGCTTGAAGAACCAGAACAAACAAGTTTGTGCACTTCTAACATTCACATTAACTGAAATGAGGTCTTTATATTCCAAAATAAGAACACTGTTTATACAGCTCTTTAGATACAGCAGTTAGATTTGCATGAACTGTCAGCATTTCGGGATCAGACACAAATTGTGCCTTGCAAGACAGCAGTTTGTGCCTTTAGTCTTTACATTTTAAGCTGAAGATAATGTGTTAGGTGACTCACCATGAAAAGTTTTTTTATACCACAGTGCCAACAGAGGACTACAGAGGCTGTAGCCACAGTGTGCAATCAGAAAAACTTCGTAGTAGCAATACTGACAGTCTCCAGCAACACCCATAAAGGCCTCTCATACCTTACAATATGAATATGACTGACCAAGAATCCAAGGCTAGAAGATATCTGTATCTGATCTGTGAGATGCCCTAAGACCAAACAGATGTGTAATATTTCGAACTAAGGAACAAACTCAAGCTATTATTACCTAGAAGCTTAAATTGAAGTTACTTTTCTTTTTGTCTTTCACAGCAAATTTTCCTGACCCTTATTGAAAAAGGAGGTGTTGCTGCTTTCCAGAACCATATTGCTCTTGCTTAGCAAAGCCCCATATTGTATATGTACATATTTTATACAGTATGTACTCATATTGTATAAATTGTTGAAAGTAATTTAAAAGTAATGAAAAACAAACACAATGTTTAAGGTAAATGGCATGTCTTTGTGTGCAAATAAAAAGGGAAAAAAGAAAACAGTTAAGACTTGCATTAGCCAGGAGAACAGTACATTCAGCTGCTGAAATGGACACAGATGTGGCCAAAGTTTTGGCCTTTTATGAAAAAGAAAAAAAAACAAAAACCAAAAACAATGAAACAGACTGAAGTTTTTCTCCAGAATGGGACTAGGAGGTGGGGAGAGAGAGAAGGAGAGAAAGAAATCTCCCTTTGGAATTTGAAGGTCCTTTTCAAATATTCTAATGTCTAAATGGCAATTGAGGTATCCACATTTTGACAAAGACCCAGAGTGAAAAAACCCGAACACCTCCCACTCACCACGAAAACATGTCCCCACTAAAGCCTTTGGCCTATGTTCTTCACTTCTGTACAAAGATAGTACCTGGAATCTCAGTCCAAGTAAGTTGCATTATGGATCCTGATACCCCTGAGGAACTACTTTAAACACAGACTCTAATACATAAAAGTTCTTCAGCATTAGACTAAAAAACTCAGTGCTTTGAAAAGAATGACACACCTCTACTCCAGCCAAGGACCCCAAACTGTACAACTGAGGAACTGAAAAGAACAGAGTTCACAACAAAGAAATATTACAGAATGTTATTTGGGGGCAGAAAACAGTTAGAGGAGAAAGTTAACAAAGGAACTGAAAGATGAACATATGACAATTGTACTCTGCCAAAATCAGAAGGGCTTCTGTTACATAATGTGAACATGCACATGCATTCTTTTTCCTCTCCCAAAATCTTAGTCAGTGCAAAGTCCTTTTCAATTTATTTTAAACTTTTTATATCTGTTTCTGAATTTTGCTGCTGAATTACCAAGCATAACATATAAAATATTTTTTACCTGTTAAGCTAAGATGAATGCAAAAATTAGGGTCAGAAGTAGTCAAGTGACAAAACACTCAAGAAAAACCAGCAACAATGAAAAAAAACCCCAATACCAAAACCCAAAGACAAAAACTTTTTTGCTGTCTTAGGGTAAATAAAAGTATTTACAGAACTTGTCACAATATTTGGAACTGTTTTCTTGCATTAGGATGTGACAGACTGGTTGCTCAGACAATTTATGCAAAAAGAGAATAGAATCACAGCAGGTTCTTCAAATGTATCTAAAAAATGTTAGTAAAACGGTTTTGCTGTGTTGACTTGCAGCTTACATGTGTATGATATGCTCCTAAATTTTACTGTAACCAACAAAGAGAAACTAGGTAGGAAAACTAAAGTGAAAGAACTCTGCGGAAAGTTATCATAAAAAGATGTTGTTACAATCTTGTAAGAGGAGAACACCAAAGTAGGAACAGATTCAGCAGATCAATAAGACCTCATTGAATACAAAGTAACCTGTGATACTTAATAAATTAGACACTACACATGATGTCCTTTAAGTGGAAACATTGCATTTTTCTGCAGAAAAAAGAAGAGGAACAGTCATTTTACTGACAGGTTAACAACATAAGCCTTTAGACCAAAGCAAGTACTTTTTGTCCCAAGGGTATGTAAGGCTTTAAGGCAAGGCTTTAAGTACTGGGCTTTGAAGCTGTAAAGATTAATCCTGCCTGTGCAGCTAATAATTGTCCTCTGTGCCTGGGCTCTGACATACTGCATTGGACAAGACAATCAAGCCAATATAGCTACAGGAAATCTGATAGAAATGTGACAAAGACAAACCAATATATTTATTATGATAACAGTCTTTTATAAACTCCAAAATGCCAGATTTCAGCATGTAGGGGCTTAATCTTTGCACAGGAAAATAATCACACCCAACACAGAGGAACAGAGGATGCAGAGTAATTAGTTTGGTGAAGGCTAACCTTGGAAGACAGAACAGAAGACAGATCTTTAGTAACTCTTCATTACTAGCAATTATTTGAAATAACTGAAGTAATGTAACATTTTAAATAATACTAATCAATTTTAAAAATTGAGCTAATTAAGTGTTTTTATTCTTGCTTTGCACTTGTCAGAAAGCTTAGCATGACTTTCGAAACCTCATATTGCCTTTCCTGCCAGTGGAATTGCTGAGCTAGTAAAAAAATTCTCAGAATGGCACACTGCTAATCTAACCACTTGGGCCTCATATTTGAGATCTGGTTTAATAAGTATATTCTTTTTTCAGTCTTTTGAGTCAAAACAACAGCTTTAGGTTTGTATAGTTTAGTTTCTTAGAAAAAAAAAAAACCAAACCAGAAAAATGAAAGCCCAAATGAAAAACCAAAAAGCACCATTCAATCCAGTAATCTGTCCACACAATTGCATTCAATTTTTCATTCCTATCTCTTGCCTTAGAAAACAAAAAGCAAACCAACTCTCACCTTTTCAATGTGAAGGTTAAATTACTAGACTGTGCTTTCAGTCTTCTTGACATTATAATCCAATTCTGGATGATTACTTCCACTTTGATTTAGTACTCTGATTGAGAATGATAGTGTAGAAGCACTGAGTGCTTTGGCTACTATCTTTTCACCTAAAAACACACAGCTATTTTAGAAAATAATATGTTGTTTAAAGAGACTCTTCAATGTGACATCATTAGTCAAACTGACCAAAAAAAGACTGTCACTTTCTCATATTAATTAATTTTGTTCTCTTAATACTCTTTCAAAAGCAGAATAAAATTGACCAGAGAAGTTGGCATACATCTTTCCCAAACTGTTTCTGTAAGCCTCAGTCAGAATCACTAAGTCTTTACCAGGAACACTCTGTGATGCCTTGAAGTCACTGACATGACATGGATCAAGAAAAAGACAGCAGGCAAAGTATATCTGAGCCTTAAGGAGATGCTGAAGGTGGCTGAGCTTACTTAAAAGACAGATCTGAGCAGCTTGTTCAAAATCAGGTATACTAAGACTATAGTTTTAATACAATTTGTTAATTTGCTTAAAACAGAACCATTTGTGGGTTTTGGCTCTCATTTCTGTGGAGATTTTTTCCATTCAAATTATATGAAAAGAAATCTGAATTAATTTTCTTTCTAGGTTTCTTTTTTTTCTTCAAGACAGAGGATAACAGCAAAGCAAGCATTCCTTTCTTTTTGTGATTACAAGTATCATATTTGGTGAAGATGTTGGAGTACAATTTTATATATGAAATAGCCTCCAAAACAACTGGCCCAAGGGAGCCTCCTTAAACAAAAGAGATTTGACATAAAGGCAATTTCAAATTAAAGTTTTTTTGGGTAACAGAGAGATGTATTCAAGTTAGTGTTTCTGGGCAAAAAGTAAGCATGTTTTTTACGTGTGCCTCTAGGTGGTGCTAACGCTATTCCAGTGGTTAAAAACACAATTTTAGGAAACATTTGAAGCATCAGCGAAAAACTGCCCCCAGCTTTTGAGTAGAGGGAAGTGCATCATTGCAACAGACTGCATATTGGTGATTTACAACTAAGGAGAATGACTACAATTAATTTCTGATAAATGTGCTTAAATAATTAAAAGGTCTTGTTAGAACCCTCAGAAGCCTATTGTTTCAGAAATGGAGTTAAGAGCCCTTCTTTAAGCAAATGTCAAATTAAAGAGCTGCAACATGGTGGATATTAGTTTGCTTGCTATTTGGAGCAGCATCTTACACAAGCACTAATCTAATGACTAAGCTCATGTTTTTACCATATTACAGATTGCATTTTGATTTTGCCTGAAAGTAGGATAGAGTAATTCTCATGTTGTAGGATCTGTGGTGCTAGACTCACAACTCTGTCTATCAGAATTTTTAAGGCCTTTGGGAAGCCAAGCCCTTGTAAGCCTTTAAATATTTTGGTGAAAAAGCAAAGTAAAACTTTCTTTTTCTTCTTTTTGGAAGAGATTTGTGCAGAGTATGCAGAAAATGAAGAAGCCTTTTATGCCTGCAGTAAAACGGACTCTGTTCTTTCATACTAAATAAGACATGATTATTCATTCAGACATGTTTCCTTTGGACTGTACTGTAAAATTTCTACATAGTTCAGGATACTTTTTTATCCTCCTGCCTCATTCACACATACTTTCCTTGGCAGCCTAGGATACTTGGCATTCTGATGCTTACTTAATGGCTTTTGGATACCAAAAAGTGGGAACTTGCTTCTGAGTCACTGTTGTTGACTGATAATTTTCTTTTTTAGCATTACAGTTTCCAGTTGAGGCAAGGTTCAGAGACAGGTTGTCCTGTAACTCACATCAATGCTTTATTAAATTAAAAGGAAATCTATTCAAAGCAGTGTCTCATTTGTGAGATGTAGGTGGGCTGCACAGCCTGGTGGGAGAGGAGAGAGCTGGGTGGCTGGGTAAGCGATGTGCCTTAAACTCACCCCATTCCAGTGCCAGCCAGGAAATGCTTTGTGCTTGGGGCTGTGCCTGGTGGAGTGCAGCATGAACAGGCTGTGAACCCACTGCCTTCCTGCCACACATCTGTTTCAGGTCAGGTCACAAAATGACCTTATGGATTCACCAGGGAGCTTGGCAGTGCAGTGTTGTCAGGGGAAGTTTTGGTTTCACTGTATACAATATAGTAAAATTCAACAAATTTCTCCAAATTTAATCAATAAGGTTTATTTAACCATGGGTAGCCAACTCTGTTGGCCTACAAATTGCATGTGTATTTATATGACTGAAAACAACAGATATGAATTAAATAAAGTTCAGAGGAACTCTGTGAATGTGTTTCTGGGCAAAATAAGAAATTTCTCATTTTCCTGGAGTCCCAGGATGGGGTGGGTGCAGGCAGGGGATGTTGGCATGCATATGGTCGGCAGCTGAGGCCACTCCAGCAGCAGTGTTTGTCTCATTTCCTACAGCAGATGATTCCTGTGATTTCGTGAATACTGAATAGACAAAAAAGCAAAATTATTATAAGCGGAAGAACAAGTATTTAATTTTGCTGTGGTGGGGCTCATTCACTGAAACTTGCCTTTCCTTTGCTTAATTCTTGACTCTATTCTTTTCATAAGTATGTTGTCCTAGGGCATCCCATCCACTCCACCACACATTTGTCATCCATTAGGAATCTCTTTTGGATTAGGTGTCGTACACTGTTGGAACAACAATAGGACTCAAGGACAGACAGTGCCTTGAAGGGTTGATCCTTTAATTTGTAGCGCAACACAGACATGTGCAATCAGCATGGGTCTGAGTGTGGTGAGCTAACCACATAGGTAATACAAATTACTCACTCCTTATGGGTAATTAACCTGCTAATTATTCACAAAACATTTTGCTCTGTGGCAGTCTTGTAAGTTGACAGGAATCACCCAAGCTGAAAGAAACCTTTAAAAAATCTTTTTACCGTTGCCTCACTTCATGTCAAATCACATCATCTCTCAGAAGAACGTTTTTGTTTGTACAATGAGGTAATAGTGAAAAAAGAAACTCCTTCCTTCCACATGAATGCCAGTTGTCATTTCAAGTAACCAGAGATACCCATCTGTGTGAGGAATAAAGGGATACAAAGAATGTGCCTTTGAAGACCCTTTACCTGTTCCTATTTCAGATTGTAGTATTTGGATAAATTTTAAATAAGGTCTCTTTTAGATAGGTCTCTTAGTTAAGATCTCTTTTAGAAACTTAAAGTAGGATTCTAACCTTTTATTCTTGAACATTTAATTTTTTGTTGTTGCTGTTAAATGAGAGAGTTTCTTAATGCTTGCATATTTGCTAGACTTTTTTTGCTCATAATACAGGTTACAAAGGGTAACCTGTATGTCTTCTATCAGTGCATTCTTAATACAAAAATGATGATGAGTACCTGAATCTTCTATATAATGAACAAGGTAAGTATAGAGCTGCACCAAATATTGTGAGCTACACTGTGTTCCTGGGTGTGGGATCTTTGAGGATGTTTGGGCAGTCAGGTCCTGTTTTCTCAGGACTTCAGACCATGGTGGAGACAGCTGCTTGCAGTGGTACTGGGCTTGCTGGGGCTTCATTTTTATCCTACATATCAAGAGAAGACAGACTTCTGTCCATCACAACCATCTCCCTTCTCCTCTCTGCTGGGATATAAACACTTAAAACAAAGCTCCCTGGTAACTTTCTTGTTTAAATTAAGAACACCCTAACCCACCTTTTCTGTTACTTTCCCAGAATTGCCATGTTTTCTCCCTACACTGCTGCAATATGTAGCACTTTCTCTAGTCTTTTTGCAGCATTTTAAAAGCAAGAAGGAGCAGTGATACTATGAGCTGTTTTGAAACCCCCACCTTTAGGTTTATAAAGTAGGTGGCATTATTATCTCAAATATGACAGTGCTTGACAAATAGCTGTGCTCTGAAAAACTCCATTCTTTCCCCTAAATGACAGAATGTGAATATCTCTGAAGGTTTCTAGACACTTAAATGGTGTATGCACTGTAGCTAAGCTGTAAGGATAACACAAAACTCCTTTCCAAAAGGGCAGGTGGAGGACAAGGCAAAAGCCTTTTAAGATTTGTTAGTTCATACTAAACCTTTTGCCCATCATTCTTTTGTTGCCTTTGAAAACAGCTATTGTTCTGATGTGCAGGAGTAGTGGCACTCATATCATAATGCCCTTGATCAGTTGTGAGTTGTAGTGAATTGCCAAGCACAGGGAGAAAAAACATCTTTCAAGACTCTGTGCTCATTACTTTTCTTGTGGCAGCGTAAAAAGCACTAAAATTAGACAAAATATCCTGAATTCATTGGAAGTACCTGCCTACCTTATGATGTTTTGGTATATCAGGCAAGTGATGGTGATCATATTTAATATGGGTTTGTTATAGTCATGCTGATTGAGTGGCAATTGCCTTTACGAAAACACATTTTTTAAAGTGCTTTCCTTTATCCAAGATTTTTAATTGTTCTTCAGTTAGTGATTGCCTTGAAAATTTCAGAATTATCACCTCTATGCTTTCTTCTTATTGCCAAAAGAATTTCCATATATGAGATGGAACTTCATTTTAACTTTCATTTTGATCCTGTCATTCAGGTATTTTGTATATTTGTTTTTATGCTGTGCTTTGCTCTTTGTATTATGCATTCAGGTAGGAGAAGGATTTTGGCTTACTGTTTTCATGAATAAATGGGAAAGAGGCTAATGAAATAATGTTTACCATTCTCTACTGGGTTTCAGCATTAAGAATGTAGAGATTCACAATAGAAATGTTAAGACTGACAGGAATGAGAGTGTCTATATATAAAAGTACCAGTAAAATTAATTTTAAAAACCCCCCAAAATCAAGAAGAAGGAATAAGAGAATGGCACATGTTCATGTCATCCAGATTAGAAACTGGTAAGTACAGTTATTTCTATATTCTCAAGACATTGCAAGAAGGAAAATGAAGGACAGGGTAAGATAAAGGACACGTGGAAATGGAATCCAAAGCATAACGTGAAAATCACGAGTGTTACCCGATGACTTACAGGAGTGCTACTTGGTGGAAAAGGCAAAATGCCAGCATTCCTGTCAAGCCCTAACAGGCACAAAAGGTAAATCAGGGAACAAGCACATGCTTGATTTGTGGTATCACCTAAGACAGGTGATATTACAAATAGCCAGTCTCCCTTGTCTTGTCACTGAATTGTCCCTAGCCAGACTGTTTGAAATGAGAATGGGGGTGTGGGAGAATCCATGTGAGTGAAATCAAATTTCAGTTACCATTGGTTATTAGAGTTACATGCTGAGCTTTTTGCAACAAGAGTATTGCAAAAAGCCTAAATGGTTTGTGGCTGTGCTCAGATCTGTAGAAATCCAAGAGGTAAATGAGGAACAGAAAGTATTATGCACAGTTATTTGTTCATTAATTTTCTCTACATACAATGTGAGCTTTGTAAACACTGGTGTAAACTTTTCAGCTGCTTTCTGTGTTAGAAACAAGTTATCCCAGAATATCACACTGCCTATAGGATGGTGCTGAAGCAAAATACAGGTTGGGATCCGAACGTATAAAATATCTTTTTACTTCATATTTGGTAAGAGTTTTCAAGCCTAATCCGTTCAGTTTCACTTAATTTATTTGATTGTATCCTTTGCTTCTATTCGTGCCACAAAGATAATAAAAAATACACTAAACTTCACCCTTTAGCATGCCAGAAACTGAAGGTGAAGCTCAACAGCAGTTTATAAGTGAGTGTATCAAAGACTTCACAAGGAATCAAAGAGCTAAGTCAGCTGATAGCTTACACACATATACCCAGGACTAGTCTGTCATGCATTTCATCCTAGACATGCTTTTTCACCATGCTGCTAAAGAAGTGCAAAATTTTCTGGAAAACATTACCACAGTCCTGCTTACGTAAATTGGAGTCATAGAAGATTTGTTTATTGTATAGACTACTTTGAGAACTTTGAAGAAGTTGCTGCCAGTAGGAGTTTGCAATTGCTAGATGTACTGGGTGCTATTTTATTGAATTTCCAGATTATGAGAAAAAACGTCACACCAATGGTCTCACCATTCTTTCATTTATGCACTATTTGACACAGAGTAAATAGGCAGGATGGAAAAGCTGGAAATTAATTTCTGCAGAGAAGCAATGGATTTGTTTTGTTGTTTTTTTTCCTTTTTGTTATTTTCTTCCCTTCTTCAAAACACAGATGAAACTAAAAGATACCAATTTGGAATGCTCTGGGTTATATCTTGCTAGGTAGATGGCCAATTACTGTGAATGAGTGTTTTCAGAGACAGAAAACATTTCATCTTTTATTGAGGCCAAAATGTGGTCTTCATTTGATCTTCTTAATGGCATCTGACAATGAAGTTTAAAACGCAATATAGAGATAAAATGCCTAGCACAACCATATTACAGTGCATCTACTGCCTTCTCTGTTGAATTCATAACAGCTACAATTTTCTTTCCTTTTGTTTGGAGGAGTGATATTTCCTTCAGAGCAGTCATGCTGTTTTCATGATTTATGACTTCTGTAGTGTGTAATGGCGATTCTTACCAGAGTTCAGGAAGTTTACTGGAACTCTGCAGAAGTAGTAGAAAACAGAAGAAGTTAAAAGAATAATCAAAGGATTTACTATCTGACCTTTTTAGCGTAGCTTGTAGTACTTCAGTTTTTATTTTTTGCATCATTACTTGTGATGGAGTGAAAATATTGGATGACCTAGGAGTTAATATTTATTTGTACTATGGAGGAAACCAATGTCATATTACTGCTTATTTTTACAGCACATATATATATACACTTGCCTCAGTTGCTCACCCCTTGTGGAGGATGGAGCCGAGTAAGTACTTAGAGTGCAAGTCATCTGATTTATTTCAGATATAAGGCTTTTGGAAGTAATGGGGTATAAGTAGAAGGCATGCTGCTCAGTATTTATTTAGCCTTGAGGTCTGTTGCCCACAGCATAATCTCTATGGCAGTCATCTTCCCTTAGAAAATGAGATTGCTGTCAGAGGTGCCCAATGACATTTCAAATACCTGATGGAATCTCTGAAGGCTTGGCCCATGTGGAACAGGATGCTGTCCTGTACAGGCAACTGAGGCCAAGTGGGATGCATTAGGACATGTAAAATGACATTAGAGAATAAACTAATCATTTTCTGTTTATTTCAGTTTATTATGCTTTTGAAAGACTTACTATTCTAACCTCACCCTCTCTTCTAATTTTGTTAGCTTCCCTAAGTAAGAGTGTTTTCTACTTCTCACTGTTCTTATAGCTCTGCTCTACACTTGTCTAGTTGTTCTTAATCTTTCTTGAATTTTGGTCAACAGATACATTTTATAGAAAATCTCTTGATGTTGGACGGATCAGAAGTATCCCTTTGTAAATCTTACAATCTCTAATCCTAAATAGAAATCCAGTGTATCTCTTTTTTTTTTTTAATTTATTATACAATAGCATGAAGTTATTAACTTGTGTTTAACTTGTTATCCTTTATAACTTTCCAATCAGCTCCGACAGAACTGTGATATTTTCAGCAGCTTATAATTGTGTTTCAAATAAATTATTTTATAAAATGTTTCATACCTGAATAATGCTTTACTTTTCCTGAACAAAATAGTTTTTTTGATCTAACGTGATTTCAATCCCTTCTAGTTTAGTGTTGCCAGTGTTTTTATTAGGTGTATTGTGTATAATATCCCTGAGGTAGCTAATATGAATACTGAACATATTGCATCCAGGGAAGACTCTTATAGAACTTTAGAATTTATTGTTAGGAACAAGTAGGCAATGGATGCTTTGCTAAAGTCAGTTATTACATTGCCCCAGAAGAAAGATAGAATGGTTTAAAACAATGCATTCTTGAAAAAGTCCCATTCTCCTCATTTTCTTCTGCATAGTAATTTTAATTTTTTTTTTCTTTTTTTTTTCTTTTTATTTTTTGTATCTGAAACAGAACAGAAGTTCTGTCAACTCAAACCATTATCTTCTTTTAACGAGTAGCATAGTTTTTTATTTGTAAGGTCTCTGATGCCTCCCCCTTCTTTCAGGAGTTCTCAGGAGTAAGTGCTGATATGGTGGCATCTTAAAAGCAACTCTACAAGGTCAAGCAGATTTGAAGACATCTAGCTTATGTGATCATCATTTCTGGGCTATTCTCCCCATCCCCTTTTCTTCCTCTTTCTCGTTCTGGGAATTGCTGGCTTTGTCATTTCTCATCTTATATACCAGACCTGCTGATCTGTGGATCTGTCTTTGATCTGATGATGGACACTTCATTGGGAGTCAGTCTAAAGTGGTTTTACTAAACTTGCTATTTTCTGCTTACAATTGGAGTAAATAATATTACCTTTACATTCTTCTGTTTTCAGACCTTTTCTTTCTTCCTGTTACCTGGATAAGGAGACTCCCTTGCTAGTTGGGCAATGTTCAGTTCCCAAAACAGACAGTATTCAATAAATCCTGATTCCTGGAAGCCAGAAAACTCTTTCCCTCAGGCTCCTTATAGACAAACACAAATAAGAAGGCAAACCTGAAATGTTTAAGTTTTTAACTGGAGTTCCTGAAGGACAACTGGGGAAATTTGTTTTACCTCAGAAATGCACCCTGTTTATAAGTGTGTAGAGTTGGCCTCAGGACTTGGCCAAGAACCCCCACAGCCATTCGCTGCTGGCAGCAGGACAGGGGGAAAACAAGAGTGAGAACACTGTTGGTCAAAATATAGACAAGGAAATAATTTACAATTTAATCTATTTCTGTATTGGGAAACACAGATGAGAAAGACAAATATTTAAAACGTCCTTTTTCAACACCCAGGCTAACAGACTCCTGAAAGGTCACAGCATCCATTTCATGTCATCATACTTGTTTGCGCTGTTCTGAAAAACTCTACATGGAGTTTTTGGGAGACCAAAAACTTCTGTTTCTTCTCAGTTCTGAAGTGGTGTGATTGCCATTTCTTTAGGGGTGACAGCTGTGGCTGCACTGGTCAAAACTGAGAGAAGAAGTAACTCATAATGCAAAAAGTGATGATCACAATATTTAGGGAGAAAAGGGTGAGAGGAGAGGGTTATATTGCCTGTAAAGACAACAGACTGTTAAATATTAAAAAGGGGATAACCTGTGTAAGATGAGCACTAAAGTCTGTGGAGAAGCACAGATAGACTCATCCAGGAATGGAGAATGTGGTCTCTGACTGTCAGAGTCTGGATGCTCTGGAATAACCTGCTAGGACAAGTAACACAGACCAAAACCTAAACTGCTTCAGATGGAATTTCTGAAAAGAATGACATGGCAGGGTGTGATAGCAGATGTTTGGTTCCTAGGCTTCCTTTCCCAGCTTTGTCTTTTATTGGCTTGAAAAAATTAAACGAGCATTCAATGGCTTTTTTTTCCCTCCACAAAATGGGGTTTTCATATTCATTAAATATAAGTAACTGTCTCGATAACTCCTTTCCAATGCAAGTTTCTTTTCCTGATTTTCAGTCCTGTCATCACAATCTTCCAGGTTTTCATAATGAGCAGCTGTTGCATTTTTGTCTGTAACTTGTTTTTGTGCAGAAAGTTTCTTCAACCTTAACAACTCTATGATGATTGTATCATAATGCAAGCTGCTGACCTCTGCTTGGCATTGGCAATGAATCCCTGAATGGGATTTCATGTAGGAAATATTTATTAAAAAAACTTGCTAGTTACTTGTTACGCTGGCCATCACATTTCAAAAGGGATTGATGTATCTGTAGTCAATCCTTTCAAGTAGACTGGACTAAACCTGGACATTGTAAATAATGGGGACTGTTTTTCTGCTGATGTTGAGAGGAAAATTTCCAGTGGAGATCAGAAGCAAGAAAAAAATTAACATAGAAGTCTTTGAATAGATATAGGTGATATATGAATAAATTGTATTTTGGTTGCTGTTGTCATAGCTGAAAAAGGGCAAAAAACGTAAAGTTCCTGCAGATTCGACCGTTAATTTCTCAGACCCATAAAAGGTAAATTATACTATCCAGTTACCAGACACTGGGTATAGCTGCACTGAGGAAATGGCCAGCATGCTGATAAATTAATTATACTAATTTCTTGCACTACAGGTAGCTCAGATTGGAAAACTGCATTTGAATTTATCCCAAGTTCAACTTACATGTGGTTAGGGCAAGAGCAATGAGAACTTAAAGGCTGATAAATTAGGTTTCGTATATCCCAGAGCAATATTGACCAACAGCATCTACTTTCCTAAGTGAATTTCTATTATAAAGTTTAGGTTCGGTGTAGACCCTCAAAATAGAAACATTGTATGGATATTGAATTCATTCTGGACACACTTTTATGCTGCATAGTTTTGCTTTAAAGCACAGGCCATAATTCAGTTAATTTTATAGTTATATGACCTTTCCATATCCCTTTTGTTTAGTTGTCTGCCTTCTTCCAGGCCAAAGGGACTGCATTTCAGTGAGGATTTTTTTTCTCATTTGAAAAAGAAAATAAACCAAAAGAAACCAAAAGAAACCAAACCCAAAACATTTTGGGTTCATTCATGCTGAGAAACATTGTAAATATGAAAGTACTTTCATGACAGCTAGTTGGCTGTGACAAGAAGCTAAACAAAAACATTTGAATACAAAATATTGTCAGTGACATAATTTCCTCTCAGTATTTTTTGGAAAGATTTTGGAAAAAACCTAATTTTTGTGGTCAATTATATGCTTTTATTTTAAGTCTAACTGGATACAGAATTATGCAACAGAAGTTCTTCTGTCTGATTCTTCCCAGACCTTGGCAGCAATAACCTTTCTACTTACCAGTTTTCAGTGGGACAGAATACCAGTGAATTGAAAACTAAATAATGCACCTATCTACTAAGCACAATGTGTTATCAATAAATAAAATAAAATAAAATTCCTTCTTGGGAAAATTATGGAAAACATTGAGTGTGATTGGTATTTCTTCACCCCTGTCTGCTCATTGATTTCAATGGAGATGAGCAGAGCAGAATGTGCAGTAGCCTAACTTACGATGTGTCACTCTTTTGTCCATGAAAATGTAATATACGGACTTCCTCCAATGGTGCCAAATATTACTCCTTCCTTCTTTTCCTGACTGCTCTAATTATCCAATACATAGTGATTTTCATCCTTCCCATGGTAGCACTAACCCATAGTAAATTGCATCCCTCAGAATAATGTGGATTCACAATATTTTTTCAACTGTCCTGGACCTTCCTCAGAGCTGGGTTGCAAACCTTTCTCCCAGAGTAACCTCCAAACACCATTCAATTTATAATCAAGAAACACTAGCACAGCTTCTTCTCCCTCTGATCTTGATGCTCTGGTCTCTCCAGCATCCTCTCATAGAACTTCCTCTCCTCTTTCCAAAGAATTTCCAGCCATTTGGTTCTGGTCTCTGTATTCCTCCACATGACTATCACTCTTACCCTGGCTTATGGTTACCACTGTAGACAAAGACAACCTCCACCCACTAAGTGTCACTACTCAGAGCAAAGAGATAAGGAGATTGCTCTCTATTTTATATTCCTTGGCTGTGGGCAACTGGGCTCAATGGGGCAAACAGGGCTCTGGACATAGCTCCTGGTTCAATTTTGTCCTACCTCATAGAGGTATAAAAGCTGAAGGGAAGAAGCTGAGTGGACAATCAACCTGTTTCTATCCTTCCCACAACAGGTTAAAACTGACAAATCTATCCCTTGGGTGATAGATGCAGCTTTGAATAAAGCAGGCACACCTTGACTTTGGATCTTTTCCTGAGCCCTCTTTAGATCATTGCCAATTAAAATGTCATATGGAACAAAAGTCATATTTGAAGCCTTTTTTTTTCAAGATGACTTATTTTACTTATTTTTGGGAGAAAGGTGTTGAGGATAATGATGGTAATGCAAATCTTTATTAATTAGTAGCTTCATTTTCAGAAAAACAAAATTAAGATCCGAAACAGGCCCAGCACATTGCTGGATCTTGATTGCCAAGCCCACAACCCAACTCAAACATCATACCCAGCAAGTCTGGTCACTGGAGTGAAGAATTCCATTGGGAGAGGGACAGTATCTTCTTGCCTTTAACTTCCCCCTCTGAGCTTCTGGAATGGCTTTCACTGTTTTTGAAGGGCCAGGTTTAGGACACCAGCCATAAATAGCCACAGAAAGAAAATGTACTTGATCTTTTTTTTTTTTCTTTTTTTTTTTAACATGCGTTTTGGACTTTTTTCTAAAACTTAAAGTGACAACCCAGACTCTCAGGGCAGTGAGCTGCTATGTAGCAGCAGTGGCAGGAGCAGCCATATTTTAAAGAACACTAGGGAAAAAGCAGTAAGGCTGAGATTTCTTCCTATAGGCACTCTTGTTCCCTGTCACCTTCTGTTTCTTCTTATATAAGGATTGTCTGATCTTCATTCTGAAGTGTTCGTGCTTTTATTAAGGTTTTATGCTGACAGATCTCAAGAGTTATTGGATAACTCAGCAAGACATATGTACAGTTAATTAGAAATGAATGTGATATTACATCAAAAGGCTTCAACTGTTAAGTTTTAAATGGTTATAATTAACTTGCTCTTTGATTCTGAGCTGGAATGACTAAAGAGACAATGAAGGTCAATTTCCGTTCACTTGAAAAAATAAAAAAAAAGAATAGCCACTAATTTAAAAAGCCCAAACCCTTCAATTGTGAAGCTGTTCATTTATGCTGTACTGCCTTGATGTGAAGGTAAGGCAATGAAAATCCTCTTAATAGGCACTCCTGTTATCCTTTATTATAAAAATACAGAGTCCAGTTCATTTGATATGGGAAAGAAAGATGAGAGTCTGGTCAACGTTACTTAGTCAGCTTTGTGCATATTTAGATTTGAATTTAGGTTTCCCAAGCTAAGCTGTTGCTCTTTAAGAAGTCCTTTTAGAAATAAAGACCCGTAATAAACTTCCAGAATTTTCAAGTATATCTAGAGATAATGGATTAATTTTATTAAAATTACAGCTGTTCAGTACCTCAAAACATGACTACTTTATTATCTAAATAAATATGTAAACTAGTTTTTAAGTGTTTATGTAAGATTGGAACCCCTCCACCCTCAAAACCCTCTTCACCAGACCCTACATGCATAAAATTCAATTATTTCCATTAGGTAAAGTAGGATGCCAGGCCTTTTGAGTTTTTCTCTCCATCTCTTTTGGATATATTTATTCCCAGAGAAGTAGCTACCTTGGTTTGAGATTTGGTTACTGCTTTGTTGAATCCTGAGGGGATGCCATTATTTCCATTGGCATCACATGGAAAGGGCAAACACAATGCATAATCACATCATTAGGACAAATACAAACACAATTATCCCTCAACAGTGCAGCAGAAGGAAAGTACAGTGCAAACACAAAAGTCCTGACTGAGTGCTTATCAAAGTGAGTGGTTGGCTTTGGCTCTGGCAGAAGCAGCTCAGCTGTGCAACTTTCTTATTTACTCTTCTTTTCCCACTAGTGCAGCAGCAGAGCATCTCTGTGGGTGGCAGTCACACTGAAACCAGCAGTGTGGGCTGATTTTTTGTGGCCTGTGCCACAAAATATTTTTAAGACTGTGTCTTTAAAACAACACTGATAAAATTTGTTTATTCTGCAACAGAAAACGTCTGCACTTGTGACATTACTGTCATAAGTAAAAATGAAGAGCATGGAGTCTGTAACTTCTGGCCTATCCCAAACCCTACATCCCATGGTACTGATTACCCTGTATATAGAGCCTATTGCCAGCTAGGATCATGAGGTACTTGGAGAATTCTAGTTCCAGCCTTGTGCTGGATTTTGATGAGCAGATTTCCCAGGGCTTGAGAGAGGGAGTTTTGGGAGAAAAACCACTGCAGCCCCAAACCTTTCCCAAGGGAGGAAACATCCAAGTATGGATTTTTTTTGTCATGGCTTTTGGTATTGTGGAAAGGTGGCTCTGGATGCAGAAGTTCATAAAAAGCTGTGTTGATATAACATTAAAATCTAGAAATATTTTTGAAAGTACAATATTAAAATGTGCTGCTAAAAAATGTTAAAGGACATGGAGTGAGACCATACAGCATCATGGGACAGTAAATAAACAGTGCTACTGTGAAGGAAACAAAGTATTAGGAAAATGGAATACTGCGGTTTTCCAAATTTGAATCTTGCCAGGGTTAGACTTGACATCTGTGCAATGGGATATTTTATGACCACTAAGAAAAATTGCTTCAGTGCAATACTGTGTCCATTAGGCAACACCAGGCCCTGGCTTGTACAGCATGTGTTTTGTTTATCTCAAATGTAAGGAAAGAATGTTGCTGGTGATTTCAGTTATGTTTCCTTTGATGATCCCATTCCAGTTTTGAGATTGGACAAGAAAGAAATCTGACCTAATTCATCGAACCACAGGTTTTTATAACTTCTTTAGATAGAATTCTCTCAATTCTTAAAACTGAGATCATTGCACCTACATTGCAATTAGGATGCCTTTATTTGGCTATTTTTTAGATACAACCTGAGATTTATAGCTAGATCCTTATTTAGATATCCACTTTGTATCTCAGAATTCAGCAGTGGGAAACTTGAATATTCAGTGCTGTTAATGCTGAACCTTTTCTGCATTCAGATCTGAGTTTGAGTGAGAACTCACCAACCTCAGCCAAGTCTGACACCACAGAGCTGAAGCTGGAAAGATGTGTTAAATATCTGAGCATTCCCTTGATTGTCACAGGAGTGTGACTTTTGAGAGCAGGTGAGACTGAGGGCTCCCCAGCAGTGGACCTGGAGTAAAGCTTTGATTTTCAGCTATGTGGCATCAAATTCACTTTGCAGTTCTGGGTTTGTGGCACATGACTCAGTAAGAAACAAAGCTCTCTGACTGGATGGGCAGCAAGCCTGGAGTAACTCCTGAGAGAATATCTTGAGAAATAGGGAGCATTAATAGGCAAGTAGATTTACTCTGGGAATAAATGCTTGTCTTTTTTTTCCTTTTTACTCACTCCACAGAAGTTTATTTCTAGGAAAATGCTTTGCAGTACTTGGCAGGTGAGAATCTCTTAGGAAATCTATCATCTGATTGTGGTTGTGGCCACATATTTGAGTTTACATGTTTTCCTAGGAGAATCAGGGCTGGAAGGGGAAGGCTTTAAGCAGCATATTTGCATGCTTAACAGAGGGGTAAGTCAGAATATTTGCAAGGCTTACTATATCAGCCTCATCATATTATACTCTTTCTACTTCACTGAGGAAGTCTCTTCTCACACGGAAGCTGGTGTTTTAAAAAAGTTAACAAACAAATTAAGTAAGGCCTGTATTTAGTTTATCAAGCAAAACAAATTAAGAAGCTGAAAATTTACTAAGTTAACATCTTAATTAAAAAAATTTAACTACTTGAAGATTTTAACTTTGCACACCATTTCTCCCCCTTTTTTGTATGAAGGTAGAAGTTCAGAGAGCATCCTTTTGAATTTTTGTCATGCTTTTTGTGTATTTGGTGTTTGTGTGTGTTTATTAATTTTAAAATGTAAATATCTGTGAATATTTAAAGTGGTAAAGAACTGTCCATAGTTTATATTTATTTAAGTCACTTTCTTTTTAGTTGAGTACATTGTAAAAGATTTTATTTCAAAATTTGTTTCAATACACTTAAATCTGAGGTAGCTGAAAATGATACAGTGGATTATATAATGCCTAGTATATAGTCATCTGGTGCTCTTTAGACAACACATATTTCAGAAGAATAAATGAAATAAACTGTTTGAACTTGTACCCCTGTTACAAAAAATAATTTGGATTGTAAACTGTGCTGTAATTTAAAAATCAAATTAATTCCTTAATATCTCTGCTTCTTGTGCACCTCTTTGCATTCATCACTGCATTTACTGGACAGTAATTGTAAAATGCATGGGTTTTTTCTAACTTTAGTCATAAATGTATAGCATACTATATAGGAAAGGCTTTTTACATTTATTTTATTTTATATGATAAAGGCTGTGGCTATAAAGTTCATATACAGAACTTACTATCTACAATAAAGTAGAGAACAAGGTGAGAGATAAACTCTCTTTATCTTAAGATCAAATTCTCTTCCGGTTTATTTCTAAATGATATAAAACTAAGAGATAAGCCTTGAATATACTGAAATGAGCTTTTGCATAACTATTTTGGCATCAGTTTAAATGAAATGCAAACCTTAAATAAAAGCATATAACTTTCCATCTAGACAGCTTTTGGCTGACAGTTTGGTTGCCTAATATGCTAGTAGATATTTACTACTTTTGTCATTGCTGTCCTTAATTTGTAGCATACTGTGTAAATGAAATTTATATTTGCATATCATATAACTTCTGTGGTCTAGCGTGGCATATACAAAGCAACGTGCATGCTAAAATAGATTACCCATGTGCAGCTAATTGCAAGAAGGTGCAACAGATATATCGTTGTGTGTCATTGTAATTAAAGGTAGGAATGCAATGCAAAAGTAAAAAAGAGTAAAGATATATATTCAACCTTAATTTTGTATTATGTATTCAGTTATGTACTCTTAATATTCTCTAGGAACTGAAATCTGTTAAAGATAATTCATTTAGGCAAGTTGTTAATCTCACAAAATGCGGTGGGTACAATTTTTACAAGTCTTCTTTGCAAGCAAAGGCTTATTTTGAGGAAGATGATGGCTTAAAGAATTCTTAAACTACTGCAATTATATATCTCCACACCATGTTAGAACTCCATTGTTTCAGGTTGGAAATGATCATTCAGTGTTTCTGTGATTGTATTAATAAATAAATTTTACTTGTTCCGTTTTTTTATGTAGAATTAATTTTCTCTAGGTAGGACTTTACTTTTTTGCAGTGTTTTTAGCTTGTTTCCCAAGCCAAGGATAGAAATCTTGAAAAAACGGCAATGATAAAATGGCTCTTTCCCTTAGAGATTATCAAGTACAGCACTATTTTTTCCTAAGGACTAGATTAATCTGCTTAATGCATACAGAATTGCAGACAGAATTATGAAATTAATTGGTATCAATTATCACACTAACATTACAGCAGAAAGATTAAAGGACAAGTGAACAGAATGTCTTGGTTGCCCTTTTTATGTTTCTCTTAACAGTTTCATATTTTCTAGTAACCTGGGGTAAGAGGAAAAAAAAAGGAAGAAAATCCTCCATCTTATTGTGAAATAGCTGTGATGATAGTTTCACTTGCTGGGACGCTTTTTAGCTGTTCATAGTTCATGACCTTTAGTAAATCTGAGCTATAAGATAGCGCAAAGATGAAAAGGTGATTTAGTTTTCATTAGATTAAAAACATGATGAGACAGATATAAGTTCTATAATATTGGTCACTTTCATTAAGCATCCCACTCCCTGCTAAAAAAAAAAAAAATTGAGAAAATCAGTAAATCTTTTTTTTCTGCAGCTAAAAAATGTTTGGACAGCAAACTGTCTCTACAGCGGAGAGTTTTCTGTGGGAGTTTTGGCAGTCTGTGGTTTATGTCACTCCTCTCAGCAGAGCCAAGTTTAGATGCTCTCTGAGCTGAAAAGTCCATTCTGGAGTTGTAGAGCATCATTTTGTTCTGGGAAGATCCCCAGAACAGGAAAAGGGATGATATTCATTCACCCAGACCCAGTTGCTGTGCTACACCTATGTTGTCCTTGCATATCATTGTTTTCTTCCCATGGCTTCACTCATCCCTTTGCATGCACGGGGAAGACCTGAAGAGAAGGCAGGGGAGCCTGGTCTCTTCTAGGGGTGCAGCTAGTGATGGGAACATGAATGTTTATAACACTGAACCTAAATAACTCATGATGGAGAAGTCCTAATGCATGTACAGCCTGCAGAACAATGCAGAAAATGTCCCTCTTTGTTATTATCATTTTACCTTTGACTAATCAGGTGGTTTTTTAATATTTAATTAGGTGTCCAGAGCTGTTAGATGTCTATTAATGCCCTTTTCATTGTAATTTTGTGCTGTATATTTCAGCAAAGGAAAAATTGGCAGTTAATTTTACTACTGATGCAACCACTAGAGTTGTCAATTGCCCATCAGATAAAATTTTGTTGCTAGGAAAATTTTGCTAGACTAGATGTCAGTGACAGACAGGCACTGTGTGTGCATGTGTAGAACACATCTTTGAAATATTTCAGCTACCAGGAGCTGCTGGTGCAGTTGGATGGCCAGAAGCTGGAAATTGAGCCAGAGGCTCATGGTGGGATTCCTGAGGATAAATTATTTCAAACTCGGCAAAGACACATGTGATCTCAAAATAACTTCTCAGAGCTGTGACTGTTATCAGTCAGTACCAGAAGGAGAACTCAGGAATTTTTACAAAGACAAGAAGCACAAGCCTTATGAGCAGTGGGCCAAGATGACACTTTTGGTGACCCAAGCAAAACAAGAACAAAGGCTCAGATCAAAACCCATGAACAAAGAAAACAAAAATCTGTACCCCACCCAGATATTAATTGTTAGGTCATAAAACTGCTGTGTAATAATGTTCTTAATGATTTTGAAGAACTATTTCCTCTTGAGCAGAAATTTTTTGGGGGAAGAAAAGGATTTTCCCAGTTGGTTCGTTCAGCAAAGGGAGGGAAGTTATGGCTGTGTAGGCCCACTGAGTAAATCTGCAGAAGGACATTACCTGATTTAAATGGAAAATGGGGAAAAAGTTCTTGTGTAGAGAAGACACAAGAGAAAAAAAACCAAACTGATGGGATTAGGCAAAAGCCTGATTAAAAATAAGTGGAGCACAAAACTGACTGGGACAGGCTAAGAATTGAGGAGAAAGGGCAAATAAGATCACAGTTGAGGCATATTTTGGAAAAAGATTATGGGTTTGGGAATTTGAGGAAAGATATCTGTAACTGGAAGTCTGAAGTCTGTCAGATGACGTTCAGACCAGAAAACATTTAGCAAAGGAGAGGGACTGGGAAAAGGCACATTTCTTGGAACAAGGTGACAGAACAAGGCTTAGAGCCAGAGAGGATGTGGCTCCCTGGTTGAAGAGACAGGGGTAAGGGGACCTGAGAAAACTGGAGCAGTAATGACAAGGATGCTCCAGATTATGCCTTGAGGAGCTAGTTAGTGATAGATGTCTGTGTGGAAGAGCAAGAGGTACCAACCCTGAAAAAGGCACATGTGGATCTGATTATGGGGCTGCACGCTGGAATTTGAGCTGGTTTCTTTTTGGGTTTTGTTTCTGGTGTGTTGTTTTTCTTTTCTTTTAATCTGGCACATTACATAAAATTAAACTGTCAAAAAGCATTATGGAAGTTGCAGTTTCCGCTAGCTCAGGAGTCTCTGGAGCATGAGTGTCTGTAATACGAGTCTCAGTGGCACAGTCCTTGTGCCAAGGGACTGCTAAGGCTTTCCCAAGACAACAGTTTGTGTCATTACTTGCTGCTGAATGGGTCCCTGGAACCCATTCAAAAAAGTGTACACACTTTTGCAGGAATGTGTACATCTATATACAGACATATATGTGCATATGTATGTGTGTGTATATATGCAGAAAGGGGAAATGCATGATGATACAGCTAACAAAGTTTTTCAATTTCCCTCATATATAATGGCATAAAGATGTTTTCAATTGCTCAGATAAAGGACCTGTCTTTTGTATCAAGGAGCATCTGCTCTTTGACAGTGGCTGTAGCAGATGGCTATGGAAGAATAATCATCTATACAACCATTTTATTTTGTTATGTCTCCCTCCTTCACAGTTTTCAGGTTCCAGTGATCTATGGCTCAGAGATTTCCTGCGCCAGAGGTGATATCTAGTGTTTAATAGCCCTTGATAGATTTTTCTTCCCACCCACAATATCCCCTGGCAATGAATTTCAGTTTTATATTGTGTGTGAGAAAAGATCTGCCTTTACTTGTTTGTACCAGCTGCTTGATGTTTATTAGTTCCTGTCATATGAGGCACACTGAAAAATTGTTCTCTGTTCACTATCTCGCTGCCATGCTTAAGGATTATTTAGCTTCTCATTTTTCTATCTCCATCAGCTCATTTACAGGATGAAAAGACCAAGTCAGTGACCTGCTTGATATACTTTGATTGTGCTAGCCACAGTTTTCTGGGAGATACTATCATTTGACTCAGAAAGAAAAAAATAATTATACTTGAATTAGATTAAGTAGCCTAAACCTACCAATAAATACTTTAAGTTCTGCCCCCAAAATCCTCTTTTTGATTATATACTAGATGATAGCAAAACATGATTGGAGGAGCATTCAAGACAATTTGCAAACTTTTAATAAAGCTGATTCACTGTGTCTTTGCTAGGGTGATTCTACACATAAAAATTTGAAGGTTATCATATGTCCTCCTCATTCTTCCCTTCATATAATTCAGAATAATTCAGTAATATTTGAAAATGTGACAGCCTACAGGTTAGATATAAGAAAATTTGTTGGTCAAATGCAAAAAAACTCCTGAATGTTTCTTCACAATTGGGCTAAGACTTTCTTAGCAAAAAACTAATATTTTAAGTTATGGCTATTTTGAGTACAGAAAAAAATACTGTCATTGTTATAGGAAAAATCTAGTATTTTTAGACTTCACTTACATGAAGGCATAGATTTCATAATGGAAAGAAAGGAGAAAGTATTCCTAGCACAAGTTTGATTACATTAATTTATTTATTGATGTATTCATTTTGGTGTTCACACTGTCTTCGTTAAACTGTGTATTTGATTTTTCCAGCCACAATTTTACTTAATTGTACAGGGTTAGCTGGTAGTAGTCTCATAAACACTTGGAAAACTGGAAGACTTTATGAGTATGGGGAATTTTTGAGATAAAGACACCAATAAAAGAAGGGAAAACTACTATGATTATATCCCAGGAAAATAATAACAATCCTGCAAATACTATGTGTCTGTGGCTTTCCCATAAGATATAGCACAGGTAATGCTGCCAGGATTTAAAAAAAAAAAAGTGTTTTCACTAACTTAGAATCACAACACCTTCCTTTAGCATGCTGGTCAAATACTTTCCTCCCTTTGCTTTGAGGCAATCCACTATTCTCTAGAGAATGGCAAATCAGAGCTATTACATGTGATTTGAGCCTTGCCCCTAGGACCTTGCTTTTATTGAAGTATCATTGTGGTAATTTTAAAAAGTAACAGTAATGGTAAAAGGTCAGTGCATTAACTCTTGTAAAAAGTTGTCATTTGTCCTGTGTGTGTCAATTATAGTCTGCGGTAATTTTATTTTCAAATAGAAAGAAGGCAAGGTGTCCTATGAAAGTGTTAGGTCATTGGTCTCCCTCTTCATTTTCCTGTCAATAGACAAAGGGATAAAGAAAAACAACTTCACTGTAGCAGTTTGTCACCAGCAAAGTGTCTTCCACAGCTTGGCTCTGAGGACATGCTCAGAGGAAGGGCCCAGCAGGCAGCAGCCTGAGACATGCTGGGCTTAGAGAGAAGGTACTCAACACACTGAGCAGACAAGCCTGGAAACAATCTGTGAAGGTTCTTGTACTGTTCCTTGAGCAGGTGTGTTGATAAATCCTACATATACCTCTAAACTGCCTGCAATCTAGTCCACTTTTAAAAGCATTAAAAGTTATCACTGCTGGAAATGCTTAAATGCTTAATGCTCTAGACCAATCACAGCAAAAACACTAAAAAGGTTTGAGAATTAATTCTGATAGGGAAACAAATCAAATTACGTTCTCCTTTATGTGTTCTGCCTACTGATTTGGTATTGTGAGCAGTTGTGTAACACTGAAAGAAGCCCTATAAATATTTCTAACTTGATAACTAGATGATTTTTTTTTCCTGAGAAATTACTGCTTCATGTCTCTTTCTATATGTAAGTACACTTTCCAGCTAAGTGCTTGTCAGGTATTCTTGGTGATAGCACTTGTGGGATTAGACTGCTTTGTGGAAATTTCCTCTAGCTTATTTCCAATTTGCTTATTCTCTGGCATATGAAACTAAAATAAGATACCTATATGCACACATCACTTGCATATTTTGGTTTCTATATGAATTAAAATCACCCAGGATTTTTTCTATGTAGCAGGTAACAAGTGCCAGCAAAATATGGTATACTGTAAAGTACAGGGTGCTTCATCTTCTTTCTGCACTTAATAGTACAGGCAGACAGAATTGAGTTATCATCCCGCAGCAAAAAGGGGCACACTTCCCCCAGGGTAAGTTTTACTACATCACAAGAAAACCACCCTTCTCTCTAGACTGTTAATTCTTGTTGAAGCCTGGCATGCCATTACAAGATTAATTTATAATCTTTCTGGGACATGCATAAGGCAAGATGCCAATATATAATTAGATGGATTTCATTCTCTGTCATCATGAGATTTACTTGGTAAAAATGCCTGCTTCCAAGACAGATAAGGAACTCCTGACTAAGCAGAGTAGAGCACCACCTAATCCCACTTTCCATCCTTGGTGTACACTAGTCCATTTTCAGTGAGATGTGGACAAAGAGGGTGCAGCTCAGAAGTTGGTCTGTTATAAGGCTGAATGGTTTTGCTTAACTTGACTGTATTACCTCCTTATGATCTTCATTTGAAAAAACTTTGCAGTTTGGTTCATCTTCAACAACACAGAATTAGCATCTGATAAAGGTTGCAGCTGCCCAGAATGTGCTGATATAAAAGAGCAGTAATTTTGTCTGTCTGAATGAAATCAAACCACTGTGTTTGTGTGACTCCAGATTTGGAGCTAAATGGGGCTGAAGGGCAAAGAGGATTAAGCATAGCAAAGGAGGAAATCTTAAAGGACAGGTCTAGCAGCCATGAAGCTTTGGGGAAAAGTTTGGTTTTGTGCTTGACAGAGAAGGTGAACCACAGGAAGAAGTGTGTTTGTGGGGCATGTCCAACATATGTAATTTTTTATTTTTTATTTTGTAGTGGGATAAGAATGCCACTAATTCTGTTGTACTGTTTGCCTCTGTCTTAAGCAGAATAAGCTGTCCACAACACTGATTTGTTTGCATATGTTCATCTTGTGTGTGAGTTCCTGGGCAGGGTTAATTGGGAATAATTAGGCCACCTATCGTTCTGACTTCCCATACAATTTAATTAGGTTTTCTTTTTTCTTGTACATCAGAAGCCTTTTATGGTCTAAGTCCTTTGATGCAAGAAAAAAAATCTTGTGATTGCTAAGGCACACTTTGGAATTTCCTCATCTGTTCCTCCCAGCAGTGCAATTTTATCCCATTTACTAACAAAGGGTCTTTAGCCTGGGTTTGAGCAACTACACAGCACAGAGCTATATTTGTGTGTAGCCATTACTGTTTTCAAGTCTTTTAGTGTTAGGTGTCAATAAATGGGTTTTAATCCTGGCACCATTCATACCTCTGAGCCCAACAGACCAGAAATTTGGAGAAAAGCCTTTGCTTTAACTAACATTTCAGAGTCACCTGGTGTGTGTCCAGACTTTGTCTTGATTATTTTTGTGATGTCTCAGAAGTGCAGAGGCTGAGGTCTGTGCAGACGTGTGTGAGGTTGGTTGTTGGCTACTCAGAGGAGGTCCAGGTACAGAGCATTATCAGGTACTGCACACCCACAGCTTCTCTGTGAGGGCAGACTGGATGGAAAATGGGACAAAATGGGTTTTTTAGTACAGCAGACATGTCAGCTGTACTAGACAACATCTGCAATGGTTCTTTGTTCAAGTGAAGAGCATTTACTACTCCTTGTGGGAGCTGATCATCAGGGAGGAAGTTCTTCATCATAAGGGGCACTCTGAAAAGATTCTTGAATATGCTGTAGTTGATTTTCAGGGCGGTTCTTAGAGGCCCATGTTAGCCTAATGCTATTCTTCTGAAGTTTATAGAAAGCATATTCAGTGACTGGGCCAACATGATATATTGATTTTGTTCATGTGTTTCTGTTTATGGTGACTGACGCTGGGATTGTGGAGATATAGTGCCAAAGACCATTAATCTTCTGGTATTCTTTTTGTTCTTGTTCCCTCACGTTAGATCCTAGCTGTAGATATAGCTGGAAAATGGCTGTCAGAATGGAATACGATAGGGAGTTGCTGGAAAGCAGCCATTGATGTGCCTTGTTACAGATTCAGAACAAAAGCTTTCAAAGAGCATTCATCCAGCATTCCTAAAACCACAGTGTGTGGCACTCCTCATGCTGTTTGGAAGAAGGTATCAGGCCCACCTACTTCACTTTTTAAACTGACTGTAAGGAAGTGAAACAAACGGAGGTTACTTTTAAGTTTTCCTGGATGGATCAAAATAAAAAAGTACCTTATGCTTGGTAAGAGTAATTAAAACTCATTAAGTCAAATAAAGCACAATGAGGAGCAAAAGATCTGTTAATTTGTCAGTGATTTGATTAATTTTTTGTGAGAAACTGAAATAAAACTGAGAATTCACTTAGAAAGTCAGGGCATTTTATTGTTAAAAAAATTAACTGTTAAAGCAATCATGAAATGCACATATCTGTGAAGGACTCTGATTCTAATTACTGTGTGTATAGCTCCAGCTCTGAGAGTGTGAGATAAATTCAAGTGAAAACAGTGACTCTGACTGGAGTGTTTTGGTCCAGGTGTAAAAAGGCATCTAGAGTTATCATCTGTATGTTTCTTTACTGATGCCTCTCACAGGGATGAGACTGCTCTCTCAGAATGCTGTATGACTGCAGCCTCAGGTAAATAACAATTTAGTTGCTCATTTTTTGGTTTGTTGATCAATGTCATTGATCTAGAACGTGCTTTCAGTAACTATGTATATATACTGGGTTGGTAGACATATGCTCATGGGCTGAATTCTGTTCTGTTCAGCTAAGATAACAGCATAATATCAATCTGTAATTAATACACTGACTTATTTATTTATAAAAAAATAAATCCTGTTCCTGTCAGTGTTAGTATTCATTCTTTGCTCTGAAATTTCACGAGTAATTTCATAAATCTTATGTTAAAATGTGGTCTTAGAAAACAAACAGCAAGGAAAAATTTAAACTCTTTCTTAAATTATGCTCTTTAGATAATACTGTAGTTAAAAATTTTTGTGGAATGACTAGATAGTGTTGAAGGACTCACAGTCATTAATGTTTCATAAAGCAGTTTGGTTATTTCTGTTGTTTGGTTGTTTCATTACACATGTGGCAGAATGCAGCTCCAATCTCCTTCCAAAACAATATATTTGGGACTTTGGAAAGCTCCTTTGGGAGTTGTGATTTCAATATGTGAATGGATACAGCTGGCTATGTGGCTGAAGGTCTGTTTTCTTCACACTGCATGAAATGATACATCTATAATCTACCCAAATTCTCAGTGTCACCTCTGCTCATGGTGGACGTGGAGGCATTGTTACCGAGAGGAGACTGGAATATGCTTGTCTTGTAACTACTGCACCTAAAAACTGCTTCCTGCTTTTTACTGACAAGATCTTCAGAAGCTGTGGCCCTGGGGAAGGTGCTGTAATCGACAGCTTCTCTTCTAACATTTGGAATATTTCTATAAGCAAAATAAAAAATGACATCTCCAAGCTGAGCGAAGACATTTCTGCAGTGTCTGGTATGGCACATGCTGTTTCTAATACCTGCATTGTGACAGAACAGCCAGCTCGGATTGAGTGGTTCTGAAATCTGTTTAAGAATCAATAAGAATTCCTACATTCAGATTAATGGACTGGATCTTTTTTCCTTACTCTAAAACTGCTTTCATCCCCACAAGGAGTATTTTCCAAGAAATAGGTCTGATGTATGAATACTATGGCAATATGGTGGCAAAATGTGTCTGAATATATGACAAAAAACTCAGATTCTGCAAACTGATAGGCTTTTATTATTGTTTACTTTAGGAAACTTCCCATAAAAAGACAGGAAATGCTTTGTTTTGTTTTGCTTTTACTGTAAGAATGGATAAGGGACAGAGGGCAGAGCTTGTCTTCCATGGAATGGAGCTCTTTTTCTACCTCCTGTGTGAGAGAGAGGCAAAGTCAGTTCTGCATGGAGGTAAAGGAGTCATCACCTATGACAGCAAGCTCTTGACAAAATGGTTCTGGATCCCTAATTCAGCTTATCTGTGTTAGAGACAGGGAAGAACAAGTTTGCTGGTGTCAGACAGCGTGACAGAATGTGTGAAAAGGCAGGTACTTATGGAAACATTTATTATTCTCCAGCCAGGAACAGTAGGATCACTAGCTCATTTTCCCAGAGTTCCCTGACAAACCTGTCTCACCTTTCACCTTACAAGGCTGGAGGTACTATTCCAAGCAACTCACTTTCAGCTGTTAAGGTTCAGTTTTTGATAAACTCTGGATGATCTTTGGCTTCTCAAGTTGGATGTGGCACGAGCATGAGCATATATCTCATAGGAATAGAAAAAAATTGAAAGGTTCTGTTCATGAATTATTCTTATATATCTGCCTAATAAGTGCAGGCAAAAGAAGTTCACTGGGTATGGGCAACATGAACTACTGATAAAATACTTTTTACAATGCATTTTTTATAACCAACATGTCTGTATTCCACCTGTAGTCATCACAATGCATTAATTTCATAATCAATGTGTGTAAAGACATAAAAATTGCTGTCTGAAAGCTGCCTATAAAGTGACTAGAATGCATGGTTTTTCTGTCAAAATGTGTCCATTAAAATATTTTTTCCAGAAGAATTCTGCAGAAAACTGAAATTTTTAAAATGGGATGGGAGTTGAGACTGTATTTCAAAAATTTTTCTTTTTTTTTTTTTTGTTAAAAGAAAGAATCTCTGTCTTTCAAGTTGTTTATAGTAAAACTTCTAAAAGAATTTTTTAAGCACTGAAAAAGTTGACCCTAAACCCAAGTCTTTCCCTTATCCACTTGCATGATTTTGAAGTGCAGCATGTTTCATACATAATTCAGGTGCACATCCAGGACATCTCTGTTTTTACAACTGGAAGAAATATGCAAAGTGCTATTCAGCAAAGACTGTGGGGGCACTATGGGGATGTAGTGGCATTCCCAGCCTCCCAACCTAATCTGGCAGTGATACCCTTTGGAACCATTACCCTGCCCTATTTGTGAGCTATTCCAGGGGTTCCTTCTCTTCTCCACTTCAAAGGGTGTGGGATGTGTCTTGTGGCTCTCAGGTAGGCAAAGATTTTGTTATATGCTCACTCAGCTTTCTTTAAAATATTTTAGAGATAATGATAACAACTGAGCTGCACAGTTACTGGCCTTGGAGTAAAAGGGTTTTTTTGGTACATGGGTTGTTCTGAACCTCACTTTACATACGAAATAAGCTTTGTTGAATCCTAATGCACACATTTGGTTGAGACAGCTCAAGATATTAGCAGAAATGCTGAACTGAACGACTCAAGACTCACAATTTTTGCTTTGTTTTTCTTCAGTCAGGGAGAGAAGACTGCAGAAGCCATCCTCTTTCCTTCAGCTGACAGCAAAATGCATATTTCTTGATTGTGTGGAAAGGATATATATTGGTATGGTTGACAAATAATTTTATCTTCACTTGAGAGGGGATTCATACTCACACAGATTTCTTCTTGCTATGTAATTATGGAAATGAACCCAAAGGATGCTTAATACATGACTAAATATCAGGGCTGAAATTGTGGTAATAAGAGCACAATATTCTTACTAAGTGTGCACAGTCAGAGTGAAGCACTTCTATTCATCACTTATAAAAACGTGCTCTAGAGCATGACATTGCTGCACATTTTTTCATTTGGAGAAACCAATCCCTTCATGTCCAAAATCAAAGATATAACAGAAGGAACTGTTCCTAAACTGCACACCTGACATTACATGGTTTCATTTTTTTGGAAATCATTGTAATAATACGTTAATTATTTCCTGTGGCAAGAAGGGTCTCAGTCCATTTATTTACAATGGATATAGAAGTTTTAGTTTTCACAAAAAATCTTTTGTACATTACCCACCCTTATAGCCTTGTCTGCAACTTTCCAGTCCATAGTTATTAATTTATTTCAGTCTACATCTGCTTATACATTTGGAAAAAGGTTACGTTGAAGGATTTTTTATTAGGAAATTACTTAAGAAAATAAGTCTTAATAAGGATTTCCAGATCCTAAAGACGTCTAGGTGCTAGCAGATATTTAAGCTTCATGCCTGCATTGATTAAATTCTGTAAAAGACCTAGAACTAATGAAGTGGTAGCTTCCAAAATAATCCAGTAAATATTTGGAGGTCAATCCTGCGTTTTGTACTGAGCCTCCTCTGCTGCAAATACACTGCCAGCAGTGTAGCAGCAAGCAAGTTCAAAATTAGCCTCTGTCCATAAATATGGGCAGGATGTATTTTTGAGTGGAAATTTCCCCACAGACTGATCATAAACTATGTTAAGTATACTTAGAAGTAAAATTCCTACTACTGTCCCAGCAAGTGAGTAGAAGGTTTAGATGATGGAATTTGCTTCCTATATTCTGTTACACAAGAATAATGTGATTACATCTTAGTTGAAATTGTGAGTGCCCTGGGAACTATTTTAAATCAGATTTTACATGTTGAGGTTACTGAATGGAAAGCTATTTTATGCTATCTAAAGCAGAACAGTGATCCTTCCTAATTTTGTGTTCAGTCATTTTGCTAGGTACAATTATGTGCTGGTGAGCTACCACAATTTTAAATGAAATGCCTTGATACTTTTATAGAATTTCCCAGATTATCAAAAGTTAATGGTAAGTGAACAATTCAGGCATTTGCAATTGTTCACTGTTAAACTGACTTCTGGCCTAGATACAGAAACTAAAATTACTCAGATTTACTCAGGTTTAACACCCTATATTATGCCTGCAGGAAATGATAAGCTACTGTGGAATTATTCAAGATGTGGGGTAATCTTTAAGCAAAAATGCAGGAACAGGTTGGCTTCTTTTTTTTTTTTTTTTTAAAGCTTAGTTCAAAGAGTATGCAGGCATATAATTTGGGGATGCAATGCAATTACCAGAAATAATTTAAAATGGGTTACTTCACTTGACTATGACTCTTTGAAGAATAAATAGTAATTGTTTTAAGTGCATAATTACTTTAATATTGGCTCCTTTCAGCAAGTTGCAGACTTCTAGGTTAAGCTCTAAGTCCTGTGCATCTGTCCACTCAAATTCTGTTTATTCTTCAGGCTGTCATAGTTCCATTATTAAACCCCTTGAAGCCCTTTGAAGTGTTCCTGCACATAAAAAGAGTGGTGCAGACTCCCATGCAGCCTGATCTTTCCATGCTAACTTTTTTCAGCATAACTGAAGTTTGAGAACAAGTTAAAGTCATCATTAAGAAACCTTGCTAACAAGAAATACTGCCTTCTATAAATGTATTTGTGTCCATGTAAAAAATGGGGTTTTTTGCAAGGCTTTTCTCATGAAGCTGCAGGTATATTTCTGATTTTCAGAAGGAAACCCAGTATTGGAACTTAGCTGTGTTTCTTTGGAAGGCAGAGGCTGTGCTGAGCCACACAACAGCATGCTTTGATCTTACAGCTAAGTACCATGCTGTGACCCTGCAGGGAAACAGTACTTGGGATCGAGGTAGTGGGTCCTTTTTGGGCAGTGCTGTGAGTACCATCTTGTGGACTCTGAACTCCTGACCACCTGTGACATCACCTGAGCTCATCTGAACCACGGATTACTTCATTTTTGCCTAATTTGTGCAGGCTGACAGCCATACTTTCTGCTGCCCTCAAACTCAAGAGAGACTTGTCTGGACTAATACAACCAGAGTGTATACAGAAATCCCACCTCTGTGCAAATACTTAGCGAAGTAAATATAGTCAGAGGCTTCCTTCAGTTTGCTGTATGCCCTCTCTACTTTTCAGAATCTTATCTTAAGATGTCTCTGTGAGCCTCTTTTGAGTGATAAGCTGTTGAGGTCCTGACTCCAGTGGAGTCACATTGCCACAGAGCTGGCAGAGAAGGGCAGTGAAATCTCTAAGCTGAGAGAAAAGGCATTCTCATGAGTACTTCCAAGTGTCTTCTGGATCCCTAAAAACCATACAAACACCAGAGGATTTCAGGGAGTTCCTCTGAGATGAGGGGAAAAAGAAAAGACAGCTTTTCCCATAGTTTATTTGGGAGAAAATTTTCTTTACATTTTTCTTCTCCGTGATCACGCTCATGTAATTTATATCCATTGAGAAATCCATGCTGGTTTTCTAATGAGTGTTAAAACATGTTGAGCTCCATGTGTTAGCCCAAATTTGACCTGAACAACTAATTTCTAGTCTCCTGCAATTCTCCTTCTCATTTCTATTGTCTTTTACTTCAACAGAAAGTGGCAATACACAGAACCTACATGTGCTTTTTCTAAAACATTTTCTAAGCCTTTATTTTTAAGAAAACAGCATTTTGAGGGATAGCTACTAGTAAATAACTACAACTAAAGTAGTAGTTATTAAGCTTTCGAGGAAGCACGGTCACCATTTATTCTGATCTTTTCCTTACAAATCAAGGGTGAATGTTGAATGTAAATAAGTATTATTAGCACGTCATCAACACCTCTATTGTTTCTTGCCTTTTCCTTGCCTGCCCGTTTCGCGGAGCGAGTTTTCCCTTTATGAGAGTTCCTCTAACTCTCCGTTTGGTCCGAAGGTGGCAGCATCTTACTTCCGTAGAAAGTTTCAGGCTCGTTCGACTGTGCCGTGGCTTGATCCTGATGCTGTGTCGTTTCTGTATATCAGACACACCTTTTAGCAAAGCAAATGAAGACATTTTCTGTGCTTGCTTTCTGAAGAAAAAAGCTTTCAGTGTGAGATACTGTGTCCCCAGAAAGACTGCTAGTTGTCCGCAGCTAACTTGCAATGTATGGTAGTAGAAGTAGAGTCACTGAATACTTTGCTATTTGCATTTTAATGCTGTGGCAATGCTGTTACAGAAGCCCTCTGAGAGCAGCTGTCACTCGCCCCTGGCAGTGTTGTGGCAAGCCTGCTGTGACAAACCCTGGGCGTGGGATGGTCTTTGGGGTCTACTTTCAGCTGCACCATACCCCCAAAAGCTCTCTGAGTTTGGCTGCTCAGCATGGGGGTCTGTATGTGCCCCCATTGCCCTGGAAAAAGTAACCTAGGCCAGTCACCTAGGCCAGCCATCCTTGGGTAAAGAGCTATCACTTTTGGGAACATCTGTTTGAAGATGGTTTTGTGGTTGTACTGGGGACTGAGACAACACTGGCTCCCACCCCTGTTGTAAACTTTCCTTGTGAATTCAGGCTGCTTCCTTCAGGTCTGGGTGCCCCACTTGCCCAGTTTGGAGGAGAGATAACAACAGGGTCACTCTACACCTTTTTTCTGCCCTGCCATCTTAGGCTGGAGACTTGGGGACAGGAGACATCTTCCTGTCTTTTGGCCAGAGGCTAGCGCTGGGACAGGAGCAAGGTTCTCTATCCGAACAGAGAAGGGCTGTCATTATCGCTGGAACATAAATAATGATGCAACATCCATTTATCACCAGTACAGCCCTGACTGCAGCTTTCCACTAAGTGGGAGGCAAGGAGGAGGGAGGGGAAGTTTGCACAGCTGTGTGGCGCAGGCTGTGCCCAGGGGAGAAGCTAGGTAGCTAATGGTTTCTCAACCACTCTGGTAATTCTGTGTCTGTAACAGTCCAACAGTAAATGAAACAGTTTCTCTAGCTGCAATACATGTTCCTGCTTTTGATTTTCTGATCTTTAAAACAAATCTCTTCTTCCCATCCCCTTCCCCATCAAAATGGCACCATTGAAGACCTTTGTAATGGTTGAATGTATCTAAACAATATCTGCACTGATCATGCCAGCTCAACAAGGCTGAAGCACACACAGCTTATGCTTCAACCTCGGAGTGCAGAAGGAGAGAAAGTGGAGAATGTTTTGTGCCTCTGACTTCTCAAGTGTCATCTTCTTAGCAGTTCAGATCACTCTTCGAAATTATTCTATTATTCATCTGGCTCCCTGACATCTGCTTTATCATTTCCTGTCCAGGCAGTAATCCAAGTAACCAAAATAAATATTTTTTTTGAAGCAGAACACCTTGTCTGTAAGCTTGCAGAGATGACAAACCACAGTAAATATTCCTGATTGTGTGAAGCTCCATCTTTGCAACTCGAAAATCCAGCTGAGGGAAGGGAGTGTTTATAAGAAGCAGTTCTTTGCTGAGCTAAGAGTTTGTGGCATATCACGTGTATTCCTACCAGTGACATCTGTGGCAATGTCACTGATAGGAGTATGCCACTGATTCCCACTCACCATTCTAAATTAGGAATTGCACCTTTAGGAACAATAAAGACAAGTATGAGAGGATCAGTAGTTTGTCTTGATCATCTAAATTACTTGGGTGGTAAAGAATTGCAGCACACTGTCATTGTAACTCAAGCTACAGACGGTCAGAACATAAACTACACTGGTAATTTTTACAATGCTGTGAAAATAACACCAGCTGAGGTCTGCTCTGTTAAGAGAGGGCCTATTGCTGATCTCATTTGCTGGGACAAGTATAAATTCATTACTTCACTGGAGATACTTGGAATATCAGTGAGCTCAGAATTTGGCTGACTATCCATTGCTGATTTCTGAAGCATGGTTTTACAGCATTAGCTTCTTATTCTAAAAATCTAGGACTGTGGCTAAGCTCTCCACCCCCACTTTGCACTACCTTTTAGTAACAGGACCCACAGATTACTTGTTGAAACTACTAGAAAAGATTATATTTCTTCAAAAGCATGAGGAAGTCCCAGAAATGCTTTGAGTCACAGAAATTATCAGTCACGGGTGACCATGCAATGGGACTTTTGCTTGTGCACAGCAGTCCTGGGGACATACAGCCTTTCCTCCTGTAGACCTTCAAACACTTTATGAAGGCAGTTAAGCATTATAACTACACATCCAAGACCTATTTAAATACCAATAGGTCACAGTAAATTGAGAATATGAAGTATACTAACACATACTAGTGGTGGCTGAATGCAAGACTGCTCATGATACACCTGATGGATATGCCAGTAAGTCTCACTACAATTCGACAGCTTATAGCTGTAAAAGTACACAGCAAATTAGATTCAGCCACAGTCATGGGTGTGGAAATTGCAGTCAATATTATCTGTTACAACCGCGGCATATCTTGTAATGGGGATCCAGCAGGCATTGGGTGTTGAAATTTAACACAGTGTATTAGTCTTGATGATAATTAACCTTTTAAATTTTTTTAATGTGAGTTCAGATATAGGTTAGCACAGGAAACAAAGGTCTTTGATAAACTGGAAGAAATTTCTGGAGATTTCCCTGGCAACATACAATTGATAGTGCCTTGTGCCCCCTATTTTACACGAACAGTTCAAGAGGGGAAGGCCACTTAGGCTTTTTATTGGAAGGATGAAAACTGATTCTGTTTGTTCCCAGTGCTTTTATAGTATGTGGCTTCAGCTTGCCCCCAAATAAAGGGGTTAGTTTTTCAGATGGGCAACTTTTTACAGAGTAATCGTGGCGCATGTGAAAATGATGACAGACAAACCACAGGCAATCAGGGACTGATCTGGCTCACTTAATAATGAAAAAAGTTTTGATGATTCTGTAAACCCCCAAGATGTATGGCACATTTTGAGGTTTTTATTCCTGACCCTCAGCACCAACTCTTTTCCTGCTAGCTACAGAAATCCCCTGTTCTGTGTGAATGTAGCTTCTCTTGCTCACAGACTCATGGGATAGCTCTGTGGTCCAGTGCTCCCAGCCAGCAGCAGTCAGCAGAAATGGTTAATGTGGTTGCATTGCTCAGCACTACATTTCAGCAGAGCTTGTTTGTTGTGTTAAGTGTGGCTGCAGTGGTGCTCATGTTACATAGCACATGGTAGCCTCGGTTTGTGTGACTAACTTGGTCTTGTTTTTTATGTTCAGCTCAGGACAATAGACACAATCAGTGGGAGGGTGCCCAGTGAGACAGGGTTAGTGGAGACAGAGGATAATTTAACGAATGTTGAATTAAAAACTAGATCTATTTCTATCTAAATGTGTATCTAAGTTTATGTGCATAAGTATTGAAGGCAGTTTTAGGAGGGAAAAAAAAGTTCAGTCTTTTTTTTTTTTGTTACCTCTGATTTTGGTAGATTCTACTTTGCTTGGTCATATTAATTGCAGGTCTAAAGGATTCACAGACAGTCGTAGCTGTCCATTTGACATTGAAGCAAGAACATTTGTACAGGCAATTTTACTCAATCTTCCTCAAAAGATGGTGAGATGAAAAAATATTACTTAAAATACCCAAACAGACTGAACTGCTTTGCTCTATTACATTTTTCACCTTCTTCCAGCATGTCCCTGAGAAGAAAAGAAACTTTATATGAAGTATAGTAGTGAGATGAGGGTGCTGGAATGGAAACTTCAGGCTCTAATTTCCACATGTCACCATTTCATTGCCTGACCTTTGATCCGTCCCACAACGCCTGTGCAATTCAATTTTCTGTCCAGTGCCCTTGTCATTCACCTTTATTAGTTCCTGAAAGACCATTAATACTTTAGAATCTTTGAAAGATTTTAAGAAACATGTACCATTGTAGTATGGAATAATAATGGTAATAAATATCTAGTTCAGGCTTTTATATTTCTTTTTGATTTCTTTCTTTCTGAACCTAAACCAAACCACTTTAATATTTTCCCCTCTTCTATTTTCCTTTCTTCTCAAGCTCTGTCTCACTGCCTATCATCCAAAATACCACTATCTCTATTGCTCATAGAAGTAAAGCATACATTCTACTTTTATTCTACAATTTCTCACATACTCCTATATAGAATTTACCTGGTACCTTGATGCATTTGATAATCAGTGTGCAGGATTGTGGTTTGTCACAAAAAAAAGTTACTATCCATCTGGGGGCAATCAATGTGTTTCTGTGCATTTGTTTGCTGATATTGTTTATATAGATTTCTTTGCTTATATCCAAGTACTCTTTTAGTATATCATAGCTTTACAATTATCTGAAGCAGAATATGGCAGTGGGAGTACCCTTGAAATTCGATTAGAGTACAAGAATTGATTTCCTTGTTGAGTCCTGTTCACAAATAAAAATTCCCTCTTTCAGTACTCTACTCATATAAAACTGGAATTGGAAAGAACTGCTCTGTGTTCCCTGCTGCAAAACTGATGTTTCCTGATATTAGTCTTTCTGCGGCTGTAGTTCTGGCATCCAGGGTAGCAGAAACCCAGGGAAGATAAAATCATGGTTTCTGTCCTCAATGTGTTTTCAAAGAAGTTTTTCTCTTGGTAATTAAATTCCTAATTATTTAACAGTTTTTTAACAACTTTAAAACAGTTTACCTGTGAGTGGAAAAATCTATAAATTCCAGGGAACTGTTGTAAAGTAGTTTTGCTCATAACTGAACAAAAGACTGGACCATATTAAGCTAATCAGGTGAAATTAATGTCATTTGTTCCCTTTTTAAAGAAGAAAGAGCTATTTTTTTAAAATCCACTTTGTAAATTTATTTGTAAGCAATACTAGAGACTGTATGTCTCCTCTGTGTAATACAAAGGTTTGTAATACAAACAGATAATATCATATCAATACATACAGATGCTATCCATCCTTATGAAAACCAACAAGCATCTTGGAAGTCTTTACAGTGATCTAAGACATGGAGTGGGATTTCCAAAAATATCAATAAACTGTTCTCAGAAATCAAATTTAACCATAATTACATTTTTCCAGATACTTGTCTATAAAGTCTTTGCCTGCACACACAAACAAGAGCTTAACCTCCCAAACATGATGGTCGCCTCTCTGATAATGTAAAACTCATGCTGTACTTCTGGAGAATTTTGTACAAATACATTTGGCTTTGTGTGCAGAAGTGTGAGAAGTGGTGCAAGTGGTTCATAGATTGCACTTGCCTTTTTAAGATAGTAGGGAAGAGGCCATTATGTAAAAGCTATTACATATTCTCACAAAAATGCAGATGAATGCTTTTTTTTTGTATATATGGCTATCAGAATATGACAGAAGTCTTGTCCTTTTGTCATCGCTGAACTGGTGCATTCACAATGCTGTTTTCTTTAGTGAAACAGGTTTTAGATGTAAAAGGCACTTGTCTCTTCACTCTCTTTTTTCATACCACTCTGTCATAGCAAATTCTGCATTAATTTTTACTGTTACATAACTATTACCTTTGTAAATGCCACGTGTGAGCTGTTGGCTTGCCTAGTTGTACATTGAATTGTGGCTGAATTCTGCATATACTCAGGAAACAATAAATGAAAAGGCCACAAGCACAAGCAGAAACACATTTTCCATTTTCTGATTTTTTTTTAACAAGAAGTAGCAGAAGAATATTTCTCAATAGTATAGGAAGAGAAAACTGTGAGCAAAAAGAAAGAAAAAAAAAAGCAAATTAAGTGTAAAATATGACTCTAATGAAAAATTGCTTTCTTTAGATGTACATTTGCTTTGAAATCCGTGCTGGGTCTCCTAGTACCTGCTGAGCTTAGCTTTAAGCCCTGAAGCTGTGATTTAAAATAATATATATTTGCTCTTTCATCTCTGTGCTCCATTATATCAATTTCCATGAAAACACCTGGAAGGATTCTTAGAGCTCCTCATGAACTCTGACTCTAGAGATTTTCATCTTTAGGTCCTGCTGTGAACTGATACTACACATGCCACAATCTGTCTGTGGTTTCTTTCTAATCTTTGGAAAAAAAGGAAACATATATCACAGGAACCAGTACAAACACATTCACCTGGCTAGCAGCCTTCTAGAAATTTGTTTCTTTTTGAGATTGCAATCTGAACTTATTTTTACTTAGAAAACTGATATAAGATGCTGATCTCCAAAGACATGGAATTTCTAAATCCAGAAACATTAGGCATGTTGATCCATCCAAAGTTGAGTACCTAATTTCCAAAAGTATTAAAGTTTTAAAGTGTCTTTCACTTTTTCTTCCTGCTTTTCCTTACTTTTTTTAATGGTCATCACAGGGGACTTTTCTGCCGGTGCTGGTAACAAGGACCTGAGGCCCCTCTTTTTATCAGATTTTTTTCAATTTTAAGGCCTTCATTGGCTGAAAACCCACAAAACCCTTACAGACTCTTTTGTAAGTGAATGAGTATTGATTTCACTCAAATTGGATTAGCCACTAATCTTCTACTGTTATTTAAGGGGCAAAGATAAAAACATCCTTTAGATAGTTCTGTGAATTACATTATGATGATTATGTACAGGGTCCTTAGTAAAAAGAAGTCATCCTCAGATGGTATACAATGATATTAGAAGGCAAATGTTTGCAATATAATCCTGAATTTTAGAAGGGTGCTTAAATGCAGTTTCTTTTCCAGAAGTGTTGAGAAATAGAAAAATTACGCAACATTTCCAATTCATCAGCTGGGTCCAACAAAGAACAAACACTCTTTAAGACTTCAGTGAGGAAGATTGTTTTCATACTTATTAATTTTTCTCATGTAACTTCCAATCTTTTTCTGTTCTTCAGATTTTTTTAAAAAAGAATTGCACAAAAGCATTCTGAATTGAAATTGAGCTGTAGGTTGACATTACTGGGGCAGTGATGCTATCAGCCATATGACTCACCAGTAAAGCAAATTCAAGTTTCTAATTTTGCAGAGTGAGAATTGTCCTTTGAACACAAAAGATGCCATGGCTTTGTGAAGTTTAGGCTCTTGACTGCAATCTTTAGTTAGATATATTGACGAGACATGTACTGAAATGTGCAGGAAGAATCTGGAGGAGTTTTGAACAATGATGAGCACATCGTTTCTTCTCTGTATGTGAAGATAAGGCCCCTTGGCATTTCCTCCCTTACCCTTCATTAGGAGGAGTGCCATTGGCAGGTCAAGGAGGTGATCCTTCCCCTTTGCCCAGTGCTGCTGAGACACATCTGAAGTGCTGGGTCAAATTCTGGGCTCCCCCATCGAGGACAGAAAGGTGTGTACTGCAGAGACCCAAGAAAAGGCCCAAAGAGATGATGAGGGGACTGATGCACTTGCAATATGGGAAGAGACTGAGAACTGGGATTCAGCAAGGAGAAGAGAATGCTCAGTGTGATTGCATCAATGCATATTAATAAATACCTGAAGGGAGGATATAAAAAGCATGGAGACAGGCTCTTTTCAGGGATGCCTGGTGACAGGACCAGAAGCAATAAGTACGTATGAAAACTCAGGATTCCCTCTGAATATCAAGAAACACTTTTTCACAGAGATGTTGACCAAGCATTTACACCATTTTCCAGAGAGGCTGTGGAATCTTCGTCCCTGGAAGCCATCTGGACATGGTCTTGGACAAACAGCTGTGTGTGATAGTGCTTTGGACTAAATGTTTCCCACAGGTCCTTTCCAACCTCAGCCATTCTGTGATTCTATGACTCAGATCCAAATTTTGGACTAGAAATGGCACTGGGAGCTGAGCATGAAGGACTGTGTCAGAAAGTCAGTAAGGCATTTGGTCTCTGCTCCTCAAGGCAGGGAGGGGCTGAGCTGGCCTTGCTTCCTTCCCAGGTGGCAGTCCTCTTGCTGCTGCAAATCCAGCAAGCTTCTACTGTTTCCCATTTTCTGCCCAAACAAACCTCAACCAAGCCATACTGAGCCCCAAAGCTTCTCAGCTTTCAAAAATATGAAAGGATGCTTAGCATAGTTTAATAATTTCATCAGTTCCTTCATAACTGCCTTCCAAAAAGCACTATGATTCATCATCTTCCAGGAAACAGAGGCTCTTCTTCCCAACTACAGCTATTTCCACAGCTGAATGTCAGGAGGAGAGCAGGAAAAGATCCTAAAGGCCTTCTCTATTTCCAGATCTATGAAATATAAAGGTTCCCTGTCTGGACAGCCACTTGTGGGTCCATCCTTGACTCACAGGAGGAGCCCACAGTGGCTGTCTGTGCAGGATTTTTCTCAGAAAGCAACAAGCCCAGGGCCCAGCTTTTAAATCTGATTCAGTAGGAGATGTGTCTTCTCACACTTCTTGGTCAGAAGTACCAATGTGGCCACATTCTCTTGCATTGTAATGACTTGTGAAATACCAGTATTATCTAAGCTGGTTTTTGGTGGCAATTTTTTCTCTAGACCTTCCTAAACCCAGAATCACAGAATCACACAGAATCACAGTATCACTTGGTTGGAAGAGATCTTCAAGCTCATTGACTCCAACCCATGCCCTAACACCTCAACTAGACCTGAGTGCCATATTCGATCTTTTTTTAAACACATCCAGGGATGGTGTCTCCACCACCTCCCCAGGCAGACCATTCCACTACTTTATCACCCTTTCTGTAAAAAACTTTTTCCTGATATCCAACCTATATTTCTTTTGGCACAGCTCAAGACTGTTTCCTCTAGTTCTGTCAGTTGCTGCCTGGAGAAAGAGACCAGCCCCCACTGACCACAGACACCTTTCAGAGAGTTGTAGAGAGCGATAAGGTGACCCCTGAGTCTCCTTTTCTCCAGGCTAAACACCCCCAGCTCCCTCAGTGTTCCTCACAGGCCTTGTGTCCCAAGCCTCTCACCAGCCTCGTTGCCTCCTCTGGACGTGCTCCAGCATCTCAACATCCTTCCCAAACTGAGGGGCCAGAGCTGGACACAGCACTCAAGGTGTGGCCTCACCAGTGCCAAGTACAGGGGAAGGATGACCTCCCTGCTCCTGCTGGCCACACTATTCCTGACACAGGCCAGGATGCCATTAGCCTTTTTGGCTGCCAGAGCACACTGCTGGCTCATGTTTAGCTGGCTGTCACCAGAACCCCCAGGTCCCTTTCTGCCTGGGCACTGTCCAACCCACATCATTCAACAAGGTAGATATGGCAAATTTGAGGCTGAACTTCTTTTGTGGGACTTAAAATTAATGCGGTCTCTACAAAAGGCCATGTGAGTTGGTTACTTAAAACCTTTTTCCAAATGTTTGCTTTAGTCCTGGCAAAAACTTAGACTATCTTTTATATGGCCTCGCAGAGAGTGTTTAGTCAAAACTGAGCATAGTGGCATTATGACTATTACCGGAATTTGGGGAGTGGGGGTTGCTATGTAGTTTAGAGATCTGAGTCTCATTCAGCCACTTGTCACCATCCCCATAGCCACAAATTCTCAGATCTGCTTGCAGAAACAGTGAGTCTCCAGTGAGTTTTGTGGTAATGCAAAGGATATTGATATATTGCTTTACATGATAATTAAGTACAAACTGAAGAGAGAAACCTGTCTTTGTCCAGTGAATGTTCAGATCAATTGTGGAGAGTGGTCATCTCCTGTCTTCGTATCACATAGTCTTTGTTAACAGTCCAACTTCCCCACAATGGAGTTTATGATCTGTTTGTCAAACAGGTAAACACTTCACAGAGTCTATTCTAGAGAAAAAGAGATACCCCAGGGTCTTCAAATGACTTGCAGGGCACTGGAAATGCATATGCTGTGCTAGTTGAATAATTTCAGTATCTTCAAGCACACTTTCTGATATCTGGAGACAGAATGCCTGGAAAAAGGAAAAAGCACAAAAGTCTACTGTCATTGGGACTGACTAAGTGTCTTTAGAGAGACAGTGAGTTAAATAGAAGAGTAAATTCTCATTTTTAGGAGTCAAACAACATAAAGATACGACATAAAAATTTAAAATATAGGGATCTCCCAGGCTATTCCTGCAAATGGCTGTTAGCAGCTGTAGCAAATGCTTTAATTCTGGGAAATGCAAGTTACTGTTTAGTGACATGAAGCCCAAGCAGCTGCAGAGAGCTACTTTGCCTGGAAGTGGGATGTTTCTTCAGAGAATGTAGTAGAATAGGGATTTTTGATGTTGCAGTTCTGGAAGCCTCCCGGTCCTGTTCTGAGAAGATGTCTTGAGCCCCACCTCCATCAGAACAGTGTTTGCTAAGAGTAAAAGCCATTTTTTAAGTTTTCTAGATGTTACTGGCTTGAATTCCTATTCATGGCAGATGCAACAGTCATCTGTGATGTGACATATTTTCCAGATATATGTTTGCTCTGCATAATGATGTACTTGGAAAGCCTTTATTTTTGTAATAGCTTAAAAGAAAATAATTATTTAAAACATGAAGTTAACCACTGGGGAAATAGTGAATTTATTTCAAAGCCTTCAAATCTGTTTATCATTTGGGAAAATATGCTCAAACTGCAACACAGCAAATGCTTTAATCACACACAAGTTACCGGCCTCAAAGAATGGTTGAAATTTGCTGGTGAAAGGCGAGATGAGTTCACCCTGAACTTCTTCCTGAACTTCCACTGGTTCATCCTGACTTCTCATTCTGCTAATAAATTCTACTAATTAATTTGCTAGTAACATCCGTAGCATTACAAGAGTCTTTAGAGATTTATGATGCCCAGACTATTTGTTGTGCTAGTTCAGTAGTGTCCCAGGCTGGAAAAAAAAAGATGTCCAGTTCACTTAATGTCCTCCAAGTACGGTAATTGCCTAATGTCTCTTGGATTTGTTCAACCCATGTAGTGATTAAAAGAACTTACATGAAGCTCAAAGTTGTTTTTCCTTCAGTCTAGCAACCAGAAATCACACTAGTGGGCCTAATTCTCTGTTCTGTTATGTTGCAACCCTGCTGGTTTCAATAGAGTCATGCTGGTGTCGAAATGATTTAAAGGACCAGTGAGTGAAACATAGCAGCAGAAACATATCAACTATTTAAAAACCTTACGAAATCTGGGAAACTGATGGGCAGCTTCATTTTTATTTTTTAAAATTTAATTTAATTTTTTTTTTATTGCAAGTAATGAATGCTCATATTTTGGGAGTTGCCACAAAAGTTAACAAAAACTGAGGTCTGGACTTTTTTTCCTCTTGGGCATTTGTTTATCTTTGTTTCAGTTCATGATTGTTACTTCCTCTGAGGGCATTCTTTGGTGCTTTGTTCAGCACAAGGAGGCTCCTGCCATTTCCTCTGAGCAATGTGAACTTGTCTGGATCTACAAATGAGCAAAGAGAGTAATTTTCCTATTTTTATTTCACTTTGTATTGATTTTTCTGATTTCAATGTTTTTCCATATATTGTTTTTCATCTTCTCACACCCTTGCAAGATATTATCATGTATGATAATACAATCTGTTATGAAATACTTAGGGCTTGCCAGCAATTTTTATTTGACACTTTAATAATGTCTTTAAGAGAGAAGCGGGAATTGCGAAGAACAAAGAATCTCCAGATGTCCTAAAAATGTATGACATAGGATTTGCAGAATATTTTTCTACTTGAGAGATCACTAATTTTCATTTGAAACAACACAATCCTTCATTACCTTTTCCTGAATTAATATGAATAAAATTTCGTTTACAGATTGTCTCTTGGATTAACCCTGTATCCTGGATGTGTCTGGTTTGTTACTGAAAGTGTACTCCTTGCTACTTCTTCTATTCTCTGTGGGTTTGCAAACCCACTTTAATAAAAATGCAACATATAGACACAATACATCTTGCAGACAAGGAGAAGAATGTCAAGAAATTAACTATGAGGTTTTGGCATGTGTCTTCTGAATGGCAAGCTAGCTCTCAGTTTCAGTGTTTTGTGCTGTTTGAATTGTGTTGTACAGAGTCACATGCTTTAAACTAACTGCTCCCGTGCAAGACTTGTAGGAAATAGAAACGTGAAGTTCCTGTGGTCATTTTTTTTTTTTCCTGGGTGTTGAACTGAGCCTCAAATAGAAAAATTCCTTCTCTACTCTGGTTTTCATCCTTTATTTCTTGTCATTTTTATCATCTTGTTTTTAAATCACCAGTAAGATATATATAAATCTAGCGGGTTTCTAGTGGGTTCCATTATGTCTTCTCAAGGGTCAGTCAGTAGAAGGATCATGCTTGACCAGATACTGTAGAGCATAGAGGAATAGCAATAAACAGACTATTTCAAGTAAACAATTTATAATTCCAACATTTTGTTAAAACTCATTAATGTAAGCATTGCTTCTCACATGTCACCAACCCTTTGGAGGGCTGATGACTGTTGTTCTGGATGATTCTTATAAGTGGAGTTCCACTGCTGGATTTATAGGGTCATCAGAAAAAATGAAGAGATGTAACAGATTTTTTTCTCTTATTCCTTCTTAAAGGCTTTTCAAGAGAGGTTTATCTTACTTTCCTTTGCTGAACCTCTGCAACTTATTCTCCTCACTTACATTTTGATTTTTGGTAAAGCTGTTATTCACAATCAGTTCACATCTTTATCTCTTTTAATGTCAATTTCATTCTTTCAGTTATGGGCAAACAATCCTGTAACTCATCAAGTTAAACTCTTTAACAGTGGGAAGGATTTCTAAGGTGTATTCTTCAGTTTTAAAAGATGTACATGTACTTAAACCTTCTAATAATACTTGTGGTAGCTTATTATATTTCTGAACTATGTTCTGTAGAGACATTCTTTATAAATAGTTTCTGTCATAATTTTTATCTTATTTTTGTAGCTGTTAGGCTGTGATTTGACAGTGAGACATAAGGCTTTCTCTACTGCAATCACAGATTCTGGCAGTAACAACAGTTTAAATTTCTGTTGTTCTAATTAATGATATTATAACTTTCTTGTTAACCCATTAGCTTATGGTCATTCATCTTCACTGTTGCTTTTAGATGTTTTAAATAACAAGACTGCAGTCAGGAACCCAGCACTTGGTGTTATAAACCAGTATGCTGTTAGGAGGGGTCATTTTTTAAAGCTGCTTTCTAGAAGGTGCCCATCCCCAGTTCAGGTATGTACTGTCGAGAGCTTAGTCCTGTCAACCTAGAACCAAACTCTTTGCCTTCCTGAAAAAGAAAAAGAAGGGGGAATTTCAGAACAGGGCAGTCTACTCAGACGAAATCAATATGGACCAGGATGACTTCTTCCTTAGAAAATAGCTGTTGTTTTTAAAAAATTCAGAAAGTAGTCTGCCTTTTGCTAAAAATGCTAATTTAATATATATTTAGGAGAGAAAGTAGGTAATTTTTTGACTTATAGGAGCTTACTGAGGTTAATAGAAATTGTTTTGCGTCTAAATCTCTCTGCTGGTAGCTGGATATATACAGAGTTTTCCTTGTTAGTGTTGTGTGTTTTACATCTACAGAAATGTCTTTCCACCTGAAGAACCCTGCTGTGCTTATGAATACTGGGATTCATTGCTGGCATGAATTGTCTCTTCAGAATACAGCAGGAGTTAAGTCTAACCAAAATCAAAGTAGTAAGTCTGGAATTATCACAGACAAGAAAACAATGGGGTTTTTTTTCTTTCCTCATAGAAATGGAATTTCACTATTATGTTTGTTAAAAAACACTTTGATGTACTCTTCTTCATGGGACTTGGTATGAATCGATTTTATTTGTGGCTCTGTGCTGATTAGAATGAAAGTTTCTGTGGGAGAGGGAAAGTGCAGGTACAAAAGGCAGCCACAAAAAAAAGCCTTCTAGAAGATAAACTTTTGCTTAACTCCTAATTAGTGGCAATTTTGTGAGTTAGTGAGTGAGGCTGGTAATGTGTGGGTTATGCAGGTGATATAATGATATTTTCTGGGCTTGTAAGGCATAACTTCTGTCTGCTCTTTTACTTTTCATGAGGGATACAACTCTGTTGAAGATAATTCTGTAGGGTTGTTTTAATACCCAGATGGAGATCAAGGAATGTTATGTAAGTTTAAAGTAGTAACAGCTGTAAAGAAACATCAGGGAAGAGAGTACAAGCTTTTTAAAATCTTGGGTGCCTGAGGAGCCCACACCCTGGAGACATGGAAATCTGAAGGTGGACATGGTGAAGGGTAGTGTGAGGAGGCTGAAGAAACTACAGGAAAGATGGGGGAGTATGGGGCTGTTTAAGCTACAACATATTTTAGAGGTGAAAGAGATGCAGCAAAGTGCTTTTGAGCAGCCAACATCTTCTGAAGGAAGCTTAATGTTGCAAGGAGATCAGGACTCCCTGAATTCCACTAACTCAGAAGATAAGTGGTATGGACAATCTCCTCGCCTTAGGAAGGAAGAAGTTTAAAGATACTGAAAGAGGAAATTAGAACAAACCTTATTGTTTCCAGGGAAAAACCTTACTGCCTGAGGTGTGAGGTCTCCTATGTTTTCCATGTCTTGATCAGGCTGTTCACACCTTGCTGGGGAAATATTGCTTTATGGTAGCATAGCTTCTGTGCTGTAGGGCTTCCATATACTAAACCTGTAGTTTAGAGAGCTAAGTCAGTGATGTCCTTAGCTGAGATGACCATGATCATCACAAAAACAGTGTTCTGTCCTTCTGTCCATTCATATTGAAAGTGTTGTCAGTTTTGTAAAATTCCCAAGTACAAAATACAGATTATTCCAGGTAAAAAAGGCCATTAATCCAGCAGTAATGGAAACTTCTGAAGACACTGGTTTGAAAAAACTCTATCTCTTCAAAAGAATTTAAGAACAATTTCAATAATTACTAGCTTCTAAAAGATATTTCTTATGGTTTTCAGATAATCTTTCTGCCTTGGCCCTTATTTATTACTGTTGCATGAACATAGTCTTTACTCCTTTGGATGTGTATAGAGAAATTTACTGCCCTACTTGCAGCCTTTAGGCTATTACAGATATTGTAAAGGTTTACCATTTTTCAATAAGCAAATACTGCCCCCATAGTGCTTAGTATAACCTTACTAATCATTAGATGGGTAGAAAGTTGAAATATTGGTGCTGCTTGAAACAAATATTCTAATGGGAGCCAGTGATCTCTGGAAAGAGGTAAGCAGGCCAGAAATATCTGCTGTAGTTCTTGGTTAGTGTCTTTGATCATGCTCTATTCTGGAGGATATTTTTCTTTTGGGATGAGAAAGGAAACCGTGTCAGAGTGGTACAGCTATGGCAGCAGTGTTCCAGCTATTTGATCCTGCTTCTGCAAAGGCCTTTTCCTGATGGATACTGGTCCCCAGAACCCTTAGTAACTAGCAGAGATGGCCTGAACAAAAATTCCAAGCACAGTTTCTTAATTTCAAGGAAACTTCACTGTACCAAGTTTTTAATATCTAGGTCTTCATATAGGTGTTAAATTTCCTCATTATAAGCATGCAGTGGTCCAGGTAGAAGTAACTGAAGGCCTAACTTAGCAATGTAATAAAAAATATATATGTCCATGCTAATGAATGCCTCTCTTACTACTCATTGATAATTTATATGCTTTTTCTTGGGGTAATGAGTGTTTAAGTGGTTGAGAGTCTGAGGGGATGTCCTGCATAGTATCACCATTCCTAGTGAGCATTTCAAAATCAAGAGAAGGATTGTAGGTGGACCTGACACAACAGGTCAAAATCAAGAGTATGTGTGTAGGTGGATCTGACACAACAAAAACTTTTTTTATGTCTTAAGAAATCCCAGAAAATGTTTTCTGCAGTAAAATTGCACAAGTATCCTGGGGTCTTCTGAGGAAGCCTGGGGCATCAGCACACATGTTCAAAGTCTGCAAACCAGTCTGTGTGTTGGGCCAGTGTAGCCCAAAAATTGCTTTTGCCAAACTTCAAACTTACTTTGAAGCTATTAATGTTATATGAGGAGATTTCTGTATCTCACAAAAATCAGTGGAGCTCTATAAGTTCACTTAAAGAATGATGACAGTGACATTCCATTTGTACAAAAACTGGGGACAGGAAAAGTACATGTTCTTTTGTAGAACTCTAATGCAGTCTGTATAACATAACTTATTTCATGTAAATAGATATCAGAGGAAAATGGGACTGAGGGGCTCTTTGGTTTTGTGAAGGAAGGATTCTGAGTAAAGTTTTTGCAATGTATTCAGTGACAAAAAGAAAATTATAGGGAAAACCAAAGAAAGAATTCAAGCTCTTTTTTCTCCATGGAAATCCTGAAGATTAAAAGTAAAACTACAAAGCTTTTCATGAAAAAGTTCAGGGTTTAGATGTGAGGGATTTATCACAGGAGAAGAAATCATATTTTTACACGGAACATTGCATCTGGCTTAAACTTGTAATGAATGATAGGGACAAACCACTTGATTCATTAGGTACATAATTCACTTAGAAAACCATCCTTTTCCTGTCTTGCTGACATCCATGAAAACATTGTCTTTCATGTCCGCAGACCTGGACTGAACTGTAAACCACAGAAATAATCTATTTATTTCGGAACTGTTAAATCTTCAAAATACTGAAAAGCTATGTGATATGCTGAGTACCATTGTTTCCCAGTGGCTTACAGAATTAGGAAAAACTGACTTTTATTTCACTCCTCCATTTAGGAATTGTTGATACTATTCTTTGTTGCTTATCAGTGGAAATTTTTTTCCTCAAATGCTTTTGTTCTTTGTTTCACTGCCCCTCAAGCACTGGAGGATTTCTGCACAAACTGGGGACAAAACTAGAAAGGATGTGCAGAGACATTGTGTTTGGAGCTCCTGAGAGCAAAATTTACATATGGAACAAAGAAAAGGTTTTGGAAGACATCCTATTGTCCCATTTTCTAAATCAGGGTTGCAATTCCATGGGCTGCTGCAGCATTGTGTTTTCAATGACCCTCAGAAACTTACCCAGCTTCATCCTAGCAGTACTCTGGGTTAGGTCCTGCCAACATGGTTGCAGAATCTGCCCGCTCTGCTGGCTGGGGAATCTCGCTGGCCTGCAGCTTGTCCTGTTTTCACATTCACCCATAATCTACTGCTGTCTGGTTGAATAGTTATCTTCTCCTTTATGTCTGTCCTCATAAGAATGTACATTTCAGGCAGCACGCATAGTCCCTCTAAAGTTTGTCTCTGCTCACCTAAACAAGCTAAAATAATTTAGTCCTTTACTTGTAAACAGAACTGTATCAGTACTCTAGATAAAGCCTCACCACTGTTATGCACAACAGCCTTAATGCTTCCATATCTTATCTAAAAGTATCTGTTTAGAATAATTTTAAGGACCACGTTAGCAGTTTTACAAGCACATTGCTTCAGTGATGCTGTTCTCCTTAAAAGGGAACTGCAGCCTTCATTGTAGCCTGGGATGATACACTTCTAACAGAATTGAGGTTTCAGCCACTGCCTTTACATTAATTTTCATGGTAATGTCATCTTACAGCTTCTGTTACATGTTTTGACATTCCTTAATAGAGTTCTGACACAATCACTTATGTGCTCTTTTATTCAAGAGCCACCTTTTTCTTGAGGCCTTTCAGTACTACTGTGGCACTATGCAAACCCCCAAACAGTTCAGGAAGTAAATGTAGAAAGAGTAACACAGCTCTTTGCTGCTGTTGTTTTTTCAACAGTGTCGGAAACAGAGGACTGTTTTTTGCTAGAATTGGTCTTTGCTAGACTGGTCTTTGCTAGAATTCAGAAAGCAAAAGAAAGAACTCCACAATTTATACATTCTGGAACCTAAACATCATCTGAATTTGCTTTAAAACACATAAAAATGCTGCTTAGTGAGGGTGAGAAGTCAGTTTTCAGAATAAGGAAAAAATGTCAGAGACCACAGCTAAGTAAATACATGGAAAGAAAGACTAGACACTAAAGGAATGGACATAAAAATGTGGAGGTACCTCAAAGGAAACCATAATCAATGAACACAAAGACAGACATTGCTGGAAAAACTTGCAGTTCTACGAAATCTTAATAAGCCAAGCCACAAGTCTATAGTTGTAGGAGCTGCTAACTTCACAGCCATGAAAGACATGGCTCTTGAACATATGCCAACAAAGTACAAAAGTCAAGTGTGTATCTACTCTAATATTTTTTTTTTTTTTGAAGAGCAATACTTTACTCACTGTGAAAAGGTACAAGGGAGAAATGACTTACCTCTTTAGGCTCTGGGCACTCTGAGCACACTGGCAGAGTGTGCTTTGCAACTCCTACTGCATAGTGTTATTTTACTAATGAAGTGAATCACAATGACACTTTTTAATTGATTGCTTCAGCTAATTTAGGATGCAGAATGTTTCAGAAAATTTTAATTCAAGGAGGCTACAGGCCAGCAAAAACCACACCTACCTGGTGTGTGTTTATTGAAGACACTGTTCCAGTAGGTCCTACTGTGACAGAGGAGAAGGTTTCTCACTTAAATTTTCTTACCAGTTGGGGATAAATAGAATTTTAATTAGTTCTTCACTTTTTTGATTAGGTAACTACTCCAGTGGACAGATGTTTTGCATATGTCTGTAGTAGCAACTGAGACCAGCATTAAGATCAGCTTCTAACCCACCCTTTCCACTCTTGCACTGGAACATTTAAACCCTTAAAGATGCACTAATAACAATTCCATCATGACTCTTTCCTGACTTCTGTTCCTTCTGCACTCTGCATTTACTGTCTACTCTCCATAAAAGAGTAAGAAAGTTGAAAACTGGTTCTTAAAAGAGCTTGTCAAGATGATAGAAATGACCTCTAAAAGATTGATGGAAGCTTCCTGCTAAGATGCTCACAGTGAAAGTGTCTCTTGCTAGTGGATGATGACTGGTCAGGGTGGAACCTCAGTGTCTGTGGAAACTTAACTTGAATTTCTTAGTCAAAAGTCTGTGTCTTGTAGTAGTGCTTTGTGGCCATTGTGGCATTTTTTGGATGCACCGTAATGCTAAATATTGCAGATTCAGTCTGTGTTGGTTCATTTCTGTGCCAAGATGAAACAAAAATCATCAGTTTTCAGGAGGTGATCACTTTAACCCTAAAGTGAAAGTCTGAAAATTGTGAAAATAAATGCTGCAGTACAAATGGCATCAAGTATATCAAAGTCAGTTCTGCTGTTCAACGAAAGCAACATGCACAGCCTCTTTCATCATCTGACTGCTTAAAAGGGCCGTGCTCTGTGGCTGAAAACTAGTAACATATTGAAGCTCTTGAAGCTGATCATATGAGGTGAACTAATTAAGTCTGGAAACAATACCCAACTATTTTCAGTTAATATTATTTCCTACAACACTTCAAAGACTGAATCCCAAACTGAAAATCAGCATATATAGCAAGGCCGCCTTTGCGGAATTTCTCATTTCTTTTGGAGAACACACAACTGACTTAAGATACACACATTCTCTGTCTGGACTACTTGCCACCAGATTTTGCTATTTGAGAATTTTGCAGGGATATTGGTTGTCTGACTGATATTTTTATTGTGTTTATGGCACATTGCTTTGAGGGTTCCCTCCTCCCCTGCTGTGCTGCTCTTTGAGGAAGCAATGTGACTCCAGGGCAGGCCCTTTGGTTGTCTCCCTGAAGCAGCTGGTGACAGGAGCATCACCTCTGTGGAAGTGCCTGGGTTTTCACTAAGCTTGCAGAAGAGTCTCTGACCATTGCTGTACCAGTGGCAACTGCAGTGACATCAGCATCTCCAAATGCCCTGGTGGTCTGCAAAACGAATATGAGCTTCTGCATCTGGGGACAGATGTTGTATAAGTTTGGAGGATGTATATGTACATGTGGTCCAGAGGGAGAGAGTGGAACCACAGCAGGTATAGAAATATGATCAGACCTGTTTCAGATCTCCAACCAGTGTTTGTATTTCTGAGCTCCTGAAGTTTTGAGTCAATCACTCTGGTTTTGATCAGGGTCAGCTTAACTAGTTTCTTTATAGAGCACATATGGACCTGTCACTGGACTATTTAACTGACACATTTACAGTAATCACTCATCTGGCATGCAGTCATTAACATATAAAAAACTAGGTCTGCAAAGTTAGCTTTAATAACAATATATTAAAAATGTCCAGCAGACTTCCCCACCGTTTTCCAGAGAAGCATTCTGTGGGGTAACACATTTGCTCATAATTGGGCACAACAAATGAGCAGCAGCCGTCTAAAGACACTCTGTAACCTGCTGGAGAGGAATTTTTCTGTCTTTATTGATAGGGGCACCTATTTAGCCCTTGATGTTTCATGGAGTGGTGACTTGGACTGGCCAAACTCCACACCCACATTAGTTTAATTTCTGTGTATGCTGCATGTGACTGATCATTGCTAAAACACAATCACATTCCTTGTTCCAAGGCTCATGCTGGCACGAGGCTTTTACAGTTCTGTGTAGGCTTAACTTAAAGATATGCTGTTTCCCTTCCAGATGCATTACCTGAATACTTCTGCAGTGTTTAGCAAACTCCAGGGGTGCAATGCTGCATTTTTCCTGTGGTGTTTAATGGCTGCTGGAGAGATCTCCTCCTGTTGTTAACATTGTCATACAGGTTCCTCATGTTTCAGCAGAGCTGTCATTATTTAGCACAGCAGAGATGCTCAATTTCCATTTCTTTCTTATGCACTCAAGTAATCACAAACTCTGTGGAGCAAGAAGAATACAAAGTACCATACATATAGTTGAATTGCGTATTGAATGCAGCTCAGTTGTACATCATCAAATGTTTTGATTTTAAAAGTTTCCAGTAATACCAAATTGTGCTTAAGGTTCAATAATGTAGGTAATTTAAAAAAGCTTTTACATGCACTTATTTAAGCAAGCCTTTATGTGCAGAAACTAATAATAAAATTTCAGTGGCCTTAATCAACCCGATATATGATGTAATGGTGAAAAATAGCATGGGGAAAAGTGTTTATACAGAAATGAATTATCAGGAAAATTTTCTTAAAATAAGAAACTGGAGAAAGATTAGGCATAAAAGAAAAACTTATTAGTAAATTATTTTAGTCTTGAATCCTTGAATCCTTATTCAGAAAAAAATATTGTATTCCTTTTGCAGTACTACTTGGCAGCCACTTAATTAGTCTAAAAGGGATAATCATTCAAATGCAGTAAGTACCTATTTTTGTATGAGCTGTTTCTGCATTTGTTCTATGCTCTGGTAACCGATGGAACTGTTGACAAAGTGTCCATGCTGCCACCAGGTTTAATATACGCAGAAATAAAACTCTTTCACACTTGGGCTTGCCATTTCTTGTTCCCTACAAATTTAGACAGGCTGTGGGCTACATTTTTGAGGCTTTCTTTGTAAACATAACAGCTATACACTGACTTGTTGAAAACAAGCACCCTTCTCCTCCTAAGGCAAAACAAAATGCATCTAGCTGAAACTCTGGAGAATAATTAAGATGTCTGAGAGTTAAATTTGCATGTAATTAAAAAGCTTTCTGACAAAAGATTGCTTATTTCTAATAATGATTTTTTCTAATGCCTGGAGGTTTTACATTTTAAAGATAAGCATGAAAACACACTGCAGAACAATCTGTAGTGGTCTGGGGTCCATCATGTAACATTGAAAGGTTACCTGGTGTGTGAAAAAAGCCTAACATAATTAAGGCCTATTTTGTAATTAAGCTCTGTGGGGACAAAACAGGACAAGATGGTAACATGCTGCCCAAAAGAAGGACTACTGGGTTACCATAAATAACCCCTGGAAAAATTAGAATTTGGCAAAAAATGTACCCAACTAAAAGATATGTCTGTGAAGAATATTAATTCTCTGGCAATATGAAATTTTAAATTTTATATGAACGTGGTAAAGTTTGGTAGATGCGTGTGTGCTCTTTTGGACATAACTCTAGGTTATGACTGTCTCACCCTGATCACAAAGTCCTGTTCAGGCTCAGGGTGCAGCCAAGGGAAGTGTCATATCTGCTGCTCAGACAAAACCCAATGGGTAAAACACTGAGGCTGTGAGCACAGATGGCTTGGACCCTGTTTTGCCACCTTTATTCCCAATTTGCGGGAAAAGTAGTTGAAGGCTCAATTAAGTGTTTGACAAGGTGAGCATGATGCCTTGTGAAGGCTGACCTAGAACAGAGACTGGACACAACTTAAGAATAAAGTAGGTATTTATTAGGAGGCCTCAATGGATACACCTTGGGCAGCACAATGGATACACCTTGGTCAGCACAAGAGCCCAGCCAGGGCTACACCCAAGATGAGCCCAAAATGGTCACAAAAAATGGATGACCAGTCATGGGGGTTTCACACTTTTTAAAGTTCTGGTCCATTAGCATATTGGAGTTAATTGTCCAATTCTAGCTTTAGCTCGTGAAGTCCCATCCTTCTTGTTTTTTCTCTCTTCAGCCATAACCTGTTTATGCTCTTGGGCCTGAGATTTGGATTGGTTGTCCTTGGTCCCCAGCTAGAGCAGTTGTTTTGTCTACCTACTCTGTGTGAAGAGAGCTTACTATCCTTTAATATGAAGCTCAGAAGTCTGCACTAAAGCAGCACAAAATCTGAAAAATAGAAAAGCTAAAACCTGAAGCATCAGGCAGGAAAAGGTATTTAGAAGGAAAAATGAGGGGGAAACAAAAATCTTAGAAGGTCCAGAGATATTTCCTGTTGACCTCAGAGAACAGTAACATTGAGAGAATGTTAAAGCCTGGTTAGAGATATTAATAATACAGGTGAAGTTGATTCAAAACCATCATATTAACCTATAAAAACCTCTTTTCTCTTGGAGCAAGTATGCATAGCTTTGTTTTGTTAGCTGGAAAAATGTGAGTTGCAGTTCTGAACTATTTTGCTCCATTGGTCTCAACTAATCTTGCCATGCAGGATTGTACATGTCAAATGATTTTTGTGAATTTTAGAGTGCCTAAGGCGGCAGACACTGAAAATAGGGTATAGATACATGGGCAAGTTTTCAGTCAAGTGTGAATAAAACAGTTAATTCTAGGGGAAAAAAAAAATTAAAATTAAACCACCAATTTACTATCTGTTAAATCATTATCTGACCATTATCTGACCCATCTTATAAAATTTCACAATAGCAACACTGAGATTTGATCTATCAACTGTTATTAACTGTCAGATTGAATGAGAGCAATCAAACACTAAAGATGTGAAACTCTGAAAAACTTAGCAAAGAACAGGACTGGCAGCACTGCCCTAACATGGCTGTATTATTTCTGAAAGAGACTAGTTAGTTGGTATGTGTATCTCTGCATGACACGGTTTTTGGCCAGAAAAATAACCTTTGCTTAGAAATTACAGTAACTCTGGTTTGAGCAAGAGGGGCAAAAAAGAAAAATAGTTCGTTAAATAGATGCTTATTTTTTTTGAAGAACACAAGATTTTACTTCAGCTTCTCCTTCAGCATGCCAAGAGGCTTATTTCAAAGAGCAGGACAAGAAAAGTACAGAAAATACACAAAGTGTGTCAACACAGCAGGTCCCTCCAGCATTTTGTGCAGTGCTCAAAATACAAAGAAAACACAAAACAATGAAGAAATAGTGTCTGACTGTCCAGCTTGTCATTCCTGAATTTAAAACAATAACCTGGGGCAAAGATGAGCAGAGAAGGTCAGCTGGAGGGTTGGAGATATCTCTCTTTCCCAAAAGCAGCTGAATAAATTCCGATGTGCCTCTGACCGAGCAGCAGGGATTTGAGTGGGGTCTCTGACTGCTGCTGAAGCAGTGCTGGCTTTTTAATCCAACAGAAAGCTCATTAGCTTGTTCACGTTTGTGAAAGGGGAGGTGAGGCAGTGGGATCACTGCTGGAGAGCAAGGGTGAGTGGAAGGGAGGACGGGGAGGGATGCTGAGGTCTTCTGCAAGGGGGTGTGCAGGGCAAGGGATGAGGGCGCTGAGTCAGCACTCTATGGCTCAGTCTCCCACTCCATAAGGGTGACACGTATTCTAGACAAATTGGAATTTGGCTAACACATCCTTCCTTACAGATATTATTCTAGAAAAAATTGAAAACTTGAAAATTTCTATTATTTTTTTTTTTTTTTGCAACCATGGCAAGTGCTGACAGATCAGAGGAGCAATTTTTCTAACACTGAAATACTTTTGGCAGAGTACAGTGTGGACAGTATGCCTATTCTTAGAAATTATTATCCTACTAATCATTGCTAAGAACTTTAAAACAATGTATTATGTGCTAAATACAGGCAGGGAGCTCAGTGGTGCCCAGAAAGGGAGGAATATACAGATTGTGTCCTGGAGTTTACATTCTAAAACATTATTGTTGCTAGATGCAAAGAAAATGGAAAGATTAAAGGATTGAAGGCTTCACTCCACAAAATCAAATTACTGAAGCTCAAATCAGCACTGCAGCCCATTAAAACCAGTAGGAGTCTTTCTGCTTAGTCCATTTTCCTGGGATGGGACCCAGGGAATGGCTGGAGGGATGGGAGCTTCTGAGGCCACTGCTCACCTGGGTGGCCACTTGCTTCCTCGCTTGGCTCCTTGCTTCTCACACTTCCAGCTCTGTGACAGTGGTGCAGAGAACCAGGCCAGCTCTGCCCGGTGCTGGTGAGGGTTTGGGAATTTTGCTGTCTAGGGAAAGAATGTTGTTATGTCTGATGTTTAATGCAGCGCTGGCACCGGGAGGCTGCAGGCAGATTTGTTTACTTGACAGGCTCTGCTAGCTTGACTTTCTAAGGGTAAAAAAACCTACATTCCTGCATGGAAAGACTTCTATAGAAGCAGATCAGCTGATTGCTTCAGTCTGTGGTTGCTCAGAGCCAGTAGGGCCACTCAGGTGTGCCTGTTGGGGCTCTCTGCTTCAGCTTAACAACAGCACAGCGCAGGACTGACACAACAGCTCGTTTTCATCTCTTCCTGCAAGGGACTCCCAAGGGCACGTGTTTCTGCATTAGGGCTGGTTTCTGTCTTTCAGGATTCTGTTGCTGAGGTTTGAACCTTCAAGGAATCAAAAATGCAGTAGCCTTCATGATTAGCTTTCATATTATATTTATATTACATGAAGGCAAGTTCTTGTTTCTTCTTGTGGTGTGATAATGGTTAAATTATGTCTTAAAGTGAAGAAATGTTTGCAGAGATTGTTGATGACTCAGATGGTTTCTAGGACAAACCATTGTTTTAAGAGCAGCATGTGCTTGTTCAGTAGACACCCTCAATGCCATCAAACATAACTAACAGCAGTGACCAAAAAAGGTATTTGTCTTGAATTTGAGAAAGCATAAATATTTAAATCAAAGCAAAAACATAGCTGCTGCCTCAAAAGGCCAGTGGAAAAATAGCAAGAACCCTCATATCTGGAATTGTGACTTTATAAAACATTTTTAATGCAATAAATATCCATCCTATTTGTTGAAAATAACTACATGTGCTATATCTATACTAAGGTCAGCAAGGAGAGCTGCTATTAATGGTTATTTCCATGTAAAAAAATTGTGTTCAGCTCTGTATATTTTTAGATATGTGAAAATATTTTGCGTGTAAGCACATACACAAATATTAACACTACAGAAAATGTCCTGTGAAAAACATAATGTATTTTATACTGTATGAGTTTGCTGTACACAAAATATTTTTGATATCTATGCTTAAATGAAAAAAATTATATTGAAGAATTTTAACAGCTGGTCTCAGATTCGTCTCCTCAAATTTCCTGAGACATATAAAATTGCAACTGTAATCTCATGATTCCTATGCTAAATTTATTTTGGACCACAAGCAAATGGAATAAAGTTAATTTAAGTCAAAGATTGTGAGGATTTTATCATATCTAAACAGTAGAAAGGGGTTGAAGTCTCAAGAATTTAGTCTGAGACAGCATGTAACTATTTGTTCCTATTATGTTATTGGCACCCCTCTCATTAAAAGCAAATAATTTTATTAGTTTGTTTAAGAATTTCAAGCTGCTAAATCTTTCAAAATGAAACCTGCTACTAACAACTTGTCCCAGAAAGTCAATAAAGTAAAACAAACTTTGTAGTTTTTCATATCTGATTCTACTGAAGATCAGACATGTAATGTGATTCATGCACAAACTACAGTAGATGCTGAACTCCCAGATCCCTTAAAAATTAATTAAAACTTCAGTAGGCCTTTGAGAAGATTTACAGCTCCCATCTATCATTTGACTCTTACTCCTTCCTTTCAAGAATAAAAGTATCAGCTTTGCTGCTTGCTTATCATCTTTAAGTGACCTGACTCTAAAGTGCTGCTGTTTTCTGCTTTTTCACAGGACACAATCTCTAAGCTTTTCCTGTCCCTTTTATTGATTAGCTATCAGATTTATTGCAAAGTTGTATCTGTGCCATGTTTTTGTGGCGTTTTCTGTCAGGTGAGTTTTTCTGTGGGGGAGCAGGCTGTGCAGAACAGCACAGCTCACAAGACAGATAAAGCAGTGATTGAGTTCAATAGATCCTCTGGGCATGGGCGCTCTCAAAAAGTGCTCCAATTTTTTAGTAGGATAATATTGGGTTAAGAGCTTTAGTATTTTGCTTAGATTTAAATCAGAGATTTCCCTTTCTCTAAGTGGTCCAAGGTGCTTGTTCAATTAAAAAGCAAAATCTTTTCATGTCAAGGAGTCCTGAGTTAACTTTAATAATGCATATAGTGAGAATTTGCTAATTTTTTCCCCCCAAAGACATGAAAAGTTATGCCAAGATAAAAAAGATAATACTCTAAGTTGTGATGTCAAAAGCACCTATTTTTGGTGTAGTTATGTCCTATCGAACTTGCAATAATACATTGCAATTGTTGATCCTCATTGCAATCCAGAGTAAAATTAAACCCCTTTTTGGATGGAGGTACAGAAGAATACCGTATAGTCTGAAACTTGAACATTTGTTTAGACTAGCATTTGTGCTTATCACAGGTACCACTCAGTATCTAGTTCTTTTGCTTCACAATTAACTTCTTGGATTGAGGTTTTGACCTAGAAATCATAATTCCACTTTTAATGGTCTGCATCTCAACACTTGAAGTTTGAGGTACATAACTCACAACACTGATAAGCAAATAGTAAAAACATGGTTTGAATATTCTTGGTTATCTCACACCAAATTTCCATTGAGAGTCACACAATGTAGTCCATTCTCAGTTCATTTTTGAGTCAGATCAAGCTCACACAAAACTGAATGCAGGGTAATGCATGGGTTTAACAATAATAAGGCAGCAGTTGTGAAAAAAGCTAACGTCCCAGCTGAAGGTAATTTTTTTCTTTAAAAAAAACATGTATTCCTGTTACGTTTTATGGCTGACATATTGAGATTTTCAGGATACAATGTCCAAACCAGTAGCTGGAATGGAGACTGAGTCCATACCAGGAAGTGATGCTAGGAGGGTGGGTGTGCCTGCTTACAAAGCCACAGATGCCTTGAGGTTATAAGGAAGGACTGGAAATTGTACAGACACACAACAATTCATCTCTGTTCCTTAGTGTTTATTATAGAAATGTTCAAGCTGGAGACTTGGCACACTCCATGTTAACGATATAACAGCTTCCACTATTGTTTTACAACAATAAATACTTCTGATAGTAAAAACACATATTTTACCAAGAGATTCCATGCAGTATGACCCCATGCACTGCAGTATTTCTTGAGAGAAACATCACACACAACATCCTGGAAGTTGCTGCAACAATCGTTCATCTCCGTGAAAAACATCCAGGTCAGGTGAGTGAGTGAGAAACCTCCTGGCTCTTTAGAAGGCTTGGCCATATGGTTCATTTTGTTTTAAGGAACAAAACTAGAAACCATGGTTCCTCTCATTTTATTAACAATCTAGTTTCTGACACTATAATAAAAATTAGTGATGCCGTTCTAGGTCAGCAAAATTTATTTCCTTCTTCTGGATGCATTCTGATGTTGGACTTGCCATCTCAGTTGTAGGACAGAAGACATTATTTAACATCTCAGAGAATGCAGTAAATGTGGGCAAAAAAGAGGGAAGAGATGGAAAAGCAAAAGGGAGGGTAAACAAACACTATTTTACTAAATACTTTCCAAAAGGTTCTGTGATGCAGATGTGGGTTAAATTGAAACTGATTTTCATTTTAACATGTGGTTGAGGTTGAAAGTGAATTTTCATACATGGTGCTGTGTTTTTGTCTGTCATCATATTAGTATTTATTGATTTTAATTTACTTCTTTCCAGGGCTAGTGGAGCTTTCCGAAGTTTTTCCTTGCCTGATTGCCCATTTATGCATGACCTGCTCCTCCCTTTTGTTTTACAACGTACTCTTAGAAAAGAATGAATAAATGCAGCTCTGCACATGTTTTCTTATCTTCCTCGCAGAAATAAATATGTCCAAAAGCTTGGCAACAGTAGTCCAAGGATAAATCACCCTGTTTGACAGGACTTTGCAGCAGTAGCTGCCTTCTAAAGGCCAGCTTGATAGAACCATTAATAGGCAAATCCCAGGTGCTACCAAGAATTCAGGAGAATGTTTTCATCAGAAATGGTGCAGACTGCATTTTACTGAAAAATGTCTTTGTCTTTAATGAAACAGGGACAATATTGCAAAAAAATAGGTGTTCCAATTTATAGTAAAATATTCTCTTGGGTATCAAAATCGGAGATAAATATGTAGATATTTGTTTTAACCAGCTTCTTGCAGGACAACAGAGTTGCCACAAACAACATCAAACCCAGTATATCCAGGGAACCTGTGTCAAGAAAATAATAACTATTCTAAAATAGCAGATATCACATCTTCATCACTGAAATGTCAAAATATTTGAACTAAGAAAATGTAAATATTAATGGATTAAACTAACCTGCTAAGTTGCAGTTGGAGAGTGTTCCAAGTACGAAGATGGTGAGTTTCACCAAAGAGAAAAGGCTTGAATTAATTTTTTTAAAAAAATTCATTTAATTTTCTTGTTCAAAATTGAAGTTTTGTGCTGTATATGATCAATTTCTTGTTGTATTTCATTGTGTTAAAGTCCTAGGAAAATTTCTGTCAGCATTAAGATTATCCTGGAGAATTTATACACACGGAAATTTATTCTTAAATAACTACTTTTGATTAATTGTTTTCAATTAGCTTCCTATGTAGGTGCTGTTATAGGAAATATATGTCTAATTTTGAATGTGGTAGCTATTACACACATTTTACATATCTTACCCCAGCACAGATTAACTTTCTGTGTTGACAAAAGCATACTTTCTATTTTATAACACTTAAAAGTAAACTTAATGTCTGAATCACAATGCTTTAAGGGGGTAGTAATACCCACCTCAAGAGGTGGAGTTGGAAGAAACAGAAAACAATTGGTATGCATGTGCTCTTCAGATCTCAGGTGCCTGAAAACTAAATTTTCTTTCCTTACAAACTGTATGATGTTTTTTGGCTTAAAATGACAGGCACAAGACCACTGCTATGTATAAACTAATTTCTTTTCTTCTCTTCATAGTGAAAAAAATAACCTCATGTTAGAAGACAATGGTGTTCATTAAATTACATTTGTCTTATTTTGCTTGTATTTAATTTCTATGCAACAACCTTATATGGTTTTATAGGCTAAGAAAACTGATTGTGCTTAAAAATATGCTTTTTTATGGTTTGAAGACTCTGATGCTTAGTCTTTGAAAGTTTCTGAATGTCTTACTTACCATTGTCAGTTATTGTTTCCTTTTACTGTATCTTGCAAGAGCCATGACAAAGTAATGATTCAGAGCAGGGGATATAAACCAGATTTAAATACTCAGCATTTTACTTCAGGCATCTGGCTCATCCAGTCATATTTAAATATAATCAAGAAATTCTTGAAATAGTTTAAAGTTTATATTTCAGGGAAAAGGCAAAATAAAAATTCCTTTGAAAATAAAATCAAACCAACATTGCCCGTATTTGGACAATATGTCTCCTCCCTGCTTCTTCTTGCTTTTCCTGCTGTAGAAATAAATTTGTTTGGGGTCATCTTAGAAAGGTTCCTGTCTTTTCAGCATGACATTGGCCCACAGATCAGCATACTATTGTGAACTTTACTTGTATTTCTGTGGGCTTTAAGTAGTACTGATCTGTCAGAAAGTTCAGCAGCAAATTTTATATATCACAACATTCACAATTCAATAACTCAATTTTACTGAATAGAGACAAGTAAAACATAATTCCTTTCTGTGCTTATTTAGACAATTTAATATATTTTTTGGGTTTTTTTTTATTTTTGTTTTTTAAAATTTATTTTTAATTACCAAGCAGATGTTAGTATTCATGAGATGTAATTGTAAAAATTCAGTGTATAAAAATAAGAGAATAAGGGTTAAGTAATGATATCACTTCAGGTGTCCCGTTGAGAGCCACCAGTGTAATAATCTGTGATCTGGCAGCACAGCTGTTGTCATGGCCCCAGGACTATGCAGCATCCATCTGTCCTTGGGCAGAGTTCCTGTGGAAAGTGGGGACTTTCAAGGGAGGTGGAGTGAGATGTAATATCTGACTGACTGCAGGTGCCAGTGCTCAAACATTGTTCCTAAGTTAGTAGCGCTTAAAAAGTGATCTGAAGAAATAGTTATCTTCCATCCAAGTGGGAGGTCAGTTGATGGACATCGTGATTCTTCTGAGAAACTACTGTGTGACCCCAGTCGACACAGAAAGTGATGATTTTCTTGTCTCATTTGCTGGACAGCTGGCCACACACCACTCTGCTGGGAATCTGTTCCTTTGGAAGCAGCAATGAGTATTAAATGATTTGGGGTTTAAAGTGGAAAGGAAAATACTCTGCAGGTCATGGAGGCTTATACTCTATCACTGCATCTTGGATCTGGATCAGTTGCCTACAGTCAGTTTCTGATTGGAAGAAAAACATTAGAACTGGAAGGTATCTCTCTGCTGCAGAGAACAAGGTTTGGTTGCAAAACAAATATTTATTTCACTTTCAGATTTGTGATTTTAAATGCTCTGGAAATAACATTCTTAAAACTCTGTCCTGTCCTGGACAGAAGAAACACAGAACAGGAGCCTCTTTGGAGTACTGATCTGCCAAGGGTATAAATGGATTTATGCAGCAGTATTTAACAGCTACTGCCCAGAATATTGTTAGGAGCCATAGATCATGGTTGCAACACTAAGAACTCTGGAATGGAAACAAAATTTCAGTTTTGTTTTCTTCCTGTCTCCAATTGCTTTATTCCGTCGGTGCTGTTTTTTGACAACTCTGTGTAAGCAATAGAAATATTTTGCCTGTGGAGCTCAGAAGCATCATATTATGTTCAAGCTTTATCTGGGACACAGCTTTTATAGATAAGGAACGTCCAGCCTTCCTCCTCCCTCCCTGTCCCTGTTACTGGAAGCTTTTTACCCCCCCCCCCCCCAATAGCTTTGTACCTTAATATTAGAACCGAAAAGGACTCACTCCACCCACCAAAACATGACAAAGACAGGATATATCTTTAGTACATCTAGATAATTCAGTTCTGTTTTAAATAGTCAAATGAAAAGGGTTTTTGTATATGCCCAGAGAGACTATTTCCCAGTTTAACAAAACTGTTTTATTCTGATTGCAATTCTGTGTTTTCCATATTTGAAAATGAGCACAAATGACCATTGTGATCTTCTAATCATATTTTTACCCTAATACAGTCCTCAGAACTTTCTGAATTAATCTCTGTTTTAGTCAAACTGCTTTCAAGAAATGGACACCCAACTGTTAATTTGGTGAAGCATTCCATTTTATTGTTTTTTCTTTTAAATGTATGTTTAGCTTCACTTTCTAGCTATATTGCACTACTAGTAACAGATGTCCATGGGTTTTTTTTGTTTTTTTCCACATTCTTTGCTTCCTTATAAAAGAAATTACAAATTAGCCACTATACTTATCATACTTGAATTACTGATTTTTGGGTGTGTAAATCTTTGCAACCTATACCCACTATGCCTGCTCTTTTGAAGTTTAAAAAGTATTTTATTTCTGCCTTTCTACTCCTATCACTGGACTAACTCCTCTGAGCTGTAATGATGGCAGGGAGATGCAAATCTCTGAAGAAACTTAAACTCATGGGGTTGTCATATCAAAGCAGGTTATTGTTGGACCAGGTTCCAGGCTCACCTAGTACAGAAGAATGATTTTTACTTCCTATGTAATGAAATTTTGGAGGTCTAATATGAATTAATTTTAAAATTATTTTTAGTTTTTTTTCATACCTCATGGTATGGAGGAAAATGAGGATTAAGTGGCATGTTCAGACTAATGTTTAGACTGACTGGCAAGTGGAATCCAAGAATTAAATCCCCATCCAATTGCAAATAGACGAAGTTTTGCCATTCATTCATTCATTCATTCATTCCCAGTATCTTTCTGAACAAGAGATTTCCATAGGTTCTTCTGTTAGAAATTTCCTCCTTATTTTCAGAAATCTCCAAAAATCTCCACTGAAATTAAAATTAAGTTCCTGGGGGTATGAAGAGATTGTTGGAACATGGTGACAGGTTCCCCACAGAAACTGTGGAGTCTCCTCCACCTTTGCAGATGCTGAAAACGTGACCAGAGATGGTGTTGAGCAACCTTCTGTAGCTTTGAAGGTGGCCCTACTTTGTGTGTGATATTAAACCAGATGATCTCCAGACCTCACTTCTGATGCCTTATGATTCTGCAATTCTGCTTTTCATTTTTTATCAGTGATTTCACGCAGTACTGGCAACCTGGAGAACCAAATCAAATGAAGTACCTACATTGTCTCATCAGATTTCTGCATCAGGTGAGGGAGATTGAACATAATGTTTTCCTGGAAACTTTCAGTTCTGGGTAAAATCTTCAGTAAGCACAACCTTTAGGTTTTTTATTGGCATATCATGGTAGAATGACTTAAACTCAGGAATGAGTGAAAGGCTATAATATGCTGCTCTATGTTATTACCAGACTGAAGAGAGAGAGTCTGGTGCGTGTCTTTGGTGATCTGTTACCATGGTTAATAGGGATGTCAAAAACAGTGAGAGGTCTCACTGACATTTTTATGTTCTCATAGTTCTAGGAGGAAAGAGAGCTCAGGACCTCTCAAAAACGCCCAATTAGGCAGTAAAAAACTTTGGAAAGTGACTGTTATAAGACAAAATCACTGTTTTGTGTTTCCACATCTCCAACACCCACCATTCTGAGTTTTCTATGCTTTATATTTAAATTTTGCAAAGTTGCAAAAACCATTTTTTTCCCCCTATTGGATCTTCCCATTTGTTCACTCTCTTCACCTGCTTTGGTGGCCTTCATGAAACTCCAAAGCTCCTTCTAAAGCAAATGGAATAATCATTAACCGAAGATGCTATAAAAATCTGCTTGGTACTTATAGCTAAAAGAAGTGTATGAAAGACAATAACCTATGCCAACAAAACTGTCTGATGGTGGACTCTGTGTTTCTTTTCAGACTTCCATAAGGGTATTCAGGATCTTAGGTGCTGGAAATCAAATTTCAGAACATTAACTTGCTTAGTAGTTGTTTTGTGATAATGGACCAATATTTATTTATTGACTGGGACTGGAATTAGAGGTAAGATTTCCAAGGTAAGATTACCTGACATGTAACATCTTGAAAAGACAGAAGAAAAATATCCCTCCTATCATAACAGGAAAATAAAGTTGAAGATGTACTCCTTACTGTTAGTTTTTCAAAATAGGAATTTCTTTTAAACTCCCCTTTAGACCTTCACTAGTCCTGGGAGAGAGAGAGAAATTACTTCCCAGTAGAAGTAATTGCATAGGAAATAGATCCCTGAGAAAAGGTTGTTTGCTCAGCTTTAAAATAAATTTTTGGTTTTGTTTCACTGAGGAATGGTTGAACTGTTCCTTCCTCCTCCCACAGGGACATAACTTGTGCTGGATTGCAGCAAATATTTTTCATTTCTAAGGTAGTGAAGGTCCCTGGAGGATGAAAGCAGAGCTACTAATCCGATTTCTGTGGGATGACTACTGTACTTTCTGAGGATCATTGATGAAATCAATAGGGATTTTCACATATTTCTGCACTTCTGCAGAAATATCAACTACTGCATAGGGAGTATGTACCACAGGGGTATCTACAGCTGCATGCATATAAACATGAATTAAAAGCTTATAGGTTTAAGTTTATGCATATAATGTAGTGATGGAAAGTAACCTTCTCTGTGAGGAAGCTGATGACCATTGGGATCAAGACAGAAAGGTAAAAATCCATATTCTTCTTGTCTAAGAATAATGCAAACATTGATGTTTTCAATCTGTTACTAAATTATCAGTATAATTTAACCAAATGACTCTTTTGTGGCTTCCTGTACTTGAAAAATTCTTGCTTTTGAGGTTAGTAGAACATCCTACATGAGATAAGCAATGTAGGACACAGTTTGCTACGGGAAAAGCCCCCATTGGCTTTACCCATCTGACAACAGATCCTTAAGAGTAGTGTTAATTACTCTATATCTGCTGCTCCCGAAAAATCGACCTATTTTGTCTTAGAGTGTGGGTTCAGGTCACTGAGCCCCGTTTGTTTCAGGCACCAATACTGGACAAACCTGTGTGCTGGAAGCTGACTTTTTATAGAGGCTGCTGCACACCCAAACCTGCCCCTCCCCAGTTCTTCTGACAAACATCCCCAGATGTTGTTATTCAACACCTGGCAGTTGCCTTGGCCAGGCTCCTTCCTAACCTGGGAAGGGTCTGTGTGTCCTTCCCATGGTCTGAGGTGTCTTCAAGTGTGGCCAGATGCGGGACAAACATTCTCCTGCTGGCAAACTGGATGCAGAAAGATTCTTAAGACAGAGCCAACATTGTTTTGAGTATTTCTTTGAGGATTCTCCTCCTTCATTTGCCACCCCATTGTGAGTTCAGGCACATTTCAGTTTGCTGTCCTTCTTCCTGACCTCTCAGGTTGTTATTTTTACCAATGACTGCATCAGTTTTCATCACCCATCATTAGGCTGAAGTTCTACAGTCAGCGACTGGGTTTTAATCAGTGGTGCTGAAAGTATTACAGCCTTAAAAACCAAATATAGCCTATCATGTATATATAAACATATAGATAGATATCTGATGCATATATATTATATATATGTATATATATATGCCTCAGATGTATATCCTAGGTGTTCTTTTAATATGCAAAGAATATTTGGTTTATATATATATATAAAATTTCTAACCTTTAAATTAACTTCAGATTCACTACACTTATGAACTAGACTGCTTATTTTGATTTCTTCTGCTTAATCTGGGAGTGTGTCCTTTCATAATATGGCTTCACCCTTAATGACTGAAGTCATCCTGAGCTGATGCCAGAAAAAACATTGTACTATAGTGCTCTATCATGTGTTACATTCATTATCTGGCCAAAAGGCTGCACTCCTCCACACAATTACACTGAGGTTGGGCACAAAAACGTGTAAATGTGTATACTTGTAATAGGAATGTGCTTTGACCATTAGATATCTTTGAACAAAGACAGGCATTATCTCATTTATTTTGCCTAATCTTGATCTCTTCTTAAAACAGGTCAACATCTAGCAGAGAATATCCATGGCAGCTATCATAATAAATTCTCTGCTAAAACAGTGAGGCAGACTTCAAGATCTGCTCTGAATCTGGATAAAAGCAGGAGACAACAACAGCCAACAATGGTAAAGTATAAGACAAACAAATTAAAACTATGCAGTAAAGGAAGTCATAATATCACAAATGAACTACAAATGTTCAGTGCATTTTATTTAAATATAGAAAATAAATTAGAAAAGCACGTTTTGGCTTGTTTTTCTGTCCTGAACATTTGTAGCTGATTTCTGTGTGTTGAGAGGTTTTTTTTTTTAAATTTAGTTGAATAGGATCTGTGTTCTCCTAGGGATGTCCAATGTCTTGGCAAGGACACAAAGGTCTGTAGGGCAGGAAGGCTGAGAAGCTGTGGGCTGATATATGCACACTTATGTTGAAAAATGCAGTGGCTGGAGACCATCTGTGCAATGGGATGCCTTGGTGTTGTACAGACGCAGCAAAGACGTTTCTCTAAGCTCTGCACCACGTAAATATGTGTTGGGCTCCAAGTTCAAGGGAGTCAGCAATAATGGAGTCAGAGAGCAGTTAGTGAATCCAAACGCATATTTCTCTCACTGTCTGAACTTGGTAGCTCTGTGCAAAGCTGAATGAATGTGTTTTTCATGTTTGCAATTGCCTTGAATATTCAATTTCCAGTCTGCAGGTTTGCAAAGCAGTTGCAATCAAATCCTTCATCAGAAACCAACTATGTTCATAGCTGAAACAGCATAAGCTCTGTCTAAGTTCTACCCTGACATCATGGGTGTCACTAAGTTTCTTACAATGCACACTCAATGGAGGGGTTCAATCCATCTGCCATAAAATATGTTTGTGCTAGTAAGTTGCACAGTGCCAAGGAGTATTTCTGTTTGTTGAAACTAGCTCTGCTTTTGGCATAGGAGGGATTGCTCACATGGATGAGGGGTCTGCTGTGATGGTTGGCTGAGATGCCAAAAAAGGTCCAAGGAACATTTGATTCACTAGTGTCAACATAGCAATATACTCCAATTAAAAAAATAAAATAAAATTACCTTTCCATTGAGGACAAACCAGTTCTCATTCTGAGCAGAATGATGTCAGCATGCTGATGGTAGAATTCATCCTGATATACAACCCAGGATTGGTTTGCATGTATTTCATTATCTTTCTCAGTTTAGTAAGTATTCCCACATTACATTTATCAGTAAAATATGGAATCCTATCGCAAGTTGCAAATATGTGCTCAGCATGCCCAGAGTCCTTTGGAGGATGAACAATTGTCTGACACCTCACAAAACCCAGCAGCAGACAGATCTGGCATTTCTGGGCATCCCCAGCAAGAGAGATCCATTGAGGAAAAGGTTCCTGCTGCAGTTTCCCTCTTTGCATACCCCAACAATAAAAGGTTGTGTATTTAGGGTTGAGTGGGAGTTGTGTGACTTAGATGAGAGCTGCCCAGTGTGTTGTGAATTTGTGGAAGTGTGCTTCAAGACATGTTGGCATGTCGAGCTGTTAAATGAGAAGTGTGTTTTACTGCATGCTCTGGGGGAGCCTTAGAGAAGAGCAGTAAATCTCAATAATTGCAAAAAGAATCTGGCCACGCATGTATTGAAAAAGGTTTGCTTTCTGCCATCAAAGTTCTTCCCAGCTGGATGCTGTTAATAAATAATTGTCTGGTTCCACTTACACCTTAAAGTTCAAAATCTTCACGTTTTATGGGTAGTCAAACAAAGTAAAGAGCAGAAAGATTGGAAGATCTGAGTTACCATTCCTGGATATTGCAAGACATTTCATATAACCTGATGATATGGGAGATAATTGCTACAGTCATGCACAAAAATTTAAATTCTGCAACTGCTGCCTGTACTACAGGAGCCTTTCTTTAAATTTTTTTTCTAAGGGCAATTTTGGAAGTTTACACTTGTATCTTTATCCAATATTTATTGGTGTCTCTTTTTCTAAAATTATCTCATAACTATCATTCATGCAAACAAACATTTCACTTGGGTGCATTTTATTTAGTTGAAGGCTAATGGTACATGGTACACCTAACCTGTGTTTCCTTCAACCAGAATAAAATCCAATCAGGAAAAGGGAAGTAATGCAATTAGCATTGGTCTGCTTCATTACATTTTACACATACAAATATGTATCACATTTACTTTAGAAAACCTGTTTGTTGTGAAAAATGTTTTCATCACAGTTAGGATATCCAAAGATGCCAAAAGGACTTGGATGCTCAAATCCTGTTTGCTTTTCTCCATTTGCTTCTGCTCACTGGAGAAGTTTTCCAGTGGAGAAATGTCTGGGAAGCATTTAACAGAGGTCTCACCTCAGAAATGTTATGCTAATTTTAGTCTGCTCTGAGACTCCAGGAGTTCAGGATATGGAATGAATTTGCACATGTTTAATGTTTCCACGGTTTTATTCTGGAAGTCTTGAGCAATTCCTCCTTAGTATGCTGGGGCTTTCCTTTTGGGAAGCTGGCTTCCTAAAAGGATATTTAAGAGCAGTTGTAAGAGTCATCCTGAATCCATATTTCCACCTCAGTATCTAAGATGGCAATTAAAAGTCAAAGCCCTGGTTTATCAGCTGAAATCAGAGCTCTGAATGGTTTTCATTTCAGATCAGAATTCATTTAAATCAAGTCCAGCCCTGGGCATTTGTGTTATAAACACTTCTTCATTTGCAATATGTCTGATCTTCTGAGCAGATGAAAAAGCCTTATGAAAGACAGGCCTCAGCTTAGCTAAATGGTCAGGCAAAATGCCTGCCTTTAAGGTGGCTTCATCTGCACTGTCATAGCTAAGGTTTTTGGTTCAACATGACATGCCAAAAGATCACCCTCTGTCTTCTACACAGCTACAGTCTGGTTAGCATGCTTGCCTCAATAAGATGTTTTAGGAACCTTCCAGTAAAAGAGGAATGAGAGGATGGTAAGAATAACGTTAAACAGCAGCGATTTCCCCCAACCCTGTCCATCACTCCCTTCCCCTGCAAATCCTTCTGATGTTTTAAAAACACGTGATGTAATTTCTGATGAAATATTGGTTTTTTTTTCTATAGCTTGTAGGTGTAGGTCTTTCCACAGAGTTGTCTAGCCTGATGTAGATAATATATTTGAAGGCAGCGAGATGTAAGTACCTGAATCCTGAAGGAGAGGGCCCTGCAAATAAGGTTCTGAGGACATAGGTGACAGCAAAAAATGTGTCAAGGAATAGCAAGTAATGAGATGAGACTTAATTTATTCAAAATAATGTGTAGGTCTTATGATCTCACTTATCACTGCATACAGTGATGCACTACACACAGCAGGTTGTTCCTCACCAGCAGGGACACATTGGAGATTAAAGATCTTCTGGAGGTAGGACTGCAGCTCAGACAGAGCTGCACTGCTCACCCTGAATATTCTTTAACAATGACATTCATTACAGGCAGCAAACAGCTTAAGTTAATTAATAGGGATGTGTTCCTGGGTTCTAAGTAATGACTTGTGTTAGGGACTCATTTCCTGAGTGGAAACGAGAGGGTTCATAGAATCATAGAACAGCCCAGCTTGGGAGGAACCACAAAAGATCACCTGGTTCCACTTTTTGTAGGAAAGGAAGCCTAGATAAGGTTATGTAGCACCTTGTCCAGCTTCATCTTGAAACCTTTGATGATGGCACCTCCAAGAAGTCACTGGAGCAGTTGTTCCTGTTGACTCATCTCTTTGGAGATGGAAACTGCACACAGATAAAGAGGGGAGAGTTGATGATCTTGTTACCGTTTTTATCATGGTACTGCAAGGGTCAAGGCATTTAGCTAAGACATCAGAAATTCAGGCTAAATGCTTTGCATGAAAGCACAGTAGCCTTGGAATAGGAGACGTGACTAATCACATCATTGTACAAAATCACAGAATGAGATGATTTGGAAGGCACCCACAAGCATCAGTGAGCCCAGCCTCTGGCCCTGCACTGCACCAGCCCCAAGAGCCTCTCATGCCTCTGCAGACCTCCCTGGGCAAGAAGAAGTTGTTGTTTACCTATATAGACCAAGGCACTACTTTCTTGCCTAATTTAAATTTTAGATTCCAATGTCCCATTTTATATCAGGCACACAGAATATAGTAATCCACTAAAAGAGATAGCATGCCTAGTTCAAAATACACAGATAGTAAATTAATACCTTCTTTGGAAAAAATGAAACATTTCCTTCCTATACTTGCTCATGCAACATATATTTAAGCTGTACATGTAAAATATGCATTCACTGAACTTGGTCTGCCATCATTTATACCCTTTGGGTAACAAAGTGTTATTGCTTGATGAGATTACTTTGCCTGATAGCCAAATATGTGGTTTTGAAGAATTAATTCGAGGAATTTATCTATTATTTTGGATGAAAAGCTCTGGCAGTTCAAGGCAGTAAAATTTCTGTCTTATGGAAAAGAACACAGTTCAACCTCTGTGAAGAAGCAAAAATCGTAGCTGATTTCAGCAATGAGATCCCAAATTTTTTAAAAGAGATTAATTTTACTAAATATTTATCTCAGAAACATGCAGCTAAAAACTGATTGCTTCTCTGCAGCAAACAGGAAGTTTTATCTGCTTCCTGGTTTTGTTTTTCTTCTCCCTAAATTTTCCTACCACAAACATTTGGTGTGTTAAATGAAGTCTGACTTATTTGTGTTTATTCTGACTAATTTCAATAGCTTTATAATTGCTCTTTATAAAAAAAAAAATAGGAATTTATATAGCTGGGAGCAAAATGAAGGGATTTTTGTGGTTTAGTATATGAAATGAGATGATGTTTTCAACTCAGCTCCTTGTTAAGAAAAAGTGCTGTCTCTGAAAGCAAGTAAAAAACCTGGCATCTTTTACAAAAAACATATTTAATTCTGGAATCAGGGAATGAAATAAAAATGATGTTTGAATATGCTCATTTAGTTATTCGCCTACATCACTCTCAGTTTTTAACAACCACGTTCAGTAGAATATTTGACAATTTTGAACATATTAACTACTGATTGTTGCAAATTTTAATAGTTGTTTCCAGTTTATTCACAGCCCTTTTGCTGATAAAAATTAGGAAACAGAAGTACATGATGTATGACCCTGAATTTAACAGTGCACATTTTGAATGGAGGTCAGTCAGCTCAGTATTAGCAAATCAGACCAATCTAGAAGGATAAGACATTTATAAAACAACTACAAAGCAGATGATTGATTCATTAGAGTTGTGGGTAACTGATTAATATCAATATGTTTATTTTAACTGTTAATAAAAAATGATAAACATTACACAGACAGTAATGGAAATGAATATATCTGGAAGAAATTCCTAAGTAACAGTTCATGGTAAGGCAATGACTTTTTTACATGACAGGGAACAAAGCTGCTGGCTGATTTACAGACTTAATGTGGTTGAACAGTGAAAAATGTTTTCTTCTCAGGATAATGTGCTGAATTTATGTCAATAATAATTCCAAATGTAACTGGTCTGCCTCTAGGTAATTTAGTTTGGTCAAATATCCTGCTCAATCTGATCTTGCCCATTTTCATCTTCCCCAGACACGTATCTAACAACATGCACCTGTTAAAATGTTTGTAACATCTGCACTTATTAAATCAATATATACACTGTCACCTCATATTAGTACACTGCTCCAACCAGGTTTAGTTTATAGAAATGAATGGGATTGTACTGTTACCAAATGTGTGTTACCCCAAAGCAGTACCTGTTCCTATGGTTCAATCAGTAGCTCCCCCTGCCCCTCTTTATATTTTGAACAAGACAATTTTCCTTTGAGGAGGGCACAGTGAAAATAGTGGTAAATCCTTCAACATACTGTATGATTTTGTGCATTTATTCCTTGATCCTGTCCTTGAAAGGCTTCTAAGTCAGTTATAGGCCAAATGGGCTATGTTAAACAGCTAGATTTGAAGGTTACAGATAATAGAGTAAATCCAATCTCTTTTTCTTTATAATAACTAACTATTGAATGCACCTGTTCATTTTTTGATCAAAGTGAGGATCTTAGTGCGTTACTTTGTTGTTTTTAAAGAAATTTTCTCTATCTGGGCTTTTTTTATTTTTCTTCTCAAAGCATCCATGCCCTTTTTCTTGTGTCCTGAGGCATTTCTTGGGCTACTTCTGTATTTCTAAGTGATGGATATAATTGGACTCACCACTGACAGGGATCCCAGCACTCATGTGTCCCTTTTCTTGTCTCCAGTTCTCTTCTCGTAGAAATGGATGCAGTTCAGGGTGTGGTGCTTTATTTTCCCTTTTGTGTCCCTTGACCCCTGCCTGGGCCTTTAACTCTCACACTACTCACCAGCTGCTCTCCTTGTGCTTCTTTCCTCACAAACCACTGCCCAGCTGGGGAGAGGTAACAGCTGTGGTTAGGGCAGAACTGTAAGGGGCAGCTGGTCCCAGCTCTGGATGTGTGCTGAGCTGCGGCTCCATCCTGGTGCCAGCTCTTGGGGTGGTGAACACCAGTGGGACTCCAGTGGGATTCCAGCTGTGGAGATTTCTATTACACAACAGACCATAGAACTAACCCCTCAAGCCAGTAGTTGGTACCTCTTTCCTTCCCACTATGTATGGCAGAAATGGCAGCAGTGTATTTCCAGCTACACAGCCCACACTTGTTCCTTCTCTCCTTTCAAAGTGCAAGAGTAGGCAGACTTTGGTCTCACCTGTGGAAGGCAAAAATACAATTGTAAGAAATCTTGAATTCAAAGTTGTGACTAACTGCAAAGCAGCCCTCAGGACAGCTAAATAGTAGCTGACAGGACAGTCCTGGATCAGCCCTCCTAAAGAACGTGTTTTTTTCATCCAGTACCAGCTAAAAGAAAATGTTATACTTGATTAATCGTGGTTAATGTTCCACTAAAGCACACAACATATTTCTCAAAGCTATTTTTCTCAGTTTCTTTGCTGTAACCATATGCAGAAGTCATGGCATACAGGTACAGTTTTCCTATAACCTTCTTAAGCCTTCAAATAGCACTAAATTGAGCCATAGCATATTCCAAATGCTACAAGAGTAAGAGGGGGCCCACTTGCAAGCAGAATGTTACACGAGTGTTGCAGAATCTGATAAGTAGGAAATGTTTAGCAAGGAAAGACACGGCAGCGGCAGGCCTTGCTGGAGCTGAGCAAGGGATTCCATGTTGGATTTTATCTGACTTGCAGGTATATATGTTTGCATAAGATTTTTAGACATTTTGAATTAGAAAGCATGGTCTAAACAGGAGAAAACCTGTAGATCTGTGAAAGAATTATGTGTCAAGGGTTGTTAAAATGTGTTTCTACAAGTTCACCCACCCAAAGAATGGAGATTACCCACTCCTTTTGGAACAGTCTCACCTGTTAGTGCATAACACCACTAAATCCCTTGTCCCTGTGTTACTCAAGAGTGGAATATATCCCTGAGCCTCTTCTATGTGTGTTGCCAGGGGTCCAGATACCACCCTTACTACCCCAAATTCTGCAAACATCACTGGGGCACCTCAGGGCTGCCCAGGGCAAGATCTCATTCCTTTGTCCCCAAGGCTAGATGGCCTCCTTTCCCTGAGATTTCCCTGAACATTACTGATCCCTTATGATCTCAGAAAAACCTCTGGTCTCTGAATCAAATTTTATCATCTCAAAGATGAAGATGAAATAGGGTAAGTTTTGTCAGCACTGAAGACAGACTGTGAGTCGTAAAGCACTCTTGGCCTTACGTGGGAGCTGACTGCTCAATTCACAGGGAAGCAAAAGTTCCAGGAAGAAAACATGAAAGTGTAAAAAAGGGGCAATGAAACAAAATCATGTTCTGTTTAGAGACAGAACAAAAAGTTTGGCTTTTTGAAAGCCAATCTTTGAAACACAGGCATGGTTTGCTATTTCCTCTGAACCAGTAAAGTTTATGTGTGCCTGTGGTGAAGATAGTAATTTAGAAATTTTCTCTCTTGGCCATCTGCAGGGAGCAGAACTACTTCTTGAGAAACTGGTTGTGCTTGCAGCACTCAAGTGTTCCTCTCTTTCCCCCAAAACAACTTTTATGTGAAGACTGGGATTTTGAAAACCATGCAGAGCTGGCCTGACTTTCCTCCTAAATGTCACAGGAAATGCTGGAATCCACTTCTTCTGTGCTTAGCCGGCGACACATACAGGCTTTGGAAACTGTGTAACGGCACGGATTTCCACATGAATCAAAACCAAATGCAGTTGTCCTGAGAAGAGTCTCAGAGGTTGGAGTGATCTTGTATGTGAGAGCTGAGCATCATTTAGGGTAGGTATAAGGTGGTGCAACCCCTCTCTTCTTCCCAGGAGCACAGAAGAGCTGGCAATCTCTTTTATGCATTGTGCATCAAAGCATGACCGCACTGATGTGAATGGGAGTCATGCTGCTGGCTGAGATCTAGCCAGGATCTTACCCTCTGTGTCTGTGTACCATCCAAAATTGGAGATACTCTGAAGACTCTCTCTGCTTTATTGCCCAGACTTCCATGTAGAGACTTTGTTCTGCTCCATTCTCAACACATATTTCCCATCTGCATTTTTCTATGGCTTTTAATATCTCCTAAAATTGCATCACTTTCTGTCTGTATCTGTATCATCTGTATATGTGTTTGTGTTTTCATAGTCTATTCTGTCAGTTTTTGGAAAGGATTGTGTAAATTAATAGGAGAATTACAAACAGGACAAAAAAATTTTTTAGGAAATTGAGGAGAAATATGCTGTTGAAGGATATTTTCATTTTTTGGTTGTGGTTCATCTGAAAATCACTCATTCTGAGAAGACCACCGAACATGAATGGAAACGAAAGTCTAGAAGGGACTCCTTATTCATCAGGTAGAGAGTCTTGGGCACAAGAGATGATCAGTGCATTTCTCCTACACAAATTTCAGTCACGATGGCAAACAAATCAAAGGAAATGTTATTGTATTTCAGGCTTCTTTCCTGAGTTAGGAGGTATGTGAAAATATTTAGGTCACCTCCACATCAAAAGACTATAGAAGAATTGTGACAGGTAATAGACCATCCAATAGTTTCAGTCTTCTCACCCATCAAGGTTTTCTTACTTATATTTTTAATAATGTGTGATCAAAGGCTTGCAGGTGAAAATATAGTGAGATAATACAACTTGTAATTCACCAAGGATCTGAGCAAGTTAATTAAGTGCAGAAATGGTTTAGAATGTTTGTAAATATTATGCAGCGGTAAAATAATATTTGAAAGGAAGTAATGAAATGTGTCTCGATGCTCTTTATACGTATATTTAAAAGCGTCCTAATTGAAAATTAATTTTCAGAATGAAGGTGAAAAAAAAAGCTGAAATATGTTGGCTGAATATCCTGAATGAGAATAATCCTCACATTCCTTATTTTCTTCTTATTGATCCCACTTGCTGCAAGATGTAAGCTGATGGTGTCAATGGGGTCCCTCAAGCACTTCCTTTCCTGTTGCCATTTTTGGATCCTGGAATTTGAAGCATTAATGATTGTTTAAAGCACCGTGAAGAAAGTTACATTTAGACTCTTGATCAAGTCACATACCTCTGAAATGCACTAAATCAGTTGCTCTTTTGCTTTAGCTAAAAAGAGAGAAATCCTCATTTGGAAAAATTATGGTGCACTTGAGAATTTTAAATTATAAGCACTAATTTAGTGAGGGAAATGACTTGTTCTACTGCAATTAGGTTATATGTATCAGCTTCCCTTTTCCTACAAAAACCCCTCCAGACTGGCCACTAATCTTTTCAGGGATTCTCACTCTCTCACTCTCTTTTTTTTTTTTTTTTCCCTCCCAGTGTCCCTAGAAATGGCTACTGAGCTGCTGAGGAAAAATAGTGGTGGGTCATGGTGTCAGTGTGCATGAAGAGGGGTGCCAGAGTGCAATATTGAATCTTGCTGGCAGTTGCTTCTAACTGGGAAACAGGGGAATGCAGAGCCATAGAAGTGTGATTATGCCTTTCTCCCTTTCTTCTTCTCCTTTCCCATCACTAAACCTCCCCATCTCAGTATCTGGTGCTTTTTTCTTGGTTTCCCTCTCTCATGTCTTTATTCTGCTCTTCTCCATCTTGTCTCAGAGTCCTGTGCCTGCTTTTCCTATTCTGGTTTTGTTTTACTTCATTTTGTTCATCCTGGCCCAAGCAGGTACCCAGTTATGACTGTGTAGCCTTTATGTGCCACAAAGAAAAGTTTAATAATGATCACCCTAAGACTTTTTTGTTTACTACATCTCCTAAAGATTTGTTAGATATGTGGGAAGACATTGAGGATTCTTCTAATTCAATGGCAAAAAAGGAACCATTTTTTGAAAAAGGAACTAGGAATTTGATATAAGGTGTTCTTGCAAAACACATGCACAAAGGCTAAAGTTTTTGCATTGATGGACAGCCTGTGTGTGCCTCTTTAATTTCCTGTTGGTTGCTTTAGAGCGACATACTGAGGATTCTCATCAGAACATAACCTAGTAAAGAAACTATGAATTGGATGACACCATCAAGGATCCTTAAAAAAATTAGGTATTTTTAAGGAATGTCAAAAAGTCCACTTGCATGTTAAGAGCGGAAGATGAGGTCTCTTTTTCCATAGAAAGCAGTGAAATCTCAGGATCCCACATCCTTTACTGTGTCAAGCCACAGCTGGTCTCTGGACTACTTGCACAGCTTGGAAGAAGTGAATCAAACCACTTCAGCACATCCTTGCCTTGTGTGTCACAGATGACAGTGACACTATTAAAAAACTTGTGCAATTAGATAAAAAAGGAACTGAAAATCAACTTGTGACCAGGCTGGTTAAATTGGTCCTTGCCAAGACTTTCAAGATGTGCAGAGAATAATTTTAAAAATGTTATAGATGTAAATTGTGCTTAAAATCCTTTGCAAGCCTAAAAGGATGTTTGGAGTTACAATTTAAAAACAGTGGGATTTAGTGCAGCAGGTTTTGGCAAATGGATCACTGCAGTTCCTACAGCCGACAAATTAATGCAGACCCGACAGACTAACATGTACCATGTGTTTACTTTGGCAGCAAATATGGAAAAATCATTTGGAGGAAATTTGTATTATTCAACAGATTTCTATTTTTGTTTTGTTTTGTGTTTTGCCTTCCTTTAATTGAAATCACAAAGGTAAGGTTCGGAAAAACTTTCTGACTGGTACCATATTTATCATGGTATGTGAAACTAATGATGCTATTACATGATCTTTTATCTATTAGACTATATGATCACTGTAATTATCTCAACTACTAAAATGAAACAAGATCCCTCACAACCCAGCTGGTAGGTAAATGCAGCAGGTAGATGTCAGACCAGAAGATGCACTGCAATGTTTCATGGTTTAACATTCATTTGCAATGTGAAATTTCTGAGCATCTGATTTGTGAAAATCCAGACATATCTGTTTTTGAGATAGTTTATGAAAGAATAATTGTATTTTTCACTGAAGTATTATCAAACTCTTTAAGTTAGTATTATGGAGAGTAAAATATGCTAATCATAAATTGTTTATTGTAAGTCATAGGTTTAAAAATTTCATTCTACTCAGCTGCACAAGTTATGGTCCTGCATGACTTAAAGGATGAAAAGGACAAAAAAACAATATCATGCCTTTATGGAATTTGCGTGTTCACTGTGTCTTTTTTGAATCTTGTAAACCCTTGTTACATGCTGATTTTTGTACTCAGAAAATGCTGAAAAAATTCTGTCTTTTTTCGTTGGCATTGGACTGGATTTTTTTCACTGTTTGACTCATTTTCCTTCCTTTTTTTTTTTCCTCCCTTTTTCTCCCTCCCTTCCTGTCTCTCTTCCATTTTCTCATTATAACAAATTAAGTGAGATGCAAATGTAATATCCCTAGCATATCAGTTCTCTCTTTTCTACAGTTTGGGGTAGAGCAGTACTTTGTACTTCTCCAAAACGCCTCAATTCTTTTGTGACCATGTCTGCATACCACAGAAGCTACAAGGCTATTCTTGTACACATGAGTGTTTAAATTAAACTGGATGTGTTTCAGGAAAAAAATAAAAATTTTCCAACCCAATTGAGAGAATGAGGTAATTTTATGGATGGCATTCTATGAATTTGAACCAGTTCTGTTAGGGAGGAAGTAGACTTCATGTCATTAATGTTTTTCGACCCTAAGATTTCTGACAGATAGTGTCTTGTTGGGTTACCCTACCCTGCTGAGCTTTTTCTTTTTCTTTTTTCCTTTTTTGTTTTTGTTTTTCTTCTTTTTTTTGAAAGTTCTGATTACACACAGGGAATAAATAACTAGTCTTTTCCATCTGCATGGAACTTAAAATGAGATTTCATTAGTGGTTGGGAAAATATGCTGTGGAAACTTGGGGAGGAGCAGAGGAGAGTGACCTTCAGTGACCATCAGCCCTGAATTCTCTTTGTTGTGTCTTCTTTCCTCACAACATCTACAGAGGCACTGTCATACCATCATTTGTTTGGATTCCTACATCTGCGTCCTTCTATTTCCACCCTCAAAGATGGAGAGGGTTTCTAGCGTCTCTCCTTTTCCTGGGAGTACCTTATGGAATGAAGGGCCAGTAGTGGATGCTTAGGGAAAGATTCTGAAAAATTAGCTAAGTGTAAAGCAGGCTTTCAAATCACCACCACTCTTAGATCAGGATGTTCATCACAATCTCTACTTGCTTTTGTAATATCCTTTTTGTTTTATTTCTTTCTTGACTTGAGTCTCATGATGGTGGAAGTAAGTCGTCAGGTACAATGAAACACTGACCTGACTGTGACACCATGGTTAGAATGACCAAATCCATGAAGAGCAAGAACAGTCATGGTGACATCCAATATTTTATTTGCATTGAGTTTGAAGCAGAGAGCCATGACAGAAATGCTGATCAGTATCCATGAGTGCCTCTAGTTACTAAAGAAAGAACAGCCTCTCCTAAACATCACGGTGGCTGCTCGTGAGCTATCCCTGTGCCAAGAGATGTCTGAAGACATTAATTTCGGAAGACTGGTTTCAGTCAAACCTTTCACAGCCTTGTAACAATCTTGCTTAATTTAATTTCCTTTTGTGCAATATAATTTCCTCTCCCTAAATTTAATTTCCAATGTTGTGTTTTAATAGAAGATGAAATGTAAAAATTGAAACAAAATATCAAGACCAGGGATGAAAGGAAGACATATCCAAACATATATCCATGCCCTTAAGATTTAGGTAAGCTATAATTGACAGGTTTGATAAGACCATGGACAGAAAAATGCCATTTTTTACATCTCTATTTCTGTGTCCCTGGCTGTGGATTTAGATAGCTCAATGACAAGCTCTGTGCTTTATGGGCATATGAAAAAAATGCAATTGTCTTGTCCGGTAAATCACTATAGCTTTATCTCTGACTAATGAACCAATGTCATGGACACCTCCCAGATGGAAAAAATGATCTTGCTAAGTTTGTGCCTAATTCATTGTCTTGGCTGCAATGGTGGGTGTTGGGACAGTGCTGGTCACAAAGAAGTGAGGGGTTTCTATGTGTCCCTTTCAGTAGTGCTCTGAGAGGGAAAACCATACCAAAGCCAGCCAAAGAATATTCTAATTTGCTAACACAGTAAGACAACAGTTATAAAGACAAAACCAAACCAAACAAAAAAATCCCTCTCACTTCATTATTTCCTCTAGGTATTAGAAAATGTTTAGACTTCATCAGAAAGATAAGCACAGTAAGATATTTTGACATTTAAAAGATCTGATTTTAGAAAGGATCTTGCATTCCTCCGGATCCAACAGATTGGCAACACTAAAAAGTGAAAAATTAGTTCTGGTTACTAATTGGTTTTCAGCTGGTAATTTTCCCATCCCCTTTGGCTTGTCTAGCCCATGCATTGGTACATAATTAAAATACTCTAAAATGTCAATTAACAGCTGTCTGTAGTGAATGCTTGAAACATTACAAGTATCAGGGGCTGTTTCTGAGACATTATTGCCTGTGACCATAAGGCTTATGGGAGTGCTTAGAGAAATTTCTGCCTTTAATTTTTATTTTGTAGCCTGGCCACAACACTGGCCAATTAATTGAGGCTCATAAAAATTAAGACCTCTTTAAGGTCTTGGTTAGAATTATTTGGGGAAATCTCATTAAAACCACTCTTCTTCTGCTGAAATGAAACCTTCTGCACCAACTTAGATCAGTTTTTTCCTTAGGAAGTAGTTAATCTAAAAAAAATATATTCTTACTCCCTGGCTTAAGTATTTTTCAGACAGTTTGGAGAGAGGAAATATAATGTTGTGGAAAAAAAAATTAGCAACAATAAATATCTGTGCTCTTATATTCAGGAAATTATTCTTGTCTCTGAAAAGGAGGATGACAATTTGGAATGCAGTTGGAAGGGTATAGATGATTCAATAATTAAAAGGGCTGTGATACCAAAAGCTACTCATACTGCCATTTGTGACAAAAGTAACTGGCTGAGGAAAAGTATGTCTTGGCATTAGACAGCTCTTTGTAATATATATGAATTTTTTTCTAGGAATTCAGCATAACTGACTGTACAAATAGAGGTTCAAAGTCTGAGATGAGTGGAAAATGTAAGGAACTATTGAGATAACTTCTGAGCATATGTCTCTGCATGTTCCTCCTGATAATACTTTCATGCTGTTACAGATGGAGGGGAGCATCTGCTAAGCACACAAGAAGCAGAAAAAGTCTGGTGTTGACAAGTTCACCCAAGACAATTAAGGATAAGTTATTGCTTTAACAACATAGCCCCAAATGAGGGGCAGGGCAGAATTACATCACCTACAGAGGAGCATCTGCAAAATTTCTCAAAGCACAGCTCCTGAGGGCATTTCTCCCTGGATAGGAAGACTGGTACAGGAGTTTCTCTTGCGACTTGGTGGTACAGCTTCCCTGGCACATGTAAGTCTGGGTGAGTCATGTCCCAGGAAAGTAAAGATGATGTGTTTCTGAATGACTCTTGTGAAAATGTGTGAGGTGAACGACAGCAGCTGGTTTGCCCAGGCACAGCAGGTTCATAACTAGCTGAAGATTATTTGACAATTTGACAGCCTACTCATAACCTTTTATGTGTACAAACATTGCAGAGTGCCAGATTCTCAGCTGATATCAGTCTACACATTAATATATCTCCATTCATCATCTTAGTCTTGCATTCAGTGTAGATTGTCTTGATATTTTTGTTTTCATTTCCACGGTTTAGTACATTGTTAGTAACCAGATCTGATGTGTCCTTCCAGTTTTTCCTCTTTTACTACCTTACCTTTCAGTTGGTTTTTCAGCTGAAGAATATGCTGCAATGAGGAGACCTGAGTTGCAAGTGGGTTTGAGCAGCCTGGAAAGGTCAATAGCATCTGGCCTGCAATTAAAGAATGTTTGAGCTTGTCTGTGGACATCAAGCCTTACTTTTCTAACTCAGGCTGGTTGCCACATGGCCCACACAAAAGTGGTTTAAAAAAAAAGAAATAAGAAGGGCTAAATGAAATATTTTCTTGAAAATCTTTAGGAATGGTAGTGAAGTGAAATGTCTGCCAAGAAAGCTTTATTAAATAGCCATTAAAATTTAAAAAGAAAGTTCTTTTAAGAGTCTTGGCCCCAGTCAACTTTGTGGACTTGGCATACATTCTAGAAATTCTGGGTTTCTTTTAGTTTTTTAATTTTGCTCTGTAACCACTGTTTGACTTCAGTGCTAAAGGCCTATCTGCTTGTTCAAGAATAAGTAGCTCCAACTTCTATCTGAACAGTCACCAAAAGATTTGTCTATGTTTTTGCAATTTTATGCCCTTTGGTAAATGCCAAAAAATGAAATTTTTCTCTACCATGTCTTCAGCATAAAATAGATTAAATCTGGCATCTTATTTGGTGATATTGACTGCTGCCACAGTAATGTTACCAGTAGGACTCTGTGGAACATTGAGGTGATCCCTCATTGTAAATGATTATTTTTTGCTGTAAATAATAAAACGACTTTAATAGTCAAATATTTCTGAATACAGCATTCATAGCCTATAGAAGAGCTGAAGGTTTTCTGTGCAATCTCTGCTTTATTCTGATTTCTTTTTTTTTTTTTTTTTTTATGGATGAACTCAAAGATCAAATTTATCATCACAAAACCTAATGGTAGGCACCTCAAATGAAGCCTGTTTCCATTGCTATGCTTGAAACATTTAGAAAAATATGTTTTGAAAGGTCTTCACTTGGGAAGCTAACAGATCAACTTGGGTAACCTTACTCTGGAAGGTTTTTATAGTGTTTCTGCCTCCAGCTGTCCACCTCATGCTTATGCCAAAAACTATTAAATGATTCTTCTTTTTTTAGCTGAACAGATTGATGCCACTTCATGTTTTTCCTACTCCTTATTTGACAGTAGGATGATAAATTCTGGTAGGGTGGCAGAGCAAACAGCTAGGGGCTTTATAATCTTAAATTGTTACAGTGTATAAAATTCTCCAGACTCGCAAATACTAAATTTCTCTCACAAATCCTCCCTCGTCTGCTGCAGAAAGAGGGTGCTATCTACCTAGTCAGTTAAATGGCATTTACTTTTCAGAAATTCTTTGAATAATGAAATTTTTAGCTAGAAGCAAACTTCTAGGGGTTTTTTTTGTTTTTTTTTTTTTGACTTATGAAAAGGAGAAATCAGCAAAGTACCAGACCTGCCTGAATATCAACACTACTTGCTAGTGTGACACAAATGTTCACATCGGGGTCCTGGACAAGTTGAACAGTAGAAGCAGGAAATCCTTCCTAAAACACATCTGATGGATTTCTGGTGGCTGAATGAAACCAGCTCCCAGTGTAAACTAACCTTTCCAAACTCTGTGAATTGCTATGAAACTGTATTCCAAAAAATGTATTGTAATTACACATGGGCATGACTCCACAGGAAGCCTTTTTTAAATTCCTTCTCCATTAAGAATTCTGATCCAGAAGCACAAACTGGCTTAATTTGGCACCGAGTTTTTCCTGCCACTATTCTCTCTATTCTGTCATCCTATGATCTCATCTTCCCAGGAAGACAGGGCATGGTGCAATATGTCAGAACAAAACAGCATGGAGTTCACTTTTCCAGGCTGAAATTCATTGCAGTTCAGTAGTTCCTGTGTGAGAGGTGGCTGAAGAAGAGGTGGGCATGGCATTACATAGCATTAGAAAACAGCAAAAATCCTAAAATAAGTTGCTCCCTGACTTGCATGGGAGCACAAGTAAATACAGCAGTAAGTATTGAAATTTTGGCACCTTAATTCTGTTTTGATGCTCCACGGGTTTTGATTGGCTCAGTGCAGAAAAGCAAATTTGCACTGGTTTTGTGTACCTAGACTTACCTTACTCTTTGTTTACACAGTGAAACAAAGACATGATTGCAACATGGACTAGAGCATAAGCCCTCTGGGCTCCAAGGGCACCACACATCATCAATGTTCACCTAGGATGTCTTCATTGCTATCATTACCTCTGGCAGTTTAGTTTTGATTGGTTTTGCTCCATAATAGAGTTGCCAAGAATGGCAAAACAAAGGCGTTTTGTTGCTCAGACCTGTCCTAAGGAAATTTAATCTAGTCCTGACAGCATCATTGTGTGGGATTCATCTCACCTAATTTTAGCTATTTAATATTTAGGCAGCAAGTTGAACTAGTTAACAGTCACTGGAGGGCTATGGCTGTGTCCAGAGAGTGGTTTGTCCTGGCCTGTGTCTGCAGTGAGTCATTTTCTGTAGGCAGCCATCTCTTCCTGTTGACTGCTGAGGAGTCTAGATGACCAGCTTAGATGATGACTGTAACTTTCTGGTGGCAGAAGTTGGGTAAGAGGAAACCCTCCAAATAATTTTTATCAAGGCAAGGCAAGATTCCCATCTCAAGGTACACTGTACATAGCCAATGCTTGACATGCAATGTCTACAGAAATAGCTGCAGGAGCTGTGAACACAAGTAGTGTGATACTCTCTTCAGGCCTGGCCAGAGAACAGAGTGTGTCTTATGTTTTCATTCTCCTTGTTTGTTATAATTAACCTTGAGCTGCCTTTTCCCAGTCAGTCATTATAAAGCGCACACAAAAGGGAATTATATCACTGCTCTTAATTTATGCTTACACAGAACTTTGCAAGCCACAGAGAGCTAAATACCCATTTAGACCATCAAGAATTACAGTTCTGGGCCTTGTGCATCTTGTCATTCTAGCTCTAAATAAGAAAAGGGCAGTTCTTGCTTCAGGGAATGAAAGCAATTTGACAATAGATGTCCAAAATATTCTGGAGGTGACCAAGCTATGAAATGGACCACTGGTATTGAGCAGATTCATACCAGGCCTAAATTTAATGTTAGGTGTCTAATGCTAAGCTGGCTCAATTATGGTGATTCACAATGTTTTCTTGCAACACATAAAGATAGAACCAGCCAAATGTTTGGAGAAGCCTGATTTCTCTAGACTTGTTAGACATGTAGTTTATTTCTGTTCTGAGGAGATGAGGGAAAAAGACCCCTGCTAACAACCCCCCACCCTTGCCTATAATGATTTTGTTCAGCCACAACCAATAACTTCTCCATTGCATCAGTGATCTTTTGTCAAGCTTTCTTTTCCCCATCCAGCTTACTCAGATACTAAACAGGGGAAAGTTGAATTCTTTGTTTGCTTTAAGTATTTTTTCATCAAAACCTTCTAATACATGAAAGGAATTAGTTTGGAAATGCCATTATTTTGAAGCAGCTAACAAAGATGTCTTTTTTCTCTACTTTGTTTTCAATTGCTTCTTAGGGAAAAAAATCACAGAGGGGTGTTAATTTTTTAAATAAAAGCTGCTACTTGTAAGAGACCTTTACATGCTTAAAAATTGTAAGAAATATTTAAACTTTTGATACCGTGACAATTCCTTCACATGAACATCATTGTATGTCACTGAAATGTCGTGTAGTCTTTGTGTTGTGACAATCTACCGCATAAAACTAAACATTCACAAAAGTAACCATTTATACAAAAGGCTGCTATTTCATCTGGCAATACAGTTGTTATAATAACAGCATATCTGACACATGAGAGACTTTAAGGAAAGTGTAGACAAAAAGAACTTTAAAGCAGCCAGTGTCTGTTTCCTCTAAGCTACTAAATCACCTCTTATTTCAGACCAAGGTATATGTTTCAGTTTCCATCCAAATTCTAATCCAGGGCTTTAAGCTCAGCTAGTATCTGCTGCTGAACTGGATCTGCTTTTGGATGAAGGTTCCAGCAGTGCTTTTTTCTTAATTGTGCCAAGCCACTTGGCAAACTGTGTGCATACAGAGGCAAGGCACAGACCTTGCTCTTCTACTTCAGGTTAATATATCTTTTTATCTTTCTCCTTGTTCTTGTGACACAACATCTGTGGATGAAATAATCTGTTTTAGAGAATGAATTATCATTGTAACACTGTAGTGTGTTATATTAGTAGAACAATGGCACACTTTAAAATGATTCCTACATAAGTACGCAGTTGAGCACTGTGCCAACTACACACCCAAAGGGGTGATATTCACTGTTCCTAACAGGCACTTTTTCTTGGGCCTTCAGTTCAATGCTTGCTCCCTCTGCATAGTGAAGCATGAATGACATTTCTAAAGGTTAATTTTAGGGGAAGCAAATGGATTTCTAGAGGTGTGCCCATTAGTGATAAGAACAGTCTGTATTGTTGCAGGCCTTAACCAGGATGAATCTAATTTAAAAGGCATTTTCAGCTCACACTTTGCAAAACATGAACCCTCTCTGAAAGGAAACAGGAACCTGATTACCCAGGATCTGAAGAATTCTGAGGTGCTTAATCATATTTTTGCTTCATTTTTCCCCAGCACATGCTCCAGTCACACTGCCCAAGTCACAGAAACAAAGACAGGCACTGGGAGAATGAAGAACTATCCACAGTAGGAGAAAATCAGGTTCAAGAACATATAAGGAACCTGAACATGCACAAGTCCATGGGCCCTGATGAGATGCATCTGTGGGTTCTGAAGGACCTGACAAATGAAGCGGTTAAGCCACTATCTATCATGTTTGAAAACTCATGGCAGCACAGTGAAGTTCCACTGAAAAGGGAAAACAACTTCCATTTTTAAAAAGGGAAATAAGGAAAACCCAAAAAACTACAGGCTTGTCAGTCTCAACTTGATGCCTGGCAAAACCATGGAGTAGCTCTTCCTCAAAATGTGGCCAGCAATTGAGAGAGGTGATTGTCCCCCTCTACTCCACTCTTGTGAGACTCACACCAGTGCTGCATCCAGCTCTGGGGCATCCAGCATAAGAAGGATGGGGACCAGCTGGAGTGTTGGGGTTGCTCAGTTTGGAGAAGACTCCAGGAAGATCTTGTAGCAGCCTGCCAGTGTGTAAAGGGGGCCCGCAAGAGAGCTGGAGAGGAACTTTTTATAAGGGCATGTAGGGGTGGGGCAAGGGGTCTTTTTAATGGCTCCAAAATGAGAGTAGATTTAGATTAGATATAATGAAGATGTTCCTTCCTGTGAGGGTGGTGAGGCACTGGAAAATGTTGCCCAGAGAAGTTGTGGATGCCCCATCCCTGGCAGTGTTGTTCAAGGCCAGGTTGGATGGAGCTTTGTGAAACATGATCTAGTAGAAATTGCCCCTGCTGTGGTAGAAGACTTGGAAATAGGTAATCTTTAAGATTCCTTCCAGGACAAATGTCTCTGTTTCTGTGATTGCATTATTATCTGATTATCTGTATGAGAACATAATCTTAGAGTGCAGTGCAATCAATAACTGTCTCTAGAAACAAGTGAGATGACTGAAGTAGTAGATCTGAGGACTAATAATGCAAACATTATTTCTGCTCTATGGAAGATTCAGGGGCTTTGTTTTGGTCCTCTACCTTTCAAGAATTTTGCTGATATTGAATACATAATATTTGATGAAATTGTTCTCCAGGGACTGAAAACACTTTATATCAATGTGTACCTTTACCATCCATCTGTAAAAGAGGAAATTTATAAATTAGGAAGGTTCTACCAAACTACTTTAGAGTCAAAACCTTTTATTCTTAGGAGCATTAGCTTCCCCACCTGGTGGGAAGAAAATAAAGCTTGCATAGCTTGTAACATCTTTGAAGTATAAACCTAGACAATTAAGGACTTGCTCTTTCAGGCTATGTACATGCAAACAGAAACAGTGGCAGATGGATGATAACATTGCCGTGGATGGATGATTTTAATTCCATTGTATTTGTACGTTGTGGTTATAAATAGGATCAAACTTATAAAGTGTTATTAAATCCAGGAACTCCCTATTGAGCAATAGATTTCCCTGACCCCCCTCTAACTCTATTTTGAAGCAAATAAACTAGTTATAAAAATTTCAAGACAAAATCTTTTGATCTATATTTCCCTTTGCCTTCATGGTGGCACAGAGAAGATCTATACAGTCAGGAAAATGTATCTCTCAGGGGTTTGATCAAGCCACTATAAAACTGCTGCCAATAAATCCAGTCATTTATGTAACTCAAAACATTCTGCCATGCTTAAAAAAAAAAAAAAGTCGACTCCAGAGCACCAGGATTTCTAAAACATTTTGATACATTGTATCATGGATTTTCCTGTGTCACTTATTTTACCATTTCAATGCAATACCATATGTCCCTGAACAATTTTGTAATGTGGCCCATATGTTGCTTTTCTTGATGAAAACCAAGAAGGTAGCAAATTATCTGCAGCACTGACGCACAAACTGTATTTTTTTTTTTTACTTCTGAGATTAGATCATTCTTTAATTTTTCATTTTGCTGGTTAATTGCTCTCCATTGAATGTCCATACTGCATGAAAAGTTTTGAACTACACTTTGCCAATGGAACATTCTTGAATGTTCCTAAATAAGAAGTGTCACAATATAATCTATTTAATTTTTAATCTAGAGATGTTATTTATGAAAAATGTAATCTAAATATAGTGTTCTGAAAAACATTATGGGAAAACAAACTTAAGATCTAATTCTTCCTGGCAAGCTGAATTATGTCAGAAGTTAATTTGGCCAAAATAGAAATCTGGGTCTCAGCTGTGAACATGGAAATGAATTTAAATGTTTACTGATGAAACTCTTACCAGGCTATAGATGAGCAGGAAAAACTGAATGCAATCAGAAATGGCTAAAATTGACCAAAATCATGACCCTTTCCACCTCCTGGAGTGTAAACCTGTGCTTTTACGGTTTCATGTGAAAATAACTATGTAGCTTTGGTCTTTGGACTTTTGGTAGCATAATGTTTTAATCTTGATATATCCCAACTAAGCAGGTATCTACATATAGGGCAGAAACATAGCTGTGACATTTTTTCAAAGCAGAAAAGGTTGATAAAAGATGCAGATGATCTGCTTAAGTCCTCTGCTGTGTTGCAGTATGCTTTATTGACCATTCCAATTTTCACAGGGTTTTTTCATTGCTTGTGGCATACTTCTTATTGTTTAAACTTCTACTAAAATTCTTGATAGTTACAAATTATGGTACAGATCCTCTATTAAGGGACATTTGGAAAAAACGAACATAAGCAAGTTAAATATATGTATTCAAACCATATTACAAGACTGTGTGGACACTTGATCTGGTAATTAAGATATCCTTCATTCAATTTAGCTTGAGTCCATTCCAAGCCAAATACAAAAAATCATGTTAAAGTCACAAGTTCAGCAGAAGGATATCCACAAGGAGATTAAGGCAGAGCAGCAAGTCCACATAGAATGCCTATTCAGCACAATTTGTATGATGCCTGGAATTTACAGTTACAACAACTACAAATATAATCCCAGCTGATCTAAATATTTCTGTTTCCTTACTCTGAAAACCAGGTAAAAAAAAAAGTTAGTGTAAAAATTTTAATTTCTCTACTAACTATTTAATGCATTTGAATGTTTTTAGTAAGCAAATTCCAAACACTGAAGCCTGTTTCCTACCCCAGACAAAGAGAAGATGGAATTAAAATTTAATTTTCAGAACACTTAAAGAGTTAATGCAGACTGTAAATGCTGTTTAACAGAGTTAGTTTGGAGTTTTTTGCAGGTTTTGGTGTGTTTTTTTTTGTTTTTTTTTTTTTGGTTTTTTTTGGTTTTTTTTTTTTTTTTGGTTTTTTTTTGTTTTTTGGGTTTTTTTTCCTAAATGTTTGAGAAGATAATGAACTCTTCCAGGCTGGTTAAGCCCATGGTGTAATTTAGCAGGATGTGTGGATGCTGCAGTGTGGACTTCTCGCGAGGCCCATTACTTCCTGATGCCTGATCTGATCAGATCAGATTTATGATATGCCTAAGGAGGAATTTGGGTCCATTTAAGGTTTGCTGCTTGAAGACCTCTAAAACTACTAAAGTGATTTCTAGAAGCAGAGAACATTATACTGGAGATCAGGATTTTGCAGGGCCTTTTTATCTCAGGAAGTGTTTATCTTAGGACCTAGGATCTGGTTCTCTCTGGGGCAGAGCAAAGAGCGTCCCTGTCTCCAGTAGGACTTTCTAGTTGAAACTCATACCTGAAGACACTAAAAATGCATGAAACAGTTTACTAAGACATGTTAATCCTAATGTAAAAGAAATTAAAATATTCAGCTGAATTCTTTCTGTTTTGAATTCAGCAGTTCTTAGAGACTGCCTGTCAGGCTCGATAGAGACAAGGGTGATGGACATACTGGAGTTATAGCACAACTCAGTGTGTTTGTTTCATACTTTCTTCAAAATGCTGCAATGTCCACTTTTTCTTAGTCCAGAAGTAGGAAATTTCACTTTCTGCTCTCATAAAGAAGAATTTTTTCTGCTCTCTTTTGTTTGTTCTTAGCTTCATCTTCTTTCACTAGTTTAGTTTCACTAATTTTTCACAGATGTATGTTTTTAATATTGTTGTGACATTTTGGTATCACATCTGTGCACTCTCTATACTGAATTCAGGGTTGAAAACAAAAATCTTGAAAATTATTTCATGTTTCTGCACTGTACTTTCCCAACATCACTATTATGAAATTAACTCTGAATACATAATATATTTTGGATAGTCTTCCATTTAACTACTTCTTCATGGCATATATCAAAACCTTGGGTTGGGGAAGTGCTTTAGAGTCAGATGAGCACCAAAATACCTAAATGCTTTGAGTTTTCAAAACTGGGCTGAAAATCAAGATTTCCAGTCTATTTCTGCTTTCTGGGAATACTGCATCATCAGCACTGGAGCAGTAGTTTGTTTCTCCATCTTGTCAATGGGTGGGCACTTCTTGCCAAAACTAGCCCTGGCCAGGCCTAGATAATTCTGCAGGACTTTAAAGGGAAGTAAAGAGAATGTACTGTAAAAGTAATAAAAAAGTGAGGGAAGCCATCTGAAAATGGAAATATGAATGCATTTTTAGTATCAGTGGGCAACATTTCCAAATGCAGTCAAATACCTTCACAATGTAGTCAAGGTGATTTTGAAAAAAGTTACCCAGCACCAGAAAAGTCACAGTCTTCCTTTTGTTTCTGAGTATTGTGGTATTTGCATTCTGCTCCAGAAAACATAAAACAATTAGTAAAAAGCTAAACATCAATTAAAACTAAAAATTATTCTGCTCAGGTTAAGTTCTAGTGTTTGGAAATTATTCAGTCTATTGAAAACAAGACACCTGCTCTTATTTAAAAATTGGTTAACATTACCATTAGAGGTAAAAAAATATGGCAAAAATGGGTGGATGGCTCAAAAATCAGCTCATTCCCACTTGAATCAGGTTTCCTCTGGTATTGCATGAGCTAATGCCCTGGCTAATTTTTTCACTCAACAAGTTTGGGATGGTTGGTTTCACCAGCAAGAGATTCTAATTCCGAATGAATATGTTTTAATGAGATCTTACGCCAAGAGTTTTTCTATTGGGCATTCTAGCAAGAGTCAAAATCTGTCCCCTCAAAAGACAGGCTCATGAAAATAAGTTCCTTGGTTATAATATTTAGTCTTCCACTAGTTTATACTCTGCCATATAAAGTGAATTCAAAATTAGCACTGGTTTTGCTGAAGCTGTGATGGTTCAGATGCTGTTTCACAGATATTTCAGCTGTCAAACAGGCTATGGTAGAGAGGCTGAACATGGATGTATATAACCAGAGACAGGCTCTTTTCTATCCATATTTAATCTATGTTAGCCATGATACTCAGGAAGCTTGTTTCCTGCTATCCCCTGACATCTTGATGGCTTGGCTACAAGAAGCTGTTTGGGGATTCCTTTATATTTGACAAGAGTTGTTTGGGAAAGCAACTGACCAAATACTGTCCTTAGAGGGGACATTCTGTTTGCCTGAAGGAGTCCTTTTGTTGGAATCCTCAAAGACATTTATCTATACTAGCAGAAGGATTTCTTGCTGGAATGATAATCATAGTTTACCAGGTTTTTGCTGATGCAGATATATTATGTAGGACTGACTTTTCAACATCTGTAGCTGCTTCATTTATACTTAACAAATGTTTCACACCTGTTGATTCACCAAAATCTTACTTTCTTGTATTTTTAATCATTCCTTTTCTTGAACTCTGGAGGGGACACTACATCCCTGTGCCAGATACCACAGTGGGAGTAAAGAGCACGAGACTGCAAATGCCAGTAACACAAGTAAAGATTCAGGAAGATAATCATAGCATCTCAGTGCTTGAGGGAAATACCACTTCTCATGTAGCACAAACCCATTCTTGTCTTTTCCCTCTTTTATGGTAAGACTGATATGTGTATTATGATACACACTATAATTATGTAAGAATTTAGAGGTTTTTCATCTTTCTACTTCTATTTGGGCATGAATCTATCCCAGAGCACCAAGTCATGTATGTAATCATAAAGGAACTGAGATAGAGGGTTGTTCTGCCATCTTGGGAAACAAATAATAGTCTCACAGCATAGTTTTTAACCAGTTTCCTTTGAAGAATCAGAGATCCTACAATGATGCAAATCTAGTTAATCTGCCGACCAAAAACAATGGGATAATTAATGGAATTCTTCAGCTTTGAAATGGAATTCTTATGATCTAAGAATTATGAGTTGAATGGTAATCACTCTTTGAACTGTTTGAAGGATTTGGACATAATTTTCACCTCATAAGTCATGGAGCATGTCATTACTGACTTGTCACATAACTACAGAGAGTTTGCTCAGGGATAAATGTTTCATAAAACTGAAAGAAACAAAATATTTATTTTCATTTTATTATGTATCTTTATTGTTTGTCATTTTCTTCATCAGAGTGTTTGGATGTTCTTAGGCAGAGTTTAAGGGCACTTGAAAAGTATATTTCTTTTCAGGATACGTGAAAAAGCACTTAAAGCAATGGCTTTACTTTTTTGTGGACAAGGTAAAGGAAAAGTGCATGATAAGGTGTAAGAGTTTTGGTTTTTTTGGTATGTGCAAATGCCTCCACATTCTGCAATTATCATCTCTTGCAACAAAGTAAAAACAGGGACTATTTCTCATTAAAACTTCAGGGTTTTTCCACCACTTGGTGTAGGGAAAATCCTTAAAAGAAAATGCAAAGGTAGTGGTTGATGTAACTTAGATTCCCTTAAAGAGGTCTGTGCACAACCAGATTGATACAAATCAAACAGGGTTAATGAGCTTCAGATAAGGCATGTAGACAAAAATTGCAATACTTATCACTATCTTAATAGTATATTCATTTTGATAATACACACCTCACTCCAGGGGTGTGGTAACTAAGGCTGAGTTTATTCTTGGATTGCTTTACTTGTAAGTTGATGGATATGTAAAGCATTCCTCATATGGGTGCAGTTAGCCTGGCATTGTTCTACCATAGAAACACACCCTTCCCTAAAAAAAGGACAGTTTGATGCTATAACTGTCTGAAGATTAGGAATTTCTGTCAGCATAGCTATGCCAGCCAGGAATCAATCCAATACATGAGTGTCAGAAGTCTGAATGGGGAGGCAGACTTTAGGAATGGCGCAATATGGTCCCTGTGCTGAGAATGATGGATATCACTAATTCCCTGGGAAGAGGCATGAAGTGTATGCATATTACATCAGATTATTGCCTGTTCTATTTCCATATCCAATGCCTCTCTCAAATGACTCGCTCAGTGTAATAAAAAAAAAGTATTATATTTTATCTGATGCTTTCTCTATGTTCTCAACCACCTCCCTATCTTGTATTCTTTCATCTGTATTACTCATCTTCTTTCCTTTAAAAAAGAGAGCATGTCAGGGCATCCAGGATATAGTAGAGAAGGTAAGAACCTGGTGAATTTTTTTGATCTCTTTTCCAGGCATTCTGTTGGATTAAAAAAAAAAAAAGAAAAAAAAAGGAAAAAAAAAGAAAAAAAAAGCAAATCCTCAAGTGGAATATGAATGGACACGTTTGGAATATCAAGAAAATTAGGTTCACAATTCCATTATTCATTTTCTAGTGGGATTTCAGATACATTTGCTGCATTTGGTTATGAAAATTTGGGTTGATGCAATATCCTACATAGGAACCTCAGTCACAGTTCAGAGCACACTGTGAAGCTCATAGAAGCACACAGAAAAATATTTTGTGTCCTAAGGAGTTTACAATCTGAATGGAATATCAGATAGCATACAGATAGAGTCAGATAGAGGAGAATAAAAGGTAACTGGTAATCAAGTTTTTTGCAATGTCAAAATAGATATAGGGAAACCTGTTTTGTGAGAGAGACGAAAGTGAAACGAGCTACACTTATTTTGTCTATCAAAGTCAAGTTTGAATGCAGTATCCAAAGATACAATTTGGAGATAGGAAAATATCAGGGAAAGTGAAGAGCTATTGAAATATAAGGATAATTCAAAGCAGAATGCACAGTTTCTTTCTGAATGCAGTTAGCTGGATCTGTATCTCTTGGAAGCACAGAAATGTCCTTCCAACATGTGAAGTGAAAGGAAAGAAATGCAATTGCTTTAAGATAGAGCATGAGGCTTTTACAGCAAGACAGGAGGATTCTGGATTTAGATCTACAACTTGGCTCTTCAACTTGCTGATATCTGTAAGAGAGAATGGATGAAAACTTGATTGACGTTTGATGATCCTGTCTATTTGCACTCCAATCACATTGAATTTAATTAGCTCTGTTCTTCAAAGTTTCTCCCAGGTAGGTGTAAAAACAAGGAAGAATGTTCTTTATTCCACCCTTCAGTGCAAAATATTGCTTCTGAGAAAGATGGAGTTTTGCTTCCCTTTCATAGGTCAGTGGCCAGTGTCCACGAGGTACTTAAGATCATTTTGGCTCATGTGCTTTGATCATGTCCTCAAGGCTAAACCCAGTCATTATATTTCAGGATATGTACTCTTTTTTCTATAAAACCACTAATGGACTGGTATTTGGATTTTTATGGGGAAATTGCCTTCTTCTCTTTTATTTTCATCTCACAAACCCCTTGCTTATGACATGGACATCATATACTGCATTTCCCTCTCTTTTCCCTCGTTGGTTGCTTTGAGAGGGCTAGATTTTGGCACTTTTGTATGTGTAGCTTCTAATAATGCTCTAAAGATTTCAGGGTGGGTTTTTGGTGTGTTTTTTTTTTTTTGTTTTTTTTTTTTTTTTTGTGTGGTTTCTGATCTATGGGATCATGTAGTATAGAGCTCTCTGGCTCTATGTGAAATGTGAAATACTTCACTGCCTTCAATTACAAAGGATTTAACCTTTTAGTTTTGAAAGCAAGACGGCGAGGTAACTCTGTGGATGCTTCTTTTGAATATAGGGAAAGGGAGGACAGGAGAAGGGCATGAAAATGCTTGTCTAAAATACCTGTACATGAGCGCTGTAGGCTGACTTCCCGGGGCTAAGTTTTGGTAATTAGAGAGCTTATATCCTTGTGTTTCCAGGGCAATAAATCTGCAAGTACAAGGGAAACAGCTTTTGTGAGGTGGAGGTCTCTAGTGAAGGAGAGGGAATGATTGGTGAAAAGGGTGTGGAGCATTGTATCTTCAAAGAGTATGCCATGGGGGAAGGCATGAACCCGCCCTCAGAGAGATTTGCTGTGAGAAAGAGAATAAAGCAGGCATAGGGAAAACCTGGATTTTTGCTCCAGAGCTCAGAAGACCCAAGGCACTATGTCTGATCACCAGAGGAGTTCAGACCAGTTGCTGCTGCTGGCACTGGCAGCAGAGAAGGATAGTTTCTTAAATTCACATATGGAAGCTGCATGAAGTTCCTTTGAAGTGATTTTACTCTATTTAATAATCACAGAAGAGACTGTTAAATATTTCTGCAGCAAAATCCACATGACACCTCCACGACTCTTTATTAATTGAGGGATTTACCTGATGAACAGATGAATGTAGATTGAGAAGTGTTCAAGAATTCATGGTCCCAGTAAACTGAGACTAGACAGGGTGTAATGGAAGGGTGTAAAATCTTCTTTGCTCTTGGCACTATTTTTTCTATGCCATTCAGTCAAATGTTCTACAGTACTGATAAAAGTCAGTCAGAAAATAAAAAAATAGCAAAAAAACCCCAACCAAACAAAGAGCAATTCAGAGCATATAATTCCAAATTCCACTGTAACTTTGGGTTTTAGAAAAACTGTTTTTCTTTGGTGATGCCTATATTTTATTAAAAAAATTTACAGTATGTCTACTTCTGACACCTTTTACTTGAGGCCAACCAAATGCAGGCTACTGGCCTGCCACTGAAGAGAGAAGTAATTTTCAGACTCTGGCATTCAGGTAGGGGCTCCCCAGACCCATCTCAGGGAATCAACAGCTGTTTTTCAACAGAAACTCTTCTAAATAAATCAATCTGTCTGAATATACCATCACTTTTGGATAAGGTATTACCTCATGTAAGCATTCTCATCCAGATCTTACTCCAGCACTGGATCAGAAGAGCAGGCTGGTGTCTGATGCAGACTTAATCAAATTCCTAAAAGCAATTAGGAAATAAACTGCTGAAAATTTCTTATCAAGGAGGAAATGAAATTTAGGCCTCTTAGTGGAATCACTACCTTTTGTTTCAATTTTAAATTATTGTAGTGTTATCTAACTGCTGAAAGTCTCATTTTTCTGAATAAAAGTCACTTTCCCATCTGAATTCTGCTAAGTTCTTTGCCTCAGATAAACCTCATGATACTGAATAAAACAGATTAGCTTAGTGTATAGAAGAGATTGCATGCAACTGCTACCTTCTATCAGCCTTAAATCAGTGCCTTTCATATTCCTTCCTCTTCTTTTCTGGTAAGAGAAATTGAAAATATGTTGACTTTGCCATTCATTGCTTGATATTATCTCCAAGATTTCGAATAAATTTGTTGATATACACAACATTATATCCTGATATGTGGTTGTGAATCCATTATTTGTGTGAGAAAAAAGGCATTTATTTTACATTTTTTAAAACCATGCTTAAAAATATCTCTTATGGAAAGGGAAAGGAAGATGCAGAAAACTGTGGTGTGGTCACAGTCCTGAAACAATACTTTTACTGTAAGTTCTGATGACAAATATAAGACTTCCGTCCATGTATGGAGAGCATTCAGAACTAGAAACCTCATTCTGCAGAAGTAATAATAGGTAATCATAGGGAATTATAGGGAATTCTGACAGCCATTAGAAATCACTTACTCATGAGGATTTAACAGCTGATTTCATTGTTGATCTTAAACCATAATTAAAAAACATGAAAGCCAGAGATCTGGCTAATGCAGTTTCTATCCAAAGAGTAAGATTAATACTTTATAATGGAAGCAGAGACTTTTTTTTTTTTCAGTGACTCTACATGATCACAATAGCATATTAATATTGAATCATGCCCTTACTAAGCATTTCTCAAAACCTCACAATTTACTATTGAACTTTTTTTCATTTGTATTTGACACTCTGATGTTTCCCTCTTTTATGTTATAGAGGGGAAAGAAATTCTCTCTTGAGAAGCATTTCTCATCTGGTTTCCATCAGAAACCAAAAATTCTTATTTGTAAGGTTGGATTTTAATTGTAAATGCAAACCCACCATTTTGGAAACTTTATGAATTTGCAAATAGATACTGAGTAAATTTTCAGTGCTTGGCAATGGAACACTTTTTTTAGCAGCAGCTGACGCTTGGTTCTACATATGTATAAACTTAAACATTTAGCTTCATGCTGAGAATATAACCCAGCAACCTGCTAGCTTTCAAACTATCATTGTTACAGCCTTGATTGTCTCCACATTGTTTGGCTAAGGAAAGGAGACTTTTGAAACTTCTTGAAAGTCACTCCAGGGAATTCTTCCATCCCCTCTTCACCAAAGATTTGGGTATTGATGTGGTTTGATACTGTACAGTCATGCACTGCATTGCAAAACATTTCACTTACATGAAATTAAGCCAAATTACAGAAAAGCAAATCACATAGCATCAGTAAGCACAACCCTGATAGAAAAGTCTCTCTGTCCCCAGACTAGCAATATTGTTGCAAGCATGTGGTTATATACAATGTTTTGGGAGAAACAAGGTCCCGCCACAGACTTCCTATATAATTTGGGCAAGTCAGTGTTTAATGTCTCTCTCAGTTTCCCATCTTTAAGGGATGGACCACAATACTTTGATTGTCTTGCCTATAAGGCAGTTTGTGAGGGTGTTTGTGGTGCAGACTGTCTCTAGTTTAAAAGTACTGCACTTAGTACAGTGGAGCTATGACCAAAACATGTTTCCCTAGGGACTTTTGCAATAAGTATGGCATGTATTTGTCTTCATCATGGCAGAGCACATCTTTTTTATCCACACAGGCAGAGTCCGGAGCTTTAGAGAGCCATAGTACTGGTACATTAGAGATTTTTTCTCACCATCTCTGTAGAGTGCAGACTGACAGCAGTTTACAAGTTTATTTTGCTCTCTTGATTACCCTTGTGCAGGGGTCAGAGGGTCCTCAAGTCTAAAGGCTCTTTGAGCAGGCAAAGGTCAGAGGCTAATAACAGGATCCTGAGGTCCCTGCTGTGACCTGCAGAGACCTTCAGATGGAATAATCCTAATGAACTTCACGTGTTTGTAGTGTTGACATTTACTTGAGAGATAATTTCCTTGACTCCTTTTATAGTCATTGCAGCCAAACAGCCATTTCCAAGATGGGATTCATTTGCCCTAGTTAAAGTTACTATTTTAGGGTGACATAAATCATCCCCTGCAGTTTCCTTTTTCTCTTCATTGACTACAAAGAGAGCCCAAACAATTACCTCATGTGCAAACTTCTACTCTGTAGATCTGGACTTCAGCTTGTGGTGCTCATACAACATCTATGGGTTCACCATCCCTTCCCAACAAAGGCAGTTGGGAAGTCCATTTTCCTTTTTCTCTGTGGGGAAACTGAGGAGCAGTGATAACGATCATGGTGCAAGGACACCAAGGAGTCTGATATGGAGCTTGTTACACTGAGTAACAGTACAGACCCAGAATTTCTGTTTAGTAAATCTTTGCACCACTTGGTTGAGACTCTCTAGGCTGAAACTGCTGGATGCTTGGATCTAAAGATCTTAGATAAATCTGCCTCAAACTAGAAACAGAAGTTGGGCCTCATAACTGATGCTTATCATTAGTACAATGAATTATAAATTTTAAGAAAAAAAAATCACCAAAGGTACACATAGCAGCTACAAACTGCTATGCCACCTGAACTATTTCCTCAGACATGTGAAACCTTCTGTTGAGTGACACCTCTTCTGAATCGTTTCAAAACCAAATAAAGAACATGCTATGTCTGCAATAGCTGAGTACCATAGCTCTTAAGATAGAAAATTCTCATGGTTTCAACTAATTTTGAATTTCATGAGGATAACCAGAAGGATTAATAAAAGTGGTGTCATGTGGTATGTGTTAAATAAAAATGAGTGGAATAATTGTTAATAGCTAATTCACAAGTTTGTCAGCAGCATGCTATCTGCTTGAAGCGCTGTGTCCATTCCTTGGGACAAGGCAGAGCAGAGCAGCCTGTGGGAGAGGCGTCGTCAAGTGGTTTCTCTGAAATACTGGAACTGATGTGGCTAGTTTCACCCTTTGGTAAAGTCTGTCCAGGAGAGGAGATAAAGCATGCATAATCTTTGCCACCTATTACACAGCTGTATCAGAGCATGTTTTAGTCACTGGCAGAATGAGTCCCTTTGTGCAGACTGCTAATGACAAGTGCCAGCATCATGCAAACCTCAGGTGATCTAAAATCCATTTGAACTCTTCTCAGATTTCTGGGGGCCAAATAATGAACCCTACTGGTTCTGCAGAAGTGCTCTGTTGTGAGTGCTGTTGCCCACAATTCTGTGCTCAGTTGTGACATAGTGATTTACACCCTGAGCTCAGAAAGGGCCACTGAAAACACAGAGAGGCCTTCAGGGAACATGACTTTAAGGAGAAGGCTGCAACCAGTTTAGGGACAGTTACTGCCCTCCAAGATCCCTGCCTTGCTCCTGGTGCTTCACTCTACCATGCTTCTCCTTTCTGGCATGCCCTACTTTCTTGTTTTTTTCCATCACCATTGTCACCTTACCTCTCATGCAGCAACCTCTTACTCACTGCCAGCTTTCTGAGCATGATTTTAAAGCATTCCTGGACTAATTCTAGTAAGAATAGTTAGTCCTGTAAGGTTAGTATCACAGATAAGCCAATGTTGGGGTCTAGAGTGGAGGCAGATTGAAATTTTTTCCAAGTTGCTTTCATCTTTTCATATTCTCTGAACTTGTCAAACTCCCTAATTGTCCAAAATAAAGTCAAATAAATACACCTAAGGAGTAAATCACAAAAGTTTCTTGGCACTAAGATGGCTGAGAAAGGAGAGTTGCTCAGAGATCATCATCTGAAGAAAAGCTTAGTCAGCTCAGATCATTGGAGTAGAAAAAACAGAAATTTTAACTGAAATTTTAAATTTTAAAAGGCAATCAGACATCAAACATAAATCATAGGAATCTATAGGCTGGTTTTTAGCCTTTTGACTAAGATCACGTGTAGTGTAGTGTAGAAATTGTGAGTATCACAGAAGCACTTGTTCACATCTTCAGCAAGGGAAGGAACAAAGAAGGGAGAGAAGAGGAGGAGAAGAGAGAAGAGAAGAGAGAGAAGAGAAGAGAAGAGAAGAGAAGAGAAGAGAAGAGAAGAGAAGAGAAGAGAAGAGAAGAGAAGAGAAGAGAAGAGAAGAGAAGAGAAGAGAAGAGAAGAGAAGAGAGAGAGAAGATGTGGTCTATGAGGCAGAGTAGTATCAAAAGGCGCTCTGGAGGCATGATGCCTATTATGTAAATGAATTTCACTTTCTGTCTGACTTGATAGATTAAATGTACTATGTAAATCAGTTAAGGACATTGCTTTCTTTTGCTGTTTAAAAAGCTAATTTCTAATGATGTAATCAAATATGAGATTCCATATTAAAACTACAGCATGTTATTATAGGGAAAGGACAGGGGCACAGAAAGGGATTCACAGGAAGTTCCATTTCAATATAAGTTATGAACTTTGCTGTCTGGTTGACTGCACCCTGGAGCAGATTGCCTGGGGAGGCTGTGGGATCTCCTTCACTGGAAATACACAAGAATTCTCTGCCTGGGTACAATCCTGTGCTCTCTAGGGTGATCCTATTTGAAAGGAGGTTGGACCAGATGATCCACTGCAGTTCCTTCCAAACTGACCCACCCAATCCGACCCATTGTGATACTGTGACAGAATTAAACTTCTAAATAGGTTTTGGTTTTGTTTCAAGGACTGACTGTGCCAGTACAGTATTTAAATGAATATTAAGATTATCTTAATCGTGAATCATAAGTAATGGTGCCTCGTCATAGGGACAACAAAAGCTGATAGCCTATAGCTGATGTCCATCTGGGATTCAATGAAGACAGTTAAGACAATATTTCTTTATGACCCATTTTGTCAATTACTTTCTCCCAGCTCTTCTATGCAGCTACTACATCCATGTATATGCACTTCAAGTTAACTCTTAAGTCATAATATAAATACAATACCTTTTGTAAAATTGATTTCTGAAGAGTTAAGGTACAGGCTGGACATCAGGAAGAGTTTCTTCACTGGAAGAGTGATTAAGAATTGGAGTGGGCTGCCCATGGCAGCAGTGGAGTCACCAACTCAGCAAATGTTCAAGAAACTACTTGGATATTCAAGAATCCAAGAAGGATGTGGTGCTTAGTGTCATGGTTTAGTTGGCCTGGTCATGTTCAGTCCAAGGTTGGACTCAATGATTTTAGAGGTCTTTTCAAACCTTAATGATTTCATGAATTAACAACATGTTTTGTGTGGTTTCAATTAATTCCCAAGATGTATGATGACACTAATTATTCAGAGCAGTTTTGGCTCACTCAGTGCTTATACTTGCTTATTTACGCTGACTACTCATGCTTTTATTCTATTCTAATTAGTTTATGCATTTATAGTTCTTTAAAAATCTGATTAACAACATATTTGTCAGATTTTCATGTGGATTCCTCTCTTATGCTCATCTTGAAAATGTTCCCAGATTTCAAATACAATGTTAATATTGATGATGGATTGACTTTGGCTGGCTGCCAGATGCCCACCAAGCCTCTGTGCCACTCCCTGCCTCAGCTGGACAGGGGAAAGAAAATATAACTAAAATCTTGTGAGTTAACAGAAGGATAGGGAGGTCACTCCAGTAATTACCATCATGGGCAAAACAAAATTGACTTGGGGAAATTAATCTTATTTCTAGATAAAGCAGAGTAATGGCAAATAGGAACGAACCTAAAAATATCTTCCCCTCATTCCTCCCTTCTTCCCAGGCTCATCTGTACTCCCAGCTTTTCAACCGCCTCCCCCAAGGGGTGCAGAAAGAATGGGGAATGGATCTTGCAGTTAACTCCTAACACTTCATATTTGCTGCACCTTCCTCACACTTCCTCTGCTTCAGTGTGGGGAAAAGCTGCTCCAGCGTGGGTTCTCCACAGGCTGCAGCTTCCTTCAGGGCACCTGCTCCAGTGGGTTATCCTCCAAGAGCCACAAGGTGGATCTCTGCTCCACTGCTGATCTCCATGTGCTGCAGGGACACACCTTCCTCATCATGCTCTTCACCACATTCAAGAGGGAAATATCTGCTCTGGTTCCTGGACCATGTCTTCCCCCACCTTCTCTCCTGATGTTGGTGTCTGCAGAGCTGTTACTCACGTGTTCTCCTTCTATCCTGTGTGATGCTGCACAGCTTTTTTTAGCATTTTGTAAATGTGCTGTCCCAGAGGTGTTACCAATACTGCTGATGGGCTTTGCTCTGGTCTGTCTTTGAGCCGTCTAGACCTGGCTCTGTTTGGCATTGGAGCAACTTCTGACGTTTCTTCTCAGAAACCGCCTCTGCAGCCCATTGACTACCAAAACCTTGTCATGCAAACCCAAACAAGTTTTCCTTTGTCTTTTCCTGATGTCTTAATTTTCTGTACCCAAACTATTCTTCTATGGGACTTCTTCATTCAAACTCTGGATTGGTGATTCCTTTACTCCTCTCTCACCTGTGCCTTCCACTATATACTGTTTTATCTGGTCCCACTGTCATCATGTGTGCTCATCAACTCATTTCCCTCATCTTCATAATGTCATTACAAGCAACTCTAATTTTTCAAATCAGCCAACTCTCTCCTAGATTTAAGCTGGATGCCAGCAGAAAATCACTGCAAGGTCAAGACAGTGGGGTATTCTGTTTTCACCCTGCATCAAGGGAACTAACAGCCCTTAATGAACAACAGCATGTTGTTCACACAGTTTTTAGTTTTTCTGGGTTGATGCCTTCTTTTTTTCCTTAGTGTGGTCAGCAGGAGAATTCATGGGCGACTTGAACATGGTTAGGCAGATTTTTGTAAAGACATTAATTATGTTTTCCCAGTCAGAGGGACCATGCTGCTGACTAGGATTTACAAGTTACAGTTTCAAACCATGGAGGAGTTAAAGAGTTACAAAATGAAGATGTCAAGAGCTGGAACAAACTGCCTCTTCCCCAGTAATTTAGCTTTTGGAAAACGTTGTTTGGAAAACAAATTAATAGCAGCCTGAGGACAGCCCAATGCTTACCATTGGTTCATCAAGGAGTCTGGAATGACAAATGAGAGGCAGATGGAGGGAACCAAGGCAATGCTCCATCTGAGAAGTGGGAAGGAGAAATGGTAGCAGATTGCCATGAGGATACCTGTTGTGGAAGGATGGGCTCTGAGCTCAGATGAAGAACTGGCTGAATTCTGACAGACTTGTGAGCAACCAGAGTCTTGGTCCCTCTGTGAGATGATTGTGTCAGGGGGCTGATGTTGGGGTGAAGACACTGAAAGTGTGAGGACATCACGTCACCTGCAGCTGGCAATGTGTTGGAAGGCAGTATTTTGCACACATACCTATGCTGCCTGTTGGTGGACACCTGGTGACAAAACCCTTCTCTCAAATGCTTCTTTCTGTGGAAGGATCTGTGTATTCCCCTCTCACCTGCAGACCTTGAACAAAGTGGGAACTGCACAAAACTGATAGGACAGATAAAACCTCTAGCAGGACACAATTCCACCAACCCCCTCAGTTTCAACTGGCTGTATCATGTTATCTACTCCCATACACAAAATTGATATATTTTTGAAATTTTTATATGAGTTATTGATAGATATATTAAACTTAAGGTTTCATTCATGTTTACATGCTACAAGCAAATGAAGGAAAAGCCTGTTGTTCACTAGTATCGTATTCATCACAGTCCTGTGATGTTTTTACATCCTAACGTGTAATCGTGTCTTTTGGATTTTCAGTGGGCATAAGGGTCAAGTGTAAACTGTATCTTTCCTTAAATCACTGTCCTTTGAAATTTAATGGCAGAACAACTGTCTCTTGGAAGCCTTTTCTATGGAATCATGTCCATTCAGGCATATTTAAGTGTAGGTAACCTCAGATGAAATGAGAGCAGTTTCCACAAGCACAGTTGTTAAGCAAGAAGAGACAACATGCAAACTAACAAAACATGTAGGGAAAAGTCACAATCTAGTCTGGGAAGGAAGCCTGCTGGTGTTTGTTTTGGGTGTGGGAATTCCCTGGAGACTTCACAAGAGAAATGAGTTGCACAGCCAAGGAAAATCGTAAGTCAAGCTCCAACAAGTTCCCAGCAGGAAAGCCTTGCTCAGCCCGGCCATGGGACAGCAGCGGCCCAGCGCGGCGCACCAGCTGCAGCCAGGTGTGAGGTGAACTCCTTTGCCTGTTCCCCCCTCACCTTGGTGCTTGTCCCACCACTGCCAGGCACGGGAGCTCAGGCTGCCATGCAGCAATTCCTGTGAGTGCCGGGGGGCTCATCAGCAGTGCTTCCCACCTGCTGGGATGGTGTCGTTCACCTCAGCTGCTATTCAGCTTTTCTGACTTCCAACGAGGAGCACAGATGGGGAATTAAGTGTCTACAGAATCTAATGAAAGATAAGGGATACCAGGGAATGTGCCTGTTTTGAGAAGCTGAACAGATGTGCTAAAATTGAGCTGGATCCCCAGAAGGCTTTTCATGTTGATTTGTTTATTTTTTGGACGATATCAGTCTGACTGAATTGAGCTATCTGGACTTTATGTTCCTGGGAACTAGTTTCATTCACAAGAGCTAATGCCAAAAATTAAAAACTATCTAAAACTAAAGGTGAATTCTAGAAACTGGAAAGACCAGATGTCCATGGGTCTACCTTCTCTTCTGAGAATAGAAAAAAGAGCTTGAGACTTTAGAAAAATTGGCCCTTCTTCAGAACTCATTCACTGGAAAGCCGTTAACTAGCCTTGGATAATATCACAGTAACCCAGAAAGATGGAAAGGCAAGCTTATTGTTGTGATAAGTTGCTACAGCAGCCATGAGATGCTCATTTTTCAGGACTTAAAAAATTCCTCTGATTGTGGGCTGATAGTCTCAGAAATGAAATGAAATATGTAGTCCTTATTAATTTAACAGAGACAATAGGAAAAAGAACACCAAGAATGCTGAACACTACACATTTCTTGTGGAAGTTCAATCAGTAGAAAAGTGGCCAAAAGGCAAAATCTGAACACTGGAGACATTCAAGTGATGAAGCTGGCAAATCAACTCTATCGCACACCATAATCTGTTTAACTGCAACAAATATCCTAAAAAATTGAATAGTGACCAGAAGACCTACTTAACTCTTTGCTTTTCTAGTCATCCAAATCTCTGCTTATGTGAACATTCTGATCCTTTCTTGAATAATATTTTACTCAACCTTGACCAGGCTTCAGAAAAAACATATTTTTTAAATTATTTTTTTTCTGTGGTATGAGAACAGCAATTTGATTTTTTCATAAGTACCTGAGATCCTTTTTTATATATCATTACTTAAAAGCATTTGCTGATGTAACAGGTTCAGCAGAAGCATATGTAAGTCTTCTGTGTGTCAACTGAGACACTTCTGCATGGCACTGCATGACATATTAGAAACTAGGAAACATTTGATCTTAATAATTGACACAGGCTGCTGTTTTACAAAAGAGTAAAAATCTTGAATATGGAAAGCTATTTACTCCTTCAGGACTGCAAGAATCACTTTTTCTTTTAGACCTGAATTTATGAATAGGACTTGATGGGATTTTATCATAATTCCCTCTTTTATGTGCTGTACAGTGCCGTCTTTGTTCACTGAGGTTAGTGGGATGACACAGGATAAACCTGTTCTGACCGAGTTGTTTAGCTTGCATAGCATGTTCAGCTCACTTTGAAGGAACAGCACTACATTTATTGCATATATTACATAGACAGTTCCCTTCTCCCATATCCCTTTTCTGAGGTGTAAATCTGCTGGCTTTTTCTAGAAAATTTATAAATTACAAGTCTAAACTGCAAACATGAATTTCAAATATAACTAACACAGACACCAGTATATGAATATAGGAAAGTAAGTATTATAACCTGAGTAACCTGAATATTTTGAACAGATGTCAACTTTGCAAATGAAGGAATGATGTTGAATTTTTCATCTGATCAAACTCTTTTGATTATCTTTTCTATATACATTGTTTCAGACCAAAGAACAAGATCAGAACACTTCTGAAGAATTTGACAGCCCAAGACTCCAACAAAAATCTCCTACAGAAACTTTCATCATATGATTTCTTGCATTTGTCTCTTCAAAGTTGAACTGGTAGTCCTCCAAAAGCTGAAGTGACTACACTTGATTGAAGTCTAATTTGCTACATGTGTAAGCATGTTTTCCAAATCCCCACGCATAAGCAAATAAATGATCATCAAATATTTTGATTTTACAGAATACTTTTAGAGGGAGTGATTTTTCCCTTCCCAGCACTTTAAACATAGCTTTTTGTGATGCAGTAGTTCAATAGCTAGGAATGTTCATTGCTCACCTGTACTGATTTTGGCTGAAACAGAGTTATTTTCTTTATAGGGGCTGATACAGGGCTGTGGTTTTTTATCTGTGATGGAAACAGTGCTGGTAATAGAGGGATGTATTAGCTATCTGTGAGCAGTGCTGGTAGAGAGCTGCCTGTTCTGCCTCTCCATCCACCCCACCAGCCAGGAGGCTGGGGATACACAAGGAGTTGGGTGGAGCACAGCTGGGAAAACTGAGCCCAAATGACCGCAGGGACATCCCATAACATTTGGTGTCATGCTCAGCATATAAAGCTGGGGAAAATGGAGGAGGTGATGTTTGGAGTTTGCCTTCCCAGGTATCCATTGCCCTTGAAAATGCCCTGCTTTCCTGAAAACTGAGTGGCTGTGTGGGGCTGAGCTGTCCACATGAGTTAACCAACATAACCCAGCACCTCTACTGAGGAAGATAAGTTACTCTAAATATTGAAGTATGATAATTTATTTTGATGGAATTACTCTTTAATTCTCTGTTAGTTCACTGTTTGGGACATGACTATATTCTTCTGTTTGGTCAGCTCAACTGAATGAAACTGGTTGATTCTGAAGTATTGCTTCAGAACAGGAGGAGATTTCTGGTGCTTGCTGTGGGTAGAGTTGAACAATTGTTGGTGTAGAAACTGGACATTGTGTAACAAAAGTAATAATAAGGACACATGTTCCTTGAAGTATCTCCTTGTCCAGAAAGTATAGTAATTGGAAATATTTTTTTCCTTTTGAATATTAAACAATTTTTTTTGTGTGTGTTTGTACTGCCATGAACAGACACCCTTTATGCTGTATTTTTTTCAGTCTTAAAAGGAAGTGATGTTGCAAATGTTGTCTTTAAAGCTGAGTTTCCTGGATAACTTTTATTGATTTTGGGCCCAGAAAGAGACAGTAAGCTTTTGATCCCTTATAATTTCTTGATTCAATGATCACTGACAGTGATTGTCCCACATAATCTGATACTAGACTGCATATTATAGACCCCAGATATTTTTTGGGGTAAACCATGGAGCTTATGGTCCCAATACTCAAAGACCCACAAATCTAGAGTTTCTGAACTCACGCTATCAACACACAATTAAAAAATTCAACAAAAAGCAACAAAAAGTATAAAGTCAGATTTTCCAACTATTCAGAATTTTTCTATGCATTTAGCTGTTTTTGGTGTGTGATTTTTGGAGTAGTAGTTTGAGATACTTGAAAGCAGTCTTTATTCATGGGAAAAGATGTTCAATGCTGTTTGAGGAACAAGTTTCCTTTGTGGTGTGTCCAGAAAAACAGTATTGAAGCTTGAAATTCTTGATGAATTGCTTTAGGTAAGTCTTACATTTGCCAAAAAGGAATAGAAAATTTAAAAATCCATTCCTAGAACTTTCCATATTTTTTTTAAGTTGAAAATGAGCTCCCATTCCTAGTTCTTTAAAATTCTTTTGGATTAACTGTGGTGTAAATGAGTTTAAACCAGGTTTTTCTAGCTATATTAATTATACAGAGCTGCCTACAAGCTAACTTCAGGAATTCATTTATCTGAGAACTTACAAAATCCTGAGGTGAACCTTATTGTGGGTGGCAAAGTTGAAAAATATCTCCATGCCTAGAAAATCTACCAGCAAAAGGACAGACTTTTTAAAAAATACCTGTCAAGGATAATGTTGTGCCTTTTTCTCCTCTGACTTGAATGACCAGCTTGCAAAAATCAAATGTACAAAGGAAAAAAACATGGGTGCAGAATCAAGTTGTAGATCAGGATTAACCCCATCCACTGAGTCACAAGCAATGAAGTGTGTGTGTCACACTGCCCAAGGCTAGCAGTTCTCTAAGTGCTTAGCACGTGTCCTGAATGGGTTCAGAATGCCCTGCCAGATATAAGTTTTCCTATAAACTGAAACAGTGCTGGGCTGTAACAGCTGCTCTGACATCTCTTGAGACCAGTTCCTCTTGCACTGTGTTGAATGTTACACTTGCAGTGTACTGGACGTCCTGTCAGCACATTCCAGTCATTTGGTGGCACAGCCAAAATCGGTAGAGAAAAGAAATTGTGCAGGCAACAATATGAACTTGCTAGTTAACTTATGGCTCAGGATGTTTCTAGACAGGAATGCTGGCATCAGTTCCCTAAAAACTAGTGTAGCTTTGCCAACGCTCTGGAAGTGGTGCATGAAATTTTAGTATGAGGGCTGTTCAAAGTAAGGTTTTTATTCAGGATTATGAACAGTGAATGCTAAACCATGGAAACACCCCTGCAGTGTGCCCTACTCCACACTCAGAAATACACTCCAGTCAAATAGAATTCTGAGTGAAAAAAACATGTCTTACATGATTTCATCTCTTTCTGAGATGGTCTTGATTCTCTGAGGCAAGGGTGAATGTGTCTTTTCTCAGTGGCACACTCTACCTATCTCTTTGCTCCTATTTCCAGGGAGACTGGGTTGCTCTGAGTTTCAATGCAGACTGAAAGAAAGAGCAGTAAGCAAAGTATTATGGCTTCAGGACACAGCTCCTCATGTGGCAGATCCCAGAAAAAGAATCTCAGCCTAGTTAAAGCAAGACCTTATGCCCAGAGTCTGATTAATTTCAGCAAATTTCATGTCGTGATTTGGTGCTCTCTCCTTGCCTTATCACCATTTGATCAGGAAAACTGTAGTCGGGTATGCAGTGACTTCGGATGCTGACAAAATATTGCCCTGGAGATAAAATCCAAGAATCTCCTTTTTTTTTTTTTCTTTTATTTCCCAATTCAAAGCACATCTCAAAGTTGTTCTGGCTCTTTCTGTGAAGGAGGTTAACACAGATTTTCTGTGTGCAGGCTGTTTTAATTTTACAGGCACAATGAAGATTTCTTCACTTCTGGGTGGAAAAAGGAAGCATTCCAAAATGTTTACCAAAGAATAGCTGTTTACAAAACTAGCATCTTGCTTTTTGTCTTGGGTAACTTAGCATCCATAAATGGCAAGAAGATTGTTCTAGTACTCCAAGTCCCCTTGCATTATTCATTAGAGAAGCTCAAGCTGAATAATTTTCCCTGGGACAAAGCTGTTGCTAAGCTTAAAGTTTGGGAGATCTAGTAATGCAACTTTGCTTATCCTTCTTCCCGGGAAACTCTTCCACTCACACGATGTGAGGATATCGTGACTTGGCAAAATCCAGCTTTGTGCTACTTCCTGGATACTGGACAACAGGACAACTGTGTGAACTGAAGAGAAGATTTATTAACCCTGATGCTTTAGCAATCAGTCGAAATGAAAAGAAGAGAGGGCAGAGACAGTGAACGAAAGGGTGGATAAAACTAGTTCTTCATGGCAAATGTGGTATGACATAGTTTTTCCCAAAATGATCAAGAAGAGAAAGCCATAGGCATATTTATGTTTTATAATATATATCCTGATTTCCATAATAAATGTAACTTCACCTCTGCCAATTAAAGTTCCACCTTCTATTTGTCTTATTACAGTGTGGAACACAATATTCAAGATGTTCATTGCTTTTTTTTCAGTCACTCATATGCAGACTGATGGAGTGCACTATTTCCTCTGCTGCAATTTCACTTTAAGGAAATAGGGACTTCATTTTTGGATAGCCAAAGAAAACTTCACTCCAGTGGAAAGGGCTGAGGTTTAGAGCTGAATGACAGCTTTTGCTGATGCTTAGCTTCTGGTCACAATGTTAGCAGTGTGATCATGGGAGCACAGCCCCTGGGGAAAGAGACTTTGGCAAAGAATGAAGGGTGAACTCATCTGGGGAGGCGTACAAGAAAGGTGAAAGGAAAATAAAATCTGGAAACTGATTTGCAAGTAAGACATGTTAAAGAGACTTAAAACATTTCTTCAAGATTATAAAAAGTAGAACAAGACTGTCTGTCTCTGTGCATCAGTCCTTCAAGAAATGACTCTACGTGTATAAAAGTAGTGGAAGAAACAGTCTTGAATTATGTCCAGCAGCACTGTATTGAAACAAAGCACAGAAAACAGTGAGTTAATTTGGCTGCAGTGTTATGGAACATTTGCCAAAGTACTACTCTGGTGCATTTTTCTTAGTTCTGACTCCCTAAGGGTGTTCTATCCCCCTTCCAACTTACACTGCAACTCTGAGAAATTACTTGTTTCAAAAATTCTATTCAAAGATTAGAGGCTCTTGGAAATATACTTATTCCAGCACTCTCTGCAGAAAAATCATAGGCTGAGTGAGCTCAAAGACTACCTGTTGATATCTAGAAATGGATCCTTTGTGCCTGTGTGGTGATACCCTGGTGGATTGTTTGGAAGAAAGCTAGAACCACTTTCTTCTTCACTAGGCTACTTCTGCACATAATCATATCAATCCTATCATACCATATCAATCATATCAATCCTATCCTACAATATCAATCATATCATCTCCTTTCACTTTTGTCTGGAATGGGACTAAGGTGTGAGTAATGTGTTTGAGGTCAGGGGAAATCACACTCCTAATACTACTCAGATATACCTTTTATTATACTTATATTTATTATACTTTAATCCCCCAAATATTAAAAAAACCACAAACCAAACCCTTGGTTGTCTGATTATCATAGCATGACATATATTCTTGTTTTTATTTTTATGTGCTTTTTAGAACTCACAATTTTCACATGGATCTTGTGGGTAACAGCTTATGAGGTTCTGATAGGAGATGAAATTGGACTTTTTCAGTCAGATATCTTCCAGTAGCTACAGTTTTTTTTTGCATGAATTAACTGAGATTTGCAGAATAGCATGTGCCAATATATGTTAAAACAGTAATTTAATAGTTAAATCTATTTCTGGGCTCTGCTCTGGTCACTTTAGGCTGAAATCTTTTCTCATAGAAGTATGATTCCATAGTTGCAGTTACTTATCTTAGAGTGGGTATGAAAATATTTCTTATTTCAGCTTTATTGAACAGAGAAGATGTTAAAATTCTCTGACAATGATTAGTAGAATTATTATTATTGCATTTTGAATGTAAACATTAATACAATAGTGAGAAATTAACAAACAAAACTAAACAGCAGGTAATGTGTTACTTTATCTCTTTTTAAAGCCAAAGAGTTTCTTTGCAGAACAATTATTGACACACTGTGATTTTTATATTCACTGTCATACAAGTTACCTGCAGTATGTTCCCATTTATCTTAAATATCAGCATGTTCTTAACACATAATCATATGCTGAGTGCCCACAGGGATACTTGCATAAAATGGGTGTGTTGCAGGAACACAGTGCTCATCCAGGTATCTTTTTTTTGGAAAGTGTATTTTGTATTCAGACCTGCACAGTGTGCTTTGCAGCTCAGTAGCTGCAGTTCATCGGCACTTATTTAAAATGCTGATTTTTAAATAAACCATCCACAGGCATTTGCTTCATTGATTATAAATGATTGTAAGTTATTGCTAGTACTGCACAACTAGTGGAATGCACATGTATCAGCTCAGAAGAACTTCTAAACATGTATTTGTCTTCAAGGCTCACAGTGACCTAAGAAGACTGGTCATGAAGTGAACATAAGGATCAAAGTGACAGCACCGAAAACCCAGCACTGGGATGAAAATTGGGTGACTCACGTCCAGTCCAGCTGGGACAATTATTCTAGCATAGCTTAGCTTTACAGTCATCACCAAAGGGCCCAAAGTCAGTGTGTTTGGCCTCCCCTGACCCCATACAAAAGATGATGTCACTTAGGAATGAGGGAAAAAAATTGTTTGTGTAGGTCTGCTTCTAAACAAAATTCTTTTCAAACTTTTCTATGCAGCATCAGCTGTTTTTCAATGATAATATTTTTATCTATCACTAATCCAGTCAAGACAAGACATAACATTCTTGTTCTGTTACTTTACTGGAATTCTTTTTCGTTCTTATTTTCAGTCATTTATTTTGATGTCCCCACATCACTTCTTTAATCCAATTTCAATCTGAACAGCAGTGTAGCAACTAGTTTATAGTCATGAAAGTGGCTTGTGCCAAATTAGAAAAAGCACATTGTTTTTATTTTTGCAAAGTTGAACTTGTTAGGCAAACTACAAGGATAATGCTATGACAAAATCATCTACTGAACCGTCATTCTCCTAAGTCCAATAATAAGGCACTTTATATGGGCACTCAAGGTCTAAAAACTGTTTAAAAACCTCACTGAGAAGGAGCCAAGAGAAATATTAACAGAGACTAACAAAAGGCTCTGAAGAGTGAGTGTGTTTTCATGTATCCTTTATAGGAAATTTCTTTGGTAGGTTTTTGAAGCTTACAACAGAAAAGCAGTAGAGATATTTCAACATCCAGGGCTTCAGCAGTGGCAGTTGTCCCTGTCCATCAGTTTATTCTGGTTTCTCAGTAACCCCTTAGTTGCCTTTAGAAGGTTTGAATCATTCTAATCCAAAAAGAGCAAGGTACTTTATGACATAGTTTCTTTAGAGAGTAGAGATTGCATTTAAGCATTCATAAGGTGTGCTGGGGAGAATGAACATCATGAGAAGGGAATTTAGACTCTTACAGTGAGATATGGAGCATACTGTGAATCTTGGACATACCTGTGCTTTCATTGATCTTAATTTCTGGTGGGATGGTGATTTCCTCAAATAGAATGAATTCCAGGAAAACAAAAGACAAACCAGATGCAGAAGTATGTCTGTAGAAGAGAGTCTAGAAATCTGACAAAAATTATAGTGAACAAACAATTATGATGTCAGAATTGATTTCTTTTTAATTTTCTTTTTTTGCAAAAACAAATAATTTCTCATTTGAATAATGAATTGGCATAAAAATGAATATACATTATTCGTTTTTGCATATAAATTATTATCTATAGTGTGTTACTATACTGTTCACAGAAGGAATTTGCATATCTGAAATGTGCGTAAAAATGTGTAATCCCTCTTGACAAACATGACATTTTAAGCTGCTTTTGGAAAAATGAGATCATATATTTTTATGTGGATATCTTCCTCTCTGATTTGAGATACCATGAGTTCTGAGATAAGTGATTTATACCAATGTGAAGCAGGAATAGCAAGACTAGGACATAACATGTTTGAAAAGGAAGATGTTTATGTTTGATATTGTAGTAAAGGAGAGCAGAGACAGTCAAAAAAGACAGGAAGTGAAATGATTAATTTGATGTGCAAGTAAAAACCGCCTTCATTTAAAGCAGAAAAAGAGCTAGCCAAGGCACAACATGAACCAAAATGCTTCCAAGAGGTCATATAGGAATTGTCACTATGGCTATCCCTACATCAAGCTCTGGTCATAGATGCAATTGAAGCTTGTGCATGATGACATGCCAAAATGAAAGACTAAATGGGGATATTTTACATAGAAACTTAGAAAAGGAACATTGTGAAGAATGTTATGTGCTCTCTTTAAATAATGACAGCTAGACAATGGAGCTGACAGCTAGACATTCCTCAGAAAATGTCAGAGGCTAAAATTTGGGTTTGCATGGGATCAAAGAAGTTCAAATAAAAAATACGGTTTTGCAATATATTCAGTTGAGATGCTACCTGAATTTGTTTTGGTGGAAGACATTACCACAGAGCAGAAGAGGAGGTGATGAAAGACAGGAGAAGACATAGACAGTAAAGGAAGAGTGAGAAGAGGAGTAACACCAAGGAATGTAATGAAAAACTGAGAGTAGAAGGGCAACTAAACAAGAAAGAAGCATGAAATCCAAGAAAGAAATGGAGCTAGGAAAGAAGAATTGCTGATGTTAGCAACAATATGGGTGGGTCAGGAAGAGAGAAGAACTATACATTCTTTGTTTTCTAAGTGAATTTTGGTAGCAAAATTTTGAGAAACTACCAGACTGGGAAGTATCTAGGATTGAAGAAATCCAGACATTGAGATGAAGCTGAAAAGGTAAAAGGTGGAGGTTAAAGCTGATGAAAGCTGATGATCTAAGTTGTGTTATATGTGATATTTTTAAGATGCAAAAAGAGTAATGGACTACTACTACATGATAAAGAAAAGTGGAGGGAGACTCAAGGGTTAAAGGGAAGAATATGGAACTGCTGGGAAGTATCTACTACTGTACTTGTCTGATGTTTAATGCAAGATATATATCACAAATAAATAATAAAGAATAGACCTTTAAAAAATAGGGTAATTCTATACAAGAAAAAGATCATAGTTTCACAATACAGCTGTTTACCAGTAGCATATAGCTGATTTCCATTATTTTTTGTGTTCTCTTTTACTGCTTTCCCCCTCTTCTTAAACCTAACCACATGGTATACAACTTATTTTCCTTAAAAACTTATTACTGGAAGTCCAGTGGTTTATCTGCAATGTTAAATGTGATGCCATCCTCAACATCACATGTAAACATATAGATAGACTGCTCTCAGCAGGACCTGCAAACTTGACATTGGCTCTTCAACATCTCTGCAAATCAAGTCAGTTTTTCCAGCGGCTAAATGTTGATTTATCTTTCTAACTGTGGACATTCTAGCAGCAATTTTAAGTAGGCTGAAGAATAACTTTTAAAAAACAGTTTTTAGAAAACTAAAAGAAAGATTAGATGAAATTTTCATATTTTATTTCAATGTGGCTAACCTCTCCCTATCTAAACTATGCAGTTGGGTGTCTGAGAGCTTTATATATATATACTTGGATGGAGTTAGTTCACCTGCCCATGAACTTAGCATCTAAATGCATATTTTCTGCCTTTGCACATTCTGGTATTTAGAAATCTGCTAAGGATACAAGGATTTCAGGCCGGAGTTGGGTTCAGTGGTTGTGAATGCCTTCTTACAGAAGCAGGGTCAAAGAGGAAAGATTGGTGGCAGAGCTGATGTTATTCATTCTGCTGCAAATAAAAACACTAGGAAAGAGCTGCAGGCTCCCTGAATTTTTAAGGCCGTTTACTTTAGACAGGCACTGGACAAGGCCCAGAAATGATGCAGAGCACCAGGATTCCCTATTCCCAGCAGTACGCTCTTAACGCCATGCTCCTTGTTGTTTACTGTTGTTCTGGCCTCATGGCTCCCTTAGTCCCAGATACTCTTGGCCACATTTGAAAGAAATTGTTGATGTTTGCTTTCACCATTAAAATATTACCTAGCTTTGCTGTTTCACAGATGTTGTCTATTTGTTACTTCACTGAAAACTTTTCAAACAACATCATGTGCCTCCCCTCTTCTCTTTTCAAACTCTAAATTTGGGCTGCTAAAATGACATACCTTATGCAGCAGGATTTGTAGAGGATTAAGAGCCTGAAAGCCTTCAACCTCTTCCTGGGGAAGAGGAGAGGTTAAGTAGCTTTGGAAACCACATTGGAGCTACATTTAGTTTATGTGCATTTAGATTTAGTTTAGTTTATTTAGTTTAGTTTATTCAACTTCCTGCTTCTGATCTTGCTTTTTCCTTCCCCTGGTCTAGCCAGATATGTAGCCCAAATGTGTACAAAGCACAAGTAATTATACAGTAATTAAAAAGAATTAGGAGCTCCTCTTCCATTCCTCATTAGAAAACTCTAAAATGAATGCTCAGGTGTTGTTCCCAGGTGCTTCAAACCTGAATATGTTCAGCCGAATAGGATCCATTTAATTCTGAACTGTTTTTTACTTATCAGATACAAGGGTCTTCTCTTGCATTTGTTCATATACAGGTTTTATTAGCAAATAATTCTCTGTCTCAGTTATTTACATTCCTATGTGGTCTGTTTTGTCAGAAAATAGGCAAACTTTGCCAAATGTACTTTCTGGAATTTCATAATTTTACTCTCATTGGTTTCCTCTCATATTTTGAAGTATTTTTTCTTCAATTTAAAAAACAGTAAGCAAAGAGATGAGCTAAGTTAAAAAGGGCCTGTTGGTATCAACATCTACACATTTTGAGGTTATTATGAAACTGAAACAACATGAGATTAGGTGGAGTTGGTCGCATTCTTGACCACTATATTTAGACAAGAGTGAAGGAAGCGTCTCTCCTCAGCATTGTGTGGACTTCACCTGCAGAATCCATTACCGCAGGAAATAGTTCCAGTCAAATATTATGGCTAAACTTTAAAAAGGATGTGTATAAGTATTGTCTAAAAATAACATCTGTTGTGACAAATTTTAAAAGAGTACTTCAGTAGACTGATCTCATTAAAAAAAACCCCAACATTGCAAATAACATTTTTGCAGCCCAGGAGGGCTGTGGGTTTGTTTTGCTCGCTGGCTTTTGCAGTGAAGGACTGTCCAGCCTCGGGGAAGTATTCAGAATCACAGGAGAGTTGAGGAGGAAAGGCCCCTTGGCAGTTATCCAGTCCAAATCCCTGCTTGTCCAGAGCAGGCTGCCACAGACTGTATACAGCTGGGTTTTGAACATCTCTGAGACTGGAGTCTCTATGACCTCTCTGGGTAACCTACGGCAATGCTTGACCACCCTCACTAAAAAAAAGGGAGTTTCTTATTTTGAATGGAATTTCCTGTGTTTCTGTTTGCACCCATTGTTTCTTGGCTTGTCAGTGGATACCACAGAGAAGGGCCTGGCCCCAACTCCTTTAGATGCCCACCAGGTATCCATACACATCAACAGGGTACTGCTGCGCAGGCCTCCTGCTGCCTGGGTTTGATTTCCTGATCATGGGAATGACAACTCTTGAACATACAGGAAGTGATTATTGAAATTATTAACTAGTCTGTGTGATTGTTCCAAGCAGATCGCTAAAAAGGCTAAGATCTGCTCTCCTGGACTCCAGGGTGGTGATCCTGCTTTTTTATTTGCAGTTACCTTTCAGGATGCTGAATTCTGCTATCTCATGGTCATTGCAGCCAAGGTTGCCTCAACTTTGACATTCCCAAAATGTTCTTTCTTGTTTGTATGAAGCCCAGCAGAACAGCTCTCCTCACCAAGTCCTCAAACACTTGGTTAGAAGGCTGTCATCAATGCACTCCAGAAACTTCCTGGATTCTTTGTGTCCACTGTGCTGACCTTTCAACAGGCCCTCCTTGCATGATCTGTGAGTGGGAGACTGCTTCCATTTGTCTGAAGAAGGCCTCATCTACTTCTTTCTTCCTGATCAGATTGTATTAGATGCCCACCATGACCTCACTGGTGCACCAGTCCTGACCCAGAAGCTGTCATCTGGCTCATTACCCAGCCCTAGGCAGAGCCCCACTCATTTCTCCTTCATGTGAACAGCAACTCTGTCCCCCATCCTTTCCTGAACTCCCTGTATGACCTGGGCAGTGGTCCAGCCATGCAAGCTACCTCCCTATTTGTTCCTGTTAAGATTGCAGCCCTGTGACCATTCACAAATCTCAAATTCCTCCTATTTGTTCCCTTGTCTGTATGAGTTAATGTATAGAGACTTCAGAGAACCACCCAAAAGTGCTGATTTTGAAGGAGAACTGTGAGGGCTTCCCCAGTTCTATCAGCAGTTCTTTATTTGTTCTGTTGACACTTGGGATGGGCTCCCTTTGTCCTGCCTTTTTTTTGATTATGAGATGTCTTCTGGCCATATTGGCTGGCACCATTTGTTTGCCAGCCCTGTCCACCATTTCCCCACTTGCCTGAGGGTTATCATCTTCAACATCTTATTCCTAATTTAAATGTCTCATCAGTTTGGCCAGCTTGTTGACAAAAATGCTTTGCCTCACTTGGTCAGGTGGATCCGGTCTCTTCCTCAGCCTTCAAAGAGTCATAAAAATGGAATGGTCATAAAAATGTTATCCCTGTTGCCAACAATAACTGTGAAGTGAGTCACTGTTCCACAGGATCTATTTATTGCTCCTAAATTTTTTCCTCCTTATTGGTAATATGAGGGAGACTTTGTAGAGCACTTCCATGATTCTTGGGTTTTTTTTAAAAAATGAAAAACTTTTCCAGGAAAACAAAATTCTCCAGGTATGAAGAATTTGAAGGATTTGAAGGATTGGGTGTTTGAAGGATTCCCACTGGAATATGAGGAAAAATAGGTCAAGTACTTTGAAAGAAACTGGATTATTACAGATCTTCAGGCCCCAATGCTGGAAGCTCCTGGCAGACAGGGACCAAGGGGGACAGCAGAGACATGAGGTACAGAATCTATAGGAAGAGTGTCTTTGGAAAAAGTTCCTACAAGTACCGTACCTGTGGTCTTGTTGGGCCACCAGTTAATTTTCCATGTTGAAATTTTGGAAACACAGGAAGGTAGTAAATGTTTTTTTATACCATGCCTCTGTGTGATCCTAGTTTTTGTCTTCAACAATCCCAGCTGGAAACAATGACTATGAGGTTCCTTGAAAAGGGTCAGTGGAGGACACAGAGGAAAGGGAAACTTGAAAGAAATAGATAGCCAAAGACATGATTGCATTCAAAGAGGCTTAATAAGCAGCTTGGATGAAGCCATAGAAAATAATTTCATTGACTTTATGCCTACAGAATAGGTTTTTCAGGGCTTCCTTAGTCTAAATTCGCTCAAACCATTTGCATTTTTGATAAGAAACAGAAAACAGTTATGTTTTAAAAACACTTTAAAGTGTAGGATTTTTTAGCCTGTCAGAAAGATTTTGCATTTCACATTGTAGTTCTTGAACATAAGGGAGTTTTTGTTAAAAATACTTGGTTTATTTGAACAAAAAGTGGTATAAAAATTTTACATGAAAATGACCTTACAGATCCCTTTTTACTAGTAAAGCTTTTCTGCTGTTTCTAAAGTGTATTTTTTGAAAGTCCCAACTTAGTTTCCGACACTGTCCTGTGTGCTCGAAACACAGTCTTCTGTTGATTTCTGCTGTCAGACCCGGTGAAAATCTTCAAAATTATGTGCAGAAAATAGATACTCTTAACTGTTATGAAAATTTTCACTTTTTGCACTTTTGTATGAAGTCCAGGTGTTATTTATAATGTGGCATTCTTCCAAAGGCAGCTTGGGGAAAGCAATACATTCCCTATTAACCCTCAACCTGCTTGCTTGGGACTTTCCTTATTTTCTTCTTTCTTGGGAAATTATTTAAAGCCAGAATAAGGGTAAATTTATCATTAGCAACAATGAACTTGCATTCTCTGAGATTATGAAACCATGGAGAGATTGTTGAACAAGAAACAGAATCCTCATCCTGCAGTAATTGTGCTTGGTTTTGACTACTTCTGCTCAGGCCCTTTTTTTGTTTTTACAAAAACAATGTCCAGCCCCAAATAAGCGCTTGCATGAGCCAAATGCTTTGTAGATAGAAAAATACCACATAGTAATAAAGTAAAATAATTGGATACAATCATTTTGAAAAAGAGTCTAGGTCTCAGATTGATGTAAATCCAAGCTGCGGTAATCCAGTAAAAATTACATTCACATAAATACAAAATTGCTTTTCGGGCCTATCCCAGGTCAGAGGAATGCTTAGCCTGCTGATTTAGCCAGTTGTGGAGCAACCTAGTCAAGACTGACATATGGGAATACAGCTGGAGAAAACACCTAGACTTGACTTTGCATTTCTGACACTCTGAGGCAAGGTACAGTCAGAGTTAATCCAGGACATCAAGAGCAGATTTATTCAACAAGAACAAAACACTGAACTGAATCTCTTTGAATCAGTTTAAGTGCTTAGACAGAGATGCTAGACCATCCTAACAACTTTGAGAATCTTTACTGGTCTCTGTCAGCCATCTCAGAAAGTCTTCTGCAGGCCATATGTCTATGCTGGTCTCACGAGGATGTCTCAGATAAGCCTAGCACGTCAGCAATGGCATTTACTACTTGTGGCAGGGCAACTGAGTCCCTCTTTTGACAGTGTGACATCCAGCTAAAGCTGCTGTTGGACAGAATTCAGTTCCTAAACTGCCTCAGACTCATTTAAAACTATCTAGCTTTTCTAACTTTTATAGGGGTTATTCTGTGGTCCTGGTGGATCATATAATGGAATGGAACATACACTTAAATTATCCTGATGAACTTGGACTAGTTTTCACCCCCCAAAATTCTTTTTTTTTTTTAATCTTGAAAAAAAAAAGCTTTCGGGTCAATTAATTTCTGACTGTTACCATGAAAAACTCAATTTTCAACCAGATGCTTACATCCTTCTCAATGTGACCATAAATATAGTCAAGAAGGTGAGCTTTTTACATACCAATTACATTTTACATTACCAATTTACATTTATCTCAATCCACTCTAGAGTGCATTAGCCTTTTCAACAGTTTTCAGAGCCAATTTTTGTTTTCTGTTTTCTCTAGCACTAAAGGTTCAAGTGGTGCATATTACTGACAGGGTAAGAATTGGGTTAGTTCTTTACAAAAACTGCAGGAGGAGTAATCTGAGACGTAAAAAATTATTACTTAGAAAACCTTTCCTAACTAATCTTAGAAGTGTTAAATGAAACTGTCTGGAGGCTTAGCACAGTGAAGTTAGTGATATTCAGAAGAGTTTTTAAAACAATAATATTTATTGTGGTAATAAATGTAATTAAGTCTTCCTCAAAGTTCCTTTTAATGTCTGGCCTTTGTTACTCCAAGAAATAGTTTCATCCATTTAATATAATATAGAACAGTTAAGTTAAAGTTGAATATATATATATATATTAAAAAATGTATATATATATAACACTTAACATTAGGGGCAATTTTTTAGACTATTATAGCAGTGTTCTGGGAACTTTTGGTCTACCTACCTCGTTGGAAAGACAACAGAGGTGGCATTTGTATATTTAGATTTTACATGGCTCAGGAACATTTCATACTCAATGGCTGACCACAGTAATTGATATAGTCCTGTAGTGGACTCTGTTTTTGAACAGCTTTGGAACTTGCTATGAATTTTTTGACAAAAATATTACTTCTGCCTACACTGACCTTCAAGTGGCTTTTTGGTGTGGATATAAACATTGCTCATTCAGAAGTAGCTCCCTGGCTTTGAAGTGAAACCTTAGCTATTTTTATAATTGTTAAACTTGTATTTGTAAACAGATATTGATATTTTGTCATGCAGATACTCTGCATTGCTCAAATGCCAGTGTCAGTTGTACAGAGTGCTCACAGCTATTCCAGCACTTACCCATGGGATTTATAGACATTGCTGTCTGACATATGAGCTTTTGAGGATAAAAATATTGCAAATTGCCCTGTCCTATAATCTTGCTAAGACCCAGACTGAGAGAGTTTATTGACCTTTAAATGTATAACAGATTAAAAAGTCTGGCAGTGGCCATAAAACTGATAAAGTATCATAAAATATCATCTTGTGCCATAAAAAATATGTCAGAGAGCAAATTAAAGCCTATTTAAAGTCATGTACTTAGTCACCTGTAAGAAATTTTCCTGAACCTGTAATTTTTATGTGTATGTCTTTTGGTGAACTTGATAGGACAAGGGAATAAATATATCCAAAATTTTGATGGAGAGAGAAACCAATGAAGGTATTCATACTATGTATGTTCAAGCAGATGTTATATTCTGTCCTGTTTTTAATATTTCCTTGTTTTGTATGTGAACTGTGTGCTTGTAACCGGGTAAGTCAATCTTATCCAACACTCCTCAGGTGTCCTGAAATGGAGATTTGCAGTAGTAGTGTTCATCTGGCCTAAAAAATGTGCTTCCATATTTCCTTATTTCAAACTGCCAAAACCACAAGGGCACTTCAAGCCGTCCTTTTTTTTTTTTTTTTTTGTCATTCTCTGGCCTTGCTAGTAAGTGTACCTCTTTTACTACCAATAAACCTTGTTACTGAGCATGAAGATCTCTTTTGAGGATATTAACTGAATGTTGAAAAATGTCAGTTGCTGGAGAAAGATATGCTAGAATTTGCTAAATGTCAGGGATCAGTCCTTGTGCAGTACTGATCCCTGACATTTATGAGACTTGAAAATTTTGACTAAAGTAAAATTATTTAAATCTCAGTATGTGATAATTGGAGGGATGCAATTTCTGTGGCTTGAAGGCTACTTTTCCTCACTGCCTTCTGTTTTACCCAGCAGATATCAAGCATTCAAGCTGCAATCTGCATACTGCCCAACCTAACTAAATGTGTCATTCTATCTCATCTACGAAACCTCTGCAAGCTCTGTGTTTTTGTGTACTTTCTTTTTAGTTTAAAAAATGTTTTTCCTAGGCCACACAGCTACGGTGTGTACATTAACAAAGCCTTTAAAAATGCAGTGGTCTTCATCAGCCTGGGATAGTGATTTGATATATCGGTTGCATAGTTTTATAACAATGTTGCAAATGTCGCATCTATTTTTTCTGTAAAACTAGTCTCAGTAGTGAATATAGAGACAAACACAGAAGGAAAATCTGTGACTATAGTTGTTCACAATGCTCTTGGGAAGAAAAAAACACAGAGAGAAAAAAGGAGGAAAAACAGGGAAAAGAGCAAAATAAGGGTGAGAGGACAGGGAGATACAGGCACTCTCTGGGCAAACTACTTGTACTCAAGCATAACCTGTCCCCCATTGTTAGGTGACAACTGCAACACAAATAATAAATAATTGGCATCTAAGTCATACAAAATCTGCCTTTACTCTGTCCAAACATCTCAGTTACATCAGTGGGACATATAGTGTAAGCTTAGGCAAGTCTGTAGGTGAAAATTTATATTCCAGCTTATGGAATGCAGTTCTTTCCCTGAGTCATTTTGATATACCCACTGTGGTAAGAAACATGGAAGGCTGTATTTGGATTGGTTAAAAATTCACAGCTTCTCTCTCGGTCAGTCTTTTGATTATTGTGAAAATTTCCATCTCCTCCAAATCCAGGCTGTAATGTACTTATATTAGCTTCAAAATGAAGGATAGTGAATGCAAATAGTACAATTGCCTGCAGCAAGAGGCTTGCATTATGCTTTTTCACATGTTCAAATTTAAGTCTCACATAATCTGAATGAGCAGCCAGTGATACACCTGACTGTTGTACCTTTATTGAAAAAAATACAAAATCACTGTATAACTATGAGGGACTGGACTAATGATGGGAATATTTTTAGACTTCCTATTATGTACCATTTTCTTATGGTATATAGCTCTAGAGATACAGGCTGACTACTCTTGATAGAATGATGAAGGCAGCAGAAATTATAATTTCCTAAAAATAAAAAGTAATTAATAGCCAAAGAAAAATTAGGATGTATACCTGTTATTAGCAACAGGTATGCAAGGCATCACAATTTACTGAAGAGAAAGACATCTCACATAGTCTAGATTAAATTTACATGAAGATAGCCTCTTCCAAAAAAATGCTAGGCTAAGTGTTACATTTGCCCTGTCTTGTCTTGAAATTTTCTTCTGCAATTTTCATATTCCTCCAACAGCCTGAAATGAATTTTATTTAGGAAGAAATAATTACAAATTGTATTGCCAATCTCAATTAATACTTTATCAATAAAAAGAGATAGTCTCATATTCTGTCCTTCAGTCTCATATTCTTTCTTTCTCCCTTTCCCCCAGAAGTCAAAGACTAAAGTAAAACAAGACAAAGTTAAGCAAGGAAAAGAAAACTTTAAGTTTCATACTTAAAGTTTCATACAAAATGGATTTTCTCCTTAAAAATTTCCTAAATCAGTCCAAAAACCCATTTCTTCTGTCAAAGTATTTTTTAAAGTCAACCAATGCAGGTTATAAATCTATCACAGTAAAAGGTTGAATATAGAAACTTATTCAGCCTAATGATGCAAAGATAAAACTATGACAATCAACAAACGATAGCATCAAGATGAAGAAGCAATTATTGTGTGCAAGCTGAAATTCCCACTCAACATGAAAAGGTGTAGAAATAAAGCATAATAATTGCAGTGTGAGTTGCAGTAATCCCAGATGCTACAAATGCGTCTGGGTGGGTGGCTATCAAAAATAATATTGTATGCTATTATTCCCAATTTCTAAAATTGCTTGTCTGGCAGGTTTTCAGCTTTTCAGGCCTTAGCTGGTGCTGAGCATGATGTAATGGTTCTGTGTATTCTTCCATGTGAAAATCTATCTCCCTGATATTAATATCCCCTTACACAGATGAAGAAATGCCATCTTACACAAGTAAACTTCTAACACTAGAGTTATACCCGGAAAACCAGCATCTTACCAGGTTTTGAAGGTAATAAAGTAAAGAAACACCGGTGTGTGACCATATTTTGACTCTGAAGAATCTGTGCCGTATTTAATTGCTACAAAGACTATTGACTAAGTACAAGATTTTAGCTACTCCCTCCTTTATCAGACCATTTTTCTTATTACTAAATTATTTTTTAGATTTATCAGATATTGCAGATCTAGAGATATGTGACATCAGCATTGTAATGGTTTTAAGGCTTCTGAGAGGACTCCAGCCATAACTCTCAGGCCTTTGTGCAAAGGTGCATTTATAATTTTTGAAAGTTTTGAAGGCTCAGTCTCTAGGCTTAAAATCCCCTTAAGATATCAAAATTTTTTCTCCCATATGGAAATAATTTAAGCTTGCCCACCTCCTTCTTTACTGCACTGGCTTAATCCACTCAGCTATAGAAAGCTGCCAAGTCCCGTTATGAATCTTTGCCTGTACACGTTCTTCTTGCCAAGTATCAGCAGAAGACAAACCACACAGTGTGCCATGACCATTTGCTAAGAGGTGTCTGAATGCATCAGATAAACCAGGACATACTCCACCTAACATGTACTTTAAGTCCCAGTACCTTTTGCAAAATTAATATTATTCTCATTAGCTACTGACTTCTTCATTAAAACAGTTAGTCACAAGAAAAATGATTAAATTTTCAAAAATAACCTTTAAAATTAACTGCCATTCACTTTTTTCCTATTCTCTTTCTCTGCCTTAAAATACTAAGTTCCTGCCTGGTGTGTTTTGAAGTCCTTGAAGGAATGCCCAATTTCAGGAACATAAGGGCAGAAGTGTTATTTAAAGGAAAAGATGATACAGGAATGATTAGGATATTACTAAGTTTAGGTTAATACAGAGAAATAAGAATCTCAATGGCAGGCAGAGAGTCACGTAGAAGAGAGGAAAATGGATCCAAAATTTATCTTGATGAACCAGAGATGCTGAGAAAGAATAACTAAAGATGAAAGGAAAAGAAAGCCAAAATTATTTAGTAGCAAAGACTGGAATAATGTCTTGATCCAGTAGCTGTTATTAGGTAGGGCTTTTTCAGTAGCAGGTTTCTATTGGTTTGATGTTTGCTTTTTTTTTTAATATGAGATTTGATTTTGCATTCAATACAGATATAAGTTTATCTCCCAACTCAAATGTAAGAAAAAATAGTGACTTTCTGCTGAAAAGAAGCCAATAAAGAATTTGAAACAGAAGCTGGAGAATACTGGAGTATTATACAAAAGGGTGTCTACTAAAGTCTTCTAAGGGAAGACTTTAGTAAGCATTCTATGAATCACATCAGACTTGCTGACAACAACTGGTTTATTATGTAGTTGCTGAAAGAAATGCAGCTTTGTGCAGAAGACAAAGGAAGACACAGATATGGAGTGATTTTGGAAAATATGAATGATTTTTCAGACAGCAGGGAGGCTGTATAAAGTAATGAAATAGAATTCATGATAAGCTGCTGGAGAAGAGGTTGATGCAGCAAAAAGAAAGAAATAATAAGAGCTAGAATAAGCTCAAGCAGAGAGGAGAAAGACATGGACATGGACAAGCACAAAGTGTAAAGATGCTGAGGAGAGGAAACAGAGAGAGAACATAAAAATGTCACTGAAACTGTAAAATGACCTGGACTAGGGGAGGAGGTTAATTGCCAGGAAACAGAAGGACACTGGTTGGGAAGGAGTTTGGTTTTCACAGTACTCTATTTGAAACAGAGATAGGTAGGTCTGAGGATGTAAGCAAAGAAATATGCAAAGGTTTGTCTGACTGCAGAAGCACATACAGGACATTTGGACAGAGGATAAAAGTGCAGAGGAAAAAGGGGAAAATACTAGACGCAACATTTTGCAATGCTAAGGAATATGAAGCTTTTTCAGAGTGTTTAGTAGACACAGGTCAAAGCCTAATGGAATGCGTGAAGCCTAACAAACAGAGACAAATTATCCTGTGCTGGATACCATGCTGCCACAGCTGGATCCTTATTAATATAAGATGTAGGTACATTTTGGGTTTTTGTTACAGATCAGTGATATATGCACAGTGTAGGAGGAAAGAAGAGACAAAGTTGTGAGAATGCACACAAATGAGTTATAAGTCGAATATCTGTATATTAGGTTGTGCTACTGAAGGTTAATCATATTGAGCACAGAAAAACAATGATGGGTGGGGGAACCCCCACTATCTATCCTATTCAAAGAGAGTCCCACTTAATCTGACCACTCCCAGGGTTCTTTAGAAAGGATCAGACCGTGGTCTTCAGGAGGAAATCCATGAAAGACACTGCACAAACTGGCCAGGATTACTGCCCTCAGGGGCACATGGCTTGTTGTGGGACTGAGTAAAACTCAGACCTTTTAATGGGATTGTGGGAAGGTGCAAAACTTACTCATAGATATATAAAGGAAGGACCAAATGAAAAGGGAATGATCAGAATGGATTCAGGAAGAACAAGCATCTATCCTATCCTTTCACTTAAATCCCACTTCGAAGTGTATTCCCCATGGATGTGCTTTCTTGCCTCAGAAATATTCTGTATGTGATGTACACCTACAGCTATATCCACTACAGATGGTGGACAGGTAGATATAGCTATATATTTTATATGCATGTATATTTTAATAGTCACATTTATTTTTACATTTATTTTTATATATTCTCTTCATCTGGGTCCTGAATGTTCATTTGAAAGCCATTTTGCTTCTTTCAGTTTGTAAATGGTGCCTTGGTGTCATTCTTAGAGACTCTCTAATTGTAAATAACTTTGTATAGACAAGAAGATGTTAGCAAAGGAATGGTTTGTTTTCCTGGCATGTCCCCAAAAATTAGTGATTTAGAGTCAGTGCTAGAAGAGTTGGCCTGAAGAGAAGCTGATGGGATACAATAGAGTTCTGAACTTCTATTCATTTTTATGAAATTATATTTTCAACATCTGGAACAATTCTAAACTCTCAGCCACATTATAATGCTCAAAGCATTTAAACATAAAATTTCCCCTTAACACTTTGATTAATTGCTGCTTGTCTTGAATCTGCTTGCACCAGAGTAAGTATAACTGGATTTAAGTGTTGAGAAAGCCACTTGAGAAAGGTTTTGTTTAATAGTTGTGTTTCTTCAACTGTGTGTCCCAATGGAATACCTATACTTAAAGGGACTGTTAAATGTCTATTTGTGTGGTATTGGAAAACAACACTTGAAATATTTTTTATATGTCAAGGATTGGAATGGATTAATACTTGTACTTTTTTTAGTTTCAAGGATGTGTCAGAATAAGGTAGTATTCCACCCTGCTGTTTTACTAAAGTGACTGAACTAAATCCTGTCAAATTTGACAGGGTTCCTTGGAAGATTGTGCAGAATGTGATTGAATTGATTAAAAATTAATACAGTCTTGCTGCTCACCAACAAGCCCAGTGTATCATACAACCCTCACTGCAGCGTGTCACAAATGTCCATAGTGATAAAGTTCCTTATTTACAAATCCTGCCTTACTCAGATATACTCAGATATTGCATAGCATTTTAGGTAAGGTTTTCTGTTACCCCTTCTAATCTTTGTAGGAAACAGTGGTAAAAAAACCCTATAACTAAGTTAGGTTGGTATATTCTGAATGCCTCAAATTAGTTGATTATAATGGCCCCCTAATTATGGAAGCTGGAAATTTCCGTATTTGCTTTTCCTTTCAGGGTAAATTTCTTTGCAAACCTAGAAAATTCACTTTTGCCAGTTTTGATAGGATGTATAAGGGAGCACAGCAGAGTCTTTTAATACCATTTAAAATAATTTTCAACTTTTTCTGGAAAGGGCTTATGCTGTTGGATTCTGCAGAAAGGGAAGTTTGGACAATTCAGCTCAGGATTCACTCTCTCTTTGGTTTTTAATAAATCTGGGTACATCAAAGGGTTCATAACTGAGGGAAATCTTAGAACATTTAATTAAGGATATCAGGAAGTATGAGTCAGATATTTGCTGAAGGATATAATTAAGCAAATTCCAAAAAGCTGTCTGGAAGACTCAGAAATAGGGGGAGCCAACTTCTTCGTCAGCATGGACAGACAGTTCATGTTTTCAACGGTAGAAAATAATAACTTTGCTTCAAGAAGAGTTACTTTGGTATGAAACTTAAATAATGAATGCTCAAGCTGTCTTTTATATGCATTTATATGAAAAATGACCATGTCAGAAAAAATTCTCTGATATTGCAGTAATCTTTCCATAGAAAAAACAAGTATTGGAACCTTAAAAAAGCTGTGACATCTTCCAGCCTGGGAAATAATATTTATCTAGAAATTCATTCAGAAAAAAATAGTAAATGCACTATTTTAAAAGTACTGAACATACTACTACAACTCTACACTTTAAACAAATAATTATGAGTAAAACATTATGCAGACACCCTTCACACTATTCCTAGAGATCTTTTTCACTTAACATGAGTGTTTTCATACTTTAACCGAGGAAGATTTATAGAATATTGCATCTTAAATCACTTAATCTGAAGGAGAAGGACCATATTATTATAATGTATTCATCAGTGTATATGTTTATGGTTGGAATCTATACACAATCTGTATTTGCTATAAGTAAAAGCTGGTAGTGAGAAGATTTGTGAAGTATTTGCTGATCTTATCTCCTGTGTAAGTATAGCATAAGGGCTCTCATGCCCCACAAAACAGGTAGATGATGCTCACCCAGTATCCATTAGTCATAATCCACAAGGCAGTAGAGTAACAGGAATCTGACATTTAGAAAAGCAATACCTTTGGTGGAGTTGCATAGGAAATGCAGCTGATTCCTTGCTAAGGCTAAGTTCAGTTTTCGAGTTGGTGTGGAAATTGCAGCAATATTGTTTGGAGAATGTAGGTTTATATCCTGAAAAGTGTCTAAAAATTTCTTGTTTAGGTACTTTTCCTCAATTTCACATCCTGTTTTTTTCTGAAATGCTACTACCAGTAAAATTCAAGCATACACATAATTTTTTGTGTCAGGGTCTGATGCATCTTACAATTTTCCTGTAGAATACTAATTAGTTTGCTAGTCCAGCTTATGATGCAGCCACTGAAAAGCAGAATCAGAGCAAGAAATGTAGCAGGAATGAGACCACCCCCTTTTGGCAAGAGCTGGTAGAGTGATCACAGACCAATAACCAGAGCAAGCCAAGGATTTTATTTCACCCACCCATTCTGTCAATGGCAGAATGACAGATTAATGCAGACAGTTGTAATAACTTCTATGCAACACTGCATGAGCCCCTGACAGTATTTAGTGTTGCTCTAAAAGATTCCTCTTTGAATCAAGTGTTTGCAGGTAGCAGCATTTAAATTCTACTCCAGTTCTCACAGTGATAAACAAAAGGCTGAGAGGGCAACCCACACACATTTTAAATCTGGAGGAACACACAAGTTAGTTTAAAGCCAAGTTCGTGATATTGATTTTTAAGACCACCTGGTAATGGCCGAATGGTTGAAAAAGGCATTATTGTGAACAGGGGAGCCTTGGAGTCATTGAGAACACAGCAGGAAGAAAATTGTTTTTTACAAGGTTGAACAGGACCTTATTTGATTTGCAGGACTACTGGTACTGCTGTTGATGGATGAGAAGGAATGAACTCAGATGTGAGGGCCAGGGTCCAGCCTATGATGACAAAGGTGATAATTAGAAAAATAAAACCACATTTTTGCTTGTGTAGAAAGTACATTTGCTTCTTGAGACACAGTAAATATGGGGCACTTGTGGTGACATTTATTGTCTGAGCTTATAAGACCTTGCAGACTGGCATTTCTGGATGTTTGGAATTGGTACAGTAACTTTGGAACTCCACATTTAGCCACTTCTGTGGAATGTTCTTGTGTCAATGGGATGAAACCTAGGGGTTTGGGTAGAAATCAGAATGTTAAAGAATGAAAAGGGAGACATGCAGAGTCCCTGGCATTTGGTTAGTTGACAGAGCAGCTCTTTAATTGTCTATAGACGAAAGTCCTAGTCTCAGAAGACTACTATCACATTCCAGCAAAACAATATCCCTTGTTTTAGCTGTTCACTGTGGTTTTTCAAGTATACAGTTTAAGAGAAAAAAAAGTCAAAGAAAATGCAATTATGAATGGTAGATGGAGAGGAGATCTCTCAGAGAGCTCAGAAGAAGGGATATGGGGGAGCTCTAAGCAGGGTGTAGGCCCTGGAAGAGGGTGCTGAGCAGTGGAGAGCAAGTGGAAGGGTTTGGGATTGGATCTGGAGAGAACAGGGACCTGGGATGAGAGGGGAGAGTGCACACTGGGGGAAAGCAGGGCTGGGGAATTAAACACTGTGGTGTGGGCATGGGTGTAGCTGCAGGGAAGGGAAACAAGCTTTGGCATTACAGAAAGAACACACACAGAGACCACAGTACCACAGAATGGGTAAGCTTTGAAGGCACCACAGTGGCTCCTAACTCCCTGCTCAAGCAAGATCATTCTAGAGCAAACTCCCTGCTCAAGCAAGATCATTCTAGGGCACATTGCACATCATCATGAACAGGTTAACCTTGTGCCACAGCATACTATCAGATATGTTGTGGTAATGAGTGACGTAGGGACCCCAGGCAGGTGCAAAGGAGTGCTCCTTATTGCCAAAAACCCGGCCTTTTTAAGCAGTTGGCCTGTTACCAGGTTACACAGTCTTAAGGCACAACAAGCCCAAGTCAACCAACCACCAAACACCACGATGTGGACATGATGTGGATGTGTGGCAGTCACACAGCACATCTCACATCTCTCACTTCTCATCTCTGATGTTTCTCTAACCTTATTCCAGCTGAATCACCCTTTCATAGTTCCCGTCTACATAGCCTAAGTAACAGGCTGGAGTCGTGTTCCAAGACCTTCCCTTTATAAAGCCTTACCTATGGGTAACAGAGATACACCAAGTAATGGAAGAAATGCTTCAAAATAAAAGGGTACTGGCAAAAAATTCTTGAGGGAAAAAGAACAACAAAATGGTCTTGCACAAATAATGGCATTGGATGGTAGAAACAGCGCTTCCACAACAGCAGGAGCTTCACCATACAAGAGAAAAATATCTGTATTTCTGCTTATTTTGTACTATCCTGTTATTTCACTGTTTAAGGCCTGATCGGAAATCCATTTGGCATTTGACTGGTATAGATGCACACTGCATAAAGGCTTCAAAGATGAAGAAATTTGGCCTAGTTCGTTCCTTATTGTTTATAGCAAAGAAGGTAAGAAAAAATATACATCAGTTTTCAACATTAGAATTACCTCTGCTTCAGCACATAAATCACTGCTTGACTTTATTGCATTTCTGTTCTGGAAAACTTCTTAGTACCAGAGAGCTAAACTACAGAGAAAAAGAGAACCACAAGAAAACATCCAGAATATATAAATGCCACTTCCAATAATATAGGACTAAGCAATTTCCTGTAAAGATCCCAGCTTGTCAAACACTGAGATGAATTACGTCCTATTGCATTAGGAACTAAAAGCAGCAACTGGCACACTCTTTCCTTGGCTTTCACATTCATTCAGATGTAAATCTGAATTAAAGTGATAGCAGCAGAATTTTCTATGGAAGTAATTCAGGCAGAAGCCCTCACAATTTCTCACTCAATCTGGCTGGACGTGATCCCATGCAATTCACACTGAATGGACAAATAGTCACTCAAGGCCTGTGCCAGGGTTCCTAGTACTTCCAGACAGTATTGGAATTAGATTAGAAATTCTGGATTTTATTTAAAACTAGGAATAAATTTCAAGTGCTTATGTTTTGGAAGACAAGTTTGGATAGTTTGAGTACCTGGCTTAGATTCACTCAGCACCTAATTGCAGACAACCTTGTTCCTTCACAGTAGAGGAATGCTGACTTAAAGATCCAGACTTTGCAGGGCAGAAGGGAAAAAATTTTAAGTCAGAAGGCTCTGCAAATTCTGGTCCCCTGTAAAGGTGTTTTACATAAGTAAATTATTAAGTCCAGCTCCAATGATCCTTCTGGTCTCCTCCATAGGAACAGAAAGTTAATGGTAACATACTTCCTGGTTATATGATGGTGGTTCTGTCTCTTGAGGCATAAGGAATCTCAGAGATGGAAGGCTGGATAACAGAGAAGGGTCACTGGGGTAGGATTCATCTCCTAAATTTGTCTTCCAAAAAGAAACCACAGTCTGATGATACTTTCATGGAAAATGTTGACAAGAACTCTGATAACTAAATGGCCGAAGAAGGACTGCATGGGCATCAAGCCGAGAAGAGAAGGCTCGGATCATTTGCCCTAACTCTCTGGGACAAATGAGAAGCTCTGACCCCTGGCAAAGCCTGGTGTCATGCATGCAGTCCCCAGTGTCTTAGCTATGTGACATTGCAGTTCCTTCAAAGAAGGCATACATTATTTTAAGGCAGAGGTATAGATGAGATGCTGACAGATCTCACTCTTCTGGGACAAAAGGGCACATGGCTCATGAGATGTTCAGCCCCTGAGAGAGCTCCTGAAGACTGCTTCAGCCCAGTCTTCAGGAGTCTTCTGTCTCTGGCCTAGACAGGCTCTGCTCTTTTACCATTCTACAAAGAGCAAAAATGTCAACAACAATAATTTTGAGTTTTTTCCAACAAAAGCTCTGTGAGCTAGAATTTGAAAATTTTTTATTTCTATAACATAGCATAATTTAAAAAAAACATTGAAATGCTTGCAGAAATAGAACTAAAGATAATTTAAGTTGTCCCAATAATGTTTTTTGATTTGTTTCTTCTCATAATTAAAATAGGAAGGGAAAGCATCCCTGACAGAAGTATATTTGGCCTTGTTAAAGTAAATGCTCCTCAACAAAACAGTTTATCTTTCTCTGTCTGGAAGTCCATTATAATAGCCATTCTGTGGCACACAAAAGTAGTGAACATCCAATGGGCATGACACATTGCAGAGACAGAAGGAATTTATAATAACTGGATCCCAAATAATTAGTGCAAGAGATCATCAAATGTACATAGGAAAAAGATAGCCTGAGATGTAGTGAAAAAAAACAGGAGGCCAGGACATTAACAGACTGCTGTTCCCTCAGGGGTTTTCTACAGATGGTTTATATTTCTGGAGTTGAAAAGAAAAATTTCTTTTAAAATTTTGCCATTATGCCACTTGAGTTTTGATTCTTACATCTGTAGTCTTTAAGGGGTAGGCAATTAGTTTGTTATTTTTACCATTATCTCATTTTGAAAAAGCTCAGCCTCTTAAAGCTCCACTTTCACTTTAAAGAAACATCATTTTGTTACTGGGCTGCAGCAACAACCAAACTCAGAAAATTTAAAGATAATGGCAGCTGGAGCAAGAATTAAAGAGATAAGCAAAGGATACCAATAATTGAATGTACAGAGCCCTAGTATTTCCAAATAAGCTGATGTATGCCTCAACATGGGACACTGCAGAGAAAACGAAATATCTGTTTGGAACTCCTCTATATTATATCCCAGAACAGCTTTTATTATCCGAATTTTTTGCATGATACAAAGTTTAATGTTTCTAAAGGATTTTTAATATTCACTTTTAAGGTAATAGCAAACTGCTGCATCAAGTAAAGGTCTTAGGAAGGAATTACCTATAACAAAAATCAAAGAGAAGTCCAATGATCTTTGAGATCAGTTGATTTATTTATTTTCCTACAAAGGGTACATTATAAAAAATTCTTGCTGGACAAAAAGCTGTTCTGAATTTCTGGCAAAACTCAAGCCCCATTTACTGCTGTGAAGTCAATCCTTCCTGTGGAGCACATGATTTTCCAGATTAGTACCGCAGTTACTGGCCCTTGAAGTCAGGCTTGGGCAAGCTAGCACTATTATTCATCCCATGTGGTGCTGATATGAAAAGAAATAAAGGTGAAATGTTTATGAGGGTGAATTTTTAAATTGGCCAGTAAATGAATTTAGCACACAAAAGTTGATAACATTTACTGGACCACGGAAAGGCAAAATAAAGCTATGAAGCATTAATAGACCATCCTTAAAACTTTCTAGTTCTCTTAAGGGCTGACAAAAGAAACCTCATTAAAAGACCAGTGAAATCTGAGCAGTATGGGAGATTCATAAGAGAAAACATTGATGGTGCCATACCTCTACACATTCACATTCTCACAGGAAAACATTTCAGAGAAAGAGTAATTTAGGAACTTGAATCCTTGGGCTTTTTTGTTCAAAACTCACCCAAATCCTTTGAAATTAAATGCATGAATATTTCTTTTTAAGTGATTGTCATTCTACATGACTTATGAAAGTAATTCCTATGACTTTACCTAGCAATATTCTTGTTAGGATTCCATAGGGGAGCAAGATCCTTGTTAAGGCCTGTGAACAACTAGGTCAAATTTTCCCTCTGGTATTTGTTGGGGTCCTGATTTAAAACCAGTGAACTTGAGGCAAAACCTCCTTTTGGCATCATAAGCCAAGTTCACTGAGTCAAGCATATGAGAGACTTTCTAACCTGGAAGAATTATTTCCTCTTTAAACAAGCACCCTGAAATATCACTTATTTCCAGTGAATGTTTGGAGGTAGCTACAGCTGATATGTGATTAACTAGCACCATCTGCCAAGGCTGAGAGATCTCTATCAAAATATATATGTCTGTCTATCTTGCAAGGAGTATGGGGCAACTAGGAGGCATCAGATGTTTTGTTCATGTATTGAAAGAGAGCCACACATGTCTTATATGCCAAGAGTCAGGTGTGAAACCTGTCATGCAGTTTGCCTGTGGAAGAAATACCTTTTCTGCTGTGTTGATGAAAAGTTAAACATGCTCATTGATGCAGCAAGTACTGTGCACTGAAAAAAGAGAGGCAGAAAAATATAACTAAGCTACCTCCAAACTGCAAGCAGAACAGATGATCCAATTCCAACAATATTATGTTTACTGCACAGTGCTACTCCTGAAAGACTTGCTATTCTGTTTTTTTCTTTTCTTGATGCATAAGAAAGAAATTTTGGTCAAATCCTTCTAAAGATAAGTATAGTAAAAATTTCATTTTAGATGGCAGGTATGTCAAAAATAGAACCCTGAAGTCCTTGTTTCAATTTGATATTTAGACAGTGATGAAAGTTCTAGAAATTCTTTGCTGGAATAAAGATTTTTTTTAAATTGTCTTATTTTTTAAACTGATGGAATTAATTTTTATTGTAATTCCAGGATGCAGTTATCTAGGAAATTAATGCCCTGATGATGTGTTAAATGCCTCTGAGCTGTATCAGATGTATTTGATCTACTTGAGCAAAGACAATAAAGAGTTTTAAAATAAATCAATATAGGTAATTTTATTTAGATAGGGATGATTATTCATAAATCAGCATCTCTTTAGCATGGCAAAGCATGAGTTATTGTTTGCAAGACAATAATTTTTTCATTTGTTCCAAGTTCTAAACCAACAGTCTTCCTGCCTCTCTCTTCTGCCAGCTTAGTGCTGTTTACCTGCAGGTGAGTTCAAGCACTTAAAGAGAAGATGGTTAGAAAAACGTGTAGCTTTTCACCATTTCAGTGGAGAAGATTCGTGTTCTGTCATCCTTCAACACAAACAGTTATGACTTGCCTGTGCAGTGTGCTATAAAGAGAAAAAGAGAGTCTGAGGCAAGACAGAAAAATGCCGTAAATTATTGTAAAAAGAAGAAATCACAAACCCAGAAGAAATACCATGGCAGATGTGACAATATGTTTTGCCTTGTTTCACTTCTTTGAGGTTGCTCTTATAACTTGACAGTGAGGAACTCTCCAGAGCTGCTCACATGCTGTGAAAAGGGTGGGAAGACAAAGAAACAGAGAAGCAAGCTGTGGGAGTGCAGCTTTATTTTTGAGTATATGGAGAAGCAGTATTTCTGAATATCAGCACTTACACATCAGGATTGCAGTTCCAGAGAGTATAAATGAAGAAATTTTGGACATATCGTAATTTCTTCATATTGTCATGTATTCTCCTCAGGGTAAGAATGTTTTCACTGTTATATTTTAACAGCCAAAACAGATTTTCTGCAAAAGAATAGTTTATAGACATTTCCATTTTAATTGAGATAAAGCCAAAACCAAAACCTATGTCATGTCCTTTTGTCTTCAGAAATACAATTCTGGGGACTGGTGTGAAACACAATTTTGGTGGACTGGTATAATCCTAGATTCCCACATGAACTCCAAAGTCAGCATCAGATTAAGAGATTTCATCTTTTAATCCAAAACCAGCATCAGATTTTGAAATTTCATCTCCAGTATTCCAACAGATTGGTGGATTCTTTTTCTTTCTTGGAAAATAACAGGAAACAAGGAAAAAAAAAAAGAGGAACAAGGAAAAATGCACAAAGCTGATGTCACTGCACTGAGATGCTGCCCTTCTTTAAATGTGGCTTTGAGTTTTGAAGGGCCTGGGCATCTGCTCTAATGTCAGGCCCAGATATATTGTTCTTCTAGACTCATTCAGTCTCAGTTTTGAAGCTAATTCATAGCTTTTGTGATATGTTGGATCATATACTGTATAATATATTCCAATTCTAATTTGACAGCCAGCTCCATATAAGCACAGACAAGAAGAAATTATTTTTTTGGCTGTAAGAATATGATTAAGATCACAGCCATAATGAAGACCTTAGTGATCATCTCCCTGCATGAAGACATTTGTTTTCATATTATTTTTAATTTAACATTAAACCTATGATGCTGTTTCTTCAGCAAAACTTAACATGCTAAGCAGAAATACATATGTTTTCCCTTGTGTGCTTAACTCAGCTGGTTCTGTGAGGAGATTCCTGGACTATTCTGAAATTCTTGGATGTACTGCAGATCACTAAGACGCATGCTGAAAAGTTTATTTGCATGAAAATGCATTCTCAATGGATTTTTTTTTTTTTTTATAAGAGAAAAAGATCTTGGGAAAGAATGAGGAGAGAGAAAAAGTTAAACAAAACCTCTGGAAAAGTTATGATTTTGATATGAAGTGCAGATTAAAGCTCCTCCCTTATCATTTCACAATGTGACTGGATTTCTTTTCTTTCGTAATTAGAGACACTGTTACAAATTAGTAAGTAAATAGAATGCAGAGAAACAACCTCGTTACATCTTTTTGTCACAGAGGAGGGAATTGGGGCCTATGTTAATTATTCCTTGTCCAATCCAAGTAACAGAAGAAACACTTCAGATATTAAATGATTTTGAAGTTTGGCACTTTTTTGCCCATAGATAATTTTTAATTGCTGAGCAATAAACTGTATAACAAAAATGTTGGCAGCATCAAAGATTTTGTGACTTAAAACTCTGAAGTTTAAAAATTAAGTGTGAAATTCCTTGATGATGCTTTAACTTGCATAGCTCAATAAAAGAACAATGTGGAAAAGGGAGTCAGCAAAAATAAGACGACTGTTTCCATGTGAAATTAATGGGGAACAGCAGGATACTCATTAATTGCTCATCTCATGATGACATAGTGACTACTCCATACTTCAGCATGGGAATGGGCTAACAGATAAATTGCTCTCTACTGAGCAGGCTCTTTAGGTGATGCACAAGTGTACTTGTATTCCACACCAAAGGTTCTGGAATCACCCCCAAAAATGCCTAAGGAAGACAGATCATTCAAATGCTACATAGACAAGGGGTTGAAAGACACATAAAAATTATCAGCCAGAGAAAATGGCCCAGGTCATCACTTCTGAATATACCAGAAAATACCAGAAGTAGAGACAGATTCCTGCTGAGAAAGGTGTGTTGGTCTATTGGGACACAAACTCAGACCAAGATATGTCATAAAAAATAACTGTGATTCTTCTCACCCTCACCAGTCAAAAACTTGGATTTAAAAGTGAAAAATATAATTTTATGGGAACAGAATCTCCAGTTATTGGATTATATGACATGATAGCTTATTTATGTCTTGCTTTCCTGATACATATTTCCCCTTGACAGATTCCAACCAGGAGTTCAGAGAAGCCTCAACCCATGAAACAGCACTAGGTTGGAAGGAAAGGTCTGGAGCATTTGTTTTTACATCTCTGAAAGAAGCTGTCCTATGTCTGACCACTGATGAGTGTTGTAGTAAGTTACAATCACTAACCAGAAACTGCTTTGCTCTGATCTCTTAGAGGTGCCAATTGCTACAGACCCTTTGCTGCATAGCTGGTGCTGATTATACATGCAGCCATGTCATATAGATAAAATGATCCAGCAACTGCATTTTAATTTTTTTGAGTGCAGGAAGGTTTGTCCCTCAGTTTTGTCCATACACGTGCAAATTGCACCAGTAAAGATGCTTCTGCACATTTGACGCTCTGCAGAAGAACAAAGGACTGAGCTATCCACTCTGCTTGGTTGCTAAAATCAACATCAACAATTGTATGGGAGACACAAGCTCGTTGAACTGGGGTCTTGGCAAATAATGCAGTTCTTTGGTTCATTTTTAACTGGATAACTGATGCAGAACATCTCCTATTATAAATTCAGTCAAGTTTCATGCTACAAAACAGAAACAGTTTTTCAGGATGGATGGGTCATTTCTTACAGACAATGAGTACACTGAGAGTAAATTAAGCATATCTAATTGGAGAAGCAAATCTCTCACAGTTTCAGAAGACTTTGGTCTCACTAAATAAGCAGCCCTCTCCATGCCAGAACTAGCAGTATCACGACAAAAGGCTTCTTATGCTTTATACAAGCCAAATGACATTAGTCCCAGTATAATCACTACACCTGTGTTTATCTAGAATAGATGAATAAAACCCCTTTATATGAATTCCTTTTCCAGTGCTTGTAGCTGTGTTTGATGCTTATACACTAATTAGTCCTTTAGTAAACAGTCTTTTGTAGCTAGGCAATTCTTTTAGATGCACAGCATAATTTGTCTTTTAGAGTATGGGCAGCAGCAGTGACATGATCCATTGGAGTGCCAATAATTATTGGCTAAACACAAGGATGGCAAAGAATCAGAAGGTGGTAATGAGACAATGCATATCCGTGCCTAATGCTGCCACACAGCTTAATGACCTGAAAGAACCACATTCATCAGAATTCCAGTTCCATTACTTTTAAGAAAAACTTTTGCAATCCTCCTCACACATTGCTATGTGTGAAGGGGATTCATCCTTATACCAGCTCTACATAAAAGGGCTTTTAGTCTTTAGTTTCTCATTAAAGCAGAACAATTTCCATACATCACTAAGCAGATGCTTAAAAAATTATGGTTTTAAACTCTTAGATTCACTCAGCTATTCAATGACACGCCATTCTTGCATAATTTTGACACAGTTCTTTACTACAATTGTTTTACTTTTTTTCTAGAAAAGAGCTGAAGGGAAAAAAAAAGTGATCAAATTCAAACTGAAGAGTCAGGGGTAGGAGATGTAATAATTCAGGTTCTCAAAACCATCTTAATCCAGTTCTGCTCTGGTACCCTGCTCTGGGAGAATCATGTCCAGTGTGACTGAAGATAGGTGAGGCAGAGAAAGTCTGGGCTTTCATCGGTTCTCATCCAATATTTTTAATAAAGCATATCAGCAAATGTCTTGAAAACATAAAAACCATGCCCTGCTTTTTTGCTACATGCATTTTTTCTTTAATGAGGCAAGGGATTTGTGACATAAGTGTTCCATGATTGTGGAATTAAATCTTTCATTGTAAAATGAAGAAGATGATTTAAGATTGCATGGGTAACCCACAAGCTGGCTTTTCCTAACTTGATGTTTTTCCCAGTATTGTACAAAAGATGCCTAATAATTAAAACAATAATAAAAAACAAGAAACCCCCCTAACCCCAAATCCAAGAAAGTCCCCAGCCCCAAGGCAGTACAGTTGCAGTGGGTCTCATTGTAAAGTAAAACCTTGCCTTGAGCAAACTTACTTAGGACAATTACTGTCTTTTCTCAGAGGTAATTCTTGGCAAATGTTGACTATACAAAGCACATATTGTAAACATAAGTTGTGGACTGTATTTAAGCACAGATATGAGAATTTCTTTGAGTCCCCTTCCTTTTTCAGCACTTGAGATATAAAGGCAGATGTCAGGAGCTCCATGCAGTTAGTTACTTTACCTTTCTTGATGCCCCAAGTTGCCTTGCATGACGTTCAGAAGCTAGCCCAGAATGGCACTGGCCTCCCATGCATCCTGGTTCTTGGTTACCCCACTGTAGATGTTATGGATAACCTATGGCACCAGACATATCATGGTAGAACTTTGTCATGCTCTATGAGTCTGGATATGCACAGTAACTTGTTTGCATTTCAATGAAATATTGAAATATATGAAGTTTCCGTGACAAATCATTATTATTCCATTTATGATTTCCTGTATCTTTTTATAGAATGGCAAAATTCACAAAGCAGTGCGAAAGAATGTTCAGACTGGTGAAGGCATTGGTATTTGAGCTGAGAGAGGCATCCAAAGTACTTATCTTCAATTCATTGTCTGTGTGACAAAGTCCAAACTGCTTTTCAACTGTGAGCTTCATTTACCCTTTCATTTAATGAAAATGATAAACAGTTCCTTTCAGAAATGCTTTGAACATAAGCCATTAAGGCATATAAAACCCTTATAGAAAATAGTCCACACATAGTAAAATGTGAAAATATAGCAAATCAAAAAGTTGACACATTTTTCTTTACAAGCATTGAAAGATTTTATTCCAGGTAGCTGCAGTAGGTGGAGGAGAAAAAGGTCCCAGCATGCTAACTGAGGGTTTGGCAAGTTTTACTTTCCTTCTTTTTGAAAGAAATGTGAGGGATGGAAATGGGTTGAGCAGAAGTTGTTTGCCAGAAGCCAGCAGTAAATGAAGCTCTGGCTACAGGCAGCTGTAAAGATTTTTTCTGTTCTATAAAACAGTGAGTTTGGACTCTAGGCTGCCATTCTGATTGTCCTTATGAGGGTGAGCTGAGCCAACGGCTTCTTGTTTTAAAACATTTTTTCCATAACTAATGAAAATCTGCATCATTTCTCTAGAATTGCTGCTGCAGAGTGATATTAGCGGTGTTACTTTGAAGTTAGAAAACATGGAAAACTTCTGTCAGAGCCAGCTTGACAATGTGTTTGTGCTTTTTGCACTGCTGTCCTGCTTAAGATGTTACTCTCTGGACTAGCCACAATTGGCAGTGCTGCTGAAATTGCAGATTAAGATATGTCTTTCAAAGATCGCTCCTACTTGAAGTAATTTTGTTTAGGAAATCGTGCAATATACTTATCTGTGGCATGGAGGCCTCTATGTGGTTCTGAAATCTTCCACCAGGATGTATTCAGTAAGTCAGATTTAGGACCAGCTCTGATTGATTTGAGCAGCAGAGATCAGTAATAGGCAATAAGAATTTGTTTCCTTCTTTCTTGTCCAAGAGAAGGTGATTTTTATGATCACTTTTCCAGAAACTGGTGATGTCTTTTATAGTAGTGAGAATTACTAGACCGCAGAAGGGATGCCAAAGAACAGAGAATGTAGAATTTCTGTGTGATTACAATTCTGCATACCTCTCAGTACCAGGCAGGAGTTTTTCAGTCCACAAGGATGGTGAATTAAACCAGAGCAGCAATTTCATGAGGCCAAATCAACTGACTCATCATCCCATACTTCCCAATCTCTTCTGCTTCTTTTCTTGCCCTCTGCTTTGATCTCTCTGTGCCTTTTATGCATCAGCTACAACACTGGCAGTCCACCAAACAGCCTATGATGAAATGCTTGGGGAAGATACATGTTCCATACATTCCATGTATTCTTTCCTGTAAATGGGGGTTGCCCCCTGTCACAACATTGAGCCCACAGGCTCTGGTAAATGGAAATCACTTCTGTACTGTAATTTAACTCCATGTTGCAACTGCTATATTGTGTTTGTATTGTGATTTCAGTACCACTGTGTTGAATCAAAATCCCGTGTCATGTCAAGCACATGCAAATATATAAATTCATATTAAAAATTAACCTCTCTTCAGATGGAATATATAAGAGTTTAGTCAGAATGATTTGAACCCTGATGTACACACATCACATCCCACCACAAGCAGATTTAGCTCACTAACATTGCAAAAAAGATCCCAAATGAACACAACTTTTATAAAAAGAGATGAATGGTTTTCTGTCAACTCAGTGGTGTTTTCTTTGAGTTCTATGGCAGCCATGAGACAATTGACAAGATGGGAGAAAGACAAAGGCAAAAAGATGGTAAGACAAGTCCCCGTAGCTTTAGTGATTAATTTAAACTGATTTAGTTGCTCGTGTAATCATAGCTTAGGTTTTTTCCAAGACTATGCACCCAGGTGTTTACTGTTGATATGTGGTAACTTGTGATAACTGGACCCCTAAACCTTGAGCCCTGAAATAAGATCTGCAGCAAGTAAAGAAAGGAAAATATGTCAGAAAGTATTGGACAAGATTTTGCAGGCCACTTCTAGTCCTTTCACAGCTGAACCTTTTGAAAATAGAACATTTGTGGGGGCAGTTAAAGTCATATCTGCTCCTTGACAAGCAGATGATGTTTACTCCACGAGTTAAAATATGGACATTCTAAGTACAACCATGTGAGAAATCACAGTGATGTTCCCAGCTCCCTCCTGAGACTGGTCATTCTGGCAGAGTCAGGCCCCTAGGCTCTCATTTGTAAGTGTAGAATCAATAATTCTATTGTTCATGATCAAGTCCAGACAAAGGCTTAAAGAATGAGAAAAAAAAATAAATTGATGAAGGGAACACTCACTCTAGCAGATTTTACATTCAAATGTATTCAGTAATAATCAGCCAACATCTTGATCGTCTTTTTATTTATAACATTTCCTGCTCAACACAGGTCTGGCTCTGGTCTACATTACAGAACAATCCTGGCAGTCTTTGTTGCAAAGGCACAGTTCTTAACTGCACTGAGGACTATGGACCCACTGAAAAAAAATGCAAGCACATATTAGCTACTGAAGAAGTATTGTTGTGCTTAACACATGTAAGATTGCTTCTTAAATATCTTAACAGAAGAGCAGATGTGAGGCATAGTTAGTAGCAATGTGGTTGTCACCCTTGACGCAAATTCTTTGCAATTTGTTTTGCTTTTCCTTTTTTCCTCTTTCTAGATCTGTGCTGCTGAATTCAGAAGGGTTTCTGTGTGCATTACATTTGACACAACATTAAGCAATCATAAGACACCAACCTCCCTATTGCATTGTTGTGGCTGATGTTGCTGCATTACATTTTTCATTCCATGATGATTTTTCTTCATCTTTTATATGCAACTCCCTGAATCAGTTTGAGAGCTCCATTTTCTTTTCCCTTCTCCTAAATAAGTGACTCAAGATTTGTTTTTAACAAACAAGCTAATTTGTATTTAACTCTTACATCCAATATTAGCCCCAAACCAGTAGACAGGACTAATTCTTCCTCAGGCCAAGACAGATGAACTTATAGGATCCATGTACATGTTCTTAATTTTCAGGGTTGTGGAATAGAGACCAAAGTGTCTTAAAAGCCCATAAAACAATTTCTACATTGAATGATAGCCATACCATGATTATGGTCCTATTCTAAGTGAATGCTCCAACTACGAGCTTGAAACTCCTTTCCTCCCTGCATTTTTCTTTTAATTGTGAAAAAAATCATGGAATGCACGTGAAAAAAAAAATGCATGTGAAAAAAAAAATTCCTTAAATCACTCAGTGCTAACTACTTCATAATCAATAGCATACTGACTAGAAAACATAGAAGGCACATAAAATATTATTGAAAAGGGAAGTTCAGGGAAGGGAAGGGAAGGGAAGTTCAGGGAAGGGAAGGGAAGTTCAGGGAAGGGAATGGAAGGGAAGGGAATGGAAGGGAAGGGAAGGACTAAATATCTTTCAGTATTTTTTTCATAATATAATGAATGTTTAGTCACAACGTTCATTAATATTTTTTTCTTACCATCTTAGCTGATATTGCTTCCCTGAATTAACTGTAAAAGCTGATTAAAAACAGAACCTAGAAAATACTTTATTTAAGTATTTCTGGATTAAATGAAAGAAAATGAATTCTCTTCTTTACAACTGTTTTGCTTTATATCTATGATAAAAAAGGCTTTCAAAAAATTCTGATTGCTAATTTAAATACTAAATACCTCTGTCTACTCCTTTTACTGACAATATCTTATTATGGTTAACAGTGTCATAACACAGTAGATAAATTTTACTAATTGCAGTGGCATGGGAAAGATGGGAAAATATTACGTGACCTTTAACAGACAATAGATTCCTATAATAGTGAATAAGGATTCATTAAAATCCCCTCCTTGTTTCCTGGATATGAAGGAAGCTCAAATTAACCTCCAGATGTAAGGTTTGTAGTTCATTCTATTTCCTCAGGAGAACAAATATGACTCTTGGCACAGATAAACCATAACTCCAATTTCTCATCCAACAATGTGTGAAAGCATATGCTTAATTTCAGTCTTGTGAACAATCCCATAGATCGTATAGTTCACAGACTAAATGTGAAGCATGGCTTTGTGGGTCAAGTGTATTCCAAGCTGAATAATCAAATCCATAATCTACTCTTCTTCATGGAAGACCTATTCAAAATGTATACTATAATAGATTCACATAGAGAAGCTGAAAATCTGCCACAAGATGCCAAACAAAATTATAGTAACAGATATAAATATATCTGTGAATGAAATGAGTAGAGGAATTCACACAAAGTATTATGTAAGGGGTGGTTCACCCCACCCATGTGCCTGGTGTCATAGGACTACAGTCTTCCTTAAGACAGTAACATCTCCAAGTAGATATGTTTTGGCAAGAGTCTAGAGCAAAGTCCTCTGAGAGGAGACACAGAATTTTGATTCCCTGTCTGCTTTGGAGGTCTCCTTGTATTCCTTCTTTTCTACTGAGAAGATCTGAAAGTTCCTGAGGCAGCTTATGGCAGTCCCTCTGTGTGAAAAGGAGGAAGTGTGTGCTCGATTGACAGAACATTGGACTCAAGAAAATCACTTGACTTCAACAGTCTCAACAGATTTAACTTGTCCACCTCAAATTAATAATTTATCTACTCTAATACCTTCTGCCTGAAAGTGAGATACTTAGCTGAAATAGTTGTAGAAAAACACTTTGTACATCCCCCACTTCCAGTGAACTTAGTGGAATACTGCTTCCAAAACAGATTCATGGTACCTTGGTTGCATCAGTGCATAGCTGAAACTCGTTCAAGGAAAATTTGATTTTGTAAAATAGGGCAATTTAAAATCCTAAATGTGTAAAAAACCCAACTTTAAAAAAAGATTCTAAGTGTAATTAATTGAACTCCTCCTGTGTTTTGTGTTCAAGCCTTAGCAATTCTGCAGTTTAGGTGATACCAGAAATGGACAAAATTTGAAATACAGCAAGGGAAGCGTGCTTGGATGAGACTTTCAGAGCAGTGCTGTGGATCCAATGGATTGATATCCAAATTTTCAAGTGCGTATCTGAACAAATCTATTAGGACAGAAATCTACTACTTTTCAAGTACAAGTTTCCCTTTTCTTTCTTCATCTGTTTATGAACTATTGAGAAAAGAAAATCTGTTTTAAATTAGTAACTGGACCATTGTTCTGAAGCCAGACCATATAATTCCCTTTCTTATTGTTTTTTTCCCCTATTCTCTAAAATTTGTCTTCCAGTTTATAACAGCAAGATATTCTGTGAGCAGCAAAGTTAATGAAGTTCAGTTTCCTATGAACTGTCTTTTGTCCTGTGGACACTTCAGTGGTCAGAGACAGCATGTGAAACTATTCATATGTGGTATGGCTCCTGGCAAATGTGTACAGTCTCTGACCATGAAACTGTGTCTGAATAAAACTAATTCTGACTGCCTTTTCTTGGTAGAGACATGGAGGTTAGGATCTTTCTCCCTAATATCACATTTAGTCTGCAGAATTTTTGAGCCTTACATGCCTCCTTTAAATATATTTTTCGAAATGTTGAAAACACATTTGAAAATATGGTTTGCAGGCAGATATCAGATAAACAATTTCTGTCACGTCTTTTGAAACCAAGGCCTCTGCCTTCTTCCTCCCCAACCCTCCTGCCCTTGCCCCCCCCCAAAAAAAACCCAAAAAAACCCCAAACCACAACAGTTGTACTGCATTCAGTAGATTACACAGGTACATTCGTCTTAGAGGGTTACTGACAACAGACAAACCAATTTAAAAGGCAGTTCCTGGAAGTCTCTTTCTTTCTTTCTTTCTTTCTTTCTTTCTTTCTTTCTTTCTTTCTTTCTTTCTTTCTTTCTTTCTTTCTTTCTTTCTTTCTTTCTTTCTTTCTTTCTTTCTTTCTTTCTTTCTTTCTTTCTTTCTTTCTTTCTTTCTTTCTCTCTCTCTCTCTTTCTTTCTCTCTTTCTTTCCCTCTCTCTCTCTCTCTTTCTCTCTTTCCTTCCTTCCTCGGATATGAAGATTGTCATAAAGGAGGATGAAGAAATCTTTATTTTTCCTTCTGTCCTTGTCAAATCTAGAATCTTGAAGGAATTTAGTACAGTCTGTACCAGTTTTGTTAATCTGGAAAATCAGTCTAAACCTGATGTATTTCTGCAGTTGAACTAGGCTATTAGAGTCTACTTATAAAGACTGGTATAAAGATGGAGCAAACACTTGGCAGCTCATTTGTTTCAGAAAATATCCGTTCACCTACTTTAGACCTGTACTTCAGAGTGGACTCCGTTAGGCCCACACGTGATCTTTAAACAGAGATACTTTAGAAGTATGCTTCAGTGTGCTATGGCAGCTAAAAAGCTTCTCCATCAATTCCAGCTGTGGAGATTTAATCTCTTGAGCCATCTGCCAGCAAAAGGTTGATGTTCTTAAGACTCAAGGATTCCCAAGAAAAACCAACCTTTTTTTTGCAGACTACTGTCCGTATTTAAATTTACCCCAGAAAGAACAACCCCATTTCTTATTTTCTGATTGAATCCAACTTTGAGTACTGGAAGAATTTTTATCAATAAAGCTGGAAACTAAATTTAGTTTCATGTACATTTCACTTCTAACATTCATGGCTTTCAGTGACTCTTTTCACTGCAGTGAAGTCTATCTCTAAGCTTCCTAATCAAACTCTGAACATGGCTGGTCTCACTTTACTGGAGGGCACAGTGCCAGTCAGAATTGCTGGGAGATAGGACAACACTGACAGCTCTTTTGCTTTCACTGCCTGAACAGTAGCTGAGTTATACTTATCCATTATACTGCCAGCTATGGCTTAAGTGTTAATAACATTTCCAAATTGTTAATTCTGGTTCAGGATTGTTTACAGGTATTGAACATCATAAACTAAAGGTATAGGAAGCACAGCTAAGCAGTCACAGATACTTTTTTTATCTCCAGAGGTTTTTTCCTTCTTTTTTTTTTTTTTTTTTTTTTTTTTTTTTTTTTTTTTATCCGTAGGCAAAATAATGAATTCAGTAACTATAGCAAGGAAAATGGGCTTTAGCAGAGCAAAGGTATGTATCAGCTGAAAATACTGGCTTCTGGAAATGAGTTATTTTATAAGGTTTAGTCAGAGTTTCCATCTATGCAACCATATTTTTGTCAGTAAATCATAAATACTTTCCTATTGATGCTACTCTACAATTTGTTTGGAATTTACTCAGCAAATAATAGAAAGTCAGAAGAAAATGACTGGGCCTTACTTCACTTCAGCCTATTTCTATTTTTCCACATTTCTGAACTGTTTTCAGTTTCAGCTTATTATTTGGGACATAATTCAATATAACTTCTGATAAACAGCAGCACTGAACCATAGTCTTTCTATGCCTTTGCTCTAATGCCTTTAGGTTTATACTTAAGCAATGACATCTCTGTGTAGGGTATAAACACATCCTGATTATATAATTTTCACTTGTGTATCAGCACGAGGGAAGAATTTGCAGTTCAGTGGAAACAAGCAATTCTGCCTGAGATGGAGTGGGTTCCAGCTCACATGGCCTTACTACTGACATTTTTGGGGGGGTAAACCAATCTCCGGCATGTCCTCTTTACCCCTGTCTGCCTTGATACACAGATTGTGACTCTGGTAATGCTGTGAGTGTTTTTGTAAATGAAAAAAGATCTTATGAACATTGAAGGGTTCTGAGTAAAGTCTATAGTAGCACTTGACATTTGTGCAAGAGGAAGTGCTTTTTTTAGAGAAATCACTGTTGTGTATAATATTGGGATACACATGTGGAAATAAGGCAAAGTAAAGACCATCTAAATAATGGAGCAGTTTATAAGATGTGAGTAGTGGGAAAAGAGAAATAAAATGGCATCTTTTCATGAACCATAACTGAACACTCAGAGGACAAAACAGAGAATTATTGTTTGCAGATGTGATTGTGGCAATAAAGGGACATACTGGCAATAAACTGACAAACAAACTAACCACCCTTATTGAAAATTGCTACAGAATTCCTCAATTATCGTCCCAAACACTGCACTGCACAATTGTCATATCACAGAACCATAGAATGGTTTGGGTTGGATGAGATCTTAGAGATCATATTCCAACCTCTCTGCCATGGACACCTTACACTAGATCAAATTGCTGAGAGTCCCATCCAGTCTGGCCTTCCACACTCCCAGGCATGTGGCATCCAGAGCTTCTCTGGGAAATTACCCTGTATTGATGGGGTAGTTAGAATAACTCTGGTAGTAAAACCATTCGAACAACTATGTTTTTAGAATGTTATTGCAGAAAGTTTTAGACTGTGATTTCACAGGGAAGGAATGAGACTAAAGTGGAATGGGTAGTGTGGGAAAGCAAATCAGTGCAATAAAAACAAATGCAAAAATGTTGGAAGACAATAATGGAGAAAAAGACGGCTGTAGACATTCAATTAAACTGCACTATGCTGGAGGAAGTTAAATCATTACAATGGATCAATAAGGAAAATGAAGGTGCCCTGTGCTATTGTACTTTGGTTAACCTAATCTAAGCCTGCAGAGCAGCTCTTAGATGGTAGCTGTATAGATGTGGCAGCGTCAGCTCTGGAACATGGTAGCAGCCAGCCTATGAGCTCTCTAGGAGGATCTAGGCCCGTGGCATGGATAGTTTCAGATCCTAGCTCCATGGAATGTTGTCTTCTCTATCTGCTCTTACCTGGCAAAGGCTCGGCTTGCTAAGGCAGGCATCTGCCACTGTCATACATCGTTTCTGGGCAAGCATCCTTTCAGCTTCTTCTCACCCATGCATAACTGTCTGAAGGCTGAGCACATAAACAAGAACTTTAGGTTCCCTCTTCAGTCAATGGAGAGGATATATCTTCCAGAGAATGATTTATTTAATCCCAGAACAATTGTACTGCTGGGGAAATGATCCAGATTCCTAAATATAGGAGCTTAGTAGCCTTTGAGGTGCCCCAGATTATCCAAAACATCATCATGGGGCTGGCAGGCATGACACAGGATTTATGAGAAACCTTGGCCTTCTGGGCATTCAGTAGCTGGAAGCTGGGTTCCTGTGGTGTCTGAAGCAGCACTGGATGTCTATGTTTAGGCAACGGAAGCAGACCTGGAGCGTAACTTTTCTTCAGCCAAGAACCAGTTACCAGGAAGATCTGTGCCAACAGTACAGCACAGTCTTTGAAGCTGTTTGCTGTTCATTTTCTGCAGAGGGAGGGTAAAGAGATTTTTATGGTGCTAGTTTTCTGATTTTATTTCCAGGGAATTAAAAAAAAAAATTTGAAGCAGAAGCCTGTCCTGAACTACACTTTGTCCTGCTGTGTTTAGGGTGAGAAAGAGACTACAGAAATAGAATTGTTATGGGGAAAAAAGTGTTGTTGTAAAATAAATTAAATTAGATGGCAGAAGAGGGGGAAGAAAAGAGAGTGTTTGACAGAGTGAGAAGAAATCCTTACCCAAAAGGATTTCTTACCCAAAAGAAATCCTTACCCAAAAGAGAGATGTCCATAAAGATTATGTTAGTGTTGTAACACTGGAAAACTCAGACTCTTGGACAGGAAAGACTCACAATAAGACCATAAAAGGGACAGAAATCTTGAGGTGGTAGAGTGACCTGTAAACTGAACTAGCAGGTTAGCAACTCAAATGGAAACAAGACATCAAAAAGCAAAATTAAATTAATTAGAAGGATTAAAGACTCTTGGAGGTAAGCCCATCTTGGTCAGATCAGGTTTTGACAAGGTGCTTGAATTCTACAATATAGTATTTAGGGTAGAATAGGGACAATGACAATGACAATGCAAATGACTATAATATACTCTTGTGTTGGCCATAAAACCCCCACTGATTTCATCTTTGATTGTGAAATGCAGAAAAAACCTCTGCATTTCCAAATTTAGCATTACTATTAAGATCAACAGGTGAGATAGCTGACATGGTATGAGCATGCTGCAGTAGAGTATGAAGGTTAATGCCACTTCATCTTGAGGTGCACTGTCCACTGGCATCTTCAGATTCTCCATGATGTAATTCTACTTTACTCACATCACCTAGGTGCTGTGATATGATTATTATTCTTATTATTAACATTTTGTCCCAAATTCTTAGACCCAATGTGGGCCACAACAGGGTCTGGCTGGAACAACCATGTTTTGGTTGTTTTGCAATGGCAATCCAAGTGTGTAGGTAGGAAGGTTCACTTTCCATAATTTTTGGTAAGGAGTCAGTACAGGCACAGCTTAACCAAATGGGAGCTCAGGGTCTGGAGTTGAAACCATAGTGAACGCTGTTAATCCCACATGATTTCATAAATTATTCCTATAATCTTAAAAGTCCTCTGACCACCTAGAAGGTCATAGGACTCCAGGCAGAGATTAAGGCCTTAATTAGCTATATTTGCAAAAAATTCAGTGTGAAAGTAAAAATATATGAAAGAGGAGAAAGTTCCTCCTAGAAAAAAAGGCAGACAATATCTGCAGTTTTTTAGGGGAAATGAGAATATATTGCCCACCTCCCCAAGGGGTAACCAAGGACAATTTTTTTGTTACAAATAATTTAGAAAACTCTCTAACCATAAATATTTACACTATCAATTAATTGAAAATCAAATAACAAGTGAGATTAAGAACAAAAATCTCTTTACTAGAACTAACTTCCTGCTTCATTCTAAAGCTAGTATAGTTTTAAAAAAATATAGTATCAGTATGAAAAGGCTTAAGTTTCCCAAAATCTGAAAAACACAGAGTAGAACAGAATCCCTGGTGAACCTCAGGAGAAACCACCTTCAGAACTCCAGCTGCTGGGGAAAACTGGGTGCACTTAACAGAGATAATTTTGAAAGAGAATATTCCCTGGTAAGTAGTAGTTGGTAACTCTCCAGCAGGGCATAAGTGCAATTCCACAGCTGCAAGGGACTCAATATTCCTTAAGCCACCTACATCAGAAACCAGACAAGAATATCCAAGGCCTCCACACTGCAGTGGACATCTGGGATATGAAAAATCAATAGGGCTTTTTCTCTGAGCCACTAAATTATGAGTTTAAATTCACTGGTGAAACTAAGAGCAGAATCTAGTGCTGCATTTAATTACAACTTTTACTACCAAGTGTGACCTGTACAGCAATTATATATGTGACTACATTTCAGATAATAATGCCTAATTCACTATTGCAAATTGTTTGAGGCCTCAGTTACAAAGTGAAGAGAAAAACCTCAGATAAAAATCCAAAAGGAGTGTGCAGTGTGACAGGCAGGCCAGAGCTTAGTTCTGTGTGTACCTTCTGTTTATGACAACCTAATTGAAGAAGACTAAAAATGCAGTTTTTATTATAATATCTAATAGAATTATTAGCTTTGTAAATAGACCAATCTCAAAGTAATTAGGACAGATAGGTCAGAAAGAGGAAGCCTACATACTCTGCAAGCAAATACCTTTTAAAAAGCTTGGTTTTAATAGACTCAGTGACTTTTTGAGTCTCAACAACTACCCTCTCTGACCAGGAAAAAAAGCAGGGAAGAGCGAGCCAGATCCTAAAGCAGATGAAAATTATGCTCTTTGGGCCCATGGGAGCCACTGAGAATGACATTTAATTAGTCTGATTATCAGGTTTGTTACTTTTTTTTTCTCCTGTTCCAGTATTGCCTTATAGTCCTAGTTCCTTAAGCACCATGCAGACATCTAGTGAGGCTATATTCATACCCTAAGGATTTATAAAGAAATTTACGTGGCTACCACTCATGGAAGTTATCATCTAAGGAGGCCTGGTCTTCTAGCCTGAGGACATAAGTTAGATATACCCCAAGGAACACAGAACCCTAATGGCTTTTTGCATCCCTCCCACCGTCAAGAGCAGGGCTTGAGGGCGAGGGGGGGGCTGCAACAAAATAATTGTCTGGTGGGTGGGAAGATGTGTCAGCAGAGACATGTCTCTGTATGCAGCCACAAGCTGCCTACAAAACTTGTTTTGCTTTAATATATATGATCATATCTCAGTCCCCTGGATACTCCTCCGGTTACAGGAGAATCTTATTCCTACTTCATAAAGCAAAAGGATTTGGTATTCTCCAAGTGCTATACATAAAGTGTAATGGTGGAGCTGGAAAATGAAGGCACAACTTGTGAATTGCCATGGGAATTGCCCAAAGAGAATACTATACATTTTTTTTTCTGAAGGTAGAGAGCAAATCAATGAATTAAACAGACTTTATATACCACTAGGGTACCTTCACTCCAATATTAAGCATTTTAAAAGTGTGCCTTAAAATTTAAAAGAATTTAGGCAAAACCATACTTTGACATATAAAACCAATTCCATATATGTGCAGTGAATAGATGTATATGTGTGTGTGTGTGGTAGAACATATTATTTTAACTGGAAGGAAACTCATAAAAAGAAAAGTTTTGGGGTTGGCTCAAACTTTGAGTGCACTTTAACATGCTGGTTGTACTTTATGAAGAAATCTCAAATGTATTCCATATGTTGCAAATGTTTAAGAATGGGCTCAGGATGAGCTTTTGTCTGCCTGAGACATACAACTATGTAAAAAATATCCTTCTTCAGCAGCACCAATATTTATTTTTGTGTACAAGTTTTGCAGGTTGAATGCTGGTTTTGAGTTTCCACATAGCAATCAAAAAGTGAAAAAACCAAAACCTTTAATAAAGCTAACAACAGAATTTGGTTTCAAGACTATTTCTCATGACTCAAATTTTTTTTGTCAGAATCATTTTTCTTAGAACAGTTGACATATCATTATTGTTTTCCTTGTTTTAGAATATTGGCTTCCCAAAACTGTCCAATCCATCCTTGAACTAAAAAACCCCCATGTCTTCAGATGTCTGGCTTCTTTTTTAGTAACTCTAATGTTCTTTTCCCTTTTCCACCACCACTATTGTGTTGCGTGACTGCAGGCTTCTGGGACAGGAATAGAAATGGAATGAAAATACATAAAAAGTCTGCCATAACTACCTGATTGTTCCCCAGCTGTGTGAGAACAATACCACTAGGTGCAACTTAAGTGGTGAACTCTCTTATTATCCTCAGTGGTCCAATTTCAAGCTTTTAATTCTACTCTGTTTTTTGAAACTGATTTCTTTAGCTGGATTTTTCTTCTGTCATCTTGTCTTCATTTTTTTATCTGCCTTCTCTGTCATATTCAGTGAAATTTTTTTATTGATTACTACGGTGTCATATCCCATCATGAGTTAGTCTTTCTTAAGTGACTTTAAAAAATGCTTACATGACATGACATATGGCCCATTGTTATCAACAGGATTTCAAGAGTGACATATTTTTGCTCAAAACTCAAAAATGGACTGAGGAGTTTAGATACTGCTTTTCTGTTTAAGTGCTGCTTTCTCAAATGGAAATTTAAAAAAAAACAAAAACAAACACTAAAACAAAACCAAACAACCAAACAGAAGAAGCAGTCCTATCCTACAAGCAGCTGCTTCTCCTGAGCAAAGAAACATATTAAATAAAACCCCAAACAACCTCTAAACAGTAAATAAGTCAACAAACTATGAAAAATTTAATACTCCTACTTCACTCTTTCTTAATTTGGTAACTAAAGAAGTCACAGGGAGGGCTCACTGCACACTTTTTAATGTTTTAGCAGCAGATGGTTGATGTTTTGTTGACAAGAAGCCCAATTGTGCACATCTTAACTTTTCAACAGCTCCACAGAGGTACATAATCATTATCTTTAAATGAATTAGGGCTGAAAAACAACAAGTATCTGTGAAACACCAGGTCAGAATCTATGTTTTTGGTGGAAGTTAGGGACATGAACTGCATTTTAAAAAGATTTTAACTGAATTCTCAAATACGTCTTCAGAACATCTGTGAAGCAACTCATATGAGAAATTCAGTAATGAAGTAACAGATAGAAGCCCTCTAAATTACAGACATTTCACCGTGATTATGAAGAAATTCCCATGGCAAAGGATTATGAACACAGAAACAGAAAGATCACTTGGGAGTACAATGTGAGCTAATGGTCAAATTGCAAGGAATAAATATCAACATTTTTAAGTCTCCCTTTTCAGTGATTCTATAATTCACAATCTTTCTATGATGGTCCTTGCTCTTTTGGAAAATAATTAAAGCTTTATGATGAATAGTTCAAGGAGTGCAAGTGAAAAACTGGTAAAGCATCCATTTTGCCTACTTATGGGAGCTGCTGCAGGTGCAGGGTCACCCATCTGGAGGTCTCCATTATTTTATATAGGGAATATAAGTATTTACATTAGAAATGCCTTGGTAGGTGTTTAAAATCTGAGTGCATACCAGGTGCCTAAGTCAGAATTTATTTCATGAGCTCAGCTCAAGACCATGTGTGTGCTGTCCTCCCCCACTCTGTCACAGGTTTTCCCCACACTGCTGGCAGTGGTACCACACTGGCTTACAGCAGTCCCTGCTCTACTGCTGGAGGTCTCTTTGGACAGGCTGACATTGGGGATAAAGGCTGGCATCCCATATTGACTATCAGAATATAGTGTTCATCTTACACATGCCTGGTGTGCCTGAAGCAAAGACTTTGATTAATGAGTTTTCACACTGGATTTCTATATCTCTCCTTACATTTCCAGGACTTCGATTCTTGTTAAGGACTATGGGAGTTGAGCTGTATTCCTGGCAATAGCAGTATCTGTCGTTCCTATATTTTCATTTTCAGACCTTACTGTGCTGTGTGTTCTTGTTTAATTGACCATTCCACAGTGTAACATGATTTTTAAAAATTAGCTTGACATTTTATGTGCTTTTTTTACACCTCATCTCAGTTGTTAATGAGGCCTTTGCCAAGTATCTTCTGTACAGATCATTATAGACCTTTACTACTGTCATTTGAAAGATAATACCAATGAACAGAAAAATTGCTCAGCAGAAGGAATGTAAGTGTTCTATGTTCCCAATTTTTAGTTTGCAAAGGTTAGGCACTATTCAGTAAAAGGAAGCTTTTTTATTTTTTTAAATGTAACAGTAACCAATTAATGTGATTTGTTCAAGTGGGCATAATGAGTTGTCCAGATGCCAAGCCTGCATCATTCCATGCCTGAAAGACCTGTGCAGATACAGCTGTGGGCTAGTCCTCTCTATCACAAGCAGGTATCTTTTGATGTCCTAGAGATCACATAAATCCTGTCAACTGAAGGGTATCATAAGGAAGAGGAGAGCCACGCATGGCAAAGATTTGAGCCTACTCGGGCACATGCTGAGATCACAGATTGACAGAATAAGCTGAGTTGGAAGGCACGCACAAGGATCACAACTCCAGTTCCTGGCCCTGCACAGGCCACCCAAAAGAGTCACACCATGTGCCAGAGAGCATTGTCTAAATGCTTTAACTCTGTCAGGTTTGGTGCTGTTACCACATTCCTGGGGAGCCTGTTCCAGTGCCTGTTCATTTCTTGGAGCGCAGAACCATTTCCTGATATCCAACCTGAACCTCCCCAACACAACTTCAGGACATTCCCTCAGGTCCTGTCACTGGTCACCACAGAGGAGAGATCAGTGCTTGTCCCTCCTCTTCCCCTCACAAGGAAGTTGTAACTGCAATGAGGTCTCACCTCAGTCTCCTCTTCTCCAGACTTAACAGACAAAGTGACCTCAGCTGCTCTTCATACAGGTTCCCCTCCAGACCCTTCACCATCCTCACTGCCCTCCTTTGGACACTCTTATGGCTTAATGTCTTTTTTATTGTGGCATCCAAAACTGCCCCCAGCACTTGAGGTGAGGTTGCCCCGTCTCAGAGCAGAGCAGGACAATCCCCTCCCTTGCCCAGCTAGCCATGCTGTGTCTGATGCCCCCCCAGGACAAGGTTGGTCCTCCTGGCTGCCAGGGATTATGATTCATGTTCTACTTACCACTGACCAGGACCCCCAGGTCCCTTTCCATGGGGCTGCTCTCCAGCCTCTCATTCCCCAGTCTATGAACAACCAGGGCTGCCCCTCCCCAGGTGCTGAATTAAACACTTCCCTTTCTTGAACTTTGAATCATTGGTGATTTCCCAGTCTTCTAATTTATTAGGGGTCCCTCTGAAGGGCCTCCCTGCCTTTGAGGGAGTTGACAGCTCCTCCCAGTTTAACAAATCCGACCCAGAGGTGGTTACAGAAGTTACCTTACTAACAAATTCTGCTCCCAAGAGTAGGAAAAATTGGAATTTCTTATAGGACATGGGGGTTTGTTTGTTTGTTTTGTTTTGTTTTAATTTTAAAGTTTTTGGATTACTTTTTCCTACATACTCATAGAGCCTGGATAACAGTAGATGTAAATAAACAAAGTCCTGTCTACTTTTTACTACTCTAACAGCACCCTTATATGGGCACACACCAAACACAAAAATGATTGATCTGCTAAGTCTGTAAGGGATGATTCACAATTTCAGGAGAAATGGATGTTAAATGTTGACAGCTTATGCAAAGTCATAAATGCTAATGACCAGGCCAGTGTCAATTTGCCTGTAATAACTAGATCTCCAAGGCTGTAAACATGCATTTGATGCCTCTTTTGCATGCTGGTAAGAACAAGTACTAAAATGCCCTTTAGTATGCAAGGAGGCAAGAGCTTAACTTAAAAAAATGTAACTCTGCAAGGTGCTGGAAAGTCGCTTGTAAAAGACTGGGAACTGTGGTGGGATGGTTCTCCATTGGTAAAAAGATAGCCAAACTGGTGGGATGGTTCTCCATTGGTAAAAAGATAGCCAAACTGTAGGATGGATGCATTAAATTGTGGGGTTTTTTTGTTTTTTTTTTTTGCACACTGACCATAAGGCAGACACCCAAAGACTAACACAACTCTGACTATGAGAAATGCTGACTTGTGAGGGTACAAGAATAAGCAGACTGGCTATTCTGTAGAAAAGCAAAGGATGTCAGCGTAGCAGGTCAGAAGCCACAGAACATGGATGTGTAAAGTGTGCCTTGTGTGAAGTAGCAGTCAAAACATTTTTTTTTTCACATATAGAAGAATTATCAAAAATAGCAAAATCATAGCCACTTATAGATCATGACTGTGTCTAAATCAGCATAATTCTCTGTGCAACACTAAGAGCTGTTATAAAGTTGAAATAAAGAGATTAAAAGTCTCACAATGTTAAAAATGATGGTTAAGAAAAGAATCACGGCAAGCAGTCCCAGCTGACTGTTGTGGTAGAGCACCAGAACTCTCCTTCATTACCCTTGAAATAAAGTTTCAGAGGGGGTCACCTGATATTGTCAAGACCTGAATGATGTTTAAATAACACCATGCCTGGAGTAGTACACAATGTATAACTTTAAGAAAACAGGGTTGGTTTTTTTTACCTCAGAAAGCTGAAAAGACAATAAGTAAAAGTCACAGCTTTTCAATAAATGAAATAATGCTACATGGAGTTATAGAATATTCTGGTTAAAGGCATGCTGGCCTGGTTTTAAATTATTAAATGCTACCATCTGAAAACATGTTCTTGGGAACAATAGTATTGGCTCATCTGCCACTGATTTTAATAATGTTAGTTATCCCTATTAAGTAGAATAGCTGGTTCTATTGGCTTCAACAGTCCTGGGAACATAACCAACCATTCAAACACTTAATGGCCCAACAGACTTAGAATTGTTATGTTTTGTAGGTATGTGCACAGCTAATGGTAAAACTGATGGGATAATGAATGCCCTGATGCTAACAGTAACAGCCACCAAACACCTCTTTTATATGAGTTCTGCACAACATTAAATAAAGAATGGTCTTAAAGAAGACAAGAAAAAATTGCCTAATTTACAAGTAAATTTACACCATCTCCACCATTAACAACTCATTAAGATGAAGTAATCATGTCACTTAGCAATCCCATTATTGTAATTCTCATTGTTACATGAAACTTGTTAGTATATATTAAGATTGCAGCTCTGCTACAGTTTCATAGATGTAGAAATTTTAAAGAACTATCACTAAATAGTCTTAAGGACAGAAAAATAAAAAAGGGCTAGAATTGTGAAGTCCTTTACAGGTAGAGAGGCAAATTAAAAGGATCTTATATTCTTTCTCAAGCATTAGAATTACAGGAAATTCAGAGATAAGTCTATATTGAAAAAAAAAAGTCATTGAGCATTTAACAGAATGAAAATGCAGAGCTAGTTAGAGCTAGTTTTTCTGCACAAAATTGTCATTGTCCCAAAGTGAACCATGGCGGATGAAAATGAGAGAATAAACCAACTGCTCCTTCAAAAAAACCAGCTAGTATGCTGTTAAAAATTCGCTTAATTTAAACTTAATTATTGTGAGGAGTTTCACTGCACTGAATTAATGACATAATTTACTTTCTGGAAAACATTACAGGTCCTTAGTTCTGTAGCTCAAATAACTACTGGGCTTGTTTTCAGTTCTGTAATAAAAAGTTTTGCTTGATTGTGGATTGTAGGTTTTGATATTATTGTTCCCCTGACAGAAGCTTTTAACAGAAAGACAAGTGAAAGAGCACTGGTTTGTGAAAGGGTATGATACATGCAGTCACATCCTCACCAGGAGCCAGCTGGGAGCCAGCTCCCTTGGTTTCAATGGGTCTACAACAGCTGATGATACAGAAATACTTCATACTTTGAAGGATTTCTGCAAAACATAGATTGCCTTTTACTAGTGCTTGGGGATTTTCAAGAGAAGAGGAAGCAAGCTGGTAAAACTGAGACTATGGTTCTACAATACAGTAAATCATGCTTGATGTCTTCATGAACCAGATTAAAACAGGTGTAACTATAAGAAAAAAATGGATGAATCAATATAAACTCAATTTACTGGTTCTATTTTGTTCAAAATTTTGTGAGGGACGATCCTACTATAAGTAGCTTCTGTGCTGGATCATATATCATCTGTTGGAAATACTATGCCCCTTCTGGTATTAGGTCTATCATGCTGAGCAAGAAAAAGTTTAACTACAGCATGTTCTGGTATTAGGTCTATCATGCTGAGCAAGAAAAAGTTTAACTACAGCATGATCTCTGTATCAGATACCTTGGGCTAATTCAATGGCAAAGCAGTGATGTGCCCAAGATGGATCCCGACCACATTTCTATTGCTGGATGCACAGACATAGTTTAAGGATAACAAACCCATTGCTAAAAACTCTGAAAACTCGAGTTGAGATGAGAATTCCTCAGGAAGTCAAATGAGAAGTGTAGCAGTCATCTGATCCAGTAAAGGCACATGTGGCAGATTTTCTGCACTGCTAACAGAGTCAGGATCAGGAGAGCCATGCTATGCTTGCAAGTGTTTGTCAGGAGGCTCCGATCCCTGTCTGCTCTGAAGCAGAATCAGAATCTGAGGCAGAAGTGACTCTACATTGTATTTTCTAGTGTTCCTCATACAAAATATGCCAGGCCATGACTGCCTGTAGCCAGCAGCCTTACTGAAAGGAAATGCTGAAGAGGATCCTGCAGATAATGCTGCAACTCATGTTTGGTCCACAGTCAAAAAATGAAAACACAATAGAAACCAGAACCTTTGAACAAGATAATTAAATGCAACATGGGTCTAAGGCAATAATTCATTAATTATGCATAAATAATGCATAATTAATAGCAACTTGCCAAGTGGTGTTTTCAATTATGATAATTTTATTCTGTATTAAAGTAGCACCAGAGGTCAAATGATTCAGTCAGTCCTGATGCTCTTTCCTTTGCCTTAGATGATATACAACATTTCCAGGTGCATTTTCTAGCTAAGATGAAATATAAAAGCAGTCTAAAAGGAATATAGCTATTCCAGTGTTTAAGTCCACAGCTCTGCAGAGTTCTCTGTGTTGAAGAGCACTCCACTGACAGGAAATGCCTTCCAAATGCAGCTGAACCAAGCTGATTGACATCTCTGAAATATATTCTCAGTGCTCATTTCTTTATTCAAATTTCAGAGGAGTGTTTGACTTTTACTGTGAAACCATAAATCACTACTGTTTTTGGCATCTCTGATGTTTTCCTCAGTTAAACACAATGGGTTTCCTCCAAGGAAAGAAGGAACAGTGCAAACAGTGTTCAAAATGTGTTACTCATTTATTGGAAGGTCCTGTTGGATATAATTAATTCAAATGTTTTAGTATATTCCAATAGAACACATACATCTTTTGGTAATACATGTACTTTGAGACCCCGGCACATTATGCATGTATTTTAGACCAAATATTCTTCCTAGAGATGGCAGATTCATTTTAGCTATAGTGGTTGTGAAAAATGGCCCAGAGTTTTGTTGCCCTTGTTCATTAGTCTGTTAGGAGCTATTAGTTATTGTACAGAAAACTAAGAGCTTTGCTCACCCTTTTCTTTCACTGCAAATGTATGTAAAAGAAAAACATAACAGAAACATTTACAAGAAAAAGTAGTATTTGTAGTGACATAAATTGCCTTGGCAGACTTTTTTTGGTGGCAATTATATAGAAAAAATGTCTATGCAGACTTTTTGTATTAGGGCCTGTAAATATTACAGTTTTCTATTAAAGTGCATTAGTAGAGCTACTAGTTTTGACAGTTCTTTGGCACACTTTAGGGACAACTGCTTTAAGAAAAAAACAACGACTTGCTTCTATCTGACCAGCATCAAAAAAGCCTCATCTACACTGTTCACTGAGTTGTGGCAGACTGACTTGTCCTGACAGTGGTTTTCTGCAGCCTCTTATCCATGCTGCTACTTGTTATCTCTTGGCATGTGCTATTCCAGAGGACAACTTCAGTTTTTAGCTTTGTCTTAAGTGCCAAGCAGACTGATGGTTTTCTGCAAGCACTTTATCAACTCAGTATTGATTTTAGAGAATACTGTAACTAGAGCTATGGAATGTGACTACCATTCTGCTGTAAATTTGAGTGTGATTTTTTATTTCCTCCAGAGAGAAAAAGGGATAAGGAATTCTCCTTTCTTTGTTTATCTCAGTGTTAATGAAAGGGTACACTTGTAAAATGTTTTGACTAGTATATTTAGGACCATTCTATATCCTGGTGTAATAGCAATCCCTTTTTAGTTGGCAGGTTTTGAAACATTTGTAAAAGCCAACAAGTGATGGATTAATACAAAAGCAACTTATGCACAATTTTTCTATCATAATAAATATGCTAAAGGAAAATAAGATTTAATGACATCCTTATTTCATTTCATCTAGCAATGATGGAAAGGGACTGCAAATGGTAATGGTAGAGGTCATCCAGGATCTTTGATTTGGGCTGCCATGTGTTTCATCAGACATGGCTACTTCTCTGACCTTAACATTTGAGACAGATGGATTTTTGGCATACACAACTCATGTTTTTAAATCCCTACTGGAGCAGGAGCCAGGATTCTTTTTTTCCTTTGAAAAAACCCCAACATAAAAACCTCAGGTGTGTCTTCCAGCTCCACCACCTGCAAATGGTCTACAGAGGATCTGCAGTGGTTATCAGCCAGCAGTCAAGGTGTGGAAAGAAAAGGGAGAAAGGACTCTCAGGCACACTATCTGAGCATGTAAAGACAGAGGGAGTGGAATATAAACAAAGTGAATTTCAAGATTTTTTGGGAGAATTAGGTGACCTGGAATTTCTCAGAAAATGAGACACTTCTGGGCACAAGCAACTCTAGCTTCTGAGGGGTCAACTTGCTGTATGGGCAGACCTTCCTCTTTCTTGTTGTGCATCCATGAACAGGACTGCCATGTTCTCTCTTCAAACTCATATCCTTGCTTTTCTGGCACATCCCATAGTGTACTCCCATCCTTCTACTCTATGCCTCTCTTTCCTGTTGGAAATGCTAGGAACTATTTTTTACTGGTTCTATTCCTAACAAGGCTGAACGGAAAAAGTAATTTAACATGGCTGAGTGGTCTATTCATATGCAATTGTCTCATAGGAACATTATGAGGATCACAGGACGTTTGTTAAGTGATTTTGGACCACTTGATGAAAGATATTTTTCTAAGTGTTATTATTATTTTCATGTAAATGTATTGTTTCTTTAATGTAAAATTAATGTTAGAAATGCTCATTTTTCATAGTACCTCATTGTGTAATTTTTATTTTAAAATATATAAATATTCTATCTAGTGTTTGTACTTACACATATATTACATTTAAAAGCTGTTGATTTTCTATGAGCCAAAAAAGGATTAAAACAAAACTTTGGAACAAGTTGAGATGTTGCTTTTGCTGAATAGTGTTCATATACTTTAGGAAAAGAATGATGGAATCTCTACTCTGAAACCTCAAATGTGCTTCTTAAGGTAATCCTTTACTGTCAGAAAGAGAGAAGTGGTTCAGAATAAAACCAATTAAACTTCACCCAGAAAACTTTGAAGACACAGTTTCATTATCAAGGTATTGTAAAACATTGCATTCAGAACAAATCTGGCCCGTGCTTCAGGGAATTTGCCATTAGCATCTTTTGCACAGTTGTGCCCTGAACCATTAAAGATGTGAGGTTTAACCCTGATGTTAAAGAACCATTTGAGGTCAGTATTCTGATGTGAAAGTTCGTTTTTGTATATCTATTAAAACTCAAATAGTTTTACAGCATAGCGTATGAAGGCTTGAGATGTGCTACAAGTTTTCTGACATGTAGTAAACCACAAAACATCCATTTAATTTGTGAACATTGATGATGTGGTGGAAAATGGCATTGCTTCTTTGATGTTCGTGGAGTCGCGCCAATTTACACCAGCTCAGGAATTTGGTCTATTGTTCCTGCAAGCATCCTATGACATTTTAAATTATCAAGATGATCATCTTGCAAAGACAAGCAAAGTATTAGAATAACAGTTCCCTGGCAAATACTCCTGGGAGATTTAGCTTATTAGAAAAATAAATTACATGTGTTCTTTTTATATGAATAAAAACTTCTTTCATAAGAACGCGTGACTTACTAGGAGACTGAGGATGTGATTTCCTGTGGATGCAACTTGGTGAATCAGAAGGGCTGACATCTCAGTGAGGCAACTGATGTTTGCTCAGACTTGTAGGGCATAAAGATTTAATGTCCTCAAATAAAGGTATCCAGGAGCTAATCTCTTATTTTTCATTTTCGGGGTTTCTCCCTGTTGTTTCCATCTTGTCTTTCTTGTCAAGAATGCATGTAAAAAAACACAAATGAGAAGAAAGGCAGCAAATATTTTGTCTTGCCTTTTTAATCTCTAACTTAATAGAATTTACAGCTTTTTACCCCAATGTTGTGTTTGATCCTGGAGCTGATTTCAAGCAAACCAACTGAAAATGGGCACTTCATTTAGAGGAGTGGGAAAGATGTCAGAAGGTACAGCTATATTCTACAGAATGTCATGCAGCTACCCACAGACATTTCTGTGTTAATCTGCAAGGATCTGCAGGATGTGTCAGTAAAATTTTCCATGGTCTATGTACAGGATGTGTCAGTAAAATTTTCTGTGGCCAGTATTAGTTGGAACCTTTCAGAAAGGAGAGAGAAAGGAGGAAAGAAATGCTCAGAGCTAGAGCTCTCTAATGAAAAACAGATTAGGTTGGTGGCAGAACTCAGTAGCACTAAGAATTCCACCTGAGAAGATTTCATGCATCCCAAGGGAGAACACAGGGATACGGAGTAATGGGGTTTCAAAAAAATCTAAAGCAATCTGAAGATGTTTCCAACTCTGTCACAAGGCTCACAGATGTAGTTTGGTGAATTTTTTTTGCCAAGACATCTTTTATGGCAAGAAATGAAAATCATCAACATGTTTTTTCTAATAATGAGACTCCTCAAAAGGAAAGAAAAAGCAGTCAAAAAAAGAGCTAAAATATTCATGTAGCTGTTTCTATATAATTATACCTGGAGATACAATTATATGTTTTGGGTATTGCTATGTCAAAATGGTAAAATTCATGACAGGCTCAAGAATTCCACTCGGAAAACCTTTTTTGCGTGAGAAAATTAATATACTCCTGAATACCCTAAAAATGAACATACACTGACTGCTTCACTGTTTGGAACAACTTCAGCTGGAAGTAAATATAATTTAGGTGAATTCACTCATGTTTTACTTTCATATTTCAGTAGTAAAAGAAGACTGCCTTGCACAACACCAGAGATGAAAATTTTTAGGAATCAAACTGGAAAACATCATGCTGGAAAAAAAGAACAATTAGCCAAAGAATATTTATGCGAAATTAGTACTTTGCTAGAAATTGGTGGAAGAGGTCATCCCGTGTCACAGAGAATTTGTCCTATTTTGAGAATACATTTCATCTCTATGGAGTGAAAAGCAGCAATTTAGAAATTCTCAGGTTTGGGGAGTGGAAAACTGCATGTTCTGATCTGAATAAATTGTTTTCCTTTTAAATATGCAGTGGTGAAGACTTTGTCTCTCAAATCCAGGTGCATTTTATTTATTTAGTCTGAAGTTTCTGAAACAACATTGGGAATTGAAAGGATACATTTGAACTGGCTCTGAGAAAGCCTGGCACTTTAAGGGAGACACACATAAAAAAATTAGGGGAATTCCCAGAGGAACAGTTATTTTTTATAAAAGCTGTAGCAAATATATATGAAAATGAGCTCAAACTGAACAGATACAAGAAGCAATATTGAGAAAAGTAGAGTGTTCATCAGACTGATATTCTGTTACTAAAGGTTTATGTAGCCCTATGTGCTGCTTGGATTTCTGGTTGAACCAGAAATGAGTGCTGGATTTGGAAATGTTTTTTCCTGCAGTATCTATAGAGCACAAGAGACACTGTGTCAGACAGTCTCTGCTTTAGGACACCTCAGAAATCAGGTATATGTTTGGTTTCCTTCTTTCTTGATAGCAGAAGAAGGAAAACAGCAAGTGAACTGTACCTGAATTTGAAGGAAAGTTGTCTACATCGCTTAATATTTAAAAGGAGATTTTATTTTACTTAGGTCTTTATTAGACTTTCCTCTTATTGCCCTGTTTGCTAAAATCTGTTGATTTTCTTATTTTAGAGGAAAATTATATTGAGGTTTGTAATGGAGTTGTGGAGATTTAATAATAAAGAGCTGAGTGTTGCATTATCAATTACTGGGTGTAAATATATGGTTTCGTGGGTTGTATCTAAAGGAATACAAAAGCATTATTTTAGATTTGTGTAAAAATACCATTTATTTATCTTAATATGCTAAATAAGTTTATATGTAGATCCAGTATATACTTGATAGATCACAGAGGTGAACTTGAATAGGACAAGGAGAAACTCTTTCTCTCACCTTGTAATGATATTCTAACTTTGGGAAGAGGCCTGAACAGGCCAGTTGTGGCAGGAAAACTGGAGCCATAGAAAACAACTGAAGTTTTATTTTGAAGCCTGAGGCGCCTGCCAGGTGCAGCTTCCTAAAGCATAAAGCTGCAATAGTTATTTTAGGTTTACAATTTTATTTAGTTCACTGAGCATGAGGCCATTCGGCAAATACTTCATGTTGGGGTTGATTTTCATCCTGTTGGACTATAAAGTCAATAAGGCATCATTTCTCACCCTGTGACTATGTTTTCCTTGTTCTTATGCACCACTACTGACTGTACAGCACAGAAAATAGTGCAAACATTTCAGGTGAGGTTAATCAACTTTATTATGATGCAATACCTTCTGTTGCCAAACAACAGAAAGTTTTATCTTTAACCACCTAAAACCATGGTATTTAATCTTATTCACAGATCATTAGTATAGTGCAAATACAAATGTTGTAACTTTATTGTGAATCTGGGATTCTCTCAAAGTCATAGCTACACTTACAACTTGTGTAAACTTCCTTTGGTTATGTTGCATTCACTTATTCTCATAGAGACATGAACCAAAGAGTGCAGTAACCCAGTTTCCATTATAAGACTAATTGTGGTTGACTACCTGTATAGTGATGAAGACTGATATTGCAAGTCTTAAAACTAAGGGAGAAATATGTGAATTATTTCTGACAAAAAAAAAAGTGTAAAAAGTAGTAATTCTTAATAAGTAAAATTTTGCAGTAATGGTCTTAGTAATATTTTTCCTCGAAAATAGAAATATATGACAGTTATAAAAATATTTAAGCATTAGTTGCTGGATTTCATACAGAAATTAACTTTGTAATATTTGAGCATCCATGTTCTTGGTGTGATTAAATGTATATTGGTGACAGAAACACATTCTCTGCCCCCTTCTAACTTGTTGGTGCTGTGTCAATATTGTGACATATAGGATTACAGAGTCACAGAAGCTTTTATATCATGAAGGACTTCTGTAGATCATTTGGTACATACCCTTGCACTCAAATCAGGAATTACTCCAAAATGGGTTTTTAACATGCTGTTTTGAGAGATATTGGCACTCCCTGTGCTGCATGAAAGAACTCTGCTATGCAGCCAGTAACTGCACGCAGTAGCCAAAGCTATCTTTTAAAACAAGTCTGATTCAGTGGTCTCTCCTTTAGCAGGGCTTATAACGAGAAAACAATCAATGTAAACCAAAGCATTCTTGGCATAGATAATGTTGAATCAGGTTTAGAGGAACACTGTACTGGGAGATGCGAAGGGTGTCAGGAAAAGTAATAAACCCTGCTTTAACTCCTGGAAATTCTTGGAGAGAGTATGCTTTAAATGTCTGTCTGTAGGTCGGCAAAGGCAATTATATACACTTTAGGGAACTGATGATGTATGTGACTACTTTCTGTTGAAAACTCTGCTGCCCCAGGGGCTCCTGCAGCAAGCAGCCTAGCTCTCAGAGGGAGACTGGGAGCATAAATTGCTAACCTCGAGTGAACAGCACACCATCCAGGCAATAAAATCCAGCTATAAACATGGGGAAAGGCCACATCTTTGATAGATTCCTGACATTATTGCAAGTTTCTTTTTTAAGCCTTCCTCTCACTTATGCATCTCAGAAAGCTAAGGTGCAGGTTACTGTGGCTTTCACTTTTAACATGCTTACCCCTGTCACTCTTATTTTGCTGTGGCTATTTACTCACTTTTACCCCTTCCACTCTTCATGTGCTTATTCCCTTCTTCATCTGCTTAGTCATATGAGCCCCACTATCCACTCAAAATGGGAATCAACCATGAAACCCATGTGATTTTTATTTCAGTCTAATTTCTTCTTCATGGACTCAAGGAATTATTATGCAAGACCTCAGTTTTATTCACAGAAAGATTATTACTTTCTTGTTTATTTTGCATTCTTTGCCTTCTCTCATTTATTCACATATTTCACCTCTCCTAATTATTTTTTTAATCTGAAAAGATTTGGCTGTTCTAGGTCTTTTATGCCTTTTCTGTATGTGTCTATATCAGATCATTTGTTAAAGGAAAAATGTTTGGCTAAATAAGAATAATGTTGTAATAAGGGTGGAGTACATTTCATGTTTTTAAAAGTTCCTTCCAAGATTTTCATCTTCATTTTTTTCTGCAAATGTTTAGCCAAAGAAACAAAATAAACAGAAAATCACAGAGGGTAAAATTTGTGTAAAACACCAGTATTTTTTTTTTCTTCGCTAGATACTGACTGACTCTTAGCTGAATTTAAAAACCAGGTCTCTTCAGTGTCTACTAATTATAAACTTTTCTTGTTTTTCTCTTTTTTCATTAAGACTTAAGACCAAAGTGCAATCAGAAAACAAATCCAAAGAAGGCCAGATCCTTCAGGATGTTGTGTTGTTTTTCTCAGCATGCCACTTTCTCTGTGTCCACACCAGTAGTTACACATGATCTTAAGGTCACCTTAAAGCCTGGATTTACTAAAAATCTGTAAGGCAAAACCTATATAACCATCCTCTGTAGCCCACTCCATATAGATCTGCAGGCTCTGTGTCAAACAGGCAGCAATAGATTTGCACTCAGTTCCTCTGGAAAGTGTGAACCTGTACAAGCATGGAGCACCACAAACCCATGCACAGCAAATCTACTTCTGCTGTTAGATAAGGCTAGACAGATTGGAAGACCACAAATGGCTTCCTAGGAGGTCTGAGTGAGGGAATTTTGGAGATGCCATATAACTGTGCTCTAAAGGAAATCAGGATGTTGTTGACCTTGGTGAAACTTGGTGATTTATCAGGGAAAGGAAGCAATTTGGTTGGGCTAATACCATGGGTCTAACCTTGTTGCTAGTTCTCAGCAGCAAAAACCCCCTGGATTTTACTTTAATCTTCAGAGAAGACTTTGCAGCAGAGGCAAAGCTTTCAATGGTCCACAATCAATGTGCCATCTTTTCTTCCATCTGCTGCGTATCAAAGAAAAGGAGAATGAATTAGTCAAACAGGGACTCTGGCGCAGTCACCTCTGAAATATGCTAGTTTGTGACTTTAAATGCTGGCCATTGCTAGTTGGGGAGTTTTTTTCAGGAATGTTTACTGAAAGAGCACATTTTAAAGTGACAGGGAGGAATACTTGCCATGTGGAAGCATTCTTACCCATATCTTGTGACTAATGCATCCAATCAAAGCAGTTCTGTTTCCCAGCCTAGGAAAATTAAACCAGATGCTCTTGAATAAACTACAGAATATTGCAAAACAATTTTCCTGTTTAATTAAAATGATAAACATTTTCTCTTAATAAAAAATTCACCAACAAGAAAAGAGTTGGGATTTGGCTGCTAAATTATTTGCTGTGGAACATTTGCTGTATTTCCTACTGCAAGGTGGTCACTTGTGATATGCCATGTTATTTTAGAACAAAATAAATGGTTTCATGAACATAAAAGCTAATAAAATAAAGGAACATCTGTCTTACATACCTACCTGTCAATTTGTCTGCTAGACCTAGGTAATCAATTAGATCCACATTGTTGAAATTATTTTTTGAACGCAAAAGGGCAAACCTGAAAGGTCTTTAAGTTTAAGACCAAGGAGAGATGTTGAGACAATTTTTGAGGGATAACTATTGGCCATATTTTGCATAGCAATTAAATAAATATATATAAGAAGATCAGATTACCTAAATCTTTTCTAAAGTCATAATCTGGCCCTAGCAGTATATGCAATAATCAGAAATTCAAGCTAAGTTTCTTCTAAGTCCATTTGTATAGTTAAACAAAAAACTTGCACAATCTTGGGGATTTACTTATTTATAGTATATGGTATATTGATAAACAAAAATAATGTGGTTGGTTCTTTTTTCCACTGTCAGGTGCAGAGGATTTAATTTCCATTCAATACAATGGAGCAGAAGAAGGAAAATGTGCAATAACCCATGCTCTTCTAACTGGCCTTATTTGATTTTCTGTTGATTATTTTGACCAATAAAAAAAGAATAAATTTAATTAATCAATCTTTTTTGCTGCCTATTGCCAAAATGTAAAAATTTTCAAATTACGTATAAATTTGTATGCTTATTCTTTTACATGTTTTGCTTTTATACAATAGCTTTGTCACTTTAGCAGATAATATTGTAAGTATGTGGGGTAGTTAGATGTGTTTTAATAGATTAATTATGTGATATTGTTTCAGTTTCTTGGCTAAATAACTGTATCTTCTAGTTAGGCAGTCTTGAGGAAATTGATTAAGTTAAAAAAAAAGTTGAAGGTATGGCAGTACCTTACTTGAAGATGATTCCAAAAGAATATGTATCTGTTGACACGTATCCGTCTTGTTCCATCAATTCTTAATCCCTCTAGAGTATTTTCTTACACTTTTAATTTCCCTCTGCCATATGTGCTCCATTGTCTGGCTGGCAATGCATTTGATCCAAAATGTCTAGACCCAGTGTTCTCATTCTTCCAAATCATTGCAAACTGAGCATGAGCAAAATTGTGTCCAACAATTTTGCAAATTCTCCTGCCTGTTTTACGCCACAGTTTTCCTGAATCTGCACAAATATTTCTGCCCCACTTCATACCTCTCTAAGGACCTTTATATTTCATTAGTTGCTTTACTGCCAATCTGGTTTGAGAGTGCCTTTCAGAAAAACAAGCAGTGCTCCTTCCCATGATATTCAAGCAGTTACCCTGCCACATCCTTGTGACTTTTGGCCTGACATTATCCCTTTTGGCAAAGGAAGGAGGATGAACATGTAACATCCAGGCCTTGCAAGACTGAGGTGCTCCTAGCCGGGAAAGAAGAGAGGTGAAGTTTAAATCCTAATGCATACCTAAAAGTTAAGGTGAAATTTTTTGAGTCACAGATTTTGACTTAGATGTGGATATCCTGCCAAAGTTCAGCTTTGAGATGGAATAGGGTTTATTAGATAAGGCAGGCAATGAACAAGGATTGTCTATTTAATTTTGAGTATGTTCTTGACAAATTGCTGTTAATAAACATCAGACATGTAAGTGCAATTAACCCCTAGATATTCATGTAACATCACTATCCTCCTAGCTGTATGGGAATGTGAGTCAAAGATGTGAGGGTAGAGAAATGTTTAAATAGATTCAGAGGTCAAGGATTTTTTACCTTGAGAGAAATTTAGAATTGTGAAGAAGAAATAAAGTAGTGACAGCTGGTAACTGGTCCCATTTCCACACAGCAGTGGACAGCTGTCTTCAGGTGCACATGAATATGGAGACAAACCACATTTTTAATGGTTGCCTGCAGTTGCCTGAATCTAGATATGTCTGGTACAAGTGTATGAAAAAAACCTGCTATGGGAAATCCTCTTATTCATTTAAGTTTGAAATCATAATGTTTATAGCATTCATAATCTCTAAACTGTTGATTTACTCCAAATTATGATGGAAGATGACTGTGTAAGTTTGTTTTTCATATAAAACAGCTATCTGCCTCATGAGCTGTCTCACTTTAGAGTTCAACAAGCAGAAGACATGAAATCTTACTCCCTGTCATTGAGTGGTAGTGATTTTTCCCCCACTCCCATTCCAGTCATGCCATACTTAAGTTAGGTAGACATTTCCAGCCTGAAATATCCTGGTAAAGAATTAACAACATTGCTGACAAGGAACAATTAAAAATCATTAAAATTTATAAGGAAGTCAGTGCAACCAGTGAAAATGGTATTTTTATTTTAAAATGTAGGCGCCAACTTCTTGTGACAGACGCTGTAGACAGGAGTAGCAAATGGCTCCCTCAGGGCTACTTATCTGCAAAGTCCCTGTCCACTTACAGAATTTCTTAGAGGTGAGGACTTCTGAAGATTTGTAAAATTTAACAGAAAGCTATGTACCATTTCCATGTAGCTATTGGAAAATGATTAACATTTCAGACTTGTACAGTGATGCAAAAGGAATCTATAATTTTGATGCAACAAAGCTCATATATTGCTTTTCTGAAAATGCCTTTAATGATATACTCTGGGACAGATTGCTTTTTATGAATAATGACAGCTTTCAAAGTTCAGGCAGAAGTGAATTTGACAATACTGTAAGTAATGGAGTTAGTATTGGGGATAGAAGGAGAACAGAGGAATACTGCAAGACTTGTACTTAGGACTGAGGGGAAAACAAACTGCCCTAGTAAACAAAATACAAGGCATGCTGGAAGAGTCTCAAGCTCACAAAGGATTTTTCTGTTTTGTAAGAGCTACCTCACTCTAGATGAGTATGTATACTGGAAGTGGCCACTTACAAGAAACACCTCAAGATTAGGCATTGAGCCAGAAAATTCAGAGCAGCCCATCAATCATCTTCTCAAATTAATGATATGGACATCAACAGACTGTAGGAAAAGGAAGGAGTAAAGAACTTTCTTCTTGTGTAGAATGAAATATATGCCTGAAAGGAAAAAACATAGAGCCTTGCCAACTAGTGACATACATAAATAATTATATACTCAAAATGTGAAGAGAAAGACTTCCATTTCATGTTTTTTATCAGTTAATAGCAGTGTATGTATCAGCTGTACATTGCACAGCTGATCCTGCTCACAACTGTAGTATTGACAAAAAAACCCCCAAATAAAAGAAATCTAAAACATGTTTTAAAATAGATAAGATAAAAGCCTGAAGAATATCTGGAACAAAGAATTTTTCAGTCCTTTTTGTGTTCAAGGGACCAATGTGAATTTCTTGAGCAGAAAATTGCATGTAAGAAATTAAATGGAAACTGGGGCAAACCTCTAAATGAGAATCTACCAGACACTGAAGACTGACATAATGATGTTGTTGAAAGAGGTTAATGAGTTGTAAAGACCAAGATTTGCATCTAGACCAAAACATATGAATACAAAGTGAGTTCCTAAGATCCTCAGAGAAAACCCTGAGGTTAAATTAGAAAGTCTAGATGATAGGTCGACATCATTTCACCATTGTAATATTATGAATGAAACTCCTCTTTCATTAAACCAGACAAAGCTATCCACATCTGAAGAGGCTATATAAAAGCTAGTGACTAATGTCTAAATCTTAGATAATTTATGTGTACAGAGAGAGAGCTAGCCAATGAAGTTGGAAGATGGTTGTAAGAAATATATATTTTAGACATTCAAAATGTTTGTTTGTGTTGCTGTAGTAATTGTTAAAGTGAACTTTAATAATCTTTCAAAATTTCTAGAGAGATGATTTAGCAAGTGCTGTTTACAGCCTCACCTCTAGCACAGGTAACATTGATAAGCCAACAAAGACACTTCAAACAAAACATCACAGGCCTTCTGTAAAAGAAAGCACATGCTTAAACTACAGATAAGAAGTTTTATGGTGGCAGAATAGAGGGTGTCCATCTTGCATAAAACATAGGATGAACAGTGAATGGAGTCAGATTTTCTGAACATAACCTCGAAAAGCTGGTGTGCCTTCATTTACCTTTTAACATTATTTCTCTTTGCTCTTTAGCAGTTTCAAATTATTTACATAGTTTGCTAAGAATAAGCACTGTGTCTGGTACTGAGAGAGAGAACCAAATATTTTAGAGTTACCCTGGCCCTCCATTCTGCTTATTTCTTTTGAGCAAGAATTTATCTGTAATGGAAGAGAAGGGATTATTCTGATCCATACTGTGACAGTCTCTGGGGAATGGTCAAATGACGCAATAGATTTACTGCCAGTTGGAGACAGAAAGTCTAACTTTTATCATTGGACTTTCATGTGCTTCCATAATTGCATGGGAAGCCTCTTTGCCATTTGGACAGATCACAAACCACTTGTGGGTTTTGCTAGTGAAACTCAATGCCAGCTCTAGCAGCTGTCTGGCTGCAGCATTGGGCTTTGACCAAAGCCTTCAAAAATTTTGTTGGAGTGCCATCAACCACTGCTGTTATCATAATATGGAAAATTTAGAGTGCCTATGTTATTTATGAATACCTGAGGTTGATGCTAAGGAAATTTTTCCAAATAAGGGAGTCTCCCTGAAGAAACCTTGATGATCACTAATCTTGCAGAGAGAAAATAATTTTATCTCCTGGTTGAGGTAAGTAATTTAAAAACACTTCAAGTGGATTGAGTTTGGGAGATTTAGGAGCAAAAGACGAGAAAAATTTCTGGGAGTGGATATATAGTTTAGCACAAATATCACTGTGTCTGTCAAGAAAGAAATAAAATCCTGGTAGTATTATCAGAAGCTCAACTTGTTAATCCTTGCATAAATTCTTGGCTTGGGTCAGTTTTTAGTGCTGAACAGAGATGGTACTACATGGCCAGAAATGGACTCTGAGTTGTCACTGTGGCTATTGGTGAAAAGCAGAGACAGATGGCAACGATTTGCAAGTTTGCTGAAGGATGCCAAATCTTGAGTATAAATTTATTTACTTTCACCTGTATTTCCCAACTGCAGCTGAGCTGACCTTTGTTAGAACCTGTGAAGAAGACATAAAGTATATAATTAGTGGGAGGTTAGGAGATTTGGTCAAAACTTTTCTGAAATGCAGAAGATGGGAGAAAAATTTTTAATCCAGCCAGCGTGGAATAGCATTAGAGAACTTTGATTCCAGCATGCACTGCAAAACCCAAAGTTGCAAGTGTCATTCCAAAGAGAGGACTGGACTTAAGAACTTGTTTATACCATCATTTCCAGTCTGGCAGAAGATTTCAGCTTTCACCCTAAAACCAATGCAAATTTAGTTATTTTGAAGTATACATCAGTAATGTACACAAAAAGTGGCTGGATGACTCTAGGTGCTCAAAATGGTGTTATCTGGATGATTCAGAGTACTTTTAGTACAGACATTTTCCATCTCTTCCTTTTATCTCATTTACTGTGTAGGAAATATTCTCCCCATATCTGTCTGAAATAAAGTCACCAAGTCCAACATGAAATATTGTGAATAGACAAACACCCTTAATTTTCCAGCCCTGGTTTCTTGAAGTTGAAAGATCTGATTTGCTCAGATAAGACCTGGATGAACAGGAAGTCCCAGCTTGTTCTAAACAAACCTTTAAGCTACTTGAGATTTTGTACATCATTAAGTACACATAATTTTCCATTTATAGAGTATTGCTTGATCTGCTTATCCCTACTGTGTGGGTGATTAAGAAGCAAACATGTTTATATGTGAGCCCATGCACATTATTTTCTTGCCTTTTCCTGCATGTAAAAGAGCTAAATTGGAAGTTCTGGAGGACTCTGGTGGACACTGCACGACCCACATGAATCCCTGTTAAAATTCCATCTTTTCAGAACTGTTAGATGGAAGCACATAGACAGCCATTGGAATACAATAGTTTTTGGTTTTGGAACTAATCTTTTTTGTTATCCCATTTTTTTGTTAACTCAGGCCTGCAAGTGCAGTAGAAAGTAATTAAGGATAAAAAGGTTCATAGAAGAAAGGTGTGTGTGTGTTCAGCTTTCGAAAAGAGAGAAGTGTAGATGGATATCAGTTTTGCAAATTAATAATGGTCTGGACCTTTAAAAACTTTTAAAGATATAAGTCTTTTTAGTGTTTAGGTTGCTTTTTTCCTCTTCATTAAAAAGACCACAGAGCACTATGATTCATTGATTACATGATTCTGCTAAGCTTTCTGTTTTATTTTGCGTCCCCAGGCCTTGACCTTTTAATAGAGTCCCCATCAGCAAGACTTGCATAAGGTAACATTATTGTAAAAACAGTGGAGTTCTACACAGAGAGAGATGTTTTCCTAAGCCATGGATTTTGTATCTACTACATAGCAGAGCTGTTAGAAAGCAATTTGGCTCAAAAGTCTGCTTGTGCATGTGGTGTATGTGCAAGAACGAGCCACTGCTCTGCAGCCACCCCCTCCTATGGCTGGCAGGCTGACAGTAATGTCACTCCTCTCATTCCTCCCACGCTCGTTTGGCTGTGGAGAGTGACCCTGAGCCACCTCTGTGCACACGCAGGATATGCGTGGCAGCTGCAGGATACTGAGCTGTCACCTTCCAGCCTGAGGTCTGACAGCAGCAGCAGCAGCAGCAGCAGCAGCAGCAGCAGCAGCAGCAGCACACGGGCTTGCTGCTGGGCCTCTAGCTGACCTCTCATGTGGGGGCTTGCTGCTGGGTCCCTTGCTGGCCTCTCATGCGGCACACAGCCTGTAGAGCAATGAGAGCTGTCTGCGGCTGCCTCTTCATACTGCAGAGGCCTCTCTTGTCCCTGGGTGATGAGCTCCTTAGATTCCCTTTGGACTGGAAGAAATCTTCATCCCCAATTTCTGTTGTTAGCATAAAAGAACATACAGTGCAAACCACTGTGAGAGAAGGGGCTGTTTTCCCATGTGCTCACTTATTTAGGCGCTGGTTGACATTGGTAAAGATACCTACCACTGTGTCATTGACCCTGATCAACACTTAATGGCTAAGGTTTTTTCTATCAATTACAAAGGTTTTTCTTAGTGGTTTTACTTTTTTATTTATTTAGCTCTTAAACACATGGTGCCAAGTCCTTGCTGTATCTAACTGGCCTCAATTTTTTTTACACTGATGGTCCAGCCAAATAAAGCTTCCATCACTCTCACAGCGCAATCATTTTATTCTTAAATGCATGACTGTGTGAAATTGAAAGTACTAGAGCAGATCAGATTGACCCAGTGTCCATTTAAGTCAACAGAAATCATTAAACCAAGTCCATTTTGGATCAAGCCTCAAATGCAAGGGATTGGACTCCTACTCCTTGAGATTCCCACTTAGAGGATTTTAACATTTGGCTCACCTGATATCAGTATGATAAGCCTCAAAAATTATTAGCTTCCTTGTCCAACAGTGTCTGTGGTTTACTTTTGAAGAGTTCTAGAAGCAACAGCATTGATTTTTTTTTTAGCTGTTTACTGTTTAGGGATGGTTCAGAAAATTCTGATTAAAAATCAGCAGTGATGAAAAACTTTTATTTCCCTGTTTGAGTGCATTCAGACTTTTTTTCTTAAAAAATGTCTCGGTTATAAAAGCCAAAGTAAACAAAAGCTCCAAAGCTCCAAAATTTCTTATTACTACATTGTCCTATTAAGTAATTTATTAATTAAGTTTTCACCAGGAATAATCATTAAGAAATGCCTTCTCTCCTAGTTTTGCTACAAATATGTCAGATAACAGTGTAGGCTTTCATTAGAAGAAAGCTGCCCTTTCACTTCATTGTTCTGCTTGTTTTTTTGCTGTGTACTAAAACCTGTCAGTAAGACGCCCACTCAGACTGGGAAAAAGTATCCTTTGTAGGCAGGTGGTCTTTCCTTGAGGATTTTCTGATTAGAAACACATGTCCATGAGTGTGAGGAGGTTTCTGTAAAGGGACAGCTAAACAGAAGCCAAGGAACTTGTGGTGCTGCACCGGCAATGCAGCTGAAGCAGATAATTCATATTTGATTTCATCTGTTGCAGTTTTCTGCTACGTACTGCAAGTTATATTGATAGTTGACAGTTTTTGAACTCACCAGAGAACATTCTCTCATCCTAAAAACCCTGGATTCAAGGATACTGCTCCAGGCGTTCATGGGAACTCCTGTGGTGTGTGTGGGCAAAGTAGAATAATGCTCCAGAAGCCAATGCTTTTTTGCTTTCCTTCCCTAAATCACAGTGGCTACATCAATGTGGCTGACCAATGGCCACGTACTTTCTTAAGCAGAAAACACATTTTCCTGAGAATAAGAAAATTTCCCCATAGTCACAAATGAGTAAGAAGAGAAACACAAAATTATACCTCGGTCAATGGGCCAACCGCTGCAAAGCTGAGATTGTCTCCAAGCACCCGGTCACAGGGGAGCTCTCAGGACCCATGTGAGCAGGGTCATGCACAAGCAGAACATGAGGAAGGGAATAGGAGCCTGTGCTTGTTCCTGCATTGGTGCTACTGTGCCTACTGCTCTTTATCACCTTCCCACTGAGAACTGCGCAGAGCCATCAACACCATCGCATCATTTACTAGCACTTAGAGTGTTTAGAAGGAGATACAAGTAATGGCAAAACACTCCTGCTGTAAGTGGCTGGAGGTAGCCAGTGCTTTCCAGGGCTGGAAAAGCCCTCATGGGCTGAAAGATGTTGAGTGGAAGTAGGTACCAATCAGGAGCACATCACACAGGGACTGTGGCTTGCAGCTCTGTGTCTAAGGTCTTCAGCAAAACAATATGAGTTATTGGCATTCCTTCCTCTTCAAACTTCTTGCTCCAACACCTGGGCAAACATATTTGCCTATCTCCAGTCCTCAAGTGCCCCCTCTCTGTGTGCCAGAGACAGAGAAGGTTTTTCTATATTCATCAGGAAAAGATCAGAAAATGTCCTCTCTCCTTGTTGTATGAAAAATCAGGGGATGTTCCCTGAAAGGTCAGAAAGACTCATTTGTATAAAGCATTACAGAGATTATTCAAAAGGTGTTTTCTATTAATATGGTGAAGAATTGATATCCTGATGTTCAAACTCAGGAGCCAACAACCCAGCCTAAGAGAGATAATATCACAGATTACAAGACAGATAACAGCTTTCTGTTTCTGCAGTGCTGACTCTGAGATGCGCAGACACTGCTCTATACTGGCTGGCACTTCTTCTCATGGCCATTTAAAAGCTAAAAATCAGTAGAACCACTTTGATTTTGGCTTTTTAACATCATGTCCTGGGTTTGATGTTTGCAAGGCATAAGGATCAGCTCTTTTTCCCTTCACTGGGGAACCCTGTTTGGCAGATGAAATCTTAGCTGTCCCTAATGTGCCAATATCTTTCCATTTCTCTTACTGTGGCTGCACAGAGTACTTAGTTCAGAGGAGAAACTGTATCCCAATGTCTAACATGTAAGCTTCAAATGACCAAAATTCAAATATGAGTAGGCCAAATAGTCATCATAAAACATGTTGCATACTAATCATGGAAATGACACATTTATTAAACTCACACAAGGACAAGATACTTGGTTGTAGTCAGTAGCAAATCTCCCCTTGACTTCAGTAGGAACAGAGCAAAACTCCTTGCATGCATCATCAGGCAGTTACAGCCATTTATTAGTAAAGATCTGGTGCAGCTGGATGATGGCACATTTTTGTTGCATTGCCTGAATAAAGTAAAAATAAGTTAAGTTGTTAGAAAATTTTACTTTGTATTCTCAAATAAAATGAGGTTTTCATTTAATTTTGTTATATGTCTGTAGGGTGTGCTCACTGATAAAGAGGATGGTTTCCATTCTGTCAGAGCAAATACATTGAAGACTGACAGACTTTTGATGAGTTTTCAGGGCAGCTGACCAACATGTTCCTCATAAAACAGCACAAGCTTTAATGGCACCTGTTAAAGCCAGACTTACTGCTACAAAAAGAATCCAATGGAACACACTTAGAAACGTGCTAGAATTTTCATGGCTGATTTCATGCTGAAAAAAAAGACTTACCATCTTTTTGCAGAACAATCTGTTTGTTGATTTAAGGACACTCTGGAGAAGGCGTTTAGGCAACCAAAAATGCAAATAGATGCTCTTGTGAGATTTTGTTGTATCCAGCTATCCTAACTGAGGACATCAAGACCTATTTTAACCTCTTCAAAGTTTGGAGATTGAGTTTTCTTGGCTTTCTGGGTATCTTTGTCAATTGTGAGGCCAAATCACCTTTCCAAGCCAAACAGTGTCTTTTGTGGAAAGCTAATAACCACCTCAGTGCTGGAAAGTGTTTGCTGACATAAACAGTGACTTGGAGATGTTTTCTGTGAATGAAAAAGTAGATATGTCAGCTTGACATTCACATGATACATCCAGAGTACATAACATATTTACTTATTCGTAAAACTGATTTTCTTTTATGTACAGTTGTTCCAGTTATTCCTCAATGAAGATACACAGATCACAAACATTTATACAAGACTTGAAAAGATTGAAATGTTTGCAAAGTTTTCATTGCAAAGGTGTGATTAATTACTTCAACATAGGAGTTAAACTGAAATGGGAAAATGCAGTCTGCATTTGCAGGCATTTTCTGTAATTACGTAATTATTTTGCATCTCTTGCAAAGAGTCAAGCAACAGCTTGTGCAACTTCGTTAGATGTTACAGGCTTTTTTGAAACTAGGTATTAAATTGTACTAAAAAACAGGTGTTTAATATGCAAACACTTAACAGATGGTTTATATGTTTATAAACACAGACCTCCTGCAAGAGATGTGCAGAAATTGAGGTTTGGTTCATATATATCCCATAATTTATGTGCTTGCAGCAAGGAAGACATAAACAGGATCTTTTCCCACCGTGATCAACATCCCTGCCAGATACAGGCAGTTTTGGACGGTGTTTCTGGATAATCTTTGAATTCCATCTGCCTGCAGGAGGACTTCCTGACCTGCAGGGTGAATTTTATTAACACTGAGTTCTTACAAAAGCAACAGCCCAAACCAACCCAACCCAAAGCAAAACAGAAATGCTTCCCTGTCTGCAAGACAGGTGGAATTGGAAATCTCTGAGACTTTAGCATAATGAAGGCATTTAAATGTTCTTAACAACTAATAAACAATCCTGCTCCTAACAATCCTGCTCCTACAGCTGGGAACTGAACATCATTTTCCCATTTCCCTGAACTAGAAAGCCTTGCTGAAGGCATTACTATGATAGTATCGTAATTAACAGCAATTAATAAAACAACAACAATGATGACAGTAAACAATTAATGTTCATGAGAGCCTTCTGAAGCAAATTGATGAGTATTAAATGAGAGAACTTATCTGGAGAGAAAGGGTTCTCCTTCCTTCCCCATCCATCAGGCATCACATATTGCACAATGCATGACAAGGGATCATTGTTCTTTTATATAACCCTATTCCTCATCCTCAATGAGGCTGCATTTAGCACCTACTATTATCTCAAAGATTAAAAATTGACGTTTTCACTTGCGTGAGACTTTCAGAATCAGAACTGAGACAAGCGGACACTAGGAAAAAGTTCACTGAAGTTAATATAAAGCTTCTTCCTGGTTATGATAAACCTTGAGCCAGGCCCCACACACAGTTTAAGAATGAGCTTATTCAGCGGCAGAGATATAAGATACCAAAGCCTTTGACTTCCATATCTTGTTCATTGGACCGCCCAGGAGATCTCAATTTATATCCGATTTTATTCCAGACAAAAAACATTGGGACTGGGAATGAACTTTGACAGTTACCCGCTGTAGTAAAAGCTGAGCAGTATCAATAGTTAATTTAGCCAATGTAAAACTATTATGAGAACTGATAGATATACTCTTTGATCTGATGAAGAATATAAATAGCTCCACCCAGTATTTTGTAATTTCAATTCATATTTTGCTTGTGTTTAAACATGCTTAAAACAAATTAGCATGCAAATAGTATACAAAGTTAATTAGGGATGATATTACTTCTTAACAAATGATCCCCTCTATTTCCTGTACCTACTTAAAATACTAAAAAGCATTGAAATCTCATTACACTGGGATTTGGTAATAACATAATGAGAAAAATGTTAAATACATGGCAGAAAAAGGAAGCACCTGCATTGTTTGCTACCATGACAGTGAACAACAGAATCATCCAATAATCTATTCTGTCTGCTGGGGCTGTCTGGAGGGCATCTGGTCCCAGCCCCCACTCAGAACAGGGTCAACTTTGCAGCTGTGTTGGCTTGCTCAGGGTGTTGGCCAGCTGAGCTGTAAACACTCACGAGAATGAAGACTCCGCAGTGTCTCTGGGCACCTGTTTCAATGATACATATGTACATACACACTGTAAATACAATATGCTCAGGAGTTAATGTAATTTCAATGAAAACATTTCCAAAAATAATACAAAGGTCAGAAATAAAGTTAACAACCCTCATGGTGCAGTGATTTCTTGCAGCCCTGGAAAAGTCTTTAAGCAACACTAGCAGTGCTATGACTCAGTAACACAGGATAAGGTCCCATAGCCAGGATTTTCCTGCTGATGTGACCAGAGGTTTTTGCAGCTGGAAAATCAACCATTTGCTTCCTCCTTCCCTGTCTCTCTTAGAAAGTACAATGACTGGAACTTAGGAATGGTTGGCAGTTTGTCAGATCTTTCAAAACATGGATGGAATAAATTTTTTAACTCAGACTGCCTATGGCATTTACCATAAATGGCCCAATTTGTAAAAATTTGAGTACTCACCAATATCCATGACGTAGGAGTGGCTAATATTCAGTGGATTTGAAAGTCAGGGTGCATTTCTAGCTGGATAACTTTTCTGGATTCATGAAGTTAGCCTCAAAATACTCCAGAGAGAAGTCAGGAGACAATGGCATGGGATTTTTTCAACCAGTAGTGGAAAAAACTTTTGAAAAGGTATTTTTGAGTGTAACAATCCAAAGGATCCATCTTAGTGCAAAAATACATCACTAATGTAGTGGTTTTTCAGATCAGGAGAATGAAAGAGTAAATCTTCTGATGTCGGGGGCAAGCATGCAGATATTTTCTTCATTCTACCAGTTCATGGTTAACAGCATGTAGTGCCATAACATTGCAGCAAATTATTTTTGAGGAGTCCATAGACAATTTTTTAAAGACTTTTATCAGATCAATGCATATAAACAAATGTATGGTCTATACAAAGATGTAAGAATACTGTTATATTTTTCATATTTATTGTAGCATAGGTTATGTATCTTTCTAAGACAGTGAGGTGAAACTCAATTTACATCTTTTCTGAAATCACTCATTATAAAAATGAAGGCACACATTCAGCTCAATTCTACCTGCTACACTATAGTAAATGGCAAAGTATACTTCTGGGGAATATTTATTTCAGATAATTTTGAAAACCTATGAAAAGAATAAAAATAAATCGGGGAAAGGTTCATTTTTAGTCTGAATAAGTGCAAATGCACTGCTTTAGACTGACATTGACCTTGAGATATGCATAAGAACATGAAAGTGCTTGGAGACACAATGATAAAAATTTTAAAAACAAGTCCAAGTCAAAACTAACTAATGCAAATACAATAAAATTTTGTCATGCTTATTATTTGCACATGAAAATATATTTGCCATCCTAATTTTTAATTTTATTTACTCCTATAGGGAAAAAATGAACAAATTTGCAGTAATGGTAGGCCACAGAAGAATCGCAATCAGAATTATATTTAATTGAAAGGTCCTTGGTGGCCACTTGGAAACATAATGCTGCTCATGGAGTGGAAAAGAAAAACAACAACATAGGTTTGTGGGTATAAAGAATTTTTAAATGATTTCGAAAAGAGGATAATTTCCCTCAATCCCAATTTTATCACTATTTTAAAAGCATTCCAGATTTTTCTTTTGAGCTCATGTCCTGCAGCAAAACTGTGAGAAGCTGATGACTAAGATGTCTAAAACAGGACAACTTTTAACCTCATGCTCTGAAACTCCACACGTTGTTACTAGCTTTTGCTAGGCTTTGTGCTTGTCTCTTTAAAAAAAAAAATCACACATTTAAAATCTCCTTGTAGTTGTGTAAACTCTTTCTGGGGGTGAGAACAGAGGGCAAGTGAAGATTTCAAACAACTTAATAAGAAGAAAAATATTTACAGAATGTGAATCCTTGTGGCTGCTTGACTGTAAATAAGGTGTAAGACTTTCAAATGTCAAACTCTACAAAAAAAAGAAATTGTGTAAATCTGCACTAAATAATGAACTGGTATCCTCCAATTAGAGTGAATCATAACTTTATATCTATTTTCTATAGTACAGCCATACTACTGAAATACAAGAGTTCTGCTTTTGTTCTTGAACACTGTTGTTTTCATGTTCATGAATTTCAAAAGAACAGTCTTATTTGACATGGATGTTCTTGCTAAACAAGGGTGTGGTGTTTGCAATCGTTTCTGCATACTGTCTGCTACAGTGGTGGGTGTACCAGCCTTTATTTTTTAGAAAGCAATTAATAATCTAAGGTTCTTCAGAATTAAAATGATAAGATTGTCATGTTTCCTGGTTGGGATTCAGCTAACTTGAGGCTAGCTCAAGAAAGATGGAAAGGCATGCAGATGATGATTCCTCTTGTCTCTTTAGGCAGCTCTATCATCCATGTTACCCGGGAGAGAGCAGTGCTTCGAGACATCCTAAACTCCAAGCAACATGGAACAGCTGTGAGGTCCTTAATGCCAGGTGGCAGTTATCCTATCCAAAGTCCTATCTAAATCCTATCAGCTCATCCAGCTGAGGGTACAGTAAGTAGTAAGGGGAGTTGGTGCTGGGCTATGTTTTCCTGGCAAGCCAAGGTCTGTGACTGGGAATCTGAAAGATCCTTTGGCCAGCAGTAAATGCAACAGTTTACTGCTGTACACTCACCCTTCCAACCTCCACTCTCCCCAGCACTTTTTTTTTCTTTAAGTGGCATCTGTCCTGGAACTCTTGTGAGAAATAAAAAAGAGATATTTTTTTGAGGGAGGTAGGGAGGGCTGAGCTCTTTGCCTCTACTTGACATCGGGGAAGTTTTGGGTGTCCTGTCCTGAGAAACATTCAAGGCCAGATTGGATGGAATTTTTTGGAGACCAGAAATTTGGTATTGTGGACCATGTCCTTGCCCATGGCAGGAGGATTAAAACTAGAAGATTTTTAAGATCCCTTCCAGCCCAAGCCGTTCCAGCTTTGGGTTCCTGCGCCCCTTAGCAGCTCTGCATGGCTGTCAGTGCTGCTCTCTGTGTGCATCCTGCTTGAGGAAGCTCCTCCTCCTGATCCAGAATTACTGCTTTCCTGGCCTGACGCAAGCACACCAGTGCTGCCCCTGATGGGTTGGCCACTGTGATGGGGCCACACATCAGCTCAGCAGAGTTTAGTTTCCTCCTTTGCTGTGAAAGCTGGAGCAGGCAGCATTTCTGAGCACTCCTGGCCAACTGAGGGCAAGCTGTTCACTCCAAGGGGGATTTGATATATTTTTTTATCACCCTTCTGCATCCTGGCATTTCAGGGAGGCACAGAATGGGCCTTTATATCTTTTTTGTCTCACACATCTTACAGGTGCTCTCTGGATTGATTTTGCAGCCACAGGTTGAGAAGAAAAGCAGCCACTGAGGGTGGGTATGGGGACACTGGTATTTCCAACTTTGCCAGTATAATGTCCATGCAAAGCAGCTATTTTCCGCATGACTTGCTTTCTAGAGCTGTGAGAAGAAAAAAATTCCTAGGAAAAGAAAGTTGGAGGATTTTTGTTCCCCACAAGGAAGGAGGACAGAGGGAACTCAAAAGAGAGAAATCCCCAAGAAGATGCCTTTGAACCACACATGTCCCATCTTGCTCTCTGGATGATGTTCAGTGCCTATTCTTTCTGCTCACCTAAAACTCTGATCTGCAACGTGTTATAATCTCCTCATTATCAAGCAGAAGGGACTGCTCTATTTCAGTTTTACACCTGCACGCCTCATTTGGAATAACAATAATGTGGTGATAAGTCTAAGTGAAGTGCATTTTAAAGTGGCTGATATGTTCTCTAATGACAGGCCAAACACCTACTTTTTATCACTTATATCTATCTATCTGCAGCTCATTTGAATTGCCATACACAATGCTCTCTTTCGTAGGAAATATATTATTATCTCATTATCTCTGTGCAAATATCTTCACTTTGTGCCAAGTTATTTCTAATGACTCAAAGAAATACTTTACCTCACCTACACTCTGGTAAGTCTTCCTTTCTAATAACATGAAAAAAATACTGAATTTGATGTCAAATTTTTATTATCAGGAATAGTTTGCAAGGCAGAGCGAGTTACAAAGCCCTCTATACTTTTAGCTTATAAATTAATCATAATTGACTCCAGCTATGTTTTCACTGTTTCAGACTCATTGTTACTATTTTCATTCCAATAGGTGGTGCTGTGTTGAAACCTATATGAATTCCAAAATTTATGTTAATCTGTATGCCTTCCTTGAAATTTTTATCAGATTGGTTCAATTTCTAATGTACAGTCTGAAGAAAATGTTCCTATTTTGAACAATAAAAATAGCTATTTCTAGGGGACAATTCTTGCTGCTCAGTGAATTTTAGACTTCTTTGCAAAGGTTTTTTTGTTGTTCATTTTTTGGGGTTTGTTGCTGGTTTTGGTTTTGGTTTTGTGTTTGTTTTGGTATTTTTTCCCCAGCACTTGCTGTAATTGTGTTTTTAAAACCAAGCAACTCAATCTCCCAGGAAAGGAACATTCTGTGCCGATGAGACCCATTCCTTTATGTTACTTGTGACTCTGTGATGCAATCCTTGCACAAATTTATAATAACTAATTGAAAAACAACTTGTTCCAAAAACCCAGCTCAGGAAGGATAAGTAATCTCGTGTCCATCCTAAATTTATTAATGGCTTGTTTTTGTCTCAGCAGTGTCTATCAAAAAATGGCATTTTCTGTCCGGGCCTTACATTTGCTTAACATGACAATACAAAACTCTTTTAATCACCTTTTTTGTTTTCAGCAGTCTTTCATTATTCCTTCAGTATGTTAATTCCAATTCAAAATCATCCTTTTCAGAGGACTGTATGCTTTATTTCACACTGTGTAGTCTTCTACAAGGGAATCGTGCAAGGTAATACCCTTGTATGTCTCAAGATCACATCTCTTTTAATGAAGGAATCTCTCTGTAAATTCATTGTTGCACTGACACCAACTTGAAGACCCAGACCTTTTCATCTCAGTACTTGTTTCTGACAAACACGTCAGTTATGGGATAAGTTCATGATGGCAGCTCCCACAATTCCCTCTGCCAAGCTTCATTCTGTTGCAATGTCATGTCCACAAGTTCTTCTGGTTTGTCTCCCTGGTCTTTCCCAAATTAGTGAGCTCAGCAGGTTTAAACAGAAATTTTCATCTCTATGCTTCTTTCTATTCCACCTGAGACAAAAATGGATTAAGGTGTGTGTCTGTGTTTGTGCATGTGTGTCTGTTTGTGTTCCCAATAAACCCAAGATGATGTCAGAAGTGTTTATTGCAAAAGAATCCTTCTTTCAGCTGAAGGTCTTAATCCATGTCTTTTGTTGTTGTTGCCCTTTTAGCAATTACTCAGTTACCACTCTCCTTCAAAACTAAAATCTATGTGATTAGTTGATTTATCTCTCAAAAGAGTAGACATTGAAATACCCAAAGCTCCCAGTGGACTACATCTTTCAGGTTTTGAAAAATGTGTTTTGTGTTGTTTTTTTTTTTTTTGATTTTTAAGTAAAAAACTCATTACCTCACTGTAGACTTGAACTGTTTTTCCTGGAATTTGATGAAGGTTTTGTCATTGATTTCAATTGTAATTTAGGATTTGATGCTGTCTCCAAGGAAATAAACAACAATGCCCAAATAAGTAATATTTAATGAGATTTTCTATGCAGTTATGAACACAAAAAACATTAGATACTTGATTTCTCTTGTTCTAAATTAAAAAACTCAATTGCTATCTATTTGCATCTTAGAGACAAGTAGATATCCCCTCTCCCCACCATGTTTTCAAAAACAGACCTGAAGAACTATCCTTTGCAATTAGGTAACCAAATTAATCTCTGAAGTTTGTAGGAGGCTTATGTACAAGATCATATCTGTGTTGGTTTTTTTTTTGGTTCCATGTTGCAACAGCCTGTGCTGTTTCCAGTGACCTCAACATTTCCAAACCCAACTGCTTTGGCTTAAAACCTATGTCTGCTTTTATTCATTAAATTTTGGATTAATAGGATGCAATGACTTTTTAAGCAATTTATTAACTTTTGAATGCATTGAATAAAAGTAATTAATAAACTTTTGAATAAATAAAATTAATTAGTTGATTTGTGCTTCTACCTCTGAATACCATATTCTTCATTTTGCATGTAAAAATGACCAGCAGTTTTAGACATTTTGAATAAGCGTCTTTTAAAAAGCAGGTACCAATAAAAAGGACAACCAAGTTGCTCTGGAACACCCTATTACATACAATTTACAGTTCCAAAAATTTGCTTTCAAGATTCTGCCTCACTACGTATCATTTTTTATCATCATTCAGTGGACTTGACCTAGTTCAGTACCTTTATGCATGAAACAGCTGCTTCTCTGTTTTGTCTTCACTCCTGCAAAGACATAACATTTTCTCTTCCACAAGGTATGGGAAAGTTACTATGTTGTTAGTAAAACTTGGACTCTCCTGAATGTTTCAAGGATAGAAAGAAAAAATTATGCCTGTAATTGCAACAAGAAGAGGGTTTCAAATTTCTTTACAAAACGAATATTTTCCAATAAAAACTTAATGCAAAAAAATAGTAATTGTGGGTATGTGAATGCTGAAGGCATGATAAAAAAACTGTATATTATGCCTGACCGATGTAGGGATGGGAAACCAAAGAGACTTAGAGGATTTCAGCCTTATTTCTGTCCATTCACAGTGAATTACCCAGAGATCTTTCCCCTTTGTGCACGCTGAATAGACTGATTGATGCGGTGTTGAGTGAAGTGTCACAGTTACCCCAGAGAAGGAATTCAGGAGCATTTGCCTTCCCTGTACCAGAAGGGGAAAGAGGCCAAAAGCATTGCTGGGAATGGAGTTGCACCTATGAGTGGTTCCTCATTTGGTTCTGGAGACTTTCCACCCTCAGAGACTTTAACTGCTTAAATAATTGGAAATTAGTAGCTCAAACAACTTTAGTTATTGAATTATCATCTTTGGGAACTCCTGCTCAATTTGAGCACATTCCCGTATATATTCTTCCCAATAGATAGCAGTGAAAATATCACAGTGGAATTCTTTCACCTACTACCCCCAACACCTGGTTCTTCAGTTTCAAGGCCAAAAAGTGGCTAAATAACAGGGGTTTTGTGTGAAGGGGAAACATAGATTTTCTGATTGTTGTTAATTTGGTTTTTATCTGAGCTCACTAAAAGTTATCCTGAAAAAACAAAAGAGTTCTCACAGCTAGCTGATTTTCATAGATCAAAAACAAGAATCTCCCAAGGGTCCACAAGTTGAGGCAGAAAGGTTCCTCACCCACTTGTGGATGTTATCATTTGCAATGCACATTAGGTTTCCAGCATGTGACTCCACCTTGTCCTACCCTGATTGCATCATTGCTGGTGCATTGCTGGAATGGGAAGAAAACTGTTCACAAACTACCATTCCAGAAGAAAGTTTCAGCATTCCCAAGACACATTTATGAGCCTTAATAGGACTAACTTTAATGAAGTTAATTCTAGAATTGTGTGAGTAAAAGGGTGAGGCTTTGAGAGATCCTGGCAGTCAGATGAATCAGAAGTTGGCTCCACCTGGCCTTTTTGCTTCCATAAACATGAAAGATATGGCAGTGTAATTATTCTCTCACTGTCCTTTGGGCTGGTTGCAGTCTGTGTCCTAAAAACTCTCACATCAGGGCTGAGTTCTGATGGATGCCCATATGGAGGAATAAAGTACTCCTAGATAAGTCTGCATAAGCAAAGTCATTATCACCTTACTCCTGTGCCTCGAATATCCATACTGCTTTGTATTCTTTCTCACAGTTTCTGCAACCCATCAAGGGTGGTATGAACTAGCTGGAATAACTGGAATGGATAAACACCATCCAGCTTGCTAGGACAAGTAAAAATCTCATGCCTCCCAAGAAGGGCTGCAGGGAGTTGGAATACAGAGCTTCCTTCCAGATCTGAAAAGAGCATTTCCAGAGACAATATCCACACAGAGCCTCACTTATTAATAAGTAACACATTTAAGATAATTGTGGTCAGATTTTTTGATTTCAATTTAACAAATGGTCTGTTTTATCTACTCAGAGGAAAGAAAGAAATGATAATGAAAAGATGATCTGAACTTTATTTTCATTTGAAATTTCTTTATACTTCTTGTATATGGCATAGTTCCCAGATAATACTTTTAATGCTTTGTTCTAGTAGGGCATTGGTTAAGGGGCATTAATGATAATTTTCATGTTTTTCTAATTTAACATGCCTACACGCATGTTTGCACTGCTGCACATTCATTCTGGTTTTTCTTGGTTGTTCAGTGGTCGAATTACAACACTTTTTTTAACCAGGTCCATGTGTATAATTCTCATGTATTTTGTATTCATCTTCAGCTTGACTTTAATTAAGGTCACTTGAATGTGGGAAGAAACTGACTGCTGGCAGATCAAGTAGCTCCACTCAAATTGACCTACCATGTCATGGCATGGCAGGCAAAAAGTAAAATCTCCCCTGACACTGTTACTTTATCAGCTGAAACTAAGACACAGACATGAGAGAAATATGCATATCTGAATATCTGAAACTCTAAAATTATGGGATGGAGGGTTTGAGTCTAGGAGGGATTTAAGTCACGCCTTGGTAATGTACTTTTTTTCCCACTGAGTGTGAATTTTGTTTGCATAAAACAGAAGAAAAACAGCATACTGAGTGGTGTAATAATGATGTTCTGGCAAAGCTGACAAATGTTTGTGGTTTACAGAGCCTCCTTTTTCAGTGTAATCATAACTGCACCTCCCTGGAATAAAGCACAGAGCATAGAGAGCACTCTTTTCAATGCTGAAGACTGATATAAGGAAAAATAATTCAGGAAAAAAAAAACCAACTACTTTGTTTCTCTCAATGTCATGTGTAACATTTGTATTTTTGCATGTTTGTGATATATCAGTTTTGAAGAACAGTAATTAGGCAGACAAATATGGACACAAATCTTAAAATGATACTGACAATGGTAAAGTTACAGAATCACAGAATCACAGAATCACAGAATTTCTAGGTTGGAAGAGATCTTTATGATCATCGAGTCCAATCCGTGTTCTAACACCTCAACTAGATCATGGCACCAAGTGCCACATCCAGTCTTTTTTTAAACACATCAAGGGATGGTGACTCCACCACCTCCCTGGGTAAATGATTCCAGTATTTGACCACTCTTTCTGTGAAAAGCTTCCTCCTTAATTCTAGCCTGTACCTCCCTTGGCACAGCTTGAGACTGTGTCCTCTTGTTCTGTCGGTTGTTGCCTGGAGAAAGAGACCGACCCCCAGCTCACCACAGCCACCCTTCAGGAAGTTGAAGAGAGTGATAAGGTCACCTCTGAGTCTCCTTTTCTCCAGGCTGAACAACCCCAACTCCCCCAGTCGTTCTTCGTTCTACGTTACTTTCATTTAATAACATAATCATCACCCTTCTGTCACAGGGTTACTGTGACATGAAGTAAACAAAAGAGCCAAAGCCCAGTGTTTAAAATTCTTGAGGGAAAAGGTATGATCTTCTATTTTATGAAAGAATTTATCTTAGGACCTCTAACTCCTGCTGTTTTATTCTTTTCCCCTTGAAAAAATAATCAAGAGATGAAATAAAAATTTTAAAAATAATTCCAAACATGTCTATTATTCCAAAAGAGCCTAAAAAAATTTGACCATTTGAATAAATGTGATTTTAAATGTCCCAGTGTGTAAACCTTCATTTCAATGAGGGGAACTAGATGGATGTTTTTTAAAACACAGGTTTATTGGTAGAAGCAGAATGCTTTTGTTTGCGAAAGAATTTATTATACAGAAAATATAGTGACTTCATTCCCCCATAGGCCCTCTATAGGAATTTATGTCAACATCACTACAATTTTTTATAATACTGCTATAATTCTCCTGGTCTACCAGCATATGTAGGCAAGAGATAAGAAAGAGTTAGACACCTAAACTGCCTTAAAATCAATTCAAAGGTGAATGACTTTCCATTAATATGTGGTGGTTCTGAACTATAGCACATAGTACACTAAATTAGCAAGATCTGGGCTTGAAATTGGATGAAATTTTAAAATATCCTATTCCTGGACCATAACATGTCTGTTTCTTTGGTTTCCTGATAGCTCCTGTGTGGATGTGTGGGCTTATTTCAAATACTGTCTCTTTGAATCATCTGTCAAAGGACTTATTGCACATGACATCAGATCCTCTTGCCATCATCAGCTCTCCAAATATTGTGTCCGGTAAAATAGTGTTTAAATAGCTCATAGTTTATTTCAAACTGGAATTCAGCAGAAAAATGACAGCTTGCTATTTAATTAAAAGATGAAAATAAAAGAAGGAAGAAGAAACCCCACAATCACAAAACCCAGCAGTGCTGGACAAAGAATATCTCTTCCTGTCCTGAGAACAGACCCATCACAATTGACATCCTTGCCTTCAGTGACCCCTTTCTTCCCAGATGTGGGGTAGGATATGTCCAGTCAGACTGTGGGATTTACCACCAAGCCACACAGCCCTGCTAATTCTGGCATGGGACACAAGACTTGGTACCAAATTGGTGCAGCTGGTCCTCCTTCACTGTGCCAAAGCCAGGGCAGGTGACAGAGTGAACTGGAAAGGAAAGGCAGGCTCAGTCCTCATCTGGTCCTCGGCTGCCTGCTGGTGACATGGTTAAGAGAGGCTGTGATCCTAGTCAATCTCCTTAATGAAATCTTTTTTCTCCAACAGGACTGTAGCAGGGAAAGGCAAGATTGGTCTCCTCAGCCTTTGTTGACCTACTCTGGGGAGAATGGTGCTAAAATGGATGTGGGGGAAGACTGGCAAACTCCCAGGAGTCAGAACAGCTGAATGAGAACTTCCTGAAGTGAAATGCTTCTCTTGCACCTCCAACAGCTAGAAGACAGGGTGGAAATTGAGATCTTCTCTAAGTATGAAAAGGACATTGAACTACATGGAGTATCTGCCCCGGCTGCAGCTCTGCACCCAGGACACAAGGGTACGAGACATCAGAAGATAGCTGTGCCACTCATGCATCCCAAGCCAGCAGCTCCTGTCTGGAGCCTTGGAGCTCTCACCCTTCTGTTTCAGGGCTAAGCTCATGCTGAAAGCAAGGTACAACTTCTCAGATGAAATACTCTTTGTATTTCTTCTCTAAAAATAGAGACCAGTATATATTGTGCAGGTTATTAAGCAACCATTAGATTTATACCATGGTGGTGACAGGACATAATTCCCAGAGACCTCAAGGAGAGCAAAAAGAACACATTTTGTAACTGTCAAGTATCAAACAATCTTTTTCCTATAAATGTAACTTTTTTCACTTTTCTGTCAGTTTCAGAAAAAATATCAGATTATTTGCATAAGAAGTTCCAAATGTTAGTGCCACTATGTCTTAAAGGGTTTGAATAGCTCTAATGAGGAGAAAAGTCATTCCAGCACTTCTGAGCAGAGCACAATGAAAGGATATTGAGAGCAAATGCATTTCTCAAGCTAGTTTTGCATACTCATAAATGTGACTAATGTAAGATACAGTAAATGGAATTAATATTGAGAAATCAATTTAAAAGGGTATACAAAGCTCTACAGCTTTCAAATGTTGCAGCTGAAATAAAGATCAACATGCAAAAGATTGCATAAATGATTTTAAAAGTAATTTTTACAGCTGAGAGCTTTCAATATGCCAGTACTGTGGAGCTAATCTCCATCTAAACATGTTGGATATTCCAGTACTGCATATCAGTTAATAAACCATTACAGTGAGCACTGCAGCTATAGGAACAGGGTACTCTTTTTTTCCTGTAGAGGGTCAGATGAATCATAGGAGCAATAGCTTCATTGTTTGTGGTTTGAACTTTTAGAGTCAAATCCTCTACCACTGAGATCAGAAGAAGCTTTGTCTATGTCTTTGGGAGAACTAAATGTCAAAAAGATTAAAAAAAAAAATGCAATCCTTATTTTCTGTCTGGTGTTTTATAGATTTTTGCTTGATTGAGGTTATGATGCTGTGAAAAAAAAAAAAAAGCAGTCAGCATATAGAAATACATTTCTATTATTCTTAGGCATCTTTCCTGCGGATTACAAAAATTTGCTTTTGTTTTCTCTACGTGCCTTGGCACTTCTGGTTCCATCTGGAAGTGGAGATCAAAGCGCTGCAGTCCCACAAGCAAGGGAGCATTTGTCTCTTGAACTGCACAAGGAAGCACTGGAAGGCTGACAAAGAATCGTTTTGCTGCAGGGCTGGGACCAGAGAGCTGCAGAGATGCATCGCTCCAAACTGATCCAAGGGACACCAGATCACGTTTTGGAAGGCAGATGTTTAGGTGACCTGCACAAACCTACCTGGACAGCTTATGGACTGGCTTTTTACTTCATCATAATACATATGTTTTAGAAGGAAGTGCCTCTTTTCAAGCGATTTATTTTAGTAATCAGACAGAAAACAGAGGAGAAGCTCATTCAAGTTAACTGGCAACATGCTGTGCACATTATGAGACCTCACTTTCAGTAGACTCATAAATTCCAAAGTATTTTGAATGGGACTGTGTTAAAGAACAAAGCAAAATGGGCTGTATTTAAGCATGATTCTATTCCTGTTCTTCCCGTCTCAGAAGGTTGGTAACTTATGAATTAAAATAACTACTATGGTCTCTGGTTTGCTGCAGTTAGTCTCTGTCCTGCTTTCACAACCACAGTGTTGAAAAGGTTGGGTCAGAAAGACCCACTCCATATTTGTAACTGTCCACATAACCCTGTCTTTGTACATGTACGTCTAGCTATAGATGTGAATTTGTCTTTACAGAAGAGACCAAATATAAATATCCCTTTGATTTTTTTTACAGGAATTCTTTAGGAAATGTTTTAAACCTGTACTTAGCAGAATTTTCACATTAGTTTGTGCTTAGAATACAAATGACATACAGCTAGCACTGCTGTTGTTGTTCTCTTTTTAGAGGTATAAAGAAACATGAACTATAAAATGTGGGTACCAAATTATATTTTAAGAGTCAATCAATAATTTAACTAATCTGATAATTTCAACTCCCTTGCTACAGATGCAAAGATAAAACACCAAGTTTCACCTGGTAGGGAAAGAGAGAACTGCATGAAAACCAGCTGTTTCAGTTCACTTAGGGTTTGGACTAAAGTTACCACTATGAGCTGAACTAACAGCTTGCAGCTGCCAAAAGGGGGAAGTCTTGCTCTCTGCACTTCCCTGCCTGAGCCTTTCATCGTTTAGCCACCAGTCAGCCAACCCTGCAGACAGTGCTGGCATCCCTCTGACCAGGAGAGGAGCTAGCTTCATCCCTGCCAAAAAAAAAAATCTTGTTTTTTTTCTGGGAACGGGAGGCCACTGCATTTTTTACCCTTTCTTTTTTTTTTTTTTTTTTGGCCCTTTTAGTGAGTCAAATGAGCTTCCTCGGCAGGCAGAGAAGTGCTAAAGCTGGCAGCTGTGTAGAGGGGACCTGAGAAGATGGGGATGAACAGAGTAGATGGATACCAGGGAAGCAGGGTTTCCTCCCCTTCTGTGGTGCAGAACCATGAACTCTACTTTGGCTGTTCAGAGAAATCATAACCTTACAGCACAAAGCGATCAGAACAAACAGTTTCATTTTAGCTCATCCAAACCCCAGTTTTTGGTTATATATGGCTTTTGGACCAAGACAAATTATTGAAGTCAGATCTCTCAAAATCTTTCTTTTACATGTGAAAGACATATTTTTTTCTGAAATGATTTTTAAGTTTTTATTTTTGAATTAAATGAACACAGATTTTCAGACGAAATATGATCTAGAAACTTAACTTTTGAGTTCAGATGCATCATCTAGTATGTGCACGTGTGAGATTGCAAAGAAATTGCAGGGTGATGCAGGGGCTTTCAAGATCTTTGTAACATTTATTTTCCTCTCCTCTGCTGTTCTCTTTCAAGTGATTCATTTGAATATGATGCTGGGTCCTGGATTGAGGCTAGCTTATGAAGTCCAGCTAAGAGCTAGTCTCTTTCCAGATAAAACAGAGCCTAAATATCTGCTGGTCTTGACTGACTGTATAAATCCAAAATGACTCCAACGAAATTGGTCAGCTGAAAGATCTGGCTTTCCTCATGCTTCTCTGTAGTATGGTAACTTGGACAAAGCCCTCAGGACCAATCCCTCTCTGTACTGGATGTGATACAAGTATGTTATGATGGGTACAAAACTCATGACTGCATTTCTGTGAATTTTGGCTGCTTGAAGTGAATGTCTACACTCAAAAAAATTGGATTAAAAAAAAAAAGTTAATCCAATCTCCAGACTTACCTGTAGTCTAATACAAAAAGAACAAAACTCATCGCTCTGAAGAGATTCTCAGTGGGGTGTGTTGTATTAAATTCAAATTGGTTTTGGCTGAGACCTTCTGGCCCTGAGCTCTGGCACAGAAAAACTGTACCCTGCCACCAGACAGGGTCTCTGTAAAGGGGTGGGGGAAGGAAGCAAGTGAAGACGTGGGACTAAAAACATTTTTACATTGTTTTGAAACTGAAGTGAGGTGATTATTAAGTTTTCCATGAGTCATTTGGCATTACTAACACAAAATTTTATATAGCACTTTACTCTTTCGTTTACCCTTTCTTACTCTTCCCTACCAAATTTTCTGTTCTCAAGCAAGGTGAGTTATTTTGCTCATAAACAGATACTGCCAGTGGATTGACATTCTAAGCCTGGCAGCTCTTCCTGTTGGAAGGTTGGCTGAGATTGCATGCCATGAGAACAAGGATTAGGGCTTCCTCCCCACAGCCATGGCACATCTCAGGGTTCACAAAGGCAGGGAAGGCAAGGAGCTGCCTGTTACAGAGCAAACTTCCACCACTGCTGGTGCGGGTGGCTCCTGCCAGCACTGCTGTGCCAGTGACAGCAACCAGCAGAAGCAGCACAGGTACCGCAACTTACTCTTCACTTATTCTCCACTGCTACTGTTGAAGAGCCTTTTGGCTCAGTACTGAGCCACTTTGGCTCTGTGGTTCAGTATGGACATACTGTTTTCCTAGCTTAGATACCTACAGGATCTCTCCCTTTTCTCTGAACATCTCTCTCTCTCAATGCTGACTGTTTGGATGCTGCAGCACTGCTGGTATCTGTCTTCCAAGTATGCAATCTCCCTTGTCAGGAAAGGGTTTTAGCAAGGCTCCCATGAGTGAGACCATATCCTTTTCCTGCTCCCAGGCTGTGAACATTGCTTTCTTTCCCAATTTCCTACCAGATCTTTAAAGTTAATGAGCTGGGCATGGGCAGCCCCAACCTCTACTCTCCCAGATGCAGAGCCTCACTGGACAGGAGCCTCACTGGACTGAAGCCTCCAGTGCTTGCTCCAGAATAGGTTACTGGCTTTTTCCTAACCCTAGCCTTCTAAGGATAATGCCCAATGTCCCCGGTTGCCACCTCCTTTATATTCTTAGAGCTCACACTTAGGAAAGTGATGGGAGAATATTGTGAACATGATAAGACAGAGAATTTCATTCAGTCCAAATACATCCAGATGAGGCTGTGCAGAGCTTACATGGCAGCAGGACCTATAGTCCAGTCTGTCACTTCACGGATGATAGGTAAAGGAACAGTGATTTTTAATTTTTTTGTAACCTAAGTGTATAAGAGAGGATTTAAGATGTTCAGAAAAGGTCCTGCTCTGTTTTAGAGCAATAGGTGTAATTGGAAAGGACAAGATTTTCCAGATCATCTTTGGATGGTATAAGTCCTCTTGAAGGAAGGAGATTTTGCATTACTTTGGGTAACCATACTATTGTCACTATGAGCTGCTGTACTGGGCTGAGCTGAGAGAGTTAATTTTCTTCACAGCAGTCTGTATGGTGCTATGTTTTTGATTTGTGACTCAAAGAACATTTTTAACACACATTTTCTGTTGTTACTGAGCAGTGCTTGCACAGTGCCAAGGTCTTCTCTGTTTCTCCTGCTAGTAGCAGAGTAGGCTAGAGGTGGGCAAGAGATTGGGTGATGACACAGTCAGACAGATGACTCCAAGGGAATATTCTCTCCATATAACACTGTGCTCAGGAACAAAACTGGGAGAGAGTTTATCAATGGCTGCCATTTGAGTGAGGTGGTGAATTGTTTTTTTCATCCCTTGGTTTTCCTTTTTAATTTTTTTTTTTAACACATTAAAATGTCTTTATCTCAATCCATGTGTTTTCTCACTTTTACCTTTCTGATTTTATCTTACTTAGCTGGCTGCCAAGGTTCTCACACAATAGCTGGGTCATGAGTTTTACCTTGAATACAACTCCCTGAGAATGTCTATGCCTTTGTTCCTTGAAGACTAACCTGTGACTAGGCTCCAACAAAGGCAGGGATGTGCTGGTGGGACAATACCTGATGTGGAAAATGTTCAAAAGGGTTAAAGTCATCCAAAATGGTTTTAATACATTAATTCTTTTCTCTGCATAAACATAACTGGACCCATCAAGATAAAAAGGAAGTTCTGATGGGGGAAAAGGCAACAGAGGAAAAGGCAGGCAAATGAGAGAAAGACAAAGAAAAGTAATGCAGAGTTTCTCTGGGGAGCTATAGGTCGGCCTGTAAATTTCTGAATGACGATTTCAGAGTTAAAGGTAACGAGGGAGTCTCTAGTGCTTCATTGCCTGGAGAAAGAAATTCTGATACCTCTTTCATTGCACAACAGGGACCAAATAAATCTGTAAGTATGTTTCATGCAGGACAACAGGCCACTAAGAAAAAGTAAGCATCAAAGTATTTCCTTGTAAAGACTGGCTGTGACATGGAGCTGTGGTAGGTCGTCTTTCCTGCTGTACACAGCCATTTGCTAAGAAATGGATGCTGGGAGGTGATTGCAGGCTCTTCATGATTTAGATGTATCCATACTCACCAATTAACTTCCCCAGCAGTCTGCTATCACAACTGAGCTTGGAAAATGAAGCATTTGCTCATTTAAGCAATGCTTAGGGAGCACTCTCTGCTGATGATTCCACCTGCCAGGGAGTGACATCTGTATGTTGGCAGAAGAATAGAGTTCACAGAAATTTTGCAGCTTCTGTCACAGCTGTTTTTCTCTTTTCTGACAAGCTGCTTTTCTTCCTATCCACATTCTTTGCACAGTTACTTCTCAGAACCAGGCCCCCAACAAGGTATTGTTTGAAAGGGATAAACATAGCAAGGCTAGATTGTTAAACATTTGTCAAGTGTTTGTGATATTTCACAGCTGGCATATAAAATACCTTGTGGAAGGACCAGGCTTAAACCTTATTAGCAGTTCTCTGTGGAGTGAAAAACACTTTTTGTTCTGAATTTGGCTTCCTCTTATTGGTCACAGGAAGATAAAATCACAGACACTCAGGGAAGGTAATTTTTCATTCTTCTTTTCCTTCATTCACACTCTTTTTAAAAATTTGACCTCTTCCCACAATGCACAACTCATTCTTCAGCATCTCTCCCATCCACTCCTCTTACTCTGCTCCAGGAAAGGGCTTAGATCCCAGTAAGGCACTCTGAAGGAGAAATCCAAGTGTGGTCAAGAGAAATGAAGGTCTCCAGCTGCTTTCAGCTGTTCTCCTCAGTTTTGGCACTGCACCACTGTTGACTTTGAATTATAGATAAAGTTTCGTTTCCTTTTGATCTGTCCCTATTTCTTCAATGTCAGCACTGGCAGATGCACACTGTGCTTAGTCTCCCCTCCTGGTACCATATTCACTCATATGGATTGTACCTAACAGTTCACAGTACATCCCTCCAGCAGAGGAAAGATGCTGCTACTGGCTTTGTCCCTTTCCTACACCTTTTTCTGCATGGAGAGTGATAAAATTCCTGATAAATTCAGCAGCCCGTCTCTTCCTGTGCTCAGTGGTTGTAGTGTCAGCTCCAAGTGCACACTGCAAGGTGGCAGGTATTCCAAGAGCTTTTACTCCTTTGCAAGAACTGTGTTTACTGATCAGACAAAATCCCTGCTTTTACTCTGTTTTTTTTGTGGGCCAAGAACAGTCTGTCCCTAAGTCCTCTCCTGTGCTTACAATTTGATAAGATAGAATATTAGATGGTCAAAAAAGGCAGTTTCCAATGTGGTCATGTTTCCAAATAGCTGGCACATGGTGAGTCCTCTGCCAAAGTGTGCCTACTAACCTGTTAACAGTATGAATCATGAATATGAGTGACTTAAGAATCAAATATTTATGGTGGAGCTGAAACAAGAATGTCCAGGCCTACTGCCATGCAGAAAAAAACTGTAAAGATATTTTTGTTGCTTTGTTTTATTTTGTTTTTTTAAGTTTTCATGACTGGAAGCCCAACAACACAGTAATTTAATGTTTGGGATTTGGCATGAAATCATGAACATCATGAAGGTTTCTTCATACTTTCATTAGCAGCAGTAGCAGCAGGAATGCTGCAGAGTGAGTGGTTTCCTTCTTCTCAGCATGCCTGCTATTAATACCCATTAAAATCTCTGAAAAAACTGCAAGGAGATAAACTTAAGACACAATTTTACTTCCTCCTACCCTTCTATTTTTCAGGCTGGGCAGGAATGTTGTGGTGTTTTTAGTGGAAATACTGAGAGACGAGTGCTTTCAGAGTGATTTCTTTCAGCCTCACAAGGACAGGAACATTGCTCTGGCTATTTATCAACAGAGAAAATAAATCCTAATATCTTTGCCAGTCAAAGTACTTGGCGTGGGGCTGCATTAATCCAAGAATCTGTGTTTGAGGGGGATGGAACGGACACCAGATGGATTTGCTCATTACTAGCACTTGTTTGCTATTCTTGACAGCACAAAGAAGGCAGGGGTTATGTACATAAGAAGTCTAAATTGCTGTTCATTTGGACTACACGATCTTCCCTCTTTCATTCAGTGAACCTGACTTTCTTTTGCTGATTCTCTGCTCACTGGCAGAGCATCAGGGTGCCTGATAGGCCTTGGCCATGTACAAAGGCACTGGAGGATGTGTGGACTGTGCCCTTCCTCCCACCTCAAGCAGGTTGGGAATCCTGCAGCATCACACTTTCCCATTACAGCAGAAAACAAAAGAGAAGACTCATTCTTCTGCCCACTCGGTGTCTCACGCAGGAGACTGGTGGCAGTAGAAACATACCTTTGGGCATAAAGCTGTCACCTGGAAACAGAAAAGTGGGACAACTGGAAAATGTTCTACCACAATGAAGAAATCTGGGAATTCTTCACTGTTGTCTTTTGCTGGACTATCCTATGGAAAGCTTGGAGAGATATGAAACAAACAGAAGCTTGTCTTCTCGCCTCTTTTGGAAGGTTCCTTAAAATGTGTTCTCATACTATCTGTGGCTCCCAGGGCTAGGAAAGGCATTTGCAAATGGCTTTTATAATTTTAACAGGTGACTTACTCTCCCTGAGATTTACTTCGAGGAAAGCCTCAAGAAATACAGCCTTTGAATAGGATAATAGCAGAGGAAAATCTACTTCCTACAAAGAATTTATAGCTTTCCAAATGGCCTCAATTTAAAAGAAATTAAAAGAGAATATGGTCTATTGGTTACAGCATGAAGTTAATGCCAAGAAAATCCTTTCAATAAGGGTTTATGTATCTTTCAGTTAGCTTGGGCTTAGCTTTCTGTTGATACTGTCCATTGGCTGGCATCCTGTGAAGATTACTAGATCTATAACACTGAAAACTTGTAGGAAATTTTGTAGCAAGGGTACATGCTTGTCTGCTTTGCCTGTCAATGTATCTAGTTGAGAGCCTGTGTGTTTTACTTTGCAATAAGCTTTCTGGTGTCTAATAAGGTAACAGCTTAGAGTAAAACCTTTCCAGCTGTTGAAGTGCTCTGAGTGTCTGTTACCATCTGTGGATTTTCTGGTGTTCAAAAGCAGATGAATTATTACAGTATAATTTACTTCGGTGGAAGTGCTAACAGTTTTGGGGGGTTGGCTTTTGTTTTGTTTTGGTTTAGTTTAAGCTTTATTTTTCCTGATGGGCTTCAAGCTTTTAGGACTCTCACTGAAATATTTTGACCTTGAAACCCCTACTGTTCTGATTCACTCCAGAGAATAAAAAACTATTGAAACATAAAGACAAGAGATTTATAAGTACACAATCATATAAGCCTCATTTTCTTAAGAAGCAAGACTCAAATGTGCCATATTTGTAATTGGCATTCCATTTGGCATTCCATAGCTGGCAATAGACTTTCAACTTCCTGCTGTAATGACAATATTAATACATTTTAAATTTTGTTGGAGACTCCTTCCCTCAGTTGTCCATTCCCAGATATTTTGTATTATTTCCTTTCATCAAAAAAACACCCCCACCACTAGTCAATTCAATACCTACATAGATACTTTTTTCAAAGCACTGCTTAGGAAAAAAAACCTTTTTCTTCTCTGAGTTTTCCAAGCTTTCTTTCACCAGCAATAATCCACTGTTAAGAAGAAATTATCCTAGGCATAGGTCATGCCAAAAAATAAGTATATATAAGAAATACTGCTTCTCATAAAAAAATGTCCAGAATACGTTAATTCCACCAGGAGTAACATGGTCATATGACATTTGGATGGATGTTTCAGAGACTGGAGATCTAGCAAATATAAATCCATTTGGTTTCCATGGATGGACTCATCTACATGACAGTAGTTCTTGTTCTCCTGGGTCAGTCCCCAAAGATAGTAGACGTATTCTGTTTTGTAGGAATATGGTGTGAAATTAACTTTGAGAAATTAAAGAAGCCTTAATGCTTCCAGCCATAGATACATAAAGGTGGCATGTGCAGGTAAAAAATTCCTTTGGGTGTTAGCTGCTGTTTTGTTTGCTGGCACCTATTGCTGTAAAACAGCAGCACTAGGCTTGCAGGCCTGGAAACAGCTGCTCTCACAGCTTTCTCCTTCCCAGGAGAGGCAGCAACTTTAGTCTGTTCCTGCTGGTAAGGTCAGAAAACAGCAGAGAGAGGATGCCACTGTACTGTGAGGGGCAAATGCCTAGTTCAGCAGAGAGGGAAGCTGCTGGTGATGAAGAGGTCAGCTATTGCTGTTCAGGTGATGAGAAATACTCGGCCTGTCTGTGTGAAGCACAGGCATCTGACGTCAGCTGAGCTTTGGTTCTTCTCCCGCTGTGCTCTGTAAGAGCAGGTAGCTGGAATGTGACTCATGCCTATAACAGGAAAAGTCCTGTCTGTTACTGGAAGTTCAATTATTTCTAGGCTGCAGTATAGAAACTGTTTAACAGAGAGAAGATGCAAAGTAGACTGTTGTGAATGGAGCTACAGTAACTTTATATGAGCTGAAATTTTACTCCTTAAAAAACCTGAAGTGGTGCAAAACCATAATTCCAGCTGCTGGAAAGGGAACAGACAGAGGCACATTGTCTGTTCTTCTTCCACAGAAGTCCCTGACGCAGACTTACAGCATTTCTTGGGGGTGAGTGAAATAACTCGGCAGCTCTGGATGTATTAGTCAGTGGTTTAAAAATTCAACATGCAGAAGAGCTCACCATTTGTTTGTTAATTCTTGAATTCACTAGATTTTCACACAGGAGTTCTGAGTAGCGCACTCAAAGCACTAAGGGAATAACATGGTTCTTACCAGGACTCTAAATTTGGAGACTAAAATTTGTTTTAAATGGTATTTTGTATTAGCAAGGGAAAAAAGGTTTCTAGTCTGAAATTTTATATGGCAACTTTCACCTCAAGGTAATGAAAACAAGCTGCGCTATAAACTTTTAAAAACTAGGGTTTATGGAAAAGCTGACAAATCCTTTACTGGAGTGATGTGGCTGTGAGGACTTTAAAAGATTCCCATGGAGCATTATTGATCATGATCACACACTCCCGAGCACTCACACTGGAGACTGCAGGCAGAAGTCGTGCTGTTTTCAATTACTGTGCTGGCATGTCCGGCCGGTGGGGTTGTGTGTCAGAGCCTGGTCATCTGCTGGGTGGGGGCCCCAGGGCAGCCTGAGGTTGGTGTGCTTCCCTTCTGGCTCTCTGGACACGTCATGTCCCAGGTATCCCAGCTGGAGCAGCAACCCTGAGCCCTGTCATTTCTAGAAAAGTCTCTTTACGCCACCCTCCAGGGGAAGGAGGTTTATTTCAGGAGAATGAGAGGGAAGGGGAAAAGAAAAACACACAAGTTATAGGTTTCTTCCTCTTTTCCCTGGAATTAAACATCATGCAGAGATCATGTAAAAGGAAAGGGCTTTTAGTGGGAGAATATGGCTTCACTTTTCAGCCTCTTTCCTTTGGGTTTGAAAGTGAAGCCATGTGATGATGACGGAAGCACCAGCAAAAGCTGGTGATTGGACCTCAGGAAATTCACAGTGGTGTTTTTGTGCTTCTAAATGAGCAACACTGCTGCTTGTAAAGAACCGAGGTAAAATACTGGCCCCACTGAAGTCCTTGGCAAGCCTCCTACCGCCTTCAGTGGGGCCAAGATTTTACCCTGAGTCCTGTAAGCCATTAGGCTTTTGAGTTTTTAATGGGTCCACTCCTGCACAGACAGACAGCTCTTGTAAGCAAGGGTTAGCTAGATTGGCTCGGATACTGCACAATTTAAAACTTAAAGGAAGGCAATTTTGTAGTGAAATTAAGGGACTGTAAAAGGAATTTGGCTTTAGACAACTTGCTTCTGTTTGGATTTGGATTAGGCTGCAATCTCCTTGTCTGTTTTTAGAGCACATGGCCCTGCCAGCATCAATAATCTATTTTCCTTAGTGCTAGTGAAAGCTCTGATGGCTCAGAGGTGTAGTCTGGTATCCAGTACTGCTCTGGATTTCTTCTTTGGTTTAGGAATCAGGCTACAAATAGTCAGAGACTGCAAGCTGCTCCTTAACATTTATGTGCTGCCAGCAGCCGATTCATTGACATGTGGGCCAACACACTCCTTCTTTCCCGTTGCTCTTCTTACAGTCATTCCTATATTTTTTCATGATCCCCTGAGTTAATTCAAAAGCCTTTCTTTGACCATGCAGACCGTCCCAGCCCAATATAAGCATTCATTTGCACTTGGCCAGATTGTGTTTTCATTGGCAATATTAATTTTATCCTGTCCAGCAGCATATTAATCAAGAACTTTCTTGAACTTTTCAGGTTGCTTCAATACCTCTATTTCCCCCATGTACTCCAAAGTAAATAAATCAGGACTTTAGATAGTGAACATCACATATATCATTTCGCCTCAGGTCACCGTATCATGTGCAGGTTAAGCTTACAAGGGGTATAGGTTAAAGGTGGAGACTACAGAGAAAGTTGTGGAGGAGGAGTGTGTGGGGGTAGCAATCACTCCAGAGAAGTCCATAAAAGATCCAGCAGTAACATTAGGAGGGACTGTGTATGGGGAGGCCCAGCTCTTACTGCCGTATGGTGCTGCCCTGGGGGAATGTGTGCTGCAGCCTGCCAAAGCATGGCTCAACTTGTGCTCTCCAACCACACTCTGAAGGCGTCTTCTCCACTGTCCTGTCAAAAATGCTTCCTTTTCCCTTTTCTTTTCCCCTCTCTCAGCAAGTGAGAGCCTACATTTTCCTCTTACAGAAACTCTACTTGTCCTTGGCTTATATCCCAAGTGGTAAAGCCATAAGGCATTCCTGGACTTCTCTGAGCCTAGGTATGTGCAAAGTCTGAGGAAGGTCCAGCAGGCACTTGTCTGACATGGCATTATGGATGCAGGGCTGCTTGGGGGCTGCCTTGCAGAAGACACCTCGCAGCAGAACCCCCCCAGCCTGTGACAATTAAAGATCCTGATGGTGTCACACAGAGTGTGACAGAGCAGCTCCCTCACAGAGTGCTGCCAACTGTTTACTGCTTGATTTAAACAGTGACTTTTTAGTGGAAAGAGGATCTCTACAGAGTGGTCTCTGATATGAAACTTTTGTTCAAAAGCAGGGTGAAAGGAACGTTTTCTCGGCAAAATTAATGGATTATAGAAGATATAGCCTACTGTAATGGGAAAGGACCATCTGCTACTCCCTCCATGTTAAATATACGTAAATTAGGGATTTCATTTGGAATATCCCAGAACTTGCATCTATTTCAATGCAGGTAAACCTAAATATTTAATTTAGCCTTATCTGAAAAGCCATCTGTCTTTTTTAGCATTCCCAATGTTAACTAAAGTGGCAAATGATTGTGTTGAAGTAGGACACAAACTTCCCCTGTATGCCTCTGTTGGAAGAGCGGGCTGGGAGAGAGAAAGCTACAAAATGTGCTTCTGACAGGGCAGCTAGTTATAGTGGAAAAGGTGAGGACCTTAATCCATGGAATTCTTGAAGTGTTCAAAAGCTGAAACTTAATCAGCACGCCATGGATTTTGTATGAGTGTAAGCTCCTACTCTAACACCCTAGTGGTCATACACCTTTGTGACTTTGTTGTCATGGAGTGTGACTCAGTCAAACATTAGCAGCTATTTTACAGAGCTGACTTGATGTAAATGTCAGGCGCTTTATCTCTGCTAGGATTTTGCAACATAATAATTATTGCATGCTAATTTAAAACCTCCCACATTTTGGCAGTGAAAAAATGTATGGGAAAAAGTATAAAACCAAATGGAGTGATTGCCCTAACATGTACTGCAAAATCCAGATTGGAATCCACCTACTGAACATGCAATGTAAACACAGCCATTTAAGTGCAAAGAAAGTTTACCTTTTGTGAATGCATCTATGTTTGTCATGCAAGGAAGAATATTTGAGTCAAGCTCCAGCAGTGATCATCAGTATCAGAGAGTGCCTGGCCTTTTGTAAGGAAGCTTAAGAAACATCTGAAGGTTTCTGGAGACAAAAATTGCAAAATGTACCACTATACCAGTCACAGCTGCTTCAAGGTTAATTTCAAAATCCTTAGCACTCTGTTCTCCAAACATTAACTCTCTTCCCAAAGAACCCAGAGCACCTGTCATCCAATAAGATCTCACCCTATGGCCATTTGCACCTTGGCAAACTGAGAAAAAGTGCCTCAGAATTTGTAGCTTGCACTGTCAGGGAGTAGTGTATGAAGACTGGGGAGAATTAGGAGGAGTTCACTCCAGCACTTAAAAGAGAAAGGAAAGAACGTTGCAAGAAATTTGATCCGCTCTAATATGTGCAAAAATTTCATTGGTCTTAAGAAAAAAAAATGATTAACACAATTTTGAATGTGTTCACTATGCATCTTATCTTAATACATTTCCTCACAATGACAATATTTTTCCTTACACTTTCAAATGCAAGGGACGGCTTCGGGAGCTCAGAAAATGTTGCTGCCATCAATAGACGGGGCACCAGGAAGAAATGCAATTGTCACAAGCTTCCTCCTTCTCCCCACTTGTCAAGAACTTTCCATGCCTGCTGTGATTCCCAGCCTTGCCACGACAAGCAGGGAGAGTGACTGGTGAAATGATGCATGTCCTAGCTTACTCCACGGCTGACTGCTCCGTTTCCCTTGCATTTCCCACTTGCACTGACTGCTGTACTGCAGCCATATAGATTGTATGACAGGTCAAGTTTGGGTTGAATGGAGTGCTGCCATCTCTTGGTTATTTTGGGCAGATCAACTCACATATTTTTTCATTTTCCCGCCACTCAAGAATGGTAGGAAGGAAGTAACACAGAAAAACAACTATTCTGGATGAAAAAGTTTAGGCACTTAGGAAGCATAATTGTGGTTTTTATATATTTAAGCATGCAGAACAGAGTACATTTGCTGGTGTATTGGACCTCTGTGTAACTTCTATTAAGCGTTTTAAACAAAACTATAAACCATGAACAGTTGGAAAAGTTTATACAGTATGTGAACACCACAAAGAATGGAAAGTGATGTAGTTTTATAGATAATTGTTGTCAAGAAAGACATTAAATGAATGCATTAAAGAGTACTGGATTAGTAAGAAATGCCTATCTTACCTTTCACTGTCATGAGAGGTTTAATTATTTATACTCAAGATTTGTAAAATCATTTACTTGAAAATGCTTTGGCAATTACAAATGCTTTTCCTTCCTTTTTCTTTCTGACTGGCTGACTTGAGCCAAAAGACTTACTTTAAGTACTTTTGTGGTTGGAACCCAGGCCATCTTCTTCCTGGGCTTTTCCAAGGCTGGAGAGAAGATGTGTATGACTATGTTTTCTTCAGTAGTAGCAGGAGCCAGATGTTTGTTTGTTTGTTTGTGTTTTTTAATTAAAATATGAAGGTGTAATTGAATTCAAAATAAAAGACAAACACCACAAATGTTTGCTGCCACAACCTCCCTAACCCAACTCCCCACCACAATGCAAAGGAGACAATATATGATAAGAATTTTGAAATAATTAATAATGCAACAGATTATAAAAGTAAGCAGGGACATGTCCTCTATGAGTAAAGGCTAATATTGTAAGAACAGGGGATTGAATTTATGATTACTGCTGCTATACTCTGGATCAGGATGATGATTCATTGGGGTCACCCTACAGCTTCCTTGGGGAAGAGCTGTCAGCCACTGCCTGCCTCCCTGCTTCTGGCACTGAAGCTACAGGGCGCTTCAGAAATCCAGAGGTCCCACGTTTTTTGATTAAAGCTGGGGATGGAGTTTAAAAACCATCAGCTTTCCCAGTACTCCTCAACCACCACCACTGCATTTGTACCGAGTCATCTCACTTCATATAAGGGCACAAATCCAGTAGCAAATGCTCGACAGAGTATTACCTCAGTGCTGCCATGTGTAGGACAGAAAAACATTGACTCTTGTGCAAGCACAGAGCATTCTGTGTCTGAGACCTGGAAAGGCCTCCTGGCAAGAATGCATTTTCCTGGATGAGCCAACGTCATCTGCTCTTGCTCCTGCTCCTTCCTCTGCCGCAGCCTGTGCTGGCTTCCTTACAGTCCTTTGTAAGGAGCACACGAGTTCTCAGTAACATCAGGAACTTGAATTACGTTTGTTCTCGTGTTTGTGCTTTCTGAGAGAAGAACCTGTCCCTGCTGCCATTAAAGAGTGCTCTCCAACAAATCTAAGTAAAATGGAGGAAATCCCACTTTGTTTGGTCCAAACTTTGAAATTCTTATCTGAGCAATAAAATATTAGTTATCTGTATCAGATATTTTCCAGTTTACATCTTTGTTGTGCCCACCTCTGTCCTTCATAGACAGGGCGATCAGAAGTTGCTGCTTGTTCCCTACCCTTCCCACTCCCTTGAGAGCACTGAGGCACCAATTTTTCTTTAAATATAAAAGATGCAAAGACCTCTATTTAAGTGGACATGTCACTGGTTCTCTGAGGGGCCTAAGACATTCAAGTTTCTCATTGAAGAGTGGAAGCAGGAACATAAATCTGAATGCTCAGAAGCTGCTCAGCATAGAGGTCATGTCTATGGTATTGCTACAGCTCCCTGTGCCATCTTCCACCCTTATCAGTAACATGATCTCCAGAGCTGGTGCATGAAGTTGGCATGTTTCATGGCAATTTTCCTAATTCTTCTACCTAAAACTGCATCTCTGAGCCAGCCTAACTTAAGTTCAGCTCCAAAAGCACGTGTGATACACCTTGGCTCCTGCATGGACTCCTTAAACACCTGGATTCCTCCCTTTCTCACCAGGCTGAAAATTCTGTGTTTGAAAGTTTACTCTTCTGTTTTCTTCCCTTTTTTTTTTTTCCTTGTTTGAAAGTGATCACTTCGGTCTTTAGCCAAGATTTCTAGCAGTGTGTATAGTGCAGCCAATGACTGAGTGGTTTGATAACTATCTCTTGCTAAAGGAAGATTCCCTAGAAGGTTTGTGACTGTATTGTGTTTACAATGTTTGGATACACCACCGTACATCGTACATCATACATTCTCTGGAAAAGTAAACTTTTCTTCTAGCAATCATAGAAAAAATAACAACTAATTACTAAGCTAAATTCTAGGGTCACTTCTCATCCACTTGCTTTTCAAAAAGCCACTTCCTAAGAAGTTTTATAGATAAATATATTAAGAAGTGAATTACAGGGAAGGGCCTCAGTGTCTTACATAGTAAAACTCATTGCAAAGTGGTTCCTGTAACATCAGGCAGGGTTCGTGAGACAGCTGCAGAAATTCTAGGCAGGCTATTAAAAGGTGTTACCTCTTTTACTTTATCTTAAAATAAATTCTCATTTCTGCAGGTTATTTTCTTTCACTCTGGGAAGTGCTGTGTGCATTCATACATGAGCAAAGAAGGATTGTGTATAATGCCAGAAACTTTGACAAAGATGAGATCGCAGATCACAAGCTGGCTTAAGGCATCCATTACTGACTGTGGAAAGAGTAGTTCAAGGCATTAACTCTGAACAAACTTTTATCTCCTCTTTGGTGGTGCTGAGTGCAAACACTACTTCGGAAATCTCTGGGTGGCAATTTCCTGGACAGCCCTGAAGGAGTTGGGCTGCGCTTGCATCAGAACTTGAGTGTGGGTGGCAGGGTGGAGGAGGGAATGGAGCTACGTGGCATAGCTGCACTTATCTCCATGGCTATTCATCCACCAAGGCAGTGACAGCATATAAAAGTGGCAAAGTGATTTCACAGTTCTAATCTGGTTTATCATAATTTTTTCCAAGCACTGCCTCAAAGCAGACAGGGAAATGGAATACACATTACTGCTTTGTTCTGGTTCATGACTAACCATGTTCAAAATGTGCAGTATTTTCCAGAAGTGAAGGTTTTATGACTTATTATCTTTCCCATAACAGTACAATATTATCTACAGTTGATATAAAGAGAACTTTTGTCGTTGTTGTTGGTTTTTTTTTTTTTGTTTTTTTTTTTTTTTTTTTTAATAATGAAGATGCGCCTTGTCTCAGGAAGAAGTGATTCAGACACACAAAAATACACACAAAAATTCTGTCTTCCTGTGCAGGAAGTTTACCTTTTGTTATGAAATTCAGATTTCTGTCTAAAGCCACAGATAGTTAGAAAAGAAAACTAATTTAATAGGGCAGGGTTGGAATAACATATTCCTGTGTGGTTGCATTTGATCTGCACTGTGTGGTCTAGCACAGATAAGTGAGGAGGTATACTTAGGTAGGTATGAATTTTGGCTAAAAACTGGTGCTTATTCAGGATGGAATTTGTTGAGAAATCTTCAGATCTACAGCTTCAGAGACAGATAAAATCTGTTCATCCTGCAGCTTAACATGCTGGTGCTCAGCTTGGCAGCTGTCTTCTTCCTGACAAAGACAAATGTATGAAAATCAGGAAGTGTGTGCTTTCATGAATCAACTGCATTAAAGAGCTGCCAAGCTGAGATTTATGGCTGGCTCAATCAAATTGGTATAAGTAGAGCTATCTACTCTCTTATCCAGACTCATCTTTTGACCCTCTCAGTTTCATCAAAGATAAATTAACTATTGTAGCAATGCAATAACGGATACAATGGATAAAAATGGGTTATCTTGAAGACAAAAAATACAAATAAAGCCAAGCCGTGCTTGGCAGTGATCTGGAATAGGACATAACCAGTAATCTTTAGAGGTAGGTGTTAGCAGAACAACTCCAGTGCTATTTCAGGATTAGGATGTTGACATCAAGAAGAGACATTTCTAAATTAGCTCTAGAGAGCTTTCAATCTCCTCTGTATACTTGGCATGATGCTATCTCACAAATGTTTTTTAGCTGTTTGTGCCTTAGCCACTTGGAAGTGTTAATAACCCACTAAACAACTTAATCATTTTATTTTTGAATAATGGCAATTTTGTTTGAAGATTTAAGTATAAAACAGTGAGACTTCATCTGAGCAGGATTCCAAAATGCTTGCCCAGGAAACCTGTCTGTGATAGTAAAGGAGTCCTTATCAGATAAAAGTGTAGGAAAGTCCATGTCTAGGGGTTGAAATGAAAACAATTTAACTAGAAATAAGGCACAGTTTTTGAAAAGTGCATAAATTTAACTTTTTGAAATAGTTACTTCAAGTCAGAATGAATCACGTAGCTCCTTGACAACTTCAAATTGAGATAAGTGTCAAAAATATATGCTGTATTTCTGCCACAGACTACTGGATTTGATGTAAAGTACCAAGGTAAATTATTCTATGACCTGCGTTATGTGAGAGGTCAGACAAGAGCACCCATATGGTCCCTCTGGATTTTTAGAAGTATGAGGGTGCAAAGAATTTGTGAACACTATTATCTTCACAGAAAGCCTAAGGGAGGAGGCATGACTCTGGCATCCAAGATAGTGGATGAAAGTGCAGTGCAGCTTCTCAACACTGATGTTACATTCAAAGGTGAAGAAAAAGGATTCATGTGGTGATCCTTCATTTTAGGTTCACTATGGTCCTGATCAGAGCAATACAGGACAGCTGAAGGCACCAGCAGCTGATCACCGAATTGACTGAGTTTAGAGGGTATCTATGATGTATCAGCTTTGAACAACTCAGTGTTTTGATTGGGATGTAGGCTTTTAGGATTTGTAGGTTTCATCTTACTCTAACTTATTCAGCTACTAATATTTTTTAAAATGTTCCTCTAGTATTGCAACCAGTAAGAAATACTCATGGTGCTTTGTGACTTTTGTTTATACCAATGAACACATAAACCTCAATCAAGTGCAGATCAATCAGAGCTGTTGGACAATGAAGCAGTAGAAATGAATGAGCAGTGACAGTGGCCTCACTGCTGAGCAGATCCCTATTTATTGCTTCACTTAAGTGCATTCAAGACTCAATTAATATATTATGCTATATTTAGGAACAATGCCAAAAATATTGGTATAGCTAATCTCTCTTTTCATATCTTCTCCAAAATTCACAACCATGTAGTCACTCTCTTTAATTTTCATTATTCTAGCTAGCACTGACTTCAAACCAACACAATCTGGCTTGTATTGCTAGGCTGAGAAAAAATCCTAAATGAGTAATGAAGAATGAAACTGCAGAATGTTGAGTTCCCTCTATACCCTGACTGAAGATCTCATGTGTCTTTCAAGCACTGCCATAGGTACAAATGTTATTAACACAACACAGAAGGTGGTTTCCAGTACCATCAAGAAGAAATTATGAAAAACTTTGCCTAGACATGAATTGTGTAAAAATGACTGCAATTCAACTATGCACACAGTTATGGATTGTTTGTATGATCTCAGATTCAGAGGTAGACACTGAAGGCTTTCATAAGAGGGTATTGTGCTGGTTTTAAGCTAGGATTCAGAAGGTAAGGTGGAAAGAAATGTGAACCTCAGAGAAGTACAGAAACACATATATCAACGCTCAGCTGCATTTACTATGATGTTGCACCACTAAATGTAAGTGCAAAGCTAAGAGGAAAGCTGAAGCTCATTATCCACCTACCCACATCCATAATTTCATAGAGGTTGGTACACTGATGCCTCTGATCACCTTTTCTCCAGTTGTCTTGTGTCCAGCGTCTGTATTCTGCCTGGAATTTTGCCAAATACAAACACATATATGCTCTCATCCAATCTGTGTGATAGTCAAACTGGCAATCAAAGCAATTTTTGAATTGTTTTACTCACTTTGGAGTGACTCCACATATACCACTTTGTAGTGTTTCCCTGAGTGATGAAAATGTAATTCCGGTGCCAAAAGCCTTAAATCTAAGGAGTGTCCTGACCCCAGCATGGGTCTGGAAAGGTGAGAAAGGCTGGCAAATGCTGAATAACTACTAGTCAATAAAGCCTTGACATCTCAAGCAGCAGACAACAAGTCTAATGAAATGCTTTGAGGGGAAATGTGCAAGTAAAGCAGACGAGAAGTTTTGTCACTTTAAGAATTGAATATAATTTAGAGAAATACAGAGTCTAACACACAGCAGAGACAGCATGTGCAGGCATGAGATTAGCCTGCAGTGATGGATAGGAGGGAAACTCACTTCTATTAGTGTCTTTTCTTCTACACTATCACCAGCATAAGAGGAAAGGTGTAAAAGGTAGGTATCCATAATACTGCATCCTTGGATACAGCATTTGGATTTATAACCATCCCTTACATGGTTTATTTGAGAGGAAGAGAAAGACAACACCTTTGGCCCATATAGAGTAAGGCTATGAGCAAGTTTCGTATTTTGTTTAAAATAATTAACTCACTCTATTAATTTCTCCAAGAAGTTTAATCGGAAAAAATTATTACACGGCAGTCTGAGTCAGCAGAAAAACCAGGATGATAGGATGTCTGGTTAGTAGTCCATGAGAAATAGATGACAAATGCTGTTTAATATATGCATGGAAAAATCTCTTAAATCTTTGACTTGTGAAAAAAAAATCTTCTTTAATCACTTAGATGTTTGAAGCTCTATCTTTGTCAGTTACAGCTACTGCATTCAACGCACAGCTAATCACTGATGTTGTTTTCACCTTTGCTGAAGGTCTTGGCTTTTTTAAAGTCAAATGTTTTCTTCCTTTTCTTAAACAGCCACTCCAAACATCTTATATGTGGGAATGTTTTTAAGAAAAATAAACATTTTGTACCTGTTAACATTTCAGTAAACAATTCCCCCTTACCTTTAATGACATGTAAGACATTTGAATGATTCACTGAGGAGAAAATCAAGATAATGCAGGTCATTTTGTAAATCCAAACATAAGAAGAAGCTTTTCAATCTTGGTAACAGACAGTGTTTAAGCAGTGCTCACTGTCAGTCCTGTAAGAGTTCAGAAGTGTTTCTCATTTTCCCATATAAAAGGCCTATTTCCACTGATGCATGATTTCTGCCAAAATACTGCTCTGAACTGTTAAAAATTAGAAGGAGGTATTAAGCCAGAAACATTCACTTGAAATTCAGTTTAAATAACCTTGCTTCAGCTGACTTTAGGACACAGGAGGTGAAATTGCTTGCAGATTTACAAACACCTTTGGTTTGTTTAACTTCAAAATAGCTTTGAGTATACATTTTCCACTTTTGGCAAGGACAGACTAGGAAGGCAAGGCATCAGTGCAATCGCAGAAATTTTTTAAACAATACCTCCCATTTTTAAAAATTATTATTTTCCAGAGTTTTTCTTTCCATTCTGAAAATTTCCCTTTATTCCTCTGTGTGCTGCTTGGGAAACACAATGATTTTTTAATTTATTTTTTATAAACATGCCTTTAGCATGTCTGTATATAACTGGTGGCAGCATACCCCTGCTCCTGGCAATAACCTGTAAGTTTACAGCTGCATCCAGTGCTCACTAAAGATACTGAAGGGATTACTACCCACTTCAGTGGACTTTTGTTCAGCCTGGATGTGTCTTTGACATTTGGCATAGGGGACAAGGGACTGATGAAACAGTCCAGACCAAACATTTAGAAACGTCAGGGAAGGTGCAGTTAAGAGGAGAGAGCAATGTAGTCCTTTTATATTTGTGTCTATGGGACTGTTTGTCCTTTTCTTAAAGGCAACTTGTTACTAACATGTAAAAGCAAAATATAAAGGGGAAAATAAAAATTCCTGCCAGCCTGAGTCTCATCCATAATTGTAACATTTGGAGATTGGATTCCTCCTCAGGCTAGTGCAAAGCATCTGTGTTTGACCAGTTCCTAAAGGTTCACGTGGAAAATCAGCCATGCATAGGCCTTTCAAACTTGCTCTGAAGGATCATCATTTCTGTGGAAGAAACTTTGATTTGCATACTTGTCTCTTACACAGCCTTTTGATTCTTTTAATGTTGTTTACTTGTTGCATACATGATTCTTTTAGACAATATTACCATGTTAAACACTCTGCCTGATGCAGAAGCTGGAAAAATACAGAATCTTCCACAACATTAGGAACTCTCCTCAAGAAACTGGAACCAATAAGGTGTCTCTAACAGATGAAGAAAAAAATTACATTCCTACAGATGAAGGAATGCTAGTATAAATGGCATTACATGGATGATAACATTTGCTGGCTATTTTGTTGCCCAAAGACCCAAACTTCCCAATTTTTTTTTTCTTTTTCATGTGAGATAGCTGCTGAAATATCCACTTATTCATGCTGTATTCATACATGTTTGTCACTTGTAGGCAGGAAGGGCAGTGACTCCTTACCAGTATAGAAGCTCCAACAGCAAAGATTAGTGCAAATTTATATCATCTTTGAGCTTCTCTAGAAGCTGTTCTATTATTGAGACAATCAGATCGCTATTCAGCAAACAAAAAGGACATGCTGGCCAGCTGGAAGTACAAAATAAGCCTTCATACATTTTGAGAAAAGAATAGGGGCTTTCAGATAAATTGCTTTTCCTTGCTGGGCCCTCTTTTGCTGTAGTTAATTATGAGTGGCATATACAAGAAAAGGCAAGCCAATAAGAGAAGTTTACAGGCAACGCTAAGAAAGCGTCCTAATTCCTCTGGGCATTTTAACATATTGTTGTACAGCCCTAACCACTGGCTTTCCAAGTGATCTCACCAGGGTACTAACAATGTAGAGGTCTTCAATGGATGCTTGTTCAGGCCTAACAATTACAGTTTAAAGAGCAGTTGCCTATGCATTGTATGAGTTAAAATTAAGACATGCATTTTGTTCCCACAAGGGTTTTGACTGTGGGGTTTCTTCTGCTGAGGAATGTATAACACAGGGTGCTGATGAACAATAGGAACCTGTGATCAAGACATAAATTTCGGGATTGCTAATGTGACCAAAAGACAAAAGGGTGTCTCTTGATGTCGCAAAGGTCATGAAGCAGCAAAAAAAACAACAGGCACACACAATATATGACCAAAATATGTAAGCCTGGTGAAAATAACAATTAATTTATATAAAAGTTATTTATTTCTTTTTCTCAGGGAAATTAAAACAAATTAATTGCATATGCAATTCTTTACAACACAGACATGTCTTTGCCTTAGGGAATTAGCATAGAAATAGTGCAGCAAAATATTTTCTTGAACTGCTGCTTTCTACAAAACAAAATGGAGTCCCAAAGAGGTGACTCAGTGGAAAACTCTGCCTGCTCAGAGGTACTTTGCTATTAAATGAAATCTATTTCCATCAGTCATCCTAGTGAATGCAAGGATAGAGTTAGGATGGATTATAATGTGCATAGTGATGACCCTCTCTGTGTGTTAGGTGCTTACTCTTAGCTGAGCACATTCTGTAGTCCAAGGAGAAGCAAAGAGAAAAGCCAGCATCTTCAGAGCATGACTCATTCCACGTATTTTACATCCACTCCTCACACCCTTACACTGACAGCTGTCTTGGAACACACCTGGTTCTTAGATTACTAATTTTGACATTTACAGGAAAACTGGGACACCACCCCTGAAGATGCCTGGGTTTTGCTTCTGGTTTCAGCAATTCCAAGGTCTAACCCAGCACTGCTGTAAGGGTGCATAAAAGGATCTAAACAACATATCATTAATATTTTTTATCAAACATCCCAGTGCAAATGTTTCTTGGCTATTTAAAGCAGAGCTGTGTTGGGATATCATAGAGTACATTCTCTTTATTTTTTAATGCAATGCCTTAGTGCTCCCAGTACCAATAGGTGCAATAGAGATGCAAGTTTACTAATTGTTAACTTTTTTCCCAGTACTAGTTATCCATCATAAATAATACAACTATATTGAATTTTCTGGAAGAAGAAAGAAAAATGAAAGAGAGAGAAAAAGACAATCCAAACGTCTATAACTGATGTGAGATGTAATGTGATTTAAAATGCTGTGAAATACTGGATTTTATACTTGATGCCACTAATTCCTGGGTGTGTTATTGCTAAGCTAGCTATCACTTAGACTTACTAAGACCATAAGCTTGGACTTCTTTTCAACATGATAACATGGAATGGTTAAAAATTCTGGTTTTTTTCCAGAATAGTTGATGGATGAATATTGAAGACTGATTACTGGGAATTTTACTGAAAAGCCCCATCTGGCAGAGAGAAAGACACCATCTGAACTGTTTACAACTTGAATCTGTCACATTAGGAAACTTTAAAATTGAATGGAACTCCTTAAGAGGCAGAAATAAAGCTAATTGAGAAAGTATTTCCCTGATTATTTTCTGTGAAGGCCTATTGTAGGTCAGGCAGTTGTCATCTACATTAGCTACTCTGCTGCTGATTTGCAAAGGCAGAAGCCAAACCAATGTGATGAGTCCTTCAGAAACCATCAAATTGTACTGGCATCCAATGGAAATGATTGATTTCATATAAACAGAACTTTAAAAAAAATCAGAAAGCTCTGAACCTTAATAACTTTCATTTTCAGTAAAAAGCTAAAAGTTGGCAACAACATTATTGTTCTAACCTGAGATGTATCTCACATTTTTTACCTTGGAGAATTTTTTTCATAATGTCCTTGCATATTTCTATTACTCTCATTTCCTACTATCATTGATACTGATTTAAGAACTCCATGACCTGAACTTTTTCTGACCTTCAATCCCTTCCTGAAGTTTTTGCAAACAAGATCAGTGCTACAGTTTTCACAGCTGTCAAAATCTCTGCTGAACCTCAAGAACAGGTGAGAGCATCTCCCAGGCAACAGGCACCTGTCTGGAAATGCTAATGATGCATATTAGCAACTTCCTGTCTCTGCATTTATCTACCACAGTATGTTTCTTAGATCAGAGATGAGGAATTTAATATAATCTGGATCTGCTGGCTACAGATCTCACCATCTGGGTTCCTTGAGCTGTGCACTCAAAATGCAGTGTCAGATTTTGAATCCTGTGCATGCCGAGGTATTGCCTTTTCAAGAGGTGTTTCTGCCAGCTGAGTGTCCATAGGTGCTGATGATTTTTTACTATAAACTCAAACAAATTAATATATATATTATCTCATATACAGTTTACCTTGTTAAGAATAAAAATCAGGTACATATATAGTTGATTAAGTAGAAATTTTGTCAGGCTATACCATGTTTGGGCAGCTAGAAGTTTTACTTAATTGTTTTTTATTTCAAATAGAAACTGTTATTTGTCTTATGGCCAGTTTCTTATTCCTTATAGGATTTTTTAAAAATTCTCTTGTTTTTCAATAAACTAATCCCATAGAAGCAGTCACCCTTACACAGAGGGATGTGTGTGGGGAAGTACTCCCCTGTGTAGAATAGATGAGTGAGATATGAAGCTTGGGAAGAAGTGTTGCTCCAGTGGCTGTGGGTGTGAAATGAAAGATTTCAACTGGAAAGAGGTGTCTGGGTCAGAGGAAAAGCACAAAGTTATAACTAGATGACTCCAGCTGTGGAGCAAATAAGGAGTACCCTGGGTGTGAGGAAATTGCTGTTCGGATATGCTGTTGTGATCAAGCCTAAAGCACTGAGTTCTTAAAAGGCACTCAGTAAACTAAATCTTAACTTTGGTGTTGTCTGGTGAATATCTTTCTCTCTGCTGCAGGTCTGGGATCACTCATTCTACCTTCACATGCTCAGCCCTGTCTCCTTTGATTCTCAGTGGCTTCTAATCTCCTAATGTGCCTTATTGAATTGGACTGTGAGAAACCAACCTCTGACCCTTAATTCTTAGAGGGTGTGTGTGTGTGTGTGTGTGTGTGTGTGTGTGTGTGTGAGAGAGAGAGAGAGAGAGCACAAGGCAGAAATATTTAAGAACTTCTGGTCTCCAGAAATCTCATTCTGTCTAAAGTAGCTCACAAAAGCAAGTGTGAACAGAAAAGGGTGGGGTGTAAGTTTGAGAGAACATGCTTCCTGATTCTCAGGATGATGTTTTTACTGGATAGTTCTTGTCAAAGGCTGAGGTATTGTCCTGGAATCCATTATTTTCTAAGGACATTTCAGCAAAGCCCTCAATAGGAGTAGGAATGTTTTGGGGAGGAGATCAGAAAGTGCCAAGAAACATTTCCTTGAATGTCTGTCCAGAGTTTCCTTAATAATTACATACATATGGCATCATTTCACTTGATACTTTGGAACATTAGCAGAAAGGGAGAATCAAAACCAAAAGTCAAAATTCTTTCATATACAAACAGCCTAAAGAGAAGAAAGGAACTTTCGCTGGAAGGATAAATGGTACAATGCATGACCTGGAGAAACTGGACTGAGTGTATATGGGTGTATTAAATGCTGCTCATTAACATTTTTACTGACTGCTTTCTTGAAATAAACAGAGGTGTTACTGGCATTTTGAGTTGATGGACTACTTTCAGATTGGCACAAGATTGGGAATGGGCTAATTATAATTTTCTTTGGTGGAAAGACTATGTAATCTGCATTTAGAACCTCATCTGTAAAAAAGTCCATTAGCTAGCAAAGAAGATTAAAACCCCTAAATTTGGTGATTTAACATTTTGGCCAATGCTCAGAAGTAAATTTCTCAAGCAAACTATTTGTGTGAGAAATAACTCTTGAATTGTATTCAATAAGATAAAAGAAAGGAGCTAGAAATACAACAAACACTTGCCTATTTCTTTCCACGATTGTAAGGATCTGGTGGACTTTTATTCCTCTGAGCATCAAATAAGGTTATGTCCTCTTTTTCTCTCAAAGATCTATTGCAGAAGTTGATTCTGGAACTGAGCTTTAACAAAGTAAAAACTATTATCTCTAGAGATAAGACTATCCATATATGCTGATCAAAATCCATCCAGGGAAAAAGAAGGTGCCAAAGCCACGGCTAATATTCAAGTCAACAGTCCAACATTTTGCTGAATCTGTAAGTGGTAATTAAAAAAGGAACAATTGTCAATTGTTACCATCAAAAGAAATAAACCATTAAGTAAGGCTGTCTACTGAATATGCCTAGCAATGGAATGAGAGCACTGAAGAAAGATTGGCTGCCTATGAAGGCAAACCTTTTGGCACACTGGGTTACAACCAATTTATTGAATCAACACTCTCCATTAGTAAATTTGATTAAAAAGCCCAACACTTAGGACTAAATTCTTCTTGTTGTACAATGCCTTTGAGTACATTTAATAGCTTTTTCTCTCATATTAGGCTAATTAAATAAGCACACTTCATCTATCAGTCAGTTTTCTGACTCTGCAAATGGTTCAGGTGGATCTAACTGACATACTTTAAGTCTGCAAGGTATTTGAACACATATTTTATAAATAATTTTTATAAAGGTATCACTTTTTTTTAGTGTCCCAATTGCAGCTGAATTAATTTGCCTGTTGGGTCATTCGTGCGTGCTATTCACTCACAGAAGTGAATAGCTGGAGTTACAGTTTGCAGGTTACCAGCACTGAAATAATTTAGAACCTTTGTTTCATTATGAACAAATCCAGGCTTGCCAAAGCCTGTTCCTGCTGCTTTTCTCACTTCATTTTGCAGCACAGCTGTTTTAAACTTCCTAAAAGGATTCAAGGCTGATCAACTGGTATTTATTGGCTTCAGACAATATGCTAGCAGTACATACTTTTTCTGCTTAAGAAAAAAGCCATGTTTGTTATTAAACAGTTTAGGAAAATATTTTAACTAGATTTGAGAGGGTGACAAATAGCTTCTTTAAGAGAATGAACTTTAAAGGAAGTTTTTTCCTATTTCTTAAAGGAATTCTTCTTTTGAAAAGGTCAGATTTATAAACCTCTCAAAGAGCCAGTACACCAAAAATGCTTTTGTTACTTCATTGACTACTTGAGATTTCTCTTTTAAGTAGTTCCCAAAAAGAAGACAAGAGGGGAATATGTTTTCTCAAGTGGAACTTTTTCACTTGTGAAAAGTGAAGGGAGAGGGAGGGTGAAGCACAAAATATACTGCATTCTAGCCTGATGTTCAAAAAAGATTTTCAGGAGTCCCAGCTAAGGAAATATCCTGGAACACCAGTCCTATAGAGAAGATAATCAAAGCAAAAGCTGGATATTTAGGATGAGGCTTGCTGCCTCTTTTTAGCAAACTATTTCCCATGTCTGTCTCAAGAAGACAGCAGTATCTTTGGAGAATCAGAAGTCCTCTTCACCTCTGCTGTCTGTTGGATTTTGTTTTTACTAACTGGTACTGCCAATTTTCAACTATCCATGTGGCGAACTTCAAAAAGCCCCTAAACAAAAAGAAGAAAATGAAAAGAGTTCAACTATTACTCTCGTTACCCTACATACTCGGTTCAAATGTTAAAAAATAAAGAGAAATTGTGACATACAAATCCAAATTACATGGGAATTGATTGTCCATCCTAATTAAATCCTTTCACCTGTGTTCACTGTTTTTATGATATAAAGCCCATGTGCTTGACCTATGCCTTCTATTCATATGAAGAGAGTACATTTTCCTTTTATCTTCCTCAGATTTTTTTTCACACTCAGTATTTTATCAAGTTAATCTTTTCACATACATAAGTGAAAGGCCTTAATTACACCAGTTTTCATAGGAACAGCAACACATAATAGAAACTAGGAAAACCCATGGGGTCTAATACATACTTAGTTGACATGAATAACACAATCAGCCACTCTTAGGCTAATGGGTAAATGACTTTCATACAACATTGGGAATAGATGAAAATCATAGAATCATTTAGGCTAGAAAAACCTCTTAGATCATTGAGTCCAACTGTCCATCACCACCAAAAACATCACTGAACCATGTCCCTAAGCACCACAACTGCACCACCTTCAGCAATTGTGATTCAACCACTTCCCTGAGCAGCCTGTTTCAATGCTTGCAGCCCTTTCTGTGAAGATTTTTTTTTTTTGATAGCCAACCTGGTACAACTTGAGGCCATTTCCCCTTGTCATACTGCTTGTTAGCTGGGAGAAGAGATTGACCCCCACCTCATTACAACCTTCTTTCAGGTAGCTGTAGAGAGCAATAAGGTCCCCCCTGAGCCTTCTTTTCTCCACGCTAAACAACCCTAGTTCCCTCAGCCCCTCCTCACAATTCTTGTGCTCCAGATCCTTCACCAGTTCCTCTGGACCTACTCTAGCCCCTCAATGTCTTCCTTGCAGGGAGAGACTCAAAACTGGACACAGAACTTGAGGTGCAGCCTCACCAGTGCCAGTTACAGAGGAATGATTACTGCCCCACTCCTGCTGGCTCCACTATGTCTGGTACAGGCCAGGATTAGTTGAGCCACCTGGGCACATGCTGGCTCATGTTCACCTGCTGTTGACCAGCACACCCAGGTCCTTTTCTTCTGGGCAGCTTTCCAGCCACTCTGCCCCCAGCCTGTAGTGCTGCAGGGGGTTGTGTGTTGGGTTTTTGTGGCCAAGCTTTGGTAGCAGGAGGGGCTACAGGGGTGTATTCTGTGTGAACCTGCTAGAAGCTTCCTCCATGTCCGGCAGGGCCAATCTCTGGCAGCTCCCAAGTTAGACATGCCTCTGGTCAAGGCTGGGCCAATTAGAAATGGTGATAACCTGTTTAAGAAGAAAAAAATTACTGCACAGATGTAATTGTGGCCAGAGAAGAACAGGATGAGAAAATGTGAGAGGAACAGCCTTGGAAACACTAAGGTCAGTGGAGGCGGAGAGGGTGCTCCAGGCATCTGAGATTCCCCAACAGCTCATGGTGCAAACCATGAAGAACCTGCAGCCCATGAAGGACCTTGGGATGCAGAGACCCACCTGCAGCCTGTGGAGGAAACCCTCCTGGAGCAGGTGGGTGTTTGAGAGAATTCTGTGGTCTCATGGTCTCCAGCCATCATATCACCCAGCAGCCCTCCTCAGATCACAAACACCAGGTGCAGAGGGGCACTTTCCCTGGATGGCTGACTCACCAGCTATGCCAAGAAGTTATTATTCAGACACTCCAGAAACCTCCTGGGCTATTTATTAATCAAGCCTTAGAGCAGTCTCTGAAATATAAACCATGGCTCTTTCTAAGGAATACTGCAGTCAAACTTAAATTACACACTTGAAGACACTGTGCACTGTCAAATATTGATAGGGTATGGGGAAAGAACAATCCAGACCTGATACAATGCTCCTGGATGTACAGATGTTGCACCTCACTCTTTGGAGCTTTTCATCTTATCTTGGAAAACCCTGAGTATTCCTTGTGGGACATCTGTCATGGCAGGGAGAAAGGGCAGAGTAATTCTTGAATTTTCATTCAATTAGATGCTGCAATATTTTCTCTTTCCATCCTAAAACATCTTGCTAGCATATTTATGGCTCATTAACATATTTTTGACTATAAGATTTCCATTGGAATCTGTGGAAGGTCTCTGATTACTTCAAATCCAAAATGGTTAATATCACAATTACTGGTTCATAGTAAATTCATTACATAGTGATGGCTCATTATACAGTGAACATGGTAAGTTCATTTCTCCCTCTTTTTTTTGTTTCTTCCCTTAAATGATGAGTCACTTATTTTTTGTAGCTCCAGACAAACACAAGGACTTAAATGAAAAACCCAGTCCCAAATCCACTTCTCTCCTGGTTAAAACTTCTCAGTCTCAGTAAGCCAAATGGTAGAGTGGAGTTGTTACCCTTTTAGGGAGAAAATTTGTGCAAGAATATAATTTTAGTCTAACAATATGAAATATAAGTCTATGAAACACTTGAACGTAAAAAAATTAATTTTTATTTAACTTTTAAGTAATTTAACTTCAAATGCAAAAGGGACCAAAATCTTTCCTGATTGAATTCCCCACTTTTTTTCCCCACAATATTCAGTATAATGAACCAATCTTCCTCAATACAAGAATGTTACTCTTAAATTTAAATAAAATGTAGGAAAATTTTTCTCTCTCGAACTATTTACATTTTTTATTTACCCTTACTTGTACATTTCTTTTGGCTTCTAGAGAGAAACCAAGAAACAGACTTCCAATTTTCAGCTTTAATTTATTAATGATGAGTTTTCTCCTATTTATTCCTGTGCCAGCATTGTTTTTCCTGCTCTACTATTGAGCTGTTCATATTTTATGAGGAAGAGTCATATCCCTTTTTAACTTTTGTTTTATTATATTAAATAAGCCAAAGTTTCATATGATAGGTTTATTCTTTCCTTATTTATCCTAAACCAAAATTTCCTTTATTATTTTTATTGTAAGAATATTTTGTGAGATACCATGCAATTTATAATTTTTTTTGAACTTATAGTGCATTAGGAATGGAGTAATTGCTTTCCTCTTAAATATTCCTACCTGCTAATGTCTTATCTACTGTTGTGCAAGAGTTTGGGAAATTATGAAACTGTGATTCATCCAGATGTTCCCAGATATTCCTAATCTGATCAAACTAAAGGTTATGACATCTCTCACCAATCTTTGTTGTCCTTCCTTTACCTGCAATGCCATTTGGCCCAGTACTTGTAGAAATGTTATGAGCTCAAATTCAGTGCCTAAAGAATAGTAAAAAAATTCACCAGAGAAACTCTTCAGAGAGCTCTAAATCAAATTCTTTGAGCACAGTTAAACGATAAATTAATGTTCCTAATTGTTGCCTTGAATGAATCATGAAGATTACAGTACCCTGATTTTGACATATTGATCAAAATTAGATCTGCCAATATAACCACACATGGTGGAGTAACTGCACTGCATGGCTTACTAACAATCCAAAAGAGACTGTAAAATGTTTAAAAAGTTATCAAATAGATTGCTTACTTCATGAAAATTTCTGTTATGGTGATCTACATGGGTTTATTTATTTATTTATTTATTTATTTATTTATTTAAAATGTTAAATTGCCTGACATTCACCTCAATCTAATTCTTGGCTTTAGAGAAGTGCTCAGAACTTAAACCATAGCAGATATTTAGTCAAAGGTGCTCGTATTTTGTGCATGATCATTCAAAAAAGTTATTTCAAAAATTTCAAAAAACCACTCCAAACCCTTTCAAATAAGCCAAAACTTGCTATATATAGTTTAAATGACTGAAGTACATTTCTCCTTCTGATGTCTGAGATCCCACATATCTTTTGTCTGATGTTAAATGTTTGACTTAACTTATGGCTTATACTGATAATTCTTGAAGTAATGATTTTACAAATCCAAAAATCTATGTTTTGGAGAGATGTAATTTCATTTTCTAAAGAATTTATTTCTCCAAGAACCGTAAAAGTATTTCTTCTTGAACAGAAGAGTTAAATGAGTATATAAGGGTTTATATGAGCACAAGGTTTTATGATTGCTATGACAGGTGAATAAGCATAATTAGCCTCATACTATATTTGAGTATTTAGTCTAAATATCTGCAAATGAACTAATGTGGGCATTTTAGCTTTTAAGTACAGAAGAGAGGAAATAAGGTTACTTTCTCCAGTAAGTGCAAAAGCAATCTCCAAGAGCACTATGACAGTGGATAATATTATGGCAAGTTAACATTATCTAACAGAATAAGATAAAAAATGCATATTGTGAGGCATTGAAGTCAAGGAGGTATCTTACAAGTTGGAGTTGGAGTTTAAAGCTTACAGAAAAAAATGAGACATTTTAGGGAAAGAAGTAGGGTTTTTTGGGAAGAGATTTATGGCATCTGTCCTTTGTCTTTAAACCGTACTACAAAGAAAGCATATAATTTTGCAATAAAGCCTTCTGAAACTACTAAAAGTCTCTCTATCAGAAAATTTATTTGACAATCAGTAATAAGGAGAGTTAAGTTTATATTTTGTTATTTTTTACTATGCAAACATATGCTATATGGAATAAATATATTACATTTCATAATTTTAATGTGCTGGTTTAAAAGGAGAAATCAAATTTCAAGTGTTTAATAGGCCTGATTTTATTAGTACATTTTATCTAATAATTTACAATAATTTATATGACATTATGTGTCAGTAATTGGCATAGTACTTTAAAGAAAAACTTTACATCTGGAATAGGCTGTACTGAGTACCGGAGTTTAATGTCAAGAAAGATGCAATAAAACAGGGAAAAGTAAAAAGAGTCTTTCCCCTTCTAATAAATCCAGACAGAGTCCTGTTTCTGTTCCAGTGACATCAGAGCACTGGACCGATACCAAGTAATTCTAAAAAACACTTTTAAGAAACATCTCTCTACACTTTGCAGACACAAAATAGAAGAATACATCATATAAGAATACATTTTAGAGAAACAAATCAAATTAATAAGCAATTAAACATTTTCCCACAAACTCGAATCAGAACTGCTTATGTTGTTTCTTGATTTATGGGCATGAATTGAAATTTCTTCCAAAACAAGCCATTGTGTCTACTTTTACAAGCTAATGAGCAGCGTGTGACTGTTTCTTCTATTTCTTAAGGCTATAAAAAGTTTCATTTAAAATGCTTTGTTTATTGCATGTCACATTTCATTCCATATGTGCTTATGCTGGGCTGTATCATATCAAGATGACTTCTAACTGCAACACAAAACAGAGCAAGCCAACAGGCTAATATCTACCACCTTCTCCCTTTATGTTCTTTTCCACAAGATTTAAGCAGATTTGAATTTCATTTCTATCTCGAGGACACCTTAGGGTGCATTTGGTAAGAGGTTTAGGCTATATCCACATTCTGCTGGCTTCAACAGAAAGGCTGAGAGATTTGACAGCCCTAATGCTCATGGACCCTCTCTGCTGGAACTTGTCAACTTTTCACTTGCAGTGGTTTCCTAACCCATTTTAGCCAAATGAGTTAGGTTAGCAAAGATGTGTTTATTAATACATTATGAATATATTTGATTTTCCTGAAACACTTCATAGTGCTTTCAAAAATACAGCACAGGTGAAAATGGGGATTTTCCAAAGGGAAACAGGGATCCAGCTGCCTAAGGGAGCTAGTGTGCTAATGCAACTGCTGACTGTGGAGGGAGAAGTTATCTAAGAGATTTTGAATACCCATTAGGTATAAAACTATTTAAAAAATCCCATCACATTCAATTTATATAAATTATTGCAATTAAAATTTTGTGTTCAGATGCAAGTACTTCCTTCAATGGGACTATGCTAGGATGTTCAAATAATTTTGTGAAGAACCACGAAGGTTCCTTAACAGACAAAATAAATTGAATAAAGAACAATTATCCAGAAGTCTTCTCATGTTGTTCTGAGTCCAGAAATCTAGGGTGATAGTACAATGCAATTTTTTTTTCAAAAAAATTTGTATTTAAGCATTTATTTTTTATAGGGACAGATAAACCCCTGGAACACTAGGAGACTAGCTGATAGGTGCAAAATTTTCCTTAACCATATTGTTTTTTTCTTTTTTGTTATTATTCTGGTTGCTTTTATAGGGGATGGTGGGTTACAGCAGGGGGAAGCTTGTCTGGGTTTTTTTTAAGAAAGTAGATGTAGATGTGAATATTTTTATTACCACAGGTCCTGTTCCTCATTTCACGGTAATATATTCCATGTGCATAACTCCTTGGTCATGGCTTTGAAATTGCAATGATTTGACAGCAAAAACCTAGCATGACTCAACCACATTTTAAATTCACCTCTGCTGAATATGGAAGTTATCACCACTGTAAGGGAATTCATACCCCTTGAAGGATACGTTCACTGCTTCACACTGGTAGATGACTTGCCTGTTTTTGGTTTTTTTTTTTTCTCCCCATAAAATGCCTGTGTCAATTTGCAGTTCAAAAGAAACCACACTGTTAGTACTCTTTTCAGTTTGTCTTTATATTTAGTTTTAGACTAACTAGTGCCTCATAAGTCAGAAAAACCAATTCCAGACATGAATTTTGTACACATATTTTTCTTATTTTCCATTCATATTTGCTCTTTCTAGTAATAACCAGTTTTTCTTTTTATATGTTTATCAGTTCACAGGAAATTTTAAGTTCTTAAAGATGGGACAATTCTATGAAAGTTTATACATAAATATGTCTTCTTCCCTACAGGTTCATACTGATCTTGTTGGAGGTGTGTCACAAAACGCTGTCACTGTTATAGTAAGAGTATTGACAGCAATGACAGTCATATTTCTGGTGGTTTATTATTTCAATTTTGAAGGATAATCACCCCCTAATAAATGTGTCTCATCAGTAAAGCTACTACGAAGACCAAAAACGATCTTACACGGCCTTCCATGATCTTTCAAAATGTAGGGTCTGGCTTCTATTTTCTTCCTCCTTTCAAAACAAAATAAATTTGAAAAAATAATTTTAAAGCTTTCTCTGTCTCTGGCATACCAGAAATATTCTCTTTTGTATCAATGTTCAAGCAGTCAGAATTAAATTGGCATTTAAAAAAAATCTCAATACCTCAAGCCAACTCCAGAATGCTTATTATTTTTCCTAGCCTAAAATGTTCCCTGAGTTCTTCCCATTCCAGCTTCTTCCAAACAAAAATGAAATCGACCAAAAATGTCCCAAGAAGTGAGAATCTCAAGCTGTGAGTAACTGAATAAAGAATTCTTCAAACAAGAACTTAAATGTCATTGTAACATATGGTGAAACAGTTTTCATGATGCGCCTGATTCCAGACCCATTAAAGGGAGCTGTTCCACTGACTTCATTGGTTTTGAATCAGACACTATTAAAGGTACTTAAAAAATTTTTTTAAAATCAATGCCAACTGGTGGGGCTCCTTTTCAAATAAATGTGATCTGGTTTGTACAAGAAAGTTAATTTATTCTCAATTGGACGCCTAGTTTCACACATTCAGGTCTTCCCATGAACATTCTGGGTTAGATCTTCAGCTGGCACGTATCAGAAAAATTCCATTAAGGTCTATATGTCTGTGACAATTTGCATCTGGATCATACTTTTGGAACCCACATTCTAAATCTTTGGAGATTTTCTCATCATGTCTCACTGTATTTTTCTCGTTTGGTTTTTAAAATATCAGTTGAAGCAAAACACCATGTCCAGGAAAACAGCCTGAACTGAACCCCCTTCTATATGTAAAGAAAGACAGTGGAAATTAATTGAGAGTCAATGCACATGGAAAGATTTTTCAGGAGGAACCTGGATATCAAATTTTCTTCAGTAAAATTATTTCATGCAAGAGAGATTGTTACACATCAGACAGAAACCGCTTTTGTGTATGTATTGACAAAAATATTGACCACTCCCTTCTGGCCTATTTCACCAGGACAGATCTCTGACGGGATCAGTCAGCAGAGTTTGAACCTCACATAAATATCAGATTGCTGCAATTAGAGATTCTGTTGCAGAATGCAACTTTGCTTGCCTCATTTGTGTTGCAGAATGCAACTTTGCTTGCCTCAAGTAGGTGGGTTTCTGTTTTGTTTGCTTTTTTCAATACAATATTAATCAAAACATTGTCCTGCTATAAAACCAATAAACATTCTTTTTCTCTTTTCCAATTTAAAAATATGTCTAGACAAGAAATAAAAGCTGCTCATAACTTTTGGAAGCCAGTGCTTAATTTATTCTAAGAAGCTGTCTCGTAAATACACATCTGTTTCATTCTTTACAAGTTAGAAAGCAAAGGAATAATAAAGAGATCATCAGTTTGAAACCAAACAAAAATTCCTGCAATCTTAGTTATTTAAAGTTCAAGTGCTAAAACTGGCTCAAACAAAAAGAATGTCGCCATTTCTTGTTATAGATTCCTATAAAAAATAGAGACGAGGAAAGGAGACAGTACAGTTATGGGATTTATCATGTCTGCTGGTGTCACCAAATTAGATGAGGTTTGGCAGAAAGGCCTTTGAATTCAATAAATGCCAGATTAACAGTTAATTCAACAGGAAAATGCAAGATTTACAAAATCAACATTCTTCAGATATGCATGATATATGGCATTCGCCATTAGAAGTTAAAAATGCATTTGCTGAAAATTCACTTAGATGTTTACAAAACCCGTGACCAAATTGTATGTTTACTATCACTCATTCATGAAAGTGCTTGACTTTTTTTAAAATAAATGTATGTATATATATTTTCTCTCCTACTGATTTAGTATGTATGGTAACTAGATAACTTTTGAGTTAATTATTTACAGACTTTAAGTTTTATGCCTGGAACAAAATATTACAGCAACCTAATTTTTGTGAATCTTAAGAGGAAAAAAAATGTAATCATGGCACTGGTAAGAGTTTTCATTGATTTGCCTAAACAATATGGAGAACTTGCAAGAGTTGGTGTGTGTTTGCACTGAAGTGAGTTATTTGCATGTGAGAAATCACACAGAAAAGAACTTTAAACTGTAAGATTATGAAATACATTTAGATTAAAAACACCTTAATGAAAACCAAAGCAGAGTAGCTGGGAGTCACAGTATATCTAGCTGTCCCTTGTCACTGTGAAATGACCCTTCCCATCTTCTCAGAGAGCTGTTTAGTTGTAAGCCCACTGCTCCAAGAAAAATTTCTCTTTTCCAGTCCACAGGTTAAGAAATGTAGTAGGCTGGGCTTGCCTATCATTTGCTGTTATATTTTATGGCATGCTAGTCCATCAACAAGGAAGATGGGAATTAGGGCAGAAAGTGCAGAGTGCTCACACATAAAGAAAATAAAAGGGAGTAAGTGGGAAAATAAAAAAAAAGGAAGTTTTCTGAATGTGGTAGATCTAAGGCAACCCTAACTATGTCATCAGCACTGTGCAAGGAGATATCTCCTCCCAAAGAAACAGATGAGATGGCAGTGACCCCAGTCAGAAGAGGCCAACAAGAAGCTGTCAGTGCAAATGAGGTGTGGCAGCAGCACATACTGACAGCATTGTGGTAGATGTTGTATTCCAAGCAGAGTGTGTTAGACATTTTCAGAAGCTTGAATAGGCTTAAGACAAATGGTATAATTATTTCTTAGTGTGTTTTCCATTCAGTAAGGTTTTTTTTTTCCCTGGATTGCTTTCAAAACACAGAAACTTTTATTAGAACTTTCATTGCCTACACCTCTTAATCTCACCATTGTCAAGCAGGGTAAATTTCTGCAATGGTCTCCTTTTCCTCAATCAAGGAATCATGGTATTTCAATTTCTTATTCACTTCATCTTAAATTAATTGAGTCCTTTTGTTAACCTTCTTCAGACACTGCATACTGAGTTTGACAGTACATTTCAACATGTCCCAGCTTATACACTCATCAACACTTCCATTTTGAAGATTCCTCTGCTAAAGTCACAGCTCACTGCTAACTCGATCCTCAATACCAAATTGAGTTTTGAAAAAAAGTTCTGTGCAGTAGCCACCTTTCATCAACAGGTGTTTTTATCCTTTGGAAAGAATTACCTTTTTTACAATTGCTCTCTCTCTGTTAAAAAATAGTTCCAAGCAGCTAAGTGATTGCTGAGGAGAGAGGAAAAGGCAGAAAAAGATAAGCTCTGGAAACTTTCTGGAAACAAGTCTGGGAACTTTTGAAAGTTTGTGAGATTGGTAAACAGCTGAAGAAAAACATGTGGGGGAGGTGGATTCTTTATTGTTGGTTTGTTGGGGGGGTGGTGGTGTTTTCTTCTTTGTTTGCTTTTTTTCTACATCTGCTTTACACCATGAATCTTTTTCATGCAGAGGGTACACTGTGGGGAGACATAGAAAATTATTCCTGCTCACTGTCTAGTCTTCCAGAGACCTAGACTGTGACTTCCCAGGGCTCAAATTTGACATGGGTGAGGTATTTTAGGTACAGATACACAATAAATCAGTGTGTGTTTGAGAGCTCTGCTGTGAGTTGAGATATCCACGCCAGTGCAGCCATTGCCACTCAGCCTCGCAGACCAGATATTCAACCTGCTGGTTCCTTTATGTACTTGTGAAGTTGCACCAACAATTATACCTTCCCACATGGAGCAATGCAAACACTTGCACCCACACTTGACTTGCTCTTCAACACTACCAGTACAGTGGGAGATCTGGCGCTCAAACATTCACTAGACAATCCCCACACATAATACCACATGTTTGCACAGGTGTGGAGTCAGTCAAATCTCTAGCCATATGCTCATGAAGGAACAGTTTTGTACACAAACAGCTTCAAAGGCCAAGAAAAGGCTTGGATTCAAATACAGTCCTTACTACTTCAACACTAACATAATTTCATATACTTACATAGACTTAATTGATGGCATAGCCTGGGAATGGAAAGACATAAAACAGTTGCAAAATATGTTAAAAGATCTTATAATGCATGCTGGCTAGAAACAGCAATGTGCATTTTGTATTACAAAGCTTTCTGAAATTTTTCATCTCTCTATACACTTTGTGACTAAATAAACTCATGAGTCCATTATATGTACTTATAACAACCCACTTAAAACAGTGGAAAAAAAATCACTCCGAAGCTGAGACAAGTCAAGACACTGCTCACCTCTTACAGATTTACCTGGTATAGACTTTATAAACTCTAGTTACCGTGTATGTTTTCTTCACTCTATCTAGTAACAAGCAATACTGTTTAGAATAACAATATTTTTGGTCTAAAGATAAGCTTTAAAACAAATAATGTGTTTTTAGGGCTGTATATGAGCTCCAAGTAGAAGTTAGTTTTCAAAAAGAATTGCAGTTCCAGTTATGCATCTGCCTTGTTGTAAAACACAGACATACCAAACCCAAACTCTATGTCTAAAAAGCCTTGCATTTCTGTAGCAAATAGAGGTGAGGGTCCAGATGACAATGGAATGCAGACCTTGATATCATAGCATCATAGTTTCCTTTTATCTCTACTTCAAAAAAGTTTCCCTGCATTTTTGTAACCAGTCAGGAGGTTCTTGCCCATGTGGAAGGTGTACTTCTGCCAAAAAAAAACAAAAAAAAACCCCCCAAAACCCCAAAAGATCTCAGCTCTATTCTCCCATTGCTTGTTCACCTTCAAACTTAGCCCAGTAATTTTGAGGAAAAAACCCTGCTAGAGGGGAAAAATTCCACTGTAATGATCACTTGACCCACTTTAGTGGAAAGATGTGTGTGTGTGTGTGTCTGTGTTCATTCCACATTCACATGCATGTGATTCTGTGAGAGTGTTCTAGAAACTTCCCTTATGTCTGATAGAGCCAGTGCCAGCTGGATCCAAGACAAATCTATTGCAGGCCACATGTACGCAGAGAAAGGCAAAAATTGTAACAACTCTGAAGAGGAGATTGGGGGACTAGCAAACTGTTCATTCCTTGCTAGGTACAGTACAGCTCATAAATTGTCAAGAACTCGTATGAAAAGAAATATCCACAGACACAGAAGTTAGTGCACTTAAATGAGTGGATAGAGCTCATCATTGAGAATCTTTTAAATAAAAGATAGACACATACACACAAAGAAATCTGCAAGTTATCTCCAAATTGAGAAAAATCTTTTAAGGTAAGACTCCATATCTTCACAACAAAATAATAATAATAAAATTATTATTCAAGAGAGGACTTGGCACAGAGGAAATGCACCTACATAAAGAATTACCTGCTATGTAGAATATCAAAATCAATTTAAAAATTCTTTGTCTACAAAAAAAAGAACAAAAAATGCACAAGTGAGGTCATATCTATATGTATAAATATATACATAAAGAAAGTGATGGTGAAATTAAGACCAATGTACACATGACCTTCATGATACTTTGTCTTCAGTTTCAAAAGAAGTAAGCATAACAGGTCCAAGGATCCCCTTCAAATACGTAAGCAAAACTGCATCAGTAAATGTCTCTTTTGTGACTTCTACCCAAAGGCCAGACAAGCCACTTTCTCAACATGGAGAAGGACTACAACTATCCAGTAGAGCTTTACATGAAAAAAATTATTTTATGAAAACACAGCTTAATGATCCAAAATCCTTCAACAGGGTCTGGGAGTGAAGATTGAATTTCAGTGCAATTCAAGAGGGCTGAAAAAAGCAAATTTATGTCTTGTAGTTTAAAAAGGAAGAATAAAGATCCAGCACATTAGTCAGACAAATGATAGTACCTTGGGAGATATTCAAACATGACATTGAACAATCAATTTGTACATGCTTAAAGATGAGTAAAAACAGCAGACTTAAATTTCTCAAATTTCACCAAAATATGTTAGATTAGTTTAAAATCCTTCTGTTACAGGCATTGACCCATCAGATGAAGAATTTAAAGACACAAGATAATTGGACTTTAGTAGGACTTTTGACACTCCTTTTATACAATGTATAAGAAAATTTGAAACATATGGCCTGTAATAAATTATTACAAGATATTTGTAAAGCTGATCTAAGAAAATATTTAAACATAAATACCAATCATTCAAGGCATAGTAGAAATATAGCTATGTACATACAGGTACATGTAAGTACCTGTATGAAAATAATTTTGTTTGTTAGACTTGGAAACATTTTTTCTTTGCCAAAGTATGCTGTTTTAGCAAATTCAAAATATTTTATGAAGCCACAATCAGGCAGATACTTGTGTCAGAACTAGAGAGGGAGAAGAGGAGTATAAAAGAAACTATAGATTTGTAGCTACTGTGTCAGATACAAGATAAAAGGATCAAGTTCAGATTTACTTGGCATAGTGTAGAAGGAACTGGGATTTTTAATAAACAAACAGACCCAGGATCTGAACCAGCAAGCTGCAGGGTAAAAGTTACAGTTAGAAGCATCAAAGAGGTGCAATGATTGGAGGAGGTTTGGCCTACAGTAAAGCAAAATGTAAGAACTTTTAAAAATTGTCTAAATTTAAATTATATACTTGTGATCAGTACCTTCTAGAGGAAAAACTCTCTTCCTTAGAAAAGTTTTCTACCATCATTGCTTGCTTCCAGTTACCTCTGTCTAGTCCCATTTGTTGAATTTCAAAAAGTACTTGACTGAATGAGATAGGAGTGTCATATTATGTGTCTAAGCAACTTGGCAAGGAGCTTGAACTTAATTGAGATATTTCACTAGCTGAGATGCTCTGGCCATGTTCCCAGTCATCAGCCCCCAGGGCATAAGCAGTAATATCATTAGTGTTCAGGTTTAACACCAGCTGACCTTTGAACCCCTCTTTTTCTGAGAGTAAAAAGAATTGCCTTGTCTGTAGCATGGGAGGGTGACACTTTAATTCTGTTATTTTTAATTTCATCGTCTTTTGCCATGCACCGATTTTTAAATTATTTTTTTACAGATGACTGACCTGTAAATGGTGATTACATAATTTCTTTAACAACCTCAGTGGATTTTTAGGTTTACTCATTACCTTTGTCTAGGTACTTCAGGTGTTCCAGACATAAGCCCTCTGAGCTCCATTATCCCTTTTTTTACTTTTCTGGGTCATTAGTGTGAGTTTGGGATATAAAAATCAATCTAATATGTATAAGCAAGTTATATGTGTGGATGTACTTTCCACATCCACGTCCATTTTTTCTTTAGTCTTTTTTTTCCCCATGTGCCTGCAGATAACAAATTTAAACATTTAGTTCTTCCCTCCTGTTATGCTAACTGTGATTCTAATGTACTGTTCTGAAATTCTGGTTGCAAGGCTATTAGAAAAAAAACTAAGAAAATCACCGGGTTCAATATAAAAAACTTGAGCTGGTTACTTTGGATATTTTCTCCTTGTCCTATACTGGTTCCATAATCAGAGGTTCTTCTTTGATGACTTTCTTCTGACTTAGAAACCCACATTCCTCCATCACATTTAGACCTGAGTAGTGTAAAGAATTGTTTTCCTCTGTCCATAGAGAATCTTGCACCGGGGAGTCCAACAGATCCTCTACAGTCTGAAGCAGCAGCACAGAGTAGTCATTTGTTTTTAGCTACAGCCAGAACTCATGCTATACCTGTCCTGCACAATACTTAAAACCTTCTTGCTCAGCCTGGGTTTAGAAACTTCAGTTGCTTCCAGAGTGACTTGCACAATCTTCTTTTCTTTGGAAAACAGGAAATCACTGTTTTGTTTTGTTTTTTTGTTTTGTGTCCAACTCACCAACTTCTGAACCCTTGTTTCTGAATAACAGGTGAGATTGAACACTCAGCTTGAGATGGACTTAGGGGTAATGTGAATGCAGACTACCAGACCCTCTCTCACACATGACTGGCCTGTCCATTCAGTTTTTATATAAGCAAGACTGGTAACATTGCTGTCTTCTTCTGACATGCTCATATAAATTGGAGCAAGGGTATCTTTAATGAGTCTCCTCTGGAAGATTATTTTGGATCAAGTCCTACAAGGGATGTGGCCGAGGAGCACGTAGTGTGTAGATACTGATCAAGCTTTGGTGCTGAGTCTGCAATCTCAGACTGTCAGCATGTGCAGGGGCAAATCTCTAATGCTAATCTCTTGAGGAACATTAAACAGGGAAGTGACAGAGGTGATTAAAAGCTGCCCACCTATACTTTATGACACATTTACTGTTATGACCCAACTGTGTTGCCTGTGGCCCTTGGTAGCTAAACACAATATAAAACTAGACTCCCAGGAGAGGGAGTGGTTGCTTGCAGTATTTGCAGATTGCTTGATATGTACCCTCAGAACAATCACAGGTTATATCAAATGGGGGAAATAGTCAGCGCACAGGAGGGCAGGTCTGCACCTCAGAGGAGTCTCAGACATGCTGCAGAAATGGACCAGTAGGAATATAATGATATTTAACAATGGAAAGTGAAAGTCCTGCAGCTGGACTGAAATAACCTGATATGACAGCAGTCTGGGGACAAGTAGATTGTAAAGGAGCTTTGCAGAAAAGGCCCTCAGGGTCCTAGAGGACAACAAGTTGACCATGAGCTAACAATGCATCCTTGTTGCAAAGGCAGTCAACAGCACATTGGCCTGCATTAACACCTTCACCAGCAAATGAAATGATCCTTCCCCTTCACTGTGCACTGGCAAAAGATATCTGGAATCCTGAGTCCAGTGCTGACTCTCCAGTACAAAAGTGAGATGGACATGCCGGATGGAGCACCTGATATATGAAGAGACATTGAGAATTTAGGCTGGGGAAGGGAAGGTTCTGATGGATCTGAACCATGTGTATGAGCACTCAGTGTGGAGTAGTAAAAAGAAATATTCTTTCCAGTAGCACCAAAGAAAGGTAAAGAGGCAGTTGGCACAAATTAAAATACCATTTAAACAGAAGAAAAAACCCTTTTTTACTATGCACATGATCAACCACTAGGACAGATTACCAAGAAAGGTTGTGGTGCCTCCATCCTGAGTTGTTTAAAACCTGACTGGACATGGCCTGAGGAACCTGGTCTAGATGATCTTACTCTGAGCAAAGGGCTTGAATAGGCTATCTTCTGAGGGGACTTACAGCTTCAGCTATTCTCTGATTATGTAGCTCTATTTAGAGCTTCTCAGTATAAAAAAGAAAAGAAAAGAAAAGAAAAAAGAAAAGAAAAGAAAAGAAAAGAAAAGAAAAGAAAAGAAAAGAAAAGAAAAGAAAAGAAAAGAAAAGAAAAGAAAGAAAGAAAAGAAAAAGAGTCCTGCAGAATTATTTTCTATCCGTTTCCTTGGCTTTTTTCAATAGAAAATATGAATATTGTATACTAAAATAATTCAGGTTGACTTGTTTAAACATGAAAAGCCTCAAGATCCATGAGCAAGAGTATATTTGTTCTATCTTCAGTCAAGAAAAAAAATATCCATAATTTCGAGGATATCCAACACAGTTTCATTTTCATAACTGGAATGTAAAATTTTGTGATCCGAAGGGTTACTGAAAAACCACAGACTTTAACCCTACTGTATGCACTTAGAATGTAAAGGTGGTACCAAAATTTTGTAAATAAGCCACAGATAACTTAAAGTTTATGTATTTAAAGCACTCTCACTGCTGTTGTCAGTAAATACAGCCACATATGTTCTAATCAAGACAACGAGAGCTGCACAGGAGTGAGACCAGCAGACATGGAATCACCAGGATTTCTGCTTTTGGAGGCTATATAAGCTTCCAAAACAAGGTGATGTTGTATACAGTTCCTGCTGGGAACAGCCTCTGGTGTATCCTGACTTCAGACAAAGGGAGCTGTACAGGGAAAGGGCTAACAGGAAGAGGACAGTTTTGTGTCACTAAAGAATTTAGTGGTGCATGCACAAGTGTTATCACTTTAATGCAGGGAAGATTTTCTAGGCACTCTAGAGTTTATTAGTAGGTTGTTCCAGTCCTCTTGAGCTCACTACCATCAGCAACAACCTGCTCTCCATCTGTATTCTAACAGACATTAAAAAGCAAAGAATTTCAGTACCTTCTGCTCAGTTTTCCTCTTTGAAATAAAGAACCCGAGTAGGCTCAGTGTCTATCTCTCATTACCTGTACCTAGCAAAAGACACCAAAAACTTGGACATATAAAGGAATATTTACTATCTTCCTTTTTAGAATGATAAGAGTTGACCTAATTACTGCTGAGATTGAGTCGGGATTTTCTGAGCTAAAATATATTAGGATAATATGGAAAGTGCAGAGTAGCTCTGTGGGGCAGACAGGAACTTTGCTATTTCAGTGACTGAACAAGGTACTAAGAGTTTTCATAAAACAGACCTTTTGTAGAGGTAACAGCTGGGTGAGATGTCAATGCCCAGCAGTCCCCACTGGTCCCAGTTCCAGGAGAGCTTCATTGTTCTGGAGTGGTGCTGCATAGCTTCAGAACAAATTAAAAATAGAAGCTGATAATACACAAGTATGCTAACAGAGGTTGTTCAGGAGCAGGTATGAAGGGGAAGATTGGGTGCAGTAAGACTTGTCTGCTTGACATTCTTGTAACAGAACAGTAAGTGGAGAATAAAGTATGACAGATAAAGGGGTATCAAGTTCTGCTGAGGAGAGCAGAAGGTGCTATTTCTGCATGAAGAACCTTAGGCAAGCTGGAGTCTTTCATTAGAACCACCGAGTTTAAGGTTTCAAGCTACCTGGAAGCACTCATCTCAAAAGTGAAAGGCATGACTTCTACTCCACCTCTTTCAAAGAGACTTTGAGCTGTTCTCTGCCTCCCTGAGAGGCTTGCAAAATGACAGGAGCTTGGTTGTACCATGGTGTAATTTTTGCACTTCTTTCTGATGGAACTGTTTTACTGTGTAAAAATCACCTGCATCTGAAGGGGTCAGGCTACAAACTGACCTGATCACAGGATAGAAAAGTCTAAGAAGAAACAAGTTAGATTAGACCTCATGTCTAAATCTAAAGATGAGTGTCCCTAATGCAAACAAACTTCAAGTCCCCAGAACGGTACTTCCTGCTTAGGAATATTCTGTCAGAGCTGCCATATTCACTGATTGCCACTGAAATCCATTGAAACTGTGCCTGACAGAAACAGGAAGTAATTCATTTGTTAGGAAATAGAACAAGTTTTCTGTGATACTTTGTCTTCTCACTTCTGAGTCATGAAGAATGCCTAAAATCTTGTTATTTTCTAAACACCATGGTACCGACATTTTAAAAAATACAGAACTTTGTCATGTGAATATTATAGGCAAAGATGACTAATTTCATAACATTTTATTCTACTAGTAAATAAGGAATGTGTACCTCCAGGCACCAGCTTTCTAGGATGGGATAGATCTGTACTACTCTCTAATGTCAAGGCATAACTTTAAGGTTTGCCTGAGACAATAAAATCACAGTTCTAAAGGTCAGGAGGTAAAATCTTTATGGAACTGCATCAGCTCCATCGTCTGCCACAGCACAAAATTGACATTTGATAAAGTGATTTCTTAACCCTGAAAGGTTAATGGTTGTAGAAAGAAACACTATTAAAAGTATGTTAAAAGATCACTGTGTTAATCAGTACTGAAAAATGTTGAATAAAACCATGGTCTACAATCCAATATGCCCTCCAGTATTTGAACTTCTTGTTTACATTTTGTGTCTGTCTGAACAATAAACCCACTTTTCTTCCAATTCTTTTTAACCTTGATTTTTATCTTCCTGTCTCTTGCCAGGAACTCAGCATGGTTAACTTTGGTTTCACTGCTCTGCATGAGATGTTTAAACAGAAAGCCACAATATTTTTATTGAAACTATTCATAAAACCAGTAATTACAAGTCTTCTGCGCAAAGCAGTGTTTTAGGCCACCATGCTACAACATTTCCAGGTAAAACCCTAAGATGGCACCAATTGTTGGAATGATTTTTATAGATGTGATATTTTTAGAGTCTCTCTATAATTTACTTTTTATATATGACTACACAATGTACTGACCAGTGCACTGATCAGCTGAAACTTGGGCCTTAAATGAGTCATTCAAATTCTTCCTGTGTTAGAAGTTCCTATTTCTTGTATATTAATATATAAATATATTAACTAAAGTTGATAGTCATGTCCAAATCACACACAAGTCATAAAAATAACTATTGAGTGTCATCATACTAAGATGCATACTTATCATAATTTCAAATAATTGTTTCATTTCGGTTTTCAGTCACACAGACAAATAAATACAAAATAAGGGACTGAGAGTAGAGTATACTTCATCTGCTCTGCATAAGTCACCTGTAAATCGCATGGTCCCATATGGGAAATATGATTTTGGATCACTGCCTTATCAGGGAGAATCGAGGAAAACAGTCCCACAACAAATAATATAAGTTTCTCTTGTCCAGTCAGACAAAAAGCCACTCAACCATTGAACTGCCTGATCTAATTTTAAAGGTTAGAATGGAAATATTCCCTACGGTTCCAACTGCATGTTTGTGTGTTGCAAGATTAATAGGTACACTTTTGGCATCTAAAAATTTTCCACTGATGGCCAAGGTTTCTCAATGGCATCTAATCTATTTCAATTTTAAAGTCTTTTTTTGTATTGAACTTTATTCATGCTCAGTCTAACAAATCAGGTGAGTACCCTGTGCAGGATACATAATTTTGTCTGATCTTTTATAATGTGAATGCAGGAAATGCCCCGTTAGCAAACAATAAAAGAAAGATATTTGACTGAAGAAGAAACAATAGGTTAGCTCTGGGAAATAATTAGGAAAGTTCTATTAGAGCTGTAGGAGAGCTTATAACATGAATATACAGAGAAGAATTAATTGGGAGTTTTTACTTGTTGTGATATTCTTCTGAAAGTCAGATATTCCCAAAGGAATAAGGATCTGCATACATCATTGACAGTGGTTTTGTTAGATGTGTTTTAATCAACATAATAAACCTCTCCAGACTTGAGACCTCTAGATGCTATTTCATATTCAGAATTTGATATTAGCCTCTTCTTGTCCATGCTTTTCCATTGTTTATTGGAAATTCTCTCTACCACAAAGCAATCTGTTCATTCCTAGGCACCAAAACTAAAAATTAATTTGGAAAGCTAACTTATATCAATGAACAGAGCAGAAGTGCAAAGTCCATTTCATTAGAAATGAATTACAAAAATATGCACAATCTTGTCTTATGAGATTTATCCACATAAACTGAACTGAACAAATTACTAAATAAGACTGGAACTGATTATCTTGTTATATTAGGATTGTATTACCTGATTTCTGAGACTTTCTTCAGAAAAAAGATAATTATGTTGACCTGTATTATTAACTGCCTTCATAAACATATATTAATTTTATATTATTTTAAAAAGGTGCTATGTACATAAATATCACATTAATATCTAGGAAAGACTCTGTATCAACTCACATGTTTTTGCCTACCAATGTCACCTACAACAAACTGATTGAACAAATATGGAAAAAAAAGCAATATTTTCTGATTATTTTTTGATTTGCACATTAGAGTCTATTATTCTTTGGACTGTGACTATGCATGAATTTAAGGTAAAAAGATGTTTTAAGCTCTCTCATTTTGCAAATATTTAAAACATAAGCTTGTAATTTGCTGGTTTTTTTTCCTCTTAGATTATGCAAGAGCTAAGAATTAAAAATGTAAATTAAAATTTTGCTATCTAATTAACTCTTTTGGTTTTTCAGTGTCATATTCCTTCTACTTTTTAGAAAATGAGGGTCCATTTTACAGTGATCCTTCCAGTTACCTGATTTCTGGAGAAAGGGCATAATTAAAAATAGGCACTCATATTACTTATCTGCTCAAGATCATTTGCAGCAATATTTATGAGTATAATATGCTATAAAATTTAAGTTATGGTAAAACTATGTTTCCAATAACATCTTTTGACCTATAAAAATGGGAACATTTTAAAAAGTATATTTCAGTTGCCATAATTTTTAGTGATGCTTAAAAAGAAAGATAACAATTTGAAAACAAAAGATTCTTGAAGAAATGACACCTTTTCAATTTGATAGACTGCATAAAATCATAATACCAGCACTGTTAAATGAGTGAATTTTTTTTCCTGAAGTAACTTACAGAAATGATTTACTAATAAGGCAACATGATGGGATAAATGATGAGATACAAGCTAAGATTCCATGACAAACACAAATTTTAAATCCTTTTGACTTTAGTGGTACTCTGGTCAAGAGTCATGATTGAGTTCACTCAGGATGATTTGTGAAAATGCCATCTTTGGAGATTGTTCCAGAGGCCACAGATTCTAATGCAAGACTCCCACTGATTTCCAAGAAAGAGTAACACAAGATGGGTGAAGCTATTCCATTCATCTTTTTTGTCATTCCAACAAATTAGAAAAACTGTCCTGGTTTTGGAGTTACAGATAAACTGCATTCAACTCCATTACTTTTGTAGAGCTTATAAGCACTTTAAAATGACAATCAACTTGTGGACCAGTAAGCAATAGATGGTGAGAGCTGAAAACTCTATTCTTTAAATGTGTTTTCTTGTTTCAAACCTGTATCTCCATCAGTAACCCATCAGTAAATATATGAGGTATTAAATTAATATCTGAGTTATGCATGATCATGTGTTACAGAGCTTGCAGTTTATGTAGTTTAGTCATTATGATGCCAGAGGTTTATTGCACATATTGGATCTCTGTGCTGAGTCCTGAATTGGGACACAGGCAGTGAAAACCTAAAAGCCTGGTTTCCCACGCTCTGTAGAAGCTATTGTTATAGAAACAATAAGTTGGCAAGGCTAATATCTGGAATAAAATAAGTAGGAGTCTTTGAACACCTGCAGAGATATGAGGAGAAAGTAGATGTCTTGATTTTTTTTTTTTTTTTTTTTGGTTGAAAAGCTTTGTGGAACCCTACAAGTGCTGATTGTTATCCTAACCATGCAAACGGTCAGCACCAGGAGGCAACTTGCCTTTCTATACATGTTGCATTTTAGTATCCTGAAGTGAGAAAAAGAAAGATTGATAAATCCATATTTCAAAAAGATAATTTGCTTAGATATCGAGCAGGCAAATATAGATAACTAATGCCATCAATTATATAATGCCACGTTGTATGAGGTAGTTTAGAGCTTCCTCATAACAGCTTCCAGTTCCTGATGTGCAAATGAGAATGGGAATTCATTGTATACGCTTACTCATGCAATCATTTTCCATACCCTTATCACATTGCCAATAGCCTCTTTCCACTGAGCATTGCATGCCGTCCCATTATTCCATTCCCAGTTTCAAGTGATGTGTGCTGCAATTACAAAATGCTTTATCATCGTGTATCACCTGGAGCACAGACATACAGTAAAATCTTTCACAGAGCATGCAAATTGTGAGTAAAGCTAACTGAGCACTTTCCGCAGCAGTTTGTGGCTCTGATAAGAATGCAACACAACAGCAATTTGGATTGCTTGGCAGGGCTTGATGGAGTTACTGTGAGTAAGGAAGTATTGATTTTGCATGAGGAAGTTTCTTGTATTATGGTAGATAGCTATAATATATGATTCAAGAGCTAAGCTTATGAAATATGATAGTTGATAGAGAAAAGGTTCCTGTCTCCTAGTGGAGTTACCTATGAAGTATATAGTTGAGAGAAGTATTCAACATGGTGTCTGCTGATCCACAGCAGGCTCTTCTGCAATCTATAAAAAACCATCTGCTCAGAGCAGGGGAGCCATGTGCAGCTCACTAAGATATAAACTTCTAACCAGAATGTTCAAAGCTCTGTGCAGCCACACAATTCCCCATTAATGTTAATCGGAAGTGCATGGTTTTCATATATCCCTTTGAAAATTATATCCCATGAAGTACTTTGAAACCATATATTCCCACAAGCATTGACTCAGAAACAAGTACTTCTGAAGGAAAACTGCAGTTGCTATAACTCTGAGTCAGTACAACTTAAAAAATGTGGATGTTTTTTCCTCAAAGATCCAGGTGGCCCATGGCTTAGAAAAGAGCAATATTTTATGATTTTTAAAGCAATGCTGATGAGATTTTTATTGTTTTAACAACTCTCCAAGAACCAATTTTTCAGCATAAGCTAAAGATAAACCATATTGATGGAATCTGAATGAATTCTTTAAAAAAATTCATTGCTTAGAATACATGAGATTTACTCTCTTTAATTGTAAACATTGCTTAGAATACATGAGATTTACTCTCTTTAATTGTAACTGGACACTTTTTGGTAGAGATGGTCGTTTATTTGCATGGTGTGAATGTATGAAGCATGTTTATACACATATGTGTTCTAAGAAAGATGTTTCTATATTATTATCTTGGAATTTCTATAAGTTCTATCTCCATTATTAAATAAAATAAATTATCCCCACCTATCAAGTGAGACACCAGCAGTGATATTTTGTAGTTTGGGTGAATAAATCTTTCACCTTAACTATGACTGAGAAGTGTCTGAAAAAGTAAATTTCAAACTTCGTATACTTGCTAGAACTGACTGAAATGGATTTACAGAGAGATCACACATCAGGAAGGTGGCAACTTCACAATCCTTGTCTGTATCAAACCTGGTTTGCACAATTCAGAATTGAAAGCATTGCTGTAATAGCTGAGTGTTTCATGAAAATTTTGCTGTGCTCTGAGCATAGACAAATGCCACTCAGAGGACGACATCCATACTAATCAAATGTGAAGAATGATAAATTCAATATAACTGACTCAATTTCTCCCATGTTGTGTGAAACATTAGTTAAGGTCAAAAGTACCAACTGTAACCTATCCTTTAACTGCCATGTCCCTGATGTGTCTTGCACCTGCTTGGGTTAAAAGAAGTAAAACCTTATCTTCTTTCTGTGAAAACATTGGCAATGTAAATAACACTGCTTTATTCAATAATTTTATTTGTTCCACTCTTTCTCCTCCACTTTGTAATATGAAGGCATGAAAATCCCATGTGAAGTAAGACCCTAAAAAAAGATCTTTGCATTTCCGTTTCAAAACATTTTAGATCAAGTCTATTCTCAGATGTTGTCCTTACTGGAAACTCTTTCAACAAGAGTCAAAAATTTTCTGAATATCTGCCCCAGTTTTTCAGGTAGATTTTATGACAAAACCAATAAAAACTATGGGTGCTTTTCGTGCAAGGAGGAAATGGGTAAAGTGCTTGCCTATGACAGGAATCTTCAGCATGATGACATCATTTGCAGTTCTTCTGTCAAAATTTAACTTCTCTGAATAAATACAATGAAATGGCTATGCTTTCTTTCTTTCAAAGAAGCAAATAGCATGTGTATATCTGTTTTGTCTGATCACTGACAACTCTCTAAAAAAAAAAAGCCCATTGCACAGTGTTTTTTCAAATGAAGTGAAATCATTTATCTAAATACACTGACACTTCATTACCTTGTTTTTAGAAAATTTTCCTGTTGTTTTCATCCACTCCTGATTTTAAAAGAATAGAAAGATAATTGCCCAGGTTCAGCACAAACAGCAGGGAAAATCAGAAACTACTGTTAGTAGTTAAGGATATCAAAGGCCAACACCATTTCTACAAAAGTAGGAAGTGCTTCCAGTCCCCAGAATACAGACTACTAACCTCCAAGCAGGGTCAGAAACCAAGAGGCTACTTGGGGGTTAGCAGTCTATTAAACTCTACAGCAGCTTGAAAGTTGCTAAGACATTGGGTACCTCCTTGGGTTACTCATTTAATGGCCTTTGAAGTGTGATTAGAAATGCCATGATGGAAAAAGGAGAGGACCTCAATGCGTGGCAATGGATGTGTTGCACAATTCAATTTGCTGCTGTTGGACACGTGGCAGAGCAGCCTGTTGCAAATTGGCTGAATGTGATGGGAGGCCAATGTGATGCAACACAAGATGCTGAAGATATAAACAACAAGCATGTAGTTGAAAAGCATTCATCTTGCTGTGCTATTGTCACTATTGTTTAAGACATTTGTACTTGAATTTTCTTCAAAGCTTGATAAATCCTTGAATTTTCTTCAAAACTTGATAAAATTTGTAACTGGGTAAGAAGAATGCCTGCCTCCATATGCAATCTTCTAATGGCAAATTTTTCCTGGCCTATCTTCTTAAAACAATAATATCACATACTATCTCTGGATTAAAAAGCTGCTTTTGTTGTAGAACTAAATTTTGATATTGTGCAGCAGGGAGAAATGAGAAAATCTCATTCAGGTGAGTAGAAATAATGTCTCTCTGCTTTCCCTAAAAATAAAAAGGTTGCCTTGAGTTTTTAGAAATCTTCCTTCAGCATAAACCAAATTTTCATCACTGCAACTACATAGACTTTTATGGAATCTTTCTGGTTGTACATTTTAATAAGTGACATCAGAGTTACGGCCACTAATTATCCATTGAACTATTGTTTCAAAATAATACACCCTTTGAGAACTGACCAAAGCCAAAAAAAATAATCTCTGTGTAAGACTTCCCCTAAACTTTTACTCTGAAAAGTAGTAAAAGAGTAAAAGTAGAGTAAAAAAAGGAGTAGGGGATGAGAAGGGAAGGTGATATTTCATATCTCTGTGCTTCTTGCATTTTTTCTTAGAAGCTGAAACAATGACAAAGGAACTTGAGAAGTTAAAATAAGTATGAACTCCCTCCATGAACACTCTTCTTAATTTTCTTTTTAACTATTGCTCAGTTTCATTTTAGCAGAGTTTAAATATATACATAGATACATACATACATACATATATATAATCAGAGTGGATAATTGCAAAGTCAAATGGAAAATATACTTCACCTGTCAATTTCCACTGTCACCTGAAAAATGCATATTTTGGACTGTTTTCTTTGCACTGAACTGATGTATAAAAAAGATATAGGAAAAATCTGCAGAATATTTCAGTCAATATTCAAAATATTAGAGCCTTATTGTGGAATTATGATAGGGATAGAATTTCAAAAGGATAAAGCATAAAGATCTACAGAATTGAAACAGGTCTCTGCAGGAGTCTTTCCAAAACCAGACAGAATTTAAAATAGTGATCTACAGCTACTGAGTTTTATAGACTTTTAAAGGATTTTTTCCTAATGGCAATCATGCTCCAGGACAGAGTGCAACATAAAAAGCATTCTGCATTCTCTCTCGTGATTGTCAGTTTTTCAAACCAGAGCAACAGAATCAGCTCTCCTTTTTCTTTTTGTGTGTAGCAACAAGGAAAATTGAAAAAGGAAAACAACGTGTTTTCCAGCACTCCACAGCCAAAATTGCTGACTCATTTGAGAGTAATATCTGGTCGCATCCTGAGCTGCAGTCAGACCAGCACTGCCTCTCCAGCTGGCCTTCACAACTCAGCAGTGGAGAGCGCAGAGCAGTCAAAATAACATAGCAGTCAACCAACCAGACTAATGTTAAAAAAGGAAGGACAAACACCTAAAAATAGTGCTGGGACAGTTGGACAAACCCACAGCTTCCTTAAAACTGCCAATACTACCTAGTTTGTTGATCTAGAATAGTTTCCACAATATCTCTGGCCGTTCAGTTGACGAACCTGCTGTGGTTACGTGAGCAATACATCTCAGTGTAACCAGGGTTGAACCGAGCTGGCTGAGAGAAAACTGCTCCCACCACGTAATCAGGACATCAGTAATCCCACAGGAGCAAGCAGGGCTTGAGTGTGAGCTCTCGGTTCACTTGGCAACAATGGTAAAAAGGCACAGTGAGGCCAGTGCTTGACCTGATGGACTAAAGTTCAGTAATGTTAATTGGAGTTTTTTCCACTGATTTCACCCAGTTTCAGTCACCAGCCCAGCATCTAATTTCAAAATAATTAATTATTCAGGCCATGTTCCTATTTTCATTGACTTAAATCTGATATTTTCAAATATCTTATTCTATGATGTAAACAACATATGTAATTTATGTTAAATAGAGTTTGAAATAATCTAGGTTTACTGCAAAAAGTGCTTCTTGAAGCAGAAATGAGGATTTTTCAAGCTGTCACATATGTGTGCAAAATTATTTATATCCCCCAATAATATGTTCTTTGGAAGCACCATGTACATGTATATTTGTGACATTCAGAGAGTTTTTAAATTGGTACACTTTGAACTGCTTGCTCATTTTTTATCGTTAACAGGAATTATGTGGTTAACTCCCCCCAGTACATACCACACTAAATAATCATCTACAATTCCCTCAGAGACGATAAAGTATATTTTATTCTTGAATGAACAAAATTTAGTTTTTTCTTTCAAAGAAACATTGCTTGTAGAAAAAGAATAAGATAAAAATGAATCTCAAAGAACATATTTATACATAGTTTTTCCTTGAAATTTTGACCATTAAATTTGGGTGGTTGCTGGAAAACTGAAATGACACCAAAGGTTCTTTGGCAAAGGATCTGAAGTCGGTAATAAGAAAGCTGAGGGCTTTACAGTTAATATACCATCAGCCTTTTTTATCTGCACCACATTGTCCACTGAAGGAGTGCATTGGTTTCACTTTGATTAAAAGCAGATGTTTAAGGCAGATGTTTGTAGATAAAAAGAATTGAGTTCTTGCTTATGAAATACTTTCATGTGCGGCACTCAGGGCTATGAAAACAGGTACAGGTTCAAATTTCAGATCTTCTAGGTAGCAGGGAAAAAAATTAGATCCTTTACCTAATACAATATTTCCATACAGACATAAGCAGTTTTCTGGGGTTTTAAGGGTGTCTGTACATTATGGTGTAATTACATTGTCCCTCTGTTTAGTAGCTGTTCAGAAAACAGCAGAACTCTGCTCTTCATTAATACTCTACCCATTTTCCCCAGAGCCCCACGATGTTCACACAGGGTGGTGAGATGTGCAGGAAGACAGACACCTGCTGTGGGGCTGGAGCAGGACAAGAGATGGCTGATGTAGCTGTATTTTTGGTGTTTAAGGTTGTGTGCTGATTTTTTTAATCAACCACTCATCTGTGCTAAAAAAAGCTGGCTATTTTACAGCGGAGTGTACAAGAGAATTAATTCAATAAAAGAAGGGAAGCAAAACTTCAGTATTATGTTCATGAGGACACTCATCACCTGATTTTCCCTGTCCATCCCTTTGGAGTCTCCCCCCACCCTAGTCATGGTCCTGGACCCCATTTCAGTCCCCCAGGGCCATCAGCCCCTGTCTCAGTGATGCTGCAGCAGGGTCAGGCTCCAGTTTCCCACAGCCCTCCTGCCGTGGACCCTGTCATGTCCATCCTGGCCTGCTCTCAACCCCCAGCTGTTCTGATCCTGGCTGGCTGGGTGGGAGCAGACCCTGGTGGCCAGGCTCTGTCCTGCCAGCCCTGGGTCCCTCCTCATGGCCCAGAGGGAGCTGCTGGCATGGGCAGAACTGTGACCATCAGTGCAGGACTACTGATGCCATCTCTGGCAGTAAACCAAGTGACTGGAAAGCCACCGAGCAGTCTGGCCACTTCCATACTACCAGACTCTGCCAGACCTCAGAAGCAGGATGGGCACATATAAAGTGTCCCTTGGGAAGTGGTCCCTGGCCCTCTCTGCCTTACAGACCTCCTCTGGTAGAGCTAGCCATGGCCTTCCAGCTGTCCCTGGGTCTCCAGAGCCAAAGACAGGGCTTGCTTTTATAAAAGCCCGACATTTTAGAGCTGTAATATTTCAGATCTTGCGGGCTTTAAAAGTGTATGACAGTTGCATGCCTGGATAGATTCACAATTGGAAGAGCATTATGTTTGCTATAAACATGAACATTTGAAATGCTCCAAAGTCTTTGTAAGCAAACTTGTCTGGCACTACTTGACAATGCATGTGTTTTCTATTTGCAAATAAATTTGTGAGAGTCCCACAGGAGTTATGAAGGATTCAGAGGAACACATAGATCTTTTTCTGCAATATTTTATCTCATTTTAGCACAAAAAATGTATAATCCAAGTGATTTTAGTTCTTTCTATAAATATATTGTACCTTATAAAACCTTTTATCCTTTTTGGGAGCAGTGTAATCTGTTATGTTTTATATTGAAAACACGTGAAGAGGGTCTTCAGTGGAAGACAAACACAAACTGAACCAGAAATACTTTTCATTACCCAGAATAGTTTATATATACAAAAGACAAGAAAACCTGTAGGCAAAAGGAAAGGACATAGAGACCCACATATTTTCAGTATTTATCCAGCAACAGTGCAGAAGCTTAGAAACTTACCACTGGGTACAGGGCTGGACAGACAGGATTCATTTTAAAATAGACTCCTGACATTTCATCTTCACAGAATTTATCACTCTCTGTGAGTCTGTAGATGTCTACAATGATCCATCACCATTCAGACCTATCTCACTGGCTAGTAATTTAGCGAAAATATACAGAATTGGGACCAAGGTCTCAAGATTCATGACCACAGGAGTATCAGGGAAAGTAAGATGCATCTGAATGAGGCACAGACAAAAAAGTTCATGAAAAGTTTAGAGTGAAAACCAGGGAAGAATGGTGTGGTGGTTTGACCGGAAATAAGACATCTGGGATATGTTGCTTATCCCTAAGTCAATGGACAGCAGGACAGACCAAAGAGATTGTGGATAGGAACTGGTCCCAAAAACTGCTGTGGACAGAGATCACTAGAAGGACTCTTCAAGAAATTTGTTGGTAGAGAGTCCTAAATGAGAAACAGGTTGGTCAAGTCCAAATAGAAAGAGAGAGAAGTACACTTATATGCAGGATAGAAAGAAAGTATTTCATGATAGCGGAAAGAAGGTGAAAAGACATAAATGTCTTGGGTTGATAGCTTCCTGGAGGAGTTGTGTAAGTGGAAAAGAAATTGATACACATATTTCATAAGATGTCATGTAGGAATTTATATGGGCAAAGTTTATACTGTCCAATTTCTATTATGTCCTATGGTTGAGTTCATTATTATCTGTTAAAATTTCTACTCCAAAATTTCTATCCTTCTTGCCTCTTACTTCAAAAAAAAACAAAAACAAAGGTGCCACAGTGAACTAATGCACTGTGCCCCTCAAGCAGATTTCCTATTTTTAATTGTGATTTATTGACTTTGACACAGGTGCTAGATCCTGAAGTTCTCATAAAACTGATCTCTGCAGGTAGTGTGCAAAAAGCAACAGGCACAAAAAGCTTACAGGCAATGAACCTGAGCAAGTTTGTCCCTTTCTTTTATTGAATTTCTAACGCAGTTTAATCCTAAAAGCAATTTAGTCAGATGTGCAGCCTGTGTACTCAAAGGTTTCCTACAGTGATATGCTAAGACATTCAACACAAAATTTCACCATACAACTATCTGATTTAGGGACACACAGTGCATGTGAACATGACTGCAATTCAAATCAGATATAATGAGAGGAGGAAGAAAATTTGGGAGACATTGATGTCTGAGATGTCAGAAGTAGTCTCAGCCTCTCTAGTGAGAGAGCTAAGTCTGCCATCGCTAAGATTGCTCGCAACTTGGTGTAATACCCAGGCTGTGCCTGATAACAGTTCATGCTCAGAGCTAAACCAGGATTTATCAATGCTGCTGACTGGCAAGCTGACTTTTCTTCTTAGGTACAAGAATTGCCACTCATCTTTGAAACCTTGTCACTGAAATTAGATTATTACAGCGTATTTGTTATGAGGCTAGCCTGTGAAAATCTTTGGGTATTTACATGGAAAGAAATAACTTGCTCATTCATAGGGATAGTGGCTTACTAGCAGATATTTTGCAAATGACATCTAGACAGATTTTTCCAGCCAAATGTACGTGTTTTGCTAGACACATTTGATAGATATCACTCTGACAAGTAATTTTTGTGATGGCAATTATTAATAAAAATATACTAATACATTTGAAACTACATTTTTATGGTAGCTCCTACTTGGAAGCAAATTTCCTTCAACTTTATAACCCACAGAAATCTGATTTGATTTAATATAAAAAAAAATTAAAAATAGATATTAGGAACCAGAAATTTTTTTTAAAGTAAGCAAACAGAGAAGGCAGCCAAATTTTTGCAGATGGAAGAGAATACCTTTTGAAGACATTCTTTCAAGAGTTCAAATCGAGTGTGCAATGCATATTAGAAAGTACTTTAGAAGAACAGCAAAAAAACCTAGCAAATAGCAGGGATGGAGTGCCTGTGAAAAAAATTATTATGCAAAAATCCAACTTATTAAAATGAAAAGGAAAGCAGAAAATATAAACTCTGAAGAATTCAGTTTAAACAATTATAGTAGAGACTAAACTAGATTTATAGAATCAATGTATTGTAGGCATAAAATGATTAATCAAGCAAAATAGAAAATATACCAGAAACTACGTGTCTGACAAAGTCTTCTGGGTTAACAAGTAGTCAAGATGTAAAAGATCCACTCGAAAAGACTGCAAGAGAAAAGCTAGATTAGTTCCTTGCATTCGTGCTGATTATCAAGAACCTGAGAAGTTTCATTGTGGAACTGTTATTTTTGCGAGATGAGTCAGAGGAGTCATCTTGAGCAGTAGCAGCAGCAGCTGAAACTCAGGAAAATGTTCATTAAATGAAGAGTGATAAGCCTCAAGGCCAAGATAATAGCCATCCAAGATTTTGAAAGGGCTGAGCTTTTAAATGTATACATTCTCAAGCTTTTAAATGTATACATTCAATCAATCCAATCGTCACCTGTATAAAAGAGAAAATTGTTTCTTCTTAAACAGGGACTCATATAGGTCATATCCCAGTAACCCCTGTTTCTGTACTCATAAAATTGGAAAAAAATCTGTCATCAAGGTAGATATAGTATGCATGTAGATATAGTATTGCAAGATATTACTTGCAATTTTGTGCTTCAAAGGTTGCTTGTGGTCATTACATCATGTTAATACAGCTGACATATGTTTCCAGAAGGTTCTCACACATACCCTTAGAAAAATTTGGCTACCACAGGTTAAAAAATAGTAAGTCTTCTTATGAATTTAAAAGACAAGCAGAGATAGACTGCTACTTAAAAGATGGAAAGCAAAGAATGGGGAATGAACAGACATTTTCCTAACTAAGAGAGGTTAAACTGCCAGCTAAAAAGGCAGATAAAATCCAGTAAATGTAAGCAATGTAAAGGGAGGAATTTGAGGACAATCTTTGAACTATGAGTTGCTTAGAGAAGATGAGGAAGTAATAATTGAACTTCGAATATTATTTAAATTATATAGTTGCTTTTTGCCCATCATGGCTTAGTTTACAAAAGAAATGTTATGATCTCAGGAAGTCTCAGCACCACAGATTTCTAGAAGCTGGAAGGACAAAGTGGGAGGAGTACCATGCAATGTTTCTTCTGCCTCTCATACACTTTTGCCAGCATTTAGCAGCAATCCTTGTCAGAGACACAGTACTGGACTCATTACACTCAACCTCAAACAAAATATGGGTTCATGTACCCAAGGGGATTGTATTCTCTTGAATAGTTGATAGTGTCCTTACATGGACTATAATTTCCACCCTACTGGCTGAAGTCTTGTTTCCAATTTCAGAAGCATTCATTTCTGAAATACACATTATCCTTTGATCTTTCTTAGGCTTTACACTGTAAATCATGTTCAAATATTTCTTTTCATTTCTTTAGAGTTTCCTCACATCTTCTTCAAAAATAAAAATAGTTTAAAAATTCTCTAAGCACACCATTTTTTCAGCTAACATGGTTAGGAGGGTTTTTTTGACATTTCTACAGCAACAGTCAGAACTACATAAAAGTCACAGAATTCACAGGAGGCATTTCAGATGTAAGCAGAAGGTGTAAATTTAATAAGCTAGCAAATATGAAGCAGGCTAAATGAGAGGATCTCAGACAATATCATATTTTATGGCCGTGGCTTTGTTCTTTTGGAGGTAAATGTAAGTAAAATAAAAGCAAGTAGAGTTGAGAACTCTGGTCCTGAACTCAACCTGCTGTTGTTGAGCAGAGGAAAATAGTGATGGCTCAGCTAAAATGACAGCTGTCACTCTGTACTCTGACTTCTTGTACTGCACACTAATAAGCAAAGTGTGCTGGAAACGTCTAAAAGAATGGCAATAAGTGGCCTTTATACCCTCTAATCATAAGGTATTACAGTAAAAAATGCAGTCTGATCTAAAATGGAGAAGCTAGAAAATGGTAAAATGGTCCAGGACAGCAGCTCCATCATCTGAAATTGCAAGTCCTTAACTTATCAAGTCTATTCTCATACCATCAGTATGACTGTAGACTAAAATGTCAGAAAGGTCTGGTGAGACAGTTGGCCCAGGCCAAAAAAAACCAAAAACAAAAACCTTAAAATGTGAAAAATGTGAAAAACCAAAATACTGTCATTTATCCAGAGATGTGCACAGATAAGATAATTCCAGGTGTGCATTTTAAGGCAAGATTTCTCTGGAAGTAAAACACACTTGAATGGCAAAACTACAAAATGTGATCTGCATGTTTTTGCATTTTATAACTGCAAGGAGCTACACAGAAAATAATTTCACCTGGCATGATGAAATTTATTTTATAATTTCTCAAATGTGATCTTGTAAATTGAGGATTAAAGCTGTGAACCAGTGATCCATGCTTTAATTCATCACTTTTAATTCCCTGTGGGGTAAGTTCATCATCAGGTCCCTGTGGATAAGTTTGTTATTTAACAGTCCATCTAGCACCCTCCACGAGGCTTTGTGAAGCCACAGACCTGAGATCATACTGTCTGTGGGATTTGCCTTGTTCACAGTGGAAGCAAGCACCATCCTCATGAGAACAACTCTGGCTTCTCTAATGCATTTGTTAATTACATTTCCTCTTGATCATTGGGTGGGAAGAATCTGCATGCTTGTGTGTTTTATTACTTGGTCTGGCCTATCAGCACATTCTTGGTGAATTAAGTCTTTGGTTATAACAGACAGAAAAGGCTAAAGAAAGCATGAGTTATGAAAAGCAAACAAGTTAATTTCTTTGCAGCTTCATGTAGACTGTGAGTTTGGAGGCAGTGGACATTGCCCTACATTCTCCCCTAAATGAGCACAGCTCCTTTCACATCCACATATGAGACTGGTGCCATGGGCCTCCAGGTCTTATGAATGTTTACATGGGTCTAGAGCCTGTTTTTCTTGACTAGTAGTGCTATTTCACACACAGATTTTGGCCTGAGTTAAAATGACATTTTCTAAAGATGATACAGACAGGACATTCTTCATTAAGGTTTTGTTTCCTGAGACAAAAAAATGGCATACCTTTTTTTCTAATAGCAGCTTCTGCCAGTTAATAATAACAACAAATATCCTCTGTTTGCTGTCCTCCAAACAGGGTGATTCCAGAGTTAGTCTTGATAGGCTTTTTGATTTTTCCCTACCCCTGTTTGAGTTTTCATAATTATTTTGTCCAGCATTGGTCCCATAACAGCAATGAACTGAAGGAAAGAAGGTTATCAATTGTATAAAGGAGACCATTCAACACAAGGGGGAAGTGATGTAGCCTAGGATAGATGAATCTTTTATTACGTTGGGCAATACAAATCTCACTCTCTTTTTGCATAGAAAGGACTTTAATGAGGAACCATATAAGATAAGTTTGTTGTTTTTGGGTAATCTTGTTCTTACAACTTAAGCCTACATTGCATCCCTTCAACAATGGGACATAAAACCATAGGAACTTATGGAGCATATGAGGTCAGTGATTCTTCCATCTGACTCTTCAGTTGAGAACTGCTGCTTTAGAAATCTAGTATGTAGTAAAGGTTGAGATATATGAGATAGATAGATAGATAGATAGATAGATAGATAGATAGATAGAGATATAGATAGAGAGATATCTTTATAGCAAAGGAGTACAAGTAGAAATCTTGCTTTCCAGATTGACTGACAGGGTTGACCACTTGACCTACCTCTTCCAGAAATGATTTAGAATAATAATTTAAAACAAACCACTTCCCAGAAAACTCCATGCTATTCTTCTGAATGAGACTGATTAGATACCTATGTCCAAAGGGCATGTAGCAAAATACCTCTAGCAGTACATCAAAAACCACAGCACTCTGCCAGCTGGAGGAATTCAGGTGCCTGAACACATGCATCTTTTTTTGAGGCCTTATGTTATTTAACACAGGTCAGACACATGATCTTATGGGAGGGAGACCTGTATTTCTTTGGAACAGGTTCTAGAGATTAGGCAGGACATACTTGAAGGTCACTAGAAAGTCACTTGTCACCTACATTTAGGTAGCTGTACATCTCTTTTCCTGTTAGAGGCACATTTTCAGGTTGCTGAATTAATATCTCTGTTTTTATACTAAATTTGATCTGGGGCAGGCAGAAATGACACCAGACCTCATTTCAGTGTAAATCAGCTCCTGTTGTAAACTAAGCATCTGTTTGGTGCAGCACAGGCATTCAGTACTGTGCCTGGCAGAGCACCTAAATACTTGCTTTGTCATAAATACAGAAAGTCACAAACTTTAAGGTCTCAGGCTTACAGACTGATAATTAAGGCTCACTTTAAGCATCTGATTAAATGCTCTGCTGAATTATTATCAATGTCCTTTATTTCCCATGTTCAACTATTTATCTTTATAAAATCAATATTTTTAGAACGATAAAAGACATATCCATCTTCCATTTCAATTTTCTACATGAACCTTCATAAATGATAGGTTAGTTATGAGAAAACATTCTAAGACAAGATTATAGCCAATGGAAATTTTAATGCTGAGAGCATTAAACATTTGTGTTTTCAATGGCAAAACATTGAGACTCAGCAGTTATGCCTTGATCTTGAGTTTTGAGGTCAACCCTGGTCATGAATAATCTTTTAGTGATCCTCAGATCAAATCAAGGTCAGCTTAACATTCCTGTCGAATTGAACATCACCAAAACAAAAGTTTTAGAGGGAAGGGTGTAAATCCACAAAGAATGAAACCAAGGAAAATGTTTGCAATAACCTTTGCCGGAGTGAAACTGCCCAGGACTGGGAACAGTTCTGCATGTTCTGCTATCTTCACAGCAAGTCATCAGAAAAAAAAAATCTTTTAATGCTAAGGCATTGATTTTCATATCCTTATTGTATAGAATTGTAGATTTACATGCTTTTAAAATTTCAAACTCTTTAGTTTGAAAGCAGGCTAAATTATTAATTTTGAACTCAAGCAAACCCTTTGATTGTTCTAATTGAATTTATCTTTGTGAGTACTAAGCATCTTGTTGTTTTCTCATTGTAAAGATCAAATGAACATATACTTGAGTCCCCACTAAAGAACAAACAAGGAGGAGTTTTGGAAGGTGTGAAAACTGAGTGGCTAATGGACTCCACTGGGCAAAGAGACAGGTCTTTCTGAGAGGGCTGTTTATCATTTGGCTGTGGATTAAACAGATACCCCAGGAAGTGTTTTTGCAATTAAGTTCATGCTACTCCATCATATTTATGTTTCAGAATAATAGCTGTGTGCATTTGAATTCAAGGAAATTAACATGTTCTGACCTTACCGTCTTTTAGAATGAGGTCGCTTTCAGCAGGTATATAATAAAACAAAGCAATGTTCTTTTTTCCATCTTTATTTAAATAACCTTGTCAGGAAAACATTGATATCAAATAACCTATTTATGAATGTTTAACAGTTAAAGAAAAACTAAATTAAGATTCCCTGTGAAACACTTTGAATGCAGCTGACAATGTAAGTACAAAATGTTAATTTTGGAGCCGAGGAATCAACTTACATAATTAGCAATTTATATGAATTAATTGTATCCACATCTCTACAAAGGAGGGAAATCTACAACACATGTAGATACACAACCCATGGTTTTATTTTTATGCATTTAGTCATACAGTCACAGGACTGCATGTAAATGTTCCATTTGCCAAAGTCCAAAATACAGAACAAGGGAAACTATGGTGTTTAAATGCATGTATCAATAATCATTCTGTACATCATAAGATTTCCAAACACCTCATTACTTAAAATATAAATATCTTCAGTGACTGGAAAAGCATTTTATCTTACTGAGAGTTAAATCCCTACAATTTCAAAAATCAGGAAATTGCTAAGTAATTTGAGTACCTCACAAGACATTTAAAACATATATTGGCACCATGTTTTCACTCTGGAATAAAAGCACTGAAATTGGCATTTACCAAATTTATGCAGCAAAAATGTATCTCTCTACTTATACAGAATTATGTCAAATATCAGTCTCAGGCATAACGTGTGTGGCAGATATAGCTAAAGTGCAACAAGAATGAGAGGGTCAAACCCCAATCCCAGCTTTATATTGAAACAAGCTGACAAAACATGCAGTTGAATGAGTTTGAGGATTGTGGGTGTAGTATGAAATACAAGGGATATATATTTATTAATTATTCCAGATACTTTGAAGAAAAAATTAATTATTTCCCGTGTACTAGGTTCCTTTACAAAACTTATGATACACTTCTAAATTTTCATCTTAGGTCCCAAGTCTCATCCTTTTAAAAGATTTTTCACTTGTCTCTGACCTGATATCCTGGTAGGACCGGATGTTACCCTCAATAGAGTAGGTAGCATGAAATGTGCTGCTCCTGGAAGAAAAATACTGTCTTCAGCTCTGCAAAGGAATACAATTTGCATCCATCAAATATTTTAGCATGATGATTTTGTACGAGCACAGAATTGTTGGATGAGAGCCTGAGCTCTTAGTTCTTGACATTAAAATTTCACAGCGACTTTGAGATGTGTTCAAGGTCATTAGCACAGTTTACGTTTGTTAGTAGTAGTTGTTATCTCTAATTATTCTTCATTGGCTCTGCAAAACTTAAAGGAAACACTTCTAAACTTGAAGGAAATACTTCTAGATTTTATTTACAGTCTGATGAAGTAATGAATATTATTTCTGTCTCTGAAAATTTAAAGTTGCCTATGGCAAGCCTGTAATTCTATTTATTACTTTGTATATATCAAAATATTAATATCTATTCTTGTCTTTGAATGCTTAGAGGTAGCTCCTCCCTGTTTGACTTTGTTATGTTCTTGGGAAGAAAAACACTCCCAAACCTCCAGATCTTTTAGGGCTTTTTATGCTCTCACTTGCCATTTAAATTATTCTAACTTACACTTTGAAGTATTTTTTATTTTTTAAAAAATTACACATTGAGGCATTATCTTTACCTTAAACACAACTGGCAAATTCTTTCCCTTCTACCTTCTTTAACCCCAGCTAACTGGCACTGTGGAATATATCTGCCCTATAAATGAATGTTTATTGAAATCAGAATATACTCAGTAAGACTTTTAACCAAAGAAAAAGAAAAAATACATAGAATAATATGGCATCTTTTACTGGCAAAAACTCCATCTGCATTCTGTTTAAAAAATGTTGGTTAAGATTTTCTCACTGAGGAACTCAAAAGTGATGAGATCAAAGTTACAAATCTGACTGAGAAACAGAATCCATCATAAGGGCCTCCAAAAGACTAATTAAAATTTCCATACATTCTTACACTGAGCAAGGACATGACCTAAATGCTGCTAAACCCCAAAGAGTTTTTTCTGTTACATGAACACTGAGTAGATCACATGCTTAAGTCCAAACTCTATAGACCTTATATAATTTTCCAGGCACCAGTTCTGAACTATGTGTCCAAATAATTAGGATAAGCTATGAGATATGGAATGGATTGTTTCCCCTTACCATTTCAAAAACCTAAAAGGAATTTGATTTATTGTGTGTGTTTCTTGTGCTTCATATTTCCTATTCACTCAAATAAAAATAGCACTTTGAAATCCTTTTTTCATTATTTTCAAGAGTCTAAAATTTAGCATCCACTAAGTTTTCACAGCAAGAACACACAAAAAAAAATCACAAATAACTGTATCACCATAGAAATATCTCCAAGCCCACCCAAAACCCAATTTAAGGCTGAGAAACTGTTCTGAAATTCAAAAAACACAATTTGTATTGGCTTTTCTTGAAACTGCCTCTGTATCTGCAAGACCAGAAGCTGCATTGCTGTTTCAACATAGAAAACAGGCAAAGATGATCTGGAAAAATATAAATTTGGCCTAAGATAGACATAATAGATATTTTTGCTCCATGACTGATACACTGAAAGTATCTGCTTGTGTTAGAGGCTCAGTTTTCAAGTGGCAGGCCAGGTGGACTTCTGAAGCCTGGTAAACCTTCCAATGTTCCTAAATATTTGGGAATTTACTTTTAACGTTATGTAAGTTTGTATATGTGTGTGTGTATGGGGATTGGAGTTTATCCTGCTGGCTACATAAAGAAATGGCTTCTAACTTCTCAGGGATGTTACTTCGTAAATGATTTCTCACCCTAAAATTTTTTGAGATGTGAAAAATTGTGGTTTTAGGCAAAGAACTTTGATCCACATTATCAGGAAAAGTTGGATAGTGGCCACAGTTTATTTTAGGGGTGATTTAAGAGGACATTTTTTCACTGAAATGTATTTCTGTTACCTTTCTGCCCTACCTGGGGCAGAAAAATGGCTCTTGCCAGTTGTGCACTTGGACATTTGCAGGAGGAGCCTAAGAACATGAAGGAGATAAACTGAAGTAGGCAGAACAGTGTCCTTTTTCAAACCAATTTTTCTACTATTGAGTTTGGGCAATTATCTAAGGGAACAAAGTCTAAACAGCTGGAAGATACAGGGTTTTCTGAGGAATCAGAGGACTGGCAAATCTACTAAATGTGCAAAGGCAGTAATGTGAACTCTGCTTTCATTCCTTGCTCTCATGTTATTAAATGCTTGAATTATATTTTCATTAAAGGTATGTGTAGATCATGAAGAACTGAACCATAAACTAATACAGCATTTGGTTAAACTAAAATCAACCATTTCCAGAAATATCCCATGGAAAGTACAATACTCTGCAAAGTAAAATCTATTGTCAAGGAGATGGGAGAGGAGATTTTTCTTGGAGGTCTTCTTTGAAGAATTAGGATAGTGTTGAGAATGTGGGCTCTAAGTCATATGATCCCTCTCATGCCATAATCTGGTAGTGAAAACAATCTCAGGACCACATGATAGGATTTAGTACAGAGAAAATCTCAAATCTGTTTAAAATCCTTTAATGAGTTCCTAGAAACTGGTCGGTATCATTAGGAGGGTTTGAACTTTTAAGAAAGTTTATGTACAAGAGACCAAGAACCCTGTTACGCTTGGAATCTGCAAATAATTAATTAGCCAAGATCCCTGAAAGAAAGAGTGGACATTTAAATGTTACATTTTTGTTTTTATTTGACTGCTTTGTTTTAGAAAAAAAACAGCATTAGAAATATCCTGGGGAAAAAAAATCAGTTAATTATGAAGGAACTATTGTCCTCTGTTGTTATAGAGTAAAAGAGAGGATAATGAAAACAAAGCCTGCAGAATCAGGTAATAGCAGAAAGACAATGAAATGGAGGACCCTGCAGTCAGAGAGGAATTGTTGAAGTTCAGGAAAAGAACTCATGATAAATAGCTGGACTTCTGTCAATTGAATTGGAGAGAGATTTTTTTGGGCAAAATATCTTGACAAGATGTGTGTATTTTCTGCAGAATATAAAGCAGAGATTTAATACACAGCAGTTAAGATGTCCACTAAGATTCAGCAAACAACAGTCAAGGTTTTGTTGTGGTGGATTTGGAGTGGTGATTTAACTCAGTCACTGGGATATTGAATGTTACCAGGTGACTGTGAGGAGTGGGCTCTCTCATTACTCCCCTGCTGTGGCTGTTCTTCTTGTCAGACTGGAACAGGGTCTTTCACACCCTTAGCACCTGTTGCTGTGACTTCTGTACTTTGGTTAAGTAAATATCTACTGGATACTGAGTGGATGACCAAGCAACTCTGGCTTGCTAATAGCATTTTTTCAGTAAAAAGTGACCGGGAGAAATCAGACAGACATTATATTTTGTGTTTGTCCTGAGACAGAATGAAGAATTTTGAACTCTTGAGAATTTCCATGGAGCAAGTGAAATGCCTCTTTGTTCAAGTCCGTTGAATCCCATGGTTTGATCTGTACTTTCAAAAAACTGAATTCCATGAGCAGATGAGTCAATTAACAACAGGATGCAAAAAAAAAAAATATTCTGTAAAGAAATACTTTGGCATTTGCCAGATGTTTAAGAAATCGGGCATCTGTGAACATAATAACTAACATGTACGCTCAAAGTTTCAATGTGCTCTACAATGAAAATCTATTCTTAAACCTACTTTAAAGAAACATATCAGAACATGGAAAAAAGTTACACAAGTGTTTCTTAAAATTCAATTGAAATAACCAAGTCTATGAGATTAAGCTGGCAATGTCCCAAGTTTGGACTTCTCTGTGTGGAATCAGTTCTTTTGTCTGCTTGGACAAGTAGTAAAAGGTAAGCCATTAACTCATTTAATAATAGTAACTTGCATAACCTGATAACCATAAAACTTTTTGACCTTAAAGACAAACTTAATTGGGTGGACAAGACATTTTTTTGGCTTTTCCTGAATCCAAGCCAATGGTGCAGGACCAAGTATGAGGGTTGTGATATGGACTTCATTAAAATCAAGTTTTAGAGCTGACAGGAAATTCTTCTATTGTCATTAGTAGCATACATTTGGGAGGGTGGGCTAGTGAAAGGTTTCATCTTTTCCCAGTGAACTCAGCTGTTGAATGCATTTTGTCATATGTAGGTGTATGTTTAGCGCAGAAGTTAATTTGATAGTATGTACCACTCCCCAAACAACTGGAACTGGAAATGAAGCTGTGAGATGGTAACTCCCAAAGTAGTTCTTCATTTCTGATTGCATGGAAGAGGTATCACCTTCTTCCTTACATTTTTACCTCTTCCACTCTCCTTAACCTTCCCGGCAAGAGGCAGAAAAGTGTCATATTAATGGCACAGAGTTAAATAACAGTATCAACCAATACATTAGAGCAGATAAATATTTTATTTGAGAGGTATTATTGTTGGAGATTTCCAAATATGTTTGGTCCTTCAGAACTTCATCGAGGAAGAACTTGTGATACAATAAATTACTATTGTAAGCTTCAGCAGTTGAAACACAAATTCACCTTCCTTGCTTCTATTTGGGTTTACTGACCACAAGACAAGAAGGCATTTTGTCACATGGAACACTCTGTTTTGTTGTCACCATGCAGTTCAATAATCTTTACATTAGGTACCTGACTGCTAAGGAAAGCTCAGCAGACGTTGGATGTGCTACTGTGAGGTTGATTTTCTTTCACATGTGCCTATGAGATCCTTGCAGGCCAGAGTCTCTGTGGGTGAAAATCAGAACAGAATTAGTCTTTATTTTAGTTGAAGTATTGTTCAGAAAATATTATATTCCTGTCTTTTATCTCTCAATAGAGTAGTAAGCCCTATACACAGCAAAGCTGGTTCTAGAGACAGTCTTTTATTTTCTTTATACCATTACACCTTCTAACACTGTATAAATTATGAAACAGGTACAAAATCTAACACTGCTTTGCTCATGTGTTCAAGTCTTGCAAACCTTTTTCATCTTCATATCTATTCTTTTTCTAACTTTCTTAGTTACCAGATAACATCTACTAAATAAAGTATCTATCAATGAAAATGAAAGAAAAATTCTTCCTAATGTACCAAGTATTCCTGGAAAGAGGATGTTATTGCCTTAAGTGCACACAGTGCTTGGATGATTGAGGTTTTTCATTCCTCCCTTTAAAGTAAATATTCAAAAGGGTCTGGTCATATTTCCATTTCTCTTTCTGCCCAGTAGGAGTGTAAGAAAGCAATATTTCTATGCGGGGTGCTTGTCTTAAGCCAAATGTTCAAGTTGACTCAAATAGAGATTGTGTAACACAAGTCAGAGGGATGCCGCAAGTTAAACATACCATCTGGTTGGATACAGAGTAATCTGCACACAGATATGAATTTACCTCAATCTTTTCCCTTATATGCTTGTTCTAAAGGAGACCAGAATGCAAGTTATGTCTTAAGGGAGAGTGTCCCCAAATAACAGTTTTGTCAGGAGTGGCTGAGAGTTTGACAAAAGATGAAGTATCAGGCCTGGGTTGTCCCAGCAGAGGTTCATCTGGTGCTCTTGGTACGACTTCACAGGATGGGTCAAGCCCCAACTCCCTGCAGTTCATCCCTTCTTCTCCACCTCTATGGATCTAGTGCTAACTTGTTATATGAGAGCTTTCTGTTGCTGTAACTTCCAACACCAACATGCAGAATCTTGCTTTTATTAAAAAAGTGCTTTTATTTCTATTTTTCTGTTCAAAACAAGTTTTTTGGCATGAAGAGCAAAATCTCTCTCATCAAAGGGCAGCAGAGTATAATACAATCCATTCTCATAACAATGAGGGGAGGCAGAAGGTGGTGTTTAGATATGCTTGTAACTTATTTGTTTTGTGTGCCACACATTCCAGTGGTTGATGGAATGCCAGCAATAGAAATCACACTACCTAAGAAATGAGGGGCTGCCTTTCATCTCAAGATCAGAAAAGTAGGGTTCATGCACTTTAGTCAGTTTTCAAAAGGCTTTTTACTTTGCGCATGAAGTGCAACTCTACCAGCTCTGCCACTATGATAAAAGAATACTGCCTGATATGGGAGAGCACTGGGGCTTAAGAAGCATTTTACAAGATTACATGTACAATTGTTTGCATAGTTTACAGAATACTTTTTCTACCAAAAATGTCTGTTTGTCAAAGTCTGTTAATTTTTCAGTTTTGACAAAACTGAAATCCTGCTGTAGGACTAGCTGGAATAATATTTTTTATCTTTTACAATGAAACAAACAGAAATCAGAGTCAATGCTATTTATTTGCAGGAAGCTTCCTATTTATTTAAATATATTTAGGAAACTTCCTATTTATTTACATGTATTTTAGCCATTTCTATGTCCTCCCTAAAATGTTAGCTCAGACTTATTCTAGATTCTCATAAGTCAGGCCCAGTCTATATATGAGTGACATTAATTTAGTCATCTCAAATTAAAGGTGTCTGTGATACTTTGTCCATGAGCAGTAAGAAAATGGGATGGTTCATCTGTTGTCTTCTGACAACATAATCCCAGGAGACTGAAATCTGAAATGCACATTTTGCTGTTTTAAATGTGGGAAAATGTATGCTGGAGACCGCTGTGAAATATGGTAAATGGTGAGAGGAAACTGGTTTAAAGTAAAAACTTATGAATAAATCTCCAGGTATGTCACTTTAACATTGTTTTCAACTATTTATGTTTCTGTAAATTATAAAATCTCTGGAGGGAAGGCTGCAATGATGAACATAGATACTTTAAGGATAGATGTTGGATGGATTTTGTACAGCCCTTATTAGAGCCATAAATTGTGCCAGTTGTAGATAAGAAAGAAAGTCTCTGGGGTCAGAACTTGGAAGACTCTTGGATAGTAAGTTCATATCTAAGATAGTAGCTCAGATCCTCGGCTTCAAATAGCTATCACAATTTCCTATTGGCTTAAATAGAATGATAATTGGTAGGGAAAAGTATTTGTAGAACTGAAATACCTGCAGAAAGGGAACTGGCGGGTTCATGGGCGTTACTCTGCCTTGCCCTGATCAACCAAACATAAGATGATGCTCAGGCAGAGCAGGAGGCATTGCTTCTCTGTGTAAATATCTTGATCATGCCAGAGACTGATAATACACTTGTTGGTAAAAGAGGGAGGAAAAGGACAAGAACCCTGGATTTCATTTCAGCGGAGTCTTTGTTTCTCCAGTGATGGAGATTGCCTAGGCTGTTCTCCCTACATGAAAACTGGACTTTGAGACTGGCCCAAACTCCATATTAACCAGTAAGATAAAGTTTTTAATCTCTAGTCAGCAAAGTTATGCTCTAAATTATAGCAGGGGTGTGCTTCTTGATGTGTATCTATGGCCTGCCATCTATTGAGGACTCTGGTGGTTGCTGTGGGTCATATGCTCTGCCTTTTGACATCATCTCTGGAGGTGTTCAAAGGCTGTCTTGGGTGCTTTGGGTCTTTGTATTCAGTGAACATTTAGAATAATCCAAATTAAAGTGTTCTCAGTATATACAGTACTAGTGAATTTTCTTACTCTAGATATCAAGATATGAACCACAACTCAACTGCTTTTGCAGAACTCAGAATGAGTTTCCTTGGCAAAAGGGGGAAAAGGGACTCATGGGAGATGAAGTGGTCGTTTGCTATTGTATCTTGAAAAGTGGTGCCACTTCCAAAATGATGCCACACCTCATCTTCTATAAACCAGACTCATGACACTGGAGAGTGTGTGTCATGAGTCTCATATAACATCTCACTCTGCTAACCTCTGAGCATAGCAACCAGCATCTTTCTCTTCAGTTTCCAGTGAGACTTGCAACACAAATGAAACATTGTTGGCCTCAATGAGTAAAGGTGCCTGGAATTTCAATGTACCATTTTCTGAACAATTATGGGAAATATTTACTGGAAAATGCTTCTGCCTTTCTGAGAGTTCAAAGAGGGGATGCGAAGTTCCTGAAATCCGTGTGAGAAATGAGATTAATAAGCATTTTCAGTTTGGTACAGTTGATGTGGAATAGCTTTCATTCAGTTTGTAGATTGGTTATTATTTTTGGTAAAAAGCCAGAAGGAAACTACTCACTACTGAGAGTACAGGATGTTGATACAGAGGCATAACTTCTCACAATTTTAAGCACAGATAGATATTGTGCTGGGAAGTATAGATCATTATATGCATATATTCTTATCAAGCACTTTATCAAGTGTTATTGGAAGCAGCAAATAGCTTTTCCCTTCAGTGTTTCACCCACTTCTGTCAGTGTGCCGTCCTTGCCAGGGGACACCTTCATCTTTTTTAGGAAATGCATCATGCAGATGACTAACAGGTCCCAGAACCACTTACAACAGAGTATCAGGCACACTGTGAGTAATCCTGTAACTGTGTAGCCACTCATGAAGAGAAAAAACCCAGAATTTTAAATATGGAAAAGTCATCCTTATTTTTAGAGTTTGATTCTGTGATTTCTGCATGTGCATTTGTATGTTTCAACCTATCCTATTACAGAATAGTTTACTGCAAATCACAGAGCAATGATTCCACAAAGGTATATATCTGAATAAAACATATAAATATACTATATTATTATACTATTATTATTATACAGAATAGAAATATTAATAAGCAATATGAGTTAGCCAGATTAAATTATTGTAGCAAAGGATTTCAGGGAGACTGCTCCCCTCAATAGGCAACTGTAGCAGAAGAAAAGAGTCATTGCAACCTGGTTTTTAGTTGACTATTTACATAGACAACCTATTCTGTGTGGTTTTATAACACTATTCATGTGGATAAACTTTTCCTAATCCATCCTATCCTTGCACATTGACCATTAATATTCTTTTCCAAAGAGTGGTCACGTTCTGTTAATTGTATTCATCAGATAGCAAGTGTTGTGTAAAATCTGCCAAGCTGGATTTTGTCCAAAACATCTTTTTGGGAGGAATGTTGATGTATCCGTACCATTCCCCTCCAGAGTTCAAAGTTGTCCAGAAACAGATTTCGCATCATTAAGTGGTGATTGCTCATGTGTTGGGTTCATGATTGATCACAATGCAAATACATGGTAAGATACATGGGAGATTTGCTCAATTAGGAGTCATATCATTTGATCCTGATATCTTAGGATTTATGCCTGCAAGGCTATGAAAGACTCATTAACTTTCTCCTTGGCTTCTAAAGAAAAAGTTACATTTCTTTGGCTCAGGTTATCTTTGGAAGGAAGGCACTGTCTTAGCTCTTAATCAGAAGCCTGACAGATATTAAGTCTATGATATGTAGCTCTATTTTTAAGTATTCATCCCAGGAAATTCCTTCTCTTTCTAAATTTAAAATTTGACAGCAGTTTAACAGAGAATATTCTGGATAGTCTCAAACACACATCATATACTTTTCCCACATTTTTCCCCCTACCACTTCATGGGTACATGGGTCATCCAGTTTTAGTTTCCCAGTTTTTTCCATTGTCTATTTGTGACCCTCCAAGAGAAGTCCAGTTCAAAATTCAGATCATGTCTTCTATTGCTTTAGATGGTTTAGTGACCGAACAGTGTAATTTCAGATTTCAGATAACTTCTCTTATGGCCACCTTTATAATGTTGAATGCAGTTATTTCTTCCTTTATACCTGCTTCAGAAAATCAACAGTTAAGTGAAAGCACAGGACCATAATACAGGGGTTGGAATATGTACACAAAGTGTTGACACATGCATAACAAATCAAACTAGAGTAATTATATTTTATCACTATTTATATTATATTACATTACTTTCTTCCATATCGCTGCTGAGACTATGTGCCCCTATTGACATCACCTGATGCAGAAAGCACTCCAGGCCACAGGGCACCAAGGTGTTCTACTTCTCTGTCCAATCCTATCTCCCCTTCCCTCTCTCCTCCCCTTATTTCTTCACTTTATCCAACTCTATCTTCAAACACCAATTTCTAAACATGAGGAGAATAATATTTTATTGGGTATGATAAACTCCATAAATAAAAATTCTTCTCTGTTAATTTTGTAATATGTGGTGATGTTAAGTATCTGTTAATTTCCTAACGTGGTTTGCTGTGTATTTTCATTCCTAGTGACAATTTAGTAATAGCTAGATCTAACATAGACCAGAACAAAATGTTGTATGGTATGTACATGCATATGTCATATGATTTATTAACATGTATTGCCCTGTAGTAGTCAGGTGAATGTAACCCCACTGAGATCCTTTTTCCCCAATATATGAAATCTCTTTCTATCCAATATATGAAATCTCAGATAATTTGACAGAAGCAGAATCCATTTCTTCAATTTTTCTCTTCACTCCTTTGTGGCTATGTAACACTCTTTAGCATTGTAACTCAGCAGCAGTGAAAACCTATGAGTCTATCAGCTGGGCTCCATTTCCTCTTACTTGCATTAATTTCAGACAATTACAGTGTTTGTTTAATTACATAGCACAACAAATTATGCTAATCAATTCTATTTACACCCAATTGTGATTCTTTATGATGCATGGATATCTGTAGTCGGTGAAAAATGAGGAGAGACAGAAGTGATGAAAATAATTCGATAATTCAGCATCCTAGAACCATGCCCAGGCGGAAGCTTCATCTACAACTCCTGTCCTACCTGAAAAGCTTGGGTTTGAGATCCAGTCTGAAACCTTTCTCTCAGGGAGGCTGTTGAATTACTGAAAGGGCTCTAGATGCTCTAACTCTTTAGGTTTATATTTACTTTTAGGTGCTTTTAAAAAGGAATTGTTTTCATCTTTCTTACTGTAACTACATTGTTACATTGCCACACACTGTTCTCTTTTGCTGAAAGATGAATTAGAGTAGTGGGACAGGCAAGATCAGTAGGAAAACAAAAAAAAAAGGGAAAGAAAACAAGCATATATACATTAATCTTCAGCCCACCACTTCTGTAGTCCATGAAATGAATGCCCAAAGATTTACCTGGTTTGATTTTTTCATCCCCAGATATGGGTCATAGTATTTCTGGAGATTCTTTGAAGGATAAAAGAGGATATAATCCAAAATATAATAATATAAATACATATTTCCAAACAGTCCTTCAGTGAGTGCTAAAATATTTTTTCTTCATAATATAAGTAAAAAATTTCTGATATATGTATACTGATATAATTTCCATGGATTGAGAGAAAAATTTGTCAGCATGGCACTACCTCATAGCCAGAGTCTGATAAAAGCTCATTAATTAAAACTTATGCTTAAGTGATGTATGGTGCAGCTCACTGAGGAACCAGCCTGGAAACATATTTCATTTCAAATTTTGCCCTTTGTGATTCATTTGACAGTTGCATTTACTCTACAACTGGAATAGGTTGAGGCCACATCATCACATATGAAATTTCCAATGAAAAACTGGATGTCTAAAATCTGGAGAGAGGGAGGACACTTTTTTATACATAATTCATACATGTTATTATTTAGAGCAACAGGCCCCTTTGAAACAACAAAGAGGAATCAACTGTTTTCAGCCACTTGTCTTTCTTACAAACTTATTTCTATTTGTCCAGAAAGCACACCAGTAAGCTCCAGACATGCTCACATAATCTTAGTATTGGCAAACCCAAAATATTGCTGAGGGGGCACATTTAGAGGGAAATTGATTTCACTCTTTTAATGGAAGAAAAAATGCTTGATATTGCAAAGCCTTTTGAAAAAGAAATGACACCAAAGTGAAGAAGCATCCCTTTACATATGCATTGGAATCATTCCTAAGTCCATAGTGAAGCTTAGATGATTTTCAGTCATACCCAAAAGTTATATCCAGATGTGAATAAATAACTATGTGGACTGCTTTTCTATTTGAAAAATGATCTCTGCACCACAAAATAATATATAATAAATTATATATACCAGAATACCCTCCTGGTGTCACCTTAGTGATGAATGAATATCATGGTGGAGGAGGAAACTCACTTTCTTCCTATTTTTTTCTTCCATGCTTGTAGATTTATGTGGAGACAAAAAGATGAAACTGATGCACTTGCTGTTAAGCAGCATTTGAGAGATACACCCCAGTACTGGTACTGATCAAATACATCAGCAATTTGTGGGATGAAATTGTGCTTGCAACCAGGAAAAATCTGATGGAGGGTGGAAAAAAGGGCTCTGTTTCCTGCCTCCATTCCTACTGCATGACTTCTTTGCAGAACTTGCACTGTCAGTGCAGTGTGGTGTGTTTAAATGCAATGAGTGCCATGCTGTGCTTAAGTGCAACAAGTGCCATGTGCTCCAAGGGTTAGGATCCAGACTGCCCATTCAGGACAACTGTCTGCATGCATGCAGTGAATTTTGGTTCTGAGGGCATCTGCGAGGCCAAAAGCAGGGAGCCTGGGTAAGTGAAGAGCTGCATGGCTCCATTGTCTTTCCAGCACCTGTATAAAACTTTATAAACCCCGTCAAAAATCAGCTGCATGTAAAAGGCAGAGAGGTAGGTTACCCATAGCAAAGATAAAGCCTTAAAAACAATGCAGTGCTGTATTACTGGGAACATCTTTAACCCCTGCAGGACACATAGTTATCAGAAATTTTTCTATTGCTCACCTCCTTCCACATTTTTAAGTGCTTGTTACCTGCACATGTGAAGGAAAGATGGTTCAGCCCTGCTATATTGCAGTACATACAGTAAAGCTCTGATTTTTTAAAGGAAGCCCCAAAAGCAATCTCAGCAGCCATAAGAGTTTTCTGACCCAGACAAGTGTGGATGAGTCAGAACATGTGGTTTTCACTTTCCCTGTGATTAGAAGACAATGCCAATATATTAACTTCCTAAGATTATATTTTCTCTGTGTGTATCTTACCTGATGTAAGATAAGTTGCTTTATACACCTCTTATACAGACTAGTGATGTTTCTTTCTAAAGATTAGACAACCATCATACTACAGGGAATGATCATGGGTTTTTGCTTCACTCTACTGTTGTGATAGTCAGGGAAAAAACAGGTCTGAGGTGGTTTTAGGAGGAGAACTGAACATCCAGACGTGTGACTTCATGCCTATGAGGCTTGGTGAAGCTAGAAGAAGAGAAAGGAAATGAAGAAATGGGGAGACAAATGTAGGACTCCTTTCTCAGATTCAAACGATGATGAGTGCTCTTATCTACATTTGCATCATTTGTAGAAATGGAAATGAAACATTTGTGACTTCTACTAATGCTACCGGGACATCCCTGAAAAATTAACAGATTGTTATCAGTGTGTTCTCAAGCTTTAACTCAATAATACAGAGAGAAAAGTTAAGGCTCTTGGCTTCCACATAGTCCAGATGATTTATTTCCTTTTTGAAAGTCTCACAAAAAGATGGGAGAGGAAGTTTTACAATGTCAACAGGGCAGTATGTGTCCATCAGCACAGGAGTCTGCTAACAAAAGGTTTTAAATATCCGTAATCAGGATTTCCTTCTTTTTTCTTTTCTATTTTCTTTTCAAATTATGCAGTATCTCATTTATCTAATTTTTAATACATCTTTTTAAAGGATGCCCTGAAAGCCCTTGCATATTTTAGATTTGAAAGAATATACTTGTAGCTATCTACAGTATGTATATTTGGTACATCTCCCGTGCTTGTTTTCTAGAAGATTCCAAATCTTCCAAATATTTTGAAGCAATCTCAACAACCTCCAGAAAGAGTAAAACAATGACAGCATGGAAAAAAGATGCCTGATCTCCAGAGTTTTCAGAATGATCACCTGTTCTTGTCAACTATTTTGAAAGCGGGAAGGATATAATTTTGACTGACAATGATAAAAAGAACAGTTGGAAGAATAAAAGACATTTTAGCACTTCAGCACATCTCCCTTACTCACAGCACTAAAAACAAGTGATGTGATTCACGAATGACATGCAGAATTCCTGAGATTAACTCCTCCAATTTAGTTTTCCCAGAGGCTCTGATCTATACCAATTACTTAGCATTCCTTCCCTTAACAGGTCTAACTGAAGAAAACCTGTGGGCTGAGGCAGTAATCAAAACCTTCTGGTGAATGGCCCAGTTCACCTCTTTCAGCCAAGATGTACTTCTTTACATCCAGGGCATCAAGCCAATGCCTTGCTCTGCTGTTTTTAATGGCTAATATCAGCACCATTACTCTCCTTGACGGAGAGATCAGGAGCTCTGGAGTTCACCAAAACCTTCCCAAAACTTTCAGCAGACAAAGGCACAAGGAAGGTGTTTTCCCCCACCTTGTAAAAGGTGGGGAAGTGAAGAAGCTCATGGGGCCATTTTCTTAGTAAAGAAACTCAAAGGACCACTTTCTTTTGTTTCTGCTCCAAATCATCAAGTGCCCCTGCAGCCTGAGTGCCCTGTATGTGACCTGAAACAAGTTATTTAATCCTCCTGTGCTTTGCTTCCACAACTATAAACTGGAGATAATCCTTCTCCACTTCTCCAGGCAGCCTGGAAGATAAATTCGTTAATTCTTGGGAGCTGCTCAATACTTTGACAAATTGGGCTCTCTGCATGCAAGCACTTACAAAAAATTTCTACTCCTGAAGCATCTGACAGCTGAAAGATGTAGGTTTGAACATACTAATCCACTAGGCCTTAAGACTTTAATCCTCCAAAGTCACCCTAGTGATTACTATGCCTGGTTGAGCATCAGAACTGAACAAACAAATACTGAATAAAGTCTGCCTGCCAAAAGATTTCACTTCAGACATTTATGTTTTGTTGGGGTTCTCCCCCTCTTCACCTCAGGTTCTTTGAAGAAAAAAAAAAAAAAACAAGCTGATTGAATATTAAGACAGCTGCCATACTTGGTTTTTGCCGCAAACACCATAAAGGAGGAGCCATGGACCTCAAGCCCCAAATATCTTGCTCTGGTGGAGGAGACAGGAAAACAAATAAGAACTTAGAAAAGGAAAGAAGAGCATTTGAGGACATTTAATGTGATAATAGTGGTTTTAGTCAGGTCCATTAAAATATTTTGCATCTTCACAGGCAGCGAGCTCTAGGACAAGGCTGGTGTGTGGGTGACATTAACTGTCACAGCATTTATACAGCAGCTGCCAGAATCATGTTGGTGTTGTGTTTCTCTCTACTTCTCCCTGTTTTACCATTTGCTTTAAACTGAGTTTGCCTCAGTGTCCTGAAGAGATGCACAGAGGAAAATGCTTTAAAAATAAACAGTTGGAATTTTATACCTATGAAGAAAATAATACTGTGGAGTGGACAGGTCTTTGAGTCAGTCTAGTTTGATTCCCAGTGGTGGAGTGAGGTGTAGATGAATTGCATGAGCCATACTGCCTCTCTGATAATTGTGAAGATAAAAAAGACCATAAAGGACAATTGGTTTCCTACATCTCAGCTATATTATCTTGCCAGATATTGCTGGTGATTTATATAAATCTCATCAGTCATTTTTATGCATCTGTTAATTGGGACCATATTACATAGTTTTATAATTGAAAAGCAAATATTTAAAAACATCATTCTCTGGAAATTAAATACTATTATTCAAGAAAAAGCATTTTTAGCAACCAGTCGAACACTCAGAAAATACAAAAAAACCCATGTATTTTTCAGGATAGGGCTAAGTGAGCAGTCATTATTATTGTTGAAAAAACTTTATCTTTCACCCTGATACCTCCAAGGACTTGTACTCATCTGTTGCTTTTAACTTGTCAGTTACACTCCGAGGTTCAAACACTAAAATCGCATTTGCAAGTGGATCCAAGGTTTACAAGTTTGGTGTGGCTCTAATCAGCAACATGCTGTTCAAGTACTTTTTATGAGAACTTGTTGATACAGAAAATGGGACTGGAAATATTGCAAAAACACATTCAGTCTGGTATGGAAGCAACTTCCAAGAAGCTATTTTTGAGCAATTTCCACTTCTTGTCTTGCCCTTAAACAGGAAGCAGTAAAAATCATAACAGTAACTATGTTTAAGTTCTCAAGCTTTCTAAAACCTTGCAAACAAGTTTCAGACAACACAGGTACTGGTAGCTTCTTATTTAAGTCAAATAAGTTTTACCCTCCTCATTTTGTGCTTTCCTGACTGAGAATAACTGTACATTCTCAGGTATTTTTAGCAGAAGGACTTTTTAGAAGCCCAGGACTACATTTTTGTCAGTGACAATCCTTTGGCTGTAAAGAATTTCTATTAGTTCTTCACAGTTGTAGAATTTGGCTGAGAAGTCAGTGTCTAATGGTTATGTCAACATATAACTACATGAATCACGTTGTTGCTATTGTCCTGAAGCAGCAAATAACTGTTGATCAAATTAATCTCCTCATTTGTAAGTGTTTAGGATTTTAATTCAGCCTGGATACTCAGAGCAGTCGAAGGAACTCTGCACTGTCCTTCAAATAAACATTTAATCTCGGCAAATGGTTGGTAGCATTGTGGATGTTACATGTTTGCCTTATCTGTCCTTGGTTGATAATAAAGGAACAGACCTTTAGAAAGCATAATCATTGTTATGGAGAAGGGAAAAAAAAAAAAAAAGCTGCCACTTTCCTTTAGTCAGATAAAAAAAAAAAAAAAATTAAAAAGCATCTTGCTTCTAAAATTGTTATTAGCAGGAGAAAAAGTGAGAAAAGATACTTTTTCACCTTTTGCATCTCTCCTACCATGCAACATGTTCTACTTTAACTGGAGAAATCATTTTATCAGCTAATTGTGTTTAGAACAATAGCTGATGAAGCGCATGGGAAGCTGAGCTACATGCTCAGTGCCCTTGTGCCTGCTCAGGATGTCCACCACGTGCAGGCAGCCCCGCAAACCTTCCCAACAGAGGGCATTTCTGTCCCTGACCTTTGCAGATGTTATGCTGGGCTATTTTTGTTTGGCGATGTTAATTTAGGATATAAATCGGAAAGGAACTTGTTACCGTGAAGGAAGAAACACACAGTACAATCTTTGTGGAAGTTTTATCTGTGATCCATATCTCAAAGCCATAAAAAAGAATCTGATATGCGTGGGAATTAAATTAGAGTCTTAAAAATTAAAATTTACAGCAATCTCCTCTTTTTCTTTTGCCCTTCATTCTTTCCCCTCTTCTCTTGCAAGTGAATTAGGACTCTTAATTTTTTTTTTCTTATTACCCCTTTACTGAGTTCAAATATATGTGCTGATTTGTGTTTTATTTCACAATATTTATATAAAAGTTTCTTTATTAAGAAATACTCTACAAAATACAATTGTATGCTAGAGGAATGAGTTAAAATGGCCAATGCTGGCATAGTTTTATGAACAAAGATAGATGTATCTTGTTGAAAAGGATCTCAGAAAATTTGGCTGAGAAAGGGCCCTAAGAATAGAAGTAGTCTCTGCCCCTTTCTCTACTTTTAAATATTTATTCCAAGACATTGTGGATAGATTACAATGATGAAAATATATCTGTCTCATTGTGTCATTACCTTAGTTAATTGAAGAATATACAAAGTATATGAATATGAAATCATATGAATATGAAAGTAATGTTTATTGTCCTCTCTTTGCTGTGAGGAGCTATTGATACTTGCAAGTCACACACACATATATGTTTCTATCTCTCTCCATATGTGTGCATACATGCACACAATTGTTTGTTTCTTGATGTCAAGATGCTCTAATCTCCCAGGAAAGGTTGCTCCCTCCAGATGTGCTCACTTTTCATGACAGAAGTTTAGATGGTGGGACGGAGAGGGGATGGGAGCAATGCTCCTCGGCATCTGCTTTCTGCACAGCTGGACAAGAGGATTTCTCAGTACTGTGGCACCGTAGCACATTTCAGAAACAGCAAAAATCTACTGTGAGGACCATTGGGATTTGAGGGGTCAGCACAGAGAAGTGAGAAAATTTTAGTTAATAGCTGAAATAAGCCTTTAATTACCAAAGCTCTTTAGAAGTTTAGAACCAGCCTTGTACTAGTCTTATTTTTCTGGAGAAATGAATGCATGCAAAAGCCAGACAGGAAAACAATCTCCCCAGTTTTGTGAAGGGATATGATCTGTGTCTTTTCCAACATCTCTGTCACACTATCAGCTCTTTCTTAAGGAAAACCAGCTATTGGAAAGCTGCCAAATCTCAAATAAACTAGTCCAAAAAAAGGAGTGGTAAATTAAATGGCAAAAATATTTTGCTGTTACGGAGTTTCATTTTGACCTTGACCCACTGTTTAATTTTCCTCCTTGTTTCTCAGTGAAGGTGAGGAAGTAATCTTTTAATCATATTCTGGATCAACTCAAAATAAAACCCCTGAGTCTTACGGCAAGCTATTTGTTACTCAGTAATGTAAGCATTGCTAGCTTCTTTTCTTAGTTTTGTTTATCCTTCCCGATGGAAAGGTAACAGAGCTAGAAACAGCAGTAATGGTCTCAGTAATATTCTATAAAGAGATAATATCATCTGCTACACTTTCAAGGCATTAATTTGTATATATATTTAAAACTGATGTTTACTTCCTAAGTGTTTTTGTGTGGAAGGAATTCACATTTAATGTGTTACCTACCAGGAACATGAAATCTATATCAGCATGACTACTGTGCTTGTCATAATCTCTCTTCTTATAAATAAGGTATATGCTGAAATGAAACACTGTGCATTTCTCTGTGCTAAACTGCTTATCGTTCAACTGAACCTACTCCATCAAGTTAGTTTGATTGCTAAATGCCATTGGTAGGAACAAATATGAACTCTCCAGAATCATCCAGGGTAAGATTCATCTCATCAAACTTAACCTAATTAAAAACTGGCCATCCAGGCTGCGTTAGCCACCTAGACTCAAGTGGTAGAAACAAGTGTTTCCCAAGAGTAAATAATATTTAGGACTGACGGGATAAATCACAATATGTAAATGCCTGGGTTTTTATCATTATGTGAGAAGGCAATTATGTGATTTGCTTGGACTTAATTTCTGACTTAAAAAGGATAAAATGGATCAGATAATCTGAATTTTAAAAATTCTACCCTTATGCACTAAAATTTTTCTGACAGCTTGTCTTTCTGTACTATGCCATGAACTTCTCTCTCTCTCCTCCCCTGCAGGTAATAATACTGATGGAGCAGTAATTTTAGATATTTTAACAAGAGCAGTGATACTGCATTGCAATGCCAAGACCAACATTCATGTGGAGATGCTATGTTTTTTCTTCTGCTAACATGCTTTCTCAGTTTCGCTTTGTGGTTTCTTGCAATATGGTATTTTTTCTTCTCTATTTCTACAAAATCTAAAGTGAAGCTTATGTTTATGAACAGAATCTTGGAAACCAGAGATATTTATTTCAGAAGTCCAGTAAGGGCACTAAGAGGGCAAGTGAACATTTTCCTGTGAGTAACATGAAGAATCCCACACTCTTGGCAGGTTGAGCAGTTCTGGTTTTTGCAGTGGTGGGTCTTGAGGTGCATCTTTGAGAACTCTCTCCAGCTCAAATTCAGCAGATTCCATCTGTATTTCTCTCATAAATTGCAAGAGTTATCAGAAGACAGAAAAGATGTTTTGTCAGTAGTGGTCTAGGCCAGATATGAAGATATTACTGAAAGTAAAGAAGCTTGCTTTCCTCCACAGTTTTTGCATTCTGAAAGTTTCAACGAAAAAATCTCAGATTACACAAAACACAAAAAATCTAGGCCAAAATCTTTCCACTTACAACTAGGCAAATCTCATTGATATCCTAGCCAAAACCTGATGCCCTGCAACCAAAACCATGAGCCTCAGCAGAGAAAACATGAAGACTGTATATTTATCCACAGACCACTGATTTCCGAGTTTTATACTCTAAGATTATAAGAAACTAACAATGCCATTCAAGGCCCTTTGGTTGTGAATACATTATCAACTGCATGTCACATATATATTTTAGATATTTTGTCGGGAAGTAAAACTTCTTAATTTTTTAAATGCTACTCTCAAATAGTGTCTGTAGAAGTAATAATGAATTTGATCAAGACTGGGATTTTTTTCAAGGAAAACTGATGCTGCACTTAAAGTAATTGGCTGATATCCTCTCACAAAATTTCAAGTTTCTCCTAATGGAGAAACTTTTTAATCATTTAACTGCAGAAGGAAAATTTTAACAGAGGGAGTTAGGATGGTGTAACACTGTAGTAGAACCTATGAGGTAGCCTCCCAGCTCCAGAAGTAGTACGAATTATGTTACAAGTTATTTCACACAACTACCTCACTTGTACAGGCAGTTGTGTGAAACATCTCTTACTGGAAGGAATTAGGCTTCTGCACTGGGACACTCAGCAGTCACAGCTGGGAACTGGGATGCTTCAAAAAGCCAGTAGGAAGTGCCTAGATTTGAAATTTCTTCTCCAGACTGAGTTGAGTACATGCTTCAATACCATAGTTAAGCAGGATTTATAAAGATTTGGCTTTCACAGTCTGAAGTTTATCTGTCTTCAGTTTATCTGTCTCAGCTACAGTTTTTCATCAAAAGTGTTTGTGTATTCTGTACCACATCACTGTTGGAAAATTCTAATGTATTCTACAGAGCAGAAAGCATCTTCCCTATCTGCAAGCACAGACACTAGAAATACTGCCTTTCTAATTCCAATTTGTGTTTACTTGCCTTGGAGATATGAACAGTGTTTTCACACAGAAAATCTCATAGAATTTACTCTTTTGGTATCTTGTACTGGGGAGTCAAATCTCCTAAAGCCAAGAAGCAGAAGGGGCCAGAGATGCAAGGTGCTGGAGGTGTTTTCCACTTACCACCTACCATCCCTGACGTCTTGAGTGTAAGTAGCCATACAGGTAGTCAGCCTTGAAGAGAGAGAGATGTCCTGATCCATTCATCCATCATTTTAGGACTGCATAATGGTATGGGTTGGAGGGAACCTTAAAGATCATCTTTTTCCTACTCCCCTGTCATGGGTAGACCAGGTGGCTCAGAGCTCCTTCTAAACTGACTTTGAACACTTCTGAGGTGGGGTTTCCACAGCTTCTCTGGGCAACCTGCTCCAGTGCCTCACTACCCTTTATAGGAAAGAATTTATCTCTAATTTCTAACCTAAATCTACTGTCTTTCAATTTAAAACCATCAAGCCTTGTCCTACCACTACAGTCCCTTGTAAAAAGTCCCTCTGCCTCTCTCTTGTAAGCCCCCTTCAGATAAAGGAAGGTTGCTACAAGGTCTTCCCTGAACCTTCTCTTCAAACAACCCCAACTCTGTCATCCTGTCTTCACAGGACAGGTGCTCCAGTCCTCTGATCATCTTTGTGACCCTTCTCTGCACCCACTCCAGCAGATCCATGTCCTTCTTATGTTGGAGGCCCAAGAGCAGGATGCAGTACTCCAGGTGGGGTCTCACAAAGCACAGCAGAGGGGAAGAATCACCTTGACCAGCTCTCCATGCAGATTTGGATGGAGCCTAGGACACTGGCTTTCTGGACTGCCAATGATCCTTGCCAGCTCATGTTGAGCTTCCCATCAAGGAGTACCCCAAATCCTTCTTTCCAGGGCTCATCTTCATCCATTCTCCACCAGGCTGCTTGATATCTGGGTTTGTCCTCATGCAGGTTCAGGACCTTCATTTAGTAGACAAGGCATTAAGTAGAGGTTTTTCTTCCCTGGAGAAACATTTCCCTGAAATGCTAGAAAAGATCATCCTAAATCTCTTTGCTGGATCTTGAGTCTCACACTAAGGGCATTTAGGCACAAAATTCATGTGCTGAACTCCATTCTGAAATAGGTGCTCTGTGAACACCAGAACATCTTGTTGCCCATGGCTGTGGTGCATTCAACTTAGTGACTGAGTTGATCCCTTCCAATCCTATATTCCTAGAATAGCTTGTCAGTATAAGAGCAGTATTTCCTTTCCTTCATACTCTTGTTGTGGTGCTCAAGGGTTTTTCATAGTACACACTCTTTGCATCATGTCTGAGAAGAAGCTTAAGTCATTGCTGGTGCCTGGGCCATTATCAAAAGATAAATAAAAAGATGATCCTGACATTTCCTGGAGATCTCTTCTCAACATCTGAGTGCACAAGTAACACTTTATATGACAGCACAGCCTGATTTGTGCAAGCCTTGACAAGCTCAGTCATTGTCATGTCACCTGAATCTTTGAACAGACCCGAGGTCTTCACCCCCACATCAGTCCACCCCCAAGAAAAGTGTTGCACATCATTAAAGGCTTAGTGAAAATAACGCTCTGGCATGCACCCGGTCTTATCTTGTGGACATCAGAAGATGAAGGCAGAGGAACTCCCCTGACACCAGGCAACCTTCCCTGTGTGGGAGGATGCCAGTGGCCAAGGTGGCTCAGCACACACACACAGTGACAGGAAGAAAACTCAGCAAGGGCAGCTCTCCAGGCCCAGCCAAGCAAGGAAAGCATGAGCCATGAATTAAGATGCCAGCCAATGCTGCCTCCCTTTGATGTCATGCAAGACAGGAGACATCAGCCTCAGGTATGCAAACATGAAAGTCAAATGCTATCAATCACAAGGGAGCAGCTGTCTCAGCAAACCAGATAGAGCGTGGGTTTCCATTTAACCAAAACAAATATTATGTGAGAGAAAAGAGATAGCTGCAGATGTACCTAAGTCACAGCTGATCTCACTATGAAAGATAGAAAAGACAGAAAAATGTCAGATAAATATTTGATCAATATTACTTATTACAACAAAGGTGTATGTAGAAAAATGAAGGGTATTTGTTTTTTCTTGCCTTTCTGTAAGTTTTTTTGAGACTTTATTCATCATAATGGGAAACACACTTTCTGAAAATCTCCACACAATTGCTCTGCAGATGTAGATTTCATTTTTGTTATCACTTCAGATGGTGACACAAGACGTAACTTGTCTGAATGCTTCTGTTATAAGCATTAAGACTTAGATCATGTCAGTACCTAGGGTTGGGAAATATGGATCCCTCACATTTGGTGACTGTCTTGGGGCCTCCTGGGCCTGCAGTGTAGATGTGGAGAATTTCACACATGGTTCAAAGGGTAAAGTCAGCCAAGAATCAGAGGCTGGAAGCAGGTTGGAAACTCTGATGTTTCCAAAATCCATCTGCCTCAGCTGGCAGAACCACTACTCCAGCATTATGGCATGCTTTAAACAGACGTCACAGAGCCAGCATTAGTTTAGCTGACTCCTTGTCTTTACCCAGGCAGCACCTGATCCAGGAAAGCTCTTCATTTTGGGCTTACCTATAACAACTAAATGATCTACGGACTACCTATAATTCATTAAGTACTCCAAGTCTGTAAAAAATCCTTCTGTGGATGACAGTTCCACAGGACAAATGTTTACACCAGTGTGTTTTTCTGAACATAGACTGTGATATCTTTATGGAGGACAGTGACTTCAGTGTGCTGGCAAGTCAAGCCCTGAGAGCAAGTCCATAGGGCTGCTCATCTCAGGGGGGGAGTCAAGACCAGTCAGAGTGAAGAAAAAGTATAACCTCTCCTCTATCTATTTAGTGTCTTCTCAGAAGCATAAGATTGTAATTAAGATTTTACATTAATGCTGAATTACTCTGAACAGCTAGTGCTTTTGGCCAGGCAATAAGTGGAATGACAAACATCATGTTGGTGATCCACACCATATGTACATGTGGCACTAAAAACAGCACCATGTTTTTTGGAAAAGAATCTTCACTAGAAGAAGAATTAGTCTTTTCTCTGTGTAAATTTTTATAGACTGTTTTTATAGAAGTCTGAAAACAGGTGATAAGATGATGCATATAAGAGCTGTCTACTGATATTTGGACCCCTGTTCCTGCGTTCAGTATTGTTCGTGAGTTTCTTTCCTACTTCACGTCATCTTGCCTTGATAATAAGACCACAGAGAAAAGCCAGAGAGAGGCTGAAACTGCAATCAGAATTCTGCAGCATTCAGACCACATTTATGGCTGTTTCAAATCACAGCAGCCCATCTACCCAGTGACACAGACCACAGAGAACATGAGAGTCTGTCTTTTTTCTCTTCACTGGTGCCCCATTGACAACTCAGAATGCAAGGCTTCATGCTTCCTCTCAAGGCCCTAAGCAGGACTGGCTTCAATTACCAAGTGCATTTCATGCTGTGTGACTCCCACATCACTTACATCCTCTTGGAAGGATGGACTTGTCATCTTCAAGTAAATATGGCCATCTTCAAGTAGATATTGCCAGTGCAGGAAACAAAGCTTCCTGAAGGACAGCCCATGACTCTGGAGCTCACTCCTCGAAAGGCACAGCAGCAGCTCTCCCACAGCAAAAGACAGCAAGATCATTCACTTCATCCCACTGCTGTGCCAAGGAATTGAGGACAGAAGCAGCTTCTCAAATAAATGGATAAGACATGCACAGAAACTTGGGGAGCTGTACATTTTCCTAATAGGTGTATAGAGTGAGTGGTTAATATACTTTGTTCTAAGTTGGCATGAGACAGTCACACACAAAAAAATAAAAAGCAGAGTATTGTTGGGTCTCAGACTTGTTCAGCATTTCATAATACCACACAAATTACGTGTTACCAGTTCCTTGGTGGTCAGGAGCATGGGACTTCCTTCAATTTTTGTTTACCTAGCTCCCTTGCTTTGGATGATAGTTTTTCTTGTTCCCTTAATTTTTAGTAGTAACATAGACTATATATATATTCAGATGCTATAAAATACTGATTTCCGTTTTAGTGTGTAAGCTAGGTGATTTCCTTTTCAAACTGTACTTAATAAAACTGCCATTCTTTAAAAACAATTGCTTTCATCTTTTTTCATTTGAGTTGGTCATCTGAGTATACTGATGAATTACCCTAATAGATCATTAATGTTATTTATGCTCTTGAAACCAGCTGAAAGGCCTTTATTTTACAAATAAAATAGGATAATATTTATGGTGTTGTAGGCTGTTATTTTAATACTCCTCATTATATTTCTTATTCTAAAAAGTAAGGCTATTTATGTACTTTAAGAAAAAAGTACTTATGTACTTTATTTATGTACTTTAAGAAAAAATGTATCTTTTAAACTGGACATTTCAAGGATAAAATTTGTCATGCACGTGTATGAAAAGACCTCAAAACAGCAGAGATTTTATAGAACATGGCTCTATAATGTTTATATAGAACAGCAGAATCCTACAGCTGGCTCCATTTTAGGAATAGGTACTTCACAGCTACACAGATCCCTTAACTGTGAGCAGCAGAGAAGGGCATGAGTTACTATAAAAGCTGAGTGGCGAGTGATGCCCTCTTCACACATTTGTTGCTGGTGTGTGATGGTTTTCCCCAATTTCTGTGAAAAGCATCTAGGAAAACCCATCACTTTATTTTTTAATTATGAATTGAAAAATGAGCTGCTTCTATGTGATTTTTAACATTGAATATACAGTAAATTATGACTCATACAATCCCATTTTAAGGATTTTCTTTTCAGTGAAAATATAAAACATACAGAAGAAAAAAGCTAACTTTTTTCCTCCACTTATCTAAAACTGGCCATCTTCTGGTCCCCTTTATTAAGGACATAGCAAACATATATGGCACTGTACATCTTCAGAACTGAATGCAAACTATACAAACTCATAGAATATCTGAAGTTTTAAGGGACCCATAAGGATCACAGAGTGCAACATAGTTGCATTGCACCCAAGTATAAAGAAAATTTACCATGTAGTTAAGATTGTTTGCATGTTTAAGTACTAAGCATGACTTACATTGTAGTTTAGGAGGGTAGCTGCTGCAACTGGTGACACCAAACACCACAAAATTCTCCTTATCTTTTACCTCTCTTTGGAAATCTGGGCTTTTTTTAGTTGAAATATCTGTGACTCGTTGCTAAAGATTGCACAGGAACGTCTAAATCCATCTTCCTTTAACCACACACAAAAGCAAATGGTTTTGGTAAATAGCAATTGTCATTTCAGTGACAAGGTAGACGGGAGACTTGCTCATCCTCTAATGCGGCCAAATCTCAACTTTATTGATTAACAGGATTACTTTTATAATCACAGTAATAAGGCTCATGCATATTGCAAAATTACAGCTCACTATTGGTTAGCTATAAAAAGTCAATCCCACCTTTTCTCAAGATGTTTGTGGCTTCTTTTTTACCTCCTGTTATCACATAATTTACCAAACAACTTCTTGCTCAAAGAAACCATGGCCTTGAATTAGCCAGCTGTTCTTTTCTCAGATACTTTCTCACGTTACTTTTCCCATGGACTGTGTCTCAGTAAAAAACTATCCACATTTCAGAATGAATTATTATTTAAGATGCATTATGTAATTTTTTTTTCATGCTGTGCCATTTGGTCTCAGATCTGTGAGGAGGCTCTTGTGCTTTCTATGGAATCAATTAACCCCAAAAGCCAGCCATAGTTCTAGCCTCGTGCTTTAGTGGAAAACACTAGATTTCTTCTTCAGTCACTTCTGCAGTAATGTGTGGCTTGAAATATGCAACTTTGCAAGCCAGCTGGCCAGGATAGTATGATTTCCTCCATTCCTCCATCTTCAGGGCTATATGAGATATCTGGATACCTGGAGCACAGCACATGACAGTAAGTAATAGATGTAGGTCTGCAATACAGCAAGGAGAACCTTGACTTTCTGTCTCAGCACTATCAAACAGAAAACAAGAGCGTATGCAAGGAACTACACAAAACTGAAACTGAAAATTTCCAGCCCAAAGCAAAAAAAAAAAAAAAAAAAAAAAAAAGAAGATAAGTGGCTTAAAAGACTCAGTCACACAAATATACTCCATCAAGGCCACCAAAGGAAATTCTAGCTAAGGGTGGTGGCTAAGTACACAGAAAGACATAAATTACAAACCCATACCCGTGTATGTATACTCACATACACACACACACAGACACACACACCCCACACACCCCTGTATCAGGTTATATGTTTGAACTAAACTATTCCTGATTTTAGAGTTCTCTTTTCTCCTCCCATAAAGCTCTCAATTTTTTTAGCATGAGTATGTTTCTTTTCCTAGAAAATGGCATGTAAGAGCAACCTGTGTATTTTTTTTCTTTTAAATTCGACCACTGAATTTCCCCAAGTTGTTGCAAAATACTACCAAAAGAAAATAATAATAAAAAGACTAAAAATCATCTTTACCTCACCACACATCTCCTATGCTCTTTCCCCTAAACTCAGGAGAAAACTATTATACAGTCTTATTATTTTCTTGAGAGGGATAATATACATGGTTGCCTTCCGAAGAAAGGTGAAATACATTCCAAGCAAGTGTCCATTCTAACCAGTTGCTTGCTAGCAGTCTGATACTTTCTGTGCTGAGCAGCACATATGCTATTTATGCTATTTCCAGTCTGTGAGCCTCATCTAATTGCCATGATGACAGATTCACACTGGAAAAGAAATGTGGTCATTCAAGCAGATGGTTCATGCCACTAAGCCAAAGCCAAAAAACTCCATAAGCCATCAGACCAGTGACTTTTAATCTTGGGGTTCAAGGACACTAAAGTTCTACAGCAATTTTCACATCTGGAGGAAATGATTTTGGTGTGGAGAGGAAAGAACCCCATTATCCACACATCACAGCCTGCTCAGCTGATGGGCTGGCAGCTGCTGGGGACTGTGGCAATCTCACTACAACTCTTCCTCATGCGTGTTTGCAGACAGGTTCACCCTCAGCAAGTGAGTGTCTACTTTTTGTACTTCGCTCACATTGAATAAATGCTCACTGTAGCTCATTTGGGATTTGCAGAGTATTTAAATCAAGTTATGGTTTATTTGTTTTAGTTTTAGGGAGTTTTTTTTCTGCCATTTATTTTGAAAAATTGTAAATATACAACAATTTAAATATATAGGAATGTTTGTCTTCTAGAACTCTTGGGTGTCTTGTATCCAAGAGTTCATCCCCATTAAGCACAATTAAAGATAGCAGAGTGAGAGAAGCACTTTGATTTCAGAGGATAAAATTAACTGTAACATCATGAACATAAAACAGGATGAAACATAGCAAGAAAAAGATGCCAAGAATGGATTCACTTGAATTTTACAAAGGTCAGTATAGGTGAAACTGAAATCACTTATGTCCTGGATATGTCAGATGCAGATCACAATTAAAAATTAATTTGACTCTCAATTTACAAGGAAATGAAATCTGGGAGTTAGGAATGCAACATGTGACTGCTACAATTACCTGAAAATAAATCCTTTATGTTTTTATAGTCCGCATCGTGCTTTTTCATCTTATCTTAGTGTTTTGGTTTGGTTTTTGTTGTGTTTGTTTCTTTTTTGTTACTGGTGATGTTTTTTTGTTGTTGTTGTGGATCATGAAGATATGTTTATCCAGAATATTTTATGGTTCCCATACCACTGCTTTATTGAGTTTTATTTCATTTATGTAAAAATAGTATTTAATTTGTAAATGTCTACTTGATCAAATATTTCCATTTCTATAATGACAGTGTAGTATGCAGTTCAGTGACAGAACAGAGAACAGAATGGAGATGTCATGCCTTTGAATCCACTCCTCTGTTCACTGGTCTGGTGGAAAGAAAGTGGATGGTAACATCTAATTTGTGAGATCATAAGACTCTTCCTAGTGCTTTCACCTTCTTTTAGGTCTCATCACAGGACAGCATGCCCAAATCCATAAACTGATAATGTGGAGTCAAGCAAGGAAGGAGTTAATATCTGTGATAGGAAGAGTCAGCCTCAACTGTCCCTGGAGCCACCTGGTACCTATTAAGGAGTAGTTATGAGAGACAGGTGAGAGATAAAGTAGGAAAGTTTTATAGTGTATGAGAGAATGAGCTAGAGACAGCATTGGGCTAGTTGTCAGTGTAGTAAGCAGAGCCAGGTGTTTGAAGTCATGGAGAGAGATTTATAGGCTCATTCAGTAGACAAAAACCTCCTTTCTTCTTCCATCTGTAAGTAATGAGATACTGGTAGGGCCCAAACCAACTAAGAGCTGTTGTGCAGAAAATACTAAAATAGCTTGTGGGTGTCTAGATATTTGCTTAAACCTGAAGAAAGGATCATGGGTTAATATGCACTTTATGTAGTTCCTGGTGTTCCAGGATCTCCTGCCCTTGTCCCCATTTGTTGGTTGCCTTTTGAGGGTTACGCTTTAAAAAGGATTTCAGGAATACTCTTGTGTTTCAAGAGATATGACAATTTTTAGGAGACAGATCTGGCCAAAAAGACAACTCATAAAGAAACACATTATTTTTGTAAAATATTTCTTGCCTTAAAAAGACAATATAATTCTCAGTTTCTATTAGAGCAAGCTGTGTGTTATTAATCATTATTCCTATTCTTAGGCTCTCTGCTGCTCCCCTCTCTGCCTCCTATTTCTCAATTCAAAACCTATTATGAGAAGTATATAAATCATAGTGGACAACTAACTTAATATAAAAAAAAATTACAATTTAGTTGTTATTTCCTCTCCGAAATAATGTAAGCCTCTATTTATAACACAGATTTTACAAAAGACTGCTGCATTATTTCTTAAAGGTCTTACAGAAAGATAACAAAGCATATGAAGTTTGAGTTGTGGGGAAAGGTGCTGTGTGCCAGATTCTGCCAGATTTCCCCTGGAGGATCCATGGTAGCAACAGTGTGAGAGCTGCTGGTGAGAGGACAGAGCATTTCTACATATTCAGCTCTTACCTGCAGGATCATCTTCCCTGAGCCAGCCTTTGTTACTGAAATTTTCATAGGAAGTGGCCAGCTCAGGATGAGGATCCTTTTAGACTCCTGAGTTTTATCTACTTGTCCTAGAAGGTAAAAACCAAAGCATAGTGGTGAAAGCATTAAATTTAAATTGTAAAACATAGCCTTGCAGTTCCTTTCTTCATTCTCCTATCTTGGTCTTGGGGAATTGTCTTTGGGGTAATGACTAAAATGTAAACTCCAAAACTGATGTGTTTTTCTCTACTCGTTAATGCTGTAGCATATCATTGTTGTTAGATGTGCTGCTTTCTTTAGTGGTCATTTGGCAACAGTGACTGCCCAAACCACAAAACACAATAGTGGACGTGCTGGAACACTATTCTTTTCCCATGATGCTTTGTCAACCTATTAAATTCATACATCTTAGTGCCAGCAAAACTAGAATAATTTGGGGAATGGATTTTGCAACAGGATTTTTGAGGAAGAGGGAGGGGCAGGGCTCAGAAGGTTAAATCTGTGCTATGCAAAAGCCCTGGCTCTTTTTCACTGCACAGCCAAAAATATGAAGTTCCTCTGACAAGTGATTTTTATTTGAATTTTTTGACTGCTGGGTGTTTCAGAGGAGATCTGCTCAAGCACTCTAGGGATCCCATTCCTTCCCCTTTTCTGTGCAGTTTTCCTGCAGCTCGTCAAACCTTTTATGTCAGGAGTTGGCTGAAATGATTTGGACTCTAATTAACTGAACCAGTAGTAAATTAATTCAATGAAATTTTGGCAGTAGTTCTGCATAATACTGGTTTAAGAACTCACTGTTAACTTAGGTGCTTTCCAAAGTGGAAAGTCTTAAGGGAGCAGGTGTTTACATTAAGTATGCTTCCAAAATCCTCTAGATTTCAGAGCTCAGCTCTTTTTCAGTGGTTTGAAAACACAACAGTGCATAAGCTGGCCTGACGGGCTGGCTATCAGTGACAAGGCTGAATGATGTACTTTCAGGAAATCCGAATAGTCTATGGCTTGTCCATGCTGGTTACCGCTACATGTTTCAGCAGATTTCTCCCCCTGTCCTGCAAGAGCCCAAGGACTCAGCTGTGCCCTGCAAAGCTTCCTGTTTACAGCCATGCATCCTCTGAAAACAGAGTGCTCTCTGCTTCCCACATCCCAGAAGCCACAGACGGATCCCGTAACATCCTGTGCCTTTCCGTCGTCACAGCACTGCTTTTTCTGAGAACTGCTGGGAGAAGTTGCTCACAGGATTGTTAACAATTGGTCATCACTTTTTGGATGTGTCAGACAGCTGAGTATTCCAGACCCACTGGGTTTTGACCAGGAAACAATATCAACAAAGCATTTGCCCTTTGTTCCCCCTGTATATTGAGTTCAGTGTGTATCATAGTAGATAATAGGCTTCCTACATGGAGAAAACCCAAGGCCTTTTCATTTGGAGCTGAATTTTGTATGGCTTGAAGTGCACAGGCTGAACTGGGACACAAAGGTAGCTCAGTACTGAATAGTCCTGGCAGCTGCACAGTTTATCTCCTCCATTTGTCTCCTTGTGGTTACAGCCAAGGTATGTACATTGTCTGGCTCCCACCTGCAATGTAGTTTCCTTAAGGAGAAAAATGTCCAGTCTCCAGCTCCCTCCAAAGAGAAGCCCAGATTAAGACTTTGTTTCCCTCATTTCTCCCTCTGGCCTCTGCCCTACAATGCACTCCTGTTGTCCTCAGTGGTTACTTAATAGCACTCAAGAGAGAATGACCAGGAATGATAAATTGGAACATGAAGAGTGAAATCCTCCCTAGTGCAGAAAAAGAAATTGAGTTCACGGATGTCTTTGTTTGCTGAGGACTGCCTACACAGGCATATTTTGGGCCATTGAAAAAAGAAAAAAAATCGTTAATTAAGCATGTTCTCTCTTTTTTTTTTTTTTTTAAGCAATAAGTTATCTTCAGACTGTGGAGCTCGAATCTAATCTCAGCCTTGCACCCACTTTTAGTAAGAAGACATCTGGTGCCATGAGCAGTGGCCTGTGCCACCTCCTGCAGCATTCCATTCATGGGGTTGATTGGGAGCTGCTCTGGTCCTATCCCTCATCCAGCTTATAGAAGAATGCTGGGATGTCAATGCCTCTGTGTGTGCATCACACAAATCTCACAAATAAAGGTCAGGATTTTGCCTCAGTGTGCAAATCTAGATTTGCAGTGTAGTATTAAGATGGCATGAAGTTTGGAACACATACTGCTTCTGTTTAAAGATTGCCTCTAATTAAGCTTTTCCAAATATATTTGGGATTATAGATCACTCACAACCTTTCCATTGTTCTTGAAGTCAGAACAGCAGTAGCCACAACCATGCACAACACATTATTAAAAGAAAAGGAGTAGTTTAAACTAAGTTCTATAATTGCATGCTACTAAGAAAAAGGTATACTTCAAAAATTCTTTCCAACATGTGGAATGATACAATAGAGAGTAGAACTTTACATCAAAAATGTTGCTATAAGCCTCAAAGACTCTCCCTACTGGAGAAAAACTGTTCTTTATATATACATAAGGAGGTAAATGCTTCACAAAAAAAGGTTGAATAGCCCCTAAAACTACAGCTGAAAACAAATTCTTCAATACAGAGTTTAATGCAATAACAATGGAACTGCAAGTTAGCTGAAAACTTAGTTTCCTCAAGTAAAGTCAGTAATGAAATTAAATAGTAAACAGATCTTCCTTCCTACATGCACTGTCAAAAACAGGCAATGAACACAGAATTTGTGTGAAAAATGGCTTTGGGAGAAGCTGTTGCCAAAACTCATTTACAGTACACGTTTTTTAATTTTTTCCTCATCAAACTGGAATACACATATGGCCTTCTCACTGAAGAATTATTTACACACATGCATAATGTCAAACAAAATGAAACCCAAAGGAGCAATGCAATAACCTGACGCATGCTTCAGAATATTAATGCATCTTTCTTGACTTAGTGTGTGTATGTAGTAACTTTGTGGGAGCAAAACCAGAAACTTTGCTCTTTAAAACCTCATTTAGTTGATTGTTGGAGTGCTGGCACACTATCATAGAACCATAGAATAGCTGCAGCTGGAAGGGACTTTTACAGGTCACCTAGTGTGAGGCCTGTGCCATAGGCAGGAGCATCTTCAACCAGACCAGCTTGTTCAGGGCTCCATCTAAACTCACTGTCAGTGTTTCCAGGGATAATGGCTCAGGACAACTTGTTCCAGTGTTTTACCACCCTCAAGGGAAAAACTTCTTGCTTACATGTAGTCTAAATCTACTTTCCCTTAATTTAAAACCATTACCCCTAACCTGTCACAACAGCCCCTGCTACAAAGTTTTCCCCCCATCTTTCTACTAAGTCTCTTTTAATTACTGGAAGGCCACAATAGATTCTCCCAGGAGTCTTCCCCAGGCTGAACAACTCCAACACTTTCAGCCTGTTTTCATAGCAGAACTGTTCCTGCCCTATGGTAATCCTCCTCTGGCCTTTCTTTACAACCTGAGACAGACTGAGTGCTCCAGATGTGGTCTCACCAAGGACAAGTAGAGGGGGAGGATCACCTTCCTCAACCTTTTTGGTCACACTTCTTTTGATACAATCCACATAAGGTTGTCCTTCTGGACTAAGTAGTACCAAGTCCTTCTCAGCAGGTTTTCTCTCCATCCCTTCACCCCCTAGTCTGCATTGATATAACGTGTTGCCCTGACCCAGTTGCAGGACCCTGTACTTGGCCCTGTTGAAATTCAGGAGGTTCCCATGGATCCATTGCTCAAACTGGTCCAGGTCCTTCTGGATGGCATTCCATCCCTTTGGCATGTCAGCTGCACCACTCAGCTTGGTTCGTTTGAAAACTTGCTGAGGGTGTACTTGATCCTTTCATCCACATCATTGATGAAAATATTGAACAGCAGTGATCCCATCATGGACCCCTGAGGGAAACCTCTTGTCAACAACGTGCATCAGGACACTGAGCCATTGACCACAACACTGTGGATGAAACTTTCCAAACTGTCCAACCAATTCCTCATCCACCAATTCCTCATCCACCAAGCAGTCCATCCATCAAATACATATCTCTCCAATTCAGAGAGTAGGATGTTGTGGGGGACCAGAAATCCAGATATATGACATCCATAGCTATCAAGCTGCTGTCAAGGAATAGATTTAATGTCATGTTGCTTCATTTAAATGTTGGGTCTTTAATATTACTACTGGTGAGGCTGAGCTTATTTTCCAAGAATAATTTTGGATGGGAATGTTTCTTTTTGCTTGGAGTGAATTTTAGATACCAGGTGAATATTCTCTTTACAAGGGCATATTTGACAAAGTGTGGCTGATGTATATATATATTTATTCCTGTGAGAACTGCTGTGTGATTTCCTTTAATTGGGTGGAATTGTCTTGTTGCTAGATCACAGTAACAGCAAAGGTGACTCAAGTTCCCTGTGAATTTTTCTGTGACAGAGTACCCTAGGTAATTCAGGAAAAGTCCAGCCCAACCGCATCCCACAGCTATTGTGTGATTGTCACTGAGTCAACAAAAGGGTTGACCCTGAGTGGAAATTGAATGAGGCCAAGATAAACTTATCAGTCTCAATAACCTTCACACTTTTTTTCTTCCTTCCTTCTATTTCAAGTCATGCTAGTTTCACTCTGTGGTAGCACAGATGCATTGTGAGCCACTGTGACCTTCCTTTCCCTTTCTAAACTTCATTAGTATATTCCTTCCTCTATCCAAAACTTTATGGATTATGTGAATCTTGCTGCAGTGAGCCCTCAGAGTGGCACCACTGCATTTTGGCTTTATAAAGGATGTCACAGATACCTGCAGGACTACAAGATGGTGCAGAATGGCAACTTAGTAAGGCTTGTCATCTGTCAAAAACAAAAGCTTGATAGACACCCTCAGCCTCACTCATAGTGCCATGGGTCAGACTCTAGGTTAGGGCAGATTACTTCACATTTGTCACTCTGGATTTCAGGTACTGTCTTTTGAATTAAAAAAGACATCCTTGCTGCTCTAACAGCTGCTCTACCCATTTCTGCCATCCTCTCTTGTCTTGTGATTCCTCAGGCCACTTCAAAGCCTTAACCATTAGACAGCAATTATATCCAGGCTTCAGCTACCTTATTTTCAGTCAGGACAAAAGGCCAAACTAACATTTCATAAGAACCATGGCAATTTTCACAGCTCAACCTGGGGTTAGGACTCTAAGTAAACTTAGCTGTATTTATTCATGTTCTGGTATGACTACACTGCTGGGTGCTGGTCTTTCTAAATCACATCAGTACCAATTGTCTGACTCCTTCACTGATGTTACAAACACTTCAGAAGGTAAATTCAACATCAACTATAAAACTGTTTGGGTCTGAATTATCCAAGGACTTCATGGATGGTCTGTTAGCACATACCACAGACTGTTCGCTGTATTCATTATGTAAAAAAATCAAACACCCTGAAATGGAACATTGAGTTTTGTAGTTTTCAGTAGCAAAAAACATGTTCTAGAGGGCCTTTTAACAAACAACAAAAAAAAGGTGTATAGAAATGAAATTACACATGACTCTACCCACCCTTTTCCCTTTCAGCTGACAGCTCAAGCCCCACACCAGGAAGCAGGCATGTGCCCAGGGCTAACTGGGCAACATTTTTTGTGCTCTGCAACATTATTTAAACACCGCTCTTGGAAGAGGCGCTGCCTTTGCGGAATGGCTGTCGGACTAAGGTCACGTCTGCACATCTCTACTATTTGCCTATGTGTCACTTTTATTTAAAGAATATGGAAATAAAGTCCAACCTCCAGATTTTTGTTTCCTCTATCTCTGCTAAGAAATTTATTTTGTTTGAGATTCTGTTTGTGAACTTTCTGACTGCTACATTCACCATGGTTGTATGCTAACCTATAGAATTAAACATCATGTTTTGTTGAAATTTCTGGGCATCCAATATACAACATATATGAAATTTTAGAATGAAGTGATTAAATAGGCAACAATCTCTAGAATGTAGATAACCCCAATGTCTCTTAAGAATTTACCAGTTTCTTACTTGGTAATCATTGTACTCAAAGATCTTTGAGGTCTTTTCCAATGTAGATGATTCTATGGTTCTAATGTAGTCCTTTCTCTCACACCACAGTATAAATCATGGAAATTAATTTCCAGAAACTTTTCCTCTTTCCTGATGGTAGAAACACTGTTACCATCTAAATTGATTTTTATTCACTTCTCCATAGATATCAGCGAGACCTACACTTAAAATAGAAATATCATATTTTTAAGTATTTTTGCTCTTCAGTTAAGATTGCTTTATGGCAGACTCACTAGGCAGAACAGGATCTGAATTGTTCTGGTTTTGTTGTTGTTTCTGGTTTTTTGTGATTTCCAGCAGCTTCCCAATTTCTCCCAAGACAAATTTGTAAGTCTTGTGTTTTACTGGAGTAAGTTACATCACACTGGCAGCCTATTGTCCCTACTACTTGTCCATGGACCCTGGTAATTTATTATTTCTCTCTCTTTCTGTACCTGAGGCAAGTTTAGCTGAGGACTGTGCTAGATGGCTCATAAAAATTCTATTACAGCAGCTCCCAAGGTGAGGGATTCTTTGTGAGACATTTGTCATACAGACTGCCTGAAGACCAGAGACTGTGACTAGGGAGACACAAAATGTCCTGAGTGTGAAAGCAGGTGAATCAAAAATCTTGTCCTGAACTTTTCCTGCCATACAAGGAAATATCAGCCAGACTAATGAGATAGGAGCAGTGTGAGCTGCAGGTGGAGGAAGCTGTAGCTGTGCTGGTTCTCTCCAACAGCCTGGTGGAGGGGAGGAATTAATGCAGATTAGTTTACTCATTAATTTCCTCTGTATTTCATTGTAATTCCCATTGTAACAGGAAGCTCTGTACAGCTATCACAAAGAGATCTTGATTTAACATATATAAGATCAGGGAATGGAAGTGAAAATCAAAGAGCCGGAATGTCCAGGGAGAATGAGTGCACACAATTTATCTCTGTCATCTGTATATTGAATGCACTCGTACAAAGTATAACCATCCATGAAGGGCTCAACCCATGAAGAACATCATCCATCAGAGCCCCAGACTCCAGTATAACACAGTTTTTCTTGGAGAATCTGGTTTCTTTCTTGATTAGAGTAACATGAACAGAAGCTTAACCTTGCTCAAAGAGTGATGTACTTTTCAAATTTTTCTTCCCTGTTGCCTGTTCTGAGTAACCAGCAAATGCTGGAAAAAAATAAGGTAGGTAAATTCAGAATTTAGAGCTGATTATATTACTTTCTCAATTACAATCTCAATTTCTGCTGAAATTCTGGAAATTAAATGGTCTTAGAAGTTCAAAGACTGCATTGAGCTTTTGTTGTTCTCCAGGCTATTTTCCTCTGAATATGTGAATGATGATCACATAAAAATTGGTGGAGTCATATTCATCTAACAGCATTAAGGAGAAAGCCCTGCTAATCCCTCATGCACTGAGAGTATTTATAAAAATAAATAAAGTAAATATAAAAATAATAATAAATATATAAAATAAAATTTTAAAATAAAAAATTTCAATTTTTAATAATTTTCAGATTCTATCAATGTCTCTTAACTTATGACAGCTACTTTTTTTGCATGACATGCCCAGGCTGCTGAGGGAAAATTTCCAGCATATATTTATATATTTTTTCCCAATTTGTTATCAAATATATCATACAGAAAAATACTTGAAATCTGACCCAGTTTCTTTAACAATTTAAACCCCAGTGGAAGATGTGAATAAAGGGATGGACAGCTGAGAAACTGGTAAATCAAGCTACACTGATTTCAGAATGATATAATAAACTTGTATGATTCAACACTGAAAAGGCAAAACAAACCTACCCAGCAGTGATGTTTTTCCCCCCAAAATTATGATGAGCAATTTTATCTGTGTTCTGAATCTCTACCTTTTAACATGCTTGTTATTATAGAGCTACTGTGTTGTGACTTGTCTATGCCTCCAACTTGGCCCCTCTGCCCATAACTCCATGGTGTGGATACTGGGTACAAGGAAAAATAAAAAAAGGCACTATTGTGAGATTTTAGAGCCAAGATCTCCTCAGCTGAAAGTTAATTTGCCTCTTTCTTACTTTCTGACTCTGGTTTAATGCTACTGTGACTGGGCTACAAATTAGAAAGATGTATAACATGAAGCAAATCAGCTTTTATCCTGTACTATTAAACACTTTTTTAGATTTATTTACTCTCCACTGAAGTCACTGGGTGGTTTTCCACTGAATTCAATAGCTTTTGGATCAAGCCAAAATGAAGGAATGAAACAGTAGGACACTACAGCAGACACAAAGAGCAGGACAGTACATCAAATGCATGTGTTTTCTCATCACATTGGTGTTTCAGGCTGTTTAATCACTGCCTCTCCCATATAATAACAAGAGATTTCTGGGCCTAGAAAAGATAATTTTTTTAAGTGTTTTTTCTTCTATTGATTTTTTAGGTGTATCCAAATAGCACATGCCAAAAAAGTGACACAATTACTATGTTTATGTAAATTCAGAGAAGTTATAAAAAAATAAATTTCCTTGGTACTTTAAGAAGTAGTTACTTAGCTTTTCCAAAATATTTAGGTACTTACAATTGTATCACTTTCTCATAGGAAATTGCATGCCAGCAAGCATGCATAAATTCAAACCCAAGTAAACATAAGAAGAATTTGCCTTGGTGGTAGCTCATATGTCTTGATATCTGTTAACATTAGTCATCTGCACATTTAAGTTTTGTTAAATGTACAAACTATGTGACACTCCACCCTTGTTGCAACATCAACTTGCAATGTCCAGCATTTTTGTACTCCAAGGACTTACTGGCTTTAAGAGAAGGGGTCTGGAGGATCTGCATAGTGGAGAAAAAAAAGGAAAAGGAAAAAAATAATTACAATATTTTGTGGACAGTGAGGTAGCTTTGTCAATGCATATGTTTTATTTATTTATTTAAATTTACTGAAACAAAGTCAAACCCTGAAAAGTTAAAAGCCCATTGTGGTATATTTTTTATAAATTCACCCTTGTTGCATATGTGCTATATAAAAAAAGTTTTGCGTGGATGATCAAATAACACTCTTGTTTAATAAGACTGCTTTCCATTGGAGAGAATGGATGGTGCTCCAGGGATGAGTGAGCTGTGAAATGACAAGCAGAAGTGATGCCTTCTATCAACTCCCAATATCCAATGATTCAACCATTCATTCAAAGGAAATGAGCTAAATCTTCTTGGGTACATGTGAAACAAGAAAGACCTTCTTGGGTACAATGGCATAAAAATGTGCTGCAGAGCAGAGAACATGGAAAGAAATTAACATAATTGAAATAGTTTGGAGAGAAGAGAGAGGAAAGCTGAAATGCATCTCTGCAGAGTTAGTGCTGGGCCTCTGAGACCTTTAGTTTGTTGTGAGTAGCTGTTATATATTCTGCCTCATTTCACTCCTAGAGGAAACTACAAATCCTTAAAAACTCCAAAACAGTCATGAAGCATCAAATATTGAAAATCTGAGAAAACTTGATGCTTTCTGGGATATTTCCAGGTCCCACTTAATGCGTTACTCATGATAGCAATTATCCTCTCCATGCTAGGGGTACAGTAACTAATTAAGTAGGCTCATGAAAGTACCTTCAGAATCAGGAAGCAAAGCATAACTGATGTGATTATATTCCTGACAGGTTCCTCTGTCCAAAGCAAGTTAAAAACTGCTCAAGTCCACAGTTCAAATGAAAAGAAATCAAGTGCCTGGGATTGAAACTAGTTTAATGCAGTTTAATGTACCATTCAGTTTAAAAGATATTGTTCTTTGGAGGAGTGATTCTTTATATTTTATGATGTTTGGAGGCAGAACTGCCTAATGACTATAACTAAAAGCTGTCTGGGTTATAAGTACAATTGAACTATTTAAATATCATTTATTATGGGGAAAGATTGATGGCTACCTTGATTCACAGCTTGCCAAGTTAAAATAAGTTCGAGGTACTGAACCTCCTGGAAACCAAACAAACTGCACAGCCTGAGTGAACCTGAAGGACAACACTAACAAGAGCCTTGCTGGCACCCTCTCTTGAACTCTGAGTTCCTGAGACAGGATGATCAAAGCTGCCATGCTCCTGATAGTAATTCAGCTGTTTGAGTATTACACAATTTATGTCCTTCCTGTGCTGCATTTTTTTAATGTGTTTTTGTTTTGTGTTTTGTTTTCTTTTTTCTTGTTTTCCTTACAATCTAGTAAACCAGATTTAAAAAATAAAATGACAAAGGAAAGAATAAAAAAGATGAAAAGAAGAAAACCAGAAGTCAGAAAAGCATCTAAGCTTTCCCAGAGAAAAGATTGCTAACAAAATTAATTTATTTGTACTGGTATTGAATCAGTTATGGACTAGAATTTAGTGAGTAAGGAGCTTACATGTATGTCTGAAAGGGCTGCTCAGTCACACCTTTCCCCATTGAACTTCTCTGGATGTGGTGCTGCAAGGAATGTCTTTTTCACATTGTGAGAAGACAGAAACTCACTCCTCCATTCTGGATGGATCTAGTGATCAAAGTCATCCTTCATCCCAAAGACATTTGCTGACATTTCAGTTGCTGAGGTATAAATAGGTAAGGGCAAGAAGCTCTCTTGCTTAAAAAGCAGAGATGATGTCCAAACACCTACTAAAAAAATAATTGTGATTCAGTATTTCGCTTAGCTGAGAATACAGTTAATATTTAAATAAAATTGTGTACATCTATCTTTGAGTGCAAATGTATAAACCTCATGTTATGTATGCATGTCTGTGAGCAGACACTAAAATCTTTGGTGTGAGCAGACACCAAAATCTTTAACTGTTTAGAGCTTTTCAATGTTTTTTTCTTTTACTGTACAACTTTTTTTTTTTTTTGTCATTTAAATTTAATGACTTAAAGGAGTAAGACTGTTTTTCAAGCTCTCAGCACAAAACACAGACTAGGTTGTCAATAGGATTAGACAAAGTGAGATTCTTTCCCTACCTCCACACACACTAACATTCACAATGTAATTGACTTACTTTTAAAAAATGGAAGAGCACTACAACTCATCTGAGTCCTTTCAGAAGCAGAAAAAAGCATTCTTGCTCAGTGTTCAGATCACAGGACCACACTGTCACGTGCAGTTCATGTGGCTAATTGTACCCGGATGACTTCACAGACTTCTGCCAAAGACATTAAGCTTTTTTAATGCTACTATTAAAGTTTTCCCTCTACAGCTAGGTTTCAAAGACTTAAGATTTTGAAATAATTCCATTACAGATCTCTGACATGACACTTTCCACTCTGATGCACACTTCTGAGAATTAAATTATAGAAATAAATGAATCTTGCATGAGGCAGCATGTCTTGAGAGACTCAATACTACAAAAATATGTTTTAGTTATTTATGTTAATTGATTTTTAGCCAATCCTTAAACGTGTCTGCAATTGCTACTGTCTTCTCCTGGAAATTACAACCCTCCTTCTGGCTCAACTATTTAGACTTTCAGAAGTTTGACACTAATTTCTCTGTCCAATTATTTTGTTCCATGGCAGTTTGCTGTAAATTACTGACATTCTAAAGCACAAAGGCATGCTCACCTGCTCAAAATGCTACATCAGCTGAAAATATGCAGTGGTTTTTTTTTAGCAGAATTATCGCCTTTAGGGTAACAGCTAAGCTTTCCTTTTATGTCTTGTATAAAGGTGTAATTATTATTTTATTCATTTTTTACTGTGTGCTATTGTCTTTTGTTTTAACAAAGAATTTTAAATATAATTAATTGCACCATAAGAAAATGATACTGCATAACTGCACTCGGAAACAGATGAGTTTGTCTCTTGTAGATAAACAAAAGTGTATTTCAAATTAAAGAAGGAGTTGCCAACTGTTATGGCCTTAAGCGCACATTTCATTTATTTTAAAGAAAAGAAAATATGAGCCCTCTGAAGTGAAGGGGCAATGATTTTAATCTGTGACTTTTGGTAGTGGAGGCTGAGCCACTTAGTGCTACGGAGGGTATTTAGCTACAAAATTGCAATTAAATTAATAGGAACTCCACAGCTAAGACTTTGTCATAGTAAGATCCTAAAAAACTGGAAAAGCTACTGTCAGCTTTGAAACTAGCTTAGCTTGTCCTCAAGCCTTGTTAGACAAAGGGCAAACCTTGACGTAATTATTGTGTTTTCCATTTGGGAACAAAACGTGTAAATAATTTCATATTAGTAGAAAGGCTTTGTTCTTACAAATCTTTCCTCTCACTATAGCTATAGTATTGATGAATTAACCATAGGGGTGGGGGGGGAAATAATTGTTTTACTGCTCTTAGCATCAGAAGCAATATTCCAACAGGAATATGAGAATAGAAATATCAGAATAGAAAAAAGACAATGTAGAAGTTGTTGGAGAGAGCTTTGACTCCCAGTACAGTGGGTTGTAACAATGATAATTAAGACTGATAGCTGCAGAGCAGTAATATCTCCAAAAGCTCTGCTCTGTCTTCTGTTCTTGTTATCTTAGTGTTGAACATTTTGTCTTTATTCTTCTATTGAAAGTAGAGAATCCAGCGCAGGCAGGGGAGACATTGCCCTAATAACTCATTATTTTTGTAAGCCTCAAAGTGAGACCAGAAGAAAAACATCCAAATAAAAGAATAGAATTCTATCAAATTTGTCTTGATATTTTCAGCCCTCCCCACTTTGCTTCTGGAACATGCTCACACAAAGTAGGCACTTATGAAATGAGGCCAGCACTTCTCTCGGCTTCACAATGGTTCTACTTATTTTTAAGTGAGTCAGTTCCCAGCAGATGTACCATAAACACTTCCACCCCACAGAAATCAGGGGGAGGTGAACAAGGGCCACCAAGCAAGAAGTTGTAGGGAGGAATTAGTATGAATTCTTTTATTTCCCTATGGCTTGGTGCAAGCAAACTGCACTCTGAGGAATAATGCTGCAATTTATTCACTGAGTCACTCAATGCCAGAAATTTTGCCTTTGTTACTGCCTTTGTAAGGTAGGTAATGTAAATGCAATTTTCCTTGTGATGAAAATGAATTATTTGAGGAAAGTATATTTGACATTTCAGAACACTTTAGCTTACAAAAGGAAACTGAGATCTGAAGTGCTATTATTATAAAACATCTTTAAAATATTGTGAATAACGTAATTTAAAACCTGATTCCAGTAAACTTAAGAAAATGGATGCCACTACTTTTCTGGAGATGAATGTTTCTTGGGAGCTATATAGCTCCCTATGCACTATGCTGCTGTGTATAGTCTTACCACACCAGAAGGGCAAGAGGGAACTGCTGGGGCTCCCCTGGTTGCAGAGAGACTCTGGAAGTCTGTGAAGCACAGGGAACCAGCCAAGGCACTTTGCTAATGCTGTGATTCCTCAACTCAGCTGAGGAAAAAAAAAATAAAGAGAGGCTGAGGTGCACTCTGGAGGGAGAGAACTGGAACAGAAACTATTTGTTAAATTTTATTTAATAAAGGGAACAAAAAGAGGTGCTACCAGGACCAACAGAGCTATTAAACCCATTCTATGTCATTGCCTTCTCAGAGCAAAGCACTTCCTTAACTGGGGTCATGTCGAGTACTACAGTTTCCAAACCACAGTTTTAAGAATTTGGAAATATATATATTTTAACTGGTAAAACAATTCATAGAGTCTCCAAAATAAAAATTTTAAGTGTCGCAATGAAGAAAATAGTAAGGAGTTAAATCAGTTAAGTAAAAAACAACAAAATAAAATTACTGATTATAAGATGCTCTTTATGACTTATTGCCCTTTGTTGTCTAGAATATGTGAAGGAGCAAGAAATATTCATGAGCAGAGTTGTTCAATACAAACATTGCCTTTCATGGCTCCATATTTTGTAGATAAACTAATTTTTTTAAAAACAACTCTTAGCCTTTAATTTCACGGAGACTCATGCTTTGAAAAGAAAAGAACCTTTTATTTAAAAGATATTAGAAAACAGAAAATGAAGTGTTCTTAATCTCCACCTCCCTGTCAAGTTATCATTCCCTCCTGAGTAGGAAAGTTCATTTATCTAAAAATCATGAATTATAAAAAAAATGTTTTCTTTTAAGTCATCAGAATTTTATCTACCTCTCTAAACCACACATCCTGCTGTCTTTGTCAAAGGGTCCAAACAAAGAGATTTTCAAATTGCTGGAGCAGGTACCAAGGGAAAAGGAAAATTTTTCATAATCCAAAAATGTCTCTTTTTGTTAGCATTTTGTGGACCAGATATATAATATTAATTTTTAAAATAAATTCTCAGACTGCCCACAGTATCAGTAAATATATAGCTATACACTAACATGTGTGTACATGAAGGTACAGAGTATAAACCAGAACTGTCTGGAGAAATATTTGTGTTATTTCTACAAAATGAACAATCAGTCAATTAAAAGATTTGTAAAAGAGAACCAAATCTGAATTCCTTTATAACAATCCAACAGCTGTGCAAATTATTTTTACATTGCACACAATTCCTTCTCTTTGCTACAACAACTCAGGTCCCCAGATTACAGATAAGCAAGACTTGAAAGTGTTGACTCATTTTGACTGTAAACATACAGAGTTTACCTGAGTCCTTTCATGTCCTCTTTTCCTACTATTTTTTTTTTTCCCCACATTTCGTTTACCTGTTTTGAGATCTTTCTTTGAACAGTTCTGAAAATCTTCCCAGGAAAGAGCTGCCATAATAGTCTTCCAAGGCAAAATTCTCCATTTTTTTTCACTTTAGGAAGCAGTTAACGGTCTCTTGGGCTGCCACAATAAAGGCAAATAGGTAGGTTCTCTTTCATAATATGAAAATACAGAGAGGTAAATTTATTCGAGTCCTTTGAACAAAACCCCTCCAGTTTCCAACCTACAGTTGACTGATCTCCATTTCCAGACTTCAGCTCTCTCTTTGGTGAACACAGATTCTAGGATCTTGAAGAAATTATCACTGAGAATGATGAGGATTATGTCAGGTAACTCACACTTACCTCTACTTTTTAGAAAGGAATAACCTTCCTTAATAAAAAGATATAGATGGCATAAGGTATAAAGGTATAAAAAGCTAGAGATGGACTGAGATTTTTATAAGGAGTGATGCATAACACAATGCAAAGAAATAAATGCGAATAGTCTTCTGTCTAAAGCTGCTGTCACAATGACTTGTGTATTTGTCTTCCATCACTCCCTGAACAAATTTTGCAATGATAGTTAAGTAAGTGGTTGAAGTGGGGGGAGTAAAAAATTTCTATAAAGAATAGTAGGGGAAACTCCCAGCTGTGAGCTTCACTTGGTGCACAGTTTTGAATCTCATTGATTTTTTTTTTTCCTATTATGAATCTAAAAAATCTTTTGGTGTACCCTTAAGATATTTCTTCATGGAAAGTAAGATTCCTCTCACTTAGCTCTAGCCATCTGAAACACAGGTCTCTAGTCAGAGAGAATCCTTGAGGGTTGCATTATGGACTGCAAGAAAGAAGTCCTTCTACTCTGCAACTCAGGTACAATAATGTCTGGAGCAATTCTCCAGACATGATCATTTTCCTGCATTTGACTCCAGAGGGAGCTTACAGGATTTGTTCAGACCAGATGTACAACCTTCACATGGCTGACATCAGGCCAGCCCCAGCTTGCAAGGTGGTATCACAGACAAGGAATGACAGGGTAGAAACCATCTTAAACCATTCCTCCCACACTAACCTGCTCTCATTGTACTCGTTTTGAGAGACATGTCCCTTCTGCATGTTTTAGGAGCCAGGGCGTATTTCAGTGGGGAGGATGGAAGAACTCTCCCTCCTTTGTTCAGTCTCAGTGCCATAAAGTTCCAGCACTAATTTTCCGCAACTAGGTTTTAAGGAATAAGCTGTAGAGTGATCATCAGACAGTTCTGCAGGAAAGACCAGTTCAGCATTAAACAGAAGAGGGTGAAATTGTATGAGGAGAATTTTCCTTTTGAATTAAATAGCCACTTGTAAACTCACATGCCACTTTTCCAGTCAAGACTGTTGTGACTGCCATGCACAAGTGAAATAAAAGTCATAAAAATCATTATCCTTAATCTGTTAAGGACTTTAAAGGAAAAAATTAAGATGGTGTACAGAATAGTGTTGTGCAAAGACTATGCTTGCTATAGGCTCTCAGCACCATCCAAATAACTTTATGAAATACTACACAAAAGCCAATGAAAATAAAGTTTGGAGCATTCAAATGCTCCTAAATTTAGATGTCTGTTATTTTATGTCTCTGCTAGTTATCCTATCCTTATTTTATTCCTCCACCCATATCAGTTCTATTTTCATCTAAGCTAACCATGTAGCTATTCTTATAACTCTATCATTCTCCCCAGTAAAATTGCTGTTTTTCTACTAGACAGTTTGTTGAATATTGATATATCATTAGAGCTTGCAGGTGTTTAAAATACATTAGAATGACTTGGGGTTTTTATCATTTCACATGTTTGAAAATGCTAGCCAGATTTACACATTAAGCAATTGTGAAACTTTAGCAATTATTTCAGGTATCCCAGATTCAAGTCTATTAAACTAGTTGAGAACTACATATTATTAGCTCTCACTCATGTGATGGAGTATATTTAGTCCACTATTTAAGCTGTATGAGTTCATTAAAAGGTACAGAACCAAAGCAAAGAAAAAATTCTTATCTTTTTAAACTAGCTTTGATTCTGAGTGGTTATTTTGACGTGTCTTTTTTCTTTCGCTGCATGTTTAGAGACACCTCTCCTATATAAAAGACAAACATCAGGACTTTGCTTTATGCTGAGCTACCTATTTCAACATCACCTTAGTGGGATAATTTGCAGTAGACATGTTGACTAATATACAGGTTTATGCCTGCTAGACGTGACAAACTGCAGGTAGGAAAACTGGGATGTGTCTTCAAAGGACATAGAACTGTTGTACCGTCCTTATATGTTTTGTCTACAAGTCCTAGAACACTTAAAGAATTAAAAACCACCTATTGTATCTGTACAACGATTGTAATATAATTAGTACATTGATTATAGTTGGTTATTGAACTATTCATCCAAGTCAGTTGCTGGAGGGTGGTGTAGGAGGGACTGAAGGAAAAGAAGATCATGAGGGGCTTTCTCACGTGCATGGTATGAGCCTTCTTTGCAGCATCGCCATCTCTGCTCTGAAAATGTAGAGATACTCCCCTGTTGGTTGTGCTGCTAGAGAAAGACCTTTAAGCTAAAGCTGTACTCCTGTAGTATAACATGTGCAGCTTATCTTTCTGATTGCAGCTATGTGTTCTAGTAAAGTAAAACCCAGGTTTCCAAAAGTGTCTAAAATCTCACACACTTATTGAAAGAATTTTTTGGAGTGTTGCAGAAGAGATAAAGGTGATGTAAAGTATCTGCATCTGATCTCAGGAATCTCTTACAAAAAACTGCTTTGTTTTACTCATTTGGCACTGGTCTAAAGAAAGCTGATACAACAGTCAATGAAAAGACCCCAAGAAACTAAATAATATTCAAATTTTTTCTTTAAATCTTTCTTTTAGCAATCAAGTCTCCTTTTTCAGTGTTTAGATAATTCTAATAAAATTGTGTGATTTGATGTTATTAGGAGGGAAACCTGTACCTCTATACCTACTAGCTGCAGGAAAATCTGGTGCATTGCAGTTTCTGTTCCACCTTCCTTACCAGAAGGAGAGCCTGCTGAGCAACTTCCATTTCTCCTATTCCTTCTGCAATAGAAGGCAATAGTGACATCAGAAAGTCCTATCCCAACTGCTCATGACTGTTCATGACTGCAGGACATTGTGCAGTGCAGAATCCTAACACATTCACTAAGAGTAATGGTTAACTCCTAATATTGACAATGGAGACAATTTCTCTAAAAAACAGAAATATTGGTAAGACTCCCTCACAAACACATGAAGGATATACATGGTACAGAACAATGAAAGAAGAACTTGACAGAATACTATACTATGGTATGAGGTTTTTATTGAACTGCTCAGAAATTCTTTTCAGAACAGGAAATTAAATTCCCAGATGTCTGTATTTTCATGGAAATAGTTCAATTTTAAAGGATAAAACAAAGTTTCTGAAAACTGAAACAAAATCATTTGACTTAAGTGAATTCATCTAGTTAATATAACATCAAAATGCTTCTTCTTAGTCAAAAATGGCAAAATGAATTAGTTTAGTATTTCTGAATCAAAATGTTTTATAATTTCTGTCAAGCACAGTGTACTTTGACCTTTTGTTCCAATTTGGAAAGTAAACAGGTCTTGAAATTAATAAATGTGACAGAAACTCCACTTCCATTCTGCTGCATTTAGTTGCATGTGCAGCACAGTTAAATTCTGGAGGGTCTTCTGCAGCATCCTGAATTCCAGAAAAAGAACTAGAAGTAAATTTGGAGCATTCTGTATTTTCAGCTATTGCTGAAAATTGCACTAATGGAAATGGTCTTTAGGTACATCAGAACTAATAACATATACAAAATTCCTGGCTACATATTGACATACATTTCAGCTGAACTATTTCAGGTTTAACTTGAAAATGACAATAAAAATAACAAATGAAAAAGTCTTTTAAAACTCCAGCATGTTCTCTTTTACTTTACAATTTCCTAGCCCATTTTTTTCTCCATTCTTCATGTCTCTTCCATCCCCTAGTATGTGAGGGGTTTTATTTAATTGCTTTAAAGAGAATGTAGCACATAATATCTGTCTCCAAAATAATTAGCATAAGGCAGAGAGATGTGGGGGCATTAAATTTTTTTTGTTTTAGTTTCTTTAGGAGTCCAGTGCAGAGATAGGCTTAAGCCATAGACTTGGCACTGGGTTTGAAGTAAACTTGGGGGAGAAGGTGCTGCTGACAGAAAAAAATGCAGTTTGTGAAAGCTCCATAGCACTTCTCTCCCATCTCTGCCACCAGAACTACAGCAGAAATAATGCACAGCACAAAAGGAGACCAGAGGCTGGTAAAAGGAGTTTCTGGCACTCAGCAGAACAGGTCCTGGCTGTGGGAAGCCAATATTGGTTTTGAAAACAATCTTTGGAGGTGGCGTACATTTCTCAGAAAGCTCTGCAGGTGGCCCTAGCGCTGAGCTTTCAAAAGTACAAAGCTTTCAGGCATCATTGCACAGATCTGCAGCATACTTAAACCTGTTCTTAGAGTGGATGTAAAGTGTCTAAATACAAGATCATAGTAGTAGTATTAGTAATAATAATAATAATAATAATAATAATAATAAATCATAATGGCACTATTAACAAAGGCGGTGAACATTCTATGTTATGTGATCCCTAAAAGGGAAGCTCAAAACCTAACCAGTAGAAATAGTTTTTTATTGGTTTCTCCCTTCTGCAGCATTCATGAGTCACAGGTCTGTCAAGAGGAGGAAAAAAAAAGGCTTTAGACCTGCCTCCTTTTATAGTTTAGCTGAAAGAGAAAGATGATGCAAGCTGTCTCATTCCCTGCTGACCGAGCTTCTTACTCTGGACACGACAGAACTTGACTGCAAAGGCAAGAATCCCTGTAAGTGGCAGAATAGGAAAGGGGTATCCCTGGAGGCTGCTCTGTCTTTCATTGCCAGCCTCTATAATTATACACTGCCTTTCAAAGCAACTTGTGAAAGCTGTCTTTGCAGCCTGCTTCTCTTTCCCAGGCCCTGGGGAAAGTGCATCGTAGCCATTCCCTGCCAAATCCAAACACCTTCAGATCAAGCATTTCTAAATATGGCTCTGCAGTGAAGCTGCTGGGGGAAAGAAAAAAAAAGTGCAACTTTTTTTCCATGCATGTCTCACCTGGAAAGCTTTTAAAGTTCAGAATAGTACTGCAGAGTGAGGAGCTGAAAGCCTTTATAGTAAATGATACCCTGATTCTCCGATATTTTTCTTACCATTTTGAGATCACCAGTCAAAACAAACTGTGTTTGCTGGTATTTCTTAAAATCTTTCAAAATCTTAAACCACTTCAAAAAATGGAAATCCTCTCCATCTAGCCCATGTCAAAGATGCTGTCAAAACCATAAGGAAAAAAAAAATCTTTGTGCTATTACTAATAGATGCACATTACAGCATGGAAAACAAAGGATAGATGCTTGTCCTCCTGCATGCTTATGGGAAGGGAAGAATAGCTATTTTTCTCTCCACAGCCTCATGTGGTAAGAAGCCAGGTCATTTCAGCTCATGTTATTACATTCCTTGGGAGCATTCTTGTACAATACTGCACCGCTTCCTCGATGTTAAGTGATAAAGATTCCAACTCCTTGCCTTGGTCTGATGAATATTTGGGTGAAAAGATTCAGTTTCTCAAGTGAGTAAAAGCACACTGGCCTAGGTATGGACTGCAGGGGCTGCCTCTGGATAGGGAAAGGCAAACACAGATGTGTCCTTCAGCTGCTCTTTTCTCAGCTGATTCAGGTTCCCGAGGCTAAACTTGTTGCACTATCCTTTCCAGTGACTGTGCACTTTGGAAGGATAAAGAACTATTTTAAGTTCTCATTTATACGGTATGCTATAAAATAAGGCCCAAGATGGATGAACAGGGGCTCTGTTTTTTAACAACAGTGACTTAGAGATCTGCACATCAGCCATCTCTCCTGTAGAGTCAGACAGATTTACAGTGCCTGGAAATGTTTGCCAACAAAGATGTTATTGTAACTCCAGTGCCTGTTCAGGGAAGTTTATGAGGTAGAGTTAGAAACTGTTCATATTGTCTTCCTGCACTTGATGTATAGGAGAGACAAGATGCCAGATACATTGCTGAGTTAAAAACAAAGCTACTGCAATGTTAGGATTATATCTAACATCAAGTACCTTGTGTTCTGGTCTGCTGCCTCCACCCTTCACCTAGAAAGTTTGCCTTGTTTAACTCTCCCTGCATGGTTGTGGGCAATTCAGTCATCTCTTCTGTGCTTTTTCTTGCACAGCTGATAACTAGGGGCAGTGTTCATTATCTGGCACAAATTATTGCATTTGTTCAGTTCTGTGTGAGAGAGTTGCCTGGTCTTTCATAGAATTGGTTGTAGTTTACAATGCCAGCAGCCAACTATTCTCCCTCAGAAGCAATCAAAGGACAACCCATCACTGTATGATGGGTCATTTCTGTAAGCAGGCATAACTCCACGAGGAGCTAACAGAAACTAAACATTTGCTGGGGTGTTATTGTCCTTCCCAAAATATGTAAGTGCTGTTTGGTTTGGGTTTTTCTTCATGGCCTCTTGGATCGTAATTTTGTTTTTCTAAACACCTGTCAACTATTAATACAGTTACTTAGGTCATAAATCTTTATCCAAAGGCAGTTCCACTTGCTAGTGAAGAACACAAGATAGTTCTGCTTCTTCTGCTTGTAACTCTTGGACCATACAAGTATTTTATGTGTGTTTATGTGACTAAAATGCCTCTTAACTAAATCTCTCCCATATGACAATCAAACTGAATATTAGATGTATTTTAAATTAGTGAAATTTTAAAGAATTTTTTGCAACAATTTATTTTTTCTCTTGGAAGAAATTAAGTAAGCCCCATAATAAACTGACTGCTCAAGGAAGAGTACCCTGCCTCTTGGCTTCTACACTTTCCAATGATTGTGTTGAGCATATGCTCCAGAACCAATGCTTTCCTGTGAATACATCACTGACATTAGCTGCACATTCCTTGGATAGCAGCAAAGTATTTGGCTGTCTAGACACAGCCAAATAAGAGCACAAAGCTTACTTTGAGCAAATCACTAACAACTTCTGTTGGCCAACAATGGGCAGAAAGGTTTTCTGATCCCTTTAGTTGTGGTGCATGGGAGTAAGTCCAGGCTCTACACAAACTAAATCACTGCAACACATGCTACTCCATCATTTCCATTCTAGGAAGAAAAAATACAATCCAGAGAGGCTATAAAGAAATGTGAGAACATGGCCAGAGTGGTTGCTGCTGAACCTTTCCTGTTGGCATGGTCGGTTTTTTAAGTGCTCAGGTGTAACTTAATCGTGGAGGGATATAGCCCAGGCAGGTGGTACCTGGCCAATCACTCTGTTGTTGGAATGGTTCTGTTTCTCTCACATTTCTGTCCAGTTCTATGTTGGGAATGTTACTTTGTCCAGGCTGAAAATTTATCACTGAATACTTTTTTTTTTACTTGTGGTAAAAGCAGATTTTGTCTCTGCGATCCATTTGGATTTAGAAGTGGTTCTGAGAGGAGTTGGGTTTTCTTCCTAATTCCTTGGTGATATAGAAAATTTTCCCAGAAAATTGACTTCTTTCTAAATATTTTCCCAGAAAACTGACTTTTAAAAGTACCCAAGAGTCAGATTTAACCATATGGTCCTTTAGAAACAATGAGAAAACTATACATTTCAAGACAGCAGATAAAAAAATTTGCACTCATTCAATGTTTGAAGAGATTTTTCAACCATAAATAAAAACTGTATTTACTGGAGTATTGTTTCCTGTGAGTCTATTTTGGTTTCATCTGTTCATCAAAATAACGAGAGTTTTCCTTAATCAAAATTCAACATCATGTGACTAATTTTTCAGTGCTATGAACAGATATTATTAGATCAACTAGACATAACAATCTTGGTATAACAGAAACTGATAATTTAATCTATTCTGAATTACACAATAATGTAGATTACAATAGTACATGCCATTACTGTCAGCTAGAGAAGATGATTTTGTGAAGTGTCTGATCTCTCCATCTGTTCTGTAAATTTTATTTTTTTTTTTATTTTAATGATCTTCATACTAAGAAAATTGAGATTACCAGCAGTGATATTACAGACATCACCCATCTCATTCATTCTCCATTGACACTGAACTCACTGCATCATTCCAACTATACTGCAACCCATGAGAAAGACCTAAGAGCTTGGATCCTTGCAGTTATATCAAAAAATGGATGCAAGAGTCTTTGTGAGTTTGGTACCAGCAGGACATGTAATGCTTCAGCCCATTCAAAGATTTTAAATCTTTGAAATCTTGTGAGGAAATGACAGATAATAAATTAATTACATGAAAGTATATGAAACAAGCAAGAACCAGAGGCAGCATTATGCACGGAGTGACTGCATCTGTTCTGTCTCATGGATCTTCCCCTGCTTCTTCTTCTGGGAATAACCAAAAACTGGTGTTGCTTTGTTGCTACTTTGCTTTTGCAATGAGCCATGCTGCTGGGTCTCCTAGAGTGGGGGCAAAAAAAGAGGTGGCAAAAGGGGTTGGAAATATTTTCTTCACCCAAAACACTTTTCTTAGTTCTACAAATGTATTTAACAGAAAGTCCTCTGGGTTTACACATGCTGCAGATGTCAGCTGTCTCCAGAAAATATAAAGCAGCCAGGGAAAAGCTTTTCTTTCAAGTATTGTATGAACATTTCAGGATACTAATAAAGGATCTTGGATGCAGTCACGATTATTCAAATGACCTTTCATATTCTTCAAAATGTATAACCAGTTGTCTCAGAAACAGCTAAAGATTTCCTGTATGTAAATAAGAATTAATTGATATAACAGTTTGCTTCCAGACAACTGATTTTACAAAGTGTTCTTAGCACATTCAAGGCCTTTCCTCCCATTTTTAAAAGACAAATATTTATGTAGAAGTAGGGGGTTATCCAGAAGTAATAATGCCAATGTCACCACTAAGGACGTGCTCGTTACACTACTGCAGCCTCAGCTGGCCTTGCAAGGAGCAAAGTTCACGGTCATCAACAAGGAATGTTCCAGAAAGTTGTCATATTTAGCACAAAATAGCACACTCATCAATCATCTCTGTGAAGCAAATAAGATTTTGACAAATGGCATGTTTGTATTAAGTGTCTGAAACTACTGCTATTTTAGGAGGCCTCGCTCTATTGTCAAAGCGGAAGAGCTAAAGTTCTTTCACTTCATCATGGAGTGAAACCACCTATTGAATCAGGACACTGCAGTCTTGCTGAAAACCAGCCCAGATACTTGAGATGTGCCTAGCTTCCTTGTTCTGCTGTAGGGCTTTGCACACAGTACCCTCCCAAGCAAGGCACTGAGTAGGGTCCCTCAGTCCACTTCAGTTGAACTGGAGGCGCAGTCCTGTTCTTCAAAGGCTGTGCAGAATGTGGTGGCTGGCAGCATGATGAGACCTTTCCCCTCAAATTTGCATGGCCATGTCCCTCAGTTATCTCTCTTGCACCCGTGCTTTTTTTTTTCCTCCCTCCTTCTTCTTTGGTATGCTAGGCAGACATCTTATTTTCCCAAACAGTCCTATGTTGTTTCATTACAAAGTCTTTATTTTAGTCTGTGCTGGCACAATGTCCTTCAGCAGCTCTTGTAGATAGATACCTTGAGAGGCAGAAAATCTGAGGAGGAGGATGACAGCAGTAAACATTTTGTCTCCAGATAGCCTCAGTCTCTCAGCTGTCAGAAGCAGATATAAATGAAAGACAGCCTGAGTGTGGTAAACTAATATACAGAAGAAGACTTTGTCTTCTTAATATGCTTTCTATTGTGAAATTAGGTAGTGCAATTTAGTCTTTTGCATTTCCCCCTTCAGAGATTGTTAGTGTGTCAAAACCAACAAATACAAATCAAATGTTAGTAGTAGGTAAGGCACATATCTGTTTCCTGTGCTTTGTAATTCTGTTGTGTTATTTTTAAATTTGTTGTGAACACTGTTTAAGTTTGAATAGTACTATTATTCAAATTTTATGGTTCCTTCATCAAGCTCCTATGACTGTACTCTGACTAAATACCATATTTTGTATCCCAGATCTCCAGTAGTATCAGTGTGATGATCTTCATCATTCCATGATCTAAGCAGCGAATGTTATCTTTGAGCTTCTTATCAGACAGCTCCTTATCCCTCTCTCTTACTCATCACGCAAATTTAAATCATAGGTTACCTTCAGCCCAGTACCACCCACAAGTCCCCACATCCTGACTGTCCACTGGATCTTATTCCACAGCACCAGTCTTTTTGTCATGCCATGTTTTACAGTCACTCTGCAAGTCCATGGAATATTTGAAGATATGCGCACTTAGGGAAAACCAAGACTTCCTCTATTTTAATTAGCATGGTAAATACATTGATCCAAGTGAAATGATGCATATTTTCTTGTCTTGAGTTTCTTACATTTTTTTGAGCAGTTGGAGGATATCCTTCCTCTTCCACACTGCTTTTTTTCTTTTTTAATTATAATATCTAAATACCTGATTCCTTCTCTGCTTCTTCAGTCACAAATAATTTGATTGAAGCATTTCACTGCTGGAAGAGCAGCTTTTCCCTTTCCTACCTCATGTCCATCTTTCACGTCCCCATGTGTATCCTTGCATTCACCTCTTTGGCCTCTCTTTTCAAAGGGCCGTAACAGACCTTTTTTCTTTAGCTTTGTCACTGAAGAAATGCTAATGATGTAGACCCCAATGCGTCACAGAGGAGCTTTCCCCTAAGCTTCAGCTATCCTATTGTTTTGTCTGACCAAGTCTATTCACAGGATAATAACATTTAATGAGTTCCTCTCTCTCTCTCCTTCCCACAGGCAGACTTGTAGACGCCACTTTAGCTTTTTAGCGTTAAGAGTAGGGAGCAGTCACTACAAAGGCATGCCTACATTGCAGGCAGAGCTGGGATTGCTCCACATGCAGACACACTTGGGTTACCTATTCTGCCAGCCCCAGGACACTGCGTGCTTACCAGTGCCCTTACCCTGCGCTGAGCTGTAGCCTCCCGCAACTCCATTTCCTTTCCCAGCTGGGTTCCCACAAGTGTATATCCACAGATGTATATCCAGCAGACCTCCCGTGGAATTGTAAGAATTTTGAAAGGCAGGCAGGTATCCAAATAACACAAACAATTCATAAAACCAATCTGGAAACCTTGTAGGGACTGAGGAAGTTTCTATTCGGACTCCTGACAATCCAGGTTTATGCAGTGTGTGATTAGAGATACTGTTACAGGAAAGAATTTTCTGAAAAAAGAAGCTTTTAACTATCTTATATATCCCAACAAAAGCACTAAAATGGCCTTAGCAGGCTTATAGCTATACCCCTTCAAGGACTATTGATGTCAAAGTAGAATAAACAAGTGTGCATTTACTGAGCAGCAAAGGGGAATGTACTACTGGGAAGCTCCAGTCACACACAGGCACCCCTGGGCATCCTCTGTACTTACAGCCTTGTTTAAAAGTGCTCTCCTGTCACAATTAACACCTGTAAAATGTAATGAGTGATCTCTTTTTGGTAGGATTTCTCTGTCTGAGTCTTCTGTGTTACACCATCTCCTTCTTTGCACCATGGACATAAATATTCTGGCAAAGAGACAAGAGTGTCCTGGCTGGACTCTTGACTCTCCTCTCTCAGGACAACCCTCATTTTTAGCTCATGTCATGGGTTTCTAACCTCAGCTGCTGAATGCTGAGCAGCTGCCTCCCTGCTTTTGCTTTTCTCTGCTTCTACACCTGGACAAGATTCCCGAAGGAGCACTTCCTTCCTGGCTGCAGAGACAAGAGGGCTTTTCCAAACAGCTGTTCCCCCTGCATGAGTCTTCCCCATCTTGAGACCTTGCTCTGCAGGCGTGGGGGGGGGATTCGCTGCAGCATGCCATTCTGCTTACTGTGTTTCCTAGTGGACTTTCAATTATGCAGATGTTTTAAAAATCCTTTTGCTTTCTATGTGAGCAATCACTGTTGCATTTCATATTGCAACAATCTGCTTTGTCTGAAGCAGTATTTGTGGATTAATTAGATCCATCATTTGAAAATTATATTTATAAAGAATATGGGAACATGAAAGCAGTGGTGTTTTCTGGCAACTGTGAGGATGTCCTGCAGCTGCAAGTTGCAGTTTGGAAAAATCTATCCTGAATTTTGAAGGTTGAATGTTAAATTAGCCAAATCTTACTTCTGTAGCCTTGATCCAACTGCACTGAGTACCAGTTGGTTATGTCTTTCATATCAACCAAATACATTTTATGTATATTTTCTTACATATCAGACTTGCATGGCAATTTTAACAAAGATTTTTTTAAAGTATCAGGGATTATTTTAGTTCAAGGTCTTGGCTGGTAAATTATCCAAAGTAAAAAAAAAGAATAAGTGTTCATTGTTGATACTATTCATAATATTAATATTGACCTGCTAAAGTTGCTGAACACCAGCTCTTCTGTTGCATTTTATGATCCCAAATTTCCTTGCTAATAAGCTATGACTCCTTAATGTATTTAGCACATTAGCTGCAATCTTGGCAAATACTGCTCCGTCTGTCCTTTGAGTAGGGTGCAAAATAGGCTGACAATGCACAGAGGGTGCCTAAAGCAACTTGTTCTGCAATGAACTCAGATGTGTGAGCATGACTCAGTGCCTGTTGCTGCCTTTAAAAATAATTGTCCAAAACAGCTGACTCAAGCAGCCCATAAAACTCTGCCCATACAAAGAGCTCACCTACGCCATTTGACAACTTGTTTTGGCTGGTTTGTGCCATTGTCATACTATTCCTGCCTGTAGAACACTATCCACTCCCCCACTGAAAGCTCTGAAACCTTTGCAGTTGGCTTCAGTGGTGTGGGGAGCCTGTGATTATCCCCCTACAGATATTAATCCCTAAGAACAGTCCTCCTCCCACCATTGTTCCCATTAGTGGCTGGGCACCTCCCACTGCATTTTCAGGGATGGAGTTCCCAATTCTTCACTCAGTGGACTATGAGTCTCTGAAGCAATAACTTTATGGATGAGTGGGTTGAAAGCTGTGAGGGATGCTTTAGGGGAGAGCCAAGGGACACTGTCACATGAAAGTGAATCCTTGACTGCACAGCTCTTCAGCCACATTCAGCTTGGACTGACTCTCCTTCTATTAAACAAAAAGTGATAATCATCTTCTGAGACAATTTAACATTTGGAAGCAAGAAGGATAAATTCAGGGAACAAGGTTGATGCTGTAACAAGAGACCACTGCTCATGCCAAGCAATGTTGAGCTCTGTGCTGTTGTGTGTCAGGTCAGATCCATGAAAAGTACACAGATGTGATTCTTCATGGGATGTGTGTCACAGCCTCAGAGTGAAATGGCTCACATAGCTAACTCCACGTTCCTGTGAGCATGTCTCTTCTATGTTGATCAGAGAGGAAAGCTCATGAACTTTAATCAGGGAAGGAGAATTAGGAAGCAGAGCAATAAATATCAGAGGAAACCTTTTATATGAAAGAAAAACACAAAAGGAAGGATGTTCTGGTAGGCATTTGGGAGAAAAATAAAAGACATTAAAGCATATGTAAATTATTTGTGGATATATATGTATTATCTCACCATAATTTTAGTCACCAACTTCTGCTCTGTCTACCCTCTGTAACCTCTTCTGCCATCTTCATTTTCTCTTCCTCTAGTTTCTGTCTTCAGTTCACACAAATAAAATTTTATTGATAACGGGTTTTCTTTAAATTATTAACCATATTTTTCAATTCATTCACCTTTGCACTAGTTATATCACCAACTCATTTTTATGTCTAGGACTCACAAGTTTAAAATATTCATCCCTCTGCAAATTTTTCAGCCATTATCTTCATGTTCTGTCCTCAGTGTTTCCTGACTTTCCATAACTTCCTTATTATTCTATTAAATAGAGGTGTCCTGTGCAGTCATCTTTTCCAAGATTTACTTATACTTCTCCCATTTAAAATGTGTCCAGAGATTGTGTAAAGGAGAGCAGAAATTTTGCCTGAAAGGAAAATCTAGGAAAATAACTGAAAAATATACATCATATTAATTAAAATTGAGGAGCTGAGAAACTCCTCAATTTCCTCCCAAAGAGAGAGGGATAAGGAGCTCTCTGATAAGGAGCTCAAAGATAACATTCACTGCTGAGATCATGGAGTGCTGCTGAAGATCATCACACTGATACTACTGGAAATCTGGGATACAAATTTTCTTCTCAAAAAATTTTTAATATTAATCTTAAATGTTGTAATTTAAAAATACACTATTACAGTACAAAAATATTAATTTTTGAAACTGACTAATTTCCAAAAAAAATAACATGCATTGGATGTTTCAAAAGGCGGTATATTTTCTTTTGGAATTCTCTTCATAAATGGTACAAAAGTTGAAAAGAGCTGCTTTGGATTACAAGGAACAAAAACTTTGAAATCATAGTACAAACTACAAAAGTCCTTCCTCTGTACAGCTTTAAATAAAATAATTTACAATGTATGGCACATGTAAAAATGCTTTAACAATTCCAGGAAAAAAGAATTATATGGACATGTTGGAGACAATTCTGTTTCACAACCCTTTGGGAAGGCTGGCTAATGTATTACAAGAATAATCTGATTTTCTTACAGGTACAAGCAGGTTAGGTATGCAATCCAAGAGTTTCATGAAGGGTTCCAGCCAATTTCCAATTGCAAATATAGGAAAATCTCATTATTTGAATTTTTTTTCCAACTCAAAGCAATCATATTCTAAATCTTTCTTCTCAATATGCCAAGTCTATGAACTCTCAAAAATTCTTTACCACTGTGTACTAACATCAAAGGATAATACAAAATTATATGTAACATCTGCCTTGAAAAACATGTCAGTATTGCATTTTAAATACAAAAATATAACTTGATTCTACTGTGGGTGTTACTAAAATCTTCTATATAAGGACAAAATTGTACCTTATTTTAAATTGTATTCCCCACCCATTTCAGTAACCACTGAAAATAGGCTTGGGTGAATTCTTTAACAAACCAATTTTTCCTAAGTAAAGCTAGAGTTACAGAATCAGGTCATATTTCAGTTAAAAAAAAGTGTTCTGACATTACTCATGAGCCACATTTTTAAGGCAAACAGAGAGGGTATTATCTCTTCTATGATACATTTGAGTAGCCACTTCTAAAATTTTCCAGCTTTGAAATTTGAGGAATTTCCAGCCATGAAGAGCAAATACATTGTCCTCCTTCTCCTTCTATAATCTATAACTGTGCAGTAGTGAGAATAAAATCTCACAGAAACTATTGAATACTTGAAATTGAACTTTCTAAAATAATTGCATTAGTTTTGATGTAATAAGTGCAAGAAATAAAGAATCAGAATTTCCCAAATACAGACTGACTTCTGCTACAACTTACAGAAATGTTTTAAGTTCATTGTTTTTCCTACTAAATTTCTCTCTATCAGATGTGCCAAGGAGTTCACTTCCCCCAAATATGCTTTTATCTGATTCAATAGCAATATTGTGAGCTAGTATATTTAGCCCAGGCAAAAGCATATATTCCTACTTTTTAAAAACCCACACAAAACACAAAACAAAAAGCCCCCCACCAACATCACCAAAAGCAACTCATGCATTTGAAATAATGGTTGCACATTCTTTGAGGTCAATATACTGACAGCAGAGAAAAAACTCTAAATCCAACAGCAACAATAAATTAAACAGATGAGAAAGTCATATATTAATTTCATTACTGGATAAGAATCATGAAACAGAGGAGCATCAGATGTAAGGCTTTCCTTTATCCCTGTAAAAAGTGATACCAGATAAAAGGTGGGCTAGTGCAGGCACTTTTGAAAAAACTGCATCCAGATGTGCACATGGACCTGGTCCAAGCTGCCCTAGACTGACAGGAAGACACTCGCTGATTTCAGGGCTGTTCAGAGCTGGCTTTCAGAAGATTGGTTTCTCAGCCAAGTGCCACATCACCAGGTCATTCCTGCACAGCTGCTCTTCTAACAAACTGTCCTTAGACTCCGATGCGGTGCTTCTGGTCAGTCATGTCACAGCACTCCTGGAAAGGCACAGAAAAGGAGACAGAGCACAAAGAATAAAATAGCCATTTAGATGAAGCTTCCTTAGAGACAGAGAATGAGAAAGAGAGAGAGAGAGAGTGCAACTGGGAGAGATCAGACAGAGGTTTTTGCCAGGTTCTGCGAGAAAATGATATTAGGCATTTATGGAGTCTAAAACAGTAACAGCCAAATTTCTCTCAACCTTGAAAGAACCCACTAAGGGCTCTGAAGTGGAGTGCAAGGAAGGGCAATCTGTCTAGTTTGCCTGCTGCATGCTCTGAACTAAAACCACAGCACTTCAGTAGTTCTGCAGAATCAACATAAGCATCTCTTGCATTACCTTGGAAGGGACCGTGAGCTGTCTTTCCAAATATTTCTAAAAAAGCTGCATACCTTCACTGATCTGGAGAGAAAATATCCATGCTAACAAATGGAACACATGGGTTTCTGCTCTAGCTTTCAGCTTCTGTTGAAATCTAAATACGAAGTTAACCACAAAGTTTTGGCCAACTCTGTTTAGGTGTTAAATAGCCAAATTCCATCAAAATTTATAGAGCTGAACCCCGAAATACAGTATATAATTTTTTCACAGTGGTTCTATGCTTTATATTCTTGCACTCACCCTGACATTTCTACACTAATGTCTCATTCTCTGATTTTCCAGCATAGATAATTATGCAGGCATTTTACTTAAGGCAAGACATTTTATATTTTATTTAAGGCAGAAGATCAATATGTCCAGAAGAAGACCTATTGCCCAGTAGAGGGTGCTACTTGATTTTAGGAATTAATAAATAAAGTTTATCAATAAACTTTAAGAATAATATTTTCATGTGATTATGCAAATCATGGGGGGGCATCAAGTCCTTCTGACAGCAGCACTAAAAAAACCAGAAAGGTGGCATATCTTTTGCTAACATGCTTGTTTCAGATGGTAGTACAAAATGCTGAGGAGTGATCCAAGTAAAACTCTGGTTTAATGATGTGACATCAGTCTAAATGGCACTACATACTACTGATCAGAAATAAGCATTGTGTACACAACCCATGCTATTGGTTTACTGGAGTAGATTTCTCATTTTATATTCTCTCTATACTAAAGTTGGCAGCAGGTTGTTACTCCTGGACTGACTTTTTTAGCTCTTTGCCTTTTACCAGACCAAACCAATTGGAATTTCAGAAGTTTGTTATTCTGTTAAAGTAGAAAATTAATAGAGAGTTTGAGGTAAATTCAACAAGATGTCTGGGAGACAGGAGGGCTCAAAAAAGGAAATGGTTTCACATCTTGAAAGTTTTCCTAACTTTTTTTGGCTCATAAAGCTACAAAATGTCTTGGCGGAGGAACTTGAAATTTTGTTTTAATCTTTTGTAGATGGTGATTTGTCTTTCCTTTGGCTTCTTTTGGGGTGCTTCAGGGGGCAATTATTTAATCATTAAAAGACACTTATGCAAACATTTAGTGTTCCTAAATCCACATGACAGCTTGTATAGGGCTTATGAGATCTACAGTAGGGAAATGCAGCTTTCCCAGACTGCCTAGACTGTTCCACAGGTAATTCTTGTGATCAGGGCAGGGCAAACTTCCTCTCAGAATAGGCTTTAGTAGGTTTCTGCTCCCCTATGAGAAGATCTGAAGGGTTCCACCCAGAGCACCATCAGGTCTTCTGAGACCTGCTGGAGGCAAAGGCCATTCCCATAAAGGTGTTTTTCTTCCTTTTTTCTCTATTTCTGCTTAGAGCTCTCCTTCTTGCCTCTGTTATTTGTGCATACATCTCTTGGCAGAATTTGAGGGAGAAGATATTCTCCACCACAATTCTAAACTGATTCTGTAAGCTCTGCCACTCCCAGTGTATGGCCAGAGGCAGACCAGTATGTAAAGATTTACCCCAATGACATCCAGGAAAAAAACCCACTTTCGTGTTCTCAGTGAGTGGTAAAATGTCCTGTACTGGCCCTGAAGATCACGTCTTTAGGTGTCGTTAACAGTTTTCCAGGAGTGAGCAAAACTTTCCGTAATGAGGATTGAAAAAGATTTGAACTTTCACAGTTTGTGATTTGTTACTCCTAATTAGCCCAAAGTCTAAGGACTGAAGCAATTTACTGGCATAATTTTTCAGAGAATACTATTAAGTAATAGATGAGGTTCCCTAATGATTTATGAACAGAATATGATCAGAATTAACACAGTGGTGAAGATTCTGTTCCATTTTTTGAGATATTTGTCCTGCTCCCAGCTTCTTGGATTTACCATAAATTATATCATTTTCAATCCAAAAAATACAGACATAAGGAGGTAAGATCAAAAAATGTAAGTCAGAAGGAATCTGTGGAAGTTTGGGAAACATGAAACCAAGCTGTCAGAAAGGAATGAGGGAGGTATGCAAAAAATATAAAAGAATTAATATTACACCTGGAGGCAGAATTCTCTTCCAAAGTACAGAATATTTTCTGAAAGTAACATTATTGAAATGTTGACTAGAATGTGTAAAGCTAGTCCTGAGACAGCCACAGCATTATGTGTGAGATGTCCCCAAACCCTCTCCTTCTGTCACCAAACTCCCTTTTTCCCCATTTCATCTCTTCTCCTGTCTCCCTACCCCAAACTTCCCCAAATTTTACTGTAGAATCTATTTTATAAAGGGAAAATAAATTGAGGAAGTCTGGTATGTTTGCAGGTACTGGTCCCAAGTTTTATGTGTCAATAAGAGACCTAGTAGTGCCACAGAAATAAAAAACTAGAACCCTAAAGATGATATACTGAGTATGCTTTGGTTAAAATAATGACGTCCTGGTGAGTTGAAAGAGATATGGGCTTGGGTGGGAGCAATGACAGAGAACTGGTAGCTATCTCATAGGCATGGAAGAAGTGAAAAAAAGAAATAATATCGAAAAACTATAGAGAAAATAACTTCTAAAAAGGTTGTCTCTGGAGGGCAAAGAGAAAATGAGAACAAAATTATTTTCAATGAAAATCCTCATGGCATTTAACAAAATTAATATGATTTATAAGTATGCAGCCTGTTTACAATGATTTTATAAGCTTCACTTTACCAACCCTTTCCATAGAAGGAAAGTCTGCACTGTATGAGTTTCAACTCATCTATTTCTTCCCTTCCACCAAGCAAAAGGATTGAGAAAACACTGATAAACAGAAGATCAGAAATGGAAAACAGAAAAGATATGTGCTAGGACACCTCAGGGGCAATCCTGAATGTTGTCCCTCTAAATGCTTTCTAAGAAAGACATTTTTCATCCTGCAAATAATTACGAGGACCAGTCATCCATCACCTAAAGGAAATTTCTTCATTAAAATCCATTTGTCTTGTAATTTCTCTGTTCACAAATATGCATTGCCTTTTTTTCTCATGAAACAGGTCCATTACCTTTCACATACTTGAAAAAGAAACTCCAACAAGGAGTACTTCTTGTTCATTATTTGGCTCAGTTATTTGCCAGATGTTAAGTGAGGCTGTGTTTTGGCTAGCCTGTATGCTCCAATGTAATATTAAACCAGCTAAAACATTAAATGGAGTCCAAGTGCAGATCTGCAGTTAAGAGAAACATTTAATGAAAAAGGAGAATTCCTGAAATTTAATCTTCATTCTTGAGATTATCTAAATTATTCTGACTAAAAACATAAATTAAAATCAATATGCTGTTAAAAATATGGCAAAAATCTGCTAGTTTTCAATCCAAATAATCTCTACCAGCACTCACCCTATCTTACCTTCAGGATGGCATTTTAATATCTAGAAGGGCTAGTTGTAAGGGACACTGACCTCTGCTTCCAATTCTCCTCCTGAGAATTGGAGGCTGTCTATCTGTAGACCTGGTTTCTATGTGTCCCATTTTATAATCTTATCAAGAAATTTATTCCACCAAACATCTTTAAATGGTAACATTGCTGTTTCTGGCAGGCAGTTCACTGGAGTATCTGGACAATAACTCATCTGCAAAGGCCAATTGGCAGGTTAGCTGCTGGTATGGTTACAGAGTGATTGAAAACTGTATAAAATGAAAAGTATTTGGTAATTGATTATTTTTTTCTCTATATGCTAGAAGATGATTTTTGAGGGTTGTTAACATTTATCCTTGTAACCCCAAAGTCTGCTTGCAAGATTAATTGTTCTCTTCCATTGTTATCATTGCTATAATTATGAAAATGTAAATGACATGCTTTTATTACTTTATCTATTCACCTGGTACATAGAATAGACATCACAAAACACTAGGCATGAAATATGTATTAAAACCCTATAAAACACATGAGAAAGCTAAATTAAAAAATATAATTGATGGTGTCACCTGGTGACAGATATCTCTGACATAGTCTGCTCTTTTTGGATGATGTGCTTTTAATATCATCCCCCAGCTAAGATTAAAGCAGTAAGATAATTTTGTGGGAATTTCTTTTTCTTTTACTGTTCGCAACACTGGGTCCCTCTAGTTCCACAAAAGACCTGTTTTGATCTGCTGTTTTTTCAGAGGCCTTTTTTGACTTGAATGAGTTTCATATCAGGCCTCAGTTCTGTACCAGATAAAACTCTCCAAGCAGGATTTTTCTGCCATCCATCATAGGCCAATCAGGAGGAACCAGGAAATTATCTGAATCTTGAGATGCACAAGTAATTGTGTAAATTATTTTTGTCTTGTGTATAGGAAGGATGAAACATTATCCATTTAACTGTTTGGTAACTCTAACTCTCTCAACTATGCCTCAAATAGTAATTGTTTAGTTTCTTGGAGTCGCTCTGGGATTATATACATTCTCTACTTACAGCCCATCCTTCATGACCAGTCACCCAATTTTAAGTAGCACAGCTATGTTCTACTAATTCTGATATAAGTTTATAACCACATCACAGCAAGACAACATAAATTTGTATCTTCATTTATATCTTACTCTGCATAGGTGTTGACAATAATAAATAGACAAATGAATAGGATGGTAACCAGGAGTTCATCTGTACATGTGCCTAAATAGTCATGAAAGAAACACAGAACAAAGATGCATGAATGGCCCCGAAAATTAGAAAGTAGATTAAATAATACCTATTGGTGTATATGAAAAAAATAGGTACAACCTATATAAGCCTAATTCCACCTGCCTGTATTTGTCTTCAACCATATATTTATGAATGATTGTACTGACTGTCAGGACTTAACAAGAGGAACAAAACACTGTAAGCTAATATCTATTTTAAGCAATATTGAACCTCTTAGTGCAAAGTAGCAGGAATGTAATGGTGCTGAGACAGGCATTTTGTTTAAAAGGTGCTTTCAGCAGTTTGAAATTCAGGAAAGACAAAGCTTAGACCTGTCTGGGTTTGTACCATTTTGCCTGAGCACCTCCACAGCTGAGTGAAGCGAAACCTTGTGAAAGTTGGGTTGAAATAGATGTTCATAGCAGAAACAAAATACACAAAAGTTATTACTTACATTTCAAAGCAGCCATAACAAACAAGCTTATTAATTATTACAAACATGAATATCCTAATATACCACTAAGTGTAGTCATATTCAGTCATTTGATACAAACTTTGATAATTTGGCAGCTAACTGCTTGGAAATCAAGCAATAGTAGCAAGAAATTACTCTATGTTAAAGTAAACATTGTTCACAGTTTAATCCTCCATTTGCTGTGGTTATCTCTTATTTGCCTTCCACAGGAAAATGCAGATTGCTCTGTCATTAGTAGCTGTCCTCCTGCTGCCTCCTCACCCCTTCCCTCCAGTTACTTCCACTTCAATGGTGCCAAGCTCAGGGAAGCAGACCATCCTTAACTTCCTTGAAGCACCAATGTGAGAAGCCTTTCAAAAATTTTGCTCTAAATAGGAAATTATTATCTTAATATAAAAATTATTCAGTAAAGAAGGCTTTGATTTCCATTTGTGCTTTTCCTTGACTTAAATGTAGAGATGTATCCAGAAGATGTTAAAAGACTTTTCATATATCCCCAAGGCCACAGAGATACAAGTTTGCTGTCTAGACTCCTCATTACTTTTCCTCTCTTGCATTTCAATGAAGTCCATGCCAGCAATGGGCTGGGAGAAAATCACACCCTTGAATTTTGCCAGGGTACTCTCCCTTGCCTCTCGAGAGAGCCTCACTCCTGCTAGATCTCTCTTCCCGCTTGAATCCGTATTCCTGGGATCTCAGCTTTTAACTCAGACAAAAAAAACCCTCTCCCTCTGAATACCCTACAAAAAGGCAACCTCCTGCTCTAGACAAATGTGCTCTTTGTGGGAGTGGTAACTGTGTTCAACCTTGTAGGGCTTGACCAAAATTCAGGTCGCAGTCACTGGGTGTACTCTAATCATTGGGCCATTGTTCAAGAGGCATCAACCAGTTTCTTGAGGGAAGGTGCCTACAGCTAGTAGACATCAGAAGAGCCAAATCCAATCCAGAAGAGCTACATGAAAGTTAAGAATGTTTTGTTGATAATTCTCAAATGTAGCTAAGTAGGAAATAGTCATTTAGCCACCTCAGGTGGGCAGCCTTTCTACTGAACATATACACTTTCCGTGAGCTACATATGTTGGGGAGCTTTCCTCAGAAAGTAAAATGTGCCATCTCAACTATTTTGATGCACAAGTACATGAGAGTGGTCTGATTGGGTCACACCTCAGCTCAGAGTCTTATCAAAAAAGTCAAGTAGTGGATGCCTAGGGAAGTTTGTAAGTCATGCCACTGAAGAGTATTCATCCATCATTCAATAATTTGTGCCTCATTGACTTCACTGGTTGTCAGACATACAATAACTCTAACTGTATTTTTCTTATATGAATTTGTCCAGTTGTCTTTTGAAATCATGTAAACTTTCAGCATCTGAAACAAGCTGTGATAAGGAGATTCAGAGCTTAAATATATATTATCACAGATGGATTAGGGACAGCTTGTTTGAAACTCTCTCTCCTGGAACTGAATTACACTCTGGGATCTTAAGTACTATTTACAGTTCCCTCTTGGTCCCTTAAGCTGGTAATTTTATTCAGCCACCTGGTTGAATAAAACCTGAAAGTAAATACTTGCCAGTACCACTGAAAAATTTGCCATCATCATATTCAAGCTGTTTTTCTGGGGTGACATTGTGGTGCTCTGCTAGGGCTAAACAGTTAAAATGGGGCCTCTTATTAGGCCTGTTCGCCTCTGCCATTCACAGATTATTTGTTCCTTCATATTTAGTGCATTTTCCTCTGCTACCACATGCACTGTTTTCTTTCTTTTTTCCATGAAAATAAATATCATGCATTAATAAAAAGCACAACAGGAAGAATGAGAAATTTACACATAAAAAAAATCCAATCAGACTAAGCTAAGGTTTTAGAATATTAAAATCCAGTTTCCCTTCCTGTGGAGAAATAAAAATTCAGTTCAGATCTTGGAGAAGAAGCAGTGAGGAATGTTATTAAATATCACATTATCTTTTGATAGAGGAATAGATGCAGAATTATTGCTGGTAGCAGTTTAGATCTTTAATTCATATTGAACAATTTGAAAAAAAAAGATGGAAAGAAAAAAAAATCTGATTTATGTTGCAAATATTTTGGTTTTGCTTTTTTTATCTGTGTGCAAACCATCTATTTGTTTGACCCAGGTCATTTTCTTGTCATTGTACATGCCATTCCCACTGTGGTATTACAGATAGGCAAAACAGATAAACAGAAGAAGCAAATAAATAGCCTTTAGTGTGATGAATGCAATTTATAATTAACATGGACAGGGGAAAGATTCTAAGATGAGGCTTAGAAAAATTACAAGTTCTGATGTTCAACTTGATTCTAAATTTGACTGTGGACCTCTGATAAAATAGAATGAGAAAAGTCTTTATAAAGTAAATGATATATTATTACACAAAATAATAGGAACATGCAGTGCTGTAAGTATGAATTAGGCATCCTGTGGTTGACTTCTGCATCATATAAACATACTTGTCAGTCCAAAACTGAAAACAGAGCCAGGAATTCAGTAATCAGTGTCCCCTGTCCAGCTATTAGTGACTCCCAAAATTCGTTGGAATAAAGGACCCATATGGAACTACTCATGTAAGTAAAGCAAAGTGTCAGAGCAGCCTATATAGGATAAGTAATATTATATTTGCCAGAAATATAAATACAAAATACAGAATATAAATACAAAAAGTACCATTAAAGGTCACTGAATTCAATTAGATTTTTCTACTGTATTTGTTGGCATTGAATCGTGATGGAAAAGGAAGACTTGCTTAATATAATGCATAAAATAATACATACAAGTACATGATTGTTAATCATGCACCCAGTACACTGCACCTGTTGAGTGAAGGCCTAAAAGAGAATTTCTGTGATTGGATTTGGAAATTTTTGGGATGGGAAATTTGCTTCTAGAACGTTATGGAATTCCAAAGATGCTTCAGTGCTGACAATCCCCTTGCATAGTGTGGGCACATGCTTAGGGAGATGATTGTCTTTCTTACTAGTTTGATGTGGTTTTCTACAGCAGATTTTGGCATTCTTCGCTAGAACATGAATCCATAAGGATTAATATCATCAATATAGTTTTGTTCCAAATTGATGTTGATCCAGAAATAACTTCATTCTGATGAAGGACCACTCTTCATTTACTCAGCTGGTCCCTTTCTGTATTAAGTTCTGTAACTTTAAGTCATGAATACCTTTCCAAATTTGTTAATACCGCCTAAGTCAAATTAAGCCCATAAAATGAGCAGTTCTCAGTTCTCTTGTTTATTACATTGGATCCTTGCACAGGCAGACAATTTCAGATATTTCTCCTTTTTGTGCTCCTTAGTGCCTTTATTAAGACTGCTCTCAAGACTGACATTTCACTAAAAGTATGTCTCATTCTTATCCATTTTTGCCGTAAATTTAACAATCTTTTGATCAATGCAAAGGGCCAGTGAGACAGAGACCATTCACCCTGTGTATTTATTTCTCTGCTTAGGAGGTGGAACATATTGCCTTCCACAAATGATGGCTACTGCAAAAGAAACATTTCTCTTTACCATACTTGTCTTACTGGTGCATCTGCCTTTTCACTCCTCTTACCAACAGGGAAAGGCAGCAATGGGAGGTGCAGACCAGCCACAGGGAGATATGATGAAGCTTATTACTAGAATTCCTAGTAGTGCTACAGCCCAAGGACAACCCAAAGAATGTGTGGCTACCTACAGAGTTCATTCATCGTTAGAGTTAGCTCACAGATCTTTCCTGCTGCTGAAGAGCCCAGTTGTTAGGATGCCCAACCTTCAAGTAATCTACTCCCAGGCAAATTCTTTGTTTTTAGAGGTTTAGAAGAGACCATGACCCTTTCTGACTACTAATGCATTATGATACTTTGGAACAGTGTGAAGTATTTCACACTTTTATAGCACTGACATGTTATTAAAAGATAATGTGTAGCTCCAAAGCTTCCAATTCATGTATGTTGCTATTTTGTGTATATTTTAAAGACTATTCCAAAAACCAGTCATATGAATATAATGACTAGTTGACCTCCCAAGAAATTCGAGTTGCTGTGAGACAAAACATAGGGTATAATTTTAGAATAGAGACTTTTTTTTTCATTTGTAAATGGTTAGCAAATTAAGGAAGTTTGCAAATGAATTAAATTTGTGAAACATACAAAACTCTGAGTGTACATTCATTACTCATGGCTACAGCTTAGAGATCTTTTGAAAATAGTATGTTTGGTGCTAAATAACTCATTTTTTTAAGTGTTATTAGGAAATGTAGTAGGCACAAACAGAAATTAATCTACTTATCTATATAAGACTAAGTTTTTGGTCACAATAATATAACTTATTTTATGACAGAAGCAAAAATAACATTTATTCCCTTTCAATATTTTGCTAAATTATCTAAATTTGCATTCGATGAATATGGAATATGGCTAACCAGACTGACATACATTTAGTGACCCTGAAAAAAAAATTTAAAAATTAAATATAATTTTGCTGCTGTCACAAAATTCCAGTGAAATACTTCTGCTCACCAGCAGGCCTGTAATGTAAAAAGTACTCCTGAAATCCTAAACCCAACATTTTTGTGTTAGCCAGCATAAATGTTTTTAATGTAAAATCTGATCCCTTAATAAATTAGAATTTATGTAAAATCTGAAAAATGCTTTTGTAAGCAAGAACTAGTCCTGACAAAAACCTTCTGTGGCTAGGCTTACTTGCATGTCTATTGTTTCCTCGATCAGGAGGAAGATCAGTCCAGGAAAGAGCCCCTGGCACCTTCAATGTAAAGTAGAAAGTGAGGGAACCAGTAAATTCAAGAAATATTTGCTTTTAAAATTATGTTTTATTTGTGGGTCTCAGCCAGTCACAGCTTGTTTCAAGATAATTAGCAATAGTATTTTCCAGTGTGTTGGAGGAGACAATGATTTTGCATTTTTTATTCAATGCACAGTCAACCTTGTCTAAGCAAAGAGATTAACCTCAGAAAAACACAGCCACAACTTCTGGGAAAACTTATTGTAGTATTCTCTTAGGACTTTTTTAATGTCTTGCATTAGATAGTTAAGGAAGAGAATTCAGATGTAGTGTGTCAACCTTACAATCTAATGGGGACATGCTTTAGTGGTGGAGTTGTCAGTGATAGGTTAATGGTGTACTCAGAGATCTCAGAGTTCTTTCCCAACTTAAACAATTATGTGATTCTAGTAGTCCTTATCCATAGAAGATGTCTCATCAGCAGCTTTGAACCATCAGAGAAGATTTTGAATAAAGTCTTCTCCAGTTTCTGATGGATGAAAATGCAGGTGTGTGTTTAAATTGCTTTCAAATCCGGCTCTTAAAAAGAAAAAGGGACAAAATAATCTAATTATGCACTGAGTGTATTTTAACATCAAATATCTACAGGCAGAAATGAATTTTGTCTGCCTCTAATGCAAGAATACCACAGCTTACTCAATTATATGCTGGTAAGCAATTGTGTGAACACAAGTAAAAGCCAGGCTGAACCAGAGCGGATAAGCCTCACTGAGCAGAAAATATGTTTCCTGAGAACTAAGGCTGCCCTACATATGTTTGCATAGCTTCTGTGCATATATAGTTGTCTTCAGTCTATTGGGAATATCACTTTCCCAATACCTTTCTGAGGAAAGGCAAACTAGAGGGGATGGAGAGTTGCACCATCATTCGATGGGGAGCACGGTATAAATAACACTGATGCAGTCAATCTGCTCAGCAAAGTCACTTAACTGCCTGAGTGCAAGGCCAGCTCTCCTCCTTCAGGGTGGCTCCTGCTCAAGCACTGTGGGGCTTTTGAAGCAGGTTCCCCACTCTGGGACTGGCATGAATGTGAATGGAGTCTGCTCATGTCTGCCCTTTTCTAGCAGCATAAGCCCCCCCACCAATGTCAAAGTCCCAAAGAGCCACTGTCTAGTCCCAAAGAGACACTAGAGTAGCTTTAGGTTTTCTTTACACTGTCTCAGCCATGCAGCATATCTAAAGTCTGCACAGCAAGACATGCAGTTGGCGATGAGGGGTAGAAAACCAGAATACCAAATTCTGTGTGATATCCACCAGGCAGATAGAGGATCTGGATAAACTGGCTTCCATCTAATTGCTTCAAATCTATTTCTACATCTGCATCTGCATTCACTTCCTTAATATCTTCTCACACTCCATTCCCAGCTTAAAGTTCAAGGTGCTTGATATGGATATTAAACAGTCTGGGAAATCATTGCAAAAAGAATTTGCAAAAGTAATGAGGCAAGTATTTATAAAAAAAAGGCTCTGCTTATACCCTCTTCTGTCCACGCAAATGATTTTACTGTCAGACACTTTGAAACAGAAAAGTTAAAGCACAAACTAGTAGTAGTCATTAACAGTGTGGAGAATATGAGTTGCAAAACAGAAATCTGGATCTAAGTGTAGACCACAGCCAGTCAGAATGAAAGTGCTATGTATGACCTATTTCTTCCACCTTACATAATCAAAACAACTCAAACTTCTCTTTTTGAGTACATAGCAGTAAGAACACACTAATTGCATAAATCTGAAGGCAAAGAATTATTCAGTATAATTATATGGTAGAATTTCTAAAATCCATTTTAGTATTTGAGAAAGTGTCCACTTGTAGGTTTCAAACAGGAAAAGTATAGGTGTTAAAAAGACAAGGTGCTGCATAAATAATCTTTTAGGCTTACACATTAGATTATATTCTCTTTTTAAGAAAGGCAAATAGAAACACTCAATAGAATATGCATTTATTGAGCATTTTAGAAAATGCATTCAAATCCGTGTTCTTTCTCATATAGTTTATAGGCTTGATGCCAGGTGCTACATTTTCTAGGTAAAGAATATATATATAATGTGTATCCATTTTCACTTTTACAATAAATTCCACACCAGCTAAACCTCCACTCTCCACTGGTAAGCTTTTTTGGGGGTTTTTCTGGATTTTTGTTTTGGTTTTTTGTTTGTTTTTGTTTTGTGGGTTTTTTTTGGTTTTGTTTTGGTTTGGTTTTTTTTGTTTGTTTTTTTTTTTTTTTTTTTTTTTGTGGAAAAAGACCTTGTTAAAAGTTCCCAGCCAGTTCTAATTGTAAGTTTGTTTCTGGACAGCGAAAAATGAAAGGGAGGAAATATAGCCATATTTATGGGGCAAATCACATGCTATATGCATCCTTCTATTGGAAAAAAAACCAGATGTGGAATGATAGGCAGAGATATCCAAAAAATCAGTCTTTGAGTTGGCAGCAGGATATTTATATTTTAGTCCTGGTTCTGTCACTGACTGATTCAGGTTTTACTTTTGAATTCTTTGCCTTTTTGAACTCCTTATGTGTCTTGTCCATTTAACTTACAAAAGTTTTGGCAAAAGACCATTTCCATAAGGTCTGTTGCTGTTCCATAGAACCTGGGACAACCCATGCTATCAATACTGACATATTACCAGCAGCAAGCTGAGGGGAATCTCCCAGCTTAACTCTGAGTAGGCAAAAGTAGAAAGAGATGCTGTAGCAGTGGGAACATGATCTTTTTAGAACACATTTTGAAGAGCCAATTGTAAGAAAACCAGGCTGAGCTTCTTTCAGCACAACTCTTGGCCTCTTGTTTTAAGTGCAGCCCTCCTATTCATCTCCATTGTTCAGGGAGTTCTCTGTCTCTTTGCAATAATTTAGAGACTTGAAAGAAAAAGAATGGGGTTTTTCTCATCCTCAGGATCTATTCTAGTTAGGGACTGATACTGTTACTGTTTACAACCAAAAGAAATTCTTTGATGTCACAGAGGAATACCAGCATAAGCTAAGGCCAATGAGATAAAATCAGCCTCCAGTGCAAAACATCAAACCTTTGAAACACTAGTAGCTGACAAATCAGTTGTTGCTGGCAAAATTTTTTCCACTTGGTTGTATGGACTTTGAGCATTAGGTCAAATTTGCCTCTGAAAACAATGAGTCTGGTAGATGTGGTGTTAGTATCAAAGATAGCTGACTCTAGCACTGTGCCCAAAGCATTTATCAATGAAAGTGTTCATATATTGCTAAGTGCATGATTTATCATCAGTGTTAAAATTATACATGGAATCTTTATAAAATTAGAAACAATTGTTCTGCAGTCATTTATTAAGAGGTATGCATGTGTTTATGAAACATTTCACGTAGAAAAGGTTTCTACTTTTTCTCAACAATCTTAACAAGGCTGTTGGATTATGACACCAAGTTTTATTTCTTCCTCTGTTTTTCATTTAATTTTTAGCCATTTAAGATCTTTTTCTAATTTAAGTTACCTTGACTTATGCTTGATTTTGCTAAATTACTTTTCCCAAATGGTCGCAAGGAGAGTCTTTTGAATTAATGGATAAAACCAAACTCACTCCCATTCTGCAACTACATTAGTATGTTATATGCAATTATTTATGATTCATCCAAAATAGCTTCCCACAGCCCCATAAATCTTATAGGGTCAGAACATTGTGACATCATCTCTGCTGACATTATTCACTCTTTTGCTAGGCATTATGCTCCTTGCAATGGAGAAGAACTGCTCCTACTCAGCAAGGACTTACACTGCAAATTCAGGGAACTGTGTCCAGCCAGACAGAAGGAAAGGAGGATTTATTTCTATCAGGATGAAGCACCTACATCCAAAACTGCAGTTGTCTAAATTCCTGCTTATTTTTTGCCACACCCTGGAAGCGCCTAAGCTCCGGAGGCGCCAGCTTTTCACATTAAAATTCTCTAGACTCCTGAAATTCTACTGTGGGCATGTCCAGAAATGCCTCTCATGTCGTGGCACCCAGTAAACTCACACTCTGGCACCGTCAGATCCAATGAACTCAGCTTTCCTGCACCTGCACCTATCTTGCCCAAGGGGCAGAGCCAATGAACATTCCCAAAGCGCCGAGAGCTGCTGCTCTGCTAAGCACAGTGGCAGCTGTTGCTGCTTCTCTCTGCTACATTCAAGAGCTCTGTGGTCAGGGCTTTTACCCTAGATGTGGGAAAGCTGGGGTTTACACCCTCCTATGCCCGAGGAAATCAAAACCCACGCCCTTGCCACAAGGCCGGGGCTGTTCTGGGTGAAAGTGCTCTCCACCCTGCCCTTTGAAGCTCTTCCATCCTATAAGAGCCAACCACAGCTTCACAACGGCTGTGGAGAACATGAGCGAGCACGAACCTTTGTGGGGTTATGGCCCTTGTGGGAGGAAGCAAAGGAGGTTTCGATGCCCTTTCTTTCCCCTAAGGAGTTTCTGGGTAATGTGTCCTAGGTCAAATGTATAAACGGTCTTCTTGGAGCACATATGGGAAGGGGTTTCTCCAGTGCTTCTCCATGGAATGATGAGGAGCCTGGTAGCAGTGAATTTAACCCAGTGCCTATGGTCACCTCTCCTCAGTGGACACTACCACTGGACCTTCTGAGTGCCACTGCCACTCCTCCTGGCTGGCTCTCACAAGGGCCTCATGAAGGCTGAGTTTCCTCAATAACTCCTCTCCCAAGAGAAGCAAAAGAGCACCACCATCAAACAATGATTAGTAGTCCAGTGCAGCATTTCTAGCACATAAAACATCATCATACTCCATGTCCCAATTGCCCTGCAGTCCCACATACTGCCATAGCTGCAGCCACCCCCCTGGAGACCACCAGGAACCCCATATCCCCACAGCAGCGTGGACACTGCTTGTCCTCATTTCCCAAGGCCCAGGATCCCTGCCCTTTGCAGCATAGTGAAGCTATTGTCTGTTTGACAAATTGCTTGAGGAGTCTTGAACTGAATTTCTTCTTTCAGGGGTTTTGGAGAACAAGTTGCATATTTCTTTGCAATATGCATCTGTCTCTGTGACAACTCTTCCAGGCCAGGGCTGCCCAGTTCTGTTAGCAACCATTGTTCCCCAGGAAAATTTTCATGAAGTGGTAGCAGCCTCTGGGACACTAGCTCACAATAAGTTTTTTGTTTGGTCTTGACTGATGGAAGTCTCCAGTGATTCTCCAGTTTCTAGCTGTGAAAACATACGTGACACTCAAGTGCCCTTCAGTTTGTGTCTATTTTCATGGGATAACTTCCATTCCTTGGCCCATAAAGCCAAACCACCATCTCACTTCATAACTTGTGAGTTGTTTGGCTCCCCAAGCACATTGTTCAAAGATTAATTCTTGATCTTCAGTATGCTTCTTTGACTTCCTTAGAAATATTTCAAGCGAAAGTAAAACTTGCTAAATCAATGTCTGCATATCTAAGCAATCCACAGTGCATTTTGTCTCTTTTTTCTACTGTCAAACCCCACATGGGGATACAGGTTTGACAAGAGAGATGGGGTCTGAGCACTCACAAGTTGTCTGCCAGCTGATTTCTGTAGAGAAATATGTGACATACAATATATATGTAGCATTGCAAACATCCTCTTCAGAGGCACATTTGGGATGTGCCAAAGCAATGGAAAATTTCATTAAAACAGGTTAACTGACAGACAGAAACAGGTAAGAAAGAAGTCTTCATACTGTCCCCACTGAGAGAATTGATTTTTTCAGGGCTGGTGATAGAGCTGGGGTAGGTACTTGAGAGGGCAGGCACTGCACGAACAGGCTTAGGAGAGCGTCTTGTGCAGTTTGCCAGGTGAGGATAAGGGCTGGACCTGGCTGGAAGCAATCATTCATAGCTACCTCAGGAGCTGTTCTGGGTATATTACTAATGCTAGAGATCCATCCCCACCCCATAAATAACTATGTCACACAGTTTGTAGAATTCATTTTGATTTGGTCATTTGTAAGGAATATGTTCATCTAATTTTAACCATTTTCACTATGAAGAAGCCACAATGCTGTATCTCCAACTTCAGTATTCTCTGAGTATGATAGTCATACATGTTTTGTTTTTCCTGTGGTTTGCAGAATTCATGACTTTTTTTTCTGTTATAGAAGTTGACTACACTATAACCACTTCCAAATGCTTCCCCTGACAAGGATAAATCAGCCTGTACTGAGCTTGGGGCTGCTATGGCCAGGTTGCTGCCAATATCAAAGCCTGTTTAAAAGTAGCTGAGGGAACTTAGTGCTGCTCTACAGATACAGATGTTTCACATTTCCAAATTTTCATTACCAAATTTTTATGCTAGCCTCCTCTATGTGACTGAAATGAAATTTTTTTAAATGCTTAATGCTGCAGAATCAACTTCTGTTAAAATAAGACTGTGTTCTGCGTGTCTTCTCCTGAGCTGGCAGGTGCTGCTGGCATGTACAGTGAATTGCTGTTTAGTCCTCCTCCAGTGATCCTTTGCATTTCTAGACCATTTCAGCTTGGGCGAGACTTCTATCAGCTCCAGCAGTCTGCAGCTCCTCTTGCTTTACCCCTAATGCCCTGTGTAGTTGAACAACCTCTCAGAGCTGAGGACCATGACCAGCCTGTTTCCAGATGCCCAGACCTGCACAGCACTGTCCTTGCAGGACCCATTAAGAGGGAGAGCATGGCCTGAAAAAGCCCAGGCCTGGAATGAAGCATGAAGTTTTTGCAATTGTGCTCCTTTATACACTACTCAGTTGTGCTTTTGTTAATTTTATGCACCAAACACCTGCACACTTCAAGTTAGAGAGCCTTGCTGATACTTGGAGATAATACCAAAAGCAGTAAATGGCTTTTTCAGTTGAAAGAGAAATCTCCCCACAAAAAAAGTGCTGAAGAGCCCATTGTTTTCAACTGTTTCTACTGCCTAGAAAACATATTTTGACATCATATTCTGGGCTGCTTAGAAAGCAGTATGGCCAGCAGGTTGAGGGAGGTGATTTACTCTCTCTACTCTGCTTGTGTGATCCTACCTGGAGTACTCCATTCAGTTCTGGGGCTTCCAACATAAAAAGGATGCGGACCTACTGGAGCAAGTCCAGAGGAGGAACATGAAGATGATCAGAGGGCTGGAACATCTCTCCTATGAAGACAAGTTGAGAGGGTTGGGATGTTCAGTCTGGAGAAGAGAAATTTCTGGGGAAATTTTATTGCAGCCTTTCAATACTTTAGGAGGGCTCATAAGAAACGTGGGGAGAGACTTTTTACCAAGGCTATACTTAGAGGACAAGAGTTAGGGTTAAGCAGGAAGAGGGAAGTTTACAATGAACATAAAGAATAAATTCTGTACTATGAGGGTGGCTAGACATTGATACAGGCAGTGCAGAGAAGCTGTGGATGCCCCATCCCTGAAAGTGCTCAAGATCAGGTTGGACGGGATTTTGAGCAACCTGGTCTGGTGAAAGATGTCCCTGCCCATGGCTGGTTGGAACTAGAAAATCTTTAAAGGTCCCTTCCAGTCCAAACTATTATGTGATTCCAAGTTTCTTTCATTCTATAAAGAAAATGAGCTAGCTGCACTGATGGGAAAGTGATGCTTCATAAGGCTTCAAATTAGGTTTTTTGTTATTCTATTTGTTTGACGTTAAGTAGCTCTTATAAAACTCACTCACAATCTAGCTGTGGTAGTGACAGATTAAATTCACTCCCCCTGTTTTCAAGTAAGGTTACAGACCAACTGATTTCTGTAATATTCATTATAATTTCACATCCTTAGAAGTGGAATTTGATGATTAAGGTTGGAAAAGACCTTCAGATCATCATGTGCAACATCTGGAAGCTTTGAGTAGAACTAAATGGAAGGACTGCATTAATATTAGTCATACAGAGATGAGATATTGTGTGCCTTTAGTTTTGGGAAACACTGTATTTGCATGAGAAAGAACACGCCAGCAATGACAACTGAAAAAAAAAAAAAACAAAACTTCAGCTAAGGAATGACCATTTTGCTTTTCAAAATAATTCAATTTTCATGACATTTCCATCAGAAATTACTCTATCTGATCCTTTCAACAGAGCTGTTTTCCCTTCAGAACACTGTAGAACATGTGTTACCTGAAATAGCAGCACATATTTTGGTGCAGGAACTGAAGCAAACAAAAGCCAACAAACCTATTAAGGTGAAGTGGCTTAAATCAGTTTAGAATATGGACTACCAGCTGTATAAAAGTACTCTTGGTAACAGATAAAGTGGCAAAAATGTGGTCTTCTTTCAAGAATGAATTAACCTGTGATAATTATTAATGAAGGCAGAAGGATCTTCAGACACAGGTAAAAATATACAGCAGCTTTAGAGTATGATGTAAGTTTTACATAACAACCTGTCCTGGTATGATTGATTTTTGATTTTTTTCAGTGCAGCAGACTCAGATCTTGTATGCATGCTGCACATAAAAGATGAAGCATTTTGTGCCTACTGTCACAAAAGATATATTTGCAGGAGAAGACTAAATTTGCAAATTGTCCCTGTTTTATCCTGCAAGAATTTACAAGTATTTTAAAAATAATGTCTATTTAAGTGTCATCTTTAATCCCAGCTTCTTTCCCAGGGCACAAATAAAGATTATCTCCAGGAAAGCACAGGCTGCCAGCTCAGGTCCTGGAGGGAAATCTTTACCACCATATATCTTCAGAGGAGAGTCAGGTACTTCCTAATGAAATCCAAAACTATTGACATGCAAAGCTTGGACCTGCCTGAGATCAGTAGGCTCAGGAGGCAGCTGCTGAATCCTACTTTTTAGGGAGCACTAAAGTCAGGATAAGAAAGCTGCAGGAGGCCTCCCTGTCATTGCTGCTCTCCCAGCCTGCAGAAAGTCAGGAGGTGAAACTCCTTCAAAAAAACCAAACAGCTCTCCTTGCAACTATCTTTAAGAAAAAAATTGCTCATCACACTGATTTCTTACTTGTTGGGGTTTTTTTGGCGGATGATTTTTTTAGGGGGGGAGGCTGGGGGCGGGGGGCTGTTTTGTTTTTTTTTGCTCAAATATACAATCCCAAAGGTAAAAGAAAGTAATTAATTTTCCTTCTTAACCTGAGGGGTTCAAACCCACGACCCTCAAAAGAGCAGCCTGCATATCAGCATATGAGATAGGAACAAAACATTTCATCCACCTTCCCCACTGAAAATGAGTTGCAGCACAGCAAAAAATTCAGAAGGCACTAACTTGGAGCTGCTTGTTCCTGTCAAGACTGGGACAGCTCTGGGCATGTATGAAGAAAGTCTGTGCTCTGCTTAGTAGAAATACAGCCCCAGGGGCCGAGGAGAGGGTGAAATTAAAAGTGGTGTTTAAAGGGGGAAAGTTCATCCAGGATTTTGCTGCTGGAAGGATCACAACTCCATATTTTCATGCTTGTTCTGGATGGCACTTCCACAGTTCTCACCCGCAGCGCTGGCACTTGGGCTCTGAGATGCCCAGCCTTGCACTGTGATACAGTGTCAGCAGAAAGCATCTGCTCACTCTACTCTTTGCCCCTCTGCCCAGTCTTTGCCTTTGTGACCTTTCTTTTAGAAAGGGTTCCCCTTTACTATCTCTCTTCTACATTTGGACCATGTTATATCTTCATGGTGATACTATAACGCGAATAATAAAGTAAAATTCAGGCCCTGCTTGTGCTGGTGAGGTCAGTGAAGCTGAATCTATTTGCAGCAGCTGAGAAACTGCATAAATGTATTTGTTTTCTTTCTTTGCTTGGGAAAACTGAACCCTTCATTTTCTGTTGCATGAAAAGGCACCACATAATGATTATTTTGGTGGATCATTTCCCATCCGTTCTCAGTTGCCTTTTTTTTCTGAGTTTATACTGAAGTCTGGACAAAATCTTTTTAAAATGCTATATTTGTCCGTGAACTGCATCCTGACAAAAAGAGGGAAAAAACCCACGACTTTTAATTTAACAAAAGATTTCTCAGGTATGTCTTAAAAAGGAATAGGAAATGGATTCCAGGGCCATCAAAGTGGTGTGTCTGTGTAAACTTACATAGGATATTTCATCAGAGTTTGATAGGTTTTTATTTTTAACTTGATATCTAAATAAAACTACAATAAATACAAGATGATGAACTTTTTTGGCTGTCTGTATCCCTGAGAAACAGAGGCACATGTGTTGAAATAAATTAGTTTCTAGCTTTTCTTTGTGTGTCAGAAAGGCTGCATTATTTCTACTGCACACAGTATATTAGAATCCTAATTAGTCTTTGCCCAACGCAATGATTCAGAAATCTATCCCTGCTCATAAAATACTTAAGTGAGTGCTTCTACTAACCTAAATAAATTCTGCCTTAGTTTTCAAGCAAGAGGCCATATTTCCCAGAAAATGATGTGGTAAGATCTCATACCTAGTTTATACTTCTTTAGAACAGCTATAAATCATGTCACAGTAAAATATCAGATCCAGCAATGTAGAGGCCTGAACACTCTGCCCTATTTACATAGACTGAGTGATAGTGCTGACGTTTTAATCACTCCTAAAATTTGTCTTAGCAGATATCCTAATGCTCATTATTTTTGCAGTCACTTACTTATGGCTACTGTTTATCCTAGAATTTGAAATCCACTTCCTAAACAGTCCAGACACACAAAATTTCAGTTCTCTACTCCTCTTTCCACCATGTCCTTTCTTTATCCCCTGAATATTTAATGCATTTGCAAGAATGAAATGTTTGGAGTATACCAGAAGCTTAGCAAGAAGCATTAATAATGCAGAAGCTCCCAAACTCTTTCATAAATAGACCTTTCCCTATGAAATTCATTTTAATCAGTGTTTGTGATGAAAATTTACATATGGGTAACCTGCATTCTCCAAGCATCCCTTTCAATAATTAAGCTAACACAGCATTTAACAAATATGTTTAAACATTGAAACCTCCTGTTGGCTGCCAGATGCATAAAGCTCTACTACACTGCAAACACAAACTGCCCTTTTGCACTTTTTTGTGTCTGTCGTACCATCTAAAAAAAAAAAGGCCAATAACTGAAGGAGGTGTTACAGAACATGAGGAAAATTATCAAGTCTAAACAACTGAGGAAAATAAATACTACAAACAATTTTTGCCCATAAAATCATTCTCCCAGGAGATTTCTTGCGTTTTGATTGTTAACAGGAATGTTTGAATGTAATAAAAAGTTTCTGGGTTAAACAAGAGTAATTAATGAACAGTTTGATGTTGGGATCTTGAAGTAAACTCTACCTTGATTTTACTATTGACTGCTTCTACAGGGAGAGTTTGACCACAGCTGTGCCCTTCAGAATTATTGTACAGATCTGTTATGTAAAATATTGTTCTGAGATGAAAGGTAGACAATGTGACTCATATGAGAGAAAAACACCTCAAAAAAAATTACACGAAGCTCCACTGGAATTTTGAATGCTCCAAACTTGTGTCAGATGAACCAGGGAAAACTTTTCGGTCTAAATACTTCAAAGCATACAAAGTCTTATGACGCATTTTCTCCACTCATATGTTTATCTGATGGGTCCAGTTCTAAACTTAAAAACATGAACTTTCTTCTGCCTTTATTTTTATGTATTTATTTTACATTTAAAGCTGATCCCAGCCTCTTCAGCTTCTTGTTCTATAGGGGTTCTTGTCAAATCTCCACATCAACACAGCTCCACTGTTGTGTGTGGGTTAGGATTGTGACATTTGTAAACTATAATCAAATGTGATTCTTTTTTAACTTAAAACAATGCACTGTTTTTAAACAGGACATCTTCATGAAGCTATGAATAACTGCCTCACACAGATTTTGAAAGAAAATGTATCATTATCTCCATCAAAGGTCAACCACAGATTATAACCCTCTTTTTGCTTGTTATGAAGAATGCCTTTTCTGTGGGAAATGATAAGATGTAGCAAGATATGTGTGAGAACAGAATCTTAAGCAGAATACATCATTTGTGTCCAAGGTCTTTCCATTGTTTTGTGATGTATTAGTTGGCCAATACTGAAAAACTACACTTCAAATTTGTTCACTTCTACTCTTTTCCTTTCAAAGGTGTCTAGGGGGTCATTATGGATTAATTAAAGCTGATGGATGCTGATCCTTAGCTTCTGTGACTCCCAAGGTACTCAGAAAACAATCACCAAGTGAAGGCTGTTACAAGAAGTACTGATTGAAAAACAGTCCAAGACAAGAAAATCTGAGAACCAACCACATAAATTTGGGATCATCAGGACCCAGTTATAGAGCAGGATTGCTGAAACACATGTAGGTTTAGAATCCAAATATAACTTGTAACATTGCTTGAGAAATAGAACCATTTCTAGGCTGGACACATTCTACAGAACAGAACCAAAACCACATGGTAAAAATTTGGAACGTGTTATGATTTGCTCCCATTGTAGCAAAGTACAGTGGAAAGCTCCAAGGAACAATCAGGCCAGACTGGAACAGGGTGAGCTGGAGGAGACATTAGCTGAAGTGCTCTGTGACCAGACCTTAGCTCATCGCATGTAATGGCCAAGTGTTGCCTCAGACAGCCTAACTCCCACTTTGTATTTTGAAACTTCTTCCTGGAGGGCCACGAGATGAAGCTTCCCTCCAGCAGCCTTGCGGCAGCACATACAACTGTGGAGCTATGGAACAAGCGAGTGCAGGAGCATTTCATGTGCCTTATGTTTCAGACCACGCAGGAGAGACTCACTCTCTAGCTGGGAAGCAGAGAGGAGTGTACAGTTCTCAGACAGGCAGAGCTCACCAGAACAATACGGGAAATCTCACCAAAAAAAAAAAAAGAAAAAAAAGATTTCACTGGGTTAGCACCAAAAGCAGTATTATGCAGCAGCCACTTAGCATGGTAGACAAAAGCTAGGGTCCTGCTGCAGAACATGGCTTGGCAGAGACTTTGATTTCCTGGCTTGAAAATAAAGCCTCAATTTGCCCTCTTTGCTTCTTTTCTCCTGCTTCATTATGTTATGCAATTCCAGTACTATCATTTATTGATTGATTGCCCTGTAAGAAAGGATCCCAGCGCAGAGGAGAAAACACTTCTTAGTACTGAGCTTTTCTATAGGTCTATGGAGATATTTGGAGAGGGAAGGATGGCACTGTCTCCACCCACACTGACATTAGTAAGACTGATGGTTTTTCTCCCACTAGGAAGAATTGCATTTGTTTAAAAGTGGGGAAAAAAACATAACTTATCATTGGCTTGAGAGATACTGAGCCAGTAACATGCCATCCAGGATTGATTTGATTGTTCTATTGCAGCCTGTGCAATATCAATGACTTGAGAACATCCAGATGAAGGGAGGAAGATTAAGTAATACTGATTGGATTTCTTCACACCTTTTTTTTTTTTTCTTTCCCCAGAAAAATATTTTCTTTGGAATAGGGCACATTTGGCAAATTATACGAAAGGGGATACAATTTCCTGGTAAAGTGGATGTTCTTCTAGTTAAAGAATGAGACTGGTAATAGGGGTTTTCTGTTCAGTTCTCAGACATTTGTGACATCAGGCAATATTCAGCTCAGGCTATCACAGCAGCTCCCACTAGCTTCAGGGAGAGTTGTATCTGTTTAAGCCAGGTGTGCTCTTTCTGTTTGGGAATGACACAGATACTAATCAGTGACTTTGACAAGTGTGTTTGTTAAGATAATGTTTGCTCACATCTCTAAGCATTCTCAGGTGCTGCTGGAACGCCTAACAGTTTTATAATTTACCATTAAATTATAGCCAGCAGCCCAAAAGACCCAGATATTTAATTGTTCTGTTTTCTTAGAGGTCCGTACTATGATTCATTACAAAAATGCATTTGTCCCTTGTGTCTGAGTTCCTTCTCCACTAAAGTTAGCAGGGCACTAGGGAGACTTTGTTCCTCTAGCCTCAAAAAAAGAAGGATTATCTATGTTCACAGGTAATGAACAATTTTTGGTAACTACAGGCAGTCAACTCATCTGTCTTCATGCTGATTTAGGCCTGCCTGACTGTGGATCACCACCATGAGCAGCAGCTCAGGCTTTTCAATACATCCATTTTCATCAGAGCTTAGTTTAAAGAAGATGAATTTGTGCTATTATTACATTTCATTCTAATCTCCTTCAGAGTGCAAAAAAATAGCTTAATTCCATCACATTTTCTTTATAGTATTATTTCTTTTATGACTATAGTGAATTGATCTGTAGGTGTGTATGCATGTGTAAGTGAAGGGTGTCCAGTCTGAGGGTAACAGTGCCAATAAAGCCCTGGATTCCACACTTTTTGGGTGTCAAGCTATTCCCAAGCTATTCCTGAGCTGATGGTATGTAGCTTTTAGGCTTTATTCTCTCAATACCTCTGCCACTTATACAATAGTTTCAGAGAACTGACTCAAACTCACTCTGCACCAGGTAATCCATTAATAGGGGACAAAATAGATTGAAGTTACTCAGTGCTTACTTTGAGATGTTTCTACTGCCATTTTCCAGGCTTCACTCATACTGCTTGATTTTGTGGAGAATACAGATTACCATCTGCGGGCAGCTCTGCTAACTCTTTCCATTACATGATGCTGAGGAGAAAGTTGCAAACCCCATGAAACAGAAAACAAAAAACAAAGGCATCCTACAAATCTGTGTTCAAGGACTTTGATTTGTTTACTCCAGTCTTCAAAGCAATACCTTGCTAGGAAAGTGAAAATTCAATAATATGGACAAGGTCGTGGGAAACATAAGTCTTATTTTGGAGGCATTCACTCAACACAATCATTTAAGAACTACTCTTATTCAGCAAAACACTTGTGTTTACCTACTCTTATCATACTCTTAAGCAAGCAGGCTGGAAAAACATCCATGCCACACAAAGTTCCACTGAAGTTAGCAGCCATGCATGAGTATTTCTGAACTGAGCTTAACTCAGAAATAGACATTTTAATCCTGTAGCAATTTCTTGAATTTACCATTAAAATTTTGTGTGTACCCATTCACTTAAAAGAGACTCAGCCATCCTCATACTGCACAGAATAAGAAAACAGACTATATTAACAAGGAATTATAATTTTCTTAGTGCACTGAGTGCTGAGACCAAGTTCCATCCTAGAGTAGGTTATGTTGTTGGAGTATTACTGAGTTTCTGGCCAAACACAGGTAATCTTAGAGCTATCATGCCTTCCCTGAGGTGGCAGGTTTGGCTGATCTCTGGTCAACAGCTCTGATGTCACCTTAGGAATCATGACAGCTGGGCTATACAACCTATCAGCACATCCTCTATCTGTGAGAGCAGGAAGGAGGGGTTTGGAAAAGCAGATCTCATTAGCAAATCAGCCTCCCATACCTTACCTGTAGCCTTGTCTCTAATGAATCACTCCAGATGAAAACTTCATAAAGCATACATCTTCAAGAAATAATTCAAGAAATAAAATAGAAACAGGTAAAGCACTTCAAATTAATCCCATAAAAATAGATCAGTGAACACAAAAACTGATACCAGCTTCTTCTTTAGATAGATCCCATTAAATCTTTGCAGACTGCTTCTTTAAGAGCACTAAACCCTCTGCAAACAGAACTCATTTGGAAAGCAGTTAACCAGTTTGTCTACTGCTTAAAAGACATTAAACAAAGAGTGACAATGACAGCCTTGTGTACTGATTGAAAATGCAGCCTTGTCTACAAACTGCAATCAATTTTCTTTGGCAACAAGGAACCCACCTTTCTCAATCCTTTCCATTCCCAGCCAGGGTGAGAGGAGGCATGGATGGCTGCTCTTAGCTTCTTACTGCTTGTGTCAGATTGTCTCTGCAACTCCACAGAATCCTTCACTCCAGAAAAAAGTCCAGATAGAAAATCTATTGAAAAATAGTGAATTATGTGCTTTTTAATACTTTTGCCTAATTTTGAATTTAATTTTTAACAGCTCCCTCTTAATATAGAACACAACACTAAGTGTGTAAATATCAGAGTCCTTAGTTGTTTTTCCCTCATCAAGACTGGTGTCAGTAATACAAAACTGATGAAGTTACACACAACATCATTAGCCATAAATCCCAGGGTTCTCTAGGTGAAAATCTGCAGTATCATCCTCCTACCCCTTGCACAAGTCCCACTCCCTCCAAGTGCAATGTCATAGCAATGCAGCTATCTTGCCACTACCAGTACTTGCATAATAGATGCTCATTAAAGGGAGGCTGAAGGACATCACTATAGAAACAGTTAATTAGGGATCAACAGCCTCAGTTTAGGATAACCACTCTGGCCAGAGGCTTATAAACACTTGGATACCAAAACCACTAATGGAGTAGATAAATTTATCAACTTCGCTTGTCATTTTCATTACTTTTTCACTCTGAAGATTCTTATCCTAATGAAAGCTCAGCAATTTCCAAATATAAAACAAGTAGTTAAAACACTGGAAAGAAAATACCAGATCCTCCTCCAAGCTAATCTGCCACTCCAAGAGAAATGCTGCCACACATAACGCAGCATAAAGCAAGTAAAGTCACAAAAAGTCCTGCAGCTGCACGAGTTTGAATTAGATCATCATAAATCCAGTGTGTGACCCCATGAGGCCACCTCACAGCGCTTCCAGCAAACCAGTCATGTTCAAGTGCTTTGACTAGTTTAATTGCTCTGCCCAAGAGGGTTTATGTAATGCCTTAGACAACAGCATGACAGACTGATCAAAAGCAGAGTAGCTTTCTATTCCTCACCATGAACTTTCATATCAGGGGTGAATTATGTCATTCATAGCACACCAGGAGAGCTCCAGCACATGATAACATCTCTCCTAAGTCCAGATCAAGTACTATGAGGACACATAAAATTTGAGAAGGTATATTAAACTCCAGGCAGCACACAAACACTTGCAGATACACAAAACGGTTTGTTATCATTTGCATTTGGTTGTTCAGTACAATACTTTGCTCTGAATTTATGTTATCACTCTGCAGCACCATCATAACAAAGCAGCTCAGCTGGTTCATGAAAAATTCATTCCACAGAAAAGTTCAGTTCAGCGAGCACATTAATTCACTCCAGCTGAAGATCTCTGTGAAACCAAATTACTTCAGTGGGGCCATTAAGTTTAACCTGTGCATTTTACAATATCTGTAATCACAATGATGCTCATTTTACATTTCCGTGGTCCAAGAAAGAGTTGATATTGTTATGTAAAAAGTCTCCCAAACTGGGTTGGAATTTCATAGCAATAACATGCTCTCCAAAAATGTCTATTTAATTTTCTAGCAAATATTTTCCAGCAATCTGAAAAGATCCATACCCATCTTCTATGATGCATCAATGTGTTTTGTCTCTTATCAGATCAACAGTTTGTTTACTCCAGTCTTGAAAGGAGGTGAAATAAACCCATAGTAATGCAAAAATACAAAGAAGGCCATAAATAGAGGATAGATACATTTGCAAAAATGTACAAAACAGACTATTAATTTGTAACCATAAACAATATCTTAAGAAAGGGTTTTTTTAATAGATAAGCTCTTATAAATTTTTGCCTGAGATTTTTTATTGGTTAAATTATAAAATTAACTTTCAAAATAAAATGTTATGTTAAAATATTGTGTATCTTAATCTGTTAACATTGAGATTTTATTCTTAAGATTTACTATTATCGTTTAAATATATGCATATTGTCGTAAGAGAGCAGAGCCATAGAAATTCCAAACAAATTCTATTTCTGTGTAAAGGGTTCTTTGCTCTAGTTTATATATCTCTAGCTTTTAATGTAAATATACTGCAATAAAAATCATAAGAAAACTTGGCATTCAAACTTTCCTTAAGTAGTTGAAAAATTCTTAGCTTGAAATTGTCATTTATCTGCCATTTCTGAAAGGCTATTATATCCATAATGTAAACCACAATGTTAAAAACAAAGGCATTAAACATTTATAACAGAATATGCAATCTCCCTTTACATTAATCATAGCATTCATGTGTGTGTTTTATGCCATAATTCTTTTCAGCTTTGCTTATATTTATTTTATCTTAATTGCATCTATTATTTTTTAAAATTACTCCACTGTACTTGCCTTTCTTTTTAATTTTTCTTCAGTATTGTGTTGCATGGTTGCTTTGAGGCATTTTAAATGCAGGTTCTTTCTTCTAAAAGAACATTTGAATTACTTGTCTTAAAGGAAACTCCTAAAATGTGCAATTCTAACAAGCTTGTACGTTTTCAGTCCACAGTTTTCTGCTATTCTGATAATTTAAAGAAATACAAATAGCAGGTAGTGAGCAGATATTTTCTTTTAATACTTTCCTAACTGGTTACAAGTGACTCCAGCTTTCATGCTCACACAAGGCACTGGCCACAGCAGGGAGGATGCCAGTGGAAAAGGTGTTTTTGAAATATATATGCTTTTGTGTGGGAGAGAATCGAGATAAGGAGCACCAAAGACCTTCCATGAGGTAACTGCCTGACGGCCCAGTCGTGACTTCAGCAGTGCCTGACATGGCCAAATTCAGTGCTATGAAGGTATTCTTAATATACTGACAGTCACAGTTGCTGTACTGCAGATAGAGTGCTACTTGCTCCCTAACATTTGTTTGACCTTTCTGGAGGCTCTGAAAAAATCAAGTCTTCCACACCTTTTCCACCTCTGTAGTCTGCTTTCATTAACTCCTCCACCCCAGCCTTCACGCCCAATATTATCCTTCCCACCAAACTCAGAGGCAAATTATTTAGTTATTTTAGGGGCCAAACCTATGTTCTCTATCCTGGCTTACTAATAACTGCCACATGTTTAATGAGAAGCCTCTCATTTCCTTGTTCGTTATATACCTGAAAAAAAAAAATTGCTATTGTTCTGATTTTCTTTGAAAATTTGTACTTCTCTTAGCATATAACAGCATCCACTTTTCTACTAAGCCAATGTTTGACATTTTTCAGCCTTTAAAGCATCAGATCTTTTTGCTGATGAAACCTTTTTTCACTCTTATCCCTAAATCTGTGATTGAATCCGGTTAGGAACATTTCTCTATAAGCCTTTTCAAGTGGACTAGTGAATTGACATAGTTCTTGTTCCATCTGATGTAAAGAAATTTCATCCAGCACCCACACTGAAGTCTTTGAACTCTTCAATTCTGCTTCTAACTTTGAAAATCCACATCTTCACAAAATAGGGCTTATTAGGGGCTTCCACACATGAATAAAGTGATGAGCAATTTTCACATAAACCGCCACATCACATAAATTGCTACTTGTTTGTCATATTTCTTACCCTTGGTCTTTTAGTTTTATGAATTTTTTCCTGTCATGCCACAAATGAAATGTGTCCAATCAGGCAGTAATGAGTCTTTTCTTGACATTTTTTTACAGCTCAAAACTTATCTATAGTTGCTTTTAATAAGCAGCCTTCTTTAAAAATGGTCTAAAGATGGCTTTTTAATTTGTTTCTGTCATTAAAGAAACCCTCATTATCTTCAAGTTCTTTGCAATTCTGGTTTTTTTCTACCATAAGTAAAATATAAAACTTTCATGCCCTGTTTAATCTCTGACTCTTTTGCTGCTTCTTCAAAGCTTTTTTCCCTTTTTGTTCATTATCCTAAGTATGAAATCTTCTATTTGCCCAGTGCTTCCACACCAAACCACTATCCCAAGCAGTGCCATTTTTAGCTCACACTCACATCTGAGGATTTCCTGTACAGTTCAAATTGCTGTTTGAAACTTCTTCCAGAACTGCAAATATATATTGAAACCACCACAAGTGCATTTGTTTTCCAGTAATTTTATTGGCAGTAAGACTAGATCATTAGAATACTTAGGAAAAGGGGTCTGGAAAAGGATAGAAGATGAGTCGCCTAATTTAATGAGCATATTGTGGCTCTTTAAAAAAATCACTACTAAAGGGAATTACGAATCTTATTTTCTTAAAGCAGCCTTCTTTCAAACCTGGAGATTGGACCTGGAGCTTTTGAGATCTGAAAACTGAGTCCAAGTAGCAACCAGATACATAAGTGCCTGACTAGTCTTGAGGAAAACATTGCAGATATATTTTGCAGTGCTTTTCCAACAATGAAGGATGAATTTTACCAAGTTTAACAATTATACCTATATTTGAGAAAAAACAAAAGCAGAAGAAAAAAAATTGGTTTATATTCCTTTATTTTCCTCAAGAAATCGTTCATATGCTTCAAAAGTTTTCTACAGGATAGCAAGATGATCAGGGAGATAGAGGAGTCCAAATTCTAACCCAAGTCATTTGAGTTTAGTCTCCTTCCTTAATCTAACTGGCCATCAGACAGTGAAACTTGAACTAGGGGTTTTGGGACTAGGCCAAACACCAAGAAATTCCACAGTTTCATAATTCCAAAGCAATCCTTATGATTTCCCATGAAGTCCAACCTTATATATGGTAACGATAATTCTCATTTTCTGTCCTAACCACAAACTTTGAGTGTGACTCACCAAGTATGGTCTTTCCTGACTTCTGGTTAGGTTGTGTTTTTTTCATCTTTGTGCCATAGTGGTCAAATGCCAACTGCACTTTCTGCTTGGTGTTCCTTTTCATTTGCCACTGCCTGTACATGTAGATATATTTTAATAAATGAAAAGTGTTCTTACTAAGAACCCTTATTAACAGCTTGCAGGCTGTGTGGCACTTAGCAGGAACACCTTGCCTGAAGATTCTTCATTCCATATGGAAACCTGGGACTTCAAAGCAGGTTGTCATACAGCAGTCATCCGGCAGAACAAGCAGAGCAATGAGATTTCCAGCCTTGCTGCAGGCACAAATGCTGTTGTGCTGCTCTTTCCGGGGTGGATGCAATTTCTTTCCAAGCACAGTAGGCTGCAGTAAATGTGCTGCAAGTTGACAGGAGTCCCATCCAGCAGGGAAGTCACTGTGACAAAAAGTTGCCAGATATGTAGCTCTAGCACTTCTGCTACTCGCTAAAAAAAGCAACAGGCTTCTGGAAATCCATTAAGATGATAACTGCAGCTGGCTATTTGACAGAGCAGTGCTCCCCATGGTGAGAAGTGCTGTGGCTAGTTCTGCCAAATATCTTCCATTTCCTGAAACTATTGCTTCTGTTTTGTTCTCTGTGAATTTCAGCCAGTTGACCTTTATGAATTTGCTAATTTCAGTCAGGTGTTCAGGCCCCTATTATTAGCACTGGGAGTGAAAAAGATGCATGGCTGAGGGTACCTGCATGCTGCTGACCTTCTAGAGGTTTATGGTTTTTAATCCAGGGTATTCAAATAATAGTTGAACAAGTTAAGGAACTGTAAAAGGTATATTGGATTCATTCTAGTGACAGAATCATATGTTTGAGTAAATGTGCTCTGTGCAGATGAAGAGAAGAATGTGGAATCCAGAAATCCCTGTGCTCTTGCTCCAGGTACAGGGTTTCTGCAACCATTAGAGTCACCACTGACTCCACTGAGCTTCTTTATGAAAGATGTAGGCAATTCCTCTGAGCATTCCTCTGCTCTTCAAATTTGACAGTAGTGACTGATTATGTGATTTACAGGGCTGAAAAATGTTGGTAGTATAATTTGGAATGGTAAAATGACCAAGCAGGATAAAAACTATGGATCAAGGATCATCTGTTGAGGAAGACAAATTAATCAGCAAAGAAAAGGAAAAACAGAAAGTCTTATGCAGTTCTTAAAAGGCACAGATTTTGTGCCTTTTTTCCTGATAAGGAAATGAGAACTGGATCTGTCAGTGTTAAAATAAAACTAAGAAATGCCTAAGGATAAGTAGTTTGGGAGTAACTCTGTTGATCTTGTTAAAAACCATGTAGTTGCAATGGAAAGCAGAAACTTTGAGATGTTAATGAAGACTGCTTATCTGCAGCTTATCTGTGAGTTCCAGTCATTGGCCAAGACCTCATTGTGCTGGACACAAATACATTATTCCTTACCTGATAAATTTCTAACCTAAAAGGGCATTTGGAGAGGATAAGGGTGAGTAGGGGAGAGAGGATATTGATATGGACAGACAGTACTAAAGAGAGAAGAAGAAACTATTAGAAAGTATTTTCAACAGTGCCAACATACCAGCAGTCAACTTGCTGGGGCAGCAAAATTTGATTTTGCCTAGTCTGCTGAGAAACATTGAGCTGGGAATGTGCAAGTACATGTCTGAAAATCTAGGATGTGGGTGATGAAAGCTGGCCAAGAGAGAGAACAGAACTGACTGCTTGGAATATGGCAGCAAGCCATTAGACAGCCTAAGAAGAGCAAGGGGTAGCTCATTTGATGTGGTGGTTGAGGAGGAGCCAGTGGAAGAGCAGACAGGGCCATAGGAACAGGAAAATAAGCACTGCAAAAGTCTCTTGGAATGACAGGAGTAGAGCAACATTGCTTTAGCCAAAGGACAGGAAGTTAATATTGAAGTAAAAAGGTTCGTGGTGGATTAATAAAGGTTCCAGAGGATAACTCAGAATTGGCAACTTATAGGTGTTACAAAGAAGAGTTTAGGCATAACTTGGATTTGTAGAACTAAAGTAGATAGTGTGGATAAGTCTTAGAGTACAAATGAGAATGATAGGCAGGAGGGTGATGTGTGAGGCACTGTACAGACATCAACAGGTAAACTCTGACCTGAAAAGTTTGCAATCTCAAAGACAAGGCAGGTGTTTAAGACAAGCAGTTAAAGTGTAGGGATGAAATGTGCTTGTAATGCTTAGTGGAGCTGTAGCAACAACCACAAGTCACAATTTACATAAGATGTTATTGCACAGCAGTTTCTTTTATGCATTACAGCACTAATGTATTTTAAAGTGGCATTTGAAGTAAGATGAGTTGAGACACTGGCATGTCCAGACATGTGGAAAGCATCTAAGTTTTTGCTTCTACCTATTTCTGGAGCCAGGAAAGGAGTGAAGGAAACTGAATCTTCTTGTTGTACATCTGGTTTTGGGTTTTACAGCATTTCTTGACTACCTAGCTACTAAATAGTCAGCTAAATATTTACTCACAGTATCACAGCCAGACTAATGTCAATAGTTTCCTTTTAAACTGTTATCAGTATATTGCATACTCCTAAACGTGAGAATGTTTTTTCACATTACACAAAATGGGAGTGTGAGAAATAAACTCCAAGTGAAATAGTGATAGCAACATACATGTTGCTATGAGTTTTGGGGAGTAGTCTGAGCAAGAAGAAAGGACATTTAAATAATGGAAAGTGGGTAAATAAATATCTCTTAAAGATCAGAGAAATACTAAACCTCTTTGTCACGAGTTGAAATCCAGAGGGAATTTCTTTTCTTGTTAGAAAGCTGAATGACAGAAAACATGAACACAATGTCAGACAAATGTTTTCTCTGCTTTCAGGTATCCCCACTCCCTCTTACCATGTTGGAGAGACACCTCACCCCTGAACAAATCTGTCCTGTGCATATACTGCAAGCTCTGTTGGAGACCTACTTACTCTACCATATCACTGCCCTCCAACTTACAGCTTTTCCCCAACAGGGCAAAAAAAAGTTTTGCTGCAAGTTAAATTATCACCTCTTTGTCTGCCTGATGCGGACGTGGTGAGCACTTAGCTCTGTATAAAGGAAAGCTTCTGGCACATTGTTCTCATCTTCTCTTTCTAGACTAAACAGCACCAGTTCTCTCGACCTTTCTTCGTGAAGTGTGTTTTCCATACTACTTTATTATTCTTTTTCTTCTCTGAACTCTCTCCAGTTTGTTTCTATATATTTATCTATAATTTCAGAGTGTTGTGCCCAAAAGAGGGCAAAGTACTCACTCCCCAGCACCAGCAGAGTAAAACTGAACATAAGGCAGTCTTACTAGGATGTTCTGCAGTGAGATTCATCTTTCCCCAGCCATGTAATGCAGCTTACTCTTAGCTTAGGGGCTGTATAGTCTTCAGGTTTCTTTATTGTCCTGCATAGCACATAAACATCTCCCACATTGTATTCATGCAGTTGATATCTGTGGCGAACTACCCTTGTTATTTTTTCTGAATTTGCACCCCTTGCATCAGATTGTCTCTCCAGGCTCCAACACAGTCCTCTGAAGTACTGGCACTTCCCATCTGCTGGTGTAACTTGAAGATCCACTTCTTAATATTTCAAGACATTCATGAAAATAATTATTAGGACTAGACTAACAAGTGACATCTCTCCATATTTGTATTATGGTGAGCTCATCTACAGTGCATTTTTTCAGTTTCTTTTCCAGAAAAGTGTATAAGACTCTGGAAAGCTTTCTTAAAATAAAGATCCAACAAGCCTACTCCTCATCCTTATATCCTTGGCCAATAATTCTGTCAAAGAACAATGAAATGGATTTGTTCTGATAAATCCATGCAACACTTTTTTATCACTATAAAATTGTTCAAAGTGTCCACAAAGTGATTATACACTGTAGTATTGTAGGATTTATTTGGTAACAGCAAAATTATCCTCCTAGGCATTTATAATTTATTAGGCTCCCATTTTTGTTGTTTTTTTTTATAATTACAGTATATATTCTCTCACCCTTGTGTCTTCCATGATATTCCATATTTCATTTAAATTACTCATTGTTGGTTCAGTGATTGCTTTTGTAGCTGATTAAATATTCCAAGGGGCATATGCTTGTCTGTTCTTGTTAACAAAGTGTTTGTGTTCAGTGATTATCTGGTTTCATAGACGTTACTGGAAGAAAGTTGTCCACACCACACACAGAGAACTGAAACCTCCAAGAAATTGAAGGAATAGAGTGACATGAAAAATAATATGTATTTTCCAGACCCTGCCATTGGTTCCCTAGAATAGTGCTAAAGATATTTACTGAGCCATTACATGGAAACTTGCAGCTGCAAGTAGAGTGAGGATTCCTGATTCAAAGGCTCAGTTGTTATTTTAGTTATGGTAGTATTATTGTTAACAAATACGTTGGGGAATTTTAAGGGGTGAATGATAATCAGTAGTCACTAATTTGACAACAAGAAAATCTTTCTATATTTGCTTACCTTCTTTGGATTTTTTTTGATCACTGTTTAACATAAATTATTGGCTAAAGCTGTGATTGCAGTTTATCTTACTAGTTAGTTTAAGGATCAGCAATATTTCCTCTCTTTATTGGTTATCCCACCTCTATCATTGTAATGTATTGCCATTTATCCCAAGTAGATCAAAAAGAGCCAAGTCTTTAATAAATGCTAGGCCTTCCCACTGCTCCCTCTTGGAGTAACAGAAAGCATTGCTTTGGGTTGAATGTTCCTGCTCACTTGTCTTAAAGGTTATTTAATTAAAACAAGAGCAAAAGAAGAATGTCCCTGCTCTAGCCAAATGCCATCCTAAAAATAGAACTAAAATCCTCACTTTGATGTGACAATGCTTAGATCCAGCTCACAAGTTAGTGAAAATCTTTGTGTTGAGCACAGAGGGAACCCAACTATCTCAGTGAAAAGACATTTGTTGTATCATTCCTCAGCACCTCCTGCTGGCTAAGAAACATGGACAAACTTTTATTGGTATGAGGACTAACTGAGCACAGCTGGCCTATAAAATAATGAGCATGAAAGTGAGTGATACCTTGCCACCAAGCAAAAGGCCAGGGGTCTCTGTAGTGTGATCAATAGTGATGGTAAACAGAAAAAAACAGGTTTGTGCAGGACAAAAGAAAAACCAGGGACTTGGGCAAGGAAAAAAATTATTTTTCTCAGCCTTGTTATTCATATTTATATTGAAAGTAATACTGCAGAAAGTAATACTTTTTTATATTGAAAGCAGTACTGCAGAGACAATCAGAATCAGAGTGAAAGATATTAGAATGGAATAAGAATCAACCACAAGATAGCATCAGTAAAAATGGTGTGCTCTAAAACACACAAGTGCTGCAAGGGAATGACGTGTACAAGTTCTTTTGCATTTATAATTTCATTTCAAGCATATGGTGGGGTAAGGGGAATATTGCTGTGGAGGACTTAAAAACTAAGTTTACTGTAACCCCAAAGTGTAGCTTAGTATCTGAGTACGTCTATACTGTGTGTATCAAAATAAACTACTGGTGTTAACCTTCTGTATCTATTCAAAAAGAAAATTTCAGGGAAATTTGCCAGGTATAAAAAAATAAACATTGCTGGTTAATGTCCATGGACCAGAATGAGCTCAGCATGAATAGATTTTATTTACATAAGTGCAGAAGCAGGTTCCATTTGCTATTAGATCTTCTAAGGTAAACTTTCTTATATAAACTATGGAATCTCCCACTAAAATAGTACAGTGAAATAAAGCCAAAATTTGGGATTAAAACACAAAGGCTCCATTTATTCTCTGAAATGCACGCAAAACCTCATACTTCTGCTGCTCTCTTCATCCAAGGAGCACAAAGGCAGCTATCAGTTATAATAATGTCTATGCTTTCATAATGTACCATGGCACAATAGGAACGGACCTGCAGAACAAAATAGGTAATATCAGAGACTCAATGTCCCCTCTGTTAATGTTTTGAAGGTTTCAGTCTGGATTAGCTTTATTGCATTCCTATTGGTTGAACAGCATCAGAAGTGGAGCTGGAGTGCATCCTCCAGCTGAGCACAAGGAAGGACCCAAGAAGCATGGTGAGACAGGCTCCAAGATGAACCAAAGTGTGGTAATCAGAGCAGATGAAGAAGTCCAATTCAAAAGCCTCATCCAAAATAAAGCAGAAGTAGAGACACACCCAGGGAATTAAACCCTACCCAGCAGCCCCAGCATATGAGGCAGATTTAATTAACCCTGTTCCACAGGTGGTAGATGAAGGTACAGCAGATTTACTAGAAAAGGAAGCAGCAGAACCATGACAAAGCTGAAGAATTTGTTGTCCAGAGACATTGAGCACTGTGGAGCACTGTCTGCTGCAAATGGACAGGACACATGGAGTAGTGAACTAAGCAGATAATTCTTATAAGAAACCCCAAAATGCAAACAGAAATTAGAGGATCTGGCTTTATTAAATGACCTGTGATTAATCTCATTCATCCATAAGTCAGTGATAAGGATTGTCTGTGACGCCTGGCAACTCAGGAATGGACCATGAGACATAGATTTAAGTGAGAAACATGAGGACAAAAGAAACCACTGTCCCTGACTTGGCATTGTCAGATGTAGCACATTCTCTTGGTCACTGGATGAAAAAAATGTCACCCCACTTGCATACCATCCACCTCCATCATAGCTTTCTTTGGGAATAGCTATATTCAACACCAAAGCATCTCAGGGAACTCACAGAAACCAATTATTAGGACTCCATTGCTATCAGTAAAGTGACTTCACTACTACATAAATGTGAATGTTATTTCAACCATTAGTAAGAGCTAATAATATCTTATTTTGTATGATGCATTCTGAGGTTATCATATAAAGCAGAGTTTGCCACTGCTATTTTTGTAAGTTTTCCTGCTATTTAACATCTGATAAAACAGCTATCCAGACTGGCTATGATATCAACTAGATATTTAATTATTATGTGGCTGTAGTGGAAAGTGATGCCAGAAAATATAGATACCCCAGATGTGTTAGTGTTGGTTTTGGGCTTAGCCCACATATTTCACCGTTGAAGAAGTTTCATAAGTATGTTAAAGATATCATTTGGGAGGACTCTAAACCAATGAGTTACCACAAAATCATAGGGCACAGAGAATGGTAAACTCATGAGAAGGAAAGCAATCTAAGTTAAAAAAGCCTGAGATATTGCTCTCATTTGGAGCAGAAGGCAGCAGTAAGGACTTGTTATGAGATAGGGCCTCAACCATAATGGCTTCAAACAACTCATTCAGTAGCTGTAAAATTATCATGTAAATGAAGAACCATGCTTTTATCTCTTCTTCAAGAATCCAAATGTACAGCAGCTACAGGATGATTTCTTTAATGTTTCTATAAAGGACCTTTTTATTTCACTGGAGTGATTTTATAATAAAGAAGTCTTGAATACCGCAGGGTTTTTTTTTTTGTTTTTTTTTGGTTTTTTTGTAAGTGTACATTTTAAATTATTTGGTCATTATATTAAGACAGTTGGATATGCTAAATATTTTTTGGCAAATATTTTGTAACTGCCCTTCAAAATACTGGCATCTAATCCTTGTCAAAAAGTTGAGTCCATTGCTGAGGTATGCAAAAAAAAACTGGCTCAGGTTCCGCTCTCTCAATCTTTATTTATGATTGCTGGACTCTTCAACAGGGACAGGAGATGAAATTGTTTCAAAAGTTGCATCAGCTCTGCTCAAAGGGTCAAGCAGAGAGTGCCCCAAATGGATGTGCTGTAAGTCCCTCTGGGAATTCTGTTCCTTCACTTCACCTCTACACCCAAGCTTCAGAGCATCATGCTCTGGAGTCAAGTCAGAGGTATGCAAGGCAAAAAAACATGAAGATGTACCAAGATGCTGCATTTGCAGGATTATAAATAAGTCTTTTCCTGTCTGATATTTCTCAAATTTTCATATATACCTCTTAGCACATTCCTTAGGGAGACACTCCCTTTGAAAGATATTGGTAGAGCAACTAATGAACTACAATAAATTCCGATGAAATGGTAGTTCTCATAACTAGAAGAAGGTAAGTTGCTGAAGAGGCAGAACGATGTCACAAAGACTAAGAACACATTTTATGGTGTTTTAGAGGATGGAGACGAAATTGTTTTAAGGTTTCCATAGAAAAGCTTTCAGCAGTGCCATTTTCCTTTTACTATGTTCACAGTTCATGTAAATTGGTAAATATGTCTGAAAGAAGTTGAGATTATGGAAGCCAGCAGTGTTTGTCATCTTCAGACTCCCATTTCTCTTTCCTCCCCTGGTAATTGCACAACCTATTCAAGAGTCAACCTGTCATCATAAATAGTGGCAGGCTGCATGCATTTATACTGCGCCTTTGTGAACAACAATTTCTCATCCCAGCAAAGTTTAAATTCAAAATGTTTTCTCTAATTAGCTATATGTTGTAGCTAACAAGATCATAAGGCTGCTCTTTTAGTACATTTTTTCCTGTTGCTTTAATTTTTTTTTATCCTGGAGAATTAAACAGCTGATTCATACTTTATTTGCTTATGGAGAGAGTTTTGTTGTTGCTTTTAAGAACTTTAAAATCACTTAAGCTCTAAGCTGTTAAATAACAATCTCAAGCTAAGATTTTGCAAATGCAGCCTACACACGATTAAAAAAAAAAAAGAAAGGTAGATATAATTTTTTTGAGTTACAAAACCTTGAGAACAAAATGTTTGCTTCTTCTAATTCTCCTGTCTGTTTATATTTCTGGACAGTCAGATTTTCTTGAGATTTCCATCAACCTCAACACAGGGTTTTAAGATATTTCCTTCTATATTGCCTTAGCCACTTTGTGCCTAGAACCCATGTTTGGAATTTGCCCTACCTACAGATTCCCAAAGATTATCACATTGTCTTCTTTAAGGTTTAATATCTCTTAATACAATTTGCCTGTTGTCAGGCTTGCATAGCATCGCTGCACATTGCTAGGATACAGTAAATGTTTTTAAAAGTGAAAGACCTCCCATTTTTCCTATTGCTATCTAGAAAATATAACCAGATTTTACCCTCTGATATAGGAGTGCAGCTCCCCATGGAATAAATGGAGTCCTGCATGTGTAGAAGGACAGAATTTGACCTCAAAGATTTATAGAGGTATAAAACTAGAGTAGATAACTTTGATTATATTTTCTGGGACTAAGGGCTGAATCCACGTCACTAACAAAAGTTTCATCTTAAAATGGCATTAGTGTCTCTCGGACTATGATTTTGGATGATGATTGCACTCTTTTAAGTCTTTGGATTCATTTGAATTTCAGTCTGACCTGTTCCTTCCCTCTACTTTCCTATCACCTGGTTTCATGGGTGGGGTAATATGGGAGAGAAGGCAGGAGTGGAAATGCTGTACCACATAGCTCAACATCTCCTGGAAGCTGCAATAGAGATTCTCCCACCGTCCAGCAGGAGGGAGGTGTGTTGGGAGTGGAGCTGTGTGGTTAGAACAATACCAGAGACAGTGACCTAGAAACATTACATAGGAGAGAAACAACACAGACTGTGAGCTGCAACAGTAAATTACTCAGGCTTTGCGCAAGTGTGGTGAATAACTATTTTTCTGACTTGTCATAGAGTCCCAGAATATTCTTACCTTTTTCTTTCACTATTGAAAATAATTTTATTTGCTAGGCACTCACTGAAGAACCCTCAATCAGACTTTTGCAAAGTGTGTAGCATAGTGCATGTACTGTAGGCCTCCCTTTTATTTACAGTCTGGTTTTTCCACTCTCAAAACAGAATTATCCAAAAATAAACACCAGACAATGAGAATCAAAAGCATGTGTAATAGCCGTGCCATTTCGTAACTACTTGCTACATCTTTGTTTGGCATACTGGACTTTGTTTAGCAGAAACATGGTAGTATCACAAGGTCAGAGTCTCCCACAACTTAATCCATTGCTAAAAATCCTGGAATTCATATGACACAGACTTCTGTACAAAAGAGTTTCAACCAAAGTTAAAAATAAATCCCCTCAAAATTGTGAACAAAGTGTAATTCATTATAAAGAGAGGGGAAAAACCCTGAAAAAAAAAAAAACAAACCTCCTCAATTAGTTCACTTTTTTTTTTTTTCACCAAATAGACATATATGCAAGACGTGGTGGCTTTGTTCTCTTGGCTAGGTGCACCATCATCACAGCTGTGATCACGCTGGATCTCATAAACTAAGCAGGACTAATCCTGCTCAGCAAAGTTTCTCAATGGGGAGTTTTCCAAGACAAGCACAAGGGCTTGCAGTGCTTGCAAGTGTTTTAATAACAGCGGAAGCAGCACTCCTCTCAGACTCATGGACTTGTGCTGGATCTTAGGAAGAGTTGTGCTACTAGGAAAATTACTTCAACATTCATCTAAAACAAGTGGTGGTGAAAGACATTGCTCATTGGAAAAGAGTTCAGTACATCCAAAGGGCCCCCAACAATTCTTCCACTTTGGTAATGTGCACTGACTTGAAGTGCATGAAATAACATCTCTCTTTTAAATTTCACTGTGGCCCAGGACCATCCAGGATCTTTTGCATCCTCTAGACTTATAAAATTGCTTTTATACACTTATAGTCCTCTTCACCTGCGCAACATGACTTATGGCTGAAAGTACAGAAAGAGAGTATAAGTAGCATGAATATGTTTTCTTAAATAACCCTGTGAAAGCTTTTCTGACCTCTGCTTCTTCTTTACAGAGAATTATTGGTATTGAAAGATCAAGACCTGTTCTAATGGGAATTACAAGTGTCTTGACAGTGGGAATTTATACTCTAAATCTAGTCAAGTAAACAAAACTATTTAGGGATCATTCTCTGTTCTCAAGAATAAATGTAAACTCATGATTTTCACACTTTTTTTGGCTTCTTCTGTCTCCCTGCCAACCTCAGACATGGTAACTTCAGCCATTCAGTAGTCAATAGCAGGTGGTTGGCTATATTTGTTCCTAAGTTGTGTCTAGGACACATCTGAGGAGCAAGGCCAAACCCATGCCAATAAGTAGGTTAAAAACTGAACAATATGGAGAGCTATGGGAGAGTAAGCAGCTTGTGTCTTTTATATTACAGCAAGGATGCAACCTCTGGTCCCTGAAAAATGTGTGGGTGGCATTGCGACCTACCATGTGTCCTTGGCAATTAAAATACTACTGATAGGGAAACAAGATATATTATTATTAATGCTTTAATAACAATGAGCAAGCTATCTGTCTTTTTAATTATCTCACTACACACCCAGAACAAAGGTTAAATTTGTAACAATTGCCATATGCAATAGTAACAGAGTGTAACTTGAACTGAAGCGCCCTTCTTATGTCCCAGTGATGCGACTGAATCTGTACCTAGTAAGGAAAATGTTAAGAGATTCAGCTAATCCATTTAGCTCTTTTGTAGTGATACATCACTACAAACATGAAGTGGTTGCAATTAGATTTTAAATTTTTTTGGTAGGTGTTTTGTTGGGTGGGTGGGAAGTTGTTGGTTTTCTTTGTGGGGTGGGGGGGAAAGTGTTGCTTTGCTTTCTTTTATCTTGACTGCTGTATTCAAAGGGCACTGGGAAATACCTGAGGTGGGTCTGTATAACACATCTCTCACAAGATAATTCCTTTGGTCTTACCCCAGTGAGAGTGATGCTGCCCCCTCAGAGGCTGATATGCAAGACTTGTGCATTTTTTTCGTGCCTGGAACCAGCTGTGTGTGTCCACTTCGGACTGGGCCCAGAAGATGTATGTAGGCTGGCCTGCTGTCTGCAGCTGAGAGCTCTAGACTGCTTTTCAAGATCTCAGGCAAGCTGAACAGGTTATATCTGCTCCCCAGTGAAATTGGTTTGGTGTAAATAATTATTATTGCTGGTGAGGAGGAAGAGAAAGCCAGGCATTTGCAACAGCAAGGGTGTTTGTCGTAGGCAGGAGAAGGACAGGCATGGTTTGATTTTAACAAAATGGAGCCTTTTTGGCTAATCCATTCATTTGTACTGGTGATATTTGATACACAAAGAATGAAACTGAGCTAGCACTAAGTTATATCAAATACATGAGCTCAAACTTCTGTTTTCACTACACAAGGCTTTTGCAGCTCTAATAGTTTTAAGTGTTATACAAAACCATTGCAAGTAGTGTCTCCTGGCAATTGAATACCTGAAAGATGTTCTTTTTCATGACACCAACCAGGTCAACTCACACAAATTGTTAAGTGAACATATTCTACTCAACAGCATAGTTAACATCACCTTTGTTCAGTCTTGGTGATACAGCAAAGATTGGTTGCTTTTTAGACCAAACTCATTAGATTTACTTAGAGTTATACTTAGAAGATTTGAAGGTGTATTCCCCTGTACTACAGGATATTTCTCTAATGAGCATACAAAAATCTTTGTCTACTGCAGGTCCCAGAGTAACAGCCCATAATAAAACTCTCTACAAACAGCTCTGAATGGGGAGATGGGAAGTTCAGATTAAGGGAACATGTACATTTGCATTTCAATAACACTCCCCATTGAACCATTTTAAAGCATTGATAGCTTGATTCTACTTTCATTGAACAAATGGCAAAACTCCCACTGAGGTCAAAGGGAGGCTGGATCTGACCCTAATTCATGAATGGCCAGATTTTGGTACTCAAACTTCAACTGAATAAACTCTTCAGTCTGTACAATTCCACTAAGTTATGTACTTTTGAAATAAAGTACTACTTAGTCTGTTGTGAAGCCCATAACACTCCTTTAAGGTTCATCAGTCAAATTTATGGATCTATTCATAGCAAAGGAAATTTATTAGTAGTGCATACCATCTAGCTACTCTTTAAGTAGCTATGAAACATTTCTGATAATATATTTACAATTTTGATGTTTTTATGACCTTATGGCTTTTATGGCCTTTTTATGACTCTCCACTATTTCTTTTGTGAGCTTAGTCAACCAAACCACATGTAGTTTTCTTTGCTGACTGGATGCTAACATTTTAAACATAGCTCTCAAGTAACCGTAAAGAAGAATTTTTTGGTATGACTCTACACAGTAGTGGCTAAAATTTGTGAAACTACCTTCCTGAATATTGGTCAAATACTCTGAGTAAGCCAAAGAAAAAGACATTGCAAGCAGAATTCAAGGTTGTTTGTTTAGTTTTGTCATGCCCCCCCCCTCCCCCCCGCCCCCGAAAAGTAACAGTGTGGAAATTATCCTCTTAGTTAGTGTAGAGGAGCGAATTTTGGAGACAAAAAGAAAAATTCACTCTTGAGTATCAGTGAAGATCCCTAGGAACTGAACACAAAACACATTTGCCTGGAGAAGAGAAGGCTCAGGGGAGACCTTATCCCTCTCTTCAACTACCTGCCTGAAAGGAGGTGGTAGTAAAGTGAGGGTTATAGTGAAGTGAGGGTTCTCCCAGGTGATAGGACAGGAGCACAGGGCCTCAATTTGCACCAATGGAGGTTTAAGTTGGATGTTAGGAAAAATTTCTTTGTGGAAAAGGTTGTTCAGCCCTGGGAAAAGCTGCCGAAAGAAGTGGTGCAGTCACCATCCCTGAAAGTGTTTAAAAAATGTGTAGATGGGGAGTTTGGGATATGCTTTAGTGGTGGCCTTGGCAGTGCTGAGTGAAGGGTTAGACTTGATGATCATAAAGATTTTCTCCAACCTAAATGATTCTGGAAATCTGTTATATTCTGATTGTCTGTTAGAAGCCTCTCCATATATTAATTTACATATTTACCCACATTGTGCGTGTTGCAAGGAGTGTTAAATAAATTTTCAGTGCTGGGGTAGTTTGTTGTAAGAAAGGAAAGTTCTCCTCTCTCTGAACTGTATATATGTCCCTTTCTGGCACCAAAGACATTACGGAGCAGTGGCTTATATCAAAGTTTCAAGACAATTCAAAAATTCTTCATTAGGATGTCACAACAGCCACAGAAAGAGTGGAAAGGATGATTGAGATTGGATGTAATCACTCAGCAGGTGTGATGCTGCTAAAGGATGCATATTCACTGCCAAGCTCCTTGGTACAATCATGCATTTCTAAACTGGATCTTCATGGAGGCTTCCAACAAAATAGCTTTTTTTTTTTTTTAATATGATGTCAGAACACCAGTGTCCAAAATCACTTAGAAAAAGGTTTGGGTTTGTTGTCATAAGAAATGACAGGAATTATAGAAATCTCATCTGATAGATCAGTTTTATAATGAAAGAAATAAGTTTGAGATAACTCAAGGAAACCTTAGAAAAATTCAAACTTTCAAGTGCCATCTGTTACTCATATTAAAAAAAGATGATCAATAATCTTATCATTACAAATAAAATGGCAAAATCAAGAGACTAGAATAAACTAGAACTTTTTCTCTTACTGCTGTCAATATTTGGACAGTGAAATAACTTTCTGGTAACAGCTCAGCAGGACTTTGATTACTTTCAGCAAATATTGATAATAAACAGAATCAGCAGGGCCTGGAAAATAATCTGCTCCAACACTCCTTTCACAATCAATTTCTTTTAATAAAAACACCAAGATTTGTTCAAACTTGAAAACAAATACAAAATTTGTTCAGGTTTAAACAGAGAATGCCAGGTTTTATTTTTATCATCAGTACTGTAGTCATCAGAATTGCACAAGATAGCATGACAAATACATCAAAATCAATCAAATTTAAAGCCAAAAATCACTTCAATTCTGCAGTTATATTAAGAGTCTTTTTTTTCCCATCTGTTTAATTTTTTTCAACTGTAATAGTAAAAACCTTCAGCTTTTTTTCTTCATTGGATAAAGGGCTACTGAGATTAAATTGAACAATAATGTTATGTTCACCTAATGGTTATAATCTTTTAAAGCCTGTTCAAAACTCTCAATGGTCTTTCATCTACTTTTGATAATCTTTGGTTGGTCATAGAGACTGGGAAAGACTGGAGCAAAGCCAGCTCTTTTCTCACCTTCAAGAAGGAGCCAGGGAGCTACAAGGGAGGTCAGCCTTGCCTCAATCCCTGGGAGCATGATGGAGCAGCTGGTCCTGGAGACCACTGCTGGGACACATGTGAAGGATGAGAAGGTGATGAGGAATGGTCAAAGTCATGCTCAAACCACCTGATAGCCCTTTGTGATGAGATGACTGCCATGGCAGGCCAGAGGACAGCGGTGTCTCTTTTCTGCCACTGAAAGGCTGCAGAAAGGCCTTTGCCACTCTCTCCATAGGATTTCCCTACAGCATCTGATAAAGTAGGGTTAGCTGAGCAGACAGTGAGGTGAAAACTTTGTAAACTGCCAGACCCAGAGGGTGGTAATCACTGGCATGAAGTCTAACTGAAGGTTGGTAGCTAGTGGGGTACTGGTTGGTTCTGATCCTATTTGCCATCTTCATTAATACCTGGATGATGCAGCAGAGTGTACCTCCAGCAAGCTTTCAAATAACACAAAACTGGGGGAAATGGTTGATAAATAAGAGGGTCATACTGTCACCAAGAGACACCTCGAAAGGCTGGAAACATACGTTGACAGGAGCCTCCTAATTATTAAGGGTCTAGAACATCTCTCCTATAAGGAAAAGCTGAAAGAGCTGGGAATTTTCGTCTTGGAGAAGGCCCATAGGGTTCTTAACAACATATACATAAATACCTGAAAGGAAGGTACAGAGAAGATGGAGATGAGTCTTTTCAGTGGTTCCCAGTGACAGAATCAGAGGCAAAGGGCCATCACTGAAACACAAGACATTTCCCCTGAACATCACAAAACACTTTTTTCACTGTGAGGGTGACCAAGAACCAACACAAGTTGCCCAAGAGAGGTTGTGAAGTTGTTATTAAGATCTAAACCAGTGACACACATTTGTTCATCTGTGGTAACAATCACAAGGTAAAATCCCAGACCATATCTCCATGAAATTGAAAATCCTGTTTTAGGGTTTCTCATACTTGCCACATGGTCCAAAGCGCTGATTTGATATCAATTCACAGTGCCAGATCAACTGTGTTAAAAAATAATTACCAGTCAACTTCATACTGGTTCATGTACCACGTGCTGCCCTTCCTGTGGTACTCCACAGCCTTCTTGCCCTGCCTTAATCTTTGTCCTTTATATCCAAAGGTCATTGCCCCTGGATGATGCAGTGTCATCGTATGTAAAAGTGCAAACTGTCTTTCTCTAATGCATGATAAAATGACTTAAAAGGAAGGAAATCACCTTTCCTTTTACTATGGACAATGGTTGCAAATGCCTTATAACTAAGGAATTCAACTCTTTAAGCATATAGGAATGGACAATTTGTATCAAAACATATTAGATAAACATACTTGAGATCAGAAAAAGGGGCAGATATTGATAAAAGGTCACCTGTTACTTGTTTTCCACTAAGTAAGCATTTGGCAGATAAACATTAGATTTGAGGCCTTTCCTCAGGGTTAGAACAATCATTTTTGGAAATCCTGGGCAAGCAGAACAAAAACCTTTACAAATAGCAAATGTAGATGGGGAAATCCGGGTTACATTCAATGCAACATGGCACTAAAATGATGAATCAAACTAAACACAGACTATCTCTATACATGGAAGTCAGACCATATGCCATGTTTAGTTCTGCTGAGAGGACCTCAAATACTATAGCAGAAGAAACCTTGCATGAAAGTACCATCAAGAAGATAGATTCTTCAAGAAGAAAGATGCTTCCAAGACTGTATACTTCAGTACATTTCCAATGGATTTTGGAACCACTCCTAGGAAATCTCTGTGAAGGCAGCACCTGCAATTCTTGTTATAATAAATAACACATAATAAATACAGTACTTAAAAATAATGTCTTAGTGACCTTAAATCAGGTTCAAAAAGCAGGGAATATAGTCTAGCTATTCTGTCTGTGCTCTGATTCCTCATCTCTAAATGGAAATAAATCCAGTTTGTTTCCCAGTAGTCTGACAAAGATAAGTACTAATCAGTTTTGTAAGCTCTCTGATATCACCACAATTACCACAGCAAAGTGTGTGAGGAAATTTGTAATTCTAATTTTAGAAGGGAATTCAGTAAATAAAGCATCCAGCCATGCAGCCACACATTGAAAAAGGAGACTGAAGCTGAACATTGTTTAGGATGTCATGTGAGTGCAGCACATCAGGTACACTGAATCAGGCAAGAATTCTCTTAAAACAGTACGTGAACATATAATCAAAGATCAAATTATCACGTATAAGTAAGATAAGTAATTCAGCCTTATATCCTAGCATTAGTATGTCACTTGGCAGTCTTAGTCATCTACCTCTTTCAATGTATGTTTTGTTTTTAACCACTGATGCCACCACTCTTCTCCTCCAGAAAGTTCTTAGTCCAAGAGACAACACCACAGCTCAAGAACTGACAACAAAATGTAGAATGACTGGTTGAGCCTTAGTCTGTACGCTGCCGGAGCTCAAAAAGGTTTTAACAAAATTATCATAGGTATTTCTAGGATTAGTAGAAAGGACTAAGCCAAGATGTTTGACCCCATGTTTTATCCCTGTCATACCCTCTGTAGGTAACTTGGAAAAAACTGGGGAGATGGTATGAAAGATTTCAGACATTCAACTGAAGGAATCAGGCAGGTGAAAGAGAAGGCTGGGACTGGCTTGGGGAGCATTCATTCATCTACCACTCAGTCGATAATGAAAGCCTCCTGATACTCCTCCCCATATGTTTTGGGAGAGAATGGCATCTGCTTTATTGGGTCAGGTTTCACTCAGTATATATTGGGAGGATTTAATTCCTACCTGTAACAAGAGGAAAAGTCAAGGGATAATAATTTGCAGTCATTTATCACACATGACCAACAGAAGTTGCAGCAGGCTCCAAACTCCTTGCCCTATGTCCCACCTTGCCCTCCTTGCGCCACTCTGACTCCCCACAGATGGGAATCTTCCAGTTACACCACACCACGTCCTGCTCTTGTCGTGTTCAATAAGAAGCAGCCTTTGGCCTTCTTAGTTTATGACAAGGAGAACTCTGCTGTGAAGGATACTTAGTGGGTTTCTTCCTATATAATGATTTTCACGTTGAAATAAAATACCATCAATTCACATAATCACAAAACCACGGAATCATGGAATCACAGGGTACAGAATGGCTGGGGCTGGAAAGGACCTTTGTTGATCATCTTGTTCAACTCCCTGCTAAAGCAGCCTTAACTAAAGCATGTTTTGCAAGACCATGTACCAATGGGTTTTGAATATTTCCAGAGAAGGAGATTCCACAATCTTTCTGGACAGCCTGTTCCAGGGCTCTGTCACCCTTGCATTCTGCTTGAAGCTGCCTCATATCTTGCAAATCCAAGCAAAATCAAGAGCAACCACATGGAATAGGCGTGGAATGATAAGTAAAGTAAGGAAAACCAGACTTTCCTTTAGAAGAATAGGACTGTTGGACAAATAGGTATTTGAAAAGTGTTCACCAGCCATTAAAAAAAGTTCATCTGAACACACAGTTCTACCTTATTCTGCACCTAAAACTATTGTGCTTTTCTATAACTGCTGTCCCTGCTAAACACCACGATTATAATACATGCAGAAAGTTTTGTTTCAGTGTGAGGTTTTCTAGATCATAAATTTTGTAGCTTAACATACAACTTTAAAAAAATCACAATGGCCACATATTTTCTCTTCCAAGAACTCGATCCAACAAAGACCTTTAAATACTTCATTAATCTCATCATCCAAACTCCAATCAGAACAGTTACCAGTATTGTGAAAAATGCTGTCTCTGACAGGTATGAAAATAAAATGAAAAATAGAAGTATATCATTGATAGTAATACTAAGACAAAAAGTCCATTACAGGGAGGGATTAGCCTGTCTCTTCCTAGAAACTGGCACTCCTCTACCTGAGAGGTCGGTGTTGCTCTCTGCCCTTGGGTCAAGTAATGGTATTTTCAAAAAAAATCACTGCAGATGTCTTACTATCCCCCCTCATCTCTCTCACTGTAGCCATCAAGCACTCTGCCCTTCTATCAGGTTCAGTGTGAGTGGACTTGATTTATCACAGAACAGACAGTGTAACTTTACATATTACGGCCAATAACAATGTCTCTGCTTATTTTAAAAGAACTTTGAAGCAAATATTAATATTTTCCTACACTTTATATATTTAATGGGCTGTTTGGTCAAGATCAAAAACAGTCAAAGTCGGACTAATCATGGCACAGTATTGAAAAGAGAGGGGAAAAAAGGGTAAAATCCAAAGTGAAAATTTTCACTGCTCCTTTAAATATTGATATTCATTCTTACATGTCCTCTAGAAAATACTGCACTTAATTTCCGTGCCAGTACATGGAAATATAATACAGAAATACAAGTGAAAAAGAAAACATTGTAAAGGACTTTTTTTCAATATTAAAGTATATAACAAACCTGAGGTACAGAAACAGAGCAATTAATCACAAATGCTGCCCCAAAAATCTTCAACACCTGCCAGTCACCTGAGAAGCACGGTGTGATCAAGTTTTTTGTCCTGTGCATGACAGAGGTTTTATTGTTTCTTTGATCTGCTCCAGTCTGCAGGGAACAGTGTGATTAAGATATTACCTTTAGTGAACAACTCTCCAAGTCACACGGCTGACCCTGGAAAAGTGTTCTGGGAGACAGGAAGAAACAGTAGACTGTTGTGAATTTTTGTTATTGTTCTTACTTTTTTTTTTTTTTTCAGAAGTAAAGCATTGTAAATAGTTAGTTGGTTGAATGGACTGTCTGCCAAAGGAGACACATGTCATTTATTATACAACATGGAGACTACCATCTTTTGCCACTGAACACACTGAAAAGATAATGTATTATATAAATATCCATATGATAAATAAGAACATTAAATTTATCTATTCTTTCACTTGCTCCAGCTCATACCATGGCTGTGTCCTATGACTTGGGGAGCCGAAATTTGTTTCTACTAATCACCATGGGAAAAAATAAGAGGACAGTATTTTTAATGAGCTCAGGTCACCTAGGTTAGAGTACACACATGCTGTAGTCCAGAACACACACTAAATGCTCTCTATACCATCTCATGGTCCTCTAACAACAGAAGCAGGATTTGAAAACAGAAAACAAAAGAGAAAACAAAAAACGATATCCAATACACACATAAATGATATAAAAACCTGCATGCATATGTATACATAGTCATTATAAATAGATGCATTTTCATACTCATGCACAATCTTATGATGCAAAGAATGATCAGATGCAGATTCAGTCAAACACACAATCTAGTAGCTTTTTAAAATAGGCATGTATATAATTGATTTACCCCATTAATATGTAATATTAAATGTTACATTATAATTTTCCATATGGTCTTCCACAAACTCCCTTACAGGTCATGCTATTGATGTAACATCATTCCTTTCCATCTACTTTATCTCTTACCATTTAGACCTCTATTTGTGGCCGTTGCTGATTAAGAGTTTTATGAGGAATGTAGAGTGAATACTCTGTGGTAATGATTGTTGCTTGACTTAAATTAAAAAGTAGCAGCCTTTTAAGGTCAACATCAGTTTCATGTTTGGATTGTTTCTACTATTTGGAAAGGTTTGCCATGTTTTAAATTACTAAGTAATGTGAAAATACATTACCGGCACAAGACTGTTGTCTATGTAAATATTTTATGAGCAGAGTCACCCGTCATTGGTTAATAAGGTAACAAAGATTCAAAGCTATTTATGTTGACTCATATTTCTAAACTGAGGAATTTGAAAACAAGAAAATGTGACAAAGTTGATGAGGATCTAAGATACTGACTTACAGACAGACTGTTTGTGTCTTGTATGACATGAACAGCTCTTTTAAATTACTTATTGAAAAGAGATGTAACATTGTCCACGTGAAATATATTAAATGTGTAACACAGTGAATTACCTAATGAACCTAACATAAATGGTTATAATTCTTGGGTTTGCAGAGATGAAAAAAATAGATCCTGATACGTTTTGCTTCCACTGATTCTCCCATGTGTCCATAACATCAAATAGAGTAGACAGCCTGTTCATCATAGAATGTACATGAATGTTCTCACCATAGGGTTACCAGCATTACTGGTGCAGCCCACAGGCTCAGCCTGCGACAGCCATCCCCTTGGTACTCCCCTGTCTGCCCTCATTCGTGGGCAGCGTAAGTGCTTCCATGAAGACCTGCTCAGTCTGGGCTTCTTTGTTGTCTGGTTTGGTGCAGGTGGTCTTCCTCACTGGTCTCGTCTGATCTTCATTGTGCAAGAGCAAACAAATGCAGCTCACACCATCCCACTGCCACTGCAGGAGAGTCCTACAGTTAATGAAACAGGTAATAGGGGATCTCAGTTCAGGGGCTGAAATATGATGACCTCTCTTCCACAGAGCCCATCAGAGATGTAACATGACAGCCTGTGGTTGGCAGGCTCCAGGAAGACGCCTTTCTCTGCATGTCTGCATCAAGCAAGATGAATGTTGTACCAGCCTTTCTTCAGGGCAATGCCTCAGAAGTCTGTCAGTCTTTTGCAAGGGACTTGGGGGTAACAAAACACATACAGATGCTGCAGCTGATTTCACGGGGACACCCAACAACAAACTCCTGTGTGTCACTTCTGTGCAGGATAGTCTTTCAAGTTTATTGTAAGGTAAACATTTCCATCAGCTGATCACAAATTTCATCAGACCCATGAAGGCATCAACCTTAAGTATCACCTGAACATTCTGGCCAAACAAATGCATGTCTTTGCTTAAATACTAGACCATATGTCCCAATTAATATGCATTTGAAGTGTAGTAACTCAGCTTCAGTTCTAGGGAGATCCTCAGGCAGGATTTAATTTTTTTTTTTACAAACTGGTCTCTTGCAGTTTTATTGTGTTTCATGGCTATTTGGACAAAAAATGTCCTATGTTCAACATATATTGTACATACTAAAGTGAGGTGAGAACTGTTCTGGAAGGTTCCTGTTCTTTTATTATTGGGAACCCATCTCTGAGTGTCCTCACTCCTGTATAGCTGGTAGAAAACTGATTTGCCAATACTTGCATGAACCTCAAGTAATTTATCCGGCATTTCCTTACAGCCACAAAAGCAACTTTTCATGTGTGTTGGCATTTTCAAGACATTTACATACAAGTCCAGCAGTCAAAACTGTATCTTTGGGGGCCCCTTCCAGCAATCTGCATTGTTCATCCACACCTAGATACACAGTGCTATTAGAAGAGCAGGAATGCATGAAGGATGTTCATGGTGAATTGGAAAGAAGGTGGCTGTAAAGTTCTGTTTCCGTTCTAGAAGATATATCTAAAAAAGAGCTGTAGAGTGCCAAAAGTTTGGTGTAAATAAAAGACAATTGTTGTGAAAGTGTGTATGAGCCTTTAAAAAATTTTCCAGAGAGGTTATGGTACAGTCTCTACAATATCCCTGTTGACCTGTTCTAGGAAGATAAATCATACAGGAGTGAGATGTCTGGGTGTGCTAGACAGCACTATGTGTCACTGCATGGAGCAGTCACAGCTGCCAAAGCAGTGAAACAATTTTCATTAAAGTTTAGGGAGTCAGTCTAAACTGAAGATAGGCATCCTCACACCCTCACCTCACGTGTGACTATCACACCTGCACAAGACTGCAGGAGTAAACACCCTCTGCAGCCATTGAAGATGAAGGCTGAAGATGAAAACAAAGCAATCCAAACAAAAGCCCCAAGCCTTATGTTCACAGCTTGGTGCTGTTAAACCTCACATGGGAATGATCTGTTTCTGGGCTGCTAAAAAAAAACAAAGCCAAAAAATGAAGTTTATGATGCGTGAAATAATGTACATGGACAACCCTCCCTTCCTTCATGTCCTCAAAATAACCCCCATGCTCCCAATGTAAACCAAACTGATCTTCCTGAGGCCACAGCCCAGTGAAGCCTCATCCCTCCCACCCTTCGTACCCCCGCTTTAATTTACACAATAAATGATATGCAACTCGTGATATTTGGAAGCCACATCCTGCTGTAGGCAGGGCTGGCTGTACTTCCTAACACAATATTTGGGGATGACTCTGCTTCCAGAAAGTGGAGTCAATGTGCTGGATGTGGTTTAATTAGTGCCAGTTTTGTCATATAAACAAGTGTTGTCTTTGTTCGCTAGATGCACAAATGGTGATGTTCTGCAGGTTACAGCACCCTTATGTGCTAAAGCATTTGTATATACTGCTGCCTGATTAGACATAAAATAGTGTATTGTACCAGGGGATAATTCACATGAGCAAAGTTGCTTGTATGCATATGCAAAACTAGGGCTCCAGATGCAAAATACATCTTTTTCTAATCCCTGAGCTATTCTCTGTGCATATGTCTATATATACATAGCATGCTTACTACTTTTTATTACTTTTAAAACTTAAAAATAAAATTGGCTTGAATTTATTTTGAGGATTGGCACCAACCCAGGACAATTCTTGTTTTAACCGAAGCAGTTCGCCCACTGCTAATTTTAACACAAGTGATTTATTTTGCTAACATGGATGCAAGTGGGAAGCACACTCTCCTTTCCTACCAGGAAGCCTTGGAAGCCTTGCACAAAGACTCACAAACAGCTAAGCACAGATTTGTGGAGATGATCTCTTTGTTTATGAAAAGGTGTTTTTGAGACATGCCAAATTTTCATACCAGCCTTTGTTATCTGTGCAGGAGGGAGGGACCTAAGAACTTCATACTCCCAGATATCTGCAAGAAACTGGCAGAGACACTGAGTCTAATTATCCCAAGTTCTTCATTCCCTTTAACTTCAGTGAAAATACAGAGGACCTGCCTCAATTATGGCAGATGACGAGAGTAAGCAATACACATTCAACAAGGAGCTGAACAGGGAAAAACTGAGGGAAAATTGCTATGTATAGACAGCGCAGCCACTGAAAGACCTTTAACCTGTTTATCTTTCCTTAATAAAGTTTTTGCAATGTGTGAAAGAATGACTTGGTTATTCATCACCAAGCTTCGGCACATGACCCAGCTTTTTCTACCATTCAAGGAATGTAATTTAAACTAGATTTAGAATGCTCTGCATGGCCAAGAATGATGCCCACTGGAATGTTCAGCTTATGTGGAATTGTTTGGTTCAGTTTAAATAAATAAATAGCATTAAAATCCAATCATGGAAAATGTAACTGTTAAAAATAGACAGAGGTAGCACTAACTCATACTGCTGAGAAAAGGTATGTGCAGGAGGGACTCTGAGAGCCGATTCATCATGTGCAAGAGCAACCAGACGACCAGTGCTGGCGAGCTTTCAGGCACGTAAGCATCACCACCAGCTCTCCCCACCCTGCAGCAGGAGTTTCCAGGAGGAGTTAGACCTGTTTCCTTCTCTTTGCACTTCAGCCACCTCCTTTCCCTCCAATCAGATTCTCCGTGGAGAGACAAGAGTCTCATCGAGCTACCTGTGGTGAGCCTGGCACCCAGCATGAAAACCGCTGTGCGTAATATTTCTCCACCTGTGAAGCAGCTGTTTAAAAATGAAGCAATACTAGAAAGGATTCTATTTTTTAGTTTTGTTTGTAGCTTTTGATACTGAAGTTTTTTTTGTCTGTGCCACAGTAAAACCTCAGTGAGCAAAAGATGCCATGAATCCAGGTGGCAAAGACAGTTTCTCTCAAGTTGTTTCACCTTGCGCTGTTTTCTACTTTCAGTCATCAGCCTTAAACGTTAAACTGTTATCATTCTTGATTAAGACACATAAGTTAATCAGAGAATTTAATGAAAAAAAAATAGGAAGACATTTTACATATTGGATTCCATGATCAGTTTGTGTTTTGAGTATTTGTGAATTTTTGCAAATGGAAAAGAATATTCCATCTGGTGCAACTTAATTTGGATTTTGCAAGAAGCACCATGAGAACAGACAAGAGACCTGGCCATGGTGTGTCATGAGGCTTTTAAAGCAGCCTGGAAGCCAAACAGGAGAGCTTATTCCACTAATGCAAAGACTTAGTGATGCTTTGCTTAATGATTGTGATGTTTTTTCACTACAACTTTCATGGCAGCATTCCATTGAATTCCACTTCAGTTTTGCTCCTGAAAAACTAAAGGCCTATGGAAAACACAAAACTTTCTGACCAACTGTACTCAAGCATAACAGGGCTTTTTGGTATTTGAATTTCTGTCTCTACGCTTTGGACAGACAAATGATGGTGTTGTCACTAAGGATGGCAGACAAGGTGCTCAGCTGCCTACTTCACCTACACTGCACAGAGAACAGAACAGCTCATGTATCTGCTCCTAACCACTGGTTACAGTGAGATTTGGTTTAAGTTATTACTGGTTAGAACTGGCTTTATAATGCTGATATGCATATGAAATCTCTGCAGGAACTGACTGATGGGTGGCCCACATCTTCTGGCCCTGAGGATCTGGTGGACACACCAGGGCAATGATTGTATCTGCTCTCCAACGGTGAGCCCTTCTTATGCCACAGATGAGCCTCAGATGTTCTCTGTAACACTAGTAACCTCCTTTTCCCCAAACCTTACCATTTATCTCTAGAGGGCAGACAAAGGAAGGGAGTACAATTGACGTTTTTCAGAAAGGAAATCTAAGAGTAAAGGTCATTCAGTCACAGACTGGAGATTTCCTGAGTCTTCTTCAGCGAATTGTGGTCACTGCTATTGGCTCAGATAAGTCCCAATTAATATGCTAAAAATCATATGTGACATCAGGTCACTCCAACAAAATTTATAAATTTAATTTAAAACTTTAGAACATGTGTATCAATTTTAAGGGGTTTTTTAAAGTGAATATAGGAAGTAAAAATATCTATGAGAAATATTTACGTCATGATCAATGCTGCCTGCAAGAAGCTACACGATAAATTTACAAGTGATACTTCCAGTTCATTCATTTATAAATTTATCAAAGAGCCCAGGAACACACAGGTGCCAAAACAATAATTTCTGACATTCTGGTTCTAAAAAGCTGCAAAATTAATCCTCCTCCTTTGCCCAAAATATCTAACCATCAACAGATCAACTACTCAGTTTGCATGCTTATGCAAATGCTCTATTTACATTTGATAAGGAATGCCTGAAAACCTCACAGTTTGAAAAGCTTGCCAGAATATGGCCCAGAGCAATGGAAAATAAGGCAAGATGTGGCAGAGGTCCGGTGGGATCCAAAAGCGGGAAGAGAAGAAGAGAAGAAACAGTGTGGATGAAAATGCTGGGCAGGTCTGCTGTGCACAGCAGCCTGGTGCTCTTCCCTGAGATTCCCTGTCCTTGAGGCAGCACCAGCCTGGGCCAGTGCCTCCTGGTGACTCAGAGCAGCAGGGTGTGACAGTTCCAGAAGCGTGGCAGCCGCGCTGCTGTGGCGCTCAGACCTGCTCAGTAACACCACCTTCTCTGCTGGACACACTGAATCAGCCACGGTGTCGCTGGCATGTGGAAATATTGCCCCAAGCCCCAGGGCTGGCCATGCCTCTGAATAAGTGTACCGTGCTCAGACATGCAGAGTATACCTGACCACTGAGTAGAGGCAAAAAAAAAAAAAAAAAAAAAAAAAAAAAATAGCAATGTCAGATAAATAATAAAAAAGTAGGACCAAACAAAGTTTCAACAGGGAATGGCAGGGTGAAAGCACAGCTGTACATATGGCTTTGAAAATGAAAAGTCTAAATGGAAAAAAAAAACCCACGAGTTTCCCCCTCATACCCTTGAAGTGGACATTTTCCCTCAGTGTGGCTGTATACTGCCTGGCAGAATTGTGAAGTAAATCACATTCTCTGCTGAGATATGTATTCATCATATGTTTCAAAAGCGCAGTCAAGCCCAGAGAAACTCCATGAATTCCTGGAGACTCTTAAGCTCCGAGTTTGTCACCTCCACCACTTTTCACACTGTAATCTCGAATTCAAAGTTCCATTATTGTTGCATATGGGAAGATCACAGAAAATCTACTTTAGTGCAACTCTTTCTTTTGAAACATCCGTTTTCCGGCTGTCACCTTTTTTCCTACACCACCTCTCATGTCGCTGTGCCTTGTCACTCCCTTTCCTTCCTCCTGCTCAGAGACCTGCAGCTCCACCACTATAAAAATAGCTGATGTGGAAGGTTAACTTCTCTTGCTACAGAAAAGAAACAGCTGTGATTGCTTGAAATCTGGAAGGACTGCCCAAATCATTCATCTCACTGTTCTTCCCCAGGCCTTTTCCTTGTTTTGCTGCTTTTCCAAAACAGTATTTCTTGTTTGAGGATGGGTGATGTTGTAGTTGTTATGCAGTGGCAGTGCTGATGAAGCTGTACTAATGCACCACGGGAGAGAGAAAGGGCAGCTTTAGTAGGTACCTCTCATACTCTTGAGGTCATGTGCTGACTTTTCCTTAAGAAGTCCAAGAGTAGCTAAAAATAAGCTGAATGTTACATATGCAGAGAACACATTTCAATTAAAACTAATGGAATAAACTGTAAAAATAAAAGCAAAGAGTCTGAGTCCAAACCCTCATTCATCAGTAAAATCCTCATTCTGACATATGGTTATGTTTATGGTTTTGTGTGATATTTAAATATAACAGGGAAGAACACCAATTCTTAAAAAAAGCAACAGTGATCTTAAAATGGAGCAAAAATCAAGACATGTGAGTGCACATATTCATTAACTTCATGGGAAGCAGAGCTGCTTCTGCCTGTCCAATAACTCTGCCTGACCACAACTTTTGAAAACTAGTCTCAAGATTATTCTTCATTTGACCAGTAATATATACAATGATTTAAAATTGTATCCTTTTGTCCTATGAGATCTTCCATAAGAAAAATTTATTTGGAAAGGGCAAATAAATACAAAAATGCTCTGGTCCTCTGTATTCTTTTTCTCACAAGTTTGAACGGACTCTTACTGCTTTTTTTTTCTTCCCTTTTCTTAAACGTGTAGTTTTGAAAAGGCTGTTTACACATTTATGTTGGGATGATAATCTCCAGAAAATGCCAAGTTGATTTAAAAAGCAAACCCCTGGATATTGACAAGGACCTGTTGTAAGCTCACTGAACATACTTGAAAAAATACTATGATATTAAAATTGTATTTTTCAATTGCCAGTGGCAAACTCTAGATAAATTGCTCCCGTGGAGTCTCATTGAACTTTGTAAAAACCTATTTAATGTTATATTTATTGTGTCTGCATCCCTTCTGGATTCATCAAATCAAAACTTTTTAAATTAAAAAAATGGATATATTCTAGTTGAATATATGAATATATATATGAAAATGAAGATTGCATGAAATGAGATAATCTACCTGTGATCTTCTGCCAGCTTGACTGAGACATAGTTCAAGGTAAAATGTGTTTAGAATGTGTTTAGAGATCTGAAGTAGTAGATTACCAGCAAAGAAAACATTCCTGTTTCCTTATCATAGGGAGACTGGCTTCCTACTGGTTGTGGATCCTCCTCCTGTGTGAAGTTTTAAAATATACTTGTTCAGCATTTTCAATTCCTTTTAGTAGTGATATGAAGGTTATATATGGTCTCTGTGACTGCCCAGATTCCCTCTTTGACTCTCACAGTGGGTAGTACTGGAGCTCATGCAGTATTGTCAGTGATGACTCCATAGCAAACTAATTACACAGGGTTCTCAAAGTGCTTTGAAGATGAAAGGCACTGTATCAGTGCAACTCCAGGATTATTATTATTGTTTATATAGCATACATAACCATTAGTAGGAGCCTAGACCTTTAGGACTAAGGTGGGAGGAAGATTTGGAAAAACTCCATGTCCTGACACTTTCAGTGCACCTGGTTAAGGTAGATAACTAGAATTCTGAGTTCCTCTGCTATCTTCCTTAATTGTAAAATAGAATGAAAAGGATTGAAGCAAATGTGGGTTCCTATGAGCTCAGATACAAAATTACTTCCTAAACTGTCAGGAAAACCTGTAGAAGTTAGCATTCATTCTAAATAAATGAAATAGAAGATACAACAACTTGTTAATTAATAGATATTTAATGGAGCAGGTTCTTCTAAGGTATTTGAGTGGTCCCCAGCACATGACACAAGGAAAAAAAAATAATCATATGGAAAGCTTTTTTAGTACAAAACACTAAATACCTGTGGCGTAAGTGATGAGGAAAAGAAGTGGGTGGTGGGAGAAGACGGCTGTATGGAGGAGTGAAGAAGATGACAGAGAGTAAGAGGATAGTACAGCACACAGCTGAAACCTCTGTCAGAATGCAGGAATCCTTTCACATCTTTGCAGCTTGACTTTTCAGGACAAGGAAGGATGATTGACCAACTTGCTTTGATTCTATAGGAAATCCTATGGGAAACAATCCAGACTCACTTTCTCCACTCACACACCCTTTGCCATCACCAGTTACCCTCGCATTGAGGGACTGAGCACTACAGTCTATTTAAAGTCCACAGAGCTGGAACAACCAAAATGGAACCAGAAAAAATTCCTCAGAGATTTTCCTAGACCTCAGCAAGTCACACTGGCTCATGGAGTCATGGTTGGATCCTCTGCGTGCTCCGAAAAAAAAACCTTACAGGAACTTGAATAAAAGAAGGAACTAAGCGAAGCTCAGAGAAAGATTTTCATCTCACATCACTCAACAGAAACTCCTTGTCCTCAACAGAAGTATGCTAGGTCAGGCCAGGTAGGATTCTTGCCTGAGTAATACTTCTTTGCACACAAAACCCAGGTGGCAATCTTACAATTGGCTCTATATTCAGCTTTGAAACAACTATGATGAGTCTCCCAAATATATGGCAGAGTACTCCCAGCGAAACACTTTGAAGTAGTGATGCATAGATAATTTTGAATATTCCCCTTTGAATAGGGAAATTCAAAGTGTAAGCAGAGACTGTGTTTTGAAGAAGCCTTCCTGTGGAGGGTGTCCTATTATATGTAAATACTACCGAGAATAGCATGCAAATATGGTCATTAGGGAAGGTCTGAATTTTTCCAGAGCAACTTCAATTTTAAGCCAAGGTACTTCAGCCTTCAAAGGCAACAAACTCCGTGACTCAGCAGAAGGTGAGATTGAAAAAGCCTGTTTCAGCAAGGACCAGTGGTTTTCAGATGCTAAAGTATCCAGAGGATTTTCTAATGCCTTAAACTATTTCCCATACTGCTCTCCTATTGAGTTAGTTGCAGACACACAAAAAAGAACTACTACCTATTCCCTGATTGCAATGTTTTGTTATCAACTGTGATTGCATTGATTTATATATTTGGGGCTGCTTCTGTTTTCCAGTATGGAATTTACACTATGGATGGAAAAAGAAGGAGAGGGAGGAGGATGAAAAGACCCCTACTCAAGCTAAGCTCCCAGAGAAACTGCTCAGTTCCTTGGGATATGAGTAACTTTCTAACAAGGATGAGGAGAAACAAAGATTTCACTCCCCAGCTGCCCAGCCCAGAAGAGTTAGATGTATGTTATATATTACCCCACACTCCCTTATGTAAACCTGCAAAAATTTGACATGGACATCATGTAAATGTATTTCATTACATTAAAAGAATTTATGTCTCTTTGTGAAAAAATGCAAACCTTTAGACTACTTTTCATAAATTTGCCTCTAGACCAAGTTACAGTAAAAAGACAGTGTAAGGAAATAATATGATTACACATATTAAAGTAGTCACATCCAAGATTTCATAGCTTATACTCATCAGCTTTCCCCCTGCAGTTATATAAATGAAAATTAAATGTCATTATATCTTTCTTGGTCCAATCTGTTTATGTTTGATGTTGAAAAGAATTTTAACATTGATTTAAATGACTGAAATCCTGGAACTCATGTGAGAATTTCTGTCAGTTCTAATGGGAAGCATGTCACTGTGGTCTAGGCTTGTTTTGAGGAGCAATTTAAATGTCTGAACATTTTCCCTTTTATACTGGTCTCAGCTCACATGTCTCATTTTGTTGCGCAAGTTTCCTCAACACAGCAGGAGAGACCTTTTTAAGTGATGGGAGAGGCCACAATCCTCAAAAAGCCATTACTTCTCACCAGTGGCTGCCTTCCCTGACAGTGTATCACTAACCCAGTACAGGCTGTCCCAGATTCTCTGCCTCTAGCACTCAGCTTCTCCAGCATTTACAAGGAGGTAAGGCAAAACAATCCATGCAAAAACATGTCTGCCTTTGTCCAAGGTGCTTTTGCATTGTGAATGCCAGGAAGCTGGATGCCGCATTTTGGCCACCAGGCAGAAAGAGTGAGGGCAGCCATTTTAGAGGAGGCTGGTTTTACCACATTACTGACCAGCTGGATCTATTTAAACTGTTTATATTCATGGTATCCATTGATAATGCTCAACATGTTTACATCCACATCATCTGTATTGCTTCATAGGGTCTTTGGTAGTGCTCCAGGTTAGGAAGTATTTAAGATAAGTATTCTTTTTTTTTTTTTTTGTGTCCATCAAAATACCTTTTAAATAGGAACAGGAACAAATAAGCTCTTCCTGTTTCAATCTAGTGATGTGCTAGCATCATGTAATTTACATTTGACACACTTTTCCAGTACTGGCAGAGTCTGGGTGTGAATATCCTTGGGCACAGTCAAAAGCACATGATTTAAGCCAGGGAAAGGTAGTCATCATCTTTGCAGAGCTGATTTTGCAGCCCAATGCTTCTGGAGAAATTATGTTAGAATAAGTTAAAATAAAATTGTGGACACTCAAATAGTTTCATGCAACTGAGGCAGATAATACATGTAGGTAGTGATTTCTCAGACATGACTTAGGTTTCTGACCTTATTGCCTATGTTGACAGTAGAAATAAAAGTAATGTAAGGAGTAGCTCTGTATCATCATCTCTGGATTTTTGCCACAGAAATCCTCTAAGAGCCATCCACTCCACCTCTGTCATCTGAGCTCTTTGGCAGATCTAATGCAAATGGCTGGAGAATGGCTGGGGAAGCACGACTTCTCATGAGCAGCATGAGAAGTCAAGACATCTTCAAGGAGATTATGGTAAATCTAGCTGTTTGGATAATACAGCACATTTAAAAAAATGTATGTCAAACTCAGTAGAATGCTCAGTCCTGCTAAGTTTTGATTAGGAGTAAATAGAAATGAAAAATTCTACAGGAGGAAGATAAATCCTATTTTCTGTCCTACTTTGTCTGAATTCTTGAAAAGGGAGCAGTGGTACTTATGGAGAAATTACAAGGATTAAAAGTAGTATTCTGTCTCAGCAGAATAGAAACAGACGTGGCCAAAACTGGAGGAACTTTTGATCTGACATAGTCAGAACTCTGGATTCACCAGTAGAGGTAACTTCAGAACTCCTATATCTGACTTCAAAAACTCTACTCCTTACATCGGTATTTTTTTTCCCTCTGTTTTAATCAATAACAAGCTGTAGAGAAAGTCTGAGGGAAAGGCAGCATGGTGGTAGTGCACAGCTGAACCAGTGTGCTACTGCTGAGTAGCAAAGGAGTGCTGCAGACAGATGTGGGGGATGTGGTTCTGCACAAGTGACACAAGTGCATTCCTTAAAAATGATGGATTTCAGTGGATGAGGAAGGTACGATCACATAATTTGTTCCGGTTCTCAACCCTTTACTGTAGGTTCCACTTTAAATATGAAAATAGAATTCCTAAATTAGGAAATAACCTTCAGTGTGTGCTCACAGTATTTAAAAAGTCTTGAAATTACATGATATGCATATAGATGTTAGGCTGTCTGTAACTTTTCCTTTTAACTTTACTCTTTAAAAACATTTCAAGTTGTTGGGATAGGGTGGAAGCCTTAAGATAATCTGCCTTTTTTGCAAAATACTGCTACACAAAACCTAAACAAAATTTAAAAATAATTAACAGGATGTGAAATTGGGTTTTATGTTTTTAATTACCTTCAGAGACTGTATTTTTGCATATTTTCCAGTTTGAAATTAATATCTAACATATTCTTCTACAAAGGTTGAGAAATGTGTGCTAGCATTGTATCATAGCTTATTTTATGTCATCTGCAGACAAAGCAAATGCTGCTGCAGGGATGCACTGGGAGAAAGAACCTAAAGAACTAAATGAATGGCGTACAAAATTATGATGACTTTGAAGTGTATAATAAATGCCGTCCACAGAAATAAATCCAGGTGGGAAAAATAGCCTCTGGGATGTCTTTACCCTAAACATGTACACACATGCATTACACCAAAAAAAATCACTCAGAGAGCCTTGGTATTGAAGCACTAAATTATTTCAGTTGTCCAAGATGCCCCATGGGACATACCTGACATTCAGCCTGTCTAGGAGACACTACATTTTATCTCAGGGTGAGCCCTTCTCTGAATCTCACCTTTCCAAGGGCATCATCCTTACAAAATGCTTGGAATGCCTTTCCATTTGTGCAGATGAACTAGGACAAGCCAGCTTAAATATGATTCATTGTTATTATTTAAGGAAAACTTCAAGGAGTCATTCCTTGTGCTGGTACTTTTGTAGTATCTGTCAAAGCTATAAATCCACTACCACTGCCTTGATTTTTTACCCATCTTTACTAATAAAAAGGGGAAGAATTTAGACTTAAAAGAACAACTATATTTGAAAGTAAAACCTTTTATGATAATCACATGAACATTATATTTTCATTTTTCAAATAAAGGAAAGAGTTGAACCACTTTACATCTAGAGCCCAGTCCTGAAAAGCCAAGCACTGTATGACTTTATCAGTAATGGAGACATAAAGGGTGAAGCAGGAGAAGCAATGTGCAAAATCCCAGCCTTATCAAAATCAGTACCTTTCTCCTAATGAGCTTGAAGGAATGAGGTTTAAATTTCAGAAATTGAAACTGACTCTCACTTGAGCAATCTGATGACATGTAAACTGGATGCAATGATTTCATATCTAAACCATATATAAAAATTGCTTGAGAAATTATGTGACAATCTTTTAGGGCTTTCATTTTTATAATAGCTTGCAAATTAATATACATTTTCTGAAACTCCTAGCAAAATTTCTTCATGCTGAACATTACTTAGTTTCAGGAGTGGTAGAGACAATGCTTGTTTTTCCAGTTGTTGTGAGGGTGTCTGAACATGGTCCTGTGGAATTTCAGTTCAAAGCAAACCCAGATGGATTAAACAAAGGAAGCTTCTGAAATGCAGAGTGACTGGGGAAAAACGAACACAGGACGAATGAGTTTGGATTATCAGACTGAAACTAAAGATATCTATGAACATATGAAACAGTAAAAGACAATTAGAAAATGTATTTATACTAAATTAAAACTTTATTGACTAATGTTCTCCAGACAACATGATCTGACAAACTATGGTTGCATACATGCAATGAAGTTGAAGACAACAGTAGTTTAACATGGAATGTCAAACAAATTAATATAATGTATTAAATGAAACAATTTATCTGTGTTGCTGCAAAATGAAACCAAGTTATGTATTTCCTTGGTCAATCTGTGTTCGGCTAAGAGGCTATGCATTTGAAGAAACTGGTAGATTTCTTTAGCATATATTTCAAATAAATTAGCTAGAATTGTACTCTTTAAAAATCCTTTCAACTTCACTTGCATTTCAAACATAATCTAACTGTAAACACTAAAGTTGCTAGAGCCATCTAGAAAGACCTAACTGTCAAACTCAGTGGACATTGCAGTTCAGTAAATGTCAATATTTAGAACAAGAAAAATACCAGTTACTGCAAAAGCCATTAAGGCATATTTTATTATTAATCCAGCACAAAGCACTTCTTCTAAGTTTCTCACATAAAAGACTAAAGCTTGCTTACAGTACTACATCTTCTATCATTCAAGCATCATTATTACCTATCAGGGAGATTGGCTAGATGACCTAATGGGTCTTTTCCACCCCTAACTTCTACAAAAGAAAATCATTCATGCCAGCAAGAACATGGTTCGCTACATCTTGGGCTTGATCCTGCAGATTTGTTGAGGCAAAACTCCCAACAACTTGAAAGAGAGATTTCCAGAGCAAGACATCCAGGATTAGGCCCTTTAGATTTTTTTTATTTTTATTTTTTAAAGAGCATCCATTTAGGATACATGGAAAATATTTTATAGAATTAAAAAAATATAACAACGTGTGCTTCACTTACATTGAAGGAACCAGAGAATGTAAACACCATAGTGGCCCAGATCTTCACAACATCCATGAGAAAGTGTCAACTGCAAGTAACCTGTGTGCGTTTATTTCTCAGCCTATGCTTCTGAGGGTGTTTTGTATATACCTTTACCTCCACATCCACACACATACCTACACCCTTAGTACACATAAAGGTGTAATAAAATTCACTAAAGGCAGTTGCTTGCTTGTCTTGATGCTTAAATCTGCAAGTGGCAGCAAACTGTGTTTCATATAATACTAAAGAGACTCTACGTAAGTAGCAGGACACAAGTATTGCTGTGGGCAAGACTGTGTCATTGCTGGTTCCACGTGTGTGGAGCCATCCCATTTACGCACATCACAAAATACACCTGCATGAAGGGCTGGAAGAGCAGGTGACCAAAGTATTTCTTGGTGGGCCATGCCCAAAATTTGAATTGAATGACTCAAAGACTGTAAATTGTCCTCACAGGAGCCTTCCAACAACCCGGGGGACCATGTAGGAAAGTTTACCTTCAAAGTGCACTTTCTAAGAATGGAATGTTCTTGACAGGGAAATGATCAGAGGCAATCCTGGACTTTTTTGCATGTTGAATAGGAAAAATGTTTTCATCTTCAGGTAGCACTTCACCCTGACAAATGTGAGTTCAGTTATTATTGGGTTTTAGTATTACGGAAGAATCTTTAGAAACAAACAAGATAGTACACACATACACATACACTCAGATATTTACAGCCTTTCTAGAAAAACAGCCCTTTACCTTAGTACTACCTATCTTTTTTCCTTTTTTTTTTTAGTATTTAAATTCTTTAAACCAGCTACATTAAATATCAATGTGTACTGTACCACCCCACACCAACCCCACACCCCCCAAAGAACCAGCAAGTATTTTAAAAGTTTGTTTGCTTGTTTGTTTTGCTTTTTTTTTCTTTTATGATTGTTAAAATCTCCTGCTTGAGACTGTTAAGTACCACCTCCACTGGAAAAAGATCAGCACTGACGGCATCTTCCAATGCACATCATTTCGTAGTTGAGCAAGTACTGCATCAAGAAGCTTAGATCTCCAGGTCGTCAGGTCGAGGCCTGCTGCTGGCTCGGCTGCTGGCTCTGCTGGGAGGCCTCTGGTCCACAATGGTAAGGGGCTGCAGCTCATGTCCTGACGCCAGTTTTTTCGTGTTCTGGTGCTCATCGGAGAAGTCGAAGGGCTGGGCATGCGAGTTGGAGATGGTGCTGCCAGCCTGCCCCATTCTGTTCTGCTCCGCGCTGTAGTTGGCCCAGTTTTGCTCGCTGGCTTGCTTATTGTAGTTACGACAGGAGGAGTTGTTCCTGTCTCCAGTAACAAGCTTGTACCCTGGGGGAGACATAGGAGACAAGGGGGCGGTCGGTGATGAGCAGCCATTGTAATAAGCATATTTGGGGGAGCCACAGTCCTTGGAAGGGCTCATGGCACCGCTGTGGGAGTAGGGGTCGGTTTTCCCTTTAACACGATCCTTGACACCCTTGAAGAACACGTAAAAAAGCTCAATGATGTTCAAGGCAAGAGACACCAAGGACACCACCAGCATGAAGAGGATGAAGATGGTTTTCTCAGTTGGACGGGAGAGGAAACAGTCCACTCTGTGTGGGCATGGGTCTCGCTCACAGGTGTAGATGGCATTCAGGCTAAACCCGTAAATGTACCACTGTATCAGCAAGAAAGCCACCTCGAAGACAGATTTAAACAGGATGCTGATGATATAAGTACGGAGCAGTCCCCCACGCATCTTCACTTTGCCATGCTCTTCGATCCCATACTTGAATTTCTTAATTTCTATTTGCTTGAGATGCATATCCACATTCACACCATCATTTGCCACTACTTTTAGCTCTTCTTCTCTTTTGTTCAGCTTCTCTTCTTTCCTCATTACATAGAACACATGTGCCAGGTACAAAAGGGTAGGTACAGACACAAATATGATCTGCAGAACCCAAAAGCGTACATGGGAGATGGGAAAGGACTTGTCATAGCAGACGTTCTCGCAACCAGGCTGTTGAGTGTTACACCGGAATGCAGACTGTTCATCTCCCCAAGCAGATTCAACTGCTGTTCCCAATAGCAAGATTCGGAAAATGAAGAGGACAGACAGCCACACTTTCCCTCCTGCAGTAGAATAGGCTTGAACTTTGTCAAGAAGTTTTCCCAAGGCACTCCAATCACCCATCTTCACAGGATGCTGGCTAAACAAGGACACAAAGGAAAAAAATAGCAAGGGTTAAGTCAGAGGGCTTTAATACCTTAAATTAATACATTAAATTATCGATCAATACTAATAGAGCAGTGGGGTCAGCTTTGTTGTAATTAATGTATTTTACACAATCTGAAGAGAAACTGAAGTTTAGTAAGTCTTCAGGTGAAGTGGAAAGTCAGGGAAACTGAAAAGAGAAAGTAACATATAATATCTCAGAGCACAATTGAAAAAGTTCCTAATTCTAATTTCACTCCAGTTTTCAGGAAGGCCCATGATAACCCTCAGTGATCATGGTGGTTGGCTCAGTTTCCTCGATGGCAGCCTCAGTTCCATTATCTACACTTGCCTCAGGTGAAAAACTGATGTGACACACAGCTGAAGCAGGGTGTGGAATAAGTAGTAACACTGCCTAAATATGCTAGGAATATATGAAAGACTTCTCAGTTTCAGTGAGGATTGATCATTCAATGTAATTTTTATGTTTACTCTTTCAGATACTATAAAGGTAAACCACAATATAACCTAAATACAATAGGTTACCTTAGGTTAATATTAGGGTCACATACCTAAAATTCTACCTTTGCAAAATACATGTAATTTTTCCTACACATCAATATTTAACTGAGCTTCTGCCTGTAACTTCATAGCATGTAGTATGTTTAAGGGTGTAGTTCCTAATGATGCCAAGTTTATACTCTACTAAACTTCAGAAAAAGCATTGTCTGTCTATATTAAACATATACATTAGTGTTTTCATCACAAAGATTAAAGAAAGCATTATTTACCTATAGTTTTATGAAGGAACAAAAAATTGTAAATGCATGAAACACAGTTAAGATCATGTTACTGTATTGGAGGAACTGGTTTCCTGTTTATCTGTGATTTGCTTAATTCATTGGAGTTTGAGGTTTGTATTTGCATCTTTTTGTATTTAAATTCCTTCTTTGTATCGAAAGGAAAAGATTTAGCAGGAAAAAAAAGGGAAATACGCTCTGTTTGTAAGGCGACTCCTGGCTTGTAATTTACATTCCAAGTGTTGAACACGGGCAAGTTTAAAGTGTCTTTCCTGACTTGAGTTTTAAAGTGCTCATTTCTGGGACACAGGCAGCTTCTCAGGATATCTGGAAACACACAGGGTGACATAAAAGAAATGAAATCATTTGCCTGATGCTTTAGATTCCTAAGAAAAACAAATTTCACTATAGATTTTTATCAACTGGAGAATGGCAATCTTATTAAAACTTATATTTTAACTTGCCTGACATGAAAAAGCCCGAAATCATATGAAATCAGGAACTTAAAAGGAAAAATAATCATGAAGTTTCTCTTTTAATGTGAATGCTGCTGGGCACAGATATTTGTTCCATGGATGCTGAGTAATCCCTTCCTGGTATTAACAGTTTTGATAAAGTCCAAATGATTTCCTCCCCACTGCATCATGGCTATATTCCCTAGTAAAGGTCATTTATAGAATACGCACTTTTTGGATAATTCATAAATTGGAAATTTTAGCACCAAGGAGACTTGCTTTCAAGAAGCGGTGAGTCACTGGGAACACAAGAGTATAAATCTGGCAAACTCAAACATAACAATAGATGCCAAATAAAAACACACCGTTCCTGCCACCGAGTCTGAGACAGTAATGGGAGACAGTGTTTAAAGTACTCGCTCTGATAGCTCTGAGATACCAATTATCTTTGAACCCCTGAAAAATACCCCAGGGCCATTTCCTCTGTCTGCCTTAACAGCTGGCTCAGAAGTTCAGCCACTGCAGCCTGTTGACCCTTCCTCATGTAATTAGCTCATCTCATGAATGAAGCCCCATCAAAGGATCAGGCCTGCTTCAAACTTTTAAAACTGGGAGCCTCTGCCAGGAGGAGCAAACACAGCATGTTTGTCTCTGACACATCCCCTCAGCCATCCTCAACTTTCATCCTTCTCAGGAAAAGTGAGTTTGTCTTTTTGGACTGGGGCGGCAGAGAAGGAGTCAGGCAGAGAAGTGTGGAGGTCCCTGGAAAGTCTGGAATGAAATGTGACCACGTTCCTCCTCAGGCAGGGATTGTTAAAACAGAGAACAGCCTGTAACTATACAACACGTGAAGTTTGTTTTAAAGGCAAGCTATTTGCTCCATGTCCTAGTGCAAGGGGACAGAAGGAGCCTTTTTCAAGTAACAGCTTCTTGATTTAATTAGTCAGCTTTCCAGTGGCTAGAAACTATTGGGTTAACAGACTTTCCTCAGACTCCATGTACTTTTTTACTGTCTAAATGTTATTTCAGATTGAAAGCCTGATTAAGAAAACAGAGGATATGTTATTTCTAGGCAGTTATGTGTTGTTTGTTTTCTAATTACACTCCTCTCTGGTTCATTAATGCAATATGATTTACTTCAGTTTTGACCTACTTAATCCCACACCTGCAGTATTTGGAGAATTTACTCCCTATTTTTTAATTTGCTTCAGCATGCAAAATTGCTAAGTTTCATTTGTGTCCGCTGGCAATATAAACTCCAGGAGGAAACATTCCATGCTTGAATTACTCATACATAGTTCTGAAAAGCAACTTTTTTAAAAAGAGATCAGTTACATGCTAGCCTTTGCCAGTGATAAAAAAACCCACATCAATTCAAAACATTGTACTGTTAATCAGATAACCTTGTGGTGGCACAAATATATTATTCCTTTTCTTAAGTGGATTCCATTGCTTTATGAAACACAGTACTTTGCTTTGTTGTAGAGAAAATTCATTCATCGGATCTAACTTGTTTACTTTCAGGGCACTGAAAGACCAGTTTTATTAACTGATTACAAATCTGTTTACCAGGTATAAAAAGAGGTTTTGAATCAAACAGGTACTTAAGTATTCTAGCTTTGTAATTAGCTGGAAATGGTTGGCAGACAACCTTTAAAAATAGCACTTTAGCTTTCTGGACTTTAGCTTGTTTTAACACTTCCAAATATCTTAAAGGAGTCCACTGAATGACACAGGCTGGCCTATTCAATTCATACAAACTCATTACTTCAGGAGTTTAAGGATATGGCTGATGATGAGTACGTGCATTTCATGAGTTCCTACTGATTAATACTTTACAGGATCATAACCTTCTCTGAGGCAGACTAATGCTGGCCTAGTATTAAAATCCAGCAGTCTTTAAAAGATGGATTTCTTCCAGGTCCTACTGTGTGCGGGTAAAGGCAAGGAAAAAAATCCATAGAGCAGCAGGAGATCTGACAGCATTCATCTGCACGGGTTTAGGATGACCACATATATAAGACATTTGATTTGTAAGCCACAATTAAGAAATTCTAGAACTGTTTTTTATGGGCAGCATTCATCATGTCATCTGGTTCATATTTTCCAAGGAGAATAATGCAAATTCAGTGCTGTGGTGATGTCCTAGGTCTGACTACAGTGTTAGAAGGTCACATGCCAGTGGATGGAAGAGCAGCAAGGGTTAGAGTGGGTTTTAAAGTGGGATTGTGCAGCTGAAGTAATTGGGAAACAGGCCAAAGTTTCGTATTTCCAACTTTTTCTATCTTTGTATTTCTGCTCACACACACCTAGACAACAAAAGAGAAGGCTCTGGACCCCAAACATAAATCAGCTTGAGCATTTCCCAAAAGTAACATGAATCGCAGAGAAAGACTATACAACTCATTGGGTTTGGACCTGCTGGAACAGGGAAGCCTAGCTTTCCAAAATCGTATCAAAATAAGAAAATGCCTTGCAGACATTCCCTTGAGAAGGTGTAGTTCATATATAGGTCTACAGATGAGCTTCAGTTCATTTCATCCACAGGACAAAGGTTACACACAAAATGGTTGCAGTAACTAGAATTCAAAGTGTCACAGCTGTGGTTTTCCCTTTGTCTGCCAGTACTGCTGGTGGTCAGTCGCTACCAGATCTACCTCATAGCCTCTGCATTTCCCATCTTGTACCCTCCACACATAATTTAATTTTAAAGCATATTTGTAAAGGCAACTGTAAGCACTTTCTTAGACATTCCCTAGTTGTACAAGGCAGGTCTATCCTCTGTGTTAATGCTCAGATTCATCTCTCTCCTGACTCACTTGTAATTAAGGGAAGGAACGCTGAATTCCCTGAGGGTGCCTTAGGCCCTCTGATGCTCCTGCTTGAGAATCTAGAAATCTGGATGTCCAAGTACATAAATGGCACAAACAAGAGTCCAGGTGTCTCTACAGGAGACAAATTCAGTGAGTAACCTGGGAAGGAGATACCAAAGACTGGAGGAAAGAGAGCAATGTATCTAATGAAAGAGATGCATTGCTCAATGTCCTCTAACCTTCCCCATACCCATAGGAATCCTTGGCCCTGGTTCATTGCAGAGGCAAATAAAATTAGTCTCTTGGGCTTGCATAATATGAGACCTGAGATAACTTTCGAGTGTTGAATCTGTCTGCGCTCCTGTGGGTATAAGCATTCAGCTTTATGTTGCAAATCAAATCCCTTGTGTCCATCCCTGTCTTTCCTCTCCTGATCCCAGCCTGCCCCTTGCCTTTCTGCCATTCGAGTGCTTGTTAGGTATCGTGGGTCAGTGCCAGTGTTTGGCTTTGAAGTTTCTGAAGGAAACACTTCAGTAAACATCTCGAAGACTAGAGGCTTAAATTCTGCCGCGTAGTGTGCTGTCCAGATGTTAAAAATGGCAGGATGAAAGCTCCACGCAAGCCCTCTAACTCACTCCCTATGCGCACACACACACACGCGCGCGCACACACACTGGGACAGATGTCAGGCAAAAGGTGCCCATATCCCATTTTTGTGATCATTACCAGGGTTTTTGTCATAAGAATCATGTAAAAAAATGAAATCCTCAGAGGAAATATGCTGCTCCATGAGGCTTGCTGGTTATCTCAAGGCAAAATATGAGGACACATATAAGCACACAATATCCTTGTTCGTGCATTACTCGATAAGATAGACTCTCTGCTTCGTCTGTCTTTCAGCTGAAGGCTCTTTTTTCTCCTTCCTCGTGCTGCTTTTTAACTACTGGCGAGCAGCAGGCAACAACTGCTACGAGGAACCACTCCAAGTCTCGCAACATGAAAAGGTTTTGAGTTCTCCAAGAGATACTGCTCAAGTATTTTCTCCTCTACATTTTGACAATTAAGTCTTTGAGGTATTATACAGGGAATGTGTCATACATGGATTATGTACAGTCCTTCCTAGGCAACTTTCATTTATATCTACCCAAGACTTTCACAGACATTGCCAACGTGGTAAGGCATATCATGATATCCCACATTCCTTCTCTAAAATCCCTCACTCAGGTTGCTAAAACAGAGTAACTATATACAAACCAGGTTAAAAATCCATAACCCGTGTCTGGATTTTATCACATCTATTTTAAAAGAAAAGGGGAAAAAACTTATCAGGAAGACCACGTGAAAGTCACCACTTCAGTAGCTGCAGCATTTAATAAGGCATCTAATTAAGGAGCTTGCTCTGTTCAAACTATCAGGCATCAATCAGGATTTCCATATGAAAGCAAAACGTGTGGGGAAGGAATGGGACGCATCCAAGGCAAGGTCTCCCTGTTACTAACTTCTGATGCAATTTCGGTACAGCAGAGGAGAGTGAAACACACCTCGGCTTTTTCTTTAAAAGAGCTGAGATAGCCCGAGAGGCAGTGGAGGGGAGAGATCGCTTGTGGCAGCAACAAATCTGCCTAGCCCGGCGCTCACAACTTCGCCGCAGTTCCTCCTTCGGCCGAACAAGGTTACAAGTTGTAAAAGTGTAGCACTTCTAGAAATGTATAGAAATGTGACAAAAGAAAGCAAAGCATTCTTTTAAGCTGGAACTGAGCGCTTAAAGAGAATCTACGCTGTTTAGAGATGTGTGTTTTTAAACAAGTTCAACCCTGAACGCAATAACACAGAGTTCTTAGGGCGCAGGAGAAAAAAAGAAGAAAAAAGAAAAGAAGTGTTTTCAGAAAAAAAAAATGGATACACAAAATGATGAAAAAGTGAAAGAGGAAAACTTTCAACTTACCCTTGCTGATCAGCAGTGAAAATGGATCAGGGCACTTCTTTGGAGGGTTAAACTAAAATGGAAGAGCACGTTCAGGCACTCAGACCTGTCTATTTAAACTTTAAAAGTCTACTGCTGTTTTGTACTTTTCATCCTTCCTTCCCCACTAATGAAAGAAAAGTGCTGATACCTCGTAAAAGTTTTTTCTAACTTGGAACACTGGGAGAGCTTTTAACAAGTTTTCAAGCCTCTGACTGTGCGAGAGGAGGGGAGAGGGAGGGGAGGCAGCCCAGGAGGAGGGGCGCTCTGCGGGCGGAGAGCTCGGAGCTGGGGGAGGAGGAGAGAGAGGATTCAGGCACAGCAAAAAACCAGCCCGCGGAAAGCCTAAGAGCATGGCAGTCCGCTCTTGCTGATGTAACAAAACAAATACAAGAGCAGTCAGCAGCCGCCCCACAGCCCCCGGTCACTGGGGCACCTGGGTGGCGCGGTGACCGCATCTGGGCTCGCCGGACGCAGATGCCACAAGTTGGCTCTCAGATGTGCGCCAGGAGTTTCATTGCAGGGAAAGGCAGAAATGCAGGGAAAGGCAGAAAAGCAGTGAAAGGTATTCATGAGCAACCAGCGTGGACATTCTGGATGCGGGGACTGCGTCTTCTAGCCACCACTCAGGAGAGGAAGCCCTCCCCAGCCCCCTCTACTTTTTTGTTGCGAACACAGCCTTGTTTACCGAGGTCAATTTCCTTTACGTGCACACATGAAAGTACACACCAAGAGCAGCGTGTTTGTTTCCACGGAAGATACACATCACATATTTTTTTACGATTATTTGTATGTGCATGTGTGCGTGTCTGTCCCACGGGAGAAATGAAGAAATGATCTCACATTCCAGGATACTCTTTCCAGGAAACTTCAGAATCAGGCTTCAATAGTGAGAAATGTTCTTGATAATTTTTGAACATATTTTATAGAATAAAAACATGCTTCAAAACTGATCTACAAAACTAATTTGGCTTTGCTCCTGGCTAGACCCTGGTTAACTGCTCCTTAAAAAATGCCTTGTCTGTAGAGCAGAGATTAATTTATTTCTTTATTTTAAGCTCCTCACACATGGAGTTCAAAAGGCATTAGGAATTGGTCTTGTACTTGTTCATATCCTGGAGCGGCTCCATGGGACTTAAGCGCTTCTCTAGAAGTATCTTGGTCAGATAGTTCTCTGTGAAGTTTCACACTTAGGGTTGTACCAGGATCACTTGCGTTTCAACTCATGTTATTCTCAAGAGTTATTTCTGGGCTCAGTAGCATGGATAAGCATTTTTTGCTCTTTGAAGGGGAGAAGTTCAATAATGGGTATGGAGCTATTCCTAGATAAATGTCCCCTTCACAGTTTATTTTTTAAATAATGAGTTACATTCTGCAACACAACCTAGATATTATTGCTTATTTTTCACAGCTCTTCCCTACTGTTTTTCACCCAGATCTCTCCAGAGAAGAGAAGTAAGACAAGATCTTTGTAGAAATAGACTCAGCAGGGAGCTTCAAAGCTAGGACCTAAACACACCCATCCTGGTTCTTGCTCTGGAGTAGTTAATAGCAGCCCACAGTGCCTCCTGTTTGACAAAAAGAGCTAGTACGCTACAGTGCACACCTTCCTTTCCTCTTCTTCCAGCTGCAGACAAAGACAACAGCTTTACTCAGTTTCCTCTCTTTCCTTTGATAATGGCTGCTAGTTTGTTAGTTTTTACTTATTTTTTTCCCCCTCCTCTTGTTTTTACAGTTGTCCAAGCCATATGGCAGAAAGAAAGTTCATGTTTTCTGAAGGTAGTTTTCAGGATGTCTTTTCTCATCACATTAAGGGAGAATTGGAGCTTTGTGCCTTACAAACTGTTGGCCCTTCTTCTTGAAAATAGATAAATTGAAATATACAAACCATAGCATTTCACTGTCTTCATGACTGTGGTATAGACAGTGAGCAGAGTACACGTAGGGCTCCTACTACTGTCTGTAAAACACTGGTTATTCTGGAGCAAGGTTTAAAACTCTGTCAATGTGACTATGTGTGTCAATGTTGGGGCATTGAGGACATTTTGGATGTTGTGCATCTTGGTCCTGAAAAAAATTGCCCCTTAGGAAAGCAGAATTATGCCAGGAATAAACCCTTGAATTACAACATGCAAGAATACAAAGCTATCATTCCCTGTTGAAGCTGGCAAGATCACAGGATCACAGGGTCCAGCTTGCCTGATCTTGCATTTTCCCATTATCTTCCAGTATAGGCTTTGCAATTTTTCAAACATTGTGGTTTTGAAGGAAGGAAGAAGAAGTATTCCTCCACTTAAATTAAAACTCCCAGCATCTGTGAGAAGAGCAGCAATCATAAAACCCAGTTTGGAAAGCTGAAATGTGTACATTAGTAACAAGGGAAGAATGGTTTTGCGGCCATATTAAGCATAGGACTTGGTTTTGCTATGGCATTATCTACACGCAAGAGGGAAAGTTTTACAAGTCTCCACTGTGATACTGTCTAGAATTAGGAAGGACTATTATCTGCCCCAATAACAATTACTTGGAAATGTCTCTTAGAGTTTGGAAATACGTCTTCATGATCACATTTTAAAGCCTATTTCTAGAACATATCCAGCTTCAGGTGATACAACAATCTACCATTTCACGAGGTTACAAGAAATTCTCACATTCATTTGCTTGTAGGGGGAACAATTGTTTCAGAGGGAGCAAATGTCCTCACACACAACCTTTTTTCAGCTGAAACTGTGTTCAACAGGAAAGCACAGGGGTGTCAGATCTGAGATATTTTCAAATCTGTCCATAATTATGGACTAGCAGAGGGGTAAGAAGATCACAGTTAGGTTTGAAGCCTTTCATTGTAGAAGACAGACTCTTTTCATGTTAGAAAAAGAAACATTTTGGGGCACTGAACTGTCTGGGAACTCTCTTGCCATCCATTGATGTTTTGCCTTTTGGAGCAAAGACTCCAAAAGGAAGCAAGGACCCCAGAACCTGTTTGCCTTTGTTTTGGCAGGCTGCAGCACAATCTGTAAGGGCACAGTTGCACCTCAACCCAGGTGCAGTGCTGGAGTGCAGGCTCTGCCAAGTGCACCTCTGAGGCTGAATCTCAAGATGACTTCCACAGAGTTTCAATCCACTCTCTGTTGAATCCTCAGCTAAATCAGTGAAATAGTTCAGAGCCCACACTGCCCACTGCTGCTGCTTTTCTATGCAGACTTACCAAAGGGAACCAAAATTTGGATTATTTAGTATTTCCAGCTTTTGACACATATTCGTGGTTTATACAGAACTCACTCCACTGTTTTCTTTGTAATTATTGCCTTAACACAAGTAAAACATTTCATTTTAAAACCCCTTTTTTTCCTTGTATTTCTTCCAAATAACCCCTCAATAATTTTTGAGCAATCTGATTCACTAGAAAACCCCAAGTAAATGTTTCATTTGGAAGGCTCTATCCAGTCCTCTGACCATCACCAAACTCCCCATGGATACCAGTGGGATTCATGGTCTACTTCCAATTAAGCATATATGTAGTTTGTGGAGCTCTTAAAAGGAATCACATGGCTTCACTTGTTTTCAATTTGCTTGCAAAATTCACTTCCCAATACTTCCATGCATGGCACTGTCCTCATCCTGTGCATTTTGGGAGAGGAACCCACAGACAAGTAACATGAGCTGAATATACAGTAAATTAAGAGATTATTATACACAGGCAGTTCAGATTTTCTTGCTTTCAAGGTAGCTGTGGGGTCACCCATGTCCCTGGATGGTGCAAAAGCTTTGGCAGGTTTTCACTGATATCCCTTCTCACACATTTGGCTCTGAAGACAAACTTGTGAATAATGCGTGGCCCTGTTTCATGGACTATAGAGGTAAAGCTTTTCAGAACATCCAAGGAACAATAATGTGGTATTTCATGATTACCTAAGCACATAAATGTGCAGACTAATGCTTTTTTTTTTTTTTTTTTTTGCACCCAGTGGGTTTTTTCTGCTTGTTTAAGGAATTTACGTCACGTAGAAATACAACTCAGCTTTGAAGTAGCTGGCCACAGTGCTTGCACGTTCTTTCAGCTGGGGTGACTGGGTTGGAGCCCTCTGATGCACTCAGCATGTCACTGAGTCTGCAAAGCACAGCCATATCCATCCCCTGCCCCAAGTTTCAAAGGGTCATCGCTTGTTCAAAACAGATAGTTAAAGGCAATTGTCATCCTTCAGGGCGGTATCTGGTCCCACTTGGGTGGCACAGCACATAGCCTATAAGAATATTTTCTTACAATAATTTTAAGGACAGTAATAGTAAAAGCAGGATAATCACAAGACTGCCTGTTAGTGAATTCACCTTCCATTCCTTGTTGAAACTGGTCTCTCAGATTAATTTAATTCAAAGCTAGATATTCCCCAAGGGAAAAGGAGTCTTAGCCAGCATAAGAGAGATTCTGTTCTTACTGCCTGCAAAAGAAAATAATTGCTATAGGAAAAGAGACCCTTCTAGAAAAAATAGCAGACTGAAGCAACTAAAACAAAAGTGGGAAGTTCTCTATGACAGATGCCATTGCATCAGAGCCCACCCTAGAGAACCATCACCATTCTCTGGAAATACATTGCACTGTTGTACAGTCATCTGTCTACAATCTCTGAGTGTTTTATAAATATTATTATAGAATAAGTTACGTTATAGTAGCTTCTTTTATGGACTTGGAAAGTTTGTCATGGAGAATATCAGCAACTCTTCTGAGTCACAGACAGCTCATGGGTCAACCAGAATGAGAAGCAAAATTTCTTAAGGTCTGGGTCCATCCTTTAAGACCCAAATTATTCTGATTTGTTCTCTAGTTGTATTTTGGAGTATCAGCTAGCAGGAGAAACAACTAAGTGTGAGTTTTTTTTTTAAATTTATGAGGACCACAGAGAAGGAAAAGAAAGTGCTCAGAACTTGGGGTGATTGTTTCCTTTCTGTTCTTTGTTCTTGCTACTTCATACCACTAAGGTCTCACCACAACTTCATGGAGATACTCAGCTTGCTCACTTTCACATGCTACATTTAGAAATATGAATTGACTTCTGTGCCACTGACAAAGAAGGAGAGAAGGACAATACACGAAGGTTCAGATGCTCTTCAGCTGTGTCAAGAAACTTCTAAACCTTATTAAACACAGCTTAAACACCAGAAAAGTGGGACTGAAAAGCATTTATTCCAAGATTGTTACTGATTCCAATCAATGCATTCTTTGAACTAGCTGCCCCTCCAGAAAGACATTAGAAAAGTATTCAAACAAAGATTGAAATATGAGTTCACAGATCCTTATGAATCTGGCTCCACCTTCTGTACACAGTGAAAATAAACATGAATTAGTTTGGATCTTGGATGCCAGGTAATATCTTTCTGTCCATTTTTTTTTTCATTTCACATTAAAAAATCCAGCAGTGAGATGGTTTTTCAGTATTTTGTGAGCTTTTGCTTCTCTGTGTTGATGGTGGTGAGGATTCCAATGCCTTTGGTCCCAAAGGATGGGAGATTTTAAAAACAAATATGGCCATTTCATGTGTTCAAACCATAGAGTAACAGCGTGAAAGTAACCTTGTCTTTCACAAAACTGTCTTTAAATTCTTCAGGAGGTCTGGAAATGATGGAATTTATTAACAATTAAATAAAAGAAAATTTCAGGATATGTATTGACATTGTCTGCTACTTAGTCTAATGGGTAATCTCACAGAAGACAATAAATTTGCACACATAAAGTAATATCCAGCAATCTAAATAATGGTTGTACAACCAAATTACAAAATAACAATCTTCACAAAGGAAAGAAAACCAGAGTAGGTAAGTTCCCAAAATTACTACCCAGCTGAAAATGTTTCTGTAACTTTATTGATGAAAAAATTCATTATTATTAAAAAAAATTAAATTGATGTGCAATAATCATTGGGCTTTGGATGTTTAGAATAAGTGAGCTTATTAAGTTATTGGATGTTTAGAATAAGTGAGCTTATAATCTTGTTAAGCTTACAAGTTTTGACATAATTCTAATACTTTTTATCCAGGATTTACAAACAGCAACTGCTTTCCTATGGAAGTCTTAGAAATCTTGGAGAGATTGATGAGTTTTCCACATGTGGCTGAACTGAGGGACAGAAAGTTTGGCTAGTTTCAGAGGAGCAAAGAGGAAATGGGTGAGCTCCCTTCCCCTCAAGAAACCATACCTTTTAAATCCTGTTCTCACAACATCCTTGAGTTTCATTTAATTTTGATTTTTTGTCTTATCTAAATAATTCCAGATTCACTCACCGCTTGGGTGAATTTATTAGTGTGAGGCACTGTGTAAATGTAAATATTGTTACATTTATCTAGGCATTATCATTGGTTACAGTGAATTAAACTGAGCTGCTTCAATATTTAAATGAGCATTGAAATCTAACTAAATGGACTTTTTATCTAGAATATCAAAATAAACATTTTTTATTGCAAGTCTACACATTGATATTCATAAAAAAAAAGTCCCCTTTTAATCAATTCCTACATATAAAGAAACTAGAATCAAAATTTTATAGGCTCTGCTATTATGTCATGCATTACAATAAAGTGTGTTAATTATAATTGTAACGTACATTATAATTTTAACTGTTTGGAGTTTTTTTTAATTCTTCACAAGATTCAAGAATGCTTTTGGGAAGCCTTTTCCTGTAGATACAATTATGTTTAGATTGACATGTGGCTTCATTCACATTTCACTGAGTGACTCTTCCCACTCACCTGCAGACTGACCATGCTGGTGATTTATTTTAAAGTCTTCTCCCCACATGACTGCCAAGGAAACAAAGAGGTTTATATTTCCTCTCATTTTAAGAGGGTTTTTGCTTGAAGAAAAGAGAAATTTAATGTCATCTAGGAGAATGGGCCTGAAGCACACTATTTCAAAAAAATTCTGAAAATCAGAGGCAGAGGGAGTGAGATGTTCCTGGCTGAAAGGGAAAGGTGCACTCACTGGGCTTCTTGATAGCACCACAGGGGTGTTTGAGGACATGAACATTTCAAGGTTTCCCACTCATTTCCCCTACACCACTCTGTTGCCATTTGCTGTACAGATGCTTATATGTTGGACAGAATCACTTGAGGGGCATAATTGCCTCTTTCTTTTGGCAGCCTGCAGGATTAATGGTGTTGAGGACATGAAAGGGTCTGCAAAGAACTAAATGTCAAAAAATTCTACATAAAAGCAAAGTAAAAATTATTAATAGGGTTTACTGCTGGTAAAAACACAAATTGATTTAAAATATACTACTAATTAAGAGGTTCCCATAAGAACAGCTTTGGGAAAACAACTGGAAAATTAATCTACTAGAATTAGCAGTTTCTGTTATAGATTTTCCCAGAAGGATGTTCCAGTATAATCCATGAGTCATTTTGTTAGGCAGTAAAGAACATCAGGCCCAGAAATCTGCTTTGAATTTAAATGTGTGTACATTCATTAATTTAATTTCTCAGAGATTTTTAGATTTACTGAACTGAAAAAGAAATGTAGTCAAGTTACACAGTATATCAGTAATTTAATGACATACACAAATGATGCGTAAAGAACATGAAAAATCCTGACTTCACAGTTTAGGCTGGGAATTGCTCATTAGTTACTGCCAGCACTGTTCAGCAGACATGAACATAGGTGCAAAAGGGAAAACATCACATAAAAGATAACAATAGCTTTCAGTTGTTAAACTTTAAGAAAGTACATTGTATCAAAAGAATGCTAAAAGCATGTTCAATAATGGGAGAAAAATTAGTTGTAATGTACTGAGCATTAAACTAAGGGTTTCCTTTTACGTGTCAAATTTGAATAGTAAAAACCAGCAGCTTTACAACTTTCTGAGGCTGCATTCGAAATAAACACCTGCCTTAAAAGCTGACACTGGTGTATTATCCAAAAATATAGTTCTTGCACACTTGATCACAATAAAATTCTAAATGGGTACTAATAATCTCAGACTTTTCCACATGTACAGAATATTTTCAGAAGATGGAAGGTATGAATTAAATCTGTATTCTTACAACCAAGGTTATATCTGGCAAATTCTGTCTAAAATCTAAGTAAAAAATGGCAGTCAATAGCTGAAAGATGTTATCTTGTATGGAAAAAAGAAGTATTTCTATAATAGCGCATTAATGGTGACCTAGTGCTGTCAGCAGTGAGGATGAGAATGACTACAGAATTTAGGTCCTAGAATAGACATGGAAAGCTGAGGCACACAAGTCCTAATTTCTGGTTCTGCTGCCTTTCTGCAACGAAGCTCTGGAAAAGCACAGATACTTGCAAAGTTCAGGAAGCCTGTGTGGTGCTCAACAGGCCCAGAACCACCCCACATTGTGCTGCCCAGAGCCCCCTCCCATCCTTGTTCTGACCAGAAACCCCAAAACACCAGAGGTGCTCCCACTTTCCTGCCTAGAAAGGCCCTGTTTTACCTCATTTTATCTGAGATGGCCCTGGATGAGCTGCCATGTGGGGCTCCTGATGCCATCCTGTTCTTCCTGGATGAGGCTGCTTGAGATTCTGCTTCTGCTGCAGCTGAGATTTTTGCTAATCATTGACTGATCAGAACACTTGCTCCCAAAGTGGTAAACCTACCTGCAAGCCCTGCTGAGACTGTAAAGTTCAAAACAGTCTCTTCAGCTTTCAAAGCCACTGCTCTAATTATAAAAACAGAGGACAACTGAAGGAAAACCAATGCAACCTTTATTGCTGTTGAGAAAGCTGCACTCTTTGGAAAAATATGGCACTAAGGTTGGGTTTATCTTGCTCGTGCTGGATTTATGGCTGAACTTCAAAAAGTTGTCTTCCAACCTTAATAACTCTATGAAGTTGGTACTAGATGATTTTTATGGTCCCTTCCAACCCAAATCATTCTATGATTATATGAAAAATAATTGAAAAGTTTAATAAGATGAGAAATAATTGAGAAAAAATGTCCCTTTTCTTAGCGTCTTTTTTAAAAATAGTCCCAAAAATGGGATAAGATCTCATAACACAGTGTTAAAGAAAGTAAATTTATTTCTGTCAATTTCAGATGATCACAAGTGATCAGATGAGCACAAGTGGATACAACCTGCATGAGCTTGAGAGCCCCTTGGGCCACCCATTGCACACTATTCTGTGAAATTGTGAGTGATTACTACATTTTGGATAAACTTCTTTATTTGGAAAGAAACTTCTACATTTTCCATGAACTTCTTTACTCACTGTTTATACTCCTCTGAGTAACTTCTTTCTCTTAAACCTGGAAAGCAGTCATGAATATGAAGCCAGTTAAGCTGATATCTGTAGAAGATACTGTTGAAAATGTTTACTGATAAAGGAAAATCCTGCTTATTATCCGAATGAGCCAGAAAATAAGGGCTAATCTTGGGTACAGGACAGGGAAACACACTATAAACTGCAAGTTAAATGCTAAACCAGAAGTAAAATCTCTTTGGATTACTTCATGAATGACTATATAAAACCCAGATCCTTTTATGAATTCTTGTAGGGTCAAGTGATACTGATGCACTTGCACAAATTTTTTGCTTTTCCATGGCACATAAATAGCTCTTTGTTACTTATTCAGCCTTTGTTCCTTGCTCTCAATACCATTTGATTCCAAGAAGGAATTTTACATCAAGAACAAACAGGGTCTCTACAAGCCTTTGAAATGGAAATGTAGAAGTCTCAGTGTGAAATTGTAAAAGTCCTTGATATGCAATCTGCTTGACCCACAGACTGCATCTGAGAAGAGCCTGTGTTGGGAACCCTGGTGCCATATATACTGCCATAAAACAGCTCACTTCTACCACTGGTCTCTGCTGTAACAACTCAACATGACTTTTATAATAAGTGTTTTGCTCTGATGGCATAGGTATGTGTAGATTTATTGCAAGACAGCCATCTGGGAATTAAGTATTTATCATATGTAATTATTCTGAATATTCATGAATTCTAGGTAAACACATTAAGGCAATAATATGGGCTTAAAAATTTGTGAAACTTGTGTAAAAATTTTTTGACCCCTCTATGAACTTCCAAGAGAAGGACTGATAGGAAAAGCATATTACTTCTTTTGTCTTATAAATCCTAAAGAAGGTTTATTCTCATAAAAGTATGGATGCTTGCCAGTGTTTTCAACTTAGGGATGAGAAAAAAAATTTATTTTCATCCCTACGTTGAAAATAAAAGTATGAAAAAAAAGTATGAAACAAAAGTATGAAAAAAAAATTATAAAATCATTGCCTTATTATTTCCTTGAAGATACTAAGGATATTCAGGAAAGAAGTATAGCGAGGATCTTTGCAGATCAAATCCATAAAAAGGATCCTTACATCACAGGACTGGTCAGTATGGCCACATTGTGACCACCACAAACACAACTTATTCAGAGTCCTGCTTTAGCTTAGAAGGGTGCTTTCCTTACACAGACTGAGGCACCCAGCAGCTTCATGCTCTCCAGACCAGCATGCCCCTCAGCAGTCACAGCAGGAAGCAATTAATGACTTCTCAGAAAATGAGGTGCCTCCAGAGATGGCAGTTGCTGCCTTCCAGGCTGTTACAGCAGGAGAGAAAGACCTAAAACATAATTCAGCACTAGAAACAGTGTGTGTCTTTAAACTAAAAAATCTTTTGACTTAATTCCAAATGTTACACTGAGACATAATCTTTCTTTCTGTCCCTGTTAATTACCGGTTTTATGATAAGCTCACATTTCTAAGCAGCTCTGCAGACCAAGGTTGCAGAGACACAATTAGACACATTAGACACAATTTTCACATTGTGCCAAGAAGAATAACTGCTGCTGGGCAAAAAGCCCGAAGGACTCTTGACATCCCAATTCTAACCAGGGTTTGAAGTTTCAGTGGCTAGAAAGAAGTATAATCTGCCAATATAGAAAATTAGCCTCGAAGACATTGGAGGACATAACATATGAATTTTTACATAGCCCTTATTCATATTTGCCCTACATCTAAATATAAAAGAAGGGAAAAAAATATATACTTAGGAAAAAATATGCATAAAACAATGAAACGATCAAATAAAGATTTTTTTCCTAATTTTTTTTAACTTCTATATTATGATACGAAATAGTTTAAAGATGGAAATTTTGATTTATGCAGGACTAAGGTTTTGAACGAGGAGGCGGCAGATGTTTGGCCGGGGGACCCAGGGCCAGGCAGGACGTCCGCGATCCCAGCAGGTCCCGCCAGGGGGCGGTGCGAGACAGGGGAGCCCTCCGGGCCCGCGGTGCGGCGGGAGCGCGGCTGGCAGAGGGATGGCTGGGAATGGGGCAGGCTGTGGCCCAAGGAAGGCTGTACACCAATGGGTTGTGGTGTTTTCCGGTGGGTTTTTTGGGGGTTTTGTTTGTTTTTGTTTTTTATCTTTTTTTTTTTTTTTTTTTTTTTTTTTTTTTTTTTTTTTTTTTTTTTTGGTTCAGTTCAGGACTGCCAGAATTTACTAAATGTTAAAAAAAGCTTCAGTCAGACATCAGGAGCCTCGGTTCATTGTAACCATTCTCTTCTTTACTCAGGGGTGAATGTCTGAGAATGAGAAACTAGTGAGTTCTGAAGGGTTCCCACCTGAAAGTAATGATTGAAATAAGTTTTGAAGTCTTTTATATAATGGTCTATTACCATAAACTTATTGTAACATTTTCAGACTTTGACAAACTGATCAACAATATTTTGTTTGGTTTTGTTTTTCCCGTAAAAGCCGAGATAAGTTTACAGAATGCTTGATTTGCTATCTATCAGCTTGGATTATCTGCAAAATCAATCACCTTTCAACTGAGAGAGTACATCTCAGAAACTTTTTAACTCCGTTTTTTTTAACTCCTGTTTCAGGATTAATGCATGTCACAGAATCACAGAATTATTCAGCCAAGTTGGAAGGGACGCTCAAGGATCATCAAGTCCAACTCCTGGCCCTGCACAGGACACCCCAAGAGTCACACCATGTGCCCGAGAGCATTGCTCAAACACTTGTTGAACTCTGTCAGGCTTGGTGCTGTGACCAGTTCCCTGGGGAACCTCTACCAGTGCCCACCCATCTTCTAGGTAAAGAACCATTTTCTAATATTCAACCTATACCTTCCCTGACACCACTTGAATCCATTCTCTTTGGTCCTGTCACCACAGACAAGAGACCAGTGCCTGCCCTTCCTCTTTCCCTCATGAGGAGATTGTAACTGCAGTGAGGTCTCCCTTCAGTCTCCTGCAGGCTGATCAGACCAAGTGACCTCAGCTGCTTCTCATACAGCTTCCCCTCAAGGATGCTATCTAATGGTTTCATCTTTTTTTATATATTGTGGCACCCAAAACTGCCCCCTGCACTCGAGGTGAAGCCGCCCCAGTGCAGAGCAGAGTGTTACAATCCCCTGCCTTGCCTGGCTGGCGATGCTGTGCCTGATGCCCCCGGGACACATTTGCCATTTACATGGTGTAGTGATTTGGCTAGTACCCCAGGGTTTTTCAGGTCTATTAGTACAACTAATTAATTGTCATTAATTGTTTTCTTGGTTCTTTTCTGTCATTCATATTACTCTATTTAAATTTTCTGGTTCTTCTGGGAACAGCATGTTGCATACTTTTGTCAATAAACCTACAACACAGACATTTTTCATTAAAAGTGTCAGTCAGTTGCACAGAAAGTGAGTGATTACTTGTAATTGATTTGGTCAATTCCTTCTGGGAAATATGACAGAGCAATGGTTTTAACAACAATTTCAATTTTAGAGATTATATATCAAGCCTTAGTGTTTTCCTCTAGAGATTACGTTTACCTGTAGAAAAAAAGAGCACTTAGATCACTTGAGATCTAATTATCTCTAGAAGCATAGAGATTCCTTTACAGTAAGTCAATAGAGAAAAAAAGTCAACTGGTAATGATACTTGAGGATATGTTCCCATCTGATGTCACTTCTAGAAAGGGCATTGAATGCATTTGGGAGAAAAAAACCCCAAACAAGTTACTCATAGGTAATATGTGCAGTCACTGGTGGATGCAAGCAGCAGGAGTTTAAACATCTTCTTATTGCTCTCTAAAGGATAATCAAAGCATAGGAGGTCCTCTACTTGTACTGTAGGTAAAAGTTAATGTTACAGTAAATAAATTAACAAAAAGTCAAGAATTGCATAAAAAAGTTAAAACTTCCATTTGTCTTAAGTTGTAGCAATAGTAAGTTATAATGGTAGTAAACAGAATATCTAATTGATTTAGAAAATTCATTTAGATATTTACATTATATTTCCAGGCATAGTTTGATAATTACAAAAGTATCCAGTGCTCAACACTATCTACTTTAATATTTACATTAATGTATTTTAGGAATGTCTTGGGAATGCTTCTGTAACACATAATTCCAACTCTTTATTTCCAGCATGGCTTATTTGTAAACTACAGTTTGTGGCTGCTTTATCAATTGTCTTCTTACACCTATAAAAGACCTTCCAGAATGCGTACTCCCCTTGTTCACTCCTACAAAAAAGACATGTACACACCCAAAATAATTTGTCTCTAATATGTGATTTTCAGAAAATAATCACTGATAATAAGACTTATCCTGAATGACTGTCCTGAAGGAAATGTAGAATACAGCATAAGATAGTAGACAAAACAGCACAATCTAAATTCCAAGCTAGTAATACAAACAGAAATGAAGGACAGTGGTAAAGTTTGGGCTTTTCTTGTTTGCCTGATTATTTGGCTTTGTGCAGGAAAGGTGAGAAAATACAGTAATTGAAACTAAAAGGTAGAAATATGCTCTTCAATGAAGGAAAATATTTTCCAGCTGCCAGGGAATGGAAACTTCCTTTTGCTCTCAGTCCTTGTATGTATGTATGTATGTCCTTGTATGTATGGCCTGAGTTGTTTATAACTAACTTGGACACAAACACTCAAAAGACAGCAATTTTGAAACAGCAAAACCATAGGTGAGAGGACATAATGAAAGCTATTTCCAGCTCTAAATCTTCTGATTTTGCATTTCAACAACTGGGGTCTCCTCCATTGTGCTGGGGAGACTCAACATACAGTCATAGGAAAATAAACGATGTCCTCTTCTTGTGTCCTCTTTGAAGATCAGTCTCAATGAAGTGAACAGTATAAAGAGATATCAACAAAAGTGTGAGTGATTTTTAAACATCAAATCACAAAAGATGAAACTATCTGAAAAAGAAACATAGCACACAGAGATGAAAACTTTTTATTGAAAGCCATGCAGCGCATGATGGATATGCACAAACTTATCGAACATCGCTACAGACATTTCTAGCAAACTCCTATCTCTTTAGAAAATACATTTTAGAATTTCCAGTAGCTGGAAGGAACCCTCAACATGGAGTTGCTCTTAACAGTGGTGCATCCTTCAGAAATGTGAGGGTTTTTTAGGCAAGAAAAATGCACATAGGTCTGTACAAATTATTAATGGTACAAAAGAGATAGTGATGTGGTTAATGCTTTAATATGGGCTATACTTCCGTAAATGTAATCTGATTGTTCTTGAAACAACTATGTTGAGGCATTTGTTTTAATGTGATCATTACACTGACATAGATTTTCAGTTCATCTTTTCAGTTTGGGTTTTTGTTTGCTTGTCTTTTTACCTTGTTTTCTATTTGCTCTCATATTAAGGAGTGTGCTCTGCTCAGTATTAAAAAAATTTCTGGATCAACAAAGTTAATTAAGTCTAAAGTGAATTTAGTACTAAAATAACCTTGACTTTAAATCATGGCTCAAAGTGGAGCAAATAATGGATCAATGTAGGAAATGGGAATTATCTCAGTTGTAAGGGCTTCTTTTGGAAGATAATCTCTAGAAGCATCTCATTTATGTGAGATTTAATGTTTAGATAGAACAAATAAAAATTGTATCTCTGTTATGAATTTTGTGCAAAGTTAAGGAGTCTACAAATGCCATGCTGCATCATTAGTGGTTTTGCTAGATCGTTTGTTTGCTTTTTTCATGAGTTTTTCAAAACTATTCTCTTTTTATCAAGCAGTGTTACATTTGACACATACCACCTCTGGCAATCTATTGAAGGAAGACATGGTTATGAAAGAGGTTGTATTAAAAGACAGATTCAACTTTTCTCAATGTAAAACTTTGGTGGTACCCATTGTATTTACTGTGTCTGGGATGGATAGCCAGCCTTAAAACTCACAATTAGAAAAATCCAAATAATTTACATCTTGTAAACAGGTGTAAACTTTTATTTGCAGGGGAAAGGCAAATGAGATAACCATCTGGGGACTCTGAATACTAAATAGGGAATGATATTCCAGTCTGCAAGTCTCAGTGCCTCCTCCCAAAGCTGAAGGTCCACAAGTCCTCCAGCTACCCCGATCTAATTTCTTCTGTAGGTTAGCCCTTCCCCTGCTCCAGATTGTGAACCAGTAATTGCTTCCAAGGCTGAGCTTTTGTACAGGTGAGTGCACTAGTGTGATTTGCTAAACGATCAACAGGTTCATATCTTATTCCCTTATCTTACTATCAACAGTTCGAAAAATTTTTTTCCACTTTCTGAGATCAAAACTCCTGATTTTGTGGAGACAGGGTTTTTCCTAGCAGTGATTCTCTATGGGGTTCTAGGATCTGATTTCCTTACCCTCAACTTTTCCTCCAGGCATAGGAATTCCTGTCACATGGTTTTCAAAGTTGTTTGGCTATTGAAGGATTAGCATTCAATATCTGTCACAGTGTTCTTCCATCCAAAGCATAATTTGGCAAAAGACTTGAATTTTTTTTCTGTCTTGGATTGGCTGGTTTATGTATGTTTTTAATTTTGATGTTTAATTACTAAAATTCTCAAGATTTGAATTTGCTGAATTATTAAATAATAATGCAGGGCAAGGTAGTTTTTTCATGGTCTGTCCATTTAAAAACATGATGGCAGTTTAATCAATGTTTTCACACTGAAATAATTAAATAATTATTCACACTGAGACCCAAATAGCTAGCTATTAATGTGAACAATTCTGTCATACAGAAGCAAGGATATTGATGGCTGTGTATTTTTTGGAATGCAGAACAAAATTTTATGGAACCATTTTTATACAAGGCACTTTCTCCTTCAGCAGGATTTTAGCTGATTTTTGTTCTATTATTTATTTGCATAATGTAATAATCTGTTGCAGTGCAATTAAAAAGACAGATTGGACTGAACCTATGTTTGGAAGAATAGGATATATCACTTTCTGCTGCTGTAAAAATTCTGTTTAATTAGCACTGAAATTGGCAGCACTTACCTTTCTACCTAAATTATTGTAGTCAACTAAAATGCAATGTTTCCATACCTGTAAAACATTCCGTATAATCAGGAAGAGCAAGCTGTGTTTTAAGGTTTTCAGACTCTCCTACAGATGTGGCTGAATGCACTCACAAATAAAATCTTTACCAGTATCAAAGTAGCAGATTACAGAACTGGAAACAGTTTCAGATTTGTTAAAAGACAACACAGCTATTCAATAATTAAGAGTTAAATCCATTAATTTCTTGTTCTGAAAACAAATCTGTTATTTTAATGTTTGATGTGCTCAGCAGAGGCAGGCTGTGGTCTGCGTGTGCTTACATAAGAGAAAGCAAGAGGAAGGCTCACTAAGCACAGAAACATTAAAGCCCAGATGTTCTCAACAGCTGCGCAAGCTGGAAAATTGTTAGAAGCTGGGCAATATCAGTCTAGCAATGTCACCTGCCTGAGAGCCCAGGGTGCATGGTTTTAATGTCACAGTCAAATTGCTGCATATACTGCTGTCTCAATGATTGTTGTGGGGATACAACCTGTTCCACAAGCACCCTTCATCTTTGAAATTATTTTATTGAAATGAATAAGAACCTTCTGCTCAGGAACTCCTACAGAGTTTCAGTGGGATGACTTACAAGATAAGAGACTGCTTTGTTGAGAAAGGCTGGCAATCGTTATGATGGAGAATGAATTAGGTGCAAAAAGGTGGGAAAAGCTGAGGGATAGCATAATATTTCTTTACAAAAAATAGTTTCCTTACTTTTTGATAATTTGCTGTCATCAAGAGTATAAACTTCTATCTGGACACAAGGAATTTTAGTAAGAGGGAGCTGCACTGAAGGGCTATGCCACCAAAGCACTATGATTTTGTATTGGAGATATCCATCTGCTTGTCTGATCCTTCCAGTCACCACTAACCCTTCCTGCTGATCCTACCTCTCCCAGCAGTTGCAGGGTATGGATTTATTCCTGTGGAATACCTCTTGTGGACCACCCTTGACACAGCTCAGGGACCTCAATGGAAGCAGCATGGTGCACAATTATCAAGCACGAGTAGCTCATTGGTCCATAGTAACAATCAAATTTACCTCAGTAGAACATGGAATGAAATCTGTTTCTGCCTTGCCACTACAATAGTATAATATTGTTTCTATTGACACATTCTAAAGCTCTGTCTCCATTTGTCTTTGAGAGGCTTGGAATTAAGTTCTGTGTTCCTGCTATGAAACTCATACCCTTTTGATGGGCTCTGAACTGGAGCTCTGCCTGGGGCTGGCTAGAGAATTCTTCAAGGTGATTTGAACTGTGCAGCTTTGAAAAATATTTTTATAGTAGGAACCTGACAAGTATCACATTTCTACCTTGTGCATTTTATTTTAAAATATAACTACAGTCAGATGCTAATATGCCAAACATCCATGCCTCTTTCCCTTGCCACCTATGAAGAAGTATTTTCCTGATAAAGAAAACTAGATTTTTTTTCTTCATTCCTGGAAAACAAAACTATGGATTCTAACTTGAGCTTACCTGGGAAAATTAAAAATTTTTTTGATAAGAATAGCAGATTCTAACAGAGATGTTACTTGGAGGAAAAAAACTTGTATGACAGCAGGGGTCTTTATCAAAAATCTTGTCAAAATAAGACACTGCCAGGGCTAAATTGACCCTCCCATCAGAAATCATAAGCCATAATCTGTATTTTATTTATAAAATAAAGAGAAGGAATTAATTGTATTAATTTTTATTTGTTTAATTTGTATGTTCACCACTTTGATTACAAATGCATTAAGTTCCTCAGAGTTAAGGGGTATGAATGTACTAGTGAAAAGCAAATAGACTGAACTAACATGGCAAATTTCAGTGACAGGTATGGTTTCATAAACAGGATGTAGCAGCCTAAACAGAAATTAAGCAGATATTAAGTATAAAATCTAGTTGCATGAATTGCACATGGTGAGACTGACTATATTTACAGGTGACTAGGGCCATTTGGTACATTTAGGATACTCATGGGACTGGGAGATAGAACAGAAATATAGGAGATGCTCAGCTGTTTGACAAGATTTTTCTTTAAGTTTAACTAAAGTTTGTTCCTATGTTAGTTGGCTTAAATCCAGCTTCAGTTTAAACTCACCTGGAAGTGAGCTTAAACTGAAGGATTGATTCAGCAGTCTCAGACATCTACTGCCATTTGGGATGCCTTAGAGCATTTCAGACATGTGTATGTGTCTGGCAGATGTGACACAGGACAAACAGGATGTCGACACTGTTCTGGAACATCTGGATACCACACACTGGGCCCAAGAATATCCCAAACTAAAAGCCATTTACAGATATCTGAATTTGATGCTTATTGTCCCACAAAAGCTTTCAAAACAATTACCCACAGTATTGTAATATAGCAAAAGAAGGCCACACTTAACCCAGGAATTTTCATGTGAATTTCTCTACAATAAAAACTGGATTTTGTTAATGGATCATTTTCCCATTGTTATTTTTACAATGTTCCATCATGTTCCCTTCAATTGCAGGGTACTTTTCAGCTCTCATTGCCATTGAAAACCCACAAATATCAAGAAAGATGATTTTGCAGTGCCCAGTTCTGCACAGCAGGGCACTTCCCATAGCCAACAGATCAACACCTGCCCACATGCCACTAATATTCTGCCAGATAGGGACAGAAACAACTTTATGAGATTCCTTTGAGTTCACTAAACACAATGTTTGAATAAACTGACATTTGTACTTTCATTCTTAGCACTGATGATGTGGAAATTAATGACCCGTATGCAGACAGAGCTGAAGCAAAGGCTGGTGCTTACTGCAAGAGCCCCTGAACCCTGGAGCACTTCTGTCACTTGCAGTCTGGGAGTGAAAAGGGGTAAACAGTTACATTCCAAAGGAGGCCTGGCAGAAAAGAACTTTAGCATGAAGTCTATGACTCCATGTCTTAACATGGACTTCACCGTAGCTAATTCAGTTTGTGTTTCCTTTGGGCTCCTGTTTACGTGATTGGTACTTACAGAGATTTTGAATGTAATTTTAGCCAGATTCTCTTATCACTTAGAATATTATAAATGGAGCATGACTTCCAATGGACTAACTTGGTGGTGTAAAATAAGCAGAAACAGGGAGAGAAATTAAATTATTCTAGATTTCCTACCTGCCTCCTATCCATTTACTACTATGCCATTAAATGCCCTCTGATTTTGTTTTGTTTATTCTTCTAGTTAGCATCCTCTCAGTTAAAGAATTCATTTTTGCCTTGTTATTCTTAGGCTCTTGGAATAATCTAAAATAACTGACTTCAGTATTGTATAAACTAACTGATTTATAATCCAGTTTCACTGAATAATTTTCATTAATGTAAATAATTTAAACAAATTAATTGTTCCTCCCTTATAAGGTTTGAGATTTACAGTTCTGAATTACTTCAGATTTACCCAGCAGGATACTTAATAATAATAATATAATACAAGAAGAATGCAAATCAGTGAGTTTTCAGAGTCAAACTAGGTAAATTAAAGAACTTTGAAGGTTGAGAAAGTCATGGGAAATATTAAATTGAAAAAATCAATAGAAACAGTGTGACGCTTTTGAAGAGCGGTGCTAATTTTACGCAAACTTTACAGGGCAAAATATCTACTATGAGAAAAGCTTTAAAACAGTGCCAAGCTGAAAAGCACAGGACAAAGTTTGTCAGTGTATGGAGACAAAGAATTCCTTACTGAAGGAATCCAGTTATGGTGAAAGAAAAAAAAAAATAGAAAATATTACTGAAGGAATCCAGTTATGGTGAAAGAAAAAAAAAATAGAAAATATTATAGTTTCCTTGTTTTTTGGAAACACAGCAAGACCTTAAACAGAAAAGATTCCACATTTCATCTAAGAATCACAATACTTTGTACTAACAAATATTAGGGTTGCCACCCCCAACCTGTATTGCAGGAATCTGAAGAAAACAGTAAACCAAATCAAAAGAATCTCAGAAGTTAAAAATCACGTAGACTCAAAAAGAAAGATGCCAAAGAAAAGAAAATGCCAGGGACTCTGTATTCCTTCAGGAACGTCTTCGCTGGGTTTTTTTTTTTTTATCTGAAAGATGACCATATGCTTAATGAATTGGAGTGTAAAACTATATTGAGAGTTATTTTCAAAATAGTAGCAGTGAGACTGGTTAAACAAAATGCAAATCTGATTATCTGAACTCTCACAAAGGTTGTCCTTTCTGCCACATCAAAAAGAAAACAAAACAAGGCAAGCATGCCCTAGAAAACTCTCCTGGAACATCTTGTAAAGGGAAAATTCCTTGACAGACTTTAGGACAGGGAGTATGACCTTAAGAGCCAACATTCAAAGGGCTTTCAGCCTTGGCTGTAAATTGAGTATGTTGCCTGCAGGCACAAACAGGATCTATGCTTGCAGATAAGATTTTGCGATGTTCTCAGATCACAGCTGGGTCAGTCACTTGCATGCAATAGATCTGCAAGAGACCATTAAGGATTCTTTTAAAGCTGCTATGACAAGTCATTTCTTTCTCTAATTCAAGCATTTCTGCAACAGACCATGCTAATCTATGAATAGCTTATAGCATTAACATGTTCAGGAATGTTCCACACTCTACATCCAGCAAGACACTGCTTCCATCAGCAAGAGCAGATGGCATTAAGCACTGAGTTTATTCCATCAGCAGGCTCACAGCTTTGCACTACTGGGAAAGTAACGTCATTATATATTTCTAATGCCAACTTTAATTTCATTGTGACTTTGTCTTCAACTTACCTCCTTCATTGTAGTTTCCCCAACCCCTTTTCTCTTTTTCTCCTGGTCTTTCATGCTGGTCCTTCTCCCTCTTTCTGCAAAACTCGTAGTTCCTACTCTAGCCAAAAGTATCTGCTCTGGGTCTGCAAAAGGCTACAGGTTTTATTGTGCTTTCTGGCATTCTTATACTGAGGGTTTATTTTCAAAAGTAGTTGAACTGGAAGAATGCAAACTTTCTATTCAGCTTTCTTAAATAGAAATTTAAAGTTTAAATTTCCTGCTGTTATGGACAAGTACTACAAGATAAACTGACACACTCACCATTAGCTGGAGAGGAAGGGTGCATGAACAGAAGTTGGAATACTTTATTCACAGAGGATATTCTTTCTTGTGATGCTAAAGTGGTTCCTTTAATTACTTTTGGGAGGCTTCTCCCATCACCTAGAACAGATGCAAGAGGACAGCCTGAGATTCTCAGCAGTGGCTGGCAGCAATGTATGCAAGGGAGACCCAGAGAAGCTGTGCAGAGCATGAACGCACAGCACTTCCTAAAAAGCATTCTCCACCAAAGTTTCCTGAAATATACTTAAACACCCCAAAAATCAACTATCTTTTCTGAAAACCGTCATCACCATCTTTTAACATCCTCATAGTATGTAACTCTGAATAAGCACTCAAAGGGAGCTCTGAATGGCCATTCCCTTTCTCCTCCCAGAAGAACCGTCTTCCATACCCACTGAAATTAGTCAAGTCACTTACACAGTGATCAAAATTAACACAAGAATACCAGTTTGTTTTTTTGCATTAAAGGAGTTACCACTATCACTTTAAATAAACAAATTCAGGTGGTGTTTTTTTCAAGCCTTTAGCAACCACTGCAAAATCCATGTGGCAGAAATAACCTCTCAATTCAAGCACACATCTAGCCTCTCTGCCTTTCCTTTATGTTTGGTGTAACCACTTCTTTCCTGCAACTTAACACATAGATTCTGTTTTCTTTGTATTCAGTCTTGTATTAAAATGCATTGAGAATTTGCTATGTAGCTATAATTATTTTTTTGTTCTCTCACCCTCAAAAGTCATGCTCAGGGTGCAGTGAGGCCTGAGAGCTCCTCCAATGTTATAATTGTATTAAACAATGCCAAAACCCCAGAATTAAGAGGAAATCTTAGCTAGAAGCACAATGCAAAAACGAGGCAATTGTAGAAAAGGTCATCAAGTATCTGTGTTGGAGCAGACCAAACCATAACTACAGCATCTGTACATTCTTTTAATTAGCAAAGAAAAAGATTTTTTTCCTGTGTCATTTTATTAAACATAACATATCTGAATATGCTAGTGTTTTTAAAAGCAAACACACACATCAATTTTTTCTCTGATCTGTCAGAGGTTCATATGGCTCACTGGACCCTGTATACCTGCTTGATTGCTTTTTTCAGAGGACTGTGGGTTTCTGTTGTTAGTACTAGACAGACACATGCTGAATGGTTAATGGCAGGGATGGTTATATAGTTTTATATTAGTGATGTAAGGATTATTTCTGACACTTATAATGGAAAATTAAAATATAAGATAACCTTCCCTGCCATATGAACCTCTGACAGATCAGAGAGACTGAGCATTTCAGCCAGCCATAAAGTTCCCACCTTTTCCACCGAGGAGGACAGTGTTTGGCCAGTGCTGCATACTGATAAACACTGGCTATACACTTTGCTATGTGAGCTGTGTCTGTGCAATTTAGTAAAAGCCACAGCAGACTCCTTTTCCCCTCTGTCTACTGATGACACATTTCTGTCCCATATTACAACTTACATTGTAATGATTAAAAAAAAATTAAAAAAAAGAGAGAAATATGAAAAATTGATGGGGCTGTGTGTTTGCTTTAAAAAACACTAGCCTATTTGGATATGTCATGTTTAATAAAATGACACATGAAAAAATTCTTTTTCTTTGCTAATCAAAAAAATATGTACAGATACTGTAGTTATGGTTTGGTCTGCTCCAACACAGATACTTGATGATCTTTTCTACACTTCCCTCATTTTTGAGGTTATACACTCATATGGTGTGTGACTAGGAAAATGAGTCACTATGGTGCTGTGCTGAAGCAAAGGCCTAAAGCAATGGAAACACCTATATCTTCTTAGTATTTCTGCCACCATCACAGCATTATAATATTAGACAGACCCACTGTTGCTCCTGCTGGTAATGTTCTACTCAGTACATGCATGATCAGAGTGGGTCTAATGACTTATTTGTAGCTAGATCAGTGACCACAGGCACTGGCACACAGGCTGATGATGTTTCCTGTACTGTGCACTTTGTTAGACAGAGCTTGCTACCAAAGGAGAAAAGCTCCAACCCTGCTGGGTGGGCAGGGATCCTGTTCTGGCTTCCTGGGACCAGCTTCCTATAGCAGACACCCTGCACCTAGAGAGCACACAGGATTTAGATTGCAAATGGCTTAATTTATCCTTTGAGTAAATAATAAAGTCCCACAGTGTAAAACTCACATTGCTGACTCTTGGTTTTTCCCCACTGAAAAAAATACCAAGGAAAGGAATTCGCTGTGCTCAGACCTGACTGGACTCCAAAGCAGCTCAGCTAACACAGGAGCACCATCTCCTCAGGTCCATTAGACTTGTTAAGTGCCATCTGAAGGTCTGCTCAGGAGCACTGAGAGGAGAAGTCTTTACAACTATCTGTTCCCACTGAAAATAACTGAAAAAGATTTTGCAGCCTAGGGGGAAAAAAAAAGTAGGGATATGAATGAAATTAACTCTGATTTGTCTAGTATTAATTTAGTAATTATAAAGAATGAGAATTTCTCTCGAAATTATTTTCCACTATCCCCCCAAAAATCAAACATTAATTAGCTAAATAACTGCTTTAGATTTAGTGTTTTGTCCTGAAAATCTAGGAAACTTAAGACTTTGTGGTTTTTTGGCCCCTCCAACTTTGTACAGACTAATTCACTGCATTAATTTTCAAAATACTTTAAGTAACTCTTATTGACCACACAGTAAGCTAGATTTTCATGTAAAATTAGTTTCATTTTCCTGACTGTTAATAAAATAATTTAAAGCAGCCTTCAGTAATGTAGTGAAAGCAGGTCTATTGATTGACTCCCTGTAACACAAGTTATCAATAGTGGAGAGGGAAAAACAGTACAGTAAAGAAAAATACCTGATCAGGAGGAATACTTCTAAGCAAATATATCCACAATTTTTCAACTGACTGTAAAGAATTAATAAACTTGTTTTAAATGCAGTTTCAGCCTTTTAAGAAGTAATTAGTCAGTGAGGCACCTTGCCACTGTGCTGCAAGCCTCTTGCTGCTTGGTGCCTGCAGACACAATTTCTGTCCAATTTCATGCTTTTCTCTTCTCCCACATTTCAGGAGACCACCAGACCACAATCACAGGAAAAATGGGGAAATGTTCCTATGATGTGGTTTCTGAAATTTGTCTCATTTTTTTTTCTTGGAAAAGGCTTTTTCATTTCCATGCTCTGTGCCAATCCAGTTCCCAGTAAATGAGAGCTGTGTGAATATATGTGAGTGCAGAATTTGGCTTTCTGTGTTCAGCAGGTTTCACGATGACTCTTTCTGACTCATTGCTCATTCTGGCAAATAAATTCAAATTCTAGGAAGTAGGGCTGCCACTTAGCAAAATCCTTCTTATTAGTAAATGGATTTTTTCCCACTACTTTGATTTTGTTTTCTTTTTCTCTGACATTTAAAATCAAATCCTCATTTTTAAGAACCCTTTAGATTGTACACTAGATTAAATTTTCAGGTGTAAGTAACATATCGTTCAACCTCAACAGAGATCGGTTGCGCCTGATCCCTACTGTAAGCAGTTTAAAGACTTACTTACAAGATAAGGACAGTCTTTCAAAAGGAAAAGAAAAATTCAAAACATATCCTTTACAGAATGCAGACACTGACAGTTGTTCAAAGGCTATATGATAAAAATGCTTGGGAGGTCCTTGCTGCAGCCCTGCTACAGAAGACTCAGTGCTGGTGTGGGACTGGGGTGCTCCTGTGATGTCAAACAGAAGAGGTCCCAGGGCAGATGCACTGGTGGCACCCCACTGCCACCAACCTCCAGGTAAACACAATCCTCTAACTAATCTCTGCCCTTTGAGCCCAATCATCCAACTGCTTTTTAACCAACTATCTGTCCAGCCATTTGTAGTGTAATGACTCAACTTAGTTCCATGAAGTTTGAAGGAGACTGTGATGGAAGCCTTGCTAAAGTCAAGGTAAATGGCATCCACTGCTGTCAGCTTGATAAAGTATGATTCACTCCCTGGAAAATCCATGCCATCTGTTGCCAATCACTTCCTTCTTCACCTGCCCCAAAATGTTCTTTAAGAGGACTTGCTCCATGGAATTCCTTGGGATCAGCATTCTGGAGACTACTCTAACTGGTAGAAATTGTTCCAACTCCCATGTAAGGTAATTTGTATTGCATATCCTTCTCTACTGTTAGACAGATTGGAAATCTTCGAAATGGATACAACATTTAATTAATCACTGAGCTTCATTTTAGGTTGGTGTCTTCAAGAGCCCCATTCATTAAATTCTACTTCTTTCATAAGATCTTTTGTCCATTTCTTGACAGCAGAATTTAAGGCCTAGTTTATAAAATCCTATCAAAGCTGCTGAAATCTATGAACATAGGTGAAGGAAGTTTTTTTTCTCCAGGAGATAAGTGATGACCATAATTAATTCATTTGAATTCAGTATAAAACAATGCCTTTATTTAAATTTATTATTAGAATGATACATTTATTTTCACACTCTTAACTGTCTGTTGTTAAAGAAACCTGAGTTATAGTTTAAAAAGCTAAACACAAAAAAATTAGAAAATACATTGCTTTGTGTATTAAACCTGTGTTTGGGGTACATAGCCAATCCTAGGATATGAGTACCCACTAAGATGTCCAAAACCTGGTTTTGCAAGAAAAATTCACTTCACTTCCAAATTCTGACTCAGAAAATACATTTTCTTTTAGCATATTGCTTCTTGCTTTCCCCTATTATTTTTATTCTGTGATTGTAAACTGATGGGCACTGTTCTTTCTGTGTTTAGACAGCACCTAGGGACTGCAGCCCTGGTGAGTGACTGAGGCTCCTGGCAATAGTGAAAGGGAAGGATCTGTAACATATATCTAGTTGCCATATCCTGAGACGCTTCTAGGCTGTGTGTCACTGCCAAAACCAGCTTTACCATAACCTTATTTCTTTCCTTCCTGTCTCCATACACATGTAATTTAATATGATGAAATGGGGATTCCAATCACCTGGTTTGTCTGGGAGAAAATTAACAAGAACCCAGCTTTTCTTCTCCCTGTCTGTGCTCTGCATATCATACTTCAGGGAAACACACAAAATTTGGGGGTACTGCAGCAGATTTGGAGATAGAGCTAATTCCAGTCTTAACTGTGTATTTCGTCATTGCATATTGGCTCCATTAGAAAGAATAACTGATTTTTGCTTTGGTTTCTGAATCAGCCCAGCCACAGATTTTCCCAGTCTGAATATTCCAGTTTGCTATCATAGTCTCTTCTTGTGGTCCATGAGCTAAAGAAGGCCAATAGCTGTATGAGGCATTTACATCTCAGCAGAAGCTTATCAGAATTTAGCAGGACAAAGAAGAAATATTTCATCAACTATAAGTACTCCTCCTCTCAAAATCCTCCAGCAAATTATCTATATATATATTTAAAGTGTCTTGTAGAAAAAATTGCAAGAACGCTATTAATGCAAAGTGTATAAAAGCCAAGATTTAACCGAGTTTCAAGATAGTAAAGGAATGTAATGCTTCATTAAATCTCTGAAGGCTATCTGCAGAGGTATTAGCCAACAAAAATGAGGATGTGCTTTAAGAACTGTGTCCAGTTTTCAATTCCTCAACTCAAAAAAAGATATGCACAGACTAGAGAGGATCCAAATGAGGGCCACAAAGATGATTCAGTTGCTGGACAACCTGACTCACAAGGAAAACTGAAGGAATTAGGCCTTTTTTCTCATGAGAAGACTCATGTGACCTCATCAAAATTTTCTAGTACTTAAAGGGCAGTTAAAAAGCAGAGAGGTCACTTCACAAGGACACACAGGACGAGGGACAATGGGCTCAAGATCCATAAGGACAGGTTTCATCTTGATATAAGAAATAATTTATTTCACAGTGAGAACAATGAGCAATTGGAACAATCTTCCTGTTATGTGATAGACTCCATCATTGTAGGCTTTACGATACCACTGGACAAGGCTAGATGTCATCAGGGCTCCCTTTCCCATGAATGTTTGAATCAAATGAACTTTTTATCTTTTCCAACATAGGCTCTTATATTATTCTGTGACCCATCTACTACTTTTTTTAGCATTTGGACATGCATTATTAATCAGTTTACTTTTGCTTTTTTTTTCTTTTTTTTTTTGTTTGGTTGCTTTTTGCTTTGGTGGGGGGGGAGTGTTTTGTTGGGATTTTTTTGTTGTGGTTTTCTTTCTTTTTTTTTTTTTAATTCAGGAATTCCATCCAAACATGAAATTTAGAAGCAGATGGGACAATTTACCATTTGCTTGCCTGAACAAGATAACATCAAAGATCTCTCCAAAATGTTTTATTATCTCGTTTGTCTCATCCTCCTTACAATTCTCCTGGATTCTAAATCAGATTTGATAAATTATTTGAGGATTTGGTTTTGACATGAACAATTGTCTTCTGCCATGGCTCCAATTCACAGTCACCATTGAACAAATGGCATATCTGCCTCACACTGCAATTTTTCGGCTGTCTAAAATAGCAAAATTATCAGTTTTGCAGTGACCTCTTTTTTTCCATGATGAAGGATCATGCTGATGTTTTTTAATAAACTAAATTACTTTGAACTTCTAAGTTGGCAGGGATAAGAAATTGGTAAAAAAATGTCAGTTGAGAAATCACAGTAAAATGAGAGGAAAGGATTATAAATATCAACCAACAAAATGTAATTAGCGGATCAGCTTGCATAGATTTTGTACTGTCTTCATTTGACGTAACTTTAAAGCACAAATCCAGCACATAAACCCCAAGGATTTAAAAACACAGGAAATTCTAGTTATAAAAAAAAAAAGAAAAAAAGAAAAAAAAGACTCCAGAGGACATTCTGACTTGTTCCTAAAGGCTGGAAAAATTGCATCCTGAGGTCAGAAGTAACTGTCAAAAGAAAAAATTACAGCGAAAAGATCTTGTGTAACTTAAGCCAAGAACTCACGAATATATAGTTAGGATATATGTACCAAGAAGAAAATTAGGAGTTCCAAGATATGTGAAGTAATTTCTTCAAGAGCTCATTTAAAATACTAATACATCATGCCCACCTTGTTATACAAATTTACCAGTCAAATATTGAAATTTGAATAGGACAATTTGGCTACTAGGTTGAGAATTTTTAAACTACTTTCAAGAAGTAGAAAAAATATTACTAAATTAAGAACTTCAGTGAAGAGTAACAGAAATGGTCAGAATGTTGGGACTAATTATAGGGAGCAATTAAAATTTTGAATACCTCAAACTTAGCAAGGGGCAGACTGAAGGGTTATGTAACCAGTCACAAACATTTCTTTAAAAATGTTAACCTCAATATGATATGGATAAAGTAAAACTGGGGAAAAATTGGGTAATTATCAGTAAAAAATAAGAATAAGCATATTCTGTTTTTCTTTAAAAAAATTAAGGAAATTGCATACCATAGGAATATTTGGTATGTGAAGCATCATTGTAAAAGTGCAGATGTATTGTATGAATCAGTTGGTCACTTTCCTTTTTAAAAAAGGGTTTTTTTTGTGGAAAGTTAGCAAAAATTTATAACATTGTGATCACTGAAAAAGTAATATTTCCAACAGCTCAAGAAACAAGTCAAGAAAGAGTTTCTCACTGTAGTAACCACTTACTATAACAGTGAACAAGTGTTTTGGAGAATAAGGGTAAGCCATGGCATTCCCCTGGATTCCTGGATAAGGTTGCTAGGGAAAGAAATTCTGACCAACACAGCCATGGTCTCATGGCCAGTACAAAAACAACTTCCCTGAAATTATTGGAGTCTTTCCATGGACTTAAATAGACTCTGACCTTCTGTGAATGAAGTGAAATGAACTTATAGATAGCACTTAAAGTTCAAGAAAGCCCAGAGGACAAGATCCTGGCACTTCTATGCCTAACAAGGGGAAAGGAAAGAAAAAAAAAGAACAATAAGAGAGGAAGGCAGGTAGGAGAGTGTTGGAGGCATAAAGGAGAACAGCAACTCTTTGGGCTGTGTACCTCTTGGAGAAACTGATAGGGAAGCAAAGAAACATGATCAAAGGAAGGTGGGACAAGGAAGAGGGAGGAAGATGAACCTGGCACAGCAGAGGGAAAAGTTGGAAGCCCCTTCATGGGGCTCTGATTAAAGCTGCAAGGGTTCAACGTTCTCCAAGTACCTCTCCCACTTCGTTATTCTTATTGCAAATTCCAACAAAACTGAAAGCAAGAAAGCAAAGAAGACAAAGAGGAAAGCTTTTGCGTTGGTGGCAAGAGAAAGCAAGTATGCTAGTCATGAGAAAAAGAGAGAACGCAAATCACAGACCAAGAAAGTATATTTTCTTGCATTCATAAGTTAACACTGAAGAGAAGGTTTTAGCTCAGAAAAACACTTTGTGGTTCAAGTGAAAGACACATAACCCAAAAAGATAATTTTCTACAGGCCTGGTAAAAATGGTCCTCTATTACTCATGAACATGCATGAAGCAGAATGGCTGGCCTTAGAAAGGAATTACAAGACAAGATGGAAAAAAAAAGAACATCCATATCAGAAAACTGATGAAATCCATAATAACAATAAGCCTACAATAAAAATATTTTAACCTAAGACTGCACTAAGAGAGCCATGACATTTTTTATCCTGGGAGATGGTGAGCAGACCAGCTTTGACTATTGATGAAGACACAGTTCCTCACCCAGGCACGGGTCATGGTCCAGGTGCTGCTCAGATCTTTCACCAGCAGCGACTTGAGTGAAAGGGTTTTGCCTCTCTTCCCCTGCCAGCTAGTCTAATCACTAATATTTATTCAAATGGGATAAACAGTAGAAACAATTTTTGGAAGAAAAAGAAATTCAGTTCATTAGGACTATGGAAACTCAATGCCAGCTATTTAAAAGTATAATCAAGCCACTTAAGTCCAGCCATAACATTTAGATTCTATTTAATCCTAATGTATTTTTGTAGCTGATTTTTGATAAATCAGCCTTTTAATTTTTTTTATGTAAACTGTTCTTTAGATTTATATGCAAATACTGTCCTTCGTAAACTGAAATGTTGGCATATATTCCTACCACAATTTACAAGTAGCTTAACTATTTACCTTTCAGATTATTCCTAGATTTTTTGATGGTAAATGGCATCCAAAGAAACGAAAGTGTTACCTTTTGGTATACCATTACAATAAACTCTTAGAGATCACAAAAATTCCCTATGTTAACATTATTGCAAGAAGGCTAATTTGAACCTGATGGGTTAGATCAATTTTGTTCTGATTGTTTGTTTGACATATGCAGTAAGAACAGATTGGGAAATTATCTACATTATATGTGAGCTACTTCAAAGACTGCTAGAGTTTGTCAAAAGTCACATCATCTTGCAATGTTGACCAAAATGGTATTCTTACCTCCAGCTGAAGTGAGACACCTGAATAGCACTAAATTCAAAACGGGCCACAAAGCAATCTCTTAAAGAGTTGCTGATCCCTGCACCAGGTCTGTTCTAGAAAAAGGGAAAAAACTTTCTATTTTCTCATGTGCCCTGCCTGTTACAGCAATGTGTGCTTCTTGAGACACTTGCTTCTACCTACTCCTATAGGAGCTTCCACACATACATGTTTGCCCTTATATTACAGATATTTTCATCCCTGTCCAGTAAACTGAGTGGTCAGAAAAGTCAGAGAGGCTACAGAAAACAAAAGTCACAGTCCTGAGTTAACAGGATAAGCAGTGAGAAAATGATTTGGCATAGCTAGCTTTAAATATAGTGAAGGGCCCAAAAATGGCCTGCTAGAGCAAAAAATCTCTAAGCTCACCATTTAAGGGGCGCAGAGATCCAAACTTTATCTTGCATCTCCTCAGATTTCCAAGAGATCTTCCCACACTCTACATTGAGGGTGACAGTGAAAGCTGTGATTTCAGTGAAATGTTGATAATGTTCATTCTGAATTTTGGTGCAGTCTATATCTACAAGCTCCTATACAGGCTTTCAGGTCTACTTAACTTCATTTATGTATTTCTATAGTAAAGGATCGCAAAACACTCCCTCTGAGTAAAACATCCTGCTTAACATACAGAAACATATAAGACCCCTCCAAAACATTGCTATATTAGGCAGCAGACTACAGGTCTAACATAATGTCACACAATTTTTGGCTAGTATATTCTATATGAACACCGTCAAATATCACATTTGAAATGCAAACATAGAGGATAAGGCACAATGAAATACATACTATGCATCTATCTAACATAATGTAACATAAAGACAAAGCAATACTTAATTTTTTTCATCAGCTAATTAAATCTTGCTCAAACAGTCACTATAGATAGTTAGGATTTAAGGAGTTAGACATTTTGAAGAGTTCAGACAAAGCTTTATACAATACTAAAATTTAGATAACAAATGTAACAAGGTTTACCTGGGGACACTTTTAGCTCCTTCCCACATAGGTTCTTTAAATGTACTTGGTCCCTTGGTGGTGCAGAAGCAAATTAACAACATGGGAAATCTGCTAAGGAAAACAGAAGGTGTACATTAATTTCACACCTAATTATTAACTAATTTGCTCAGGCTCTGCCAGAGTAATCAGCACTTGAACAGCTTCACTTGTTCCCAATGAGCCTCTGCAATGCCTGTGTTTAAAATTCCAGGGGAGGCACAGTTGCAGCAGGATGAATAGTAATAATTATAGAGAGACTGAGGCTGATTTGGGCCCTCTTTCCATGGGGCCAGCATCACATTCCTTTATAGTACCAAGAATTATTTGGACACTAATGCTGGGGCAGACAGATGTAATTTATTTCTGATAGATGTGCTACACTAGCATAAAACTGAAGGGGAGGATGATGCAGGTGAAGTAGCTCCATTGGTTTTGTATTGCCATAAAATTGTAACAGTATTAAGACAAAGTCTGTATTATTCACACTGGAAAAATTTTTCAGGACAAATGAATCTGCATGATGTACTAGGAGCCAAGGCTTTGGTGCTCTGCTACAAACCATATATAGTGTTGGGAGATGACAGGCTCAACTAACATTAAATAAAACACAAATCATCTTTGACAGAGAGATGATGTGAAAGGCTGACAGGAGTTTTTCTACACGCTGCCTCTTTCGCAGATAAACCTTCTAAACACACAGCACAGTTCCTTATATGTTTGACCCAGACTGTCTTTCACTTCCTTCTGTACCCCATGCAGGTTTTAATTTGCTGTAACCCTTGTCTGGTAATTTGCTGTAACGCTTGTCTTACATGTATATAAAATAAGTGAAAATTTGAAGAAAAACATTAGGTTTATATAAAGATACAAACATCTTCTACATCCTATCCTTATTATGTTATCCTAGGTAACAAAAATTGATATATAACCTGTCACTGACCTAGAAAAAGAGGCACATGTGAAAAATGGAAGACATTTAGGACCAGATTCAGAAGATTTGAAACTGAAAATTAGGGTGCAGGGTGCAGCTTCCCGCTTGGCTCTGAAGACCCCAAATGCCTACACACCTCTTTACACTTCAGTCTCACAGTGCCCATTGACAGTATCTAAATCAGCTCTAGAAACAGGGAATTCAAAACAAACCTGCTTCCAGGAGAATTTTGTAGTGGCTGAGAAGCGGGCTAGGCTGAGCAGGGCTTTCCTCTTCTGCTGAAGTTTTGTGAAGGTGGTAGCTATTTGCCAAAGAGGGAGGGAAATCCAACAAGTGGAAAATTGACTCTGGAGAGATATTTCAGTAGGAGTGAGTTGTGGGACTGTCTCTATTGTCAGGACTGCTCATCCATTTTATATTAAACAGTGACTGGACTTAATAAAAAGAAAAGTACATACACCCCCACATCAGTACTTAACCACAATGCTGCAGTCAAGCTTCATCGCTGTGTAAGATTTCAAGGAATTTGCAATTCCTTTGGGAAAGGAATGCTTTCCTTCCCTCCCTTTTCCTTCTCTGTGGAGCTCAAAATATGGAAAGTTGAGAGGAAGGTCTGCCTAAAAAATGCAAATTCAATGGTTCCTTTTGGCTCTTAGGTCCCATTCTGGAATTAAAATCAACAAAATGAGAACTGCACAGTGTATTTTTGCAGAGATCATCCCATCTCATTAAGCCTAGGATCATATCATAGAACAAGAGGAAATTTATTTAGTGTCTAAATTAGTGTCTCTTAGCTAAGTATCAAGGGTTTAATGGATAGGAATTAGGGTGTTGTGGTCAACATGCAAAAAAAATCTGCATGGGGTAAATAACAGAAAGAATAAAAGGTTCTGGTCTGCAAAGTGAGATTCTTGGCATTCATTGCCTTCAGAAACAATTGAGAATGTGCAGTAACACTCAGCAGTGATCTTCAAGTAACCTTTGAGATGAAGCATTACAAGTATAAACTAATTTTAAAGGACAAGTGTAAAAACCATAAAATCCTAGCAGAGCTTATTTACTCTTTTATACCAAGATCTATGCTTCTATAAAACTTTGTGGAATTGCACCTAATTTACCATGGGTTATATCTTGAATAAAAACTAGGAAGAAAGGGTATAATAATTTCTCTGTAATTTTATATAATTTTCATCACAGTAGATAACCTACCTATAATAAAAATCGACCAACTCTCTTTTGTAATACTATGTTTATTGTATTGAGTTATATGCAATATAGTACACATCAATACTGTAGGTGCATAAGCAGTAAAATAAACAGTATGAAACACAATGGCATTACAATTATTTAGTGTCATAAAAACTATAAAGCATTAGAGTAGCTAGCAAAATTATTCTAAAAACTAAGCAGGTATTTTTAAAGTGTTCTAAGAGCTTTGCCAAGAACTACTCATCTATGAGTATATCCTCCTTCCTCCTTAAAACTGGGGTTGAATTTTCTACTGGTGTATTCTGATAGATCCATCAGTATACATCAAGTTAATCAACCCACAACAGCCTAGAGTCTACGTCCACTTGAATTCTTCCCTCCAGCTACTGCATTATTCTTCAATGCAAGCTCAGGAACCTCAGTTTGGCAAAAAAGAGTGCATCAAAAGGAAATCAGACTGTAAAATAGTAATTATCACATTCTTAGCATACTTTTCTTCTTACAGGAGTGCCTCAAGGATTCCAAGCAGAATAATCAGTTTCCAATCAAACCACAACAATTTCACAAAACTCATCTGACAAAGGGATGAAGATTACACTCAGCCTTATCAAAACAGAATATGCTCCCAGTTGCTCTGACTGCAAAGCCAGTTATGAAGTTCCAACCCCCAACAAGAGTTACTATTAGTCCAGAATCACAGCTCTTTCCCTCTCAGTAGCACTGACTTGCACACTGCAGGTCTGGTATGGTAAACAAGACCATTCATAAATCTGGGAAAAAGATACCTTCTGAATCAAGAGACCTGAGTCTCATCTTGTGAATTCAAATAAACTTATAACCCAGGAGAACAGGGATTCTGTGTGTGTTTTTCTGGGAATTGCCCCAGGCAGGTGCAGAATACAATTGCCTGGCTGTGAAGGTGGGTCTCTGAAAAAAAAAAAAGAATTGAAAAGATGCATTTTCTGAAGAGGAGAAGAGGGATCTGGACAGGCTGGATTGATGGACCAAGGCCAGTTGTCTGAGGTTCAACAAGACCAAGTACCAAGTTGTGCCCTTGGGTCACAACAACCCAGCACTAGAGGCTGTATGATAAAACATGCATTACAAAATTTGTTACAGTCAGTGAGCAGGTGTATCAAGATACAGAAGTATTTGTTTTATTCCTCAGTGAAAGGAATTCGACTGACAAAATCATGTCTGTATTGGAATTATACTCATATCATGAGGGTACCAAAAATACCAGTGAAATATTAAATATTCTTCTTGTTACTCGGAGATTATCTTTCATGTCAGAGAAATGTATGTGTAGATTTACTGAATCAAATTAATCCTTAATACTAAAATACACTGGAATTACATTGAGATGGTGGCATACTGACTTCAATAATGCAAAACTATAACACATTTTTAAAAAAGAAATTACATTCATTATCTTAAGGAATGTGTGTTACTAATAAGATTCCATTGCACAATAGATTCTGTTCCACAACAATCTTAAAATAAATTTTTATTAAAATACTATATTTTGTGTATGAAGAATTCAGGACTGGTGTTTTTCTTCATCCATTTTTCTTTACTTCAGACACTGTATTTGTTCACAGAATCTCCAAAGAATTTTCTCAGATGTACAATTCTGTTAGGATCACAGACATTATCTAAGTGAAATAATAGAAAAAAGTAAAAACAAGTGTTTTCTGGAATTTAAATAAACAGTGTTGTTACCAAGCAATGCTTTGACTATTTCTTTAAAACATAACTTTGAGGAGGAGGTCACAGTTTGCTAGGACACAAAACATTTGAAAAACAAAGCACACAGTTCATGTTACTGAAAGTACACAATGGAATAAAGCATGGCAAAGGATGGGCCAAATTCTGTCTTCCTGAGCCTGTCTTAGAAGAGTACAGCTTCAACGAGCAGCAAAGAGCATGATTTGCTTACTTTTCAAGCATTTTACAACATTCCAAAAATGAACAGAACAAAGTTATCTGTGCGTCACATCTGGTCAGATTAATCTGTACTTGTAGAAGAGTCTCTTACAAGAAGACTATAACTTATGTTAACAAGAGAATATAAAACAACAGCTTACACAGCAAATGTCTCCAGTATTTGACTCCCTGCAAATATTAAGATTACAGACAGCACTTGGTTGATGATCCAGGAAGGAAGCTGTATTTGATGCTGGGATTCAGAACTATAGCAGGATAAACCATTGGGAATGGAGAGCAATAGTTTATCTGGACTGGTAAAATTTCCAGAAGACAAATGGGAAACAGGAAAGAGAAGGTGGGGTCACTCAGCACTTAAACCACAAGTAACAAAATCACTTAGGCAGGCCTTGTAGTAATAATGGTGTAACAAAGGAAGTGATACCAGTGACACATACTAGAGAAATCTAAGAGGGAGCAGAAATGCAAAGAGGAATAGCAGTCAGTGTCTGCAATAGGATACCACATCAGCACCTCACAGGAGCTGATGACTGAATTCTGAAATGCCATGTGACAAGCACATGGCATTTCATGCTGATCGTGAGAGGAAATCTTAAGGAAGTTACTTTAGCAATACTTTACTAAGGATGAACATAAATTGAGCAATTATAATAATATTCAACTTCAGGACATCAAAGTACTGTTTTGGGAGGTAGCATAAAGAGTCATTGGTAAGGACAAGAACAAAGATGGACAATTCTAAGGCACAGAAATATTCATATACAACTACTAAAAAGGCTACCAGTTTTGCTGAGCAAACTTCTTAAGAAGCACAGTGTAATAAAGTTAGTCAGTATAATTTAAAATAGTAGCATTTGTGTTCCATGCATATTTAGGAGTCGAGATTACTTTAAAGAAAAAAAAAAAAATTCTTTTCTCTCAGGATGAAACATTCAGATCTAAAGGTATGCAAAGATTAGGGAGTCCGTTTGGACCAACAAAAATTCACAAGAAATCCCCTGCTTATGTTTTGCATTTTGTTTAGAAGCATGGCCATTGGCAGCTATGCAACTGACAGAATCACAGAATAGGTGAGGATAGACGGAACCGCTGGAAGTCATCTAGCCTAACCTCCCTGCTAAAGTCAGGTCATCCTAGAGCACATGGTACAGGATTGTGTCCAGATGGCTCTTGAGCATCACCAGTGAGGGAGACTCCACAACCTCTCCGGACAGCCTGCAATGGCCACCTGCACAGTAAGGACATTCTTCCTCATATTCAGGTGGAACTTCCTGTGCATCAGTTTCTGCCCACTGCCTCTTGTCCTATTGCTTGGCACCACTGAGTAGAGCCTGGCTCTATCATCTTCACACTCCCCTTCAGATACTGACAGACATTGATGAGGTCCCCTCTGCCTCTTCTTGAGGCTGAACAGGCCCAGCTCCCACAGCCTTTCCTCTTAAAAGAGATGCTCCAGTCTCCTCATTGTCTTCATAGCCCTCTGCTGGACCTGCTGCAAGAGCTCCACGACTCTCTTGTACTGAGGAACCCTGCATCAAAGTGGCATTTCTGGGACAGCAGTACAGGTCCTTGGGTCCTTGTCCTGGATGCATTGTGAGAGCAGCCCTGGAGCTGACAGGAGACTTGCAGGCAAAAGAATCACCTGAAATAATGCAGTTCTGTTAGTGAAAGACAAAGGGGAGGAAAGCCCTGCTGCAGAGATGTCGTTTTGGGTTTCCATTAAAACTGCAGTGGAATCTGCAACTCCCTGGCCAGGCAACTGCTAGCAAAACGAAAGGAGACAAAAGTTCCCTAAGTTATTTTGTATTTCTAATGTTGATGCAACTGCCTTGCTTCAGTAGCAGAAGCATTTCACAAAAATGCGTTGTACCACATCTGCAGTGAAAGGAGAAATGGTAAAGTATCTTTTTTTAAATTGAAACCCTGCAATGCTTTGAGATAGTTGGCCTGAGCAGCTCTAGCAGTGATTTTAAATGATTAAGATCAAATGGAGGAATGGAACTGAAAGAAACCCTACAGACTACAATCTTCCTTTAGTAATCACACATAACAGTTGTAGTGTTTTGAACTGCTAATGTAGGGCCCACAAAAAAGCTTACAGTTCACTTCAGAAAAAGCATACAATACAGGCTTCAATGAAGACAATGAAATGGATAATTTTAACTACAAGAAATGGTAAATTGCTAATTAAAAATATTTAATACTTTAGGAATGCTCCTTTTGTTTACAACTTTTTATCATACAAAAGAATAAGCAATTCTAACACTCCAGGTCAACATAGTTTCTTCATATTTTCTAATGATACTGTACATACAATGTCTACAACTACAATATTGACATAATCAAATTTTGATTTAAACATAGTATTGGTATCCATAAATACAAATACATATACATTGAAAGAAATGCTGCATAATAGGTCAGTAGGTTCAAAAGTCAGACATTCACGCAAGTCCTGAATATTGCTGCCACCTTCAGGAAACATATGATAAAAAAGGACCAAAATATTAATTAGAAAAGAAATGGAAAATAAAGTCAAGATCTATGAGGCCACTCGGTTATTATGTTGTGAGATTAATTTTTATAATGGCATATAAAGATAATTTTATTATTCTCAATTTCCAATAAAGACCTAAGTCTGATGCTAAGAGATCTGCCTAAGGCCAGTCAGAGCTAGTAATGCTTGCCCTTGGCTCCTTGAAGTTCACAAAAAGAAAGTTGTGGATTAGAAAATTGTTTTATTGGCATTTGGATATTTACATTGTCATTGAAGCTTATTTTGTCTTTGATTCTTTGAGGTAGTTACTTAGCATTGCAATATAAATTTTATCACCTCAGTTCCAGTAGTTACTTTTACAACTGCAAGCAGAGCATCTATTGAAAGTGCATCATAAAATACAGATGGAAAAATCAGTACCTATATATTCACTAAGCTATATTTTTAATCAATAACATTCCTGATTGTTATTGGACAGGCTAGTTCAATCAATAACATTCCTGATTGTTATTGGACAGGCTAGTTCAGAGCTGATGCTTTACAATGTTATGCAAGAGTCCTATCGATTTCCTGACAGTTTCTCACTTTTCAGAAAAAAAGCGATCAGTAAGATCTTCAGTCTTTTTGAAATGTCAGCATAACTCAAGTTTAATCACCAAATAAGCAAACTGACCCAATTTAATTTTTTGATTCCTGTAATAGTTTACATGCATCTCATACCAGCTTATCTCTCAACAGGTCCGTACAAAGTCACCTGATGTAACTTTAAACCTGTCAGGACACTTTACATTTTCCCTGTTATGGAAGTGATATAAATTCTCTTTGCATGTGTTCTAACACAAGAATTCTAAGAGCAGGATCGCATATGTGTTCCAGCCTGCAACCCTCGTGATCATTTACCCACCAGTTCCTGAGTTCTTGCTTTAATGGAAACATCTATCCAGGGGTTAGTATTTCCCCAGAGTGCACAGGGAGGAAAGGACAGATGGTCTCCAAAACAGAAAATTTCCTTTGGAGATTATTTTAAAAGATTTTCCCATCAGCTGTAATATTTTAAGCAGTTTCCTTTTTTGATATTTATGATTAGATTATGATCTAATGATATCTTAAAACATATTCATTGTTCCTCCAAATTTGGGAAACTGCCATGAGTGTGTTGTGAGAGGGCAACAAATGCAACAGCATTCATACAAGGCTGGTGAAGTGTCCTCATCTTTTATTTGGAGTCTCAAGCACTGCTTAAGGGATGTCAGTGTGCAGAAACGTGGTGAAGACTTCTTGTGCTACCTCCAGAACCAGAATTCACACATATTTCTGCTTTCCTAACTTATTTCTTCCTTTTCATATCTCAGTCCCAGTTTGGGAAACTCTAAAGTGAGGACACCTTGGCTCCTTCTGATCTTGTTTTAGCTCTGAAAAGGGAGTATAGAAAGTTGGTTTTGTTTTGGTTTGGTAGGGTTTGTCTTAGTCAAGTGGAGTTTGGCTTCCCTTTTAGTTCTTTGCTATATAGTCCTTTGAGAACTGTATTAGCCAAGGAGAGGCTGATAAACTGAAATTTCAATAGATACTGGCTACGCTAAATTTTTTAATCAGATACTAAACCCCAGTTTCTTTAGTAGGTTCTACATATAGAGTTGGTAAAAGTCTTAGCTAAAGAGTCTTGGAGAAACTAACAGCTCTGCATCAACTATATAAAATCAAAATTTCTCCAAACCTTTGTGTGTCATCCAGAAAAAAGAGTGGTCTTGTGGGAAGTTACAGTGAAGGAAAAGAGAAAAGTCAGAAAGAGCAGAAAGATGGGAGAGAAATTATGTCCTGGTTGTAATGACATGAGCACCAACACAAGCTGTTTCCACTACTACCACCAGCTGTAAAGAAAATTATTCTGTTTTTCACAGTTTTCTTTTTTTTCTGGTCTGTCACATTGAAGACACAGCAGAAATATTTTAAATTTACAGAAATTTGGCATAAAATGATAATTCAAATTCTGGGACATGCTCAAGATATGGAGAGAAAATCATATCAAATTAAACTTCTCTATAATACTTAAATTACATTTCTATAATGTTTCATAGTTTGAAACTCTGCTTACCTTATATGCTACACACTCTAAGAATTTGTGTATTGTTTCCCTCAAGTTTCTAAAATTATAGAAGTCAGCACTGTGACTTTCTAACAATGCTGAGATCTTATGAAGACTGCACCTTCCTGAACCAGGGTTAGGAGCCAGGCTTTCCTGTTGGTATAAGCGAGGGAGAACATCTGGAATATTTTTACCAAGGAGAAAGAATTCCTAGAGTAAGAGAGAGTGGAATTTCACCAGTGTGAAATCCACACGAACAATTTCACAGTGATTGCAACCTCTCTCACATGACAGACTTCCATCCATGTAAACACACTGTACTTCAGAATGATGTTGCTCACTCTGGAGTATCACCCTCGGAGGGTGTCTGCCTGGATGCATCCTAATAATCATGGCCAACGGCATCTGAGGTCTGCCAGTGTTGCTCACAAGAAAGGGCTCCAGGTTCAAATGGCTGCAAAATGTGGCTAAAGAAGCTGGATGCAATACAGAAGGTAGAAGAAGGTAGAAAGGAATGGAAGGATTTCAGGAACATGGCAGGCATCATGAGGACATCTTTCTGTGGTACCACTACAAGCCCAGCTTTTCTTATAAGGTTTTTTTAAGATACAGAATGTTTGTTAAAGTAGAGGCTCTTTCAGTAAGAACTCTGAATGCTGAACACTAGGTACATTCATTTTTTTTTTCTATTCCTTATCAGCTATGAAACTGAGATGCTGTCGCTTGAATCAGGGCTTGTGAAGTGATAAAGGAATTGGAAGTGCTGCACCACTGCACCTCTCAGTGGGTCTGAGGACAGAAAAGAAGCAAACTATTCTGTTGCCTGTGAAGGAAGTGCCTGGTATGGATATGGAATAAGCTGCTGTAATGTGTAGCCCATTCCAAACAATGCACTTAGAAGATGGGGAAGAGTGCATGGCCAAGCTACCAGGACTCTGGTCAGTTTACTGGAGCTCCTTTGCAAGCAGAAGTACGCAGACAATTTTCCAATATTATTTTGTGGGTACCAGAGCACTCTGGCCAAATCCAAGCTGAAGAGCTCACCACTAAAGGTATCACAGAAACTTTGTTGCAACCGATCAAAATCCGGTTTCTGAGAACCAGTAGTAAGAGAAGTTTGTGTTGCTCCTGAATAGTCCCTTTGCATTAGAAATATGGGAGTTTACAAGCTTAATTCTACTGTGCAAGTGGATCTCCACAACTAAGTAGAGCTCTGTTAACTGAAGGGGCTACAGGCTCAGTTAAAGGAATAAGTGCTCAGGGAAGGTTAGCGTTACATGGAAGATTAACATTTAAAGGACACATTTAAAGGACACATCATCATGGAAGATTAGCATCACCCAACATCACAATCATTAAAAAAATGTAGGAGGAAAGGATAATAATGCACTATGTAACACCTCATATGCAAGCACTGAAAAACATCATTGCGAGTGTTTACGGTAACTAAATTCTGGTTTATTATAGCTGACCTTAAAGAAATTATTTAATATTAAACAGTTTTTGTGTTACTAATTTATTTGAATTTATTTGTTGGAGAGAAAAAAAATACTATTTGATATCTTTATAATATTTCCTTCACCACAGGAATGGAGAGTCAAAGAAGGCTGAAAAATTCCATGCCTTTCATAACTTTATTTACTGAGACAACCTGCTCCCCAGCTGATGTAAATTTGGAATAACGGCATGACTACATTCCTTTGATTTCAGTGCGAAACCTGAGGGCCACCACCCCGTGCTGAACAGAGAGGAGCCCGAAGCCAGGAAGCGCTGAGTGCTCCTGAGCTGTGCGGGGATTGCAAACATATCCCGGCTGGCAGCGGAGCGGCTCTCGGCGGAGCAGCTCCCCTCGGAGCCCTCAGGGCCGCCGGCACCGCCATCCCGCGCGGGCGGGGCGCGGCCGGCTCACGCGGCCTCTCGCGATGTTTCCAGGGCCCGGCGAGACTCGGCGGCGGCGGCGCCGCGGTTGCCAAGGGCCGCGGCCGCCCAAGGTGAATCCCGGCGGGCTGCGGGCAAGGACTGGGAATGCGGGGATCCCGGGGCGGGATGGGGAGCGTGGCGGAGATGAGTGTGCCCGGGCAGAGCTCGCCCGCGCTGTCAGCGCTGGCTGAGGGAAGCACTTGAGCCGACCGGCTCTCTTCTCCTCTATGGGTTGTCCCGAGAATCCTGGTTGCCGCCCCGCCCTTGTGCGCAGCCGAAGGACGGGCGGTGAAGCGCCAGAAGGGGCCGGGGTTCCCGCGCTGCTCGCGTTCTGGGAGCTGCTCTGCTCGGCTCGTTGGTAAAATTGCCTCTCTGCCCAGGCGAAGTTTGGTGTAAGGATAAATGCTGGCAACAACAGGCCGCTTCTGAATCGTTGCCCGAGTTGTGGGGCATGATTTACATTCGCGATAGTGCCGGGACCTTGAAAAGACTGTCCAAACTGGGCTTAGGGTAAAGTTGTAATTTAGAGAGAAAATGACTATTTAAATGTTGCCTGGAAACTGAATGGGGGCTGTCCCTGCTGGGGAATAACCCCCAAAGCAACAACCACCAAAAAACCAAGCACAACAAGCCGCAAACCTTTACAATGAAATATAAGATATGTATCTTTGTTAGTGATCACATGAGTCAGGGAAGACTTTTCGAGGCAAACTGGAGGTGAAGCTGTAATATTCTCATGATTTCTCTCAATGAATAACCTGGGCAGGGCATTGCACTGACTGCCAATGAGTATCTGGATACCTTGCACTTCTAAAAATGCCTAGTTATACCAAAATACTTGGCGATTTATGTTTTCCCCGGGGGATTAGGATATTGTCTGATGTTTATACAGACCTAAAGTGTATTGACTTCGGCTAAGTATTTTGAGATTCTATAAGAAAAAGAAGGTTGCAAATCAGTGAGTTAAGATTATTGCAAGGGATTTGGGGTATTGTGTTTGTTTGCAATGAGTTTAGTTTAATGAAATTTCTGGTAAGATGATTGAGTTAATATTGAATATTGATAGGTCTAAGTAAAATGTTCAGCAACTGTGCTACTTACCGCAGAAGAGTGTTGCCTTGATGGACTATTACCTTTCATAAAAGATAACTCTTCCAGCTGGTGCTATATGGCTTTTTTTTCCCTGTCGTTGATGCTATTTGATACTTAAACAGTAATTTGCTATATTGTCTCTTCCAAGTGTGCATGTATTGTTTATTCACAGGTGCTTAGAGAGTCTTTAATTTTAAATTCAGAAAAGTCAAATATCTCCAAGTAATTTTTCCTTATATAGGCTAGAAATAGATAAGCTAAAACTGCCACTGAGGTTTGAAAGTCTTCCTTGGCATATAAAGATTTTTAAGCCATTGATTAATAAAGGTCAAAAATGAGCTTGTTTTTTTTGGTTTTTTTTTTTTTGGTTTTTTTTTTTTTTTGCAGTTCTTGAAAATTTAACTGTCTGTCTTCTGGACTTGGCAGATGTTTCCAATTTCTCACTGCTTGTTCTCCTCACAGTTTTTCCCAGCAGTTTCCACTTAATTTGACAGGACTCTGTCAGGTCACTGCTGTTGATTAGCACAGGGCAATTAAACTGTTCTGAGAATTCCACCTGGCCATTGCAAAAGCTGACAGCGCTTTCAGTCATGGGCACAGCAATAGCTCTGAGTAGAGGGATTCTGAAGTCAGAAGTAATAGTGGATAAGAAGCAGGTGAAAGATTATTTATAAAGTTTTCTTATCAAGATACAGTCATTATATCTCTTAAACCTTCCCTTCTTTTTATTTTTTTAGCTTACCATGTAGTCTTGTGCCTCTATCGTGGGCAAGTACAAATAGGAATATTTAGGCTTTCCTTAATGTAATATCTCCTTTAAGAATATTATGCTAAAAAACCAGGAGTTTCAGTGAAACTGATTTGATTGTTTTGTTTTCAGTTGGTCTTAAGATAAGCTCTGTCAGATATTTCCTGTCTGTGTTTATGTGTTTTGGTGACAATCCTGTTGATAACAGTAAATAAGTGGCAATTTAAGGGATATGTGCTTTTCTTAGCATCTTGAGGAAAAATAAAACTATGGGAGTTTTTTATTCTTCTGTCTGTTTTCTACAGATGTCTCATTTTACAAGCGAAGATGAAGCTCTATTACAGTCTATGCTTAGACAGTTGCTGCAGAGTGTGAAGGAAAAAATCACTGGAGCTCCATCAGCAGAATGTGCAGAAGAAATTCTCTTGCATTTGGAGGAAACAGATGAGAATTTTCACAAGTAAAAATATTTTTTGCTATTTTTAGTCTTTTGAAGAAGTTGGTATGTCTAAAACTGTACTATTCCTGGGAAATGTACACTTAATATTGCTTTGTAAATGTGTGTGTATTAATACATATGTGGATATTCCTGTCGTTAATCCACATATCCACATATGTGGATAATCCTGTCGCTAACTTTCAGATGATGCTAATTTAAAGAATAAAATTCATGTTGCCATTTTCTTGGTTTGCTTTTTTCCCCATCCACTCTTGCTAATATATTTTTGCTGTAGTAGTAATTCATGAGCTGTTTGTGAGAGACAAATTTACAAAGCTCTGATGCATGTGCACACATAATGTACCAAATGCACATGTGGAGCTGGAAGAAATAGTCACTGGAGACTCTCAGTGTATTTGACACCTGCTAGACACCAAAGTCCTGTTTTTCAAAATAGAGTACTTTTTCAGAGGGCCATTTGGCTTCCATATTTGATTGTTTTCTCTGGCCTATATTACTGAATGTGTCTATCTTATCTATCTATTCCAGTCATTGTTTTAATTTATGCTTTAAGTAAAACAGAAATGTATCCCCATCACACTTCTGCTAAATCAGATTTGACAGTGTGACCTCACAGGCAATGTAAATTTCTAGATCCTATGCTGCTCTTTCCTTTCCATGATGTTATAACTTGTTAATTTTTTTGCTGCATGGGAGATTTTTAGTACACGGTTTGTCACAAGCCAAGACAATATCAGGCTGAAATAACCTGAGGGCATTTTAATAAGAAACAACTCTGTGACCTGACTTCTGAGAAAGCTGTTTCCCCATCAGTTTTTTCAGAGGTGGCACTATTTACATTCTCTTAAATTTACCTGGGTATTAGCATTCCTTTGTCAGTGGCAGGAGTTAGGTAAAAGCAAATAAGTGAAGTCGGACTAGGGTTTATCTAAAATTTCACTGTAATTTTAAAATCTTGATGATTGCATGTGTTCTGAAGATTCTTTAAAAGGTATTTTAGTTCAGTTTTAGTTTTTGTTACCAATGTATTGAATTACACTGTTGCTTTTACTCTTACGAATTTTGAATAATAGGTTGCTGGGTGACAAGCATGAGAGTAAAATAATTTGGTTGTAAACATGTCAAAGTTGAAAGACATGTATTTCTGAAAGAAAAAAAAATATTTAGAGAAGATATATACAATAAAGATCTAACAAAAAAAAATATTTCTGTCATTTTTTCTTAGAACCTAATAGAATACCCAGGGTGAGGGAGTAAGGTCTGTAAGTGGTTGAAGCAATGCCTATGTAGCTTGTCCTTTTACAGCAGTGGAACCTTGACATCCATTACTCTTTCTTGTATGTTAGAAAATTGGTGATCCTAAAAATACTTATTTTCATGAGAACACTTTAAAATTACGTTTAATGGAAAATCAAGTGATCTTTAAATTCAGAACATGAGGATTACTATCTGATACTGCAATATTTCTGGAGGTATTCTTGTCTTGTTTGTGACCCATGGCAGTATAGACTAGTTTTCATGGAAAGTCAGAGAGGTCGTATGGTCATTTATAAGTGAGGCCATTAAGAAACTTTTTCCTTAACCTGTGCATCCCGATTGCAAGCTCTGTTATTAGTTGTAGTGGTGTTCACAGGGGTCCCAGGGTGAGGGAAGAGATGAGAGTCTTGACTCTATGTTTCAAAAGGCTGATTTATTATTTTATGATATATATTATATTAAAAGAAAATGATGCAGTAAAACTATACTAAAAGAATAGAAGAGAATTTCATCAGAAGGCTGGCAAAGAAAGGAATGGAATGATAAAATCTTGTGACTGCTCACAGCCACGATGCAGGTATCTGTCATTGGTCATCAAGTAAAAACAATTTCACATGCTGGATAAACAATTCTCCAAATCACATTCCAAAGCAGCAAAACTGGGGAAGCTGAAGCTTCTCAGGAGCAAAGATCCTAATGAAAGGATTTTTCATAAAATATGTCTCTGAAAATTAGTAGTGTGTGCTTTTGGACTGTCCACTGCTCTCTGCATTTTGAGCTGTATTGTTTCTGCCTCATGCCTATTTTGACACAGTAATTTTACCAGATTTTTAGGCCTTCCTCTTTGTTCCCACTTTGATGTAGGAAAGACAGAAATGCAAGATCCTCAGAAAGCTAACAAAAAGGAAAATTGAACCAAGTACAAAATTTCTGTGCAGTAGTAGACAAAAGGATTTTGAGCTACATAAGTAGCATGTTTTCTCTTACATTTAGAGGTATTTTTAACTGCCAAGTGTGATTCCTTTGTAAGTCTTACCAGATCAGTCTGAATTGATTCTGCTTGTGAAGAAGTAGTATTGTCATTTCTGAAATGCATAATTGTTACAAAACATGTCTAAGTAGAAGAATAATGCAGAAGATGAAGACTAGAACCTCAGACATAAAAGTAGTGGTGTGAATAGTGATGTGGTTACTGAATATTTCAGAGTGAAGGAGTCACTGCAAAAACTGATACCCTGGAAGTGTTGCCCTTATAAAAGAAAGGGTAGACAGTTTCATGAAAGCTTTCATGCAGTGGAGAGTTGTGTGCAATTTCACAAATGAAGACAAAAATAAACATATGTTGCATCTTTCTTGAGGCATATTTCTATTATTTTCACTGAGAAGAAGAATGGAAAGGTAGGGAAAAAGAAAATAGTGACATACCTGATGAAACCTGAGGTAGGCAATCCAGTGAGGAAGTATCTATCATGATACAATTTTGTGTGCTTTGTTGTTTGTGTTTTGGGTTTTTTAACATGAAGTAGTCATGCATCTGCTTTTGATAAAATGAAAATAAAATTATGCATCTATTTTAACTACGTCATTACTTTTTGTGTGTTTCTGTTTGCCTCGCCCTTTATACAAATCACAGAACTAGCCAAAAAGAAAAGTTGATTTATTCTGAGAAGTACTCTTTCGCAATTTCCATAGCTAATATGAATTGGAGGACCCAGGGAGAGTCTTTAGTTTAAGATCTCCCTGTAAATATTCTATTCTGTTAGCAAGTGTCTGTGGGTGTCCGATCATAGGACTGCAAAATGGTGAATCCTTGAATTTGATGTGTTTGTGTAATCACAGAGATCTGTTTTGTCAGTTTGATTGAGACCTATGTATTGCCATGACACATAGAATTTCACAGGCCATAGGTGTTCTCATATGCTCTAATTTATAAACTGTGTTTTCTATGTATTTTCTATTTTTGTATGTATAATGCATAAAGACTATTGCCAGACAGTTTATACTCTAAAACATGTTTAGAGTGCTATAAGGAATGTTTCTTTTGGAATTTGATACCCTTTGTTTTTTGTCTACAAAATCTTTACATTTTTGTCTGAGTCGATTTTTACTTTTAGAGGAAGCACAAAGTGAAAATGTGCATTTTGGTAAATTAACTCTTGGTTTTATTTCTTCTATTTGGTGTTATTTCTTCCTACAATATGCTGATACTGACTACATTGAAGAAAATCAAACTGTAATGTGTTATTTTACGCTCCTGAAGTTTATTTCTTACCTCAGAGTAACAGATCTACTGGCAGAGAAGATAGTGGTTGTTGATATAATTTTGAAAATGTTTCATGGTGAAGTCAAAGAGATATAGCATTTTAATTTTGCATATTTCTTGCAGCTATGAGTTTGTGAAATACCTTAGACAATACATAAAAAATACTGTGGGACCTGTGATTGAAGAAGAAACAGAAAAATGTACTTCTGCCCAAAGTCAGGGTGAAATATCTGGCTATGACACACTTGTCCAACATCTTACTAAGAAAGCCCGTGAATCAAAAGAGTGAGTATATACTTGTAATTCACATCTCTATTTCTTCTCTGTCTTAGCCTTCCTTTTGCTCCGCCATAATGTGTTTTGAAAAAATAAGACCTGAACCAATAACAATTCCAAAATCATTGCTAAGAAATTAACCAAATCATTAACTAAAAATCATTGCTAAGAAATTCACATGTTGCCACTATACATTGCAATTTGTCATGCTTTGTCTCATCCTGGGCTTAAGGTTGAGAATAATTGTATAAAAAAGATAGGTAGAAAATATCTGAAATTTTTGAGGTATTTAGGATTTTAAGCATCAGTGGTCATTTTTACGTGTTGCAAAATAAGAAAATAGGAAAATAGATGTTAGGATGACCATTTTTTAGATTATGCTGTTTGTATAATTTTGTTTCAAGTATCAGGACCTTAGGGTTTTGTGTGTATTAAAATTGGTCAGAGAAACTCCAATTAACTAAAAATGTATCTTATATTTTTAATTTGACATGTTGGAAGATATTAAAGCACAATATGATAATCTGTCTATTTGATGACTATAAAATAAATAATTGTAGCATTAAAGTAAAAAATAATTAAAAATAAAACATCAACATTTTACAATAGGATGCTTTTCTGAAGCATTTTTTATTTTGAATTGCTTCCCTGTGGATATTATTTTTCAATTTATGGAAATTAGAAAAAACCTGGATTTTGTTGAAAGAAAAATATTTTGTGTGCATGACCTGTACTCAAGATCTTGAATCAGGATGATATGTTCACTTCCACTGGTTCTGCTCAAGATTTATTGCAAAATAAAAATTGGGTGTTGAACTACAAGGAACAAGCAATAACAAGGATGAGAACTGACCTGTTTTCTCAGGGACAGATCCTCCTTTTTGGTGTACTTATGTTGTTCTTTCTTAAGAATATTGCAAAATAGAATTATGATAGTGGTATTTAATTGAATGGTTCTGGAAGAAAAAAAAGGAGTTTTGTTGTGATTTTAAAATATCATTAACTGAAACATGTAAGGTGCATATATGTTTCCTTGCTCATTTTGGATTTGGTATTCATTAATTTCTGTAAATTCAGTGAGTTGAAGTCCAATTATTTCATATTCAGCTATTCATGATGTAGCAATTTCTTTTTCTTTTTTTTACATAGTTATTTTTTTATGTTCTCATATATCAAAATTATCTTTACTTTGAAGATACAGAGAAATGATACATGCCTTGAAGAATGTCATGATGGTTGTGGTAGAATCTTTGATTAACAAGTTTGAAGAAGATTGGATGCATGATAAGGAGCTGGCCAGTAAAGCAAAGAAAGAACATCAGAGTGGCTATTACATAGACAACTGTTCTGACAGTGACTCCTCCTTCAACCAAGTACAATGGGTTTTCTCTCTATCTTATGAAATAAGCATGATACTGCAGAATTGTTAAGTTTCTGTCAATGGAATGGCCCTAGAGAAAGATTAATTTTTCCCATTTTTGTTATATCTTAAACCCAAATTATTTGCTTTTCTTTCAGTTGTAAATACTAAGCTTATACTAGCTACTTTAGGCATCATGTGCTAGATCAGATCAATATGATGCCCATATGCTCCAAAGTACCTATCCAAGTATGATATAGAAAGATAAAATCAGTACATCATCTAACTTTTGTAATTTTACTTTAGAAGCCAAATAGCGTGCAGTTCATTTCCAGACTGCTGTACTAGGCTACATTTCTTGCTGAACAAATTATTATAACGGATTTTTTGAAGATACAGAAACCTTTGAAGTAAAGCAAACAAAATATGTTATAGTGATTTCATTATCCTAAATTTAACTTTGGGCAAACAGCAGAAAAGATTTGGAATGTTGACTTTACAGTAAAATTAGTATAAATGTTGAAGTCCTAATTATTAAAAGTAAATTAGGTATCAGAAAGACTGATGATTTTAATCTTCTGCTGTTCAGTTTAATAAAATATACTAATGATCATTTTATAATGTGCATTGCAGAGTTATGCATTCATGAGTCAAGAACAATTGCAGCTGCTCACAGAAAAGCTTGACCCTAGTCAGCCCAAGGAAGTAAGTTTAAAAACAGAAATGAAATATTGATACAAATGAATGTTTATTGCATATTGTACAGTAGGCTGTATGTACATAGAAATTCCTATGTACCTGAGTGGAAACTTGTCATTTATTTTACCTTCAGTGCAGAAGCTACTCTGCAGTGCAATATTTCATTGTTTGTAACCATCTGGGTCAAAAACTAGTGTTGCTGCAAGTATCTATATTTTTTAGAGATCTGTGTTCTATAGATCGGCATTTTTAGTTTAAAAAAAAGTTGTTCCATGATAAGGTTGCTGAACATTATTTGTCCTGTATCCATGTCCCTTGCCCTTCTTGGTAACTTCTGTGTTGCCCTTTGAGTTACCCCTGTCCAAAGAGAGAGGTGCCTGCTGATTTGCCAACAACCTGCTGCCAAATGGGAAATATAAATCCAAGTTAGGTTTGCTGTTGTGTCAGTGGCAGTTACTAATTTGTGTCTCTAACCAACAACCAGCACCAGCTGCTGGTATTTTTGAAGTTTGGAAAAATACCAGTTTGAGTGTGCTGCCTTGATAAGAGTTGTTGGAGCTTGTCTGGCAGCTGAAACAGGCATAGTATGTAGGGGGTGATACAAAAAAATTTTTTTATTTGAAAACCAGGTAAAAAGTCTGATGCTATTAAATGTTATTAAAATGTCTTACAGTTTGTTTCAGTAAAATGAAATAAATTGCTAGAGATAACAGTTGTCTATGAATTGAAAAAAAAAAGTTACTTGAAATTACTTAGAATGCTGATGAAAATTCAGCAGTATAAGACAATGTCTAGTAACTGTGTCTGCTTCTCCTAACTGAGAGCTTTAGAGAGCTATATTCCCCAGTTTCAAAATATTTGATTACAGCCAGATAATAGAACATAAACCTTGCATCCAGTATTGAAAACCCATTTAAAATGGTTTTATTACTTCTTAGAATACACACATTTTCCCCACTCAGTGATGTAGTGTTTTGTCTAAATAGCCATAAAAAATATAGCAGAAGAAAAGTATTTGTTATTCCTTATCTGTTCTACAGCCAAGTTCTGTTCCTTCCTGTCCTCCCTCTCTCCTTCCCTCTGACTTGTAAATTACATATTTCAGAGGCTGCTGTGAATGGATTTTTGGTGTTTATCTTTTTGACTGCTCCAGGTTCGCCAAGAAGCTTTGCAGACGCTGTGCTTGGCCCCTGCCTCTGATATCCTGAACTCTGAGAGTTGGCCAAGTCTGAGTAAGCATCTGACAATCTCTCTGGCAGATCCTGATGCAACATTCAGTGTAAGGAAATGTTTTGTATCTAATTACCACATTTGTATCCAAAGAAAGGACTACTAAAGTGTTGTAAGAAGTTACATCTCTTATATATAAGTAGCCCAGCAGGATTCAAGACATTTTATTTTTTGTGTGTGAATCACAAAAACTAATTTTTCAAGTAACAGAAATACAGGATTCCAGTACATTTTGGTTTAAAGGACTGCAACAGGCTTTCAATAGGATTTTGAGACACCAAAGTAGTCATTTGCATTTCTTTTAATGGCAGTGAAGACATTTTAATTTCTTTTAGCAGAAGCACATGTAAAAAGAATGGACAAAACTGCTCTGTAAAGTAGTTCATGTTAATATTTCCTGTTCAAGTCAGGTTTATACTTCATGACGGTGAGAAAATGATACATAGTAATATGACACAGGCAGTGATGAGGAAAAGAAATGACAGCTGCTTAAATGGCTTTTAGATTATTTATTATGTCAATTAAACTTCTTCGCTTCTTCAAATTCTAAAGTGATTGCCAAATAAATAGGAAAGTTGCCCCAGATGCTGTTGTATATTTCTCTTTCACCTGAGTTCTACAATTTCTTTTAAAACAGTGATAATTACAAGTTACTGATTCTGAATGGAAAAGTAATGTTCCTTGGTCTACTTTATAACTCAGTGAGGCTTTGCATTGGCACTGTAGTTCAGGTATTTGAATAAAATTTCCTTTGAACTGGAGATTTCTGTGAGCAGAAACAATATATTTTTATAAAACATGCTTAACATCTGCACAAATGTCTAGATGAATAATATATAATGTTAATAATAAATTATATATTTATTATTTTGCAATTATGATGCACAGTTAATGACTATTTAATACATTGCTTGCTTTTTTCACCCTTAGGAGAAAATTCTTAGGTTCTATGCAAAAACATTTTCTTCTTCTCCATTTAGTATGACAAAAGAAGTCTATACAAGTTTAGGTATGTGCATTTAATTACATTTCAAACTTCATGGGTTATGTACTTTTTGAAAAGTTAAATTTTATAATGAAGATTGTATAAGACAGTCTGTTTTGTCACTGTTGTCATGGAGCTGAAGTGATTTTTTTGTTGTTTGGTTTCTCTTTATTTTTTTAGCACGACACTTGGAGTTGTACTTTCTTTCTGAAGAATATTCCCTTCATATTTCAGCTGGTCTGGATGTATCTAACTCAGATGTAAATCGTTTACTTAAAAAGGTATAAATGAACTTTCTGTATCTTTTCCATCAGTACTGAGACATTATACATTAATTATTTTTTAATTTTAATAATTATGTTTTCAGGTTCGCCTTTTAAATGAGTACCAAAAAGAAGCACCTTCTTCCTGGATCAGACATCCAGAAAAGTATGTCGCCTTCAAAACCCTGTAACTGTTTCTTAATTTAATAGTTATTGACATTAAATAAGATACATGTAACTTTAGCAAAGGCTTCTTTATAGGATGCACAGTGGCTGGTCAGTGACAACCGGGGAAATAAAAGTAGAGGGTGGGAAAAGTAAAATGGGGAAGTTGCATAGGAGTAGTCATATTTAGCTGCTTACTTACCTTTTGGAGTGTTCTATACTTTTGAACAAAAATAATTTGGATGTAAGTGTAGTAAGGGTAATGCACTTAGAAGTTGTAATAACTTAGGAGAATATAGATGCATATTAGTTTTATTCATGGTATTACAAAGAATTAATGCCCATACAAGGGCAAGTTAAAGATAATGCTGTTCGTATTTATGATTTATCCGAACAAGGATAAATTCTTGACTTGTTCTTGACTATTACTGGCGGAAGGACTTCAGTGATTTTTTTGTTTCCTGTCCATTTTTTCCTATTTGTGTCATAAGGTATATGGAAGAAGTAGTGGAGAGTACCTTGTCACTTCTGTCATTAAAACACAAGCCTAATCATCCTGCCTTTCCAGATTTCTTGAGTCCAATGCATTTCTTGGCTTTGCTAGATATCAAAGCAGTGTGGTTTAAGAAGTGGACGGTAAGCAAATAACCTGCAACCCAACAACACATAACTTGTTCATGTCAGACATTTATTTTGAAAAGTTATGATTCTGACATCACAGACCTATTGTGTCCTATAATAGCCCATGCTGAAAACTGTAATTAAGGAAGTGCAGGTTTTTTTTAGACTTTTATGTCCACTGCTTTTCAATATTACTCTGCACCTCAATTTCTCTTCAGTTACTTGTTTTCATGAAATTTAGGAGTATTTTCTGTGGTTTGTGTCTTCACTCCCTTTGGAGGAATTGATTGCCACCAAAAGATGCAAGTATTTGTTTGGAAGAAGTGATGAGCATGAAAGAACACATTTATATTGCACACTACACACAGCCTGCTAACTTCAGTGGACATTAGAACTTTTTCCAGCCTACCATATTTAAACTTACAATTTAGGATTTACTTGGCAATTGCAAAATGCATAGTTTAGCATATGTGTACTTACTGGTTTTCTCTTTTAACTATGTGTTCTGCTACACTTTTTTCTAATGATATAGGGTTTTTTCCTCATAAATGTACTGCAAACAAAAGTCTCAGCTGAGTATAATACTGGCTTACACGAGCTGGAGTTCATGGAATATGTACTGTATATGGTATCTCTACTAGAACGGAATCAGAGATAATTTCTACTTTTTAGTTAAAAACCAGAACATTTCTTTGTAGTTCACATTACATCTTCTTTGTCATTCAAGCATGCATATTACAGCAGAAGAGTGGTATTTAGGCTTCTGGAAAGGAAATATAAATCCTTGGTAAGTACTTCTATTAATATACTTTATTGATTATATATGCAATAACAGTCTGTAAATAAAATTTATTGATAGAACACGGGTAATGGCTTGAACCTGAAAGAGGGTAGATTTAGATTAGATATTAGGAGGAGCTTCTTTTTCTGTCAGGGTGGTGATACATTGGAAAAGATTGCCCAGAGTAGTTGTGGATGCCCCTCCGCTGGAAATACAAGGCCAGGTTGGATGGGGGTGCAAGGTGTCCCTGCCCATGACACTGGAACTAGATGATCTTAAAGTCTCTTTCAGTCCAGGCCTTTCTATGATTCTATGAATTACCAAGGCAAGTTTACTTGCAACTTAGTCTTTTTTCACACATAGTGGTTTGGACAATTTTTTTTCTTTTCTTTTTTTTTTTTTCTTGGTAGCTATTTAATATTCTTCAGCTAAATAAGCCTTTTGGGTTTTTTTTTCCCGAGTTTTCTTTCCTTAAATGGATCATTGATAAATACAAAGAATCATATATGGCCAGCTCTGTGTAAGGGGAATTTGGATATTTTATTGCAGGTGTTTAAGTAGGATTATAATGTATTAATTTGTTATGTTTCATTCATATTTAGAATTATTTCCAAAAAGCATGAAAATGACAAATGATGCATGATAAATACTGTAAATACACTGTGCTAAATTTGGATTTTTGTCGAAAAGAGGTTAAACAAACTGCAGTCGTATTCTCTGAATCATAAAGGTTTCAAAGTCAGCAAGATAAATCTAACTGGGAAAATATATTTAGTAATATAGTTGTTAATCCTATCATATATTTTGTATGGGCAGATCTCTTTATTAGGGTAGAATTTTCATTGTTTTTAATGAGACTGCTGTAGATGTGAGATCCATTTATTTAAACAGGACTTGGCTATGTTTTATAAAATCTTGTCATACAAATGAAATCAAATCTAAAATATATAGGACCAATAAAACCTTAAGATGGACAAAGGACACAGATGAGAGACCTTTTTCTTTTTTATCTGTGTGCATAGAACAGGACAGAATAAAGCATGTTCCATGCAACAGAGTTTATAATAGAAAGTCCATAAGTAGGGTAGTCTAATCTAATTTATAAGCAAGGGTAAGGATCCGATTAAGGTTGGAGGTTTTTTTTATTGTATATGCCTGCATATTTACACTTGTGAATAAATCTTGGCAGCTCCAAGCTGTAATAAATCTAATTATCCTTCTCAGATCATAAGGAAATAGAAGAAATAAATTCTACCCCACCTGAAACCAGGACAATGTGCTTTGTGTTTCCTTGCTACAACAATGCTTATAACTTTTAAACTTTTATATACCTTGATTAGATTATAGTGCTATGACAGTGATACACCACGAAGAACAGTAATAGCACTGCAGCACCTGGCAACCCTACAGTTTAGTAAGTGTATTCAAGACAAAGGTTTTCACGTGTGGAAATTTAAAATCTTCCACAGTAATGAAAATAGGGCATTCACAGATTGCTGTTGACTTCTCAAAACTCTTCCATGTTCTCTGTACTCTTTTTCATAGACTGTCTTTATATGTATAGAACTGGTTGTGTGATAATGTAATAATAATGGTGATATATTTTTATAGCCCTGTAAAAGTTTGCCTTCTCTTGGTTAATACATCCAAAGAACTGAGAAATTAAGTCATTGAAGTGAAGTGCATATTTAAGTTCTTATGTTAAGGGACAGTACTTGGATGCAAGAGAGAATGAGTTTATTGTGAAATATCAGGTACTTTATAATTTGTGTTTTTTTCCACAGATTAATGCAGCAGTCCAGCAATGTCTTGATTATTTTGAATTTTGCAAGGCAGCAGTTAATAAAAATTCCAAAGTCGGTGACTTTTCTCAGCAGCAGTGTAGTGAGTATCTTTGCATGTCTCACATTATATGTGCATACATCCCCATTCTTTAGGCCTTTGAGCATGCTACTTCAAGAGGAAGATGTTCTATTTCTTCCATTCCCCAGATGTTGAATGACTGTCTTTTAAGAGAAAACTAATAGCAGTGGTTAATTTCTTAAGCTGTTTTTATATCCAAAATTATCTGCTTGTGTTGCAAGAAAGCAGCTAGGTACTGTGAAGTAAACTACAAGACTAAAATTCTAATTTTTTTGCTTTATTGTTATAGGTGATACGCAGGATTTTTCTTACACTGGACCAGAATTGCAGTACATCTATTTTGTTCATTCACTGTGCCTCTTAGGAAGATTGCTGATCTATAAGGAAGCCCAGAATCTCTTTCCAGTACATCTGAAAAATAAAAAAGGTAGGGGGACAGTTGAGGAAAATGGAACCTATTCAGAAAAACTGTATCCATTCTTGATATATATTTATATATTTTCACTGCAATATTGTGGATATTGAAGAACAATACTTTGTTCACCAATTCTGAGCCTGGAAACTCTCATAAAGGTGGTGTATGTGTACATATATCTATATATGAGAATTTACACACAGTTTTTTATTCTTTGATGGATGTGGTTAAATGGATTGTTTGTGTGTTTTACTTCTAATACATTAATTTTGTGTTGAAGGACAGTTGGATCAGTGTGTAAGTGATTCATTTTTTCTAGGTGTGAGTAATAGCTTCTGTCAAACCATTTGATGTTATTGGTTGGAAGAGAGATATATCCAGGGGCCCAAACTGGTTTTCAGGTGTGAGAGAAAAATCAGTATTTCAAGCTAATTGCAAATTGAAAACAAGTGCTCTGAGTTTAATCTGTTAATTAAGATAAAAAAAAGTAGAAGAAAAGTTTCATAGCTATGGAACAGAGGTGTTAATAGGGACACAAGAAATGAGATGAAAAAGCTCTTCAACAGACAGAGAAGTCTACACAGGGCAGTGCTGGCAAGCAGAAATGTGTGAGGGCAATTGTAGCATTCCATTGCTTTAGTGTCTCTATTAGTTCAACATATAATTCCAAACATTACTGGACACTCATTCTGTGACTTGCCTTTTGTCCCTCTGATTAGAGGATCAAGACTTGATAGATCCAGTGTAGAACAGTTGTGAGTAAGAAATATCTATTAATGAAGTGCTTTCGTCATTTATGCATTACCAGTGTAACGCCCATCCAGCAGAGATCCAGGAACGGTGGTTGCTTATTTCTTTCCTATAAAATGTAACAATCTTGCCGTTTCTCTTCTTAATAGTGTCCTTCCCAGCTTCATAGATGGCAGCTCTTTCCTCACAAAGTGGCTGATTTATTAACATAATTACATACAAACTTGGAGCAATTTTTCCTATCTTGCATTTAGCTACATTTGTTGTTTTTGTTTTAGACCTGAGAGAGTTGTGTGACACTTTCTCTCTTTACCAGTTGTTTCACTTAATGGAATAGAAAGGTAATGCTTTTTTTCTACAGCCAGTATTCCCAAATGTTGGCTGTCATTTGTTGCAGTGAAAGACATTGCAAACTTTCAATTGGCTAAATTGAGAGCAAGATCAAGTCTTATAAGGTGATCATGAAATACCTTAGTAGAGTCCCAAGGACACATATGTCCTTTTCTTTATAACTTGTATGTAATTGATTTCCCTCTCTTCAGCAAAGCATTCTTTACATATATTTACAAAATCCATGTTTTATTTGGAAAATTTAACTTACAAAGTACTTTCTTTCTTTTTTTTTTTAATAGCTACTGTATCCAGAACTGATGTGTTGGTATTATTTGTTCAACTTATTTATTCCTCTCCAAGTTACCCAAAGACAGCTTTGGCAGCACATACAGGTAAATGCTTTTTTTTTTCCTTATACGTGAATATATTTACTTTTAATGAAGCATATGATAACTTCTTTTGCAATTTTTGTGTCTGTTATTAAAGCAGTTTTTCTTTTCCCTTCCACCTTTACCATTCTTCCTCCCTCTATTTTGAATCAGGACTTAACAAAATTAATAATAATTCAGAAGCAACTACATAAATCATACAGAGATATTTGTGTAAGTTAAAATATAAATAAATATTTCTTGTGTTCACCAGAAAATTATTCGCCAGAAAGTCTTGTTATGGAGATTCTGCAGGTTTTTTGTGATCAAACAGGATGTGCTGCTGAATGTTTGTATACAGACACAGTGATAGATGCCTTGCTTCATCCTGTCCAAAGTTTGCTGAATGGCACAGAGGTTTGTAATAATCTTCAAAATGATTTTTACATGTATAGAATATTATACTTTATTAATATTTTCTATGTAGAAGGTTTATTTGCTCACGTAATATGGTAACTTCTGTGGTACTTTATACCTTGACTATCATAGTGTGCATTGAGCAGTTTAGTCTGTTACTATGATTGGTTTGACATGGAAGTCTTGTGAATAGTAGCAAAAATTATGCTGTAGTGAGACTGTTTCCTTGGGAAAAAACACACTGTTTAAGTGTTTTCATTGGGTTTAACTTTTTTCTGTTGTCACTTGGATATTTCATAGATGAATATTTTCTCTACCTTCTATTTCAAAGGCAACCTACTTTTTATTTTTTAATTCAGTTGCCAACTTATAGGTTTGGTGTTCTCAATAACTAGTGTAAATAAAAATATATAATTCTCCGTGTAAAGCTACTATTTTCTGGATTGATAAAGGAAACTTTTTCCTCTTTTTTTTGCTTTTTTTCCTTGTAAACATTTTTATAAGGATTATGAAAATATTAGGAATTGGTGCCCTTTGTGATGAAGATTTCTGTGTAATGACATTTGAACGTAAGCTGTTAACTGTGTTTAAGACATTAAGAAAACATCAGAAAGGTGACCTTCAGGTTCTGCATACCTAAGACAAACTTGAAAAAATAGCTTTCACAAAACCATTTAATTTGAAGCTTCTTTTTTTTTCCCCTCTTCCAAATAGGTGTATATCAACTGCCTTGAAACTACTTTACTTGATGTAGCTGATATTTTGGCGAGGATTGCTGCTTCAGTAGATGGCCTTTCTCTTCTTCTTTATGGAGAAAATGAAAAAAATGCCGAAGACAGGTAAGAGTGTGTTAAGGGATGGCATTAGTGAGCACTTCAGTGAATTACATTGCTCTTATGAGACTCGTTTTCTCATCTTCCATTAATCTATGACGTGATCCATTTTGGTTTTGTTTGAATAAAATATCTGATTATAAATTAAAGTAGTAAGTGTTTTATAAATGTATGAGAGAGATCTTTATGTGTCGAACCAGGTGAAATGACAATGTAAAGAAATACTAGTAATAAGGGAGATTTTAATGTTTTTCTTCTTTTTCTAATTCATGTGAGAGCTTTCCTTTTTCTTTCTCTGAATATAGTTCCATTATACTTGTAGTGTTACTTTTCAGACCAAAGGCCTCTCTTCTTCAATTTTCTTTGTTTGATTTTAGAATAAGTATTTAAACTAACCAAATTTATTGAAAGAATACATTTAATGTAGCATTCACATTTCAGTACATCTAGTAGAGACAGATCTTGTATAAGAAGCTGCCATGTGTAACACTGTACCTAACTTAGGATCAGTGTGTTCGTATGTGTGGAATATAGTTAGCTGATGCTAAAACTTCTAACAGCAGTAAAACTGAGATGAGCCTTTGAAAACAGCTAAGCTGCAGGTCATGAAAATGTTTGGAATGTACATCTTCTAAGTGGAGAAATCTCCAAGCTGTCTTCCCAACTGGACTCCTATAAAATCTACAGTCTGTGTAGTTCATGGTCCTGTGGGCTATGTGGAAGGCAATGGATGTATTTTTGCATTGCATAGAAGTATTTGCCAAGGTGACATCACTTTCTGTAAGTTTCTTTTCTTCTGACTGGTGTTACAAATTCTAACATAGTTTGTCCCTCTGTAGTGGGTCATAGTCTCTTTCCGTAGCTTCTTTTCCCCAAAAAATTTTAAATAAGTTTAGTCAGAGGATTTGTTTCAGGGCTTACTACAAAACAAAATTTTAAATGCATTATTTTATTTTTAGTCCTACAGCTGCTCATGTACTTGTTCAGTTCACAAAGAAACTTCTTCATGATGACATTTCTCTTTTATCTGGATCTGAGTTTATGCCAGTTGTTAAAGGAGCTTTCATTTTTGTATGCCGTCAAATGTACAGAACTTGTGAAGGCCTACAGATGCTAATTCCTTATGGCTTGCATGAATCCATTGCAGAAGCCTGGAGAAAGGTAAATTTTGCTTTTGGGTTGGGAAAAATCCTACTGTGAGAGGTTCAGCTTGTGTAATAGTTGTTCTTATAGGTTAATTATTTTTAAGCAGTTAAATAGTACTTGAAAATGTTGTAAAAATGAAGTTCTACTTGCAAATTTTCCTTCTGAATGTGAACCTGGCAGAAATTTAATTTGGGACTTCTATACCTAAGAATAAAACAGGAACTTTTGATGCATTGGTAGACCTGTCATTCATTGTCCTTGATGGTAGAAGTCACTCGATGTCATGATAACCACTGACCACCACAGATCTTGCCTTCATTCTTGGTTTGGGATATTTTGAAGGAAAATACTCCTGAGATGTGCTCTTATCAATTTTTAGTTAAACTGGTTTGTGTCAGGTGAGAGAAAAAAATAGAGGATTGCAATTATTTGTTAAATAGTGAGGTGACATTGAAATATTCTCTAGAGACCATAGTGAAAAGTGCCAGGCAGAAGTTTTTGTCTTACCTGAGTACATAAATTTGTTATGAAGCTTAGATTCTGTACTTTAACTTCAATTTGCTAGTCCAGGGTTTTTTCTACATGAAAGGGCTTAGATCCGACAGTTCTGTGTATTTTGCTTTCTGTTATCACAGAATCACAGAATGGGTAAGATGGGAGGGGACAACAGTGGATCTACTGGTCCAACCTCCCTGGTCAAGCAGGGTAATCCTAGAGCACATGCACAGGATTGTGTCCAGAGGGTTCTTGAGTATCTCCAGTGGGGGAGACTCCATAACCTCTCTGGGGAATGTGGTCTAGTGCTCATTCACCTGCACAGTAAAGAAGTTCTTTCTCATGTTCGGGTAGAACTTTTTGTGCATCAGTTTCTTCCCATTGCCTCTTGTCCTGTTGCTTGGCACCACTGAGAAGAGTCTAAATCCCTCCTCTTGATACCCTCCTTTCAGATAGTGACAGATATTGATGAGATTCCCTCTCAGTCATCTCTTCTTAAGACTGCACAGGCCCATCTCTCTCAGCCTTGCTTCATAAATGATGATGCTCCAGTCCCTCATCATCATCAGTTCTATTTTCTTTGTTCTAAAAGTCATATGTAGTGTGAAAATCTTTTTGTATTGTAAAAAATTACTTAAGATGGAGAAATGATGACAGATCCTGCAAATTCAGTTTTCAAAAAGTTCACAGGGAAGCAAATTCCAACATTTGAATCATTAAAATGACATTGGCACAATTTAGGTAAAGCTAGCAAACAAATCTTCAGCTTTGGCTTCCAGCTTAACTGAAAGCATATTTAAACTGCAGGTATTAGGACTCAGAGTGGACAACCAAAGTCTAGCTGTGTTATTCACTTTACCCTGAAAAATAGGACTACCTTTTTATATCTTAGAGAGGGATCAGATCAAGCTGGAACAAAGAATGGACTAAAAGACTAAGTTTGTTTTTTTTCTGGAAGCGAGGAAGTGGGAGGGAAAATGAATGCAAGGGAAAAAGAATGGAAGAGCTTTTCTTCCTTTTTGTATGCTTCTACTGTATGCTTTTATTATTATGAGATATTTTAAAAATACAGTCACAATGTAAACTAAGGCAGAAAATACCAGAAGGGAGAACATGAATAGAAGATACCTAAATCACCAGTTTGAGGATATTTCTGATTGTTTCATATATTAACATTGCCACAAAGCCATACATTGTCTTGAAAATAAAATGTATTATTACTAAAAATCATAAATTTATCACAATAAATTCTGTTTCTCATCAAAGAATGTTGGTTTTGAAACTTATGTTATTTCTTGCATTTAAAACCTGAGGATTTTTATTGAATTAAAGAGCTTAGTTCACTTGATCCATGCTGTAATTTACATAACTCTGCAATCTTTTTTTTGATGCTTTCCTATTGTTTAACTTGTCAGTCGTACTCCAACTAGCCTCTTACTCTATTTAATATTTATCACAGGCCAGAGTGTTAAAAGCTTGTGATGGGCATTTCCAGTTATTTCCTCTAAAAAACACAGCGTTTACACTTTGTACAAAAGACTTTTTTCCACATTAAAATCCCTTATTAATGTATAGAATATAATTTAGACAAATTTTCTTGATATGTAGATGAGTAGACTGAATGTGTTGAGTGAAAACAAAGTTTACCCTACAAAATGCTAATTCTTCACTTTCCTTTGGTAGTCAGATATAAACTGAAGTAGAATCAATATATTCTTGACTTCAAGACTCAACAAGCTATTACAGAAAAGTCAACTCCATCTTCTTACTACTTTTAAAACTATTTTCTGTCATTTTTCAATTTTAAAACACCTGTAGTTTATAAAATATCATGCCGTTTATAGTGTAGCAAAACCAGTGGACAATGGTGGGTGCTTTCCAAGCTGAAGTGTCAATTTTTTAATGGTGGGACTGGTAATTTGTATCCTTTTCTTTTACATGTCTCCTGGAGTTTTAAGACTGATGGAGAAAGAAATTATTCTTTTCTCAGCAGATTCTGATTAAATTCTGAGAGAGAATTTGTAAAGATGATAATAAAAGGGGAACAACAGATCCAGTATGATTGACTAGTTAATAGAATAGTCTTTTGTTGATTTTTTACATCACATTTATAAGGTAGTAAATTAATAACTTCTCACTTTTATTTCAATGGTTTAATTTGCTTTTTATCCCATAAACATAAAACAACTGAAATAATTTTGAATCTGCATTCTTTCATGCCAGTTATTTTAAAATATAATTTAAATGTTTAAATATAAAAATGTGTATATCTTTATGTCTGTAACTCCAATGACACCCATATCAATATAGATAAATTTATATAATTTATAAATAAATAAAATAAAAAAAGTGTCAGAATTAAAAAGTTTGGCATGGTGACTTCATCAGCTGTTATTTCCATTACCTGCAACAGAAACAGAGTAAAGAGCTGTGTTACAATTTTTTCTTATTTTCCTTCTTTACTTTTAAATTCCAGTTTTTGATTTGGGAGTCTCCAGTTGGAAAATAAAGAGGTTTATTTAAGAATTCTAATAAAAAAAAATTAAAATGTATTAGCTTTACAATTGTTTATGCCCAAGGAAGAAGTAAAAAAAAAAAAACTTTTCTGGAATAAAAACAATATAAAGGAATAGTGTATACTGTACCAAAGACTGGACTATAACCAGAGCACTGTGGTTTTTTTGTCTTTTGTATATAACAAGAGAATGAATTAGATCTGGAGTTTAAAAATGCTGTAAATAAACATTATATTGTGGCTGCAGCTCTCTTCACAGAGAGCAGTAGGCACAACCTTGCCAGGATTTCTCCTAGGGAAGGCAGTGAGAAAGAAGAGAAAACAATTCTTATCTCTATTTGCTGCTCCTGTTGTTTGGCACATGTGAAATGTTTTATGGAAATCGTTTGCCAAAAGTGATTTCTTAATTGGACACTGGTGTTGGTTGTTTTGACTGATTGACCAATTAGGTCAAAGCTGCATCATGACTTCTGAAAAAGGGTCATAGGTTTTTCCTTGAATATAGTTCAGTATAGTAGTATAGTACAGTATAGCTTAATAAAGCAATTATTCAGCCTTCTGAATCTTGGAGTCACTGCATGTCATTCCCTAGCAGGGGGGCGTGCTGCATCAATATTAAGGAGGTGTTTATTTGGTTTTGTTTTACAGACAAGTTTGCTTTCAGAAAGAGTACCTACTCCTGTAACTGATGCCGACTCCACTTCATCAACAAGTCAAGAATCAAAAACCAGGTAACTTGGTACTTAATTTATGCACATGTATGAGTGTAAACACAAACTGCTGCTTTAATTACTATTGAAACATCTTGTAACCCCATGTCTTTGTTGTAGTTTGATTCCAGCTGGCAACTAAATACTGCACAGCCATTTGCATCCCAATAGCATGGAGAGGGGAATCAGGAAAAAAAAAAGGGTTGAGATACAAACAGTCTAGTAATTTAAACAAAGTCAAATATAGTAATACTAATAATAGTTATGCTACTAATGGTAATGATAACATTAATAGTAATGAAAAGGAGAGAGAGAAGTAGCACACAAGAGAAACAAATGACACATAACTCAATTGCTCCTCACCCTCTGACTGACGCCCAGTTCATCTCTTAACAGTGACTTTGGCCAACTTTCTGGCCAGCTCCCTGCAGTTTACGTACTGAGCATGATTTCCCATGCTATGGAATATCCCCTTGGCCAGTTTGGCTCAGCTCTCCTGGTTATGCTCTCTTATGGTTACTTGTCTACCTGCTCACTTGCAGAGCATGGGAAACTGGAAAGTTCCTGACTTTGAGAAGTGCTACTTGACAACAACTAAAATATCAGTGTGTTACCAACCTTATTCTTGTCCTAAATCCAAAAAACATCACTTTACCAGCTGCTTAGAAGAAAACACACTCTATCCCAGCCAAACCCAGGACAGTTTTTTTACCCAAAAGGATAGTGGTAGGTAGAGAAACTGTCCTAGCATAGGTCTCAGTAGAGCTACAAAATTCTTCCTGGCCTTTGAGAACTTCCTTGGCTTAGAGAGTGGTGGCTGATCTATGCAAAATTGACTTATAGTTGATTCTCTCTGACTAAAGAATTTGGTAAGAGGAAAATGTGAGTTAGAAAGCACAGGACAAAATAGCTGTCTATCTTATCCTTTTTAAGTGGTGCTAATTTAAAATGTTGTTCTACTGAATCATATATTTACCTTCAAAATATTATGTAGCAAGATTGGCAGCATTTTGGCTGATACCAAGTGAAAGGTGTCCTTCCTTTTATACTGAAACTTAATGTCCCTTTATAGAAGTTTATATTCATTAAGATGAGAAATACACGAGTATTTGGGAGTCTGAAAATTCAGGATAATGTTGATTTTCCATTTACTGCTCTTATATGTGAAGCTATTGTGTAAATATAACACCTTTCTTCATAATTCCATTCCAAGTTCTTGTGGGAACCTTTACCTCCTCAAATGTGAGTCCCTCATAGTGTTTTTACATTGTTGAGACATTCTGTGCCTGTTTTGCCAACATGTAACTGCCATGTTAATATCTTAAGACTGTATAGAGTCTGACTGTAAGTCATACATATGGTTAGGGATATCACAGGTCTTTTGGGTTACTCTTTACATCATCTCTGACTTCTGTGCTCCTACATAACTTTAGGTTTGCCGCACTGAGTTTGAATGTTCACATAAAATGCAGTCTGGTATATTATCTTTTTCCCCAAATGCTTTTTTAAATCTAACATAAGCTTATAAATTAAGCATAGAATACAGTGAGTAAAGTACTGTTGTTTTTCAAAAGTAGGAATTGTACTTTTTTCTTTTTTCCCATGCTATTTTACATCTAGTTTTTAATTACTACTTTGTTACTCTTGCAGCTTGTTATGGGAAGAGACTTTGTTAGATGCCTTGCTAAATTTTTCTACCACACCCAAAGGACTATTTCTGCTTCATAGTACAGATGCCATGAATGACTGTGTGAACTTTATGTTTAACAGTTTATCAAAAAAAATCCAGGTAAGCATTGCAGTCTTTCTAGTTTACTTTTTACTGTAAAGTTTGAAATGCTAGAATTTTTTTTTCTTTTCTTCTAAGTGCAAATTTTCTTAGACAATGTTGGTAGGTCATGTTGAAATCTAGATATGCTAGACAAAGCTTGAAATACAAACAAAAAATCAGATCATGTGCAGTTTTAGTCAGATAATGTGCAAAAAAGTAATGCCAAAGTCATCCTATGCTATGTGTACAAAAACATTATAATACTAATGGTTTTATTTGCTCATATTGCATGTCTCAACCACAGTATTTTGTGTTTAAATTTTTATAAGATACTTGATAAAGATGTTTGGCTAGGAATTTGACCCTGGTAAGTCTGTAGAGGATAGTATCTATGAATTGTTCAAGTCTAAACATAAAGTGAATTAATTCTGTAAACAAGTGTAAGAAAGATCAATATTTAAGAGATCATTTGAGAGTTTCATGTCTTCTGAATAACTAACACTGCACTTTTATACTTCTTATCAACAGACAAATGAATATGAAGATTTTGGTAATAGAATCATTGTTACACAAATGGCAACAACGCCAATGGCTGCAGTGTCTCTGCAGAATTCAGGTAAATTGCAGGATGATGTTATTATGAATAATTGCACGCTGTAGTCCTTCATTTTGATAAAAGACAGTGGGAAAGTTGTTAAAAAAAGATCAACTGTGTAAAATAATTACACAGTACTAACAGAAACTCCTAAATATTTCTTAATTATTTCTTGATGGAAATTAATTCTCTCAAGCTTTTAAGTCATTCATTAATCTTGATGCAGAATTTTAGAGTTTGTTTTATTTTTCCTTCTGATATTATGCAAAATCTTTACTTTACTAGTTTGGATTTACAGCAATTTCCTTTATGTGTGTGAAGACATCTGTACTGTTTAAAAATTAATTTGCAGGTGCTTCTAATTGATCTGCAGATCAGAATTAATAACTGTTGATGTCTGTAATTTTTATGTACATTTCCATTGTTACTGGCTGCTCAAAGGGTGACAAACTGCAGGGGCCTGAATGTCATAGGTGAAGTTACATGTTAATGAGATGTAAAAGAGATTGTGGTGTGAGAAGAATTGTCAATTCGGACAAAGTCCCTTCAGAGTCAATCTCAGATAACCCAACTGTTACCATATCATCAACAGTCCAGGTAGCCATTATATTGAAACTAGAATCTCATCAATATAATAAAGGCAATGTCTTAAGCTGCTAAGGAAGTCCATGAGATACAAAAGTTGCTAATCATCTCTCTGAGTATCTAGAAGGGGCTGGTGTTCACTGAAAGACTGTCAGAAAGGCAGGCAAATTCTGCCAGTCAAGGAAACGGATTGGTTTCTTAGTTAGTTGCTATTTATGCCTCTGGGATTTTTCACAAAGCAGGGAACAGATCCACTGAGGAGTTACCCATCTGTCCTGTTGTAAGGTTTTCAGCCAAATTGCTTCTTAAGGCCCTTTTATGCCCTTTGACATCAGAGACAAATGATATACCAAAAATAATCAGCATTGATTTTCAACCCTTACATTTGAAGATTTCAGAGTTAGAGGGCTCTTTCCTCTTCTATTTAAATATTTAACATTTTAAATTTTAACAATTTAAATTCAGCTGGTAGTGCTTCTCTTAAAGTTGGGGTTTTTCTAGTCCTTTTCACTGTGGTCTGTTATAATTTATTTATGAGTTATAGGGAATCTGTATTTTTAGAACCACAGAGACAGTACTAGCTAAGCCTTGATCCATTGCAGTTAACTTTTTAAAGAAGGTCAGAAGCTCATTTACATAGAAGATATATGAATGTAATCCTACTCTAGTGTAGTAGCCTTTGGAAACCATTGGTGCAGACTGTAGATTGAACACAAGCAAACTTCTCTAGAAAGGTAGTTTGGACTAAAGGAATGAGAATAGCAGGGATTGTAACCCTAAGGCAATCTGTTTGGTGAAATTTCAGCCTTCAGTACAGAGAATTTTACAAATCTTGGTTAGAATTGTGGTGTAAAATATTTCTAACATGAAACTCGTGATTAGAACAAATATTTGTTTTAGGCTTTATAAAGGCACTTGTAACTGAATTATGGGCTCTTTTGGAGTGTGGAAAAGATGATTTGAGAATAACCCAACCCAGATCTACTCCAGTTGACCCTATTGACCAAAGTTGTCAGAAGGTGAGAAATGATTTAATCTTATGTTTTTGTATGGAAAGAAACAGTGCTATGGTTCAGATAGGAAGACACATACCTAAAAATATAAATTTTTATTATACCTGCTTCTTGGCGCATGTGTCAAAATCGGTATAATACACTAGTTAAATCATGACTGATACAGGATTCTTATGTTGCATGGCCATTCACAATGCCAAGGATTACCTGTGAAATAATGAATAAAAATCATGGCAAAATGAAGTCTTAAGTGCTGGCCATCAGTTTATGACCAGATTACTGTAATAAAATCAGGAATTTTAGATTTTAGATTATTCTTTATCTCAAGATTTTAGAATTAAGTGGTAATGAAATTCTGTAATTTTCAAAATTGTATGTACCATATGATAGGTAATAGATATTTCATACACTACTGCTCTTTTAGATTATACAGATGCCTACCAGCTATGCAGTCTTATTTTTGACAGGTCTGTTGATGTTAAGTTCAGCCTGTAAAAGATAAGAACAAAGTTAATACAGATTGCAAACAATTGCTAACACTTACTTGATTATACTTAACAGATTAATATTCCCTGTTGTCCCTACTTTTTTTCTTTCTCTAGTCATTTTTGTTTCTGGTAAACTTGCTCACTTACCCAGCAGTTTTTGAGCTCCTGAGTAAACGGGATATACCAAATAAACCCATGTACTCATTCCGTGAAGTACCTACAGATATAATTGTAAGTATTTTGAAGGAAAAATAATTCTGTGAAGACATTTTTAACCTGAGAAAATGTTTTTGTTATAAAAGAGTAAGTTTTTTTACTATTGAAAGATTTTGAATTTTTCTGCATTTTGTATTATAAACAGCATGAGGGCAGTATATGCACATATCACTTCATATGAACCTAAATTTTCATTTTGAAATCTTAAAGGTAATATAAATTTTGATGCTTAATTTAAAGATCATCTTTCCTGACTTGTGTTTTTTCACAGAAAAAAAGTAACATAAATAATTATGTTTATATGTGCATACAGTTACATATGAGAAAATGTTGGAAAATATGTATACTTGTACTTTATACAGCATTGCTCTATCACACTATCTGTGGATCTAAAAAGAATAAAAGAAAAAAACCAAAACAAAATGAAAACACAAAAGCCTCATACCTCAGGCCATTTTTTAATAGGACAAATAATTCACACAAAGGAAAAAATCAGTAATTGGAAAGCTAGTGATTAAGACATACTTCAGAGAAATAGCTTCACCATTTCTGTATTTAGTATTATTTTGTATTCAATCATTCTACTGCAGTCAATTATGGCTTTTTTCTCATCTGTAAAGCACAGACAATTTGTGACCTTGTGCGGCAGTTAAAATCAGATTTTTTCTCTAATGAGTTAGCACTTTAAATTGCTGTTATGTTGAAGTGTTTGTCTAGCATAGGCTCTGGATTGGTGATATTTTAAGTTGTTTAGACAGAGTTTATCATAGTAGTGTATAATAGGTTTGGAAGGTATTTTGGGGTTCTTTTTTGCAATACTGTTTTGATGATTTCAAGAGGAAATTGCATGACAAATTTCATTTTTCCAATCTACTCAATGCTAGTGTGTTCAGCGATGGATAGCTTTGTTCAGTTATCAAGTTTTTTAAGGAACTCAGAGTGAAGAAGATAGATGTATGCTGAAAATCATAAGTATTTGAGAGTATTCAAATTGTGGTAGGTCTCCAGAAGGATTTTTGCAGCTTTTGAAAGCCAATGTTATTTTAGCTCTAGAGGCACTTGAGTATTTTTATTAAATTTTCTGTGTTTCTAGTAATGCCAATACTGATACAATTGTTCAAAGTTCCCTGATGAGATAAAGATGTTTTGGATGAGGTTTGTCTCAGTTATCTACTGTGCAGCAGTGGGTTTTGTGGGCCTAGCCATCCAAGATACACCTAGATATGTAAGATAGGCATCCAAGATTATGTAGTTAGTAGAAAGGAAATTGTGAGATCCTCTAATGTTAGATTAACATATAATGGCTGAGTCTCAGTACTCAGAAAACTTCTGAAGTTAAGAAGAGATACAGGTTTGTTATGACTATGTTTTTGGGCAGTGATTCCAGAAAGCAAAAGGTAAAAGATTTTGACTGGATATAACTACAAGAAGCAAAGTAAAAGCAGCTTCTGTGCCACCGGAAGATTTGATTGGAAGACCTAACTGCTTTGTGTGCCTGATTTTTTCTCTATTTTTGAATTGTGTCGTGTTGCCATCAAATGTGACTTGTTTTGCTAAACTATATTTGCTAATGCACAGAAATTAATCATTTTGGTATATCCTTTTTTTTTCTTGAATTCCCAGGATTTAAACATTTTTACCTCCTTTATATTTTTTATCTGACTAGCTGTATCATTGATTGAACAGATTATCAGTTGATAACAACTAATAATAGTGATAGTTGATAACAACTTTTACAACTTCTAACTTTAGACTAATGAGGTTTTCATTTGTGCCCTTAGGGAAATTTTTTCCTAGTACATGTAAGATTTCTCTTTGCTGTGTTTAGCATGTAAAATTATTTTAGAGAATGGAACACATAAATGAGGATTTTCCGCCTGTCTCCAGTCTTTGAGGGTTTCTGCAATGTATATATTCAGGGGAATCTAGTTTGGAAGGTTCCTGTAGCTTTGAAAGACATTAGTAAAGGTGATTTTCTTCAGTGATTATAGAGAATCTTAGATGGTTTGTCTTAGGCATTCAAAATAGATGACATCTCACCAGTAATATTTAAGCTATGCTCTGTAGCTGAGCAGTGAAAATCTGTCCACACGTTTTTTGGATGTAATCCTGTATTAGACCTTGTTCATTATCTTCCTTCCTAAAATCCCAAATCAGAGCTTTGTCTCCTTTCTCAGTACTCCTCTCACTGTGCCTGCTCTTTGTAGTCTTTTGCAGCTCCAAGCTTTGATTTATAAATGAGAGAAGGAACATAATACCAGAGAAATATCCTTTACCATTTAACTCTTTGTATGCACAGATATCTGAAAAAATCTTAATTCCCAAACAAATCAATTGCTTGCGTTATCAATTTTATGAACAACCTTGAGGTCCAAGTTGAGTTTTTTAATTGAGAATTTTATTGTAAATATACTATGTTGAAAAAGCTGTCTCTCCCAGTGCCCCAGAAATCTAATAGGAAAAGTATGCTTTCACTGTATTTTAAATAAGAGCACATTCTATGAAGACAGTTTAATTTGAAAAGTTCTAGAATTTGTTTTTTTTTCTATTGTGAGTTTTACTCATGATTTTTACTTTTCTCCATTGAAAACCACAGCTTTTGTTAAATTCATTAAAGTATGGGTCTTAACTTTCCCTTCATATCTTATTGAAATGACTCATTGATCTAATTAGGTTAATAATAACTCCCTCTGCTGTCTCTGAAACTGTATTTTTAAAATGTGGAGAAAATAAAACTTTGTATTTAATTGAGATTAAATAAAGCTCATAAGGATTTTGTAATCTGTTTCTTGTGACCATAGCACAGCAATCTCTCTCTGACATGATAACAACACTGAATATGAACAATGTTTTTGTTCATTCCTTAGTTTTTTTAATCAAATAATTTTTTCAGAAGCAGTTTGCATGTGCAGTGAGCCAGAAGGGAAGATAATTGGGTTGGCTTTGTGGAAGAAGTGGGAAGCAACCACAAGTCATTGTCTGCTACATGAGATGCTCCAAAATGAAAGGTGCAAGCCTCAACATCTGAGCCAAGCCTTGTTAAACCAAGACTAAATGGCTGTGTCTTGAAGCATGTAGTACTAACCAGTGTGAGAAAGGGTTATCATACTGAAGGAGTTGCCGTTCTCTTTATTAAAATAGAAATGTACACACTTCAAACATGCAAAAAAAAATTAACTTTTTTTTGTGGTTTAATGCTAAAGAAGAATTAGGATAGTCGATAGTTGCAAGGATCTTTTTGTATGTTTATATTTTTAATAGATTTTTTTTTCCTAACCTTCTACATGGTTAGGAAAGTTTTGCCATTTTTGCCTTCAATTTTGCTGTTGGCTTTTGTGTGGAAAACACCTCCTGTTACAGAAATAATTTCAGTATGTGTTTTAATAATAGCTTTCATTCAATAGTAAATATCCCTATGAAACTATGATGTGCATAAATTATAAAAACCTAAATGGTTTTTCACATTTCTCTTCCTTTGACAGGATATTATTGACAGGCTTATAATTTTGAACTCAGAAGCTAAAATTCATTCCTTATTCAATTATGAACAATCCCATATATTTGGTCTGAGGTAAGATGCATGTTTTTTATTCTCTGGTCACATTTACTAAATAGGATATAATATGCCTGGATGTGTTACTTCTGACAAGATAACATTGTTTGGGTTTTATTATGTATGAAGGTGAAATTCCCCCTTTTTTTACCATCAGAAGATTACATGAAAAATGGCCTACAAAATGAGAACAATGATGGATCTAATCTTACTATCTGTAACTGGATATATTGTAATATGAGAAGCAGTGATAGAAATTGCATGTTCTTTTGCCTACTTGACTGTAAAAAACAAGTTTTACATCCACTGTACACCAAAATAACAAAATTATTTTTACTATGTTTGTGTCATTTTGGTTTATGTAGTTTCTCCGTACTTAAAATTGTTTTTTAACTATTTGTTTATTATCACCTATTTCACAAAAACCTAGTTTAAGGAGCGTAGCATTTGGTTCCAAATATTTCTAGAACCTAAAGGTACGCTTAAAAGATGCTCATACTATTATTCTCATGTATTGTAATATTCAGTGCTTTATAATTTTAACACAGAAATTGGTTTCTGCATTTTTATTCTGTTTTCCAAGGATGACTATATAAATACTTGAATTCACATTTTTGTAGGGAAATTATTATAGACAGTTGAAGTAAAAACCTATTGGATTGTACGTCATAATATGGAAAACTTTGATTACCTTGCTTGAGCAAGATATAGCCCAACTGATTAAGTTCTGAAACCTTAGCTTTTTGCAGCTATGTTTTACTTTCATATCACAATTAAATTATTTCATACTATATATGAATGATCATAAGATACAGTACAATTTGTTGATAAGGATGAGCATAGCAGGGATGAACAGTGGCAGAGATTGGAGTTGGGAGATATAAATCATTTTGACATATAAATCAGAAGTTACAAATACTGCTTTGGAGGAAATCACTAGTTTATATAGGAATAAGAAGTCTTAAGATGAAATTTGAAAAAAAAAATATTGTTCTTCATCTAGGATTAGACTGACTCCATGGAAAACTTGACAGAACTTCCATTGATTTAATTAGGATCAAGAGAAAATGAGATGTTTTACAGTTTAAAATAAAGGATGGTTGGGCACTGGAACAAGGCTCCCCAGGGAAGTGATAAGAGAACCAAGCCTGACAGAGTTCAAAAAAGCATTTGGACAGCACTCTCAGGGATGTCCTGTGATTCTTGGGGTGTCCTAGGGGTGCAGGCCAGGAGTTGGACTAGATCCTGATGGGTCCCTTCTAACTCAGGATTTACAGTATTAAGACTTATTTAGAGTATTAAGACTTGCAAATAATCGTGGCCTGTATTACCTGAACATGAGAGATGTACAGTTCATTTCAAAGTTCTGTGATCTTTTCTGTGAATGCTGCTGACTGCAGACATCCATGTTCTGTAAAACAAACCTTACCTTGTGTGTTTGATTTTCTCCTTGACCAAATTCCATCAAGAGTTCGGAGTTCAGCCAGAGTTATACCAAATAATATTAGATGCTTAACTGATCTGAAAATGTGGAAATTATAGCAAAAGATCTAATTTCTCTTTGCTGTTATGTAGAAATTAAATATTTAGGTGATAATTGCAGCATTGAAAAACAGTATGATTTTGTGAAGCAATTCTCTGGAAACATTTCTGCTAGACTTAATACCAGTAATACAGCCAAAGCCACATTCTTTTAATTGTTCACATATCTACACAGCCATACACTGTATATGTGGCTCAACTCAACCCACAGTTGAGCGCTGAACTTCAGATCTCTTTAACTTACAGTGTTATATGGTGAGGTCCTGCTTTTCTTGTTCAAAATACTTACACATGTACTTGACTGTTAAACAACTTCTGCAATTTAGAACTACATTTTCCTTTGTGTGTATACTGAGCTTCAGAGTCTTAAATTATTGTGGTTATTACGTGTGCAATTGCATATAAAGCATAAAATGCATAGGTATTTCCACACTCTGTTTAATCCAAAATGCACAGGTATTTGGGATATTTATGTTTGTAATGTTATTACTTAATTTTCTGGTAGATAGTTTTTTTCATTTTGAATAAGCATGAATTCTGAATTACAATTTTGAAGGACAGTTTAGTAGAGGCTTTGCTGTCAACTTCACTTTTCAAACTTAACCACTGTAAGGTGGTGTGCATGCAGTAGAAAGCAAAGGGAAAACACAGGGAAGCAAAATAGGGTGTGCATAGCCAATATCTCTTAGTCTTTAGAGAATACTCCCTATGGTGCATTCATATAGGTTAGGGTTTGTGTGGTCAAGGGTGAAATACTCAGTTCCACCACAAGCTGTAGCTAATTTCAAATCTGTGGTCCCTTTGGTTTTCTTCTTGTTGTTACTCTTGGGTTTTTTTAGGGTTTGTTTGTTTGTTTGTTTGGGTTTTTGTTTTGGTCTGTTTTTTTGTTTGGTTTTTTTATTTGTTTTTAAGTTCTTGGAAGTATCTTTGCCTAGGATGATTCTTCAGTAGTTTCAAACAGTGATCTGATATTCCATTAATTGAATCTAGTATGTGTTTCTGTGATGAGATTAGTTCACTTGAAGGTCCTTTTAAGCTAACTGGAGAAAAAAAAATGGTGTTATTATCATCACTATTATTTATTTATTAAAGGGAAACCTTAGGCAAGAAGTTGGACATTCTATACTTAGAAATGTCTAAGTATATACACAGTTCTTAATTTGTATATAGAAAGATTTTCAAGCTGTCAGTTCAGCTTTTAGCTTCAAAGCAGATTTGCACTTATTTAGAATTGAGAAGTCTCCCAGTTGGCCAATATCAGTTGATAAAAGAATACTGAAGGCTGTCTCAGACACTCTTTTGTACAGACTGAAAATCTGCATGCACAGGAGCTAATGCAGAAATTCTCAGTGGTCTTTCTGTTGAAGAAGGTTCTAAACTTGCCATCAGAGCACAAATCCTATAAAAAGGAAATTAAGAGCAGTAATTAAAGCAATATTTTTTAACATACTAAACAGAGAGTATTTTCTTAGTTTAATGATCAGCTTTATTTCTCTGATACAAGTATACCCGTAAATTTGATTTTAAAAGATACTGCATATGAGAAATAACATTTTTCTTAAAATGTGACACTAGAAGTCTTTACCACCTCCTTGTTGAGGCCAAGCTCTTTGAAGAGCTCTCTAACTGTCTCTAACTTACATTAAAAAGGAATCTTTCAGATTAATGATATTATATATTATCAACACATTTTGTCTAGTATTTCAGTACGGTAAATGTATTCATGAGTTTTCACAGCCTGCCAAGGAAAGATATGCATAATATATATATTTTCAAAGTCTTTGCCTGAATGATTATTCAGCTATTTACATTTTGCTGTTCTCTCTATTCAGAAAATAGGTTTTCTGTGAATGATAGTGACACTGTTTTATTAGCTGGATTAAAGTGTGGCAGAGTGAGAATTTCTAGCTTTGATAATCAGGTTCCTGTCTCTAAACAGTATCAATACCCCAAAATAAATTAGAAGATACTCAATTAGTGTTGGCTTGAGTAAAAAACAGGAGAAACAACATTATTGGAATATGCCTAGACTGTGGGCAGTGAGAGGAGATAAGAGTCGGTTTACAGGCATATCTGCAAAAATTCCCTTTTACTTAATAGAGTACTTTTGTAACACACTGTTCTTGGAATCTCCTTTTTGTGGATATATGATAAAATGGCAGTAAGGGGCATTTGAATACTTTAAAGAGGAAAATTAGACCTTTTTTTCCCTTTGGCTATCTTTTTTTTTTTTTTCCCCAGTGGCTTATTTTAAGCATAAATCAATAAAACTCCTAAATATTGTGAAGTCAAAAGATCTTTTGTACATACATTCTGAATCAGAAGGACCTTTGTTAGCTCCACACTTGTTCACTAAGGTGCCTCCTGCTAGTGAGCATCAAGGAACTCTGTTGAAGTGTTTGTCCTTCTGCAGGGAAATACCTGGAAAATTCTGAGGGTAAACCCTTTGCAAATTGTGACTGTTTAATTTTAAAGATTCAATGAGTTTGCCTGTCATTAGAGATATCTGAAGATAACCCATTTTGTAGAAGTGTAATTTGAACTGCAATGGAAAATAGATTTATTTTAGGCTTCTCTAAGGCAAGGCTGAAAACTCAGCATTTATTACAATGCTCTGTGTGAATAAATGCATTTCTTTTTCTGTGGAATTAAGGAAAATTGTAAATATTAGTCTAAGTCATATGCTCATCTATATCAGCCTCAGGATTGTAAATCTACTGTCTGCTGCAAATAGAAAAATAATATTGGCTTGTTATTTTCAGGATAGTGTAATAAAGATTTTGACATTGTTAGGTCACATTTTCTTTGTCATATAAAATATTATGGTGAATATGTTTTTATTTATGTTTTCTTGCTTACCAAGTGAGTGCAGAGAATTATAAAAATGCATTGTATCTATTTCTGTTGACCTAAAAAACTAGCAGAGAAAGATTTAGGAAAGAAAATTTAAATGGCTTATACTTTACTGACATCAAAATCAATCAGCATCTTGAAATTTGCCTTAAAGCAGTACATATCTGTCAAAATTTAATCTAGAGCATTCCAGTGAAATCCAGGTGAATAAATTAAATGAAAAAAAATGTGATAGGCAAAAGATAACTTTGTGAGTTTAGGAAATACAAATAATAAATGTTCCTGCATTCTTCTCTGTTACTTTGTCAACTGCATTGTAAACACCTCCCTAATATAATAGCATTTTAATAGTGAGGTAACCTCAGCAAATGAAATAGATCATTCCTTAATTGTACTTGCATTATGTGTATTATTATTAATTAAGAGAATGTGTGATTTTAATGATTGCAACACATTGCTGTTTATATTTAGTCTCTCTTTTCCTTTCTCTTTTGGAAAAAGCATCATGAGTAGCAGAATCCAAAGGTAAAAGGGGACAGGGTCTGGATTAGCAGTGACTACTAATGATGGGGATTTGCAACAGGATTATGAGAGAATGCTTCCACACTATCTATGATCATGGATTTACACAGTTAATTCAATTTTTTGCTATCTTATAATTTAATAGGAGTTTATTAGGTTTATTCATTTAAAACAAATAATTATTAACTAAAATAGGAACAGTAGATTCTGTAATCAGATTTTACTTGTTTGTTGACTTTTTTTCCTTTACTTAACTTAAAATTTTTCACTTCTGATCCTCTAGGCTGGCAAGTGATGCTCAGGAAATGCATTTTTATTTAGCTGGGGAAACTTTTATCATTAGCAATCACATTACATGTAATTTGGGGGTACATTGGGTAGCTGAAATGGTGTTGGTGCTCTTTTGCAATTCTTTTCATGTGGGAAACATTGTAAGTAATATGTTAGTCCCTGAGTTTTCTTTCTGGGAGAAACATGACTGCCCTGAGGTAGTAGCTTCCACTTAAACTTTTTTTTTCCCAAAACCATGCATTGTCCCCAGTGAAACAATTGGAAGCCTCAATCCTTTAGCTAGACCAAATGCAGAGGCATCCTCTATCTGCTCATTTCTAATGCCTTTTGTTCAGTTTGCAAAGGCAGTGTGCAAAGCTTTGCTTGGCTGAAGCTTCCAAACGCCCTTTGTGTTCAACACTGACCGAGTGGCTTTGGACTTCTGTAGGGTTTTTTTTTAGCCATAGGCTCTGTCTACTGGTTTGGCACTTGATAATAATTGCCATTCACTGTTTGAATCCATGTTCTCATTGAAGTTTAGGCTCTTACTCAAAGTATAGTGAGGAGTAAATCAAATTATTAATGTAAACTCTGATGTTAAATGGGCTGTCCTCCATTATGGTGACACTGGAATTGTTTAATGCAGGTTTGGCTTTGGATTTCACTTTTGTTGTACATAGCCATTTAGTGAAAAGGAGGTCCTGCTACTGCAAAGAAGTTCCAGCCCTTGCTTTATTGCTCTTCAGTTTTTAATATTTATTCCTGAGAGATGAAAAAAAAAAAAACACCTTACCTTGTCCCACAGCTGAGCTCTCTGCAAATATCACGCTATATATTTTGCACTGGCTTGATTCAGCCATGCCTATGTCTGTAGAAGGCATGTAACTAAAGCCAAAAGAAAACCTTTTACTAAAGACCAATTTAGTCCTCTATTTCAGCATCATGTCACTGTCTATAGCAGAGATGTAAGCATTTTTTGTTTAGTTGGCCATTTTATGCTGCATGCACACATCTATTACTGAGATTGTAGTATAGTTGACTTTGGATAAGCTGCTTGCTTTCTTCTATGTGGTGGAAATTTTGTGCTGCTTATAGCATAAAATTTTATCTTGTTTCTTTGGAGTCCATACAGACTGGGGTGAAATTTTTTAATAGCACCCCACATGGGTGCTGTGTTTTGAATCTGGGACTAAAAGAGTATTGATAACACAGCATGTTTCCACTGATGCTGCGTAAGCAGCAGCTCAGCAACAGGGCTTTATTTTTTATCAACATTAGCCATACCTAGGAACGTGTGAGAGGTTGGGAATGAAAACAGCTGGGACAGCTGATCTGAGCTGACCAGAGGAATGTTTTATGCCACATAACATCCCTCAGTGAGGGGCTTGGAGGTTGGTCTTGCAGGTCTCATTAGTCAGAGCCTGGCCAGGCACGAGTGGTGAGGGAGTGAGAAGCAGGGTGGGTGCTTAGTTGCTGACTAGTGTCAACCCACCACAGACTGTTACAGCTGCTGTTTTCAAGAGTAATATCTTGCATCTTTCACTGCCAGCTGAGCATTAGCAGATATGCTTAAAGTGAGGACAGAACATCAGAGTGGCTTTGGAAAGAACATATGAAAGTAAGGAAGAGTAGTGTGTGGTGGTGTTGTGGGAACTGCAGAAAAATAGAAAAACATAATAAAGGTCCTGTTTGAGGGAAATGTGGTTTGATATTGGGAAAAAGAACAAAGAACATACTCTTTTTTGTTCTTAAAAGGAACTCCTAGAAAAAATACTGAGGTGGTCATAAGCTGTCCTCATAATAAGCGTTTTTAGCAACTCAGAGTAAATCATGGACAGTTTATTATATTATTTTCAGGCAAAAAAATGTAGAGAGACAGCATAAAAATTAGCAAGGTTTATTTACTAGCTGATTTATACCCCACAAAGGAGCTTTTGTTGTGTCATAATTAAAGAAGTCAATATGATTCCACATAGAAAAACTAAGGAGATAGCCTGTGGAACAAAATAGTAGTTAGAATGGTTTCTTTAAGATTAGGGATTTCTGCAGTGAAGTATTAATTGTGAAATTGTAGTTGAATGGGTAGAATCCAGGGAGTACTTTTCAAGAAAAATGGATAGGGGAGGAAATGCAGAATTCAGAACAAAATTACTTATCCCTAGCATATTTTTACAACTATGATATGTATTTTGATATTTCTGAATTTCTTTGAAATTGCTCTTCTATAAAGGACTGCCTTCAGATAAACTTTTATTCTTATTTTTATTTTATTTTTATTTATTTACTTTTATTTTAGCATTGCAGCTTGTTCCTGGGTGTGTGGTATATCTTACTAGTAGCGATCACAGAATTACATAATCAGAATTGAAAGGGAGATGGAAGATTGCGTAGTACAACTGCTCTGCTCAAAGTAGGTTCAACTATAGAGCATTACTCAGGGCTGTGTCCAGTTTGTTTATAGTATTGTCAAGGCTGGTGATCCTGCGGCATCTTTGGGCAATTTGTTCCACTGTTTTACCACTGTCACAGTATATTAAAATGGAATTTCCTGTCTTTCAATTCATGTCCTTTGCATCTAGTCTTTTCACTGGATATCACTGAGAAGAGTCTGACTCAGTTTTCTAACCTTCCTGTTAGATATTTATACACATTGACAGGATCTCACCTGAGGATCCTCTGGGCTGAGCAGTCATAGCTCTCTCAGCTTTTCCCTATGTCAGATGGCCCAGGCCTTAATTATCCTCTTGGCCTTTTGTTGGACCTGCTCCAGTGCATCCATGTCATGCTGTTATTGGTGAGCTCAGAACTAGACCCAGCACTCCAGGTATGACTTCACCAGAACCAGTAGAGGGGCAGGGTCACCTCTCTCCAGCGACTTTTGGCAGCACTCTTCATTACACAGCCCAGGATGGTGATTGCCCTCAAGGGCATGATTCTGGCTCATGTTCAAACTATTGACCATCAGGACCCCCAGGTCCTTGACTGCAAAGCTGCTTTATGACTGATTGTCCTCAGCCTGTACTGTTGCATTGGGCTCTTCGCAGGTACAAGAACTTCATCAAAGTGTATCTTCCAATATTCAGCAGTGTTTTGGTTGGGAGTCTTTCTAAAGAAAATTTAAAAACATATCTCAAAAATATATGCTTTAATCATATTGTGTTATATCTGTAAAGGTTTTAGACATTCTCATAAGCATGTACTTCTTTTAGATGAGATATTGAGATGGGGAGTCTGATCCAATTCTTATTTTCCAAAAACAAACAAAAATGACAAAAAACTCCATACCTGTATTCAAGCATTTTTACAAATATACTTATTATAAAGTGTGGGTTATTTTTGTTTTAGTTGGAAACTTTACTCTGTACATTTTTGACTTTGGAAGGTAACTAATGGAATAGCACAATTAACCAAATAACCTCTTCTTCAATAGTTCCATTTTTAAATGTCTTTTTCTATGTAGGTGAAAATTTTATTTGAATGCCCAAGCAGCAGCTGCATACACTAGATCTTGTGTATTTCGTCATTTATTCTACCACTATTCCAGCTACCTAATTTTATTTGCTCATGATTGGTTGCTCTTGTTGTTTTATTTTTTGCTCTGTCTTGCCTACCAGAGGAGATGATGTTATAAAGCATTCTCAGCTACTAGTCTTCTCCCAAGTGGTTTTTAAGTGCTGGTCTTTGCCACTTATTGTACTTCACAGAAAAAATTATCCATCTTCATAATGGTTTCAGAGCTCTTTTCTGAGTTTTTTTCTTCTAAATAATAATAAAAATTATAGTTGAACTGTCCTTTCTTCTTCTGTGATTTAGAAAAGTACTGAGAACAAATTGATGTCACAAAATAGTTAATGTAAAAGAAATAAAGTTGAAGAGTACTGAAACTGAACACAACAAGTTGTTTAAAAAACAGCAGAAAAAAACCTGAGACATATTCTCATCTTGGATGTTTGATCCTTGGCCACAACTGTATAAATTTGCAGATGTTAAATTATTGAGAAAGGCTTATGAATTTTTGCTATTGTCAGTAGAAACATATGAGGAATTACATGGAAGAAAATAAGCTTTGACTAACAGACTATGAATTTAAAACAGTATATTTTCTAGTTCACATAAAATCTTATGTGAACGCAAAATATAATGCTGATCAGCCTTAATTTATGTTGCATTTTATGACTGTGTTTAGACAGGAAATAAAACCAGTAACAAGAATGTTTAGTTACATTGTTTTCCTTGAACTGGTAGCCCTCAATGAAATTATTCTGTTGTGGTCTTAGAGTGATTAGATTAGTTAAAACAAAAAGTAATATAATTTGGACTGTTTTATTTCAGATTTATATGAAAATATATTGGAGTACTTACCCTGTTAATTTACCCCAAAGTTATGAAAGAAAATTGTATATAATGTGCTGTCTTGTGCACTTGTTATTATTCATTTCATTTACCATTTGTGTTTCTCTGAAAAAACCTAATCCAGCAGATTTGTTGGTTATGTTACATGCTAAATCTTTTATTGCTTTTGAACTGCGTTAAATGTGATTATACAGAAGGTCTTAAAAGCCTCTTTTCTAAATGAAAGATATTTTTTTTGCCTCCCTTCCTTTTTTCTCTTCAGACAACCTAATTCTGAGTTGCTTTACCAGCCTATTATTGTATAATTTCCTTATATTTCACATGGAATGTCTTTCTAAGTCATTATCAATTTTGTTACACTGTGATAGAAACTCAAAAGTGACTGAGCTTACCAGTGGGTATTTTCTCTGGTTGTTCAGTACACACAAAAAAACCAACTATTGGGAGCCATTCCCTGTTTGCTTAAGGTTGTGCCACTTGAGTGGTTAAAAAGGATATAAAAGTGTTCCTGACCTAGTTGTATGTGAGGTTTTTTCAGGCACTTCAAATGGGTTTTTTTGTTGTTTTTCCTCCTCTACCTTTCCATTGCAAGATCTCATAAACATGTTTACCCTTGTCTTTCTGTGCATTACTGGAGTCCTGACTGATGTGCTACCATTTCAATGTCTCCTTCTGCAGGCTGTTAAATGTGCTGTGCTGTGAGCTCAATACCCTTTTACTCTTGGAGACTCAGTATAAAGTGTCGCAAGTTTTACTAACTGCTCAGGAGGAAAATGTCACAGAAACTTCAGAAGGACCAGGGTAAGAAGTGATTGATGTAAATGTTATTTTAACTATCAAACTCTTCTCCTGAGAACAAATACATGAATGCCTTAGTAGCTTTAAACATACAAATGCTTTTACTTAAACTGGCATCTAATGTCTATAAGTTTCCTTACATGCAGGTTTGTCAGCAGTTTTAAATTATGAAAAGAATAATAGCCTTCTCTTTCTCCCATGTTCATACCAAAAGTATAAAAAACAAAAAATAAATTTTTTTTTTACTTTTAATTGTATTACTCTTAAGTAGTTTCTAAAATGAAAAGTGTTTAAAAGTATGCCTTTTAGTTTTATATATTTTTAATGTTATGTATTTAATATAAAATCAGGGTATTGTTTGAATGTTCATGAATTACAGGCATCATCAGTACTTCGGGATTTTTATGGGGTAGTATTTTTGTTCTTATTGCTTGGTTTGTAGCTTTGTCAACTCTCCAACAGTTTATTTGTAGCTTAGTCAACTCCCCAGCTTCTATGACTTTCCACTACTGTCTTCTAAATAAAATTGCACAGTGCATCCTTTCAAAAGGAAAAAAAGTATTTTTGGGACAGAAGCAGACATTTAGTTACTGATTTTTTTCCTTTCTCATGGCATGCTGAGTTTTAAGTATTTCCCTCTTGCTGTTTGTTATATGGGACCGTTAGAGAATGTAAGTCAAACAGTATGGGCAAAAATGATCGTTATCTACTATTTGAATATGAAAGCTGCTATTTCCCTTCTAAGGAAAAACTTTTATTAAGAAACTTGGTGAATAAAACCTGGATGTTACTGCTTTCAAAAATTTTGTGCTTTCTTCTTTCAGAAATTACTGCTTTCAAACCTTGGGCTGCACAGTGACTTCAGACAGCAAGTTGTCTCTGTTTCCAGTAGTGAATAACTGCTTATTTGTGACAGCAGAAATATACTGGTTAGCAAAATAAGGAGCAAATTTTTATGGTCCATTAACTGTCACTGCCCCAATTATATAAGTTTTTATATGACATAAGAAAATCTGTGAGATTTTCTACTCTTTGGGGTCCAGTAATTGTTCAAATTTTTCTAATCAGTAGTAGGTAGGGAAGCACACAGAACAATGCTTGGAGACATCTCAAAATACCTAATGTTTCTGTTTATTTATGCCTATTTGTATTCCAGCCTGTGTTTTAACTCTGGTATGTTTCTCAAAATATTCTTGCTTCTTTAAGTTTTCTGAATTAAATAGTCAATAAATCAAAGCTTGTAATTTTTGAAGGTTTGTTGTGTTTTGTTTGGGTTTTTTTTCCACAGAGTTTTTATAATTGATGGTCTGTCAGTGGAGAGAAACCATGTTCTTGTAAGGATAAATCTGATTGGAGGACCACAGGAAAGGATTTTGCCTTTGAGGGAATTAGATAAGGTTAGAATTTTAAGTTTACCAGTTTCTTTCTGTAACTTCTGCCTTCATTAACTGAACATTTTTGTTGATAATTAAGCATGTGAAAAATTATTTAACACCAGACCACCTTTAGCTTTATGAAGTGTTAATATTTTAAAGAAGTGATACACTGAGCAAATACATTGCTCCCACTATCTGGGGATTGCCATGTATCTAGGAGATACTATGTTCAGATGACATGTTTATTTTGCTCCATTTTAATGTTACTTTTTAAGTGACTGAAATTTGTTTGGGTTTTTTTTCCTTTTATATTTCTGTGGCTTCTTTACTAGCTTTCCATTTATCTTTGTATTATTTGATACTTTTTCCATTCTTGGTCTCTCATATGCAGTATCTAATACCTAGAGCTTTCGTCATGTTCTAGCAAAGGAGTGTTTGTTAGGCAACTTCTTTAAATGTTCTACTTCTCACTGGCTGTCATAAAGATGAAATGCAGATTACTGTCAACACAACAAAGGCACCTAAATCAATATATAAAGTTGGAAATACAGTTTAGTAAGTTGTTCGTGGTTTCTTTTTTATATTTTTATAAAACTTACAATTTCCTTTGTGGTTGAAAAAAGGAATTGTAATATCAAAACTGTCAGTGATATATGCGCCATAAAAAATTATATTCTCAAAGCTTTTTGGATTTTCTATCCTTTTTTTTGGTGATATCACATCTCATTGGAAATTGTAGTAACAAACAATTTTGGTGCATAGGCTGTAATTCTGGGAACTGCACCTGTGTTAATTGAGAAAAAGCTATTAATGTTTCTGTTAAATTAATTTAATTCTGGTCCTGTTTCTAGGATAGCGGTCTATATCCTTGGCCAATGTTTTCATCATTGCCTGTGCCAAAGTGCTATCTTGCAGAAATTCCTAGGAAATCTGAATTCAGACAAGGTATGTAGAAAGCATGTGAGCAGTGTAGATTTCATGAAGTATCTCAGTCAATTTAAAAAATTTATTTTTCCTTCCTCCCTGCACCCTGCTCCCCACCCTCACATCCCACTGATCATAATCTCATGAAATACTTAAGGTTATTTCAGTGCTGGCTGCAATTGTAACTAAATAAGTTGGTTTAGTTTTGCTTGTCTGGCTTTATGCAACTGTCAATCTGAAAAGCTGTTTGGTAATCTAATTCTTATGCACACTTTAAGATTAACCTCCTGACTCGTCTCTGGTGGGTGACTCATAAGGTACATTTATATCATCTCTTTAGTAACTGAAGCAAGACAGTTTGCTTAAACTGCAGAGTTCTTTGTACACTATTTTGTGATTCACATCCCTGTGTTTACTGAGCTTGGTGGTGTGTGAAATAGACAGCGTTTAGGATAGTTGGTTTCCACATTGAACATCAATTTGGAATGTGAGCAGACTGAAGAATCCTTTGAAGAGCTACCTAGGCACAGCAATTTAATTCACATGGAGAAACTCTTTTAATGTTTTAGTTTGCATAGACAATGCAAAAGAATCAGGTGAATTGTTTGGTAAATAAATAATTCATTGTATTTATCCATGTTTACTATATCCCTGAGATAAACTTATTAGAAATTATGAATTTCCATAGCAGAGACAGATTTACAGAAGTGATAGAAATTTTACGTTAACTGTGAACTATAAAATAGTTTGTGTATTTCTGGGGGGAAAAAAAAATTATAAGGTGATTTACTGCTCTGACCAGAGGAAAGGCCGTATAGTTAATAAAGAAGGGAGGTTTCTGTATCTTAGCTTTTGTAGTACTGTTCCAGGCTTCCCAAGGCAAGTTTCATAAGACAACAATCAGATAATGGTAAAGTGGGTGTCTTCGAGGAGGCAGTAGTGTTGTTCTTGGGTGGGAAAAGCATATTGTATTGTTATTATTATTCTCAGAGTGTGTTCAAAGGATCCTTCAGTTCTCTTGTTCAGAATAATTCTGTTGCTCATCATTACCCAGTGGGCTAATGAAATAGATATTACACCTATCACATTTGTGGGTGACAGCTAACTGAGAAAACTTGCATAAAACTTTGATTAAAAGTCAATTTGCTGAAATGAAGTGTCAAAGATTTTCAAATTAGTTTGAAAAATTGAAATCAAAGAAATGTTTGAATTTGGAATGGTATTTTTGATGTTAAGGGTAACTGAAGTAAAAGATTGTATAACTGCAAAATGAACAGAATGTTTGGTAGTGACATCAAATATTTTGTGTTTGTTGTTTGAAAACAAAAGGGAAATAAAACATTGAAAGTGTTCTATTTCAGTACTAGGTTAAAAAAACAAGGCACTCAATTGTGAACATAGGATTTGCCAGACCAAAGCTTTCAGGATGTGCAAGTTACTTTGAAAGAAAGCATTAGAATAAATAGATCAAAAATTAAAATAATGAAGTTCATAAATTGCTATTGTAGCGCTTGCAAAAAAAGAAATCAAGAGCATGAATAGAAAATGGAGAATATCTGAACTGTATGTTTAAGCACTATGATATGGCAGCAATAGAAGTTTTCTTTCACAAGAGAGTTTAAAAATGCGATTGCAAGATGGATCCATGAGTTACATTTATACAAGATCTTTCAACTTCTTTGTTGTGAATATTCAGAATTTATGTTGTGTGCTACTCAGATTGCTTGGAGTTAAGAAAAATACATGTTGAATTTTCATTCTGCTTTAGTGCAAGGAGATGGACAGGGTTCACACAGACTTCTGACTGGCAAGAGTTCTGCTGCCGTTGTGTGAGTGGGAGTGCATGACTGCTTCATTGTATCTGTTGACAAGGATTGAGGGCCAGCACAATGTCTCTGTTTCCTGAGCCTGTCTGTGTTCAGATTTCATGCTGTTGTCTTTCATTATGTGAGGTACCATTCTGGTCCCCTTATTTTGGTGTTTCTATGACATGAATAATTAAGACTGGTAGATTCTTAGTACTGTTAAAGAATGTATAGTTTCTTTGGCTGAAAAAGCTGTAACTTTAACTGTCATCCTGTCTGTCCTGACCTCTTGTTTGTGTCCTCTTTTATTGCTCAAGAAGATTTTACCTTTTCTTTGTACTTTTAAAATGTATCCTATATACATCACATAATTGTGATGGCAGATGTAAAAGCAAAACCTGAGTTGATTTTTTAATATATTTATATAGTAGATGGAGATGGCTTGTGAGCATTAAGAAAAACCCAACTATTTACAGATGTGCCTTGAATGTGGTACTGCTAATAGTCCTGTTTATGACCCTCCTTTCAGATGGAGTTGAATGACAGATGCTATAACAGAATATTTTGGAACTAGTGTCGCCAAACTGAGGTCAGGGCAAAGGAAGCTTCATTTCCAGATCTCAGGACTTCATTTATCCTGTATCTGGTATAATGGAAACCATGGATAAAACTGAACGTAGCTTATGAGTGATGGTTAATTAAAAAGACTTGTTCACACTGCGATTTCCAGCATGAAAACCCAAGAAGTGGGTAGGGGCTTTATTCTATAAATTCTTTTGAAGAACAGTGCTAAATGTGCAACACTGACACCTTACGGTTCAGTTGTAATAAAAAGCAGAGCAGTGGTAAACCTGGCATTGTATGGAACCTGTTTTCCAGCACAGAGGCCTGAAGGTTGTATGTAACAGAGCTCTTCTTTTAACGCTCTTGCTTTTGTTCTATCCTGTGCTATTATAGTGATCACAGACCCTGGCAAGAGCATATTTTGACTCACTGAATAAAAAAGGTCTCTATTGTAATTCAGTAACTGCACTGATGTAGTAGAGTATCTCTTTGAGGACGTTTTGAGTCAGCAGACTCGCCCAAAAATATGTTTGTATTTGAGGAAAACTTGCAGTGCATCAATGTTTTCAAATATCTGTCCTGGCTTTACAGATGCTAGGTATTTGTTTGTGTGGTATATGAGTTGCAGGAAAGGATTTATGGAAAAATAAATTTGGTTCGTTGTATGTTAATATGCTCTAATAATTTCAGCCAGTAGTTAGAGTTTGAAAACTACTGGATAGCCATATGCTAATGATTCACTTCTGTCAAAGATAACTTATAGTGAAACTTGAAGTTATTTATGTGGATCATTATTTATATGTGAAAATTAATTATGCCATTTCTACTTGTTTACACTCCAGCAACAAACCCTGTTGCTTTTCTTGTTTATTTGTTCAATCATTATTTTATTAAGGTAATTTGAGGAAGAACTATTAAGTAATTTTCAAAGAGTGATATTTATATTCATTAAACAACTGTGTAAAGATTTTTTTTTAAACTTGTAATATTAACTATAGTTTTGATTAATAAAAGTTAAACTCTTTACAAGGCTATTAAACTGTAATATTCACTCTTCTATTTGCACAGAATATGTTTTTCTTTTCTAATCCTAGCTCTGCAGTTATGACAGTTGGTAATGACTGTGGCTGAAGAATATTGTTCATAAATGTCCTGCAGTGATGCATTCGCTGCTTAACATTTCCCTAAACTTGGCTACTCCACCATTCATTAATCTTATTTTCTTCTGAAATCATACATTCCAGAATTGGTACCAAAAATCTGGTTATTTGTTATCAAAAGTACTTTGCAATTTACCTCAGCCACTGTTATCTGAGTTCTTTGCTTTAAACTTCTAACTTAAATGGGAACATGCTGCCATGTTTACAGTTTGATTTCATTGAAGGTTTCTTGTTTGTTTGTTTGTTTGCTTGTTTGTTTTGTTTGGTTTTGTTTTTTTAATCTGATTTAATTCTTTTTTTTAATACCTGGTATTAACCGTGTTTAAGTTTTTTTTTAAATTTTCTCTGTCAAAGAATCAGCTGTATTATCTTTTCTGTTATTCCTTATAATGTCACATGAATGCCTTTATCACCTACACTTCTTTGACTTGTACTCTTTTTTTTATTTGCTGTGATATTCATGTACAAGTCTGTTGCCTTTTGCTTTTAAGTCCACTCAATTAAAAAAAGGTGAAAGAGTAGTAAGGTCTATGAGAAATGCACATGAACTTTCCTTAATTATATATCTCTATATGGATTTGTTTCTATGTACTAGCCAAATAAATTGTAGTCAGTTTATTAATCTCTCAGGTTAGATTTTGAATAAGATATGCATGGATTTACAGATCTTTATTATTAATCACAGAAAAACACTTCTGCCACAAAGCACAGTCAGATGAGAAGGGACTTGTTGCATTTCTTATGTTTTATAAAACATTGACGAATTTTTCTAGGTCTTACTTGCTTTAGAAGATCTAAACAAGCTAGCTGAAGAATTATTTGAAGAAGTAAAAAGCAGCATCTTTTAGAAAAGGAAGATCAATTTAAACTTGCTGTTATGATGCAGTGGTTCAGATTTCATACATGCGTGGATGTGTAACTTATAGTGAAATTTCATAGCTTCATATATTAGTAAATGTGAGGGTTTTGGTTTTTTTCATGGGATTACACAGAACAACCAATGCTAGCACAAGATAAGTACAAGTAACGGATGGGATGGGAAAATATAACCATATATGAAGAAGAGAGCAGAAGTGCAGCAGATTAATTAAATTGACATCAGCTTCTTTTCAATCATGTCCATATTTAAAAGCTTGCTAGCTTTTAAATTTTAAATGACTAAGACCTTCCTCAGTAGAGGAATTTGACTAAGACCCTCCTCAGTAGAGGAAGGTCTTAGTCATTTTCTTCCTCATATTTTCTCTTCTTTCTATTTTTTTTCTCCTTCCCCTATTCCCTCACCTTGTATCCTTCACGTCATTCAGAAGGTCTTGTATTTTTTCAGGAAAAAAATCAAATTCAAGTTGTTAATTTAGGATAACTTGTGAGCTCATTTAGTGACAAACCAGAAATGAGAAGAAATAAAAGCAGGACTTCTGTTTCTTGTTGGTGTTTTTGGAACACCTCTAGTGGTAATGGTAGTGTGACAGCCTGCCCTCAGTAACACATAATATACATAGCCCAGAACTATGTTGTTGCTTAAGTTTTAGCTACAGTGTAATACTGTTGGGCAAGTTGTAGTTGCCTACTAAATTGTGAAAGCAATCTGGTGTTTTTTAGATATCATGAGTGTTTGGAAGCAATTGTCATTCCAAAAACCCCCTAAGGTTCTGTCTTTTTTTTTTTTTTGTACTGTGATGACCTGCTGGCAGAAGTGATAGTCCACATTTAATGACAAGTTAAGGCAAGCAATGGTTTACCTGGAAGAAAATAAGCTGCAGTGAGTTTCCACAGTATGATACCAGTTTCAGTTTGTACTGGATATATTAAATACCTGACTGCACCACAGTATCTTGGTTGCATGGATCTCTGGTACATTGACTGATTAAGTCTCAGCTTGTAGTCTCTGATCCTTGTCTGCTAAACTGAATCACTACAATCCTTGAGGAAGTAAAATAACTATTTAACTTGTATCAAGGAGTGTTTCTTTGCAGTTCTAGGATTTTCTTCAATACTCAACTGTTTCAGAAATAACAAAAAAGGGCAGAGAAAGAACTAGAAATCATACTGATAATACTGTAAGAGTTAAATCCTTCTTCACATTAAATTTTCTAAGTAAGCTGTTCTAAGCATCACTGTGTGTTATTTGGGAAGATACTGAGGACTTATTTATTTGAGGATAACAAAGAAATTTCAGGTTAATTAATTTGGAGGCATTATTAATGATAATAATTAAGTTATTATAATAAGATTGTTTTGAAATGTTATGTATTGTATAATAAATTCCAACGACAGGGATACAATCTACTAATTAGAAATCATTAAGGTCGTTAGATGAGCTTAAAATAAATTACATGCAAAATCATAATGCTGTTGAAAATATTATAATAATCTAAAAAGAATAAGATCCTTTGACAAGAATGTTTTGAAATAGAAATGGCATAAAGAAGTAAAAGTACCAGCAAATATTCTTCATATCCATAGACTGGCTCAAACAATTGACATTTGTCCTGGTTTAGGCCAAGTTTGGGGAGGAAATCTCTGGAGAGGTTCCTTTAGAAAGCAGATTCAAGCGACCCCTTCTCCAGTTTGGGAGAAAAAATTTCCTTCAAGAAAAATGAAAAAAACTTTATTTAACAAGCAAAGTATTAGCAAACATGAAAAATGTATAATATTAATGGTCCCAACAGCAGAGGGATTGTACACAGCTGGAGTGAATGCATGTGCATTTGCTTTGTGTCAGGTACCATCTTTATTTTTCTCCTCCAGATGGCCAGAAAGTATTTCATAGCAGCATCAAGGACTCTGGGAGCCAAGTTACCTGGTACTTGCCAAGTGCCCTGGCAACCAAGAGAGTGAACTGTGTCCTGGGGGGCATCAGACACAAGGCACAGCATTGTCAGCTGAACAAGGAGGGGATTGACCCATGCTGGGGGCAGTTTTGGGCACCACAACATAAAAAAGACATTAAGCCATAAGAGAGTGCCCAGAAGAGGGCAGCAAGGATGGTGAATGTCTGAAGGGGGAGCTTTATGCAGAGTGGTTGAGGCCATTTGGTCTGTTCAGCCTGGAGGAGACCTCACTATGGTCTTCAAAATCCATACAAGTGGAAGTGGAGGTGCAGGCACTGATCTTTTCACACTTTTGATCAATGACAGGATTTGAGGAAATGGTATGATGCTGAGTCAGGGGAGGTTTAGATTAGACATTATGAAAATGCTATTCTTTCAGAGGGTGGTTGGGTACTGGTGCAGGCTTCTCGAGCAATGGTCACAGCAACAAGCCTTTATGAGTTCAAGAAGTGTTTGGACAACACTCTTAGGCACACGGTGTGACTTTTGGGGTGCCCTGAATAGGGACAGGAGTTGAACTCGATGATCCTGATGGGTCCCTTGACTTATTGTGTGATTGTATAATAGAAAAGCAAAAGCCATGCACACAGACAAAGCAAAATTAATTCACTGCATCCAGGTGGCAGGCAGGTGTTCAGCCATCTGCAGGAAGGCAGGACCCCATCACTATTGTAATGGTTACTTAGGGAGACAAATGCAATCAGAGAAATAATTAGGTTTGAAAAGACCTCAGATATCATTGAGTCCAGCCTTTGAACACCACCATGTCAACTGTCATCATGTCAACATGACTCAGAATGTTCCTCCCCTTCTTTTTCTTCCCCTGACTTTATATTGTGACTATGTCATATGGTATAAAATACCTCTTTGGTCAGTTTGGGTCACCTGTCCCAGCTTTGTCTCCTCCCAGTTTCCCATGCACCCCCAGCCTCCTTGCTGGGGTAGCAGTAGGGAAGCAGAAAAGGCCAGATCTATGTAAGCTCTGCTCTGCTGACACAGATCTTTAGAACATCTCTAGATTATCAGCTCTAGATTATCTGCAGCACAAATCCAAAGCATAGCCCCATACCAGCCATGTGATGAAAATTAATTCTACCCCAGCCAAAATAAGCACAAAATCCCATCAGTATGTTTTGTACAAAGCAGAATGTAATCAGTTTTAGGACTGCTTCTCCAGTTTAATTGTCTTAGGAAAAGGCATATTTATGTAGTCTTTTCTTACGAGGCCTGCCAGAAATACATGTGGCAATGGAGTTGGGGCTACATGATCTTTGAGGTCCCTTTCAACTCGAACTATTCTGTCAGTGTATGATCATTATAGAATAACACTAATTTTTCATTTCTTCTAGATAAAGATGTTGACAAGCTATTAAAACTCTTAAGAAGTCCAGAAAAGCCAACTGGGTGGGCAGAAATTTATAGAAAACAGTTCTGCAAAGTCATGAAAACCAAACCAGGTAGCATCAGTGGACCAAGTGAGTATGACTTAAGAAGTTTAACAGAGAAAGCAGACAAAAGTCTACTATTAAGCAACTCTAATTCTTTTCATTGAGGAGTACATTATCTATACAAGTAGTCCATAATTTTGTGTTGATTATGAAAACTATTTCAATGGTATTTTCCCAAGAAAGCAGGGTTTATGCATTTTATGTCCTATTTTTCACTTTACAACTATTATCCCTCTATGTTGTCAGTGAAACTTGACAGAGAAAGAGGGCTCAAATACAAGTCTTTGTTTCAGATCTTTAAAGGGTCCATCTTGAGATACTGAGAAAATGAAAATGAAAGCCTGAAAAAAAACAGACTTTTCTCAGGGATTAGTGAATGAGTTAACATGAGTTGGGAAATTATATTAATGGGCAATTTCTGTAAAAAAATATCAGAATTAAGCCATACTAAACATCAAAGAATTCGTTCATTCAGGTCTTAATTTTCATATGCATTTCTAAGGAACAGTATGATCATGCAGGAGCAGTGCTATAGCTCAGTTAAAAAACCAAAGCAGCCAAAGCAAAAACACAGATCATCCATATGACATAAATCATCTGAAGTAAGACATAATAATTCCTTTGTGATATATAAGCTTGTGTGGCCATAAAGAAGTGAAGTGTTCTCAGAAATTTCAGGCTTCTATTCCTATAGGAATTCTGATTATGGTCAGTATGTAGTCTAACTTGTTTACGGGTGCCCAAGGTTTCCCTTTATGTTATTTAGGTAAGCAGTTAATACAACTGGCTGTTGCAAATCTCTTCAGGTGTTCTGTATCTGCTTGGAGATATTTCAGAAGCAGCAAAATATCTGCAGCTCTGTGGTTTGAGACAAAATCATGTTCGCTGAATCCACTTTACAAGAGACAGCTGTGCTGCTGTGTATCTTTTGCAGCTTGTAAAGTTCTCCCGAATTTCAGAGGAGTGAGAGACTTCAGTCCAGATGCCCAGAAATCAAAATTTTCTCTATAGTTACAGATAGAACAATCTCCATGGTTTACAGAACAAAGATATACACTTGTGCTTTCTTTACTGGGCCCATTCTGAGGGGGACTGACATTAACAGGAGTTAAACCAGAATATAATGGGAGAGGACAACATTAGACTGTATGGAATAATGTGTATTGATTTGTTAAAAATATTCTGTGATCTGGTGTAAGGATTACCAGATGCTGAATCTATAGAACCTGCTTGAACTCCATCAAAAAATTCTTGAGCAAACTGTACAGTATCAATATCTGCAATTCACCCTTCCCATGTTGATTACTCTCCTATCAACTTGGTCAATACTTTTGTGCTAAATGCTCTGGTAATGCATTACTTTTGAGATGTCCTTAGACGGGTGTTTTCTCTACTAAAGCATCACCTCTGACTGTAGCTTTTAAGTAATTTCTCTTTTCAAACATCAAAATCTGTTTTTTGAAAGGCTTTATTGAACTGCTAAAAGGAGATACAAACCTTCCTAGGCTTGCATGTCTTTTAGTATGTCAGGTCTGAAAGTCTGAGAATTTTCTTAGTCTCCTAAAAAAACCTTTGTAGACAAGCAGCTCCTACAGTCTGGTGTTGTAAGCACAATAAGCAATGACAACGACATTCTTCCAGACATTCCTTCAATAAAGGTGCCACAGATCTGTGGGTGTTAGGGTCTATAGCTCCTTGTTTTCTTTGGGTCACTTATCAGCAAGAGAACCATGGGAAGAGCCTTTGGCCAGGTTATGTCTTGGCTCCTTTTGGACTACTCATTACAGTATTTGTGGCCTCCCTCAAGTGTCTTTAGTACATCTAGAAAAGAACTTTCTGTGTATTTGCATCTAAGCTTTGGCAGAAAAAGAAGTAGGCAAATCAACTCCTCTGAACAAGAGCTTAGGTTTATGTGGAAAGGTATTATTCTGTATGAATCTAGGCTTAGCATAGTGCATGTTCAAATAGTTCACATGACTGAGAGGTGGCTTGTGGTTTTGTTTTTTCTTTTAATCTTGAACCAGAATCTCATCTTGACTATTTTACCCATGTCTTTTTCAATTATCTCCTCCTTTTTGTCCTTCAGATATGGCAGAATGTTGTTTTCCATTCCAGCAACTTCTTTTTTCATCTGTTCCCAGTTAACATTGTATCAGCATCTGACTCCTGGGCAGATTCAACATCCTTATTCCGCTTTCCTTTTAGGAGACTTTAAACCCAAAGCAAAATAAATTAAGGGTGTTGCAGAGATTATATAAATTATATGCTAACATTTTTCCCTTCATAATGAGATATTCTATCCCCAGATCCTATTCTTCTCAAGCTTTATATTCCTATGTACTGTAGGTAGGGAAAGTAAACTCGGCTAAAATTACTTGCTCCATAGAGTCTTTCAGATTTTCCATCACCTATCTCCCTGAGGATCTGGATTTAGATCTCCAATATTCTTTAGGGCCTATTAATTTACCTCCAAATCGTTTTTTCTTAATAAAAACCAACCAACCAAGAAAAGAAAATACAGCAGTTCTTGAACTTGCATGTGAGAACTCACTGTAAAACATGGGAACTTTCTCCAGCTTTTATAAATTAAATGTTTGATGGAAGCAGAGTGGTTACAGTAAACACATTGTTCTGGAATCCTTTAATATTTTGTGAGCTTTGCATCATCTGAGAGAGCTCTATCAAAAGAGGTTGACAAAAAATACAGTGAGCCTTTGAGGCTGTGTCATTGTTTGTGATGTATGTGTGCTGCAGTCTTTAGCAATTGCCACAAAAAGTTGAAACTAACTGCAGGACTTTCCCCATAGGATAAAGAACCCATGACTGTTGTATGCTGTAGTAGTGGTTTTAGTTCAGGATAACAAAATGCTTATATTGTATTTTCAAAAGAAGTTTTCAGAATAATACAAATTAGATGTTTGCATTTTTATTTTTATGTCCTTGATTTTCCAAGGAAGCTTGTTAGAATTTGAGTGAATCAGTGGGTCTTTATGTTATGCAGAAAAAACAATTGCAGATCAAAAATTCTTTCTTCTGACCCCCAAATCAGTTTGGAGCCACTGTAACAGTGGCACATGAGTGCACATGAATGTCTGTGCAGGTGTGTAAAGATTTGGTTTGGTTTGAAGGGCTGTTTTTTTCCATTAATAAAGAAAATACTTGTATATTTATATAACATATGCAATGTTCATCTCTAATGGAAACAGTGTCAGAATTTTATTATCTTGTTTTCTTCTTTCCAGAGAAAATGTAGATTGTTCATTTGTCATTTTAATGTACAATAATTGAAAGTCCTTCTTGTTCTCTCCATCAGTAATGGAATTGCTAACTCCATTTTTCATATACTTATTAAACTGAAGTATGGTTGATGGAGTTGAAAATTCTGACACTACTCTTGCAAAAAAGTAATCTGTCCGATATGTTCACTCTTGAATTTCTAGCCTCTAACAGAAGTCACAAAACCACAGAATCCCTTCCACTCAGCAGAGCTGGAAGAGAGTGTCAAGGATCATTGAGTCCAACCCCTGGCCCTGCACAGGACCATCGCCAAGAGTCACACCTTGTGCCTGAGAGCAGAACTGCGGTTAAAAAAATCCTTTGTATTTTCTTTTAAACTCCTTTGAAACATCTGGATCATAGAACGTGATCCAGTTGCAGTAGTTAGAAGATTTTTGAAAGTCTGATGATTTTTACTTTTTGACCTTTTTGACATAAAACTTTCAGAGTAGGAATTAGGTTAGTGCTCATGGTTGTTACCTATTAAAACAGTTTTAACAACATGCTTTTTTTAAAGCAGTATTCTTAAGCAGTTTTGAAGCTGGTTCAATTACCTTCCGTTTGTACACTACTTCTTCAAGGAAAAATAAAATCCTGGAGGAATGTAGGCATTTTATAAGCATACTGCAGTAATTTAAGAAATTGAAAAGCATTTATCTTTATTTTGTATATGATGACACATATACAAAATTAAAATTATATATACTAAATTAAAATTATGTTTATATTTGTGTAAGAATTAAATGTCCATGAGATTATTTCTAGAATCTTAAAAACTTCAATACTAACACAACCAAGCTACCATAATTTAAGAAAATCAACATTTTCACTGTGATGGTAGGCCACATAAACTTTACCTGAAAATTTCGACTTTTACAGCAATACTGACTGTAGTGTACCATGAACCTGCCTAAATGTCTTTTTTCTAGTTTTCCAGTTAAATGAAGAATCGCTGAACCAGTTTCTACAGTGGTGTCCAAATGGCAGCCAAATGATGTAATATTAAAAGAAAAAAAAAATAAAATAGCTACTTGTCATTTCACATGGATGTTCCTTTGGAAAAGGCAGTGTCCTGTGAAAACCATTTATTTAAGTATTAACTTAAGTGTTTTTTGAGACACGTTCTTGTGTGTCTTCATTTCTCAAACTTGGAGAAAATATTTTCAAAGATGCTGATTGGCACTTAGATAAATACTTTCAAATGGTGGGAATGAATTTAGTGCTTGAATTTCAAAATATTACTTAGCAGTTGAACTCTCACTTCTATTAACTCAAGTACTGAATTGAAGTATTCGCCTGCTAGGTCAAGCATGTGGTTGTCTTATGACAAAAAAAGAAGAAATGTACAATGTGCCAACTTGGTTTTAAATTTTCTGAATTATGGGATATTTTAGTCTTAACGTAGTTCTCATTTATTATTATAGTATGGCATATTTCAGTAATCACTGTACTAATAATCGTAAGTAAATATATAGCTAATTACAAACTTAAAGTCTAATTTCTGCTTTTTGCTGTCTGCAGTTGCAGGAATAGACACGTTTGCTCATTTTACACAAATATTTGTTATATTGTGTGTGAGCCAAATTCCACTAAGCATATTAGAGAAGATTAGTGAGTTTGTATATTCTTCAAAAAAGAATAAATTGTTACTCTTCTGTAAAGTAAATTGCTTTTTTTAACCCCATGTGTTTTATTAACCATGATTAAAACTAGCTATGTTATATTTAATTAGTAGTTTCATTTCACTGTAAAAGTGCATAAGAATATAAATTACACGTGTAGGTTTTTAGTTTTAATTTAGTAGTCCCTTGCAATGCAAAATTAATTTTGTTACTGTTGGAGTTGGAACTCTAACTGTAAATTCATGTTTAGCTGTTGTAGTGAAACTTCTTTAGCATTACCAAAACACAGGCTGTTAAAAACTTTTTTTGGATTCATTCAGTGTAATTTCTGTAAATATTTTAGGCAATTAATCAAGACAAAAAAGATTGTGATTTAAATGTCAGTATGTTAGCTTAAAATGATTGGGAGCAGAATTAATTACCTTTATTATATCTTTTTTTTAATTGTTTTTCTGGCATAACAAGCATCAGAGTGTGGGTGGAAATTCTTTCTTTCTCCTCCTCCTCATTCCCAAAAGAGCATGCACTGCTCTTTAACTGCTTGTGTCACTTTTCCTGTCATCATGCCTAGCTCAGGAGGTTTCTAGCTTACTCTGTTGCCACCTGGGCATGTGTCACTGCTCTGCCTCATTTGTGCTGCTGCAGCTGCTCCTATTGCTGTCTGCTTAAACAGTGTACTGGTACTGGTACCAGTGGTACTGGGTGTTCCTTATAGTCCCTTCCAGCCCCTGTCATTCTATGATTCTTTGAACTATTCAAAAGCTGAAAACCCACCTGGACAGTGGGTGCCTGCAGTTATGTGCAAGAATGGGGGAACAGGACCTGAAGCTTCATTGCCATTAGCTGGAAGTGCTGCCAGGGAAATGGTAACATGGTCTTTAAACAGGAAATCCCACAGGTGGCAGCAGTTGTTACTCTCTAAATATGCTCCCTTGCTTTCCATTCTTGTGAGAAGTATCAGTTTGCATAGCTGTATGCTTTATATCCTATTTATGGAGCCAACAGCAGGTGTTTTAGGATAGCATTTTCTTATAAAAGTAATACTTGCTGCTATCCTAAATTCCTAATGTGGCTTATCTCATGCGAGCCTCATCTGTGCAGTTTGTGTAAAGGCTTCCTTGTAAATTTTGTTTAAACTTGTATGATGTCATGTGTTCAGTTGCCATAGCCTCAGACTTGGGGAATTGAGGCATCAGGGACAGTTTGGATAATGATTTGTCAGTGAGAGGTCTTGCTAACTTCCTGGCTAACATCCTATCAAGGTGGGAGATAAGATTGCCTCCATAGTGAACCGGCGTCAGCATCGGGCTTAGCTGTGCAGTGCCTGCAGACACAAAGTTCCATAGCAAGAACTGAAGAAGAACATTATGGTCATCATTAAATACAGAATTCCCAAAATTAAATACTCTTATTGCATAAATTTAAGTGAATAATTTTTATCTTGTGATGGCATAGGTAGTTTTATATTGAGGTTTGTTGGAAACAGCCCTTGAACTTCATGTTCTTTTGTTAGCATAATTTTGGGATGGTATCAGCTTTTTGTTCTGTGTGGGTTATTGAGTTTATTTGAGGTGTTTGGTTGGTTTTGTGATTTGTTCGTTTTATTGTTTTCCTTTCCTGTCTCTATACACAGACGAATTTGGTAAGATATTATAGTTTAATTATAGTTAATTTTCATTTCATATTGAAACCATGTAACAAATTCTGAAGTAATCCTTGGAGGATATGAAGATAATATGAAATTCTCTTTCTGTTTACACTGACTATATTCTCAGTAAAGCTATTAAAATTTAATTTAAGTTAGGAATGGTGATAGGAATGTAAAAGTGCAATGCATTTTTGAGTTGTTTCCCCATAAAAATATGAATAAATATGCAGGAATTTAAATAGCTTTACTTTCCCATACATTGTCATTTAGTTAGGTGACGTAGTTCCATATTTTGTTTGTTGCCTCTAATTTTTAATGGGTTTTTACTTCTTGCAGTTTTGGCAGAATTAATTGAAAAGTTCGTGTCACATCTTTCTGAAAGCAAAACAGATTGTTATTTCAGCACAGGAAGCTATAAAGGTCAGTCTCCTAATAATTTATTGCCATGCAGCCTCTTCATATTTAAATTGCCTTTCTTTTAAATGTATCTGTATCATTTTGGGGGTTGTTTAAAATGTTCTTTAACAGCTCAGAAATTCATTACTTCACTGTTGGGAAATACCTCACTTAGGAGAAGAAAATTATGTGCTTGAGTGAACAGAACAGATAATTATTAGTGATGGGCTTTCTCATTTCTGTGTGTAAAATGTAAAGAGGAAGATGCAGAGCAGGTGAGGATGAGATTCAGAGTATTTGTTGACACCTATTATAGATGATTTGCAAAGCTGGTGGCATAAATATTTAAGATGGTGTAAGCAATCTGGCTCACCTTTGAAAGCCCCACAAAGGTATGCACTTTCTATTGTATTAAGGGATATGTATTAAAGAACTGTTATTGTTGCCAGAGTAAACTGAGTGTTAGTTTTGTACAGATGTTGTGCTTACAGCCAAGAATAAAGGATGAATGATAATGTTGATTTATTCGGAGTGTAAATGAATGTGTTTTAATACTTTGAAGCACTGGTAAAATTAGAAGATTTAGAACCAATGTTAATATCTGCTAGAAGATGCACTTCCATTCTTCACTGTTTGTTCATGACTCTTCCCTCAAGTTGTAGTTCAGCCATTTAGAGTACTTATTCTGTCACCAACTGTGGAGAATCAAGCCTGCTTTGGGGATAGTCTGTTGTTTATACTGATATTTTACTCTCCTATCCATAGTATGCAGGTATAGTATCCTTGGAGACTTGGGGCCTGCCTTTGAAGTTCCAAAGCTAAAACCCCTTTAGAAATTTTAGAAGCCGTCTTTCTTTATGTTTAGTGGCCTTTACCTTCCAAAAGCTTGCTAACAGGATAACCTTAATTTCATTTGAGAATCTGTCTCTTTGCTTTATGAAGACAGTTGTTGATGAGACAGTTATTTCGATCACAATTTTATTTTTTCTTAAAAGATACTGATATATTTGTCAAGGACATGATATTTGTCTCGTCCTGTATTACTTTTCAACTTCTCATGAGGCATAATGAGCAATGAAGCAATTCTATGGACTCAAAAAGCTTGCTAATTACATATTTCTGAGACTTCCTAATTCAAGTAATAATTTTGGTTGTTCCTTTAAAAGCTAAACATGCAAAAACTAACTCGAGGAAGAAGAAACATCTGACTCTGAATGGATGCCTTGCCCAGCAAAAACAGCAAGCCTGCTCTTCATTAATTATGATAACTAAGTGCTTCCATCTAATGTGAAAGATCTCTAAAGAGAAGCAGTAGGCCTTACTCCATTCCCTTATTCATCAAATACCTTACTTTTAAACCTCTCAATCTTCTGCTCAAAGTTGGGATTTAAAATACATTCAGGAAGGTTGAACCTAGATCTTCTATTTAATTGATTAAATTAATATATAATTATTATTAAATAATAATCCTCTCAATCTTCTGCTCAAAGTTGGGATTTAAAATACATTCAGGAAGGTTGAACCTAGATCTTCTATTTAATTGATTTCACCACGAACCACTGATTAGACAGAGCTGGCATCAACACTGCATTATTTATCTAAAATTTAATGTCAACTTCAAAGAAGACAAAGTTTGAAAGTCCCTAGATAATTGCAGGTTCAATTAATTATCTAGAATGAAGAATCCAAAAGAGTAGATACAAAATCACAGATAACATAGTGGAAACTTCAGTTCTTGGTTTTCTTGAGCCTTAAAGATTTTCTTTTAATGATAAACCAACTCTGTCTAATATTTATTTTTGTATTTTCTGTATGAGGACATTTTTGGGTCATACACAGGCACTACTAGGCATTAATTCTGGGTAAGTTTGCCTGTTTGGTTATCAAATAAAGGCTCCAACATTTAATGCGTTGTCTAAGAAAGAGTTTTCATGTGCAAATGCTTTTGATATTCCACGTGCTTTAATGAATAAAAACTTGGAAATGGGAGAATAAGAAGTCTTCTCAAGAGTAGTCAGTAATCTGGTGGTAAGAGGTAGGCAGAGGGCTGGTGATGCCCTATCGAGTTCTTTGCCTGTCAGCAACAGCATTATCACAGACTTCTTTTGTGAAGAGTTCTCTAGCCCAGAAAAGAGTATTGCTCAGGTAAACACCATGTATCATCAAAGGTTTATTTTAACTTTTATGGGAAATCAGTTATTAAGTCTTCATAGCACCTTTTCCAGACAGGTATAGCCATAAGGGTTAACCTGGGAAGTTCATTTAGGCCAATAAATTCATGCTGATTGACATGAAACAAAAGTCTGACTCTAAAACTGAATCTGTAATCATATTCTAATTCTACTCTGAAACAGTAAAAGAACGTGATTTTAAGAATGGGTCATATAGCTAAAATGATGTTCATTTTGGGTTCTTTTTTACATCATAAAATAAACAGTATGGCCTTTCTATGAAGGGAGGGTGATGTGCATTGAGAACCCAGGATGCATTGTGCTTCCTGTGTTTGTACCAAAGAGACAACAAAACACACTCAAATCTTTATCAAACCTTATGTGTTTAAAATTAGATTTCTCACTGATTGGATAATGATTGGCCAGATTTCTATACATTTCCCAAGGTTTTCTGCTAGTTTTTATGAAGCATTGCAATTGCTTCAAGGACAATTATTGAATGCCATGTTATTTCACAGTATGTTTTTCATATCCTCCTGTAAGAGCCATCTAACCTAAATCCTAAAACTAGTTACAGTAGAGACTTTTTTTGTATGAGGTAAAATTAATGAGTTGTTAGAAGGTAACAAAATAAATTTGGATCTGAGGAACTGAAAACCGGTTTCTAATAGTTGTTTCATTTCAATGAAGAAAAGTCACATTTTTCATGAAAATGGATTCAGTACAGCACATAGATATTCAGTGTTTATCATGTTTCCTGAAATTAGAATTTGATTATCTTAAAAAAATGACAGCCTTGTAAACCTGTAGCTAGTTGTAATTAGAATAACACAGTCATCCATCTGTCGTGGAACCCCTTAGGATTTCAGTCTCTTATAAAATTTGCAAATATGGAAAAATTAAATTAGATTGGGTTGTTACCATTTTCAAGATAAGAGAGAAGGAAAAAATATCTGATAAAAAACTATGCAGTTGCAATATTCAATTATAAACAGTAACACAAATCTTACATGAAGTTTACTGTCTGCTAGCAGCAACAATACTGCTGTGATCCTTATTCAGATGACTGAATCTGTGCATATGTTGATGATCTGTCTGTCCCCTTTCCTAGAATTAATAATTCCTAGTTTGCTTTTATTTTTTCCTTCTCCTTTATAAACCCTAAAACATTGAAAACCAAACCCTTGGTGTCTAGCTGTAATAGGTAGTAAAATGGCAAGAAACTGAAATTTGCTATAGTAGGAAATACCATGCATTATATATTAGGTATACGAAGTTCCTAAAATAGCCTCTTCCCTTTCTGTTAGCAAATTCCAGTTCAATGTAACAGAAACTCTTCGTGAAAATGTCATAGTTTTCTCTAGGTTTAAACAACCCATTTATCAGAGAAATGTGAAGTCATCTGATATATTGGTGTCTTGTGCTTCTTAATTGATCTCCATGATGTGTTGCAGACCATGATGTGTTGCAGACACTTGGGACTGCTGCAATGTTTTCAGCAGTTTTTTTTTGGGGAGCTTTGCTTTTGTGGATGACCTTGCAGTCGAATCCTCTGTTTCCACTGGTCTTTGTCTCTGAAACAGCTCTGCCATTTACTGCCAAAGGGACAGAACCTCTGGGATTTCAGGTCCTGGCCATAAAACTCAAATGTCATGGTGTGTTCCTTCTCCTAGATAAGCCTAAGTTCTCTGACTGAACAAAATCTCTAGGAGCTTTCTACCATTTAATGAGCTCTTAATCTGCAAAGGGTCAGGTGTGTCAAGTAACAAACTGAGAAATTTTAAAAACACCAGTGGGAATGTATCAATATAGAGCTGTTCAGAAGGAGCAGGAAACAAGAAGCACTGAATACAACCTGAAATTGTGCTGAAAGGGAAGGAGAAGGAAAGGATTTTTTCCATTCTTTCTGCATCATTTGATAAATTCCACTGTCCACCATTTTGGAGATGCTGTTATCAGAAAGCATTTTACCCATTGCCAATTTAGGTAACTGGATGGAAAATGTGGTTCATTCTTAATGAAGCTGTTGCCAGAAACAGCTTGAGCGTTTGATATGATCATTATATAGCTGAAGTTCTAGATATCAATATTTTGGTCTTGTATTGTTATGACAAGAGTACTGATGGCATAACAAATACTTCAGATAGTCAAACTAGAATTGTGCGTAAGGTTACCTCTGAGAAGTCATCACCATTCTCCAGCAGTCACTCTTGGATCTTGTTTACATTGTCTCCAATCCCAGTTCAAATCCAACAAAAGTAGTATTTTTCTTTGAAAAAGGATTATTTTGTAGACATTTCCTACAATGAATGTGAGGTCAGACTGTCAGAAGTGTTCTGGATGAGTTGCCTGGTTGAAGGAGGTGACATCATGAAGAAACAAAATGGCAGAACAGATTATGGAGAAAAACTCGTAAATTTTGTTCTGCCACAAGTCTAAATAATGTTTAAAATAGAAAACTTTCATAAGAACATCAGAATGAGAAAGGATAGTTACTGGCATAGCATAAGGATTAATATTGACTGCCTGGGTATCTGCCGATGGTGTCTAGGTACCTGTTGAAGAGTAAGTGAAAACCTGCTGGTTTGTAAACAAAAATAATAAATCAAAGGAAAAAAAAATATGAGTTCCATAATTTCAGTTTATATGGATAAAGCCATAGACTAGAAATCTGATAGCAAATATGCCTCTATACTTCTAAGTATTTTAAAGCATTTGTGAGAATCATGCAGGTGGATCTGGCTATCATGGTATTTTCAGCTGTTTGCAGAACCTTTACTTCAATATTTTCTTTGAATCAAAAGTCTTTTTCATCCATATCAAGAAACCTAATCTTTCTTATTGTCACTGAAGTTAAAATTTAACATCCATTAGTATATTCCAAAGATTATTTATATAGACATAAAACCATTTGGCCTGGGCACCAACAACCGAATGAGCTAAACCAATAATGTGAGTGACAGCTTTAGTAATATTTTTTACTTAAGACAAAAGGGAAGTCAGTGGTGTCTTTGGTGTAGCAGCACTTTAAACAGGGAAATACATTAAATATTATCCAAAGACCATACAAGTTACATGACATATGCTGTAAAACTCTTTCAGCTTAGCATCCTGTCATTTCAGTATGAGTGCTATGTAGCCCATTTTCTGAATTAACCTCAGAAAAGCTTTGTCATGGTAAGAGGAAAAATTAATAAGAAAGCAATCCTTAATATAAATTGTAAACTTAATTGAAGTGTAGACTGATCAGAAAGAATGCCACAGGACTATGCATGGCAGTTTAATTTATGCTGGAGTGCTTATAACAATAGTTTGAGTTTAATAATTTAAAAAATCATGCCTCATGGGAGTCTCTTTTTATGCTCCTGAATGCTACAAAACATTTTGAAAAGTGCTGCCCATTGAGGTGGTTTCTAAGAATTTTCTTAAATTGTAAATCAGCTCCTAGAGAATTTTGATATCCTTCAAGTCACCAGTTTAATTTTGGCTTCTGTTTTACAGTGTTTTTAATTTTTAAAGAAAAAAAGTGTGAAATATCTGTTCAACATAGATTTTTTTGCTTTAAGATAAATAAAAAGGAAGCTGCCAAAATATGTTGTTCATTCAATTTAACAATAGCCAGAGTGCTGTATTATATTATTAATTCACAGTTCAGAGAAGTGGTCTGGCCTTTGACAATGAATGGCATTCTTATTTAGAGAACTGATTTTTCTCCATGCCTTTTTGTTATCAAACCTTTTGTGTTTCAAGACAGCTATATCAGGTGTATTGAAAAATATTTGTCAAAACATTTTTGTATAAAATTAACTCAGTGCATTAAATCAGATATATGGGCATCATCACAATAGTACAGTCACAACAAGCAAGCTTTTTGTCCATAGATTGCAATATTGTTTTTCATAGCATTCTTCTAAGTTTAATGGAGCATTTAAGGTTTCTAGGTCCAGTTTTTAATCAGTGGAAAGTAGTCCTTTGTGTATTCTAAATGACTTTACAGTGTTCTTAGGCCTAGTCTTCCCAGTTTGTTAAGTAATAAGCAAAAGGGAAAATAAAAACTTTTGACCCGGGACAAAGAACCACAATGTTTGGATTAGGAGGATACAGAGCTGTGATTATGTGGAATACAGTGGTGTCTGAAAGCAAGAGGTTTTGCCTTGATATGGTACTGTGTGGTAGAGAATTATTATTCAGTCCAGACTTCAAGTTAATTTTATCTTCCTTCACAATACAGAGAAAAATATAAGAAGGAAGTGTGGTGGGAAAAAAAGCCCTTTGCAGCCACTAAGAAATTGCTACAATGGAGAAGATAAGTCAATGAAAATCAGTGAAGTCAATTGTGTTCTTTTAATGTTGGTGGACAATGAGCATTCAGTACTTGCTGTAAACTGTTAGAGAGCAGACACTGGGGTCACACAGTGGGCTGTGATACAGCTTTTCTTTGTTACACCCTTGCTGGACTGGGAAACCTGCATTGCCATCCTCAAGAGGATCAGCCTCAAAATGGAAGCAGGACTGCAATGGAGCTTAGAGGTCATTGCTCTCCTTGCCCTCTGCAGCCATTACACTTGATGGTGTTTAGACTGAATTAGTCATTAGCCACAGCCAACTCATTTAAAGTCTCTCTATTTCCTAGGATGTAGGTATGCCTCTTGCCTTCCCACTTGCACACACAAACTTGAAATTATATTGACTTCGTATGCAATTGCAGCCTGAGTAAACAGGTAACTTGGGACAGGAGCTGTAAAAAGTTATAAATGTTTCAGTAATCTCTGTGGGGTTTTAACTAAAATACCCTGTGAAGTTATAGGTATTCTTCCAAAGATTGCAAAAGATATTTGAACTTCTGTTCTTTGGATTGCAGAAAACCTCTCTGATGGGTGTTTATTGTTTCAGTCCCGTCAGATTATTGGGTACTATAATTTTATTCAAAGAGCAGTTGATATTTGTTATGTATAAATATATTGTCAAAGGTACAAGGATAACTTCTCACAATGCTAACACAAATTATTGTTCTCTGTGAAAAATATAAAACAGAGTGGGGTTTTATTCTTGCTATACTTACTCTGCTGAATTTTATTGCTTCATTGTTGAGTGTATTTTGCTGTATTATTTTCTTCATAATAATTTTGCCCTACCTCATCTGATATGAGCAGATTGAATCTTATTTTTTGGGGGTTTTGGTGGGGGTTTGTTTGTTTGTTTTCCCTTTGAATCCTTTCCTCCCTGAACTTGTAACTATTTCATCTTTAATACCTTAGTCCCTTTTTATGTGGCAGGAACATAGAGTCTTTACCTACATGAATAGTCAGGGAATCCTTCACTTTGATTTCTCTGTCTGAGGATATAGAAAAATACATAAGAAGTTACTATGTAATTTGCTTAATTAGATTTTTACATTTATTGTTTACATGAAAATACTTTAACTTATGCTGCCATATCTCTTATTTACATTTTAAACAAATGTTGTCAGTTAATAAGGGTTTTAATTTGTTTCATTTCTTTATGTTTTTAAGCAGCACTTTCAAAGAAGTATATTCAAGGTTTATTCCCTCAGCTTTGTAACTCATTATATTAGAAGACTGCAATTTTTGTCTGTGGTATAGTTATCTTAGATGATAACTTGTACCTGATAGGTAAAATGCCCGTTTAAAACTCAATTTCGAATTTAAAGTTTTGAGGAAATGCTACAGCAGTGGTTGCTTTAAATCCTTGTTTATTAATTTTTTCTTGCTTGGATTTTTAATTTAAACAACTGCAGAAAATGGGGTATATTTTACTGTACAAAAAATGCACATAAAGATAGGATTTAATTAATTTATTAAATCTATCAGTTTTAAAGTTTTCTGTGGTTCATATCAGAATAGAATTTTTGTTAATAAAGTTGGAATTACAGTTAGGAAATTATAAGGCCCCTGGAATGGTAGAAAGTGGATCAGAATAGGCTGCCTTGTCTGATTTCTACTCCAGAAAGGATAAAGTTCTACAAAGAAATGGGTCTGAAAAAGATGTTGCTTGCTGTAAATGTGATGATAACCATACCAACCATGAAGATTTCCTTAAAACACAAAAAAAGTCTTATGAAGAATGGAGATTTTTTATGACTCCTTTCCAAACACTACCAAAATAATTTTGAATGGGAGGCAGTTCTCCAGAGTTGTTATTCATAGACAGAAAGAGCTTTACATTAGCATTCAGTTCAAATCATATTTCTCGTAAGAGTTTATTTAATTTATTTTGTTTTAGCCATGGATGCAGATGTGAAGAAAGAAAACCTTTCATCTGTGCAGCAGCTTGGTGTTGAAATGACAGTCAGGTACATGGTATTAAAATATTTCCCTAGAGTATTTCTAGGATTTGTTTGATTTTGGTGGAATGACTTTAATAATACTTAATCCATCAACTCATTGCTTTATTACATTTAATCTAAGATAAACTTTAAGAAAATGAATTCTAACTAGAATTGAAAAAGGTATTAGAACAGAATTAAATTATCTTTACAGTTTATGTATGTTATTATCCTCTATTTTTGTAAAGACTAATTGTAATGTGCTAGTGAGATTTACCATAAAATTGCATTATCCTGAATTATGTGTCTTTTTTTCCCACGCATTACATCTCTAAATGGTTCTGTTTAGCTAAGCTTAGTTATATGTCATTTAAACATTTTATTTGGTTGGTAATTTGCAGAGCTGTGATGAAGGAAAAGCTTAGATGTCTGTACTCCCACGAATTGCTATCTTTAGCATTAATGTTTGAATTCTGATTATAATAATTACATGCACAATAATTATGTCAAATTCTAAATATTGTACGTGAAGAAACTGAGTTCTGTGTGATGGAGTACTTGCTTGTCCCCACCATTGTCTCTAAAACTGAACTAAAGGGATTGGGTGAGGATTTGTAACAATGAGCAGCAGATGTTTGCTCTGAACCCTTTCTAGGTAGAGCACGAGTTTTGTTTAATGATCTATGTGTATATCTACAGCATAGTTTTAGTGATGAACAACTTTACGACAGCTTAACTTTTACAAGTTTATTAAATATGAGTTCTTCCTTTTTAGGAATTCAAAAAATAATAAAGAGGGTTTTTTTTTTAACTTTTTGAAATAGATACGGAAAATACTTAAACTTGCTAAAAGAAGATGCTGAAAAAGGGCTGTGTTTCGTGTTAAAGAATTGTGAGGAGTTTCTGAAACAACAGCAAAGAACTGTGCTATCTTCACTTTGTATCTTTTCCTGATGGTATAAGTTATATTGTCTAAAACATTCAGTGGCATTTGAACTCCTGGTTTGTACTTTTAATAGAGGTTTAAGTGTGTTATATTTATGGAAAGAGAAAGAAAATTATAAGAGCATTTTTACTTTGAAATTGTATTAAGTTAAATGCATTCCCAATGCACTTAGGAAAATGTTCACCCTTTTTTTCACATACTTTGTTAGAAGTGCAAATCACAATCACTTTTGTCATCAACTGTTTTGGAGTGCGATCACATCTTTGAATGTGATAAAGAGCCTGCAGCAATGAACCTTTGAACATTAGTGAGTAATTGTGGTACTCCCACAATACCAACACTGTTAATGATACTGCCCATGTAGTGATAAGTGTAGTCAGATCAGCAGGGTTGGTTAGACTTCTGGTTCTTTTGGATCTACCGTATAACTTCCTGTAAAAAAAATTAAAACAGATAATAGCTTTTCAAGCAGCTTTGCTATATTATTCTCTCTCAAATTTGCATACCACTAGTAAATTATACTTCAGGTGTATTAGTCAGAATGTGCCAAATCTCATTTTTAAGGCTTTTTATTTTTTTTTTCCCCAATAATTTTAAGTCCTGTTTTATTCCTCCACTCTTCTCCTTTCTTGCACTTTATAAGCACACTCATTTTGGTGCAGATTTTTTTTTGCATTTCCGTGCTTTTTTGTTTACTTTTACTGATTTAGCTTGACTGTGTATGGACTAAAAAATTTTAGTATATGGGGAACACAGCTTAAATTGTTTCTCTTAATTCAGTTTGAGAGAGAACTGTGCCTTGATGCTGCCTTCTGTGCAGCTCTGTTCCCCTTGGCCCTGCCTAACAACCCAGCTCTTGGCTCTGTGTGCAAGGACCTCAGAAGGAGGAGAACTGTGGTTGCTGCTGGAGAGTGAGGAGGAGATCTCTGCCCAGGTTCCTTAACCTTCCTGTTCAGGCTGCTTGCAGGAGCACTATGCTGGTTATGACTGGTTTGCATCTTCTATCTTCCTCATAATGTCGGGGCACAGGGAGAGGACACTGATGTTTCTTCAGCAATTTTCACGTCTTCTTACTTCAGCATTTCTCTGGCTACCAAGACTGCATTTATCCGTAAGAATTTATAACCTGTTTCTTTCTGAAATGCTCCTTTGAAAGTTTAAAAATGAGAGTTTATTAATCTCCTTAGTTTTTTTTTTTTTCCTTGGCAATTTTTTGTTTGTTTGTTTACTTTTCTAATGCATTATATTATCCTTAAGCCCCACTAGCTAAATACGTGACCGTGAAAAATTCATGGAAAAATGTAGATCTGATATTTGCTCAAATTTTTGTTTAAAAGGAGAGAAGTAGCAGGTGGACTGAAGACAATGTTAATGAATTTTAAAGCTGGCAGTAAAACAAACTTTGTTAGTGGCACAAAATTCTGTGTGAAGCCAGTGATAGTGCTGAATGACCTTTTTTTTTAATTATCAGATTCCAGTAAGAGAGCAAGTCTGTCAATCTCATTTTTGGGTTTTTTTTGGTGGTAGTTTTGAAATTTACTTAATACATTTGAGTATATTTAGTAAATTTTAAAAATTATTGCTGCACAAATACTGTATGATTGACAATTTTAATTGTCAGTATCTGGATTGAGGTTGTAATATATGAAACATCATTTCTATCTTTCATTATGGGAGTTCCCAGCTATCTAAAATAAAACCCTTTGTACATTGTCATGTTTTGAACATAAACTCTAAACTGTAGTAGAGACTTCCAGAGAACTCTGAGATACAAAAAGCACAGATTAGATACTGTGTTTCTTCTGCATGATGGTTTCCGTAGCAATACCAAGTGATCTGTCTTGTCACTAGGAGGAGTGATGATTCGGTCCATTCAGCACTGAGTCTGGCCTGAGGTTGTTCCAACATAATGAAATTTGTGCTGAAATTTGCTTCACTTTACTAGTGCTGAAAAACCACTACTGCCAAGGATTCATTAGCTGGAACTGGCCATTGATATCCAGAGCCTTCCATAGTGATAAAACCTCTGCTCCTTTTGTTGTACATAATAGAATTTCGCTCACAGCCTCCACACATACTCCAAAGATATGTGCACACAAAAAGAAAGTTGAAATGCCATGAAGTTTTACTCCACCACAAAATGAAGGAAAAATATTCAGCAGAAATCACTCAATTTTTTATTTATATTCTCCTGTCTAAAATATAACAACAGTTTCTCCATCCCTGTTTTGACAATTAAAGCCTGTATACAATAAGGAACTAGACTACTAATGCACCGTAAAAATCAGGATATATTTATTAACACTTTAGTTACCCACGTTTTTTTTGATGGAAGTACAACCTATTTTGTTTATCCTGGTTCCTGTCTCTAAAATGATCAGAATTACTTATCTTACATATATAAAGGGTATATTTTTATGTATTATTCTCAGCAAGGCATGAAAAAACAACACATTTCTGTAGTCTGTAATCCTGTTCCTCACTTTCATTGTTGATGATAATGATAATGTTGTTGTTGTTAACCAGATGCACCTGCCTATTGCAACAGTGGAATATGGCATCCATCCAGTCTATTTTTGCAGTGCTCACCACATTGAAATGTTGCTGAAAGCTGAGTTACCCCTGGTCTGTTCAGCCTTCCACATGTCTGGTTTCACTCCATCCCAGGTAACCAATCAAATTCTATTAAATGATCATCAACCTATTGACTTAAATCTGCAAAACACTGAGGAACTACTGGCCATTTTTTTCTAAATGGCACTTGTGTGGTGGTTATAGAACTGAGGGTAAGAGACAAGAACACATAGCAACATATCTGAAAATAGAAAGTGACTGACTCATAGAATAATACCAGTGTACGGGAACTGATGACCTTTTATTACATGTTCATGAAGAAAAATTGATAAAAATAATATATACTAAATCCTCAGATTTAGCATTTAAACAAAATACCTTATTCCCTGGAATAATTATCTAAATCTTCCATAGGACAGAAATGGGTAATTTGCAGTAATTATATACCAGGAAGCAGTTCCTGTGATACTAGAGAAAAAATAATTTTATATGAGCTACTATAACTATTGCAATCAGGTAACACACTGTTCTTTCATATTAAAGAAGTGCTACAACAATAGAATAATTATCTATAACACCAGCTTTCATTTTGCCTACTTACAACAATTTTTTGGTAGTATTGAAAGCTATGGATGAAGCGTTGTTTGTTAAGATTGCAATCATGATGAAGGGTAAAGAGCTCCATGCAGTGAGTTAGATTGTCCATGCAAAGGACATCTTGCCAGAGTGAGAAAGTGTATTGCTGTGCCAAGGCAAGAAAAATATTTTTCATCCTATGCCTTCCAGATTCCTTTTTGCTGCAAGATTTGCAGCTGAAGAGACTCTTTAATGGGGCAGATGCCAGTGTGGTACAAACATTGCTTAAAGTAGTCATCTTGGGGTTTGGTTTTTGAGGAGAAAAGAGCATGAGATGAAGGAATTTATCTCAGCATAGTAATAAGGTGCTTGTAATAAGGTTCCTGTTTTAGGATGAAGAAAATACATGGGGACAGTCACTCCTTCAAGTTATACTTGTGCAAGTTATACTATTTACTTTTTTTAATTGTGTGCACTCAGTAGTACACTGGATACTGTTCTAAACTGCTAATAATGATTTTTTTCATTTATTTAATGAGCTACTGAAATGCCACTCGTGGGTACCACTGTATCTTCTCTGTGATTTTGCACTTTTACTGTAGCATTAAAAACAAACTCTGAACTGTAGAAACAATTCTGATGTATTTAATTGATTGTGTGCCTCAATAAATACCTCAAAACAGATTTACTGCCAAGACTATGGTTGTCATCTAATTGGAATTGTGGTAATTCTGCTGCATATTTTTAAACACTCGAAGGAATGATTAGCAGAAGATTTGTGGTCTAGAACCAAATGAAATGTGCATTATACCTCTTAATACATTGTAATTTAGATCAGGGTAAAGGAGTCACTGTGTTCATACTCACTTCATTAAATGAAAATGTGTTTTAGGGAAGGACCTAACGTTAATTTATAATGCAGATAACCACTATAATTGAAAGGAAAACCCATGTTGAAACATGTCTTCATCACTGTCATTACCCTTTAGGACACATTTAAAACAAAATCTTGAAAAAAATCACTTTTTCTTTCATTGGGTTTTGAGTCTCAACCTCAGGAGGTGCTGGAATACATTCGTACAAGTGAGCTGCATGTATACAGGCTGTAATGTTTAGTCTAACTCACTAGGACTCTATTCAGAGGCTGTGCATTAAAAATGGTGAATCTTGACTTTTGTACTTTATCCCTTTTATTTTCATAGCTGGGGTAATGTTACAGGGAAAAGGTTCTGTAGTATAGAAAAGAGATAAAGCTGATTAATTACGACTGAATGTATAGAGTGATTTAATGATATATCATTTCATTCTCATCTAGATCTGTCTGCAATGGATAACTCAGTGTTTCTGGAATTACATGGACTGGAGTGAGATCTGTCACTACATTGCCATATGTATTTTCCTTGGTCCTGATTATCAAATATATATATGTATTTCTCTGTTCAGACACCTACAGCAAGACATCCTGAAGCACACAGAAGCCCGAGATCTTCAGGTTTTTCTGAAAGTAAGGGTTTCTTAATTTTTCAACTGCTGAGGAGAATCAAAGCTCTGAATACTGAGGATATATACATGACTTAATCTGAAACTCTTACTGAATTTCACTTAGTCATTTTAAACAAGCAAAATAATACTTTAATTTTATTTGTTCCCTAGCAGAAAATTGTGTATAGTATTTTCCAGAAAATAGCTTTCTTGCATTTTTTTACTGAGCAATTTCCTTCATGAGGAAAGAAAATAGGCATGTTAAGTTGGAAGAGCATTTAACTCAGTTCTCTATATGTGGGCTCAATCTCACTGAACGAGGTGCTCTCCAGAAAGGTGGGTTAGCACAGTCTCTTGCTGAAGCTTGTAGAGATGTGGCACAAAGCTGATCAAGCTGGTAGTTTGAAGAAATGCCAATTAGTATATAACCAGCCTCACAATTTCATATTCTTTCCCAATTATAAATTATGTTTGGGGTTTTTTGCAGTCATAAATTGATCTCACTCTTCTTCACAGGGATATTTTTGTCTTTTTTGATAGTTTTTTTTCACCTGTCAAAATTTTTTTGCAAACTAGATATATGCATCTTAGTCTGTCCCAAGAATAATAGTTTTCTGACTAGTTTGCATCCAACTAACATATGCTTAAATATGGAAAAGTATCTCAGCCTATTCACTTCCTTGAAAATGTTTGCTACACAGTCTAATGAATGTATTGTTTTATTTTCTCTGGTTTTGGACAGAGTGTCTTAAAAGCTGTATCTTGATGGCATTGTTGGATAGAATATGTAAAATATAGAAGAAAAAAAATTGTACATTGCCACATGCAGTATAAACAGACTAAAGGCATGGTACTGTTAAATTAATGAGAAAAGAATGTAAATTAATGCAGTACTGGAACAAATGCAGTACTGCAATTTATTGAGTGACCAGTGCAGAAAAAAGGGAGCATACTTAACTTGAACTCCTGCTATTGATAAGTCTTAATTAATTGAAACAAACAAAAAAATTGAGCTGTAGAATGGTTTGGGTTGGAAGGAACCTTAGACATCATCTAGTTCCAATCCATCTTCCACTACACCATTGAGCCTGGCCTTGAATACTACCAATGTGTTCCACAGCTTCTTTTCAGTGCCTCACCATCCTCACAGTAAAGCTCTTCCTCGCACCAATCTAAACCTGCCCTCTTTGAGTCTGAAGCTGTTCCCCCTTGTTCTGTCACAGCATGCCATTTAGTTCCAGATATGTGTGTGTGTATATATATATGTAATTTTATATTCCACTGTAGTCAGCTTTTTCACAGTGCATGAGGAGCAACTTAGAAGGTAAAATCTTACTTTTGCTTTGCTTCTGTGTGGAGGAGAAGCTATTTTGAATTCCTGTTCAGATGCCAAAGTGCAGTTTTCCAAGCCTGAGAAGATGTTCTCAGGAGAATTCTACTTAGCAGAGATTCACAGTTAATACACCAGAGGTATAGCTTATGTCCACAGAGACTGGCTCCAGAGAGTTTTCTGTAGCACATACTGCCAACAGTGGTGATAGTGATTAGTAGATTATTAGTACTCAACAGTAACAAATTAACCCTTTTTACGCTTAACCATTCATCAAGATCCTGTGTCTGTGGGGCATCCTCCTAACCCCTCCAATATAGTAGCCATGAGAAGGAACATTATCTCTTTGTTTTCTGAGGGCACTTTCTTTTACTCTGTGTTTTGGAATTAGAAAGAATTATTCACTTTTAGTGGTGCAGAAAAGTTTATTCTGGTTTTATTGAAGCACTTCTTGAAGATCTTCTTTTATCATTGATTTAAAAAAAAAACTCATCTCCTGTTTTTCTTTAGAAGCTAGCTGGATATAAAAGCCACACTTATAAACTTATGCCATGTGCTGGTGGTGTAGGAATCTTCTTTAAAAAGAATATTTTAGTACCTGGCTTTCCCTTCTTAAAGCTTGCTTTTCATTTCCTTAAAAATCTTCAATGAAATATTCTCCAGAAATTAGATAAAAATATCCCAGTGAAATGAAATTCTATGATACCAAGTGTGTAATTAGAAAAAAAAAAAAAAACTGTCTGGAAGTAGATATTGCCAAATCTGTATTTCTAAATAAAACATAATAAAATCTATTTTAAACAGCCAGGCTCTGACAATCAGAAAAAAAAATGAGCTATCTTTAGAAGCTTGGAATTCGTTAAATTGGAGTTGTACATTTTTTTTTCTAGCTAATAAATGCTTTCTCTGTGTATCTGTGCAGGAGGAAGCACTGCATGGATTTCGAGTGAGTGATTATTTAGACTACATGGAAAGCTTGGAGGAGCTCTACAGACCTATGCTGCTGAAAGACATGAGGAACATAAGAACACAGAACACATAGATGAAGCAAACAAGCACTTTATTTTACAGTTTTGATTACATCCTTTAAAAGGATGCTGATTATTGATTGATACCTCAGTCTCACCTAAAATCAGCCAGGCTGTTGAAATGTACATACTGTAAAATAAATAAGAAGTGTTTTCAGAATATAGTTTTTCAATAAGACATAGCCTACTTTTGATAACCCGATTTTACCAGACAGGTTATGTGCACAGCCTCATTTTCAGTTAGCAGAAGGCAGCTTCAGAAGCCACCTGTAGGATGCTGAAGTTTTTTCCTTATAAAACCTTGAACCTGTTCTCAACTCATTCTCTCTTTGTCATCTCCTTATAGCACTGTCCTAAAGCCTTCGTGTTTTGCTTGGATCTGACAAAGGGATTTTTTATTTAGAGACAACTGCTATTGTGTATTCATGTGCAAGAATAGTCAAAAAATGGAAACCAAACTCTCTGTTCCAACTTTGTGGATAATATTGAGAAAATAGGATGTTTGAATACATGCAATGAAAAAAGACTTGATATTTCTGTCTTTAAAAAAAACCCAAATAAATAGTTTTATGTAATAAAGCATTATTAACCTTTGTTGTGAATGAAATTAGAATCTTTATTATTTGACTAAAGAAGAGGGGAAAATACTATGTTTTGTCAACACATGCAATAACATTTTTTTTACAGAATGTCCATAATCTCAAAATATTTTGATTATAAATTAATGATACAGTATTTTGGAAGTCCAGCGTAAACCACAAATGTTGAATTTAGATTTATCCAATATTGTTAACACATTCCTGAGAGAAAAACTCAAGATTACTGCAAAGTTCCTGAAAAACAACTTTGCTAGATAAAATGGTTATATATATACACTAATTGAGCCCATACTTAAATTCAAATTATAAAACACATTATAACCTGCTGTGAAATTTCTGAAAGTATATGCAACTTAAGAGTGAACATTGACAAAGGTTTTGCCACTAATTTCTACTTTCCTGACTGTGCATTTCATAAATTCACAAGTTTAGCTTTTTTTCCTGTCTAGCCAAGATATGTTTTAAATACTTTTGCACTTGTGTGAACTGTGTTAGCTCACCTACATTAATAAAAGAGGCTGGCAAGTATGAGGAAGGAATTATGACAAGAACTGATAGAACCAAGTGCTTACCTGACGCTGAGGCCAGTGAATGCTATGACTTACATGGTATATATTCTTTTAACCTTAATAGCAGTTTCTCTTTTCTTAAATAACCTTATTTAGGCATATATCTCAAACCAAGAAACAACAAATAACAAACATGCAGGTGGTGAATAACACTTGAACACTAATATATACATATTTTAGACAGACCATGGGTGATTAAATATCCATTATGAAGTAAGTCATCAGTTCCTTTAGCAGCAGCAGAAATTTTTCAGGAAAATAGGCCTTTGTGATGATAGGTATATAAGTAACCTAGGAACTCTTGCCATATCAATAGCTGTCATTTTGTATGACATTTCTTTGTCCCCCAACAAAGAAGAGAGAGGTACTGCAGATCTGACCTTTAATAGTAATAACTTTCATCACTATTACATCAAATTAATCCAAAGACATCCAGTACACAATAACCAGAAAAAAAAGGGATATACAAATAGTAGAAAGCAAACTGCCTGACTACCAAGCAGTGCTATTGATAAAAACAATTTTTGCATTTCCAGAAATTCAATCAACTTCAGTTTTCCCATCTGCAAAACAACTTCATTTTCATACACTCTCTATATGCTGAGATGATTAATTAGAGCACATCCATAAAATAGTTAGTGCATGAAAATCTTAAGTAAATGCTAAATCTTAATACCTGGTAATAATTTAAAATTCCATTGTGCCCAATGACAGAAACAGGACATTGACACCTATTACAAGAGAGAAATAAGGCTTGAAGTGATGGGGAAACCAATGGCATCTTCTTTAAATCAATAACAGTGTGAAAACAAATGACCATTTTAGCAACAGATACCTGAAGACATGCTATATTACCTCCAGTCTGAAGACTCCCTTATACAGCTTTGCTGGTATATATATAAATTTCTCCATTCAGCTCCCTATTTTCTGTCAGGGAGCTATTCTGCTGAGATGTAGACAGTTTCTATCTCAAAATCTATTTGTATTTTTCTGGTTTCCTCTTCCAGCTGCTTCTTCCTTGCTTTCCATCATGATTGTATTTACCTCTGTCAGGCTTTTTCTCTCTGTTATTTTCAGTTGTCTCATTGTTCCCAATCCCCAGTGACAGCCCAAGCACTAAAGAATAAGAAGTATTTCCTTCCTTGTACCTAAAATGTGTAACTAAACTTGATTTAAAATAAACATAATGGTGCAAAACCCCCAAAACAAGACACTAAATAAATCCCCAACTTGGGAATCTGAGAAGCTGGTAGTAGGAAGACATGACCCTCCCAAATACACTGTCAGCAGTCCTGACCCAGGCTCCTACTGGAGGAAACTGAGCTCTGCTGCATCTGCCTCTCTGTCATATCCCCCTGAGCAAGCTGGGATGCCATGCTGGATAGAAACATCTGTGTTGTTTCTAAAAGGTATGTCCAAATTACCTCCTTTAGTCTCTGCAGCATGAGCCAGCATTTTGGGATAAAAAACAGTAATATCCAAAAATACTTTTCAACTCTTCATCTCAGTCAGATTTTTGGTTTTTTTTAATGACAGTTCTGCAGGTATAAAGTTTCTCCATTACAATATAAAATGTTCACACAACAAGAGAAATACTGACAATGAAAGCAGCTAGAAACTTTGAAATAAAATATTTTAGATGTGGTATGAAAAAATATATCAGTGGTAAATAGTTGGACTCAAAATTCTGGGTTTGACTGTTTTAACAGGTCCAGCTCAATCACTAGGGCAACAGATAAAAAGTCTCAGCTTTTCTAAACCATTTTGTATTGTCTTGAAATGCTTTTTAGCTAATCCATAGCAATTGTCCATAGATTCAAGAGTAAGTGGTAATTTCAGCATACATTTTCCCTCTCAAATTATAATATCTACCTATATATCACATTGGACTAGAACAGAAGATAAAATTTTACCTAATTTGAGCAGATAAAAATTAAAAACTTGTTTGAAATATAACATGTTTTTGGGCCAGGAGAAGTAGCTATCACTTATTTCCCATGAGGAAGTAATTTCGAGAGCTGCAGTGTTTGTACTGTTTCTGCAAATCTATGGGCTATATTTATGACACTTCTTCTGGTCTTTTGTTATTAACCGATCATACAAAAGTAGACAGAGGTATGACTCTTCCAAGCTAGATTACTCAAGGTAGTTTCCAGTAATTGAAAATGACATTTCCATTTAGACAGATCCTGTCTTTTTAGAGTTCATTTTTATTCAACATCTAAGCTAAAGGAGAACAATTCTTTACATTTCAGATCGTGACTAAGTTACCAGTTTTACTACTTCACCTAGCAAGAACTGATTCAAAAAGTTTTGTATACTCATCAGTATATAGGGAAAAAACATCTTCCCCGTTCCTTTGATACCAAAACACCAGTAAATTAAAAAATCCCCACAGCTCCAAAGCATAATGTTTTTTGATTCTGTTTCATCACAAAAAAACAAAAGGCCTTAAAGGATAATATACAGAGCAGTGGTGCATAGGGAGGGTTCAACATGGTTTGAAAAATTAGTTTAGATGGTGTTAAGTCAGGAACTGGTACCTGACTAATATTTCATATGGCCAGTTTCCTGTTCAGAAATAGAACAAGACAAGGAGAATACATGAAATTCACCTAAAATGAAGAATGAAGAAAGCAAGCTTTTTTGGAGCAGATTTTTAAGGAAAAAAAAACACCACAGGAATAAAAACTCCAAGGGAAATTAACCATTTAAATTAGTGTTTACTCTCTCAAAAGATTTCATCTGCTCTTGGTATTTTCTCTGCTCTAACTAAAAGCCTGTCATGGAATGAGATTCATCCATGTTGTGGGAATTAACTCCTTTAAAATTTGACTCATCTTTTAAAATGCTGCTTTAGTTTTAACACAGGCATTCACAAGTACAACAACCCAATTAAGCTTCCCTCTCCTCAAAATTTTTGATAACTTAGATATGATATTTTTTTTTTTTTTAGTTATCCAGGCTATTGCCACACAATTTCCACTTAGACAGCATATTTACAAGTAGTTTTTTCAGATAAAGCTTTTCTTGATTTGTAAAACCACTGTTGTGAACAATACCATAATATGTATACTGTCACAATTTCTGTAATGGATTTTCTAGGCAAAGATTTCTTCTCCAAAAAAGCTTATTTCCCATGCTGATCCAGGATGGTGTTTGGTTACACGGCCATTTTCCTCTAGCTCTAAATCAGCAGAGAAAAGCTTCCTGCTAGAAAATAGGAAACCAAAGTTTGGAACAAATGCAATTTTGGCAAGTAATTCCTTCTGAGGGAAACTATAGACCCGTGAAGCCAGTTAGACCATCTGTCTAAATCACTTTGGAGTCATTCAGATATTTGTAGGAAATTAATTTTGTACAGAATCTGGAAGTGAGAGGAAACCATGGTCTCTAGATATCCCAACCCTTTCAGACTCCCATGAAAATTAAATTTGATGAATTTTCAGCCAAGTCACTTGGAGCCAGGCAACTTTGTCCCTTAGAGAAACTAATTTTATATCCTGAATAATTGCCTTGACCTTCAACATGCAGTACACTTGAAGCTTCCAAAACATCCTGGACTGAAGAAGTGGGAGAATTATCAGTGTAGTGTTTAACAACCACTGTTCTGTTTTTAGTCTGCAACACTGCTGCAGCTACCACTCTGGCTATTCTTGGTGCCAGCTGTTTCACACACCTATGGACAACATCATGCAACTAACTAACTAACACACTATGCTGAGGAAAACAGGGATATCTTCCACCCTCAGTCAGCTAGCTCATCCTCTCTGGTGAATAATAATGGGGCAGTTTGCCTCAACAGAATTTTGACAACAGATTTCATAAAATATTTTCCAAAAGCACAGCGATTATTTTCAGAGTGGCAAATCCTTTTAAATGTCTCTCATAAAAAAATTAAAAAAAAAAGTCCACCTCACCATCAGCACTGCCCCCCGAAATTGCAGGGAACTATTTAAAACATAATACTCATTACAGAAAAATGGTAATACAGAACTCCTGGAACATTCTGTTTCAAGCAGCTAAAAAAATCTTAATAAGCTGCTGCCTTCTGTAGTCCCTGCCTGAACGATTAATAGTCTCACTGCTTGCACCACTAATTCCTATCAGATCCTTCCACTAGCTGCTTTTTATAATTAAAACAGCAGAAGGACAATCTTATTTTGTGAAGGTTGTTTTCTAGATGCTCAGGTGGGGTGTGGAAGCCCCATCAGGGTTGCAAGGTGAACCTGTAACATGACTATTAGCGTGCACATGGAAAAATGTCTCCTCTACTTGTGTCACAAGCACTTAAACTGTCATTTGTTACAGTAGAGAAGATGACAACATCAAAATCCCAAAGTAAGAATAGTTTGTTTCCCCCAACATGAACTTATTTCTACTGTAAATTTCAGCCATTGAAAAAGTTTGAAAGATTTAAAGAAATACATTAGCATTCTTTATGGTACATCATGGCCTGGATTCTGAACAGCCAGTTTGACTTGACTTTGAAGAGCAGAGGAGGTAAACGTCCGAACTGGTCTTCCAAATGACCCTTTCAGAAGATAAAAATGTGCCAGAAACTTCCAAAAAACCCAAATAATATTTCTGATTCTAACTAAGTGTCCTGGTTTAGGGCAAATTTAGGGAGGAAATCTCTGAAGGAGTCCCTCTAGAAAGCAAATTCAAGCAGCCCCTCTCCCCCCCACAGAGTTTGGGAGACAAAAATCTCCTTAGAGAAAACTGGAAAAAATCCCTGTTTATTTAACAAGCAAAGTACTCACAAAGCAAGGAAAAATGAGTTATATTAAACAATGGAACTTCTCTGGTGTTTTCCATCCAGTGGTGGTTTGAACAGTTACAAGAAAAAGAAAAACCACAGTCCAGGGAACTTCTCTGCCTCAGCTAGCTGACAAAAACTAACTAAAAAGCAAAGGAGAGCTTTCTCCCACTGTCCATCCATGCTGCAGGCAACAAAATCTGTGAGAAAGAAAGCTGAAGGTCTCTATCTGTGTTTTTGAATACAACCACCTCAGACATTCCACTGCTTCTCCTTCTTCCCCTCTTTGCTCTCAGATCTAGTTTTAAAGGTGAAAAAAACTAATTTCTGGGTTAAACAGATGAATAGGGATACCAATTCAGCATTATATAGTCACACCAGGACACTAAGAAAACAAGCTCAGCACCTATAATAAAACAAACGTTTTCCTTCATGGAAAACCCTGGTAAGACTCACAGCAGATTTTCTTTGGCACATAGCTTTTATTTCAGCTTGCTAATTGAACTGTTCTTTTCTTCCACTATATACCACAGCTACCGGTCTATCCCTAAGGCCCTTGTATACCCATGTCACCTACAGCTTTTTAAAAAACAACACTGAAGTTACACAACAACTGCAAGGGTAGAAGATAAACTCATCTTTGGGGTACTTTGGGGTACAAACTGCAAAGAGGTACTTGAACAATTACTTGCAAATTCCAGATTGATGACAAAACAGTCAACTCAGGTTGATTTTGGACTCTCACAATGTGGTTTTGGATCAGCCAAGGTTTTTTTTTTTCAGCCTCCTTCAGCCTTTGCTCCAGCCTCTCTGACATTAACCACAGCCTCTTCTCTCAAGGGTTTGTTCAACTTGCTACTCTTTAAAAGTTGCCACAGGTCCTAACAGAAGTCTGTCTGGAAGCTTGTCATAAATTGAATACTCTGAGTGTTACTTAAAAGTATGAGCAGTATGGAGAACTCCACATACATGCCTCCAAATGTCTTTTGCCAGGAAAGGGTTGTGCTTAGCTCCTTATTACACATCCCTCCTCATGGGCAATGCAATGCAAATCAAGTTCTCCATGCTGCAAATCCAGAGCTGTAGAATATGGAGAAGAATGTTTGGTCCCTCTCCACTTAGCCTTCTCCTTTGTGTTGGTACCAGCAGTTTCTATTGCAATTTCAAAAGAATTCAGGCCATGGGACAAAATGTATGAAGAATTCCTTGAAATAGAGTAGCAATTCCATGGTTTGTGTTTGTTAAAAAACATTCACAAAAAGTTATGTCCCTTGGTCTTTGTGCTGCTCACAAAGACCAAGGGACATAACTGCACATTATCACTGGAGCAAAACATTCAACTTTACTTCCTGACCATGTAGTAAAGACCAATGTTGATGCATTTTTGTTTTATTTAATCCTGATGACAAATTCACTAAGATTATATTATTTGCAAATTCTACCTCAAAATTTTCATCTGTGAATAGAGAAAGCAATGCTAATACTTACAAAATCTTTTACACAAAAAAGGTAAATTAAGGAATTTAGGCTAGATATGTTGGGTAAGTTAATGTGTAGCTTCAGACATATTTAATCTGTCTGAAGAAATTAAAGATTTGTGTGTTCTGTTTGCAAATATAATTTTAGCATCGTAAGCTCAGTGCACAAGCCAAAGCACTCAGTTTAAAACTATAGGTTGGAAAAGTACATACTTTTCTCTGTTGGCCTCAAACTAACATTATATTAAGATACATCATTACCTATACAAAAAACAGTATTGGGAATTTTTTTAGAAATATCTTAGTTTTATTAACTCCAGAGCAACTGACCTAGTAAGATCCCAGTTTTTTGTTCTGATAGAGCTGAATGTTAGGTAGTTTCCAGCTGGGTATTGATATGTAGAGTGAGAGCTCATCAATTTCAGCAGAACTTTGAGCAAACATACTTTGATCATTTGTGGGGTGACTGTGCAGTTTCATAGATTGCAATTATTATCAGTTAAATGTACAATTCTTTCCACAAAGTAATCAGCCAACAAAGATTAGCTCATTATGCAAATACAGGCAGTGAGCATTGCATGCACAGTGGTGTAGCAAAGATGCACTGGCAGCAAGCTACTTAAGGTACAGAGAAACCAGAGCTTAAAACAGTAAATGTAATAATAAAAAACAATTAGAAGGAGCATAAAATTAGGTCTGAGACTAAGAAATTAGAAAAGAAATAACTATCAAATTAGTATGCCAGCATGAAGCTGGAAAGTAAGGCCCTTCATAAAATAATCAGAGCACAACAGAGACCATCTGAATTTAAAATTGCACTTTCAATGGATATGAAAGCATCATCTGCCTGGAACAACAATCAGCCCCTAGGGGTACATGAGCTCTTACCCTACTGTAGAATGGTGTTTTCTGTGCAATGCCTTGCTATGTTTGCACAACCATACATTTCTTGACAGAACCAATTTTTTTAGAAGTACCAGTGTATTGACCTGAGGCAGTTCTTTTGAAATATCTTACAGTGAAAGTTCTCTATAAACACAGGGCCAATATTTAGAAAACCCTCCTTGCCTTATCCAAGATCAAGCTCTTCCTACCCTCCCAGTCTGGCTGTTCTGAAAGTTGTGGCAACTATACCAAGAGCAAATTTTCAGGCAAGAGTGATCAATTTTGAACTAGCATGTCTTCCCCCATATCACAGAATCACAGAAATTCTATCCATGTCAGCCTAGCAAGTTCAAATCTCACAAAAAAAATTTCTAACTCTGAACACCTTCTTACAAAATGGAGAGCTCAAATAATTCCAGGTTTTTCAATGAGAAAAAATAAATCTACTGGAAGTTCCAACTCTATACATTTGCTTAGATATTGTCATTCCAATAGCACTACAACAGATAGTAATTCTTGGAAACTAGCTCACAGAAACATTCTTGTTTCAAAGTTTGGGGCACCACTCAACACCTGGCATCCAATTCCTTGTGTAAGCATTCAAATTGACATATGTACTCAGATCCTTCTGAAGGTATTGTTTATATCTTCAGAAGGATCAAAGCCTTTAAACTCATGTTTGGATGTTCACAGCCAACCATGGGTGTGTACCCTAAGAATTTATTCAGTTTTTCTTTACAGTATTTTGGTCACTCAGTTCAACTATACTGATCACTGATACATTACCATTCAATATCTAGCTGAAAACTGTTCACTGCTTTACAATGTGATCTTCTTCAGGCTTTATCCACAAGCCACCAATAATCCATATCTCAACTGTTTTTTGGAAAGCAGGAAGCAATAATGGATTTTAATTAGCCACATGCAATAGGAAAGCATTCATTCGGAAGACTGCTTTGTTTCTCACTCTCTTCAAATTGAGACTAACTCCGTATCATTCTGCAAAGAGCTATTCATTTCTTTGTGAAGAGAGAATGCTCTTAAAGAAAATCTGTTCAGAAAGGAAGAAATGCAGCACTGCACCTGGTCTAGAGATGAAAGGTACAAAAGCTCTTGAGGAGCAAAGGCTGTTCATCAAAGAGAAGGAGTTCAGGCTGGAAAAAAATTAATGCCCTTCACTAACAAAAATGTAGGGATTAAGCACATGCACAGTTTGATTGAAAACACATTCCTTGCAGTATGCTAGACTGAAAGTGAAACACAAGTATTAGAAGCTGATATAGATGAGAAGTTTGCAAACAAGGAATTACAGAGGAATTAATGAGCAAATATTTTGGTTTCTCAAATTTCCAAGTAAACACTGAAAGTTAATTGGGGAAGGAAGAAGTGAAAGAAATTACCAAAAAAAAATCCTCAAATCACTGCAAATAAATAAAAATGGAGCTAGATAGTAGTCTTTTGCTGGTTAAATTCTAATAAGACTTAAAGTTTCAGTTCCACACAGCAATCAAATGCCAATAGGAGAAATACATTTATAATTTGTGATCTTAATAAAATTATGATACAGGCCACCTTCCATAACACCAAAGGAATTAAGACCCAAGCACCGAAGAGTATTTTGACTAATCTGCCCTTGATATTTTAAGATTCACTGCTGTTCTTTGATCTAACTCTGTAAACATTTCAGCCTGAGAAGCTTCAGGCAGGGAGATTGCCAAACCAATATCAAACTCTAAAATTTACACCTGGCTCTTCTATAATTCCTAGATCTATACCAAATAATACCTAAATCTTGGGTATAATCTCAGCCTGCCTGCCTGTGCACCAAAGAGGTCAGTAAAAGAAATTTATACCAACTACTAGTGCTACATGTATAACATTTCAAAAGAAACTGTAAGGATCTGTTATTTCACAACCTAAGGCCCCTGTGTTTTACTAGGAACATTTCTTCGCTTCTCTTTCTGTACTGTTTGTGCACATGACAGTGATCCTTATTTGTACTGCTTCAGTGTACTTTGAGTCCAGTTTGCCCATGACACCAGAGCTGCAGCAGGCTCAGAAATAGCTGTGGATTAAAGCAGTAGAGATTGAGTTACAGGCCAGAGTTCTTTGACATAAACATTGTAGCTAATGACCCATCCCAAATTATATCAACACTTAGACAAATACTTATTTGCGTAACATTTCTCCTCGTTCTCTTTCTGCTTTATTTTTTGGAGCCAGGCAGGAGCACGCAGGGCCACAGCTCTGCGAGGCTCAGTTTGTCCACAGCTCCATGATGACGTGTGCCACTTCCAACATGGAAGCTCAGACCTGATGAGCTCCCAACAGATCCTTTGAAACACAGAAATCTTTAGGTTTTTTGATACAATGTCTTTCTGAACCCCTGCTAAAAATTGAGTTTGTATTTTGCATTAAAAATTGAAAGAGCAGCAAGGCAGGTGCTCCAGCAGCCTAGTGTGGAAACCACACCACGAACAAAGAAGAAAGAATATTTCAGCCATCCTTTCCAGGTCTGGATAAATTATTACTACGATTTCTTTCTTTTTCTCCTCTCTTCTACAGCATATGCTAAAAACTCTTATTTTGTTCCTTTTTTCCCCCTCTTTTGTTCATCCCAACACCTGTTTTGTGACAGAGTGAAACAGTGGCAACTTGATAGTCTGGCAGCTGGCCGATGTCAACCTCACACAATCTGGTTTCTTCTGATATGTCTAATCATGTATTTTCTGCACTTTAAAAGGAAATCAAATACATTGTCTCCAATTCTTAGAGCATCTTTGCTATTTTTCCATACAGAAAATGAACAACTATTTTTGATATTTTCTACATTTTTGTAACACTGGTAAATAATGTAACTGGTAAATAATGTAAGAATAAATAATTTAACTCTTTGGATTTTGCTGCCTTTTTTTTTTTACTCTATAGATAACATTTACCTCATTCCCATCCTTTCAGATGTTACTTTCCCAGTGTACTGATGAATGGTGCCGTGCAACTTTCACCATTTCCACAGCATCACCAATAGCCAAGTTCAGCTTAAGGCAATTTAGGAATTCAGCTATGGAAAATCTCATTTATTCTAACCCACTTGAAAGGATAAACCAAATCATAATGCGTGATCAACTGAACAGATAGCAGGATTTGCTACAGTGGCTGTATTAAGAGGGCATTATTTCCAAATGCAGAGAGAAAAATATGTCTATGACTGTGAATACAGACTCAAATTTTGAAGTCCTTCCCAAAGTACTGTTGCATTCATGTTTAATATCCAGTTTTCAAAGGCATATAACTAAAGAAATTAATCAAAGCATAATCAACCAAACCTTAACCAAACACCTAGGTAGAATTTTTTTAGAGATGATACTTGTGTGTACGTCAGTACAGCAGAGGATATCACAGTGATCAATTCTGCATGCTCTTTTCTGAAGTATAGAAACAGTTAACTCAGCAATTTGTCTTGCAGACTTGCAAAAACAATCCAAAGACGCCTGTATAATGAGTTATAGTCAATTTCCACAGGTTGATGCACAATTCTATTTATGATTAAGCTACCTGAACCCTGCATACAGTCCTTGGCAAAAGAATTAACAGACATTTGCAGATTTTCCTTACCATTTTTCAGAATATCCAGATTCTTCTAGCAGGAGATTTCTGCTTTCAACACTGTTCAGGATATACACCTCAGTTCCACTACTGCCACTTCATTCAGCACAGCCAAACACTATTTCTTATTACACCCTAAAACAAGTTTCTCTCCACATTACATACAGACTGATCATTTGTGCTTATGGTCTTAGGGCCCCTCATGGTCCTGTCTCTGTACTTTCAAGACTTTTGTTACCATCCCAGGATTGCTATTTAAGCTCCTTAATGGTTCTAAATTATCTTTGTTCTGAGGTGCAAACTCAGCAGACCTTATTTCTGATACATATGTTTATTACAGGTCAGCTGAAAATTTGTTCTTTATAGCTGTGTTTCACTAAGAGAATCTATCAACACAAAGCATGTATTTATTATCCTTTATTTTGTCATGGAAAAATATATATTCCCAAAGATAAACACTTTCCCAGCCCATGAACAGTTAATGACTTTCAGCAGCATTTGATGTTCCTGACCAAAAGAGTACTTGGAGAGGAGATGAGCCATTGGTATTTTTGTTTCACAAAACATCCAGCAAAACACCCTGTCCTTTTCTTGACCCAAAACTTTTTCACTACATTTCCTCTCCCCTGTCCAGCTGAGGAGAGGAGTCATAAAGAAGTTTTGGTGGGCACTTGATATCCAGTTGGGGTGAACCCAACCATACCAGTCTGGAAAAAAGAAAAGTATCTTACAAATGTTGTCTCTCTGGACACCAATTATTCTGTTTTAAAGGTATTTTACTGGTGCAAACTCTTTTGTCTTAAGCAAAGCAATATTGGCTATACCACGGCAGACCTGAATGCTGTCTACAATAGCCCCAGGGGAGCCATTACCCCTATCCATTGCCATAGGCCAGTGATTGCAGTTCAGGAAGATTCCTTCCCTGTTGATGCATCATGCCAGGTATTGAAATAAGACTGAGTAGAAGCAAATAAAGCTATATGCCAGCGTGGGGGGAATTATAAGGAGAACAGAAGCTCATTTGGCATCAGCATATTCCCAGCAAATTTTCTCTTTTTCCATGGATATCAAAGCAGTAGATGAACTTCCCCAGTTATATTCTTTAACAGAAACAAATAGGTTCTTTTAGACCTCATAAGGAGTCTACCACCATCCATTAAGTACTCTATTTCTTCCCCCTTAGAAAATGAAAATTCAGAAGGTTTTGATCTCTTCCTTTTTAATTCTGCTTTCCCTTTCCCACTGTCCTCACACAAATAGCAAATGAGTGGGATGTACATCCTCAGGAACAGACCCTACCCCAGCTCATTACCCCTCCATCACCATCACGTGAGCCATGACTGTGAGTTAGAGGCAAGTGAATGGGCGCTGGTGAGGGCCTGAGGTGTGTCAGCTAGCCAGACATTCTTTCTGCACCTATTGCCAGAACTGAACTTTCAGTCACTTAAAAGCTTATTTTAAGTTCACACTGGTCCCTGATAAACTCAGGGTAATTTCCCCATCTACTTAAACCTCACTGATAACACACTTGTTGTTCTTTTATTTGTTTGTGAAAGGGAAGATTTGGTGGCATATCTTTCACATGCTCAGCAGTACTTGCTTTAGGGAAAGCAGTGAAAAATAACAAAAAGAAACAATCATCTTACTGTTATCACCTTGCTGTTTTAACAGCATGCTAAGAGCAACACATGTAAAAACATTACAGAGTGCATTGCAAAGCTCTAATATTTAATCTTGCTTCAAAATATCCAAGCAACGTTTGCTAATTGCATTGATGGTTACAAAAATGATATCCCTAAATTAGCAATGGTTTATTACCAATATTTTTTCTCCTTTCCAAGAAAAGCAAAGTCGTTGCTCCAAAAGATTTCAGTAAATGCGCATTAAGCCAGAAACATCAGAAAGAAAGACTATTAACATTCTAGTTCCACTTTAATGGTACTGACTTTACCAGCAGGTCACTAACAAACTCAAATTTTTCCTTACAAGGTAATAAAGAAACTTAGCTAATTATTTATTCCTTCCTTACTTAGCACAATTTTATTTTACTCTATCTGTATGTCACTTTGTTCTCTCTATCCTGCTATGCTGTCTGCAGTGATTAGCTCTAATTCAGTCCTAAGCTCTGAACCAGACATTAACATGCCACACCTGCACCTACCTGGGGCAAGGTCAGCTCTGCCAGCAGTTGGATTTCTGAAGGTCCCACATGATTAGCTAATTCCAGGCTTTTTAATGTCATCCTATCTAAGTTTTCTAGCACACCATGATGTGGCATAAAATGGTGCATTTTTTCTGTGAGGATGCCTGTTAATCTAATAAGGGAGACTTTGCAAGCAGGTATCAATTTTGTGTGTGCAGTGCATCAGGGAAAACTGATATTTTGTTCTTGTTGATCAAGAATTGATTGCTCTTCAACTCATAGAGAGTGACTTGGTGTCCGAGGGTCTTTGAGGTATTTAGGATCATCCTCTGGGCTCTCAAATATCAGAAACATAATCCCTTCTAAGAAAATAACAGCCACCATCAGAAGTTCATAATTTGAGAAAGGAAGGAAATATAATATATCCATTTTGCCTGGCACTGCCATCTTGAGCAATAGCTTTCCCTGATAGGCAGCAAGCCACTTCTTACAGAGTGCCATTGCTGACGAATTGATGCAAAAGTAACACAGACAGCTAAAGAGGCACACAAGGAAAACAAGGAAGTGTTCATATTGCTTTCCCTGCCATGTAAGAACTGATGCCATGCTGCCAAGACCGTTCAATTACAAGTTGTCCCTTATTTGCCATCAACATAACTGACACTTATTTGATCAACCCTCATCCTCACACAGAATCAAATTGTTTGATACCAAATATGCAGGAAGTTTACATTTCTGTAAATAGAAGTAACAATTTGTGATCAGTGCATGCAGAAATCACTACAATATGTAGATAAAGTTATCAAAAATTTAAAACTTTTTACCCTCATCAATTTCAACAGAAGTTGCAAGACAAAATTTCTACACATTTTTTTACATTTTAGGAAGAATAAGAAATCGTACCTTTTTCCATTATTGTTAAGTTTTGATTTATTTTTTAATAACATTGAAGCTTATTTATAGCTTCATGTTTATCTCATTACAAGAGCTATTTCTGTGCAAACCTATAAAAGACTCCCAGACACTTATATTTTGTCAATCACCATTTAAGGATCCAACTTGCATAGTTGAGATATTTCCTGACTTTTCAGCAATGCTCACATCACTTATGCAAAAGTGATATTCCACAGTAATGCAGCATTAAAACGAGACTGTGGATTTCAAATATTAGATTGTTGTACTTCTAAAAACTAGGCAGAGATATAAATGGACCTAATGAAAAAGTCCCCAGCCACTGTTTCTTCCAAGAAGCTGTGAAGATATCTGCATACCTCATGTGATTCTGTAGCTTTTGTGATCTCTAACTAAAGTAAATAAGACTGTTTCTCTTCAATATTTTGTTATTTATTTCTACATGCATCCCAACTGACAGTGTTGATCCCCTCACCATTCAGCAGAGACTGGAGAGTAAGACATATATATAAGATCCTGTCAAAGACCTACACTGGGAAAATATTTCCTTTAGATATTTTCTTTCCTTATTTTAGCTTCAGTAAAATCAAGAGAAGCCCTCAAAACAGAGCCTACTGGGTATCCTGGAGTCCATTTCAAAGCCTTGCCTGAGGCTGTTTAGGTTGTTTCTTCCTGCTGGAGGCATTAAAGTATGAGGCCACCTTCAAGAGCTCCTTAGCAAATATTACTATACTGAAACTTCTCCTACTTCCTCAGATATGTATGAAAAAATAAAAGAGAAAAAAAAAAGAAACTTTTGGTTCACTGATCTCCAAGTATCACAACTTTTCATAAAGCATAAAGCTCAAAGTTCTATTTCAACAGAGCCCTTTGGGACAATGTAATTTCTATTCCACAGCAGCACACAAGGAATGATTTGTCTATGCTGTCTCTTGGCAGCACTGATTATACTACATCTTTTAAACCTGTTATCAGCTCAGACTGAATACTGATGCCTTTCTCTACAGGTTGGCAAAATTTGATGAGAAAATCACATTTTCCTGACTTTAATTCAACCCACTGGCATTTCTAGTGCATTGAGCTCTCAGTGTCTCCCCAGGGGCACATTTGGGGGCAGAATATTTGTGGCAGATAGGTCTAAGTGCAATTCCACCTCACAGTTTCCCCACCCACTGCAGTACCTGCAGGCTGGACATGTACAAACTCCTGCAGATGCCACCTTTGTGTGAGAAAGATCTTTCCTGAAAGAGGCAATATATGGTACTGCACTGCAAAAAATTCCCATTTTGTCTGCCTGTTATGGTCAAATATCTTACCTCTTATACCTTTATACCATTGTCTCCCCATCTATCCTCCCTCCAAAATCAATCCTACAATGATTTACAGTTGCAGAGGATATTGTCTCTTTCCTATAACTCCATTTTTCCTTCAAGAAGAGATGAGAAAACTCCCAGCAGGATGAATGGAATATTTAGCCTGAGCAGAGGCAATGCTCTCCTGACAAAGTGGTCAGTGCTTCATCAAAATATCTGGCAACTACAGAAATTAACCCATACGAGGCTCTGCTACTAAGACTGCAAAATAAGGATTAAATTTGAAGAGTGGTTTTAGCAATAAGAAATGTGAATTTACACAAATGAGTAAAAGCCATGTTACTCTAACAAAAAAAAAAGTGATTTTTTTTCAGGAAAAAAAAATCAAAACAAACAAACAAAAAACAGTGACAAAAAACTCCAAAGGAGATATTTCATCTGCCTTCCTCTGAAACACAGATATATGGAGTTTCTGGCTATAACAATGCAGGAGTGAAGTAAAAGCAGGAGTGCTAGATAAAAGCTGAAATAGGCTTCAATTTGAAAAACATCCAGAATAGGTATTTTAAAGCCCATTAAGAAGAATAGACTATTCAAAATATCCTGAAGTGCTGTTCTGCACCTTTGTAGAAGTTCAGACACATTTCAGTCCCAGAAATGAGCAGCAAAAAGAGCAAAGTGGTTATCTTTTCTGTTCTTAGCCTCACAGCAAGCTTTATTAGTAAAAGCCTAATCTCCATTCTAGAATCACAAATTGAATTCACCTTAAAAGATGTAATGCATTTGGCCTCTAGTTCCTTTTCACTCAATAAATAGACACTACAACTGCTATGAAAATTGTTTCAAGCCACATCTAGAAAGCACAGCCCACACCACAAATGACATTTCATTACAAAAGCAAGTGATTTTCTGCGATTTTTAGGGGAAGCAATGTTATGACTTCAGACTTGTGTGACATTTCTGATTTAGCTAACAAGGGCACTAGAAACCCAGGTGTTGCTAACATGGCAATGAAGTGAAGCTGACTTATTCATTGCTTCTGGTTTCCTTCAGAACCAATAGTCCACCTTGGGATGTATAATGATCAGATCTGCAAGAAATTAATCTTACTAGGGAGAGTAAAGATGGAATAAACAGTCCATGGACTGTTTAGTTCTTACCAATTCAAAAATCTTGCTTCCCTGCTGGGTTTTCAGTCAGAAACAGAGTGAGAAACTTTCTTCTATTTGTAGTGCAGTTAAAAGATTTTCACATTGGAAGGAAAACTAGCCAAATCTCTTCATTTGAAAGCTATATTGAATGATGATAGAAACCATGCTAGATGAAATTAAATTATGATAGAGACTTTTGACTGCCACTTAATCTGTGGTCCACAATAACTCCATAGATGGCCAGACACATACTGTGTACAAAAATGTGGCAATGTCCTTGTTAAGATGAAACACTTAATACTGGGTATAAAACAAACCCACCTGGACAGAAAACTTTGTCTGCAATCACATGTTTTGTTGTTGCAGTTGAGTAATAAATAAATCAATCAAAAAATATGGTTTTGTCCTCTTTAGTCACTGACAAACAGACTGTATCATCTCTATGGACAAAACATGGCATATGAGGACAAATGTGTGTTAGCAATTCTTGCCAGTCCATATGCTCAGCACAGTGATTACACATGGATTGCCATCCACAGTGCTCCCATTCTGTGCCGTGTTGACAGCACAGAGGTGGACTATGATGCACGTGACCAACAAGTATGTGTAGTGAGAAGAGATCTTCTTACTGCTACCCAAGATCCAAACAGCAGATGTGGCAACAAACATCCTGGCAGCAAACGTTGGCTCAAGGAAAATGCAAAACACCTGGACATCCAGGTAACCCTTTACTTGTCTCCTTACTGCTCTGTGAGGGCCCTTCCTGGTTTCTGCCCCAAAACCCAAACCACCACATAGTCAAAAAGCCATGCAACTTGATCCCAAGTCCATCCCAACTCCAGCTAACAATGCACAAAATATAGTCTTAATAAAACTTCCAAGGAGTCGGATGGATGATTTTGAGGGAATTAAAATGTAAATGTTAAGACATTTCTAAAAATCATGAATTCTCTGAGCAACCTAGTTGTAGGTCAACTGAGGATTAAGAGACCTTGGGCAGTATGGATCAGAGCAACATTTTAAAAAGAGCTTTTACAGAAAAGACACAAATCTTCAGGCTAAACAAGTACTTTATGAACACATACTTGACCATAACACAGGCCACACACCTTACCCAACTATCCAGCCTTACTCTATTTGGTCTACGAATCTTAAGATGAGGCTCAAGCATCAAAGACTTGTCATGCTTCTTGATGGCCATATTTAGTTGCCTGCCTTAAGAAAACTGAAAAGCAGCAATGTATTCCTTGTTATGGAAACACATCTGCTTGGATTCTGCCTTTCTTTAGTAGTCTACATTTTTCTGCTACTTTAATAAGCTACTTAGTTCCAGGAGTCCCAATTACTACGTATTTCTGTATTGCAATCAATTTACCTTTTAATTTGCTTTGTATTAAAATATACACCAAATGGACTGGAATTCTTAGATCTCTCACTAAAGTGGAAAAAATTTTAGGGTTTTTATTCATATTGTTGAGTTTTTACTTCCCCCTCTTCTTTCCCTAAGAGTTGACATGTTCTTATTTCTTTATTGAACCAAGTTTTCAATGTGCTCAATTGTGGCCATTTAACTTCTTCATTGATAGATCCCTGCTTTTGCACCCACAGAGTCTGTCCTAGCACAGGAGGGAATCAATAGTTCCCAGTGCACTGATAACCTACCATGACACATTTTCATCTCCAGATGCATTTTGCAGAAGTAACCTGTTTTTTTGTTGGTTTTGTCAAATTTATTTATAAATACATTAACTTACTAGAGGAGAACTTCAACATACAATTGTTAAATATAATAGCATAAAATGAAAAGCATTATCCAAACTGAAATCCTTTTTTAAACTCTAACAAGGACAGAATTCTCCTCAATAAAAGCATTCATTTTACACTTTTTTTTTCATATTCCTACTCATGCATCAAAGTTTGGCCTATGCTCCTAGATTTGTTCTTTTTATTTTCATTTTTCTTTTTTCAACATGGCCTTTCTTCCATGAAAAGAAAACTTTTACATGAATGACCACTGGTTTGAATTAGTCATAGGATTCCTGCTATGCCAAATGTCTTGATTGGTTGTTCTAAAAGACAAAAATATCATCTTCTTCCTTTCAACCTTCACAATGAAGCAAAATGCCCCACTGTATACACATTTTTTCATAATTTCATGTAGCACTTATGAGATGACAAACTTTCCCACCTGACATGTCAGGTGACATTATGTCTTAGGGGTGATTTTTGGTTTTTTGTGGTGTATTGTTTGGTTTTTTTGTTTGTTTGTTGGGTTTTTTTGCTTCTTTTTTTTTTTTGTTTTTTGTTAAAAAAAATCCTAGTTGTTTACCAGAAAGAGGCATTTTATGTAGTGGAGTCAGGGTTTTCTTTTGACAAAACCTTCTGCAGTAAACATTCCTCCCTAAGATTTTGTTCTGTTAAAATACATACTGAAATTCTCCCTAGAACATTTGTTGCACCAAAGAGGAGTGACAGCTAATATTTTATTTCTCTAAGTAAAAAAGAGTTGAGACTCTCCCCACCTCTTCTAAGAGGTGGAAAACAGATAAATAGCTAGTAAGATTGAAGAAATAAAACACGAGCAGATGAGTATTTTCTAATACTTACTTGTTACAGGATTGGTCTTTCTGTACAGTGGTTCCAAAGTTAAATTCCACTGTAAGAGGTAAGCCCAAGGCTTTAGCACAAAACATACTACCTGCATTCAAATGAAATGTAAATGACTATTCTAATTCATTCTGCATTCTTGTACAGTTATTGGGAAAGGCCTGAAAGAGAAGATAAAAGGAAAGTCACAACCTTTCTTTTGTATTCAAATGATATCCAACATAGATTACAGGTTCCCTTTTTAATGTTCATGACTTTCCAACCTACAATCCTGAATTAGATCCAAGATTCTTTAAAGGCACATGAAGGTTTCTGCAGGACCCAATTAGACTATTTCCCATCATTATTATATGAATTCACGCTGTCATGTTTTCTGAGTAGTATTTTAATTAATTCCCACTTCTTTCTAAGATCCCTAATAAAAATTACTTACTATTACTCAATGCTCCTGAACTTCAGGACATAGGAATCATTTATACAGCACCTGCCTTATTTCAAAGGCTCTCTCCTGTCATTTAGATGAACATCTATGTACTAAAAGAGTTTTTGCATTTCCAACCCAATAAGACCCACAACATGCATGTTCAGTTTCTGTGAGTGCAAGAAGAGTTTTAAAGTTCTACATCATTTTCACTTGTTTAATAAAATACGTAACGGGGGGGAAAGAATCAAAAACATCTTCATGAAAAACCTAAACAATCAAATAACAAAAAACCACAAAAGAGGTCAACAATATTTCACCTATGATACTAATACCTTCTGAAAAGCAAGTACATCATCTATATCTATACTTAAAAACTTGAGAGATTTAAAAAGGTAGATTTTTTCCCTTGAGAGATTTGTTCTCAGTTGCTGCAGCAGGACACTCTAGTGTGGTGCACATGGGTGTGTTAGGGGAGCAGACATACCTGCCAAGAACTCACAGCTTGTGCCGCAGTGGCAAATGAGACCAGGGTGAGGGCAGAAGCCAAGGCAACCAAGCACCCCAACCCTATAAAAGTCCTTGGGAGTATCTATAGCCAGGGTGTGGTGTGTCAGCAAGGGCATGGATTGACACCTTGAGCAGGAAGGGGCACAGGAAGATCACTGAAACCCAGACAGCTCAACTAGGGAGCACTGTTACCCACAGAGAAAAAAGTCACTGCCTCACCAAGCTCTGCACCCACCACAACTGATCCAGCTGCCTAAACAGTGCTCCAGTGGGAACACACTTTCATCCAGGTTTATACTGGATATTATGAAAAATTTATTTATCAAGCTGCACAGGGAAGTGATGGAGTCACCATCCCGTGATATATTTAAAGAATGCATAGATGTAGCACTTAGGGACATCATTTAGAGATATACTTGGGGATGTTAGGTTAACAGTTGGACTCCATGATTTTAAAGGTCTTTTCCAACCTAAATGACTACTCTTTGTAACCTATTGAACTGCAGCATTTCTCAGTAGTTAATCAATTATCTTTCATATCATTCTCTTCCCTCAGATTTTTCTGGTTAGGGTGTAAATCTTCAGGGATGAGGATAGAGGAGTTCCATGTATCAGTTCAAATCTGCATAGCCTATACTGAAATGACATATCTTCCCTGGACCTTTTAAAAAAAAAAATTCATTGTACTATCCAAGAATTTTTCACAGTCCCTGAATTTTTAGACCATTGCCTGCATAAACAGTGCCCAATCTTTTGCTCACTTTCCAGAGGAATGGCTACAGAACGTTTTTTTTATTGGGACCCAGATTTGGATTTTCTTTAGTGAGTGGTGCTGAAGTTTAAGCCCTGCTCATGACTAGTTCAGAATATTCCTGCACCAAATTGGGCCAGAGCCAGTGACCTCTCTCTTCCTCCCCTGCTCTCCTGTAGAAACCTCTGTTTTACCTGAGACAACTTTCGGGACAAGGTTTCCACCTTGAAATGGAAAGGCTTTGAGAACACAGATTAGACAGTGCTGAATCCCCAGCTTTGTCTTGACATTCTATGGGAAGCCAATAATCACGTAAAAAAGCTGGTCTGATGTGCACTTGGAGGACCTAGCTCCTTCACAAACATAAATGCTATTACCTCAGCTGAGTAATCCATTCCTCTGGATGGGAAGAGTGGGGGCTGCTGCAAGAGACTCATGACAGAAAACATTAAATGCTATTTTACAACATCTGCAAAGCCACAAATGTGTCTGCTACCAGATTCAATTACAGTAATCATCCTGAAACACCCCTACTGGAAAAACTAAACACAACATCCCTCCTGTTCGAATGAGACAGGGAAGAGAGATATGCTGCTGTCACTGTGCCTGTTGTCTATCCAGCCTTTCATAAGAAATTTACCAAGAGCATTTTATGTGTTCTAGGATAAGGTCCAAGCACTATGAATGTCAGTGTCTACTGACAAGGCAGATAATGCAATACCTTTTATTGGGCCCACAAATAAAATGTTATGCTTTAGCTTTCAGGTCAAAAAAGCTCTGTCTTTTGGATGTTGTCAGTATTTCCAGAGTATAGCATTTAAATGAGGCAACTGATTTAGGGTATTTCAACAGTCCAACATCAACCACATCTTAAGGCTACATCAAAAAGAAAAGCCTGCTAGGAGAAAAAGGCAGGCAAGATGTTTGCAGGCCCTATTTCCTGTTTTAGAGAACCTGTCCTGATATCTCTAACCTAAAATTATTCTACACTTTTATTCAAAAGTGTTACACAGCCTGTATAAAAATTGTCAAAATAAGGATCAGGCGTGGAGATGCACAAGGAGAAATTACAATGCCTAATTAATTTGAAAGAAGCTCAGGAAACCTGAAAAAAAAGCAAAATATTCTTAGAACATCTTCCAATAAAACTGATAAACATTGAGAGAAACAAAATAGAGACAGAAAGAAGCATTAGAGCTCCATTTAATTTAATCTAAACAAAACTAGCTAGAAGGAAACTAAAAAATTTCATCAGGAAAAACAACAACAACAAAAAAAAACAAAGACAAAAAATTCCTGTGGGCCAGCTACCCAGATCTAAGCAATTAGTTATCTGAGTAACATGATCAATTTCTTATGCATAACTAGCTTTTTTTGGTGAAGGTGCATTAAGGATCAGATCACATTGTTAGCAAAGATTCAAGGATGGGAAATGCAAGAGTAAAGTTTTAAAGTTTTCAAAATGGTGCTAAAAGTATCTTGCTTGCTTCCTTTGATTGAAACTTTGAAAATTGTAATCATCACAAGTGTCGATGAAGTTTTTACCTGTCTTATTCAGAAAAGTAATATAAAGTGTTAAATTATCTTCTTAAACAGTGTATAAGCACTGCAGAACCTGAAAATAGAAACCCTCTGTTAAGGGGCTGAGCTGGGCAAAGAAGTTTAGACAAAATGCTGACAAGGGCCCCTCTGAAACCTCTCAGCAAAGCTGTAGCTGGCCAGGGAAACTACAGCTAGGGCTTACATTCCTCCTTTGACTGAAATCCCTCAGCCAGTGAATAAACAGCTTTCCTTAGGAAAGGATTGCTCTTAGACCTTCAGTTAGTAAGATGCCACCAGATGTTTTTCCAGATAAATTCTTTCACTGATGCATCTTTGGGGAGATAAGAAACCATTTCATTATTAAAAACTCTTGATGCTACATGTGAAAAAAGCATATTATTCTCATCCTAGTTCATAGTGACCAGTCTCATTTGTAACTTCCCCTACTTTATGACTTATTTCATGCTTTCACATCTCTTCCAGTATTGTCCCCAAATTCCTTTCTCTTCTCACAAGATTTAATTTAACTGCTAACCCCAAGATGATGACAAATCACTGTACTTTTTAAATCCTTTTTTCAATAGCAAATTAGTACTCTCTATGCTAGAAGATGGCAGTAAGCAGCCTTTAAGCAAGTTTCTTTAGTTCCCAGTGTAATGGAAGAATTACAGGTAGTAATATGCAGTAGCTTTAAAACAATCATGTAAGGACACTGGTTCACCAGTAACTTGGAATAAAAGATTTATGGAACCCTCAAAAATCAGGAAACTGCTTAACCTATGCTATCCCAAGAGCAATTTTATACCTCGAATGCACAAGAAAATTCTATTTCTTTACAATGAAAGCAGGAGATGCAGCTGTCTAACATCTTAGACTCAAAAGCCTGTCGCTAAATTAGAGCAAATTAAGAAATGCAATGCACCTAAGCAATAGTTGTTTTTTGTAATTTGTAAATTAAGCTTTCCCATTATTTGAAATAAGTTACAAAATACTTTAATATTAGCAGACTATCAGACATTTTTTTCTTATTTTCTTATAATAGTTCCTCTGGTATTACCTGAAATTTTTATAATTTATTACTCATGTTGTCAAAGTGTTGATAACAATTAGCAAAGCAGCATTATAAACAGTATTGAGTTATTTGCTTTGGTGGTTTTTTTTATAGATTCCCCCCCCCCCCCACCCCGATATTCTGAATCTTTTAAAAGATAAGAAAAAATCATAATCTGATAAAATGAGAGTCTCAAAAGAAGAACAAGAAAAAACATCTTCAGGTTAGACAGACAGATTTTCAAATAGAACAGCTAACTCTTTGGGAGATCACATGGTCCCAAGAATTTTGGTAAGGTTGCCCCTGATCTAATTGAGAATCTGCCCCACTTTCTTAGCACTGGGTAAAACACCAGGGCATGCAATATCCTGTTATAACTAGAGGAAAAATATTTCTTAATCCACATGAAAAAGGTGTATCGACATTAAAAGAAAAACCATTTCCAAAACCATTTTAAAGATGGCATAAAAACATTTCCAAACTCCTTCATAAAACAACATTATTATGTTCTTGCACAGTAGTTCAGTGCCAGAATTTCGGATCAAGTTCAGATGCAGCTTTGCTTTGCAAAGATACTTACACCCCTGCAGACCCAGCTCTCAAAATTTCTCATCCTCATCCAAATATAAAACTCTCTTTTTCTGGGAGATGCCTTTTAGGAAGATCATTCTTAACTTTCTTAACACTTCGAGCATTCATCATTGTTATAGTCTTGAGGAATATACCAAAGTATTTCAATTAAAAATTAAGTATCTTTTAAATCAGACATGGATAGGACTTGAAGCAAGCTAAACAAATAAGTGGCAAATGCTGATTTCTTAGCCTTTTCACATCAATATTTTATGCCTTCTTGATCAGACATGTCTATCAAGTACTGATTACAGACTTTAGTGAATTTCTGTCAGTCAGTGACCTGCGAAATACGAATGAACAGATGGGATCCTGTCATCTGTTGTTACACACCATGAATCTCATTATCAATTATGTTTCTCGTCCTAACTTCAGATTTCTACAAAAGTGGGTTTAAAGCTAAACCTCAGGATCCATGTTTGAACCTTTTCTCTGTATACATGAAAATATCAACTGTATTCAGTTGCCCTTCCTGAAAGTCTGACATTTCTTTCATTGGTAGCAGCAAAACACTTGAGTTTTGAAAACAGCAGAGACAAAGACAGTGTGAAAGTCCTCAAGGAACAATAGAGTTTTGCACCAAATGCTGTACATGCTTAAATTCAAGCCCATCATACATTGACAACAAAGGTCCTCCTATTAAGTGGTTTAGTTTAAGACTATACCAGTCAGTAAAATTCAATAAATATTACTATTATCTGGTAATTTATTTTTAAAAACTGTTTCAATCTGCTCCAGCTACTAAGATAAAGTGGCAAAAGTTTGCATTTCTTAAAATAGATTGTACAAATACTCAGCTTCACTGAAAGCTTTATCTGTCATAAAAGCAACAGAGTTTTCTACAAGATATTTGATAGTTTAATAAAATTACTGAAACTCCCCTTGAAGACACAGATATTTTTACTTTTATATGACTGTTCAGTCCTTGCTAGTAAAACACTTGAGAAAGGAAAACAAAATAATAGATGTTCCAATCTGCTGAAGGGTTCAGATTTGGCTGATGGCCTGATCCAAAACTTACTAACACTGTCTTCTTCTGAACAGTTCATGATAAATTTGTATACCTCCACACATAGATCCAAAAGGTCTTCCAAAATTACTTTTGCCTGTACAGTATTAAATATGCTCTGCCTGTCCCATGTGCCTGCCACTCACACTTCTGAACATAAAAATCTGTTTGATGAAATTAGAAACACAGCTCTTCACCTTCATGAATGTGTGACAGCAGCTTTCAAGATGATGCAACACAGTTCATTTGACAGACTTCATAGTTTTGGTACTCACATTAAAAAGTGATTTAGTTTTCACATCTTCAGAAAGCAAACATATGCTTCTAGTCTGAAAAAAAATTAAGTTTGTTTTCTGAGAAATATTTAACAAGAGTGAAGATTCCACTGTTTATCCAATTCCTCTTGTGACAGTACAGGGATGTTGAAAAGAGGAAGGAGGGAAATACTCTGCTCTATAGTATCAGCGCTGCTGCTTGGTTCTTCCTGAGACAATAAAGTATTTTTAATGTTTTAGAGATATAATTATAAATTAAGCACTCTCTAATATGCAACTAAGTATCCAACCCTAGAGGACTCTGGAGATCACTCATACATGTGTTTCAGGACTCCATTTGCCAATACTGAGAATAAGAAAATTCAAAAAGATTGTGGAAAATATTTATCTGCTTAGCTAATAAGCTGTATCTCCACAGAGAAGATTTCTGGTTGTCTAAACAAATAGACTGCTGTTTTTATTCTGTAGAGACTCTAAGTAATGGAAGATGCATACCAAGTCCACCTCACAGTTTTAAGGTAAAAATCAGACTGTGCACACATTTCAGAAATGTTCTTCAAAACAGTGGCTGTAGTTGCAAGTCTCAGATCACACTGTATTCTTAAAGTAGTACTCTTCTACAACATGTTAAAAATAATTAACAAATAAAATATGCAAATACAATGTATACCAATATTTGCTATTTATATGTCCAAATATACTATGTTATGTCTTATCTGTTAGGTGCACTCCTGTATTCTTGCTCTCATAAATTTTGTTGAGTTCACATTCTCAATATTAAGTAGCACTCAATGCATGAAGTAGAACAATACAAAGGCAATAAGACGAATGAAGAGGCAATACAAAGAGAATGAGCATGCCAGGAATTTTTCTGCCTGCTTCAGACACAGTTGTTTAATGCTAAATGTGCTCAGCAGCAGTGTGTGTGTTTTTTAGCTGTGGCATAAAAGCAAAATCTTGACTACTTTTTTCTACTGGTAACAAATGCAACATGCAATAATTATTACATTTAACTGAAATTTTCTACTTCTTGACTATGCAGTGAGCAGGTCAACAAGTTAAATATGTTTGGAAAAATCTACAATGATATTAAATATCCAGAAATACATATTTTAACTGTTGCATGCCTATGCAAACAAATGCACTGATGGATAATTTTTCCATTCTGTTATTTAAATGGTTTCTGGTATGGTATTTTTTTTTTTTTTAGCCTTGATATTTTTTGAGATTGAGAGTTTACACATATTTGGTGTTCTGTTAAGAACTTTTGGAACGGAGAAAAGGTGGTTGAAGGTATCAAATTGCTTGAAAAATGCACCTATTAATCAATCAGTTTTAACATATGCCAAGAATATACAGAAGTTTGTAAATTATTATGCAGAGGCTCAAAAGAATTATACAGTTGGTGATGATACTCCGTAGTACTACACAGTAATAAAAAAGAAAAACCTACATATGTGTTTCATATATAAAATTGTTATTTTAAAAATATTATATGGAAAATCAAACTTTCCTCGTACCTACCATGTTAGATACCACAAGAAACATTTTGACTCTTCATGGAAGGAAATATGTTTCCTTAATCCCAACATGCAGAAATTTAAAATTGTTTAGATTGTTTTGTTTTTACACTACAAATAAATGGTACAAATTTACTTACAGCACAAACACTTTTAAGCTATCTCTATAGCAGATTAATAATTAATTTTCATCTATGGGAGTAGCAGTAAAGTTTCCACTTAGAGAACCATGACCCAAGAAACATTAAAACACAGATCCATTCTAGCCAAAGAAGAGACCACTGCAATTCCCCATTTTCCCTTTTTCAAAGGGAGAAATAGTATTTAAACTTTTTGTGGCTGAGAAGTAAATTTTCAATCAAAAAACACAATCTTAAGAGTTGATTCTGTAGCATGATGAATTATTGCCATGTTTAACATGAAAACATCCTTTACAGGCAAGTGTTTTACATATAAAACGTGGTTACAAATTGTGCGACAGAATAATAATTTACTTATTTTAAACTAGGACAATCACAGTGGAATTTGAACTATACAAATATATAGGATTTCTAAACATATTATAGTGTTACATTAGCCAGCTGAGTACTTTCTTAGTAGTTAATAGTTATGGGTGCTCACAGATATTAGGCTACGTCTAAGGAAATAAATTCTTTTTACATGATCTCAATGGAAATGTATTAGGAATTGCAATGGAACACTGATAAAGATGCTGAATATCAGTGCTTGGACATTTTAAAGCCAGTAATTCCAGCATTTTTTTCCATTAACCAGATTTTTAGATGCCCCAGGGATTTGTTATGAGACACCTTGCACTTTGCACAAATAGAAAGAGGAAATGGAGGTTAAAAAAAGGTCAGTTTTATAAACACATTCTGCATAAAATAGATTAACTAGATGTAAGAAAAAAAAGTTAAAATGTTTAATCTTCCTGTTAATATTACCTGGATAGTACTGCATTTTTCATTACACATAACCTGATAACAATTATCAAATAAACATTTATCAAATAAACATTTGGAATTGGTGAGTCAACAGCTGGGGTGGTATCCTAGTCATCAGCTCTGTTTTAGCTCCTGCCTTCCCTGTTAAGCCTTCTGATAAGGAAAAAAACATGCTATTAAAATTCACCACCAAAGGAAGAACAGTCATCATCTAACTTCCAATCTTTCCCTTCTAGCAAGTGCTAAAAGAAAATACAATTCCTATTCTTTAATCACACACAGTTCTAAATCTCAAAATCCCAGTCTATATTTTTTTTCTGAGAGTGGCATCCAAGTCAAAACCTCTTATCTCTCTCCTCCCAAATACTGGGATATTTTCTGTTCAAGCATTTCACTCTCAAGATCTAAATATCCAATCTCATTTGTATCTATGTCTGACAAGAGTTTGTCAGAAACACAAGATTTCATGTCCCATTCATCTTGAAGTTTTAAAATCTCAAATTCCCATCCAAGCACTGTCATCAGAGATGGCATTGAAGCAATTGCATTCCTAGCAAATAAAGTTTAAGAGAATTTAAAACTTCATCATTATTTTAATTTACTTCCTTCTTCAACACTAATGAGCATATTTTAAATCCATGGGTAGGATTGCTTTTCTTTCCTCAGTTTTGAAATGCATATTGTAAAGAGGATTTCTTTCACATACTCATCCAAGCAACGATGCCTGAATGTAAATGGAGCTCTTTTACATGTAACTACTTTTATCTTCCAAATCATACTTGCCTTCTGCAAAGCAACAGAATGTGCTGATTCCTTTTCAAAGAAAATTTTGTGACAAAATGGCTCATGCACCTGCCAGGGTAATAAAGGATGTTTTTTGTTAAACAAAACCAGAACTTTTCTCCCCTCCCCTGCATTATCATTGGTAATTGTGGTATTGTTTCAAGAAACAAAAATTCACAGAGAAAATAGCAACTGCATATACAGCACTGTGTATCTACAAATTGTTGGAAGCTAATTGGAAGAAGCTTAAGCCAGTTGTTCCACCACTTGTATTTCACAGTGCAGAGGCTTCAGGAAAACGAATTCTTTCATCTTTCTGGCTTTGAAAGCCTTGATTTTCTTATCAGTTTACTTCACATGCAGTCACTGTTGATTTTCAGTAAGTACCATAGCACAAACAGTTATTTGAATTAGAAGAGTCACTGATTCAGGCAGAAATAAATTTCTTGGAGAAATTTCAGAGTTTCAACAACACCCATAGCCCTGCAGCTTCACACCAGGTGTGCTGCAAGGCACCAGGTGCTGTAGTTTTCCTCCTATCCCTTCCTTCAGACCATAACCCCTCCTTGCTTGTGATTTTTGTAAGCAAGTGAAATAAGCTTCTGTTCAGTTATTACTGAATACATCACGGGAAATTTGAGACATGACAAAATAGAGGACAGAAAAAAAGACTCATGACCACAGCAAAAAGCCCCAAAGGAACCCTTAAGTTAGTATTCTGGGAAACCACATTCATTAGCAGGAAGACAGAGTGTTAACATCTTTTTAACCTGCAAATAACGTTATTTCTGCAAATTAAGAATAATCCCTATAAAAATTGGAATACCACTGTAGTTTTATTGCCAGTTTAATTTAAAACCCCATGTTTTCAAATCAAAGAAATAGAACTACACTGTGAATTAAAAATAGCTCCTTAAGGTCAAAGACACCACTAGTTTCTCAATGTAACAGAAAAAGCCATTTTAGTAAAACAGACTAATCATCACTGCTGCCCCACCATCCTGAACTAGGAGTCATTGCCAAGAATCGTGCAACTCTAAAATGAAGACCTCACAGAAGCACTACCTGTCCCACAAGAACTTCCTACAAAAGTACCTATGGTAAAGTCAAATCAACATGAACAGGCCTAAAACCTCTCTCAGAGATCCATTCTCAAACAGTACCCCAGCTATGTTTCCCAAATTCAGAACTTAGTTTCAACCTTAACTGCAACAGATTTGTTACACAAATCTGGATCCACCTCACAGAAATTAGGTTGAATGATTTTTTTTATTTTAAGAAGCAAACAGTAGCTCATAAATGGCTGCAGATATATGTGTTTGACTAAATATCAGTATCTGAATCGTTCACCATAGACAACCTCTTGAGTCAGAGGTGAGCAAGTCAGGGTTAATTCCATTTCAAAGCAAATGTTCAGCAACATTAAAATCAGCTAAATTGAAAGCCCTCCTAAGGCATCCAATTCTCTCCACTTGACAAAGAACAGAAAACTTATACTGTTTCACAGAGTTAAAATTTTATCTTAGGAACTCTTGGCCCATATTTAAAGTAAAGTAATGCCCTTAAAGCTGCATTTCAGAACCAGGCTCCATCTCAATCTTTATAGAGCATATTGTATTTAATGAGCTTTCTTAAAAAGTAAAAATCAAGTGATAATACTTTCACTGTCCCCTCTATGAGCTTACTTCATTCATATTTGAAAGCAGACAAGTTTTTAAGGATATTAAATTATTAATTTCCCCTTCTTCCCCATTACAAGCTTACTCTTAGGGAGAAGACAGTATTTATTCTTTTTGTAATGGAAAATCAGAAAGAGCTCAGTCCAAATCCTTTCCACAGAGAAGGAACAACATACAGGAAGAAAAATAAAACTCCTTTAGCTGGTACACAGCTCCAGACAAGCTACACTCCTGTTGTGGTGGTTGCATACAAGTGTGGGTTGGTGTGCAATGACCAGTGACAATAGGAAAGCAACTTTCATTAGTTCTGTTACTAATGGAACAGTTTGTTTTAGCTTATAAATGTTCTAGTAAAATTTAATAGTTATTAGAATCTTTGAAGATTACATTTGATCATTAAAGTGTGAAATAGAGAAATTTATGTCTGTTTTAATTGAAAAACCTAATGTAACCTTTATGGCAGAGTTACCTCCTGATATATCTTCAAATGTCTGCAGAAGTTTCTTCTGCTGTGAATATTTTACATATGCCAGGAGATTCTAACTAGGAGAAGTAGATGGTGAGGACAGAAAGAGCATAATGGAGATGCAATTAAGATATTCATAATTAACACTTGAGATTGATCACTTTGTCCTTTCTACCCTTTCTAGTTGTATGAAGCAAGGGAAAAAAAAAAAGGTTCAATCCTAAAGAGGTCATTTTAGTACTGGGGGAAGTACCTCTCCACATAATGTATACTCAAAGTGTAGACTCAATGGAGTGTAGGGCAGCTCCTCAAAACTTCACCTGCAGCACTGTAAACAGAACTCTTCTATTGCAACTAGTCAAGTTTGTACTTATATGAGATAAAACAAAGCTAATGAAGCTGCATATCCTCATGCACCAGAGAGACAATTCTACTCTTTGATGCGGTTGATGTCATATAAACCTTGTGCACAAACCACTGTGCCCTGGAGACTGTCAGTTACCAGGGCAACACAAAAACCATTGCCCCTTGTCTTGTCACTCCAGGCCTTGGAAAAATGTCTCTCTCCCTCTTTTTTATAAGCTCCCTCTAAGTATTGAAAGGACACAATCAAGTCTCCCCAGAACCTTCTTTTCTTCAGGCTGAACAGCCCCAACTTTCTCAGTCTGTCACCAAAGAAATGCTCCAATCCTCTGAGCATCCTCATGGACGTGCTCTGGATTCACTCCAGCAGGTCCACATCCTTCTTGCATTGAGGAATTGGACACACAATTCCAGGTGGGGTCTCACCAGAGCACAGCAGAGGGGCAGAATCCCCCTCCATTATCCTGCTGGTCATGCTGCTTTGAATGCAGCCCAGGACACCATTGGCTTTCTGGGGGATCAGTGCACATTACTGGGCCATGTCCAGCCTCTCGTCCACCTGTAAGTCCTTTCCCTTAGGCTTGCTCCCAGTCTCTTCACCCCTGAGTTTGTCTTTGTGATTGGGATTGCTCCAACCCAGATGCAGAACCTAGCAACATTAATATGTATTAATATAAATATATATAGTTACAACTGTGTGTCTGACCATCATCACACTGAGACCCTGTACAACTCATGGGGAACATATTGTGAGCCAGACAGTTCCCTCACCATTTGCATGGGAGAATTTGTATTCCTTTCTCCTCAGATTCAAGGTGCAGTCAGGAGCAGCTCGTTGGGTTTCAGCAAAAGCTCTTGCCTTGAGTTTGATGGCACAAGTTGATCAGAAAACCATCAATTACTGGCTTTATTTAGATAAAAAATGTTTTTAAGAAATAACACAGGAAACCTCTCTTCACTACAAAATATGTGCTTGCACCATCTAATAGATAATTGCCAGCTACATTACTGAAGCCTGGGAGCTCTTTGCTCCATTTGGGATACTTTGAATACTCTGTCAGGACAGATGTGGTGCATTCAACTCTCTAGCTGAGGTCAAAAAAAAATGCAACAGCAAAAATCTCACATCAGTATCTGATAGCTTTTCCACAGCTTATATAAAAGAAGTTGAGGGAGGTGATTGCTGAATGGGACCTTAGACAGATCATTTGATAGAAAAAAGAAAAATAGCTGTTGGCTGGCACATAGTCACAACTTCATTTAAATTGGTGATTTGAGACTAGGAAATACAATTTGCATCCTTACTGTACAGTGTGGAAAAATCACATGGCAGCTGGTATACAATAAGATACTTGAGGAAAAGTAAATTCTGAAGAAAGGACTTCAATAATTAATAAAAACCCCTATGACTCAGGCAGTCTGTGCATGGGAGAGAAAACTCCATCTTTTAGAAGTTCATAGAAAATAATATTCCTATAATTTTCTACAGAGGATTCAGAAATCTAACATTTCTATAAGAGGCTCAGTTTTGCAAATACTAGATACTACTAATGGCCATTGAATAATGTAACAGTAGGACTATAAGTTTTTTATCATGTTTAAGGGCTTCAATAGAGAATTCCATGATAATATATTTAAAGGCATTTTACAAAATTAAATTAAGAGCAGGAAAACCAAGCAGTTCTGTGATTTCCACCTTCTTCAGATAGCAAGAAGCAAAGCAGTGTGGGACCAATCAGACTGCAAAGAAAATCTCTCTTTAGTGACACAATATCTCTGTTTTGTCTTTATAATTTCAAACATCACTTTTCTTTGATTACCTGTCTTCTACAAGTTATCCTTACATCATAATATTTCTTCTTACCTCAGTTATCTGGGGAGTCTGTTGTATATATTTCAAAATTTAATTTTTTTATACACAGTTAATTTTTTCATTCACAAGATAAAAGAAGGAAATAGTACTATCAAGAATCAAGATTATTATTAGAACTGGAAAATACTTTGAATTATTTTGATGGAAAATTAAATTTATGAAATTCAACTTGCAGTCAAATTTGCTGTGAAACCATTTACTGTTTTATAATTACAATAACACACTTAAACTGAAAAGTGTATTGAAAATTAAAAGCAGACACTTTGTCTCTTCTGCCATTCTCAGAATAACTTGATTTTATAACAAAAATAGTCTTCTCCCTCATGTATTACAATTTTAAAAATAAAATCTATTTCAGAAATGTATTGGGATAAAATGGGATAATTTCCCATCAGAAACACATTGAATACTTAATGTGTTTTAAATTATCATGAATTTTTTGTATTGAAGATTTTTGGAGGATTTTTGTGCATTTTTGGATAGCTTTTCCACTCTGTTCATAATTTAGATCGATTCAGTTCTTTTGTTTTGAAGTCAGCTATTAAAGATTCTGCATAGCAATGCAGTGACTCTCAGTATGTGAATCCCAGGCAAGAGCTTTTCCAGACTTTTGATTCCAAGAATTATGGAATTATGCATCTCTATTTAGTGATTTTTTTTACCAGTTTTGGTGACATTTAACATCTTGTAAGTGATCCAGGAACCCCTGAGAATGTCAAACTTTCTGCTAGGTAATGTTCAATTAAACTATTCAAAGAACTTTTTTCTCAAAGAGCCTGAAACCTAGGATAATCTGGTTCCAGTTGGTCAGACTTATCTCCTTTTTCAGCACTGTCAAATTGATTCTTCAACCATTTATGCCTCCAAGGTTTCTGTCAGGGCATTCTGTAGAAAGTCAAATTCAGAGTTAAATGTCTAAGACAGAGAGATCTCATAGAAGGCAGAGATTCAAGCAAATGAGAAAATCAGAGTCCTTCCTGTCATTAAGATACAATCTAGAAAACAGCAGTGCAGATCATATGTGGGTCAAACCACTCTCCCAAGATGTCTGATCTGTTAAGGGCCATCCAGTTGGGATATCCTGAGAAATAACTCTGAAATTTCCTTAGTATTGTTTGCATCAAAAAGTAACAAGTATGTTGAAGAGGGAGAGCTACTTTAGAAGCACATGTGTAGTTGAAAAATATCTTTGGCAAATGCCCTAACAAATAGACTTGAGTCAGGCAGCCAGCTGTTGCTGCTTCTCTCACTTCCAAGATGCTCTACCTTTTTTGGATGGTGGTCAGGTGCTAGCAAATATGGTTCTGTAACTTATCTGAATGCTCTGGTAACCAGATTGTAAGACTGATGCTTATCAGCCAAATATCTTCAAGTCCATGTAGTCACACAAAAGTTTCTCTTTGAATCGAGGCTAATTACATTATAGGACACCAGGTGATCATATGCAGTGCTTTTTTCCTTCCAAATTCCTAATATATACATAAGAGAAAAACAAGTTAGATTATTTTAAATATGAGCATGTAGATGATAGTTTATAGGTATGTTTATCTGCATTCAGGTTCAAGACATTATTTATAAACCTATCATTAGCTAAACCACTACTAATACTTAGGAGACAACAAAATAACACATTATTCCACAGGAAATTACATCTTTGAAGGCAAATTTTCCCCATGTTATTTTTTTCTCTGGGATCAAATCTGTATTTGAGTCATTAAGATGAAGAATTTTCCCTTTTAAATCAATAAAGGTTTGAATTCTGATTTCAGTTTGAGAATGACAGCTTGTGAATTACAGGTTCCTGTACACTTTCCTGACTCAGATTTATCAACAAGGTCAGGCATGGCAGTGCGGGAATAGCATTGTAAATACAAAGGTGATTGTTCTAGCAGCTAGGTGTAAATTGTCCCAGCAGTGCACCACAAAGCCTTTTTTTTATGTGTAAATTAACTGCAGTAGCTATCAAACTACAGCTGGTAAGGCAGCCAGCTGGGTATAAATAGGAATTCCAGACTGTCAGAGTCTTCCTGCTGGAAAAACAACACCTTCACGACATGAGTCTTCAGCTGTTTGAGATGACAAACCTAAAAGGGAAAATGCCACCTCACACACCTGGCTTGAAAGTGAGCATCTGAACAGCTGATACTCTCAACAGAGCCAAAAGCATAACACAGAAGAATCCCTCATGTCTGGTTATATGATAACAGCACAAGATCAAATGTTTGAGATTTCATGGTTTTTCTTACAAACTGGACTTGAACTACGTTGCCTCTAAGTAGAACTGCTAGTTTCTATAGTTTTTATACTTTCAACCTTTAAATCTTCAACCTTTTTTTGTCTTTTGTATGGAGATGAACACCAGTTAAAAGAAAACAATTATACAGCAGATTGGCCGCCCCATGATACAACGTGCTAAACAACAGTAAAAAGAATTTTGAGATTTTTCCTCTCCATACATTCTCTTGCACTTCAGTGACAAAACCATCTTTTGAACTGGCCCACTGAACATGCATGAATGAAAATAAATCCTGAAAAAAAAATTATTATAATCAAAATATGAAGCTGAGGTAAGAACCTCAAAAAAACATCCTGCATTTCCAGAAAGTTCATAAAATGTAATTCTACTACAGTGTCAAAAATACATTTATATTTTATGGTCTTATTTCGTTTCAAAACTATGTTTTTACTGCAGTCATTGACTGAACACTTAGTGTTCAGAAAGAAACCAAAAAGGCCAGTTATAAAAATGATGAATAATGATGAAAAATACCTCTTCAGCTTCAGAAAAAGAAAATAAAGCAGTCTTAGGCTTAATTTATTTCTACATAATAACACAAACAATGGACTTCCTTTTTTGTGTGTTTTAGGAATTTTTTCATTCCATCAAAGCTGACGCAGGGAGAAGTAAACCTCGAAATCTCTGCATAGCCCACAGCTGTGGATGGATTCAGAAGCTGAAAGACAAGGTGAAACAGAGAGCAGAAACCAGCAAGTTCATTTATGTCCTGTATATTTGTGAAGAAGAGAGTTGCTTCTGGTTGAAAACACACTGATGAGAACATCTGTGCTGGACACTTATCTCTCTTTTCTTTTAAAACCTGAAAGTTTATTTGTAAGGGCTCTGTTTGTAGAGAAAGTTGATTTAGAAAAGCATTTTCTAGACTATTCTGATCATCCAAGGTATAAATAACAAATTGAGAATAATCTTTCCTGGAATAAAACTTTCATCAATAAAAACAAGGAGGAAACACATCCACTCATTTACAAACAGAACACATAATCTATTTTTGCTTCTTTGCACCTGCCCACTTGACAATCTGTCATCAAACAGGGAAGAATAAAGTTGTGATTAGGAATTAAGAGTACAGATCTCATACTATTGAGAACCCCCAATGGGCTTGTCCATCTCTAAAAAAATTTCATTAATTAAGAAAATTTATGTCAGTATGTCTGACACAAGATTGTGCTTATCTGTGTCAGTTGTTCCTATACCAAGCCCAGTACTCACTAATTTAAGTTTTCAGGACCGTATATAAACATGCCCAAAGCCTAGCTGCAATTACACAATAGCAACACAAACAGCTGCTAGACTTTCTACTAGGATCATATTTTCAAGATATAATCCCTACCCTTAAAAAAAAATGTTGGCTTAAAAAAATACCAGCACTGGAAGATAGCTAGGAAGGTGATCTTTTCAAATAACTTATAAAAGAAAAAAAGGAGAAAAAACAGTCAAGAAGAGAATGGTGAAAGATTAGAGGCCTTGGAGCCTGGAAAAGGAAGTCTACAGTTTCAAACTACTGGTAATTCACAACTTTATCTTCCTAAGGCTATTTTGTGTTACTTTAGATAGATGACAAATAGTAATTTTTTGTGCTTGAATTAAAAATGTTTCCAAAATATCTGCCCTTTTTCTCAACACTGAATATGCATTTTGACCATAGAGAGAGCATATTCATTAAGAAAGCTCAATGACAAACATAGCAAAACAAATTAACAATGAAACAAAAACGAACCCCTAAGGAAAATAAAAATGTTTATCCAGAATGGACTCTGTGATTCATATTCCCCTCTAAGCTCAATTAGATCTCTCAAGATGCATTCTTCAGTAATAAGATAGAATATAGTGGAATTTGTCCCTGAGAGATGAAGCCAATTTTCATCACTTTAGTTGTTGCATGGACAGAAGACAACAGGCATGAAATTCTTCATTTAATCAAAATATCACTTTTCCATTACAATCAGTTCTGACAGAAAGTGATTGATTATCCAAAATTAAAAAGCAGAAGTCCAAAATCATACTTACTTGTGCATTGAAGCATCTCAAAACAACCACTTGGAAATCCTTCCTGATATACAAATCCTTTAATTGAAAATATAAACAAGGTTCAAATATGCTCTCAGCAAAAGATTACTTTTTAAGATATGTATCTATCTTGCGTCTTAAAATAATCTCACAAGGGAGGTTCTTAGAAAAAATTCTTGCCCATTCTGGCCACACAGCACCAATCTACCACTTTCCGTCTCTCCCAGAGAAGACATACAAGGGAGAAATAAAAATGAAAAAAAAAAAAAAAAACCAAAAAAACCTGCAAATGATGAAGTAAAGAAGACGTATCAAAGAAAAAAAAAGGCAAAATATCTCCCTCAGAACTTTGTCTTTATCATTGAACCTCAAGTCAATTTTTACAAAGGTTCTTTGGGTGCTCCTGTGATTAGCAGCAATGAGTTCCACCCTCCTTCCATGAACCAAATCATATCACCTTCTTGACATTACTTAAAGAGCATTCCATAGTGCAGCATTCACTGCCGGAGCACTGCATCCTCTCACACCATAAACTCAGCAAAATTCTCATCAATAGATGAAAACAAACAAATAACAACAACGGTTTTACAGGTTGGCACAGCAACAAACCTCTTATCAGAATTACCAGCAATTTACTCCTGTCAAGGACACTTTTGGAAGGGACAGCTCATTAGCAGGCAGGTCAAATTGACCAAATGACTGAACGGCATTGAACCTTGTGTGTCACACCCTGAAGAAGTCATGGAACATAGAAAATGTTTTAGTTTTAATTATTATCAGTGAACATACAGGGGCTATGCAGTCTGCTGCTAGGCAGAGGGTAACCAGGAAATCTGTGCTACTGAGCCAATGGTATTTCAGACTTTGATCAAGTAGACAAGTGCTACTGTACATATTTCCTTGGACTTGACTCTACAGCTAACCAAGGTCTTAAAAATGTAAAAATCTCCCAGAGAACAGTCCTTCATTGTCGCTTTCTTAGTCCAAATGCATAGAGTCCAGGGTGATAAATACATTAACAAATAAATTTTTAAATTTAGCCTTCAATATAAGCAGCTGTTTCTCAATATGGGCCTTGTGAGTCTGTTCTATGGCTGAAAATACATTTGTTTGCATTTATGATGTATTAATGCCCAGGGTAATCTTGTGCAATTAGTTGCATTGCTCTGAAGGGAACAAACTTTGGAAGGCAATCACAAGAAGTAATCAGTTAATGAGGAAAATGTTACCAAAACTAAACCTCTTCAAGACCTCTTAGATGAAAGACTAATGATTGATCAAATTAGCCATACTGCCAACCATTTTATCCAACATTGTGGATGAGTAGGCAGCCATTTTAAAGAGGAAGCAGATATTAACTTGCAGACAGCCTCATTCCCTCTGATCAAAGGGCTGTTGAGGGTGGTTTGAACAAACTTTTTTCCTGCAGGGAGGAGTCCCAAAGAGGACTACAGGCTCGCTATGTTTCAGCTTCATAAGAAAGTTGCTTGGAAGAACTGTAAGACAACGAGCTGACAACAGTAACATCTGTAGACTGATACTGTGGTATATGTTCTTTTTAAATCCAATAACACTTGACAATCTAATTTCTTTTTTTCAGATTGTCTCAGGATTAAAATTGATTAAATCAGCTTTGTTCATTCAAAATGAAGTAGGAGTGACACTTATTGTCATGGGAAGGGATAGAGTGGTGCCGCTGAAAATCTTTTGGTTGATGACACAATTTATTGCTAAATTGGTTCAGAGGCACTACAGGCCTTTGGGCTTTGAAAAAAAGGGTTAGGATTCTCAAAGAACAGCACAGACTTGAACTGCTTATTTCTCATTACTGATCTGAGAGAAAAAGTAATGAGATTTCTGTGCTGTATTTGACCAGATCACTAAAGATTGCAAAAATTGTCTTGCCCCACAGTGGACAGCACTGAGATAGGAAGAGTGAGCACACTATAAGCATATTTATTAATGCAAACTTCTGGTATGCATTTGGGTACAAATGTACTGAACAAGAACTTTCCATAGGCAACATTTTGTCTTACTTCCTGGTTTACTACAACCCTAGGACACAACAGTATTATTATTTACAGGAAGAGTAAGTCACCTGGGAATTGAAAATGCATGAAACAATTTTCAGAAACATAGTTATGCTTAGTAAGCTAAGTTTGCAACTGCAGACTGGTTGTCTGGTTGCTCACTCTTTTCTTCATCTCCTGCATATTTAGATGAAGTATGACCTCTTGAGAAAACAGAACAAATAAATTAGAGGTGATATTTTGACCTAAAGTGTGTCTTTCATCATGCAACAGCAGCAGTTCAGCATTTTCTATTAGTCATGCAGAGCTTTGCTTACAGAACCTGTACGGCAACAATTTCACACAGGGCTTTGAAAAACCTAAAAGCTAACACTGAATTCTGTACATGCAAACTATTATTCTGTATTTACTTAATATTTTTTTTCCTACAGCCTCTGTGTTTCTCTCCATCTATATGATTCACAAAGGACTTTGAAGTGCCTGCCTCATAAAATCTCAAGAAAGAAAGAAACTTTTAAGAAACAAGCCAGCAACAGAATAAAATCTGAATGGAAGACACAGCTTTTCTCTTTTGCCATTTCAAAGAGTCAGAACGCCAGGCGAGGGGGCCACATGATCAAAGTCAATCCTGTGAAAGGGAGGTGATCCCCTTAAGATGTTATTTACTAATAAGATGACCACCTCTGCTACAGGATATCCTGTCTAATACTCAGTAAGTATTTGAAGACATGTCTTCTATGAACACATTTTATTCTGCCATGTCTAGTCAGACAACTGAGTGATTAAATATGTACTTGTCTCCAAACACCTTAAAAGATCATAAAAGAGCTCCACAATGTATTATCATCCAGCATCCCTGAGGCAAGAAAAATGAGAAGAGCAAATATTCATTTCTCTTCTATATGTTGAAAAATGGGCTGCCACATTAAGAAAATCCTCTTTTTGTCAGTAGAGACATGAATTCTCAAGACAAACGATGAAAGACTTCATTTGCCTGCTTTTCATCAGCAAAATCAAATACATTTTTGTTTGTAATGATTTCTAAAAGTTAGTTTTAGAGTTAGATTAAAAAAACCCAGATCATTAACAAACAAAAATGAAAACCCTCTCGCTAGTCTCAAAAACTCGGAAGAATATAATTTTAGATTTCAGATTAAGGGTATTGAATCTTAATTAAGAACTCTAGGGACAGGTTGCCTTCTAACAGCTGACCTGGGGAAAGTGGGACAGTACTAAAGAGAGACCAATCTCCATGCATACGAAGCCAGCAGACTTCTAAGCTCCCCATTTCCTTCTTGATAAAGCTCAAGCATTTTTGCATTAACTCCCAAGCAAAAATACCCACTCTTTTCTGCTTATTCTGACCTCATTAGCATCCTGCCAATTGTTTAAGAGGAGATTCTTTTGATTGTAAATTCTCTTTCAGACCATACTGCCCCCCACCCCTGCTTCCCTTTGAGGGCCTTTAATTGTGCAGACTACAGACTTTTGACAAGCACGACAACTACTTTGATTTAATGCCACAAGATTATTTATGTGTTGCCTTAATTTTAAAGAGCAAACCTGATTAAACCCAAAGCCTTGAGTTCCAAAATACAATAAATAAGCTGCAGAAACAGCAGTGCAAAAGTGGACATTTCCAGCAAATTGCTGTTTTATTTAGACATTTCAAAAAAAAAGGCAATTAAAAAATCCTTGCCTATATCTAAAATATATGCATACATACTCTCCAGCCATAAAGTAAGATCATCTTAAAATCTGGAACCCTGAAATGCACGTGTTCAATACAGTCAAGAGAAAAGAAACAATTTTAGTTAAAAGAAACCTTGTGTCTGCTCTACATCTGTGCCTAATTTATATTGCAATGATTATGCAGGTAAGGCAATTTAATTTCAATCTGAAATCACAGTATTTTGCTGTTGCTTTGACTGCAATTATATGCCTATCAGAACACAATCTCAAAAATGAGCAGTTCTTGGGGTAATTTAGGTGAGGTTGTTATTTTACAGCAGCGAGCATCAACAAACATTATTGCAAGGAGTTGGGGAAAGAAGGTTTCCTTTAGTGCTAATGACTGCAGTCTTGTTTTATTTCCATAATGCAGTTTTTGAAGTGTACAAGCACTTGACTTGAAGCCTGTGACCATGAAATCCCTCAACTTCCTTACTGAGTTTGAATAAAAAATAGTAGTTGTTAACTTTTTTTTAAATAGTCAGTTCTGAACATCTGAAGAAGAGGCAATGTAGAGGTGAGTTTTACGCTACTTTTATGACTCTCAAATGTTTTATGAGCACATGCAAATTATTAGAGTACCACAGAACCATGCAGACACATCTTAAAGGAAGAAATGCAATTAGTTAATACCACACTGTACACCTCAGTACATTTGTTTTGGTCATGAAAAATTGAATAAAAATTAAAAAAATAGGAAATTATTAAAAGATTGATAACTTAACTTAAAACTGCTTGACAAACTTGTTAACCTTGCTAATGCTTTAGGCAGTGAATCAACACCTGACCAGCAGCCCTGTTAGGATGGGTATAAGAAGTTGGCTTCTCCAGGCATGAAGAAGTTGAACAGCCCAGAGCTGTGAGGGAGGGAACCCTGATCATCCAGTCAGGGACATGAGTCCCTGCCCTGGCTACCCTGGGACATCCCAGGATGGTTTCTGCCCCAAGGACTGGGAGTGACATCAGTCTCTGAGTCATCAGGATGGCAGGTCTGAGATCACCTACAGACTACAGGGTCACTGCCTAGGGATCTGTATAAATTTCCCAATAATGAACTTTTATCCTGGTCAGACAGAAAGGGGAATAGGATGAGGTCCTCAGTGCTGTTTGTGAGAGCACTGAGTGTCTCTGTCTGCGTTGATCTGTGTGGCTATGTTATGTTTTTGTGTAAATTCACATGTGTGTGTGTGTGTGCATCTGCTGGAGGTGCATGCTCAGTCTCCCTGCTGGCTGAACCTGGGACATGGAGCTAGGGCAGCATTGGCTCTATGTGCTGCTGGATACAGCAAGCCCTCCAAGGCCAAAACCCCAGCCAGCACTGAGGAGTACTCATCAGGTGCCCTAAGATTTATTTATCAAAACCTCCAAATTATTTTAGGCTAGGTCAAAAGTAAACTTTATTTCTGGTACTTCTCAGTGTGTGGGTAACACACAATCATCTTCCTTTTCCTTATTCTTCAAGTAGTTTCAATTCTGTGTTCCTATTCTCATACACTCCACTTGCTTAGGAGGTGACAAAATTAAGATGTAGTAAAATCTAGAAGGCAAATACCCTAAGAATGGAGATAAACTCTCTCAATATCAGTTTATAACAGAGAACAATTGTATTTTTGTAAATGCACACACAGAAAATATATAAACATATACATAAACTCCCAAATAAACATATGCATATATACACTTACACTATATATTTATATATAAATAAATAAAATAAGAAGAAAAAGACAATGATGGCTGCATGTTTTCACCATAGACAAGGAGTTTTTAGGTTTTGGATCAAGGACAGTTTGTTATAAGAAAGTAAGCCCACCACTGAGAAAAAAAACAAAGAAAATTAGCATAAACTATATTCTATTTTCAGTTGCTTAGTACAATTTTATTTTTCAGTCTGAAAAGAGTTTCAGTGTGTCAGGCCAGATAATCTCTCAGCATGATGTGACCTTCCTTCAGGCTGGTCACTCAAGTGAAGTCACAAAGTTTCTAGGGCACTTCATTTTAACTGAAGTAGTTTGAGGCTATTTTAGACTCACATTAGCAACTCTCTGATATGGGTTGTATAAGCACTTCCCATCATGTTGGTCTCTTGAGTTTTCTCTTATTCAAAGTTGCATGTATATGTGTAAGGACAATCAAACATGCTCGTCTGAGAATCACAGCAAATCAGTAAAACTGAGCAAAGGAAGTGTAAGGGGCTTTCATGTGAGCCCCCAGGTATTAATTCAGTGAAACAAAGACTTTGTTTTCTGAAGTTAAGATGGAATCTTGCTTGGATTCCCACTGAAACAGAGAGATAAGAGAGACCCTGATCTTTCAGTCAGGATTAATGGCCATCACTGGAAATTGTGGCCACGACACATAGAGAAACACATAGCAGAATCAATGCACCTGGCCAGGTGAATCTGCATGCCTACTTCACTGGCAGTGGAACATCAACACAACAAATCATGTAAATCTTTTCCATATATGCATTTGCTTGGCTACAAGTGGAGTTTATCTTAGATGTTTAATATCTGTAAATTTGTGAATGGTACAGGGACTGCTCAAAAACTGAGCACATCCATGCATAATTTTCTGCATCTGAGAATGAAAGTTTCTCATCCTTGCAATCTAACCATGATGATGACGAATGCTGAGATTTAAAATAAGCAGTAAGTAAAACTAGCTGATATCAATTAAATGAATAACCCCTATCGTTTTTTAAGGCAGACTTGTTTTTGTCAATCAGAAGGAATTCAAATAAACTGAGCACTATTTAAAAGGCAAACAAAGGAGTTGTGCCTAAACTAGAGCACAGGGAAGAAATGAGGCATGTCATTCCCATTAAGTTATGTTCAGCATACACAAACAACATACTTGCAATGTTTTTTTAGCAAATGCTAACTGATGCCTTTACTTGTATATACTATACAGACTTACCTATATTTACATTTACTTTTTCTCTTGTAATTTCATTAAATATTCCAATTGACCTTAACCCTGTATTTTACATTAAAAAGTCTGAACAAGAGGAATCCTGAGCCCCCTATAAATTTATATGTTTAATAATCATATAAAAGATAATAATCATCTAATAGGTAAAAGTCATCTAATCAGTAAAAATCCACCTACAAGACAGCTCCTTATTTTCAATACAACTTGCACTTGTCTAATAGGCCTAACGTGATTTATTTTTTTTTTAAATCTCCTCATCTTCCTACTATCCAACCTTCCCATGATACCTGTAGAAACACTATAACACAATCTGTATGGGTAGCTACTGAAATTACCAAGAAAATAGGCAGAAATTGTTTACCTTTAGAAAACAAGAAACTTTGTTTTCAGGTGGAGCCTTTGATCAAAATTAGCACTTAATTAGGACAGCTTGATATGTCTGATCACTCCACATTTCAGTATTAACTTCAAATGTCCATGAAAAGTTTCTGAACTACAATATGAAATTCTTTGAAAAAATGAATCTGACTTATTTAGAAAAGATAGATTTATCCTGCAGAAAGATTCAAGAGGTGTATAAACTTCCACTACTCTTAGATAGAATCTGGTTAAAGTGTCAGAAGAAAAGGGTTTTATGAGAGGCCCTAAAAGACATTGGGAACTCAGCTCTCAATTCACAAGTACTGAACCTTTAATAAAAAATGGGCAATCCTATCTCTACAGTTAAATTTCTCTATCAATAAGTAAATGATAATTCATTTCATATAGTACACAGAGAACAATGGTGAAAGGTGCTAAATTATACAATTATTGGAGTAATATTATAGAGCAGATTTGTCACCAAGGTTCATTTTCATTCACAGAACAACTTAAGCCCCCTATTTCAGAGAACACAGCCCTCAGAACTTCAAAGCAAAGGTGTAAGAATCACACAGTATTTGGAGGTGGCAGAAACCCACAGGGATCATTTGAGTTCAGCTCTTGAGTAAATGGCCTATACAGGGATCCAGCCCATGACTTTGGTGCTTTCAGCACCATGCTCTGATTAATGGCACTAATCAAAGTCCAACAGCCTTGGGCATTACCACAGCTCAGGCTTCTTCAGGAAAAGAAGCCAGCAAGCACTGGTGAAGATTCTCCATGATAAGAAAAATACTTTCTCTTCCCTACCCTTCTCACTCACAATAGCCAGGTAATCATTTCTAGAGGATAACATTAGGAAAGATTCCCCCAATTCCCTACCTGGCCATTGCTCAAGCACAAAGTTCTCAGTTCTAAGTGCTCTCTGCCAGCAGTACTTTCCTCTCAGAGCTCCACCTCACATGGATCATTAGGCTTTCTCTTTCTCCCAACTCTAGTACTTCTGTCCTAACTTTTCTCAATATAGTTAAACCAAATAGTCCTTTATGAGACTAACTTTTAATTTTGGAGACTAGAAGTAACAAGTAACCAGCAGTCAAGCTAAGAGGAAGATACTTCTTGAACCACAATTAATTTGAACAGAAGGCAGAGTCAAAAGTCTTTTACAAATGTATCTTATATGCCAGAGGGAGGGTATAAGAGAGCACTTTTGGGCTTCCAAATGGAATGGCTAATTTTCCAAATCTTTTCCTGTTCCACAATGTACAGAAAGTCTTGCCCAGTTTAGCTCACTACCAAAAAGCAACTAAAATTATATCTTTTGCAATAATAAATTTTTAACTGGTTACGAGCCTTAGCCCATTAAGCACCAAATTATTCAGAGGTGTTTTAATGCTTCAGCTCATGAAACTTTTAACCCATGCAAAACAAGGGGAAATGGGTGCATATATTATATACATATGGACACACACAGGAAAATTAAACATTGACTTCCTTTCTCTCCTCTAAGCTCTCTATTTATTTAGACCGCTAGCTGACCTTCTATTTCAACTTCATCTTATTTTTATTAGCATTACTATCAATTATTAAATATATTAATTTAAATAATATTAATGACAACAACAACCCATATATGTATATATTTGTTTAAAGCTATTGGTGAATACTTGATCTTGCTGATATTTTAAGTTTCCTCATAAAATTTTTTTTGCAAGAGTGAAAATCCCAAACTACTATATATTCCTGAAAAAGAGGAATACATAGGTGGCAAAAGCCAGGTCTAGACAAACTCAGTGATAGGCTTCAAAAAAAAAAAAAAAAAAAGAAATTGTGAATCTCCACAAGTTGATGCGTAGCCTGGCAATGAGGAACGAGATACAAGATGTTTTCTAAGCAGCCTTGTAGTGGAGCTCCTACAAGACAGACCTGCAGAGATTATAGTCTTTAAAATAAACGTTTTAAAATAAGCTGTTACAGAAAATTGCTTGCAGTTAGTTGGTAAAACTGTATCAGGAGGAAGGAAATCAAGAAAAGAACAAGGCCAGGAAGTAGTCCTTGATGTACAGGGAGAAGGTATCTCCAGCAATTTGTACACACCCACCAGAGGAACAGTAGCTGCTTCCAAATGATAGCACTCTGGCCTTGCAGAGGAAGGGACAGGTGATTTCCAGTACCAAAATATTTCTGTTGAAAACAGAAATTTAAAACATGAGCAACTTCTCAGGGTCCAGGTTGAATAGATAAGACTGGCAGCTAGAAGACATACATAAAGACAAAAAGGTAAACCCACTATATTTCATTACAGTTCAGGATCTGATTTGATAATTCTTTAGAAGAAATAAATATGGGAGTTCATAGGAACATTTGTACTGCAACATTTTCAAAACTAGAGATACACAAAAACATTTTGCAGACAACGATTGCTGAATCCACCTTCTGAATGACTGAACACTGCTCAGAAGTGATTTTTCCCTTTATTTCAAACTGACTGTCTGGCACATTTGAGTGTCTTCTTTTCAATCCATCACTGTAAAAAAAGCCAAAGAGTCAGGAAAGGAAGGGCAGAGTTCTTGCTGTGCACTCACAGTGGAAGATTTCTCCTGTATCTTTCACAGGAAGAGGAGTCTTGTGACACAGCCTTATTGAATGGCCCAGGTGGGATGTGGTTCCACTGCTCTCAGAAACATCACTACAGCATTCATCTGCATCGGTTTTGCTCTACATACATTGCTTTTTTCTCTGTCCTCATTACAGGGAATCACAGTTCAGCAATGCAAGGAGGTGCTTGTCATCTTCAGGAGGAATTGGCAAAAACTGGATGATGGAGCTGGTTGTATCACTTACACATTTGTTAAATTTCACAATGCTGCTCAGACAGAATTAGATGAAACACAAAGTCAGCCTCAGCTAACCTGACATTCCTCAGTGTTTTATAAATAGCAGAAAGATCTCTGTTAGTAATTTCCTGAAGCTGGACCAAATGGAAAGGAAGGAAAAAAAAATTTGGTTCCTAGAACATCCCAACCTAATTCTAATATGGTTTTCTGTCTCCTAACAGACCTTCCCTATGTCATTTGTTAGATTTTTGAATAAAAACAGATACCAGACTCCTACAAGAATAATTGAAGTCCCCAGATGAATGAAAGAATTGAAGTCTCCCGACAAATATAAAGATATTCTATTCCTAAAATTTTCCAGATGCTACCATTTGGGGTGTTTCTGTGCCAAAAAGCTCCTAAGATACCCGTCTACTTATTATTGCCTTTTTCATTTTTTTTCCTCTATTTTGACAGATCTTCCTTTTCTGCTTCTTACATTCACATTACTTGAATTGAGTTCCTTCCTTTTCCCAGGAAAACCACTGCAAAGGAAGGTAAGCCACGTAAAACTGCAAACCAATCTTGCCTTTACATGCTGACATTAACTATTCATAACTTGGCTCCCAGTGTGGCAGGAACTGCCTGTTCTTTTTACATAATTCAGGATTATGCACACTGTCTCAAGGTGAGGAAAAAGGATCACTTCAACTCAAAGCCATATGTTTCTGGCTATGTGTCTCTCTCTCTAAGCATAGATTGCTGTTTGCACTTTCAATCATAATTCTTCAAATGTCTTGGAGGTTATATAAGAATAATTTTACTATTTACAGGTATTTACAAGCAGCTGGCAGCAAACGATATTAAAACACATAGCTGTGAGGGAAGGCTAGGATGTTGCTCTCTGAGTTTTGAGAACAAAAAAAAAAATCCAGTATCCAGTGACAAGATAAACGTGAGGATTTTCTGAACATAACTATTTGGTGCTTGTTTAAAGTGTGGTGATGAACAGGTAGACAGAGACTACAATAGTATAATTTAGTTGAAAGGAACTGTGAAAATTGCCTAGTACAACAATTCTAAAATCTATATAATCTAAACATCATCTACCCCAAAAGGAACAGCACAAATGTATTTCCTTTGCTAAAAAAAGCCCAAAACCAAACAACAAAGCAAACCAAAAAACCCTCCAAAACCTAAAACTGGCAAAAAGCAGAGTCAATTAAGAAATGTCATTTATTCCCACCACTAACTGACTCCCACTAAACTGAGTTGTTCACAATCTTTTCCTGTTGTTGCTCTTTATTTTGATTATTGTTCTTATTTTCCTTTTCATAGAAGCTGACACAGGACTGTGTTTTGGATTTGTGATCAAAACATTTGAAAATTTGTACTTTAGTTATTACTGAGTAGTGCATACACAAAGTGAAGACCTTCTCTGCCTCTCACCCAACCCCATCACCACAACAGGTGTATGGATCCTAATGTGCAATCTCTCTCTGCATCCAGCACCATTTATTCCATTAAAGATTACAGAATGATTTGGTCTGGCAAGGGCTTTAAAGATCATCTAGTTCCCATCCCTTCACCACAAGCAGGGACACTAGACCAGGTTGCTCAGAGCCCCATCCAACCTTGAACACATTCAGGATTATCTATATCTCTGAAAACCAAAAGTGCAGCATTAAATATCATCACAAGCCTAAAACCTGGTACCCCTTCATCTTTAACAGTGTCATCTCATAATGATGTTGATGACATCCTGTGAACTTTTCTCTCCTGAGAAAAGCTCCTGTCTAGGGGCCTGCCATTCTCAGTGCTGTGGTAAATATTACTTGTACATACTATTTTTAGAAGAGATTTGTGGCTGTGTGGTTGAAATACAAACAGTATCTTAGACAAGTCATTTTGTCACTCTGTACCCCAGCATCCATACTCAGGAGAAAGTGGTCCAATCTTGAAATTAATGGGGACTCTGCCTCAATCCTCATTTGTCAAGCCTATCCTTAAAACACAGATCTATTTCCCAAAGCATAGCCCAAAGATGCTATGAATATGTGTTTGTCAAAATACTTATAAATTACAAAACCAGATAAAACTTACATGACCCCACTGGGGGGAAGAAAAAACCTAGCAAACCACTGAAGCACAGATAATGCAGGGTTTGCTGCTCCTCTCATTTGTAAGTGTACCAGCAGCCAGAACACTGCTGTGTACAGGGCATCGTGTTTCCTCTCTGCTCCTGGGGCAAAACTCAGATTTTTTTATCTTTTTTCCTTTGCAAGATGTCAGGTTAGAGAAACAGTGTTACTCAAGCTGCCAGCCTCAAGGACAAGAAGTTAAACAAGAGGATAAATGTCACTCTACAGGGATCCTGTATGTTTTCCAAGCTGGAATTAAAACTGAAAGGCTGTAGGAAGCAGACCCCCATCAAGACCAAAGATTAAAATATAATCACTCCCATACGTGCTCTGAGTATAATATTGCAGTAATGGTCTGGCATGAACTTGCCTCTAAAATGAGATTTCTCAATTAGTGAAATAGCCTTTCCTGGCAAGCAAAGGATTACTGTATGCTTTTAGAAGCTTCTTAGTATGAGCAAAGTGATACATTATCAAAGTAAATTCTTTATTCATTAACTCCAAGTTGAGAATTCCCTCACAGAGCAGCTTTTCAGAGACTATATGACAGATTATGCAACAGCAATACACTGCTTTGGAATTGTGTCAGACCAGCAGCCTGTCAACAAGTTGAAGTTATTGCCAGATGAGGGACAACAGCCACAATCTGAAACACAGGAAGTTCCATCTGAATATGAGGAAAAACTTCTTTACTATGTGGGTGACAGCGCTGCACAGAGAGGCTGTGGAGCCTCCTTCTCTGGAGGTATTCAAGACCTGACAGGATGCAAATATGTGCAGCCTGCTCCAGGTGAACCTGCTTTAGCAGAGAGTTGGATTAGATGATCTCCAGAGCTCCTTTCTGATCCCAAACATTCTGTGAGCTCTGAAATACTTCACAGACTCCACCACTTATCTGCAGACAAAAATCAGGAAATCACATCTCTGTGGGATGTGTAATTTCACCAATAATGAGCTGTTCCCATACTGAAAGTAAGTCTTCCTGACCTCCTTCACCTTTAGCCCTAGTCTCCAAAAACTGGCATGCTCAAGTTTCCTCTGCTTCTCTGAAGTTCTCCCATAAAGATGAACTCCCATTATCTGGTAATGATTTGCATCACCTTTTTGTGAAAAGGCTCTCTTTGCTCACCCTTCATTTCCATATTCTTTCTTGCTTCCATCTAATGAAGCCCTCTCTATGTTCAGTGTCAGCCCATTCACATTCTCTGAATTCCCCTCACACATCTCTTTCTGCTCCCTTAATTCCTCACAGCATATTTTTTGTGACTTCTTTTCATCATGAATATTTCAGCAGATTTTTTGTCTGTTATTGTGTGATGCATTAGCTGAACTATTCCATTTTCATTAGTTTATTGTTTACCATACCATTCTTCTCCTATGTTTTCTAGAGAAATCATTGCCATTTCCAGCCCTGCCTGTACATTGCACTCATAACACAGGAGCAGAGGCCAGAGAGACTGCCACATTAATTTCTTTTCATACCATTTTCCATTTTACCAGGAAACCCCTTATCATACCAGCAATACGACAAAACAACTTGATTTTACTCATGTATTATTTAAAACATGAAGTGATATATCACAAAATAATGCAGGATGGAAATGTATAACAGGTCCTCAGACTCCTAGGGCAAAGCTGACTAAGCTTCAGCAAATGAAATAGAAAACACTAAAGCTGTTTTGCTGCTGGCCCCTGTGGGTATGAGCAGTTTCTCTGTGCAAATTCACTGGCTTGGTACTGGGGGTACTCTGTGCAGCACAAGTTCCAATCCTACTGCTCGTGCAGGTGTTGTAGTTTATAAAGGGAGAACTCTCCTTCCTCATTTCCTTAGCCACTTGCTCATCTGGTAACATGACTACCACTGTGCTTTCTTGCCTGATACAATTCAAATTTTCCCACTTAATTCAGAAAATCTAACAGCTGCAATTCAGAAAGCAGGCTCACCTCAAGGAAGCATCTGAACTAAGCAGAACTGTAAGCAGGTATTCATTCAGATCTTGCCATCACCCTTAGTGTACTCATCCTCTCATTTTCTTTCTCAGAAGGAAGGAAAAAATCCGCATTTTCACAATGTTTTTGTTTCTGTTACCATATTAAATCTTACAGAAGAGTAAATGTTGTATTGATGGATTTGAAAGTAGCTGATTATGATCATATGCTTCTGCAAAATAATAGAAAGGTGACATCTTTCAAATATGAATAAAAATCTACTGGTGAAGAGAAGGTAGGAAAGGAATGGTTCTGTACTTCCAACTTTCACAGGCTAATAGGAAAAAGGATTATATAACCTCAATGCTATGCTTGACCCGATTGCCTCAGTCAAAATGCCTGTGGCTTCTTAATTGGCATTCACATATGGTCACCCCACCGACTGCAAGGCAAAAGGTCAGGGATATTTCTATAGAGGCTCAACTATTGAGCTCAATTACTCTGATCCCAGGAGGTTCCTGAGGAACAGGATGAGTCAATAACCTAATGGAGCTTGAATACCAGCATCCTGCTGCGTGTGTGCTGGACAGAGGTGCAGAGTGTAACAGTGGTCAGGGCAAAAGGAAAGTGATAACTGTGGGTAGAGGGCTGATTCCTTCCTATTTCAGTACCAGAATGAGCTCATCATCTTTCTCATCAGCATTTGCTGCTGTGCAAGTGGCAAAGAGGCCAAAGAAGCGTGTTCTTTATTCCAGAGCCAGTTTCCATTGGTGAAATGAGAACAAAATCAAAATATTACTAAAATTAGCAATTACTGCTGACATAAAACAGAGGTATTGATGTCTTTAAAAAAAATAGAAAAAGCTTTACAGGACCTTCCTTGTTTTCAGTAGAGAAATGAGGAAATCAATGTATTTCAAAGACTAAGTGAAGGCTTTCCTTCTATCTATTTTGTAGGTGGGACACTGGAACAGACCACTGAGGCTCCTTGTCCACGGTGAGATACTACTCATATCAGTAATAGAATCTAGATTCCTCAGCATTGTGAAATTGGAGGGTGGAAGGACAGTGACATGCAGCCTGAGGAGGAATAATTGTGCTGCCAACAGCAACCAGGCCATAGAAATCCCACAATGATTTGCCACTGAAAAAGGAAGAGGATCTTCTTCAGCATGAATTTTTAAGTCTGCTACATTAGGCAGGTTGTCCAGATGGCTTGTCAGAAGCACTTTGCTTCATCTCATTTGCAATTAGATATACTGAGAGCTGGTAAGTCTGACAGACCACAGATATTTCACAAGAATCAATTTATCTTAGAAAGCTCACACTTTGCTTTTGTGTTTAGAGAACTCTCAGGTGAAATCACTGTTTTTGAAAGCTTGTTAATAAACCATATTTCCGTTGCAAGTCAGAAAGCAAAAGTCAAGAGAGCTACTCTCTTATAAACTCCTGGCAACAAATGTGACTTTTTTAATGTTTTATCTATTCCCTTTTCTTCCTCCCCTCACATAATCCCTGCTAACAGATTCCAGGTTAATTAACTGTGCATGCTTCCTTATTGTTGTGTAAGGATTATCTACCTGGGATCCCATCAGTAAAGAACAGAAGAGAAAACCCAATTCATCTCTCAGAAGACAGAAATGAGCTGAAAAATAAAGATTTTTACACTACCTGTAGAGTAAGATTGTTGTTATAGTGAGGCTAAACCTCTTAAAAGTTTATCTTAAAATGCTCAACTCTGACCAACAAAGGAGTCAATATTGCTGCAGAAACCCTAAACTAATGTAAGAAAATAACCTTACTTTTGTCTTCAAGAAGCTTACAGATACATAGCCAGAGCCAACATATTTTCACCTGTATCACATGAGTTTTAGGGTTGAATGAGACCTCTGGAGATCATCTAGTTCTAACCCTTGCTCAGAGAAACACGATCTAGAATGGCACTGTACAGTATTCAGTCAGGGTTTGAATACCTCCAGGGATGGAGACTCCTTAACCTATCTTGGCAACTTGTCCTAGAGTCAGATCACTGTGATCACTGTAAAAAAAAAGAAAAAAAGAAAAAAGAATTTTCTTGTGTTTCAATTTTAATCTACTGCCTCTTCTCCTTTGGCTGAGTACTGATGAGAAGAATTTGGCTTCATATTCTTTATTATTCCCATCAGGTATTTATACACACTGATCAGACCATCCTCTACCTTCCCTTTTCCCAACTCATCACCTGCTCTCTCATCTGCCCCTCATACACCAGACAATCCTCACAATGTGCTGCTGGGTTCACTCCAGCACATCTGCCTCTCTTGGGCTGTGAAGTGAGGAACTGGGCCCAGCGCACCATAGCTGAGCAGAGCGGGAGGATCACTGCCCTCAGCCTGCTGGTGGTGCTCTTGGTCTTTGCTGTGAGGGCACATTGCTGGTTCAGGTCAACACCAGAACTTCACCTGTTCTATTCCACAAAGGTGCTTTGTAGTCTAGCTGACAAACCATGGATCACCACAGAATGATTCATTTTCCCTATAAGTCCTTTTACTTCCCTCTGTTTTGTGTATTGCCTGGGTTTTTGAGATGTCCACTCTGAAATAAGAAGCTATCTTCTTCTCACCAGCCCTTGCAGTCATGTGTCATTCCTGGTCAACTTCTAATCAGGGCTGTAATTTGTAACAGTTAATTCTTTAGGTATTCATTATCTCAAAATATTATTCATGATTCTTGCTTTGATATATTTTTGAGAAGACTGAGAACTCATTGCCAAGTCCCCATCTTAAGAACCCTGCTCATGCACCACTACACACATAGCAGGGTTAAATTACATGATATATGGCATGCTTTTAAAAGAACACGGACATCTTGCCTTCTTTCCTTTCCCAGCCATAAAAACTGCAGTACATATTTTTGTACAGATGTTTTCCCACAAGCAATTATATCAAGAACTTCCGCATCTAATAACATGGTACAGAACAGAAAGAAAATCTCTGGAAGCATAAAAAATAACTACATTCTTAGCTGAAAACAAGCTTCCCCATCTTGTGGATTATTTTTTAGCTGATCTGGGGACACTCATGATGATGGGGTACAGTTCAATTATTCCCTCTTTGCTATGAGAACCTTTGGGATTATTCTATTACTATCTTTTTTCCATTGACCCAGTATCTCATGGCTACAGTTTTTGGTTCCATGATATCACCCATATCTTCCAGGGAAAAAACCCACACATTTATTGCTCTTCACAATTTAGGAACAAAAATTATATCTATAAGAGGGTCTCAAGTCCATAGAAATGCAATATGCAGCCTGGGATTTGATTAATCACACAAAAAGGTGACTTTCTTGACATCACGGCAGTGTACCGCATAAATAAAACAAGGCTACATTATCATATGCATTATAGTCTGGAAAAAATAGCTTATTAGACACTAGTAGCAGAAATGGAAAATAAGATTTCAGAAATTTCATCCTACTGCAGGTGACAGAATTATTTACTGCCCCTGGGTCATGTCAATCCTAGGTTCCTTAAATTCATACAGAGGGAATATTCTTTTGCAGAATAGAAGAGAAAATTACTTCAAAGGAAATATGTTACAGACGGCTACAGGGTGTGAGGGTAGGTAAACAATTTGCCCACTGCTCAAATGCAATGCAAATGGTGTGACAATTTCACAAGAAAAGCTTACATTTTACATGTTTTCTTAAATAATTTCATCTTTTATTTATTTAAAAATGTTAAATAATTTGACACTCCCTTCCGAACAAAACCTAATTTCCATTTAAGTTCTACAAATACTAATTTCTTTTCCCTCAACATTTATCTCTGCACTCAATGCCAGATGATTTTCCTATCTTCAAGCTTGTTGCTAAATTCCCCATATTTTGCATGAGGTACTCGATACCAAGAATTCTGTGGCAAGTTTCTGCTGCAGAAAGAAGAGGTTAAGGAACTTATGCAACCTTCAATCTTTTAAATGGATCCCCACATTTGTGGGGAAACAAAATGCAGCAGAAGTGCTTTGCAGACATTGCCTAAGCCAGGAAGCACACTTTATTGCTAAGTACAAAATATATAACACCAGCATGAGTCTAAAGGGTATCAACAACTTGAAATCAGCCCTTCAGAATTTAGCTCACAAAGTAATTTTCCACACAGTAAATTAGCCTACAAGTTTACCTAACAAAAATACAGAGAAGGATGATTTTCTGGAAGAGTCAGGTGCTTCTCTATTTGTGATATGGAAGTTCTATTAATTTATGTTGTCTGTATGACAACATAATAATATGGAAGTTGAAGTTCAGACAGATAGAACAACTTTTCACGGTATCTTTGACAGGAAAATGAATTTTCTAAGAAGTATCTATGCACAATTACCAGATGGGAAAAAGTAAAATAGTCAACAATTTTTGATGACTATAAAAGTCTACAGAACGAACATCAGCTTCACTGCAGTAAAAGAGACACCAAGGAATTGATGTCAGCCCTAGCTTCCCCTTTCATCCTAACTCAGAATTTTATATTGTTGTATAAAGATCCTTTTGTTGACAGCTGAACTGAAAATGAAGAGTCAAAGGAGTAACAAATGACATCTATCTAGTTAGTTTACAGTACTGGACTTCTTACTTACAAAGGAGTAATTTATGATGCAGGTCAGTATCCAAATTGCACTGTTGGCAGGGAGAGGATAGAGCTGGATGAAGTCTTGCCTGCTTCATACTCAAAGCAGAATTACAGCAGGGACTAAAATAAACCTTCCCTCAGAGGTTACAGGACTTCAGAGCTGCAAATGTAATCAGCCCAAAACAGTACTCTGTCTTAATTTCTTAGTTTAAATATCTTCAACTTTGAAATGGAGGATGTTTTTTGTTTGCTTTTTTTTTCCTTCAAGTGAAAAACCTTTTTAAGTTTGTGGTACTTAATGGTCTTTAGCAAAACAGTTAATATGTTTTTCAGATAATTTCTATTTCTGTGGAAAATTCTTTTGGTCAACAGCTCTTCCTAAGATATCTTCAAATTATAAGTCTTTTGGGTCCTCATCTACTATTAATAAAAAGACAATTACACAGCTCTACATCTAAGATCTTATAAAAACATTTGTATCTAAGATTTGGGTCCTCCCTCTAAAAGTAACTCTCCACAGGGAATCACCAATGACAGGGTGATGTCCACAGGAGGCACTAATAAGTCCATTAACATTTCATATTTTAATGAAGTATCTGTAGAGAATCATAAAACCTCTAGAAATTTGTGTAGCATAAAGAGGGGTGAAACAGTAAATAGCTAAGATGGAAGGTCAGTCACAATATGAAATATGTTAAGTGTCGCAGCACTTTGCAGGTCAGGTGGGAGCCCACACCTACACACCCAGTCCCTCATTAGGCTTCTGTAATTAGTGCTTGGGACATGCTGATGCAACTAAATTACATAGTGCAACCTCAGCTAGCACCAGCAGCAGCTAGTCAGTGGAGTATGCTTTCTCAATAGTTCCAGTCTGTTAAAAAGGGATTTTATTGCTGACAAACATGAAGCAGCCCTTAGAAAAATTACACTGTGGCTGTTGTGGAGTGGAGGGTGTCACACAAAGATGTAAACCATTTATCATGACAGAAGTCACAGCCCAGTGCTATGATCAGGGAGCCCAAGAAATTTTCGGTTGTGTAAAGAGAAACATGGACAGCAAATGTAGGGAGGGAATTGTATTGCTGTCTGCAATGTTTGTGTGGGATTTACACGTCAAGGTTTGAGTGTCACAGGGTTGCAAGGGAGAATATTCCAGGAAAGTGGTGAATTCTGTGTCCTTCTGTATATGCACACAAGCTGAGAGAGTTTTCTGATAAACATGCCTTATGCATATCCCCCATATGCTTCAGTGAAACCAAAGCTATGAAACCAAATATGAAGAAAGACTTGTACTACAGGGATCAATTTGAACAAGATAACAGTCAATTTTGATCTTAAAATAAATTTTAAGAAAACTCATAGAATTTCTATGACATCCAGAAATCTATAAAAGAAATAATGCCACAGTTATTGTGATCCTCAGCAGAATAGGTATTAAAATGTAAAAGTTCTGGGATTGACAACATTTTTTTTTCAGGAAAACATTAAAAATGACATTAATATTTCTCTCAAAGTTTATAAGTGAGGAAGAATGAATACAGGAAGGAAATTACTCTCAGTGGGAGAAAATTATTTTAATTTTACTAGGTTGAAAGGAATCAAGAGTGCTGTATGAATTAAGCATAATATAATTCTACAGCCTGAAAGAAATACCCTAATAATAAATTTACAAGTTAAAAAGGCAGTTAAGGGTTAACAAGATCAAGACCTAAGCTAGCAGTGGTAGTGAGATGTTTCTTCCAACCTGATCAACAAGCAAACCTGAAATCATCAGCCAAATTTCAAGGCTGCTTTTGAAGAAATCAAAGGGAATTCTGCTATGCTACTCAGCAAGATCTCTTTTTTTTCTTTTTTCTTGAACACCCTCCCCACTATTTTTCCATGTGTAATTCAAAGATTCAACTCACCACATTCCTGAACAACATTAATATCCCTGTAACTGAGGTTCTCCATTACACAACAGAAAAGCCTTCACCACAAGCCTTTTGCATACTGCTTACCTAATTTCTAACCTGTGACCTTGCAATTGCTTTAGTGGTGAACATGAGTTTAACCTGCATGCTAACCCAGTTGTGTGAAATGAAGAACTGGCATTGGGTGGCATAACTCTGGATTGAAGTTTTCCAATTATATACTTCAGACAGGAATTTAAACAAACAGGACTGTGTATCTACATAAAACCACCCCTAAAGCTGAACAGATTTATTTTCCTACTATTAGTTCCATATACAGAAGGAGTTCATTACAGAAAGAGTCAGGAAGAGATTGTGTCTTCTGGTGTTCCATACCAGCTATAACTACAGACATCCTAGGAGAACTGAAATGTTGCATTAATTCTGAAGGAGAGTAAGAATGCATGAAAAGGCAGAGCATCTTAGAAATTTAAGGGAAAGCGCAACTTGGTGTCTGCTGAAACCAGCTGCTCTTTTCTCAGCATGTCCTTCAAATTTCTTTTTTTAAAAAAATATTCACAAGGGAAAACAAGCATTGTTAGCCAAAACTCACTCCTATCCTCAAGTATTAGACAGTGTACAATAACTTAATGGATGCAGAGGTTGCACATAATCATGTTTATTTTTTAGATGCCATTCAGCTGATACTTTTTTCCCTATTGGGAATCCAAACCTGTTTAGAACCTGTTTACTGTTTATCAACCCTCTTTCTCACTGGCCACATGCTGTCCTTTACATTTACATTTTGTTCTGGTAAAAACCTTCATCCCCACAAGACATTTGATCTTTAAGAAATGTCTGGAGAAAGTATGACTTTCACAGAGCCAAAATTCCCAAAAACCTTTACATCAGAAAATATACAAGATGATGTTCTGGGTGTATGAAAAATGAACCTTGGGAGACACCATGATTGTCTGATGTATAAACATTAGTTTGAAGACTTTTGCTATAAAGCAACACATAAATAATTCTGTAGGAAGCAGTGCAAAAAAATCTTTTGTTGAAACTACCAAGAGCAGGTAGGGGGTAGGAGAGGGAAAGAGAATTCCCACTCAGTACACTTTCTGTCCAACCTTTTCTCCCACAGTTGTAAAAGTGTTAGGCTGGGAGCCATTTGGTATAGTAGAAAAGCTAGAAGAGCACTGGTGAACAACTGTCTTCAAAAAAAAAAAAAAAAAAAGAAAACAACCAACAGCAGTTGTGATTCAAACACATGACTTTCCACTGATTGACAGTAACTCATGGGAAGAGTATAATAGCTGAGAATGAAGGAATTATGTGGCACTACTCATCTCTTTGCCCATTTATATGCACTCAAGGGAACAAAAGCACAAAACCTCAAAATTCTAACCTTTTTTTAAAAAATTGCATTTCTGTAAAGAAGTATTTCCCACATTGTTATTGTTGCTGTCTTTTTCCAATGTCACGTTGGATTCCCTTTTTTGCAACTGGGTTTTCAGTTCAGGCTCACCAGGCACAGATGTGCAAGCATTGCCTGCTAAAAACAGCTAGAGGCACGAGGGCTGTCCCAGAATTTGGGAATTTTATTTGGTCAGTAGCTTTTGCTACTGGAGAATACACCCAACCCCTGTCTGAATCAGATCTATTTGGTGGCTGATAATGCCCTGAGGAAAGATATGATAATCTAAAAAACACCAACTAAAAAATTTGATGGGGGGGAAAGACAGTACTTGCTAAGAAAATAAATGACCAGCAAAGTAATGGTTATTATTAAAATAAAAATTCTCTTGCACGAATCACATTAGAGAAGACCGCTAGTACACTTACAAATGTATCTATGCTCACAAATATTGAGATCAATCTGCAGGCAAATGCCATTTTTATCCCTTAAAATCTATTTCCATATTTATTGCAAGCTTTACTTTGTAAAAGAAAGTTGACAGATGTACTTTGTTTATAACTTCATTAAAGCACACCCAAACAGAATAATTAACAGCTTCTCTGGTCTCCTTCAACTGTATTAACAATCATGGCTGATAAAAGATCTGTTCCCATCAAAGAGAAAAAAGAATTTCCCCTGAGAAGATTCCATTAATGCCCAGCAACTGTTGATTGTACTGTGAAAAATGATGTACTTGAGCAGTGTAAAAATACATCTGCTGTGGAAATCTTCTGATATTGTTAAAGAAAAAGCTGTTTATAATAGTAAACATGCATTAAAACACTAAAAAGATGAGGTTGTGCTTTCTCCGTTTGCTTCAAATAAAGTTTTTGAGCAAACAGTAAACTGTATCTACTACAAACTACTCTTATACCTCTTGTCTCCTCTATTTCACAGAAAAATAGATAAAATATAGTTATAATTAATGTCTGCATAAAGTAGACTAGAAAACACATTTGTATATCAAAGCAAGTTAACTGCCTGTAGCCCACAAGCTAGTATATGAATAAAAAATAAAATTAAATACTACTGCAATTCATAAGAATTAAAATGTATGGTATTAAATCATACTTTATTGGCAGCTGAAGTGTTTTCTTTTGGAGCTTTTTAAATCTACCTGATTGTAGAAAGTACTATGAAACTTTAGCCATTTAACATTTCTGCTACTAGACATATCTTTGAACAAGATGGCAGGAGGATGCTTATAGGAGAACTTGGTCCACAGGTGATCTTGGAGAAATAAAAAAAAGGACTTTGTCTTCTCAAAGGAAACAAACAGTATAAACTTTGTAAGGATAACCTTGAGAATATAAATAAATTCAAGCTTTTTCTCAAGGACAGAGAGCAATTTTAGTTCATCAGTTTTCAAAGGCATATCTGTATTTATATCAGATGAATCAGGACGGTAACTTCTTTGCACACATCAACTTATCTTTCAAACCTGACCATATAACTCAGGAGTTTTTTTTGTCACCAGCATGTTCTGAGGAGGACAGCAGTGCTGATGAGCAGTGACAGCTGTACAACATATACTCCTCTAGTTTCTGGAGCCATGGCACAGGCTCTACAGGAAATCCATTCTATATACTCACACAGGACCACAGGGAAGCAGCTTCCCCAACCTCTGTGCTGCCCTATGCCTGTCTTCCCAGCTCCCAGGAAAAGGAGGCAGCCAAGCTCCTGCTATGGCAGGTGCACAGGAGACTGGCTAATCCTCCTTGCCAACAGGGGTTGGAAAATGAGCTCATGTCAAGAGGGGGCTAACAAGAGTTGAATCTGTCAAACCAACCTCTTCACCACAAACACCTGGAGAAACCCTGTCAGGTTACTGGACTTCCTCAGTCTTGAGAAAATCTGCTTGTCCTGTGCTGGGGGCTGGTCATGCTCTGACCACAGAGCCCAGAGCCAGCCCTCTCCTGCCAACCAAAGCTTCTGCAAGGCCTGTGAGACGCAGGCACCGTGACAAAGAGAAAGACTCAGCTTCCAGAAATTACTGTGAAATTACAGAGTCGAGAGATTTATGTTGAGAACTGGAAATTACATTTAAATCGGTGTATAAAAATAAGAAAAAGGAGTAGCTTTTGGAGAAGAAAGATAATTTTCTATGTCTACTTTATTCAGAGAACACCAGTGTGAGTCAGTGATGGTGTTAAACAACTGCACAACCCAGTATTTTATCCTGTTATTGCTATAGCAATACAAAGGACATGCCACTGCCACAAGAGATAATAGCATTTAAATAGCATAGTAAGTGCTGTTATAAAATACTCTGAGTAAGTACAAGGTCATGTCAGTCCCTCAGAGAATACTTTCTTCATGTACCTTCCGTACTTCAGGAGAGTTTTAAATGTTTCAGACAAATCCACTTCCAACTTATTCTCTTTAACTATTCCTGACATTCTCTGATAATAGCTGTGATGGGTTTGCATTTGAAGATTTAACAGCCCACCTTCTTTACTTACTGAAACTTGTACTGAATTTGTAATGAGCCTAAATATCTTACACCAGTTTCCTCTGAAACTGAGGAATGTCTCAAACATGCCATAACCAAACAGGGCAGAAGGACAGGGTGGATGAACAATACACATTTCCTTTTGCTGCAGAGGTGTTGTGTAAAATCAGAGGAATGCCAAAAAGAATATTGTGTGCTTTTCCCCCTCCTTTGCCAGACTACCAGCAGTTGATCCCACAGTCATTCTACCAGCAGTAAGCATAAGCTATGAAATCACAACTGCATGATTAAGGTCGGCTAGGCCACTCCAAGGCTCCATATCCCAAGCCAGATATGAAGATTTCTTCCCTTGTGAGCATGGTCACAATTTTATCCTGTGGAAGCAATTCATCCCTTTAAACCTAAACATTAAGAAACACTTCTGCTATTACAGACAAACTATTTGCATGTCAGTGATCTGCTGGAAGTATGTCTAGCCTTTAACCAAAGAATTCTGTCTTCTCTTTAAGTGCAGAAGCCTAACAATAAGATATTATATGCACTCTGTTTTTTAAAGAGACAAGAACACATGCACTGTTAATTAAGCTTGTTTTTGTCTCATTCTGAAGCATCCAAGAATGCAAAAAAAAACATTTTTAATTATGACACACTTCAAGTCACCAATTGAATTTAGCATTTTGTTATCCTCCTGGAGGATTCAGCACTGCTATTGACCATACTTCTCAGCTGGCTTTGCCAAAACAGCTCTTTGGTGTCTCCATCTGCGCCGGCTAAAGGAGCTTGACATCACCCCAAAGCCACAACAAGCTTTAATTCAGAGCACAATAAATGCTTCAATAAATGTATAGTCAGTTGAAAGCAAGCATGCATGAGAGGGGTGATTTTTTTTTATATTCTGCTTTAAAATTGAGATAAAGGCTTTTAAATGTTGTGCCTCTGCCCCTTTTTTGGCAAAATAATACTTTAAACCAAGCCACTACATGTACACATGAACTTTTTCCTGTGTTTTCATTTCATCTACTCTCTGCTGATCATGCTACAGAAATAAAATTTATTATTTTTGCATAGTAAGTAATAAGGAAAAACCAATTTTTTTGGAGGATGCTTTTATGCAGTGGCAAGAGAGAAGCAAGCTCTCATTGAGCATCATTATAATGATATATGTGCCCATTAACTTGGAATTAATTAGCCCAAAAAATTCCATGTCTAATTCATTGTTCCATTTTAAAATATTTTAAAACTTAAACACTTATTTGTTTTCACATTTTGTTTAAGACAAGAATCTAGCTTTTGTTTAAGACAAGAATCTAAGTGTTCAGATCATAAAAAGGTTCAGAAAATTATAGCTTAAATCACAAAAATATTTACAATGGTAAACCTGCAACCTGACAATGTCATCAAAAAATGCAGAATGGTATGCATAGTAAATTATGCAGAAATAATCTGAATTTCTAATAAGATACATGGTTGGGAAATTTCTATCTTTAAAACAAAATATTCATGCACAGCAGAAGTTCTTTAACACCATACACCAAACCAGACAACAATGTGACTGGATATATAAATTAACAATACAGTAAAATAGAGAAATTTAGGGGGGAATGTAGAAGCAAATATCTTAGCTTCAAAATTAATATTTTTCCTTATGATTATTGCAATTCCTCATTTCATTGCTTTATACTCACAGAACAGATTTTGAGGTTTCAATTTTTACTAGTTTTCCAGTCTCTTGTGATTTCCATCTTATTTATTTTCTAAGGTATGAACACATGACTGCAAAAATGATTTTTTTTTTCCTTGCTAGAAGGTCATAAAACATCCAGAGTTTTTATTTGACTTTGAGCTAAGCAATTAAGCAGTGATGTGTGTCTAAAATCAAGATCCTGGACATGTAGAGATGATACAATAGTTTGACAATTATAAAAAGCATTCTTGTGATAATAACCTTATTTCACCTGAAGGGTAAGGGAGAGGAGAAAAAGGTTTTTTACCACTGTTACTGTTCACAGTTATGCTAGTTTTGCATTCCATCACAACCATATTGACAAAAGAGAATAAAATAATAAAAATCAAAAAATCTGCCTGTAACCTTGATTTATAAAGCTGTACTTGAAAGACAGATATACTGTTTCCACTGCATACCTAGCTACATATTTCAGACAGATAATAAGAATAAGAGTAATTAAGTCCAAAAAGGGTGAAACAACATTATATTCTGATGAAAGGAACAGCATTGCTTGGATACGCTGTATGATTTGGACAGAAAAAGCCACTGTTCAGAGTGCCACAAGATGAAAGTCAAGAGATAAATGCTCCCAGCCTCCGCTGGAATATTTTGTAGCAACACCAAGAACACTCAAAGTAGTTAGCATGGCCCTCAACAGAATAAGAAACGTGAAAAAGAAAAATAAAAGCCAATCTCAAGTTTGGAAGCTGACACTGTTCTATTTAGAGGATTACAGCTGTTTGGTTTAAATGAGCACATGTTAAGTGTTGTGAGAACAGAAGAAAGCCAAGAAAGCTCATACTTGAAAAGTAAGCTCTCTCTCTTTCTTTCCAACAGCAAAGGTAGATTTCTCTACTTGAGAAGCAAAGATGACCGAACCTTTGAGTTCAGTGTGTGTTTTTTGTTTGTGCTTTTGAGCTTTTTCAAGTCTGCTTGGAAACAGTATTATTCCACTCAGAAAAGCAGGATTTAAGGTGAAATTAGTGAGCATTCAAAATGGCTGAATTGAGGAACAATTAAACGCTTTGAAACCTTAAAATATTCAAAGTCACACACTGAATTTTCCTCATGACATGTGTACTTTGTGTCATATGCACACATGATGTTGGGGAAAAAAAACATCACTTGCCACCAGATGCCCAACAACGGTGTTTTGGCATATCTTTCTCCTTGGAATAAACTCTCCTACAGCCAGTCAGACTTTGGTTCTTGCCCTGTCCTTCAGTCATATTGTTTCTAAAACCTAGTCCAAGAATAAAATTGTCATCTCAATATTTAATAGTTATGGTTGATCCAAGACTGGAAGCTTTAATAATGCCCATTACAACAATAATGTTTAATGATATAATGCATATAAGAAATATTCTTCATTTCCCAGATTTTTAATACACCAAACACCATATAATCGATAGGCTTCCTAGCTTTATATGTCAGTTCGGATTTGCTAATCCCAAGACAAAAGGAATACAACTATTTGCTTAAACAAAACCAGAATTTTTCCTGGAGTTTAACTGCAACACATTTTGGTGTTTGCTGGAGGGAACAGTATTACTGCTACTCTGTGCTTTTCCCGTGCCCAACAACATCATTCAGAACTCCTAAATCATCAAAATACAGTGTAGCTCCTTTCACAGCCTCTGAAGATCATTGGACATCTCTAGAGAAAATATTTTATTCTGAGAGCTTTGAGTCAGATTTCTTGATCAAAGAGATTGAGTTGTTAAAGCTCAAGTGAACTCCCAAACATTTTGATTTTCACATGTCAGTTTTCCTGGAAACACACAAACACCATCCTCCGTTTTGTTTCATCAACAGCACAACAAAATTCAGACCAGTCCAGTGGTTTGATCCTGCATTGTCCCTTCCATATAATTATTCCTTGTCAGGAGGTCTGAAGAAAACAAACCACAATACCAGCTGTGGAACTCTTGAAAATTTTCTGAGTTTTCTATTGCTTTTATAGAAATGTCCAAATGAACAATATGGTAGGCCACAAAAACTTATTTATTAGTAATTATTATTCATAAATTTATTATTAATAATAGAATTTTTATTAATAATTACAAATTTATTATTAGCTGATATAAGAAGAATCCAACTTCATTCATGCATACTGGCTGTTATGTGGCTGGCTGTGACCTGCTAATGACTGAATGTGTCATTCTAGGTCACAGCAATAGGACGAGGTATATGCATAATTAAAAAAAAATCTATTCCATTGTTCAAATTTGAGGCTGCCACATCTGGCACAACTCCAAAACTGTGCATGCCAAACTAACACACATGTTGGAGAGCAAAAAAGAAGGGAAAAGATGAAAATACCTGAGAGGGGATTATTTTCTCTAAAACTGATGGAAAAACAGTTCTTATGATGAGCCAGTTTGAATGCCACTCTGTGAACTGCATCCTTTGAATTACACAATTCAGCATTACACAAAAGGTGACCTTTTCAGTATGCTTTATGCGAGCTTCAGTATTCTTTATGTGAGTTCCCTGGATGTTCAGACCCTTTCCCCCAAAGGTTAGTCTGGTTATAATCAGGAAGGAAAAAAGGCAGCAAGCCATTCTACAAAAGTTAAAGTGTTCAGATCTATTCAGCGTCTTTTTAGTTATTCCCTAAGTTTCAGAACAAGGCCTGTTTCCAAGAAGGGGCAAATGCTCTGTTTTATTGGAAAAAGCTCTGCCTAAAAGAATTCACATTGGAGAGATACACATTTAATTTTGTGCTTTTGAGAGCAAGAATTGAAGTTTGCAACAGGTTGGGCAACCTACTTCTGGGCACAGTCTGCCACAAGTTTCTGAATAAAGTACTCAAGGAGCTCTGTAATCAGCAGAACTAAAAAAACATTCTGTGCATGGTTGTGTCTCATGGATGACTACACACCTAACAAGGTACAAGTCTTCAATTCCTATGGAGGCAACTGAGTAATTCTGTGATATCTGCGAGCTAGGCACACACTTCTTGTGTGTTTATTCACACCAAAAACTAGGCCCAATTTTTTTTTTCCTTTTACTCATGGTTCATTTTGATTCTCTGCATGCTCCAGTTTCTTTCATCAGGATTTATATTTATATGCTCAACAACTGAGCTTTCAGCTGTATATAATTTTAAAATTTCACAAATTGGCTTTTACTAGACCCTTTGGAGCCTCACATTTCCAAAACATGAGCAGTCCATAACACAATCTGGAGAAGGCACATCAAAGTTCTATAAAACTTCTTGGGTTTTAGTTCCCTCTTCCTTCCAGGTTTCCTCCCATTTCCAATGAAATATCTATTATTGTCACAGGTGTTTGTCAGCAACCAGAACAAATCTATTTAACACTTGAGAAATTCATACCTTCCTTTCCCAGCAATTCTTAGTCTACAATCTTTTCCAAACAACTGAACTGAATTTATGAATAAATACAAAAAGAAAACAAGGGAAGCTCATTTAATAATTTTTTTCCCAAAGGTGATCATTACTTTCCTTCATTTCCTTGTTTTTACAGTTGTGCTTCTTAGTGAAGAGTACTTTGAACCCTCCCAATCAATTTCTTCTTGAACTTCGTTTGCTACGAGTCCTGCTTAACATTCCTTATTTACTTAAGCATTATAGAAAACCATCAATTCAGTCTCATTTTTACCTAATTTGTTGTTTTCCTCACAGCATAACAGGTAAATCATTACAAATCACATTTATTAACTCTAAAGCTGCAGACAAGGCACATGGTGGGCCTCTTGGAGATGGCCTGTGCAGGGCTAAGAGTTGGGCTGAATGATCCTTCTGGTTCCCTTCAAACTCAAGAGATTCTTCAATTCCGTGAACTTGTACTCTGTCTACAGGTTTCCTTTTCCCAGTTTCTTCTACTTTGTAGTGTCTGGGTATAGCTTATGGCACAAAACTCAATTTACAACTTTACTTCAAAACATGAATCAGCTAAAATGGTTGTTCACTCACAAAAATACAAGAACTGTCACTCATTCATATATTAAAAAAAGAGATGATGACCTCATTTTCTATACACATTTTCAGACCCTCACATCCTATCCTTTTGCTCTCCCCCTGTCCCACCTCATCCCAGAACTAGAAATGCAGAAAAACACTAAATTGCATCTCCTCTGGCCACACAAGAAACCAAATAACAAATTTCACAAGAGTAATGCACATTTTAAAAACCTGGAACAAAGCACTACCATGAGTTGATCTCTTAAAATAAGAGAAGCAACTGCTTTAATACATACCCACACACACCCTTTGCTGCTGTACATCTCTGCATCCTCCTCACAGACAGTGGTGCTCTAGAGAGGACTCAGCTGTCTCCTCTTCTTTTACCCCCTCTCTTTCAGGGCTATTTGCAGTGAGAGCACTTATGAATGACATTAATAGCATCATTGCCCTGAGGTCAATCAACATTTAACAGCCCCACCTGCCAATCTAGTCACCACAGGTGAATATTACTAGTATTACAAATACTTGTGATCTCCAGTTGTAAGATCTCCATCTAAACAAATACTCGATTTTCCCATCTATTTCTAAAAGTCTTTTCAATATTATACGGTAACTGGTAGGAAGACTGAATATAAAGATTAAGCTACAAAGCAGCATCCCATCTGTCTTACCTGAAGGCTTTAAGAGAGTAGATTCTCATGTGTTTATAATGAATTGTTACAAAGTTCAAATCTTCTTGCTTAGGGAAAAAGCAAATAATAATTATGGTCACTTTCAGTGACCACTAGAGAGTCACTACCTTGTGAATGCAGAAAAAACTTGACCTTTCTAGTTGCAAACGGAAAGGTACTTGTAAACATAACCTGAAATAGCACACTGGTCAAAAAGGAGACAGGAGACTGCTATAAGTTCATAAAGGGCAATGCTGTCCACTGATGTCATGAAATCTTGGAATACTAAAAAGTCTGTGTTTGTATAGCATATTATTTTGAGACTAATAAATAAATATTGTTTCTCTAAGTATGTTTTTTAGCTGTCCAGTGAAAACCCCAACAATAGGCAGATTTAATAGCAAATATAAGATATTGTTGAGGCAGAAAATATTAAAATTATCAAAAAGAAATTGGTGAAGTATTGAATCAGAAAAAAAATAAATCCACCTATGGCAGTTAGACATAATGATGCAGATAAAAACTTTCATTTCAAAAGTCTTCTCCTAACAGGAAATGCTAAATTATCTCACCATATTCCTAGCTAATAGCTACTGTTCAGCAGTATATCAAGTTTGTTGCATTTCTGCTGCTTCTCAGTATTCCTCCTGGCCTGCTTCTTAGAGGCAAATCAATGAATTGGTTCCAAGAGAAAAATGAAGTTGCTTTCCCTCCCACAGGTACTTAACACACTTTATATCAGTGCAGCAAAAGACAGACTCAAGAGGAGTACAGGTTGGAGGAAATCTGTTTATCATCCCAAGAATGTTCCATATCACAAGGACCAGAAGCAGAAACAGAGTTAGACAGGAGCTAAATAAGGGAAGAAAAGCACACGCATAACAACACAGATCCTTTTACCTGTTTGCAATCCTGAGGATACGCTTAGACAGCAAGAAGTAACAATGAGAGACAATTAATTCCCTCTTCAGCTTCAGGAAAGAGCTGTCAATTACATTCAGCAATTAAACCTGGTTCTATATCACCTATTCTAGCATGAATGTGCAGGCAAATTAGCAGTATTTGCATCATAATGTATTGTGCTACCAGACTGGCAGAATTTCAAACAGACATTTACTGAAATATTTTATCAGCTTTGTGTCTGAAAGACTTACAGTAAAAGGGTAAAGCCTGCATGGTAAAAAACTACCATTTCAAACCAGTCCACTTCAGACCTAAGCTATCCAATATAGCCTGGAGGAGAACTAGGACTGAATGCCAACAGACCTTTTGAAGATACCTAGGTATTTATGCAAATTTAATAAAAAGGTACTTCTTGTCTCTTCTTCACTTTTTTTTTCCCTTTTGAGCAATGAAATGAGGAAGACTACAGAGTTTAAATCGTGGAAAATGGTTGGTAAAAAGTTTTCGTCCTTTGAGATGAGGAGCATACTCCACATACTGGAAGTCACAAGCTTCAGAATAAATATTCCTGGTGGGATTTCAGTTTATTAAGTTCTAAATTAGAAAAAGGACAAGAAAAAAGATTAACTGAGGCATGACAACATCACTACTGCCAGGAATCACTCAACACTTCCTTGCTACCTTGTAATAAAGAAAAAGGTAACCAAGAGAAAAGGGATGCTATACTACAGGAAATATTTAAGTACTTTTATAGTGATTACTGTTTATTTACACATTTTGCTCCATCACCCAAATTATTCATCGCTACAGCATTTCTTTGTCAGTTCTGCATGTTCCTTCAAAGCCTGAGGTCACTTGGGGGGGAGTGTGAGGGATGGTGGTTTGTTTTGAAGGTTGGCAAACAATCTCTAAATGTATTAAGCAATGTCATTGTTAAGGTGACATACTATATAGTTGTCATGTACAAGTTACTGTAGATTTCCACAAATATAAACTTTTTTCATTGGAAAGAAAACATATCTAAATTTATATTAGTTTGTAATGTTGAATAGGAAAAAAAAAACAACAAAACCTCCCAGCCAACCAAACAAATACCCCATAATATTTATTTAGATTTAGTTTACATCCTGTAATCTGAATTTAGTCCAGAGAGTTTACATCTAGATTTCCAACTTCTCTCCTCACAGGTGAAGTTTTCACAAGGTCTGCTTCCAGCAGAGGACCAAAAAGGCTTTAGAATTGGAAATGCAGAAAGATTGCAAGGCACTGGAATAGAACAAAGAGAAGGGCGCTGTGAGGAGACTGCTGAAAGCAGCGCAACAGGAGATGAGCATTTGTTCTTTAGGTGTGCAATGTCAGTTGTCAGGCTTATTTCTACATTTCAGTGCATCAAAGAAAAAAGTTTTGTACCCAGCTGAGTGGCAAATAAGATGGGAAACCACTACACAAACCATCCTGGACTTTTAAAGTGTAGTTCTGCTTTGAGCAAGGGAGAATAACAGCAGATATTTCTTCCTCACTCAAGATCAAAACAAAGATTTTAATTGCCGAAGTTGATTATCAAATATTTTTGACCTTTATCAATGCCATCTAATCTGAAATAAATAACTCAAAGGACAGCTGGTGAAAGCGTGCTGAAGTTCATGAACTTTAATACATACCCACTGATATTTTGCCCCTAGCAGTTGCTGATTCTTTAATCAAGACATAATAGCAAGTGTCAGAAGTAAGCATGCTCATTCCAATAACGACCCTACATGACTGTGGGGGGGTTTTCTTTGGTTGGTGGACTTTTTTTTTGTTTTCTTTTCTCAATAGAACAGGTAAATCAGCCTAGGGTTAGGGAGGGTCTGAAATAAAAAGCCCTGGAAGCAGACATATCGTGGCACTTTTGTACTTACCTTGGGATGCCTTTACCTGCTGCAGTGTGCCTGGAGCTGAAAGCTCTCTGGTTTAAAAAGCCCTAACCCTAGGCATAACCCTAACCCTAACCCTAGCCCTAGCCAGGTAAATCAGCCTAGGGTTAGGGATGGCACCAAAGAAAAAGCTGTGGAGGCAGCAATGTTGTGGCACTTTTGCGCTCCCCTTGGGATACCTTTTGCAGTTGCAGTGTGCCTGGAGCTCAGGGCTTTCTGGATTAAAAAACCCTTACCCTAGGCGTAAGCCTAAGCCCTAAACTGGTCAATCAGCCTAGGGTTAGGAACGGTCCCAAGGAAAAATGTGCGGAGGCAGCCATGTTGTGGCACTTTTTCGATCCCCTTGGGATGCCTTTGCCTGCTGAATTGTATCTAGAGCTCAAGCCTTTCTCATTTAAAAAACCCTAACCCTAGGCGTAACCCTAACCCTAGCCCTAGCCAGGTAAATCAGCCTAGGGTTAGGGAGGGTTTGAAATAAAAAGCCCTGGAAGCAGACATATTGTGGCACTTTTGTACTTACCTTGAGATGCCTTTAACTGCTGTAGTGTGCCTGGAGCTCAAAGCTTTCTGGTTTAAAAAACCCTAACCCTAGGCGTAACCCTAACCCTAACCCTAGCCCTAGGCAAGGAAGTCAGCCTAGGGTTAGGGATGGTCCCAAGGAAAAAGCTGTGGAGGCAGCCTTGTTGTGGCGCTTTTGCGCTCCCCTTGGGATACCTTTTGCAGTTGCAGTGTGCCTGGAGCTCAGGGCTTTCTGGATTAAAAAACCCTTACCCTAGGCGTAAGCCTAAGCCCTAAACTGGTCAATCAGCCTAGGGTTAGGGACGGTCCCAAGGAAAAATGTGCGGAGGCAGCCATGTTGTGGCACTTTTTCGATCCCCTTGGGATGCCTTTGCCTGCAGAATTGTGTCTGGAGCTCAAGCCTTTCTCATTTAAAAAACCCTAACCCTAGGCGTAACCCTAACCCTAGCCCTACGCAGGTAAATCAGCCTAGGGTTAGGGATGGCACCAAAGAAAAAGCTGTGGAGGCAGCGATGTTGTGGCACTTTTGCGCTCCCCTTGGGATACCTTTTGCAGTTGCAGTGTGCCTGGAGCTCAGGGCTTTCTGGATTAAAAAACCCTTACCCTAGGCGTAAGCCTAAGCCCTAAACTAGTCAATCAGCCTAGGTTTAGGGACGGTCCCAAGGAAAAATGTGCGGAGGCAGCCATGTTGTGGCACTTTTTCGATCCCCTTGGGATGCCTTTGCCAGCTGAATTGTGTCTGGAGCTCAAGCCTTTCTCATTTAAAAAACCGTAACCCTAGGCGTAACCCTTACCCTAGCCCTAGCCAGGTAAATCAGCCTAGGGTTAGGGATGGCACCAAAGAAAAAGCTGTGGAGGCAGCGATGTTGTGGCACTTTTGCGCTCCCCTTGGGATACCTTTTGCAGTTGCAGTCTGCCTGGAGCTCAGGGCTTTCTGGATTAAAAAACCCTTACCCTAGGCGTAAGCCTAAGCCCTAAACTGGTCAATCAGCCTAGGGTTAGGGACGGTCCCAAGGAAAAATGTGCGGAGGCAGCCATGTTGTGGCACTTTTTCGATCCCCTTGGGATGCCTTTGCCAGCAGAATTGTGTCTGGAGCTCAAGCCTTTCTCATTTAAAAAACCCTAACCCTAGGCGTAACCCTAACCCTAGCCCTAGACAGGTAAATCAGCCTAGGGTTAGGGATGGCACCCAAGAAAAAGCTGAGGATAAAGCGATGTTGTGGAACTTTTGCGCTCCCCTTGGTATGCTTTTTGCAGTTGGAGGGTGCCTGGAGCTCAGGGCTTTCTGGATTAAAAAACCCTTACCCTAGGTGTAAGCCTAAGCCCTAAACTGGTCAATCAGCCTAGGGTTAGGGACGGTCCCAAGGAAAAATGTGCGGAGGCAGCCATGTTGTGGCACTTTTTCGATCCCCTTGGGATGCCTTTGCCAGCTGAATTGGGTCTGGAGCTCAAGCCTTTCTCATTTAAAAAACCCTAACCCTAGGCGTAACCCTAACCCTAGCCCTAGCCAGGTAAATCAGCCTAGGGTTAGGGATGGCACCAAAGAAAAAGCTGTGGAGGCAGCGATGTTGTGGCACTTTTGCGCTCCGCTTGGGATACCTTTTGCAGTTGCAGTGTGCCTGGAGCTCAGGGCTTTCTGGATTAAAAAAGCCTTACCCTAGGCGTAAGCCTAAGCCCTAAACTGGTCAATCAGCCTAGGGTTAGGGACGGTCCCAAGGAAAAATGTGCGGAGGCAGCCATGTTGTGGCACTTTTTCGATCCCCTTGGGATGCCTTTGCCAGCTGAATTGTGTCTGGAGCTCAAGGCTTTCTCATTAAAAAAACCCTAACCCTAGGCGTAACCCTAACCCTAGCCCTAGCCAGGTAAATCAGCCTAGGGTTAGGGAGGGTTTGAAATAAAAAGCCCTGGAAGCAGACATATTGTGGCACTTTTGTACTTACCTAGAGATGCCTTTAACTGCTGTAGTGTGCCTGGAGCTCAAAGCTTTCTGGTTTAAAAAACACTAACCCTAGCCGTAACCCTAACCCTAACCCTAGCCCTAGGCAAGGAAGTCAGCCTAGGGTTAGGGATGGTCCCAAGGAAAAAGCTGTGGAGGCAGCCTTGTTGTGGCGCTTTTGCGCTCCCCTTGGGATACCTTTTGCAGTTGCAGTGTGCCTGGAGCTCAGGGCTTTCTGGATTAAAAAAGCCTTACCCTAGGCGTAAGCCTAAGCCCTCAACTGGTCAATCAGCCTAGGGTTAGGGACGGTCCCAAGGAAAAATGTGCGGAGGCAGCCATGTTGTGGCACTTTTTCGATCCCCTTGGGATGCCTTTGCCTGCTGAATTGTGTCTGGAGCTCAAGCCTTTCTCATTTAAAAAACCCTAACCCTAGGCGTAACCCTAACCCTAGCCCTAGCCAGGTAAATCAGCCTAGGGTTAGGGATGGCACCAAAGAAAAAGCTGTGGAGGCAGCGATGTTGTGGCACTTTTGCGCTCCGCTTGGGATACCTTTTGCAGTTGCAGTGTGCCTGGAGCTCAGGGCTTTCTGGATTAAAAAACCCTTACCCTAGGCGTAAGCCTAAGCCCTAAACTGGTCAATCAGCCTAGGTTTAGGGACGGTCCCAAGGAAAAATGTGCGTAGGCAGCCATGTTGTGGCACTTTTTCGATCCCCTTGGGATGCCTTTGCCAGCTGAATTGTGTCTGGAGCTCAAGCCTTTCTCATTTAAAAAACCCTAACCCTAGGCATAACCCTTACCCTAGCACTAGCCAGGTAAATCAGCCTAGGGTTAGGGATGGCACCAAAGAAAAAGCTCAGGAGGCAGCGATGATGTGGCACTTTTGCGCTCCCCTTGGGATACCTTTTGCAGTTGCAGTGTGCCTGGAGCTCAGGGCTTTCTGGATTAAAAAACCCTTACCCTAGGCGTAAGCCTAAGCCCTAAACTGGTCAATCAGCCTAGGGTTAGGGACGGTCCCAAGGAAAAATGTGCGGAGGCAGCCATGTTGTGGCACTTTTTCGATCCCCTTGGGATGCCTTTGCCAGCTGAATTGTGTCTGGAGCTCAAGCCTTTCTCATTTAAAAAACCCTAACCCTAGGCGTAACCCTTACCCTAGCCCTAGCCAGGTAAATCAGCCTAGGGTTAGGGATGGCACCAAAGAAAAAGCTGAGGATAAAGCGATGTTGTGGCACTTTTGCGCTCCGCTTGGGATACCTTTTGCAGTTGCAGTGTGCCTGGAGCTCAGGGCTTTCTGGATTAAAAAACCCTTACCCTAGGCGTAAGCCTAAGCCCTAAACTGGTCAATCAGCCTAGGGTTAGGGACGGTCCCAAGGAAAAATGTGCGGAGGCAGCCATGTTGTGGCACTTTTTCGATCCCCTTGGGAAGCCTTTGCCTGCTGAATTGTGTCTGGAGCTCAAGCCTTTCTCATTTAAAAAACCCTAACCCTAGGCGTAACCCTAACCCTAGCCCTAGACAGGTAAATCAGCCTAGGGTTAGGGATGGCACCAAAGAAAAAGCTGAGGAGGCAGCGATGTTGTTGCGCTTTTGCACTTCCCTTGGGATACCTTTTGCAGTTGCAGTGTGCCTGGAGGTCAGGGCATTCTGGATTAAAAATCCCTTACCCTAGGCGTAAGCCTAAGCCCTAAACTGGTCAATCAGCCTAGGGTTAGGGACGGTCCCAAGGAAAAATGTGCGGAGGCAGCCATGTTGTGGCACTTTTTCGATCCCCTTGGGATGCCTTTGCCAGCTGAATTGGGTCTGGAGCTCAAGCCTTTCTCATTAAAAAAACCCTAACCCTAGGCGTAACCTTAACCCTAGCCCTAGGCAGGTAAATCAGCCTAGGGTTAGGGATGGCACCAAGGAAAAAGCTGTGGAGGCAGCGATGTTGTGGCACTTTTGCGCTCCGCTTGGGATACCTTTTGCAGTTGCAGTGTGCCTGGAGCTCAGGGCTTTCTGGATTAAAAAACCCTTACCCTAGGCGTAAGCCTAAGCCTAAACTGGTCAATCAGCCTAGGGTTAGGGACGGTCCCAAGGAAAAATGTGCGGAGGCAGCCATGTTGTGGCACTTTTTCGATCCCCTTGGGATGCCTTTGCCTGCTGAATTGTGTCTGGAGCTCAAGCCTTTCTCATTTAAAAAACCCTAACTCTAGGCGTAACCCTAACACTAGCCCTAGCCAGGTAAATCAGCCTAGGGTTAGGGATGGCACCAAAGAAAAAGCTGTGGAGGCAGCAATGTTGTGGCACATTTGCGCTCCCCTTGGGATACCTTTTGCAGTTGCAGTGTGCCTGGAGGTCAGGGCTTTCTGGATTAAAAATCCCTTACCCTAGGCGTAAGCCTAAGCCCTAAACTGGTCAATCAGCCTAGGGTTAGGGACGGTCCCAAGGAAAAATGTGCGGAGGCAGCCATGTTGTGGCACTTTTTCGATCCCCTTGGGATGCCTTTGCCAGCTGAATTGTGTCTGGAGCTCAAGCCTTTCTCATTTAAAAAACCCTAGCTCTAGGCGTAACCCTAACCCTAGCCCTAGCCAGGTAAATCAGCCTAGGGTTAGGGATGGCACCAAAGAAATAGCTGTGGAGGCAGCGATGTTGTGGCGCTTTTGCACTCCCCTTGGGATACCTTTTGCAGTTGCAGTGTGCCTGGAGCTCAGGGCTTTCTGGATTAAAAAACCCTTACCCTAGGCGTAAGCCTAAGCCCTAAACTGGTCAATCAGCCTAGGGTTAGGGACGGTCCCAAGGAAAAATGTGCGGAGGCAGCCATGTTGTGGCACTTTTTCGATCCCCTTGGGATGCCTTTGCCAGCTGAATTGTGTCTGGAGCTCAAGCCTTTCTCATTTAAAAAACCCTAACCCTAGGCGTAACCCTTACCCTAGCCCTAGCCAGGTAAATCAGCCTAGGGTTAGGGATGGCACCAAAGAAAAAGCTGTGGAGGCAGCAATGTTGTGGCACTTTTGCGCTCCCCTTGGGATACCTTTTGCAGTTGCAGTGTGCCTGGAGCTCAGGGCTTTCTGGATTAAAAAACCCTTACCCTAGGCGTAAGCCTAAGCCCTAAATTGGTCAATCAGCCTAGGGTTAGGGACGGTCCCAAGGAAAAATGTGCGGAGGCAGCCATGTTGTGGCACTTTTTCGATCCCCTTGGGATGCCTTTGCCAGCTGAATTGTGTCTGGAGCTCAAGCCTTTCTCATTTAAAAAACCCTAACCCTAGGCGTAACCCTAACCCTAGCCCTAGCCAGGTAAATCAGCCTAGGGTTAGGGATGGCACCAAAGAAAAAGCTTTGGAGGCAGCGATGTTGTGGCGCTTTTGCGCTCCCCTTGGGATACCTTTTGCAGTTGCAGTGTGCCTAGAGCTCAGGGCTTTCTGGATTAAAAAACCCTTACCCTAGGCGTAAGCCTAAGCCCTAAACTGGTCAATCAACCTAGGGTTAGGGACGGTCCCAAGGAAAAATGTGCGGAGGCAGCCATGTTGTGGCACTTTTTCGATCCCCTTGGGATGCCTTTGCCAGCTGAATTGTGTCTGGAGCTCAAGCCTTTCTCATTTAAAAAACCCTAACCCTAGGCGTAACCCTAACCCTAGCCCTAGCCAGGTAAATCAGCCTAGGGTTAGGGATGGCACCCAAGAAAAAGCTGAGGATAAAGCGATGTTGTGGCACTTTTGCGCTCCCCTTGGGATACCTTTTGCAGTTGCAGTGTGCCTGGAGCTCAGGGCTTTCTGGATTAAAACACCCTTACCCTAGGCGTAAGCCTAAGCCCTCAACTGGCCAATCGGCCTAGGGTTAGGGACGGTCCCAAGGAAAAATGTGTGGAGGCAGCCATGTTGTGGCACTTTTTCGATCCCCTTGGGATGCCTTTGCCAGCTGAATTGTGTCTGGAGCTCAAGCCTTTCTCATTTAAAAAACCCTAACCCTAGGCGTAACCCTAACCCTAGCCCTAGGCAGGTAAATCAGCCTAGGGTTAGGGATGGCACCAAAGAAAAAGCTGTGGAGGCAGCGATGTTGTGGCGCTTTTGCGCTCCCCTTGGGATACCTTTTGCAGTTGCAGGGTGCCTGGAGCTCAGGGCTTTCTGGATTAAAAAACCCTTACCCTAGGCATAACCTTTACCCATAAACTGGTCAATCAGCCTAGGGTTAGGGACGGTCCCAAGGAAAAATGTGCGGAGGCAGCCATGTTGTGGCACTTTTTCGATCCCCTTGGGATGCCTTTGCCAGCTGAATTGTGTCTGGAGCTCAAGCCTTTCTCATTTAAAAAACCCTAACCCTAGGCGTAACCCTAACCCTAGCCCTAGCCAGGTAAATCAGCCTAGGGTTAGGGATGGCACCAAAGAAAAAGCTGTGGAGGCAGCGATGTTGTGGCGCTTTTGCGCTCCCCTTGGGATACCTTTTGCAGTTGCAGTCTGCCTGGAGCTCAGGGCTTTCTGGATTAAAAAACCCTTACCCTAGGCGTAAACCTAAGCCCTAAACTGGTCAATCAGCCTAGGGTTAGGGATGGTCCCAAGGAAAAATGTGCGGAGGCAGCCATGTTGTGGCACTTTTTCGATCCCCTTGGGATGCCTTTGCCAGCTGAATTGTGTCTGGAGCTCAAGCCTTTCTCATTTAAAAAACCCTAACCCTAGGCGTAACCCTAACCCTAGCCCTAGCCAGGTAAATCAGCCTAGGGTTAGGGATGGCACCAAAGAAAAAGCTGTGGAGGCAGCGATGTTGCGGCGCTTTTGCGCTCCCCTTGGGATACCTTTTGCAGTTGCAGTGTGCCTGGAGCTCAGGGCTTTCTGGATTAAAAAACCCTTACCCTAGGCGTAAGCCTAAGCCCTAAACTGGTCAATCAGCCAAGGGTTAGGGACGGTCCTAAGGAAAAATGTGCGGAGGCAGCCATGTTGTGGCACTTTTTCGATCCCCTTGGGATGCCTTTGCCAGCTGAATTGTGTCTGGAGCTCAAGCCTTTCTCATTTAAAAAACCCTAACCCTAGGCGTAACCCTAACCCTAGCCCTAGCCAGGTAAATCAGCCTAGGGTTAGGGATGGCACCAAAGAAAAAGCTGTGGAGGCAGCGATGTTGTGGCACTTCTGCGCTCCGCTTGGGATACCTTTTGCAGTTGCAGTGTGCCTGGAGCTCAGGGCTTTCTGGATTAAAAAACCCTTACCCTAGGCGTAAGCCTAAGCCCTAAACTGGTCAATCAGCCTAGGTTTAGGGACGGTCCCAAGGAAAAATGTGCGGAGGCAGCCATGTTGTGGCACTTTTTCGATCCCCTTGGGATGCCTTTGCCAGCTGAATTGTGTCTGGAGCTCAAGCCTTTCTCATTTAAAAAACCCTAACCCTAGGCGTAACCCTAACCCTAGCCCTAGACAGGTAAATCAGCCTAGGGTTAGGGATGGCACCAAAGAAATAGCTGTGGAGGCAGCGATGTTGTGGCGCTTTTGCACTCCCCTTGGGATACCTTTTGCAGTTGCAGTGTGCCTGGAGCTCAGGGCTTTCTGGATTAAAAAAGCCTTACCCTAGGCGTAAGCCTAAGCCCTAAACTGGTCAATCAGCCTAGGGTTAGGGACGGTCCCAAGGAAAAATGTGCGGAGGCAGCCATGTTGTGGCACTTTTTCGATCCCCTTGGGATGCCTTTGCCAGCTGAATTGTGTCTGGAGCTCAAGCCTTTCTCATTTAAAAAACCCTAACCCTAGGCGTAACCCTTACCCTAGCCCTAGCCAGGTAAATCAGCCTAGGGTTAGGGATGGCACCAAAGAAAAAGCTGTGGAGGCAGCAATGTTGTGGCACTTTTGCGCTCCCCTTGGGATACCTTTTGCAGTTGCAGTGTGCCTGGAGCTCAGGGCTTTCTGGATTAAAAAACCCTTACCCTAGGCGTAAGCCTAAGCCCTAAATTGGTCAATCAGCCTAGGGTTAGGGACGGTCCCAAGGAAAAATGTGCAGAGGCAGCCATGTTGTGGCACTTTTTCGATCCCCTTGGGATGCCTTTGCCAGCTGAATTGTGTCTGGAGCTCAAGCCTTTCTCATTTAAAAAACCCTAACCCTAGGCGTAACCCTAACCCTAGCCCTAGCCAGGTAAATCAGCCTAGGGTTAGGGATGGCACCAAAGAAAAAGCTTTGGAGGCAGCGATGTTGTGGCGCTTTTGCGCTCCCCTTGGGATACCTTTTGCAGTTGCAGTGTGCCTAGAGCTCAGGGCTTTCTGGATTAAAAAACCCTTACCCTAGGCGTAAGCCTAAGCCCTAAACTGGTCAATCAACCTAGGGTTAGGGACGGTCCCAAGGAAAAATGTGCGGAGGCAGCCATGTTGTGGCACTTTTTCGATCCCCTTGGGATGCCTTTGCCAGCTGAATTGTGTCTGGAGCTCAAGCCTTTCTCATTTAAAAAACCCTAACCCTAGGCGTAACCCTAACCCTAGCCCTAGCCAGGTAAATCAGCCTAGGGTTAGGGATGGCACCCAAGAAAAAGCTGAGGATAAAGCGATGTTGTGGCACTTTTGCGCTCCCCTTGGGATACCTTTTGCAGTTGCAGTGTGCCTGGAGCTCAGGGCTTTCTGGATTAAAACACCCTTACCCTAGGCGTAAGCCTAAGCCCTCAACTGGCCAATCGGCCTAGGGTTAGGGACGGTCCCAAGGAAAAATGTGTGGAGGCAGCCATGTTGTGGCACTTTTTCGATCCCCTTGGGATGCCTTTGCCAGCTGAATTGTGTCTGGAGCTCAAGCCTTTCTCATTTAAAAAACCCTAACCCTAGGCGTAACCCTAACCCTAGCCCTAGGCAGGTAAATCAGCCTAGGGTTAGGGATGGCACCAAAGAAAAAGCTGTGGAGGCAGCGATGTTGTGGCGCTTTTGCGCTCCCCTTGGGATACCTTTTGCAGTTGCAGGGTGCCTGGAGCTCAGGGCTTTCTGGATTAAAAAACCCTTACCCTAGGCATAACCTTTACCCATAAACTGGTCAATCAGCCTAGGGTTAGGGACGGTCCCAAGGAAAAATGTGCGGAGGCAGCCATGTTGTGGCACTTTTTCGATCCCCTTGGGATGCCTTTGCCAGCTGAATTGTGTCTGGAGCTCAAGCCTTTCTCATTTAAAAAACCCTAACCCTAGGCGTAACCCTAACCCTAGCCCTAGCCAGGTAAATCAGCCTAGGGTTAGGGATGGCACCAAAGAAAAAGCTGTGGAGGCAGCGATGTTGTGGCGCTTTTGCGCTCCCCTTGGGATACCTTTTGCAGTTGCAGTGTGCCTGGAGCTCAGGGCTTTCTGGATTAAAAAACCCTTACCCTAGGCGTAAACCTAAGCCCTAAACTGGTCAATCAGCCTAGGGTTAGGGATGGTCCCAAGGAAAAATGTGCGGAGGCAGCCATGTTGTGGCACTTTTTCGATCCCCTTGGGATGCCTTTGCCAGCTGAATTGTGTCTGGAGCTCAAGCCTTTCTCATTTAAAAAACCCTAACCCTAGGCGTAACCCTAACCCTAGGCCTAGCCAGGTAAATCAGCCTAGGGTTAGGGATGGCACCAAAGAAAAAGCTGTGGAGGCAGCGATGTTGCGGCGCTTTTGCGCTCCCCTTGGGATACCTTTTGCAGTTGCAGTGTGCCTGGAGCTCAGGGCTTTCTGGATTAAAAAACCCTTACCCTAGGCGTAAGCCTAAGCCCTAAACTGGTCAATCAGCCAAGGGTTAGGGACGGTCCTAAGGAAAAATGTGCGGAGGCAGCCATGTTGTGGCACTTTTTCGATCCCCTTGGGATGCCTTTGCCAGCTGAATTGTGTCTGGAGCTCAAGCCTTTCTCATTTAAAAAACCCTAACCCTAGGCGTAACCCTAACCCTAGCCCTAGCCAGGTAAATCAGCCTAGGGTTAGGGATGGCACCAAAGAAAAAGCTGTGGAGGCAGCGATGTTGTGGCACTTCTGCGCTCCGCTTGGGATACCTTTTGCAGTTGCAGTGTGCCTGGAGCTCAGGGCTTTCTGGATTAAAAAACCCTTACCCTAGGCGTAAGCCTAAGCCCTAAACTGGTCAATCAGCCTAGGTTTAGGGACGGTCCCAAGGAAAAATGTGCGGAGGCAGCCATGTTGTGGCACTTTTTCGATCCCCTTGGGATGCCTTTGCCAGCTGAATTGTGTCTGGAGCTCAAGCCTTTCTCATTTAAAAAACCCTAACCCTAGGCGTAACCCTAACCCTAGCCCTAGACAGGTAAATCAGCCTAGGGTTAGGGATGGCACCAAAGAAAAAGCTGAGGAGGCAGCGATGTTGCTGCGCTTTTGCACTTCCCTTGGGATGCCTTTTGCAGTTGCAGTGTGCCTGGAGGTCAGGGCTTTCTGGATTAAAAATCCCTTACCCTAGGCGTAAGCCTAAGCCCTAAACTGGCCAATCAGCCTAGGGTTAGGGACGGTCCCAAGGAAAAATGTGCAGAGGCAGCCATGTTGTGGCACTTTTTCGATCCCCTTGGGATGCCTTTGCCAGCTGAATTGGGTCTGGAGCTCAAGCCTTTCTCATTTAAAAAACCCTAACCCTAGGCGTAACCCTAACCTTAACCCTAGGCAGGTAAATCAGCCTAGGGTTAGGGATGGCACCAAAGAAAAAGCTGTGGAGGCAGCGATGTTGTGGCACTTTTGCGCTCCCCTTGGGATACCTTTTGCAGTTGCAGTGTGCCTGGAGCTCAGGGCTTTCTGGATTAAAAAACCCTTACCCTAGGCGTAAGCCTAAGCCCTAAACTGGTAAATCAGCCTAGGGTTAGGGACGGTCCCAAAAAAAAATGTGCGGAGGCAGCCATGTTGTGGCACTTTTTCGATCCCCTTGGGATGCCTTTGCCAGCTGAATTGTGTCTGGAGCTCAAGCCTTTCTCATTTAAAAAACAATAGCTCTAGGCGTAACCCTAACACTAGCCCTAGCCAGGTAAATCAGCCTAGGGTTAGGGATGGCACCAAAGAAAAAGCTGTGGAGGCAGCGATGTTGTGGCACTTTTTCGCTCCCCTTGGTATGCCTTTTGCAGTTGCAGTGTGCCTGGAGCTCAGGGCTTTCTGGATTAAAAAACCCTTACCCTAGGCGTAAGCCTAAGCCCTAAACTGGTCAATCAGCCTAGGGTTAGGGACGGTCCCAAGGAAAAATGTGCGGAGGCAGCCATGTTGTGGCACTTTTTCGATCCCCTTGGGATGCCTTTGCCAGCTGAATTGTGTCTGGAGCTCAAGCCTTTCTCATTAAAAAAACCCTAACCCTAGGCGTAACCTTAACCCTAGCCCTAGGCAGGTAAATCAGCCTAGGGTTAGGGATGGCACCAAGGAAAAAGCTGTGGAGGCAGCGATGTTGTGGCACTTTTGCGCTCCGCTTGGGATACCTTTTGCAGTTGCAGTGTGCCTGGAGCTCAGGGCTTTCTGGATTAAAAAACCCTTACCCTAGGCGTAAGCCTAAGCCTAAACTGGTCAATCAGCCTAGGGTTAGGGACGGTCCCAAGGAAAAATGTGCGGAGGCAGCCATGTTGTGGCACTTTTTCGATCCCCTTGGGATGCCTTTGCCTGCTGAATTGTGTCTGGAGCTCAAGCCTTTCTCATTTAAAAAACCCTAACTCTAGGCGTAACCCTAACACTAGCCCTAGCCAGGTAAATCAGCCTAGGGTTAGGGATGGCACCAAAGAAAAAGCTGTGGAGGCAGCAATGTTGTGGCACTTTTGCGCTCCCCTTGGGATACCTTTTGCAGTTGCAGTGTGCCTGGAGCTCAGGGCTTTCTGGATTAAAAATCCCTTACCCTAGGCGTAAGCCTAAGCCCTGAACTGGTCAATCAGCCTAGGGTTAGGGACGGTCCCAAGGAAAAATGTGCGGAGGCAGCCATGTTGTGGCACTTTTTCGATCCCATTGGGATGCCTTTGCCAGCTGAATTGTGTCTGGAGCTCAAGCCTTTCTCATTTAAAAAACCCTAACCCTAGGCGTAACCCTTACCCTAGCCCTAGCCAGGTAAATCAGCCTAGGGTTAGGGATGGCACCCAAGAAAAAGCTGAGGATAAAGCGATGTTGTGGCACTTTTGCGCTCCCCTTGGGATACCTTTTGCAGTTGCAGTGTGCCTGGAGCTCAGGGCTTTCTGGATTAAAAAACCCTTACCCTAGGCGTAAGCCTAAGCCCTCAACTGGCCAATCAGCCTAGGGTTAGGGACGGTCCCAAGGAAAAATGTGCGGAGGCAGCCATGTTGTGGCACTTTTTCGATCCCCTTGGGAAGCCTTTGCCTGCTGAATTGTGTCTGGAGCTCAAGCCTTTCTCATTTAAAAAACCCTAACCCTAGGCGTAACCCTAACCCTAGCCCTAGACAGGTAAATCAGCCTAGGGTTAGGGATGGCACCAAAGAAAAAGCTGAGGAGGCAGCGATGTTGTTGCGCTTTTGCACTTCCCTTGGGATACCTTTTGCAGTTGCAGTGTGCCTGGAGGTCAGGGCATTCTGGATTAAAAATCCCTTACCCTAGGCGTAAGCCTAAGCCCTAAACTGGTCAATCAGCCTAGGGTTAGGGACGGTCCCAAGGAAAAATGTGCGGAGGCAGCCATGTTGTGGCACTTTTTCGATCCCCTTGGGATGCCTTTGCCAGCTGAATTGGGTCTGGAGCTCAAGCCTTTCTCATTAAAAAAACCCTAACCCTAGGCGTAACCTTAACCCTAGCCCTAGGCAGGTAAATCAGCCTAGGGTTAGGGATGGCACCAAGGAAAAAGCTGTGGAGGCAGCGATGTTGTGGCACTTTTGCGCTCCGCTTGGGATACCTTTTGCAGTTGCAGTGTGCCTGGAGCTCAGGGCTTTCTGGATTAAAAAACCCTTACCCTAGGCGTAAGCCTAAGCCTAAACTGGTCAATCAGCCTAGGGTTAGGGACGGTCCCAAGGAAAAATGTGCGGAGGCAGCCATGTTGTGGCACTTTTTCGATCCCCTTGGGATGCCTTTGCCTGCTGAATTGTGTCTGGAGCTCAAGCCTTTCTCATTTAAAAAACCCTAACTCTAGGCGTAACCCTAACACTAGCCCTAGCCAGGTAAATCAGCCTAGGGTTAGGGATGGCACCAAAGAAAAAGCTGTGGAGGCAGCAATGTTGTGGCACATTTGCGCTCCCCTTGGGATACCTTTTGCAGTTGCAGTGTGCCTGGAGGTCAGGGCTTTCTGGATTAAAAATCCCTTACCCTAGGCGTAAGCCTAAGCCCTAAACTGGTCAATCAGCCTAGGGTTAGGGACGGTCCCAAGGAAAAATGTGCGGAGGCAGCCATGTTGTGGCACTTTTTCGATCCCCTTGGGATGCCTTTGCCAGCTGAATTGTGTCTGGAGCTCAAGCCTTTCTCATTTAAAAAACCCTAGCTCTAGGCGTAACCCTAACCCTAGCCCTAGCCAGGTAAATCAGCCTAGGGTTAGGGATGGCACCAAAGAAATAGCTGTGGAGGCAGCGATGTTGTGGCGCTTTTGCACTCCCCTTGGGATACCTTTTGCAGTTGCAGTGTGCCTGGAGCTCAGGGCTTTCTGGATTAAAAAACCCTTACCCTAGGCGTAAGCCTAAGCCCTAAACTGGTCAATCAGCCTAGGGTTAGGGACGGTCCCAAGGAAAAATGTGCGGAGGCAGCCATGTTGTGGCACTTTTTCGATCCCCTTGGGATGCCTTTGCCAGCTGAATTGTGTCTGGAGCTCAAGCCTTTCTCATTTAAAAAACCCTAACCCTAGGCGTAACCCTTACCCTAGCCCTAGCCAGGTAAATCAGCCTAGGGTTAGGGATGGCACCAAAGAAAAAGCTGTGGAGGCAGCAATGTTGTGGCACTTTTGCGCTCCCCTTGGGATACCTTTTGCAGTTGCAGTGTGCCTGGAGCTCAGGGCTTTCTGGATTAAAAAACCCTTACCCTAGGCGTAAGCCTAAGCCCTAAATTGGTCAATCAGCCTAGGGTTAGGGACGGTCCCAAGGAAAAATGTGCGGAGGCAGCCATGTTGTGGCACTTTTTCGATCCCCTTGGGATGCCTTTGCCAGCTGAATTGTGTCTGGAGCTCAAGCCTTTCTCATTTAAAAAACCCTAACCCTAGGCGTAACCCTAACCCTAGCCCTAGCCAGGTAAATCAGCCTAGGGTTAGGGATGGCACCAAAGAAAAAGCTGTGGAGGCAGCGATGTTGTGGCGCTTTTGCGCTCCCCTTGGGATACCTTTTGCAGTTGCAGTGTGCCTAGAGCTCAGGGCTTTCTGGATTAAAAAACCCTTACCCTAGGCGTAAGCCTAAGCCCTAAACTGGTCAATCAACCTAGGGTTAGGGACGGTCCCAAGGAAAAATGTGCGGAGGCAGCCATGTTGTGGCACTTTTTCGATCCCCTTGGGATGCCTTTGCCAGCTGAATTGTGTCTGGAGCTCAAGCCTTTCTCATTTAAAAAACCCTAACCCTAGGCGTAACCCTAACCCTAGCCCTAGCCAGGTAAATCAGCCTAGGGTTAGGGATGGCACCCAAGAAAAAGCTGAGGATAAAGCGATGTTGTGGCACTTTTGCGCTCCCCTTGGGATACCTTTTGCAGTTGCAGTGTGCCTGGAGCTCAGGGCTTTCTGGATTAAAACACCCTTACCCTAGGCGTAAGCCTAAGCCCTCAACTGGCCAATCGGCCTAGGGTTAGGGACGGTCCCAAGGAAAAATGTGTGGAGGCAGCCATGTTGTGGCACTTTTTCGATCCCCTTGGGATGCCTTTGCCAGCTGAATTGTGTCTGGAGCTCAAGCCTTTCTCATTTAAAAAACCCTAACCCTAGGCGTAACCCTAACCCTAGCCCTAGGCAGGTAAATCAGCCTAGGGTTAGGGATGGCACCAAAGAAAAAGCTGTGGAGGCAGCGATGTTGTGGCGCTTTTGCGCTCCCCTTGGGATACCTTTTGCAGTTGCAGGGTGCCTGGAGCTCAGGGCTTTCTGGATTAAAAAACCCTTACCCTAGGCATAACCTTTACCCATAAACTGGTCAATCAGCCTAGGGTTAGGGACGGTCCCAAGGAAAAATGTGCGGAGGCAGCCATGTTGTGGCACTTTTTCGATCCCCTTGGGATGCCTTTGCCAGCTGAATTGTGTCTGGAGCTCAAGCCTTTCTCATTTAAAAAAACCCTAACCCTAGGCGTAACCCTAACCCTAGCCCTAGCCAGGTAAATCAGCCTAGGGTTAGGGATGGCACCAAAGAAAAAGCTGTGGAGGCAGCGATGTTGTGGCGCTTTTGCGCTCCCCTTGGGATACCTTTTGCAGTTGCAGTGTGCCTGGAGCTCAGGGCTTTCTGGATTAAAAAACCCTTACCCTAGGCGTAAACCTAAGCCCTAAACTGGTCAATCAGCCTAGGGTTAGGGATGGTCCCAAGGAAAAATGTGCGGAGGCAGCCATGTTGTGGCACTTTTTCGATCCCCTTGGGATGCCTTTGCCAGCTGAATTGTGTCTGGAGCTCAAGCCTTTCTCATTTAAAAAACCCTAACCCTAGGCGTAACCCTAACCCTAGCCCTAGCCAGGTAAATCAGCCTAGGGTTAGGGATGGCACCAAAGAAAAAGCTGTGGAGGCAGCGATGTTGCGGCGCTTTTGCGCTCCCCTTGGGATACCTTTTGCAGTTGCAGTGTGCCTGGAGCTCAGGGCTTTCTGGATTAAAAAACCCTTACCCTAGGCGTAAGCCTAAGCCCTAAACTGGTCAATCAGCCAAGGGTTAGGGACGGTCCTAAGGAAAAATGTGCGGAGGCAGCCATGTTGTGGCACTTTTTCGATCCCCTTGGGATGCCTTTGCCTGCAGAATTGTGTCTGGAGCTCAAGCCTTTCTCATTTAAAAAACCCTAACCCTAGGCGTAACCCTAACCCTAGCCCTACGCAGGTAAATCAGCCTAGGGTTCGGGATGGCACCAAAGAAAAAGCTGTGGAGGCAGCGATGTTGTGGCACTTTTGCGCTCCCCTTGGGAAACCTTTTGCAGTTGCAGTGTGCCTGGAGCTCAGGGCTTTCTGGATTAAAAAACCCTTAGCCTAGGCGTAAGCCTAAGCCCTAAACTGGTCAATCAGCCTAGGGTTAGGGACGGTCCCAAGGAAAAATGTGCGGAGGCAGCCATGTTGTGGCACTTTTTCGATCCCCTTGGGATGCCTTTGCCAGCTGAATTGTGTCTGGAGCTCAAGCCTTTCTCATTTAAAAAACCCTAACCCTAGGCGTAACCCTAACCCTAGCCCTAGCCAGGTAAATCAGCCTAGGGTTAGGGATGGCACCAAAGAAAAAGCTGTGGAGGCAGCGATGTTGTGGCACTTCTGCGCTCCGCTTGGGATACCTTTTGCAGTTGCAGTGTGCCTGGAGCTCAGGGCTTTCTGGATTAAAAAACCCTTACCCTAGGCGTAAGCCTAAGCCCTAAACTGGTCAATCAGCCTAGGTTTAGGGACGGTCCCAAGGAAAAATGTGCGGAGGCAGCCATGTTGTGGCACTTTTTCGATCCCCTTGGGATGCCTTTGCCAGCTGAATTGTGTCTGGAGCTCAAGCCTTTCTCATTTAAAAAACCCTAACCCTAGGCGTAACCCTAACCCTAGCCCTAGACAGGTAAATCAGCCTAGGGTTAGGGATGGCACCAAAGAAAAAGCTGAGGAGGCAGCGATGTTGTTGCGCTTTTGCACTTCCCTTGGGATGCCTTTTGCAGTTGCAGTGTGCCTGGAGGTCAGGGCTTTCTGGATTAAAAATCCCTTACCCTAGGCGTAAGCCTAAGCCCTAAACTGGTCAATCAGCCTAGGGTTAGGGACGGTCCCAAGGAAAAATGTGCAGAGGCAGCCATGTTGTGGCACTTTTTCGATGCCCTTGGGATGCCTTTGCCAGCTGAATTGGGTCTGGAGCTCAAGCCTTTCTCATTTAAAAAACCCTAACCCTAGGCGTAACCCTAACCTTAACCCTAGGCAGGTAAATCAGCCTAGGGTTAGGGATGGCACCAAAGAAAAAGCTGTGGAGGCAGCGATGTTGTGGCACTTTTGCGCTCCCCTTGGGATACCTTTTGCAGTTGCAATGTGCCTGGAGCTCAGGGCTTTCTGGATTAAAAAACCCTTACCCTAGGCGTAAGCCTAAGCCCTAAACTGGTAAATCAGCCTAGGGTTAGGGACGGTCCCAAAAAAAAATGTGCGGAGGCAGCCATGTTGTGGCACTTTTTCGATCCCCTTGGGATGCCTTTGCCAGCTGAATTGTGTCTGGAGCTCAAGCCTTTCTCATTTAAAAAACAATAGCTCTAGGCGTAACCCTAACACTAGCCCTAGCCAGGTAAATCAGCCTAGGGTTAGGGATGGCACCAAAGAAAAAGCTGTGGAGGCAGCGATGTTGTGGCACTTTTTCGCTCCCCTTGGTATGCCTTTTGCAGTTGCAGTGTGCCTGGAGGTCAGGGCTTTCTGGATTAAAAAACCCTTACCCTAGGCGTAAGCCTAAGCCCTAAACTGGTCAATCAGCCTAGGGTTAGGGACGGTCCCAAGGAAAAATGTGCGGAGGCAGCCATGTTGTGGCACTTTTTCGATCCCCTTGGGATGCCTTTGCCAGCTGAATTGTGTCTGGAGCTCAAGCCTTTCTCATTAAAAAAACCCTAACCCTAGGCGTAACCTTAACCCTAGCCCTAGGCAGGTAAATCAGCCTAGGGTTAGGGATGGCACCAAGGAAAAAGCTGTGGAGGCAGCGATGTTGTGGCACTTTTGCGCTCCGCTTGGGATACCTTTTGCAGTTGCAGTGTGCCTGGAGCTCAGGGCTTTCTGGATTAAAAAACCCTTACCCTAGGCGTAAGCCTAAGCCTAAACTGGTCAATCAGCCTAGGGTTAGGGACGGTCCCAAGGAAAAATGTGCGGAGGCAGCCATGTTGTGGCACTTTTTCGATCCCCTTGGGATGCCTTTGCCTGCTGAATTGTGTCTGGAGCTCAAGCCTTTCTCATTTAAAAAACCCTAACTCTAGGCGTAACCCTAACACTAGCCCTAGCCAGGTAAATCAGCCTAGGGTTAGGGATGGCACCAAAGAAAAAGCTGTGGAGGCAGCAATGTTGTGGCACTTTTGCGCTCCCCTTGGGATACCTTTTGCAGTTGCAGTGTGCCTGGAGCTCAGGGCTTTCTGGATTAAAAATCCCTTACCCTAGGCGTAAGCCTAAGCCCTGAACTGGTCAATCAGCCTAGGGTTAGGGACGGTCCCAAGGAAAAATGTGCGGAGGCAGCCATGTTGTGGCACTTTTTCGATCCCCTTGGGATGCCTTTGCCAGCTGAATTGTGTCTGGAGCTCAAGCCTTTCTCATTTAAAAAACCCTAGCTCTAGGCGTAACCCTAACCCTAGCCCTAGCCAGGTAAATCAGCCTAGGGTTAGGGATGGCACCAAAGAAAAAGCTGAGGATAAAGCGATGTTGTGGCGCTTTTGCACTCCCCTTGGGATACCTTTTGCAGTTGCAGTGTGCCTGGAGCTCAGGGCTTTCTGGATTAAAAAACCCTTACCCTAGGCGTAAGCCTAAGCCCTAAACTGGTCAATCAGCCTAGGGTTAGGGACGGTCCCAAGGAAAAATGTGCGGAGGCAGCCATGTTGTGGCACTTTTTCGATCCCCTTGGGATGCCTTTGCCAGCTGAATTGTGTCTGGAGCTCAAGCCTTTCTCATTTAAAAAACCCTAACCCTAGGCGTAACCCTAACCCTAGCCCTAGCCAGGTAAATAAGCCTAGGGTTAGGGATGGCACCCAAGAAAAAGCTGTGGAGGCAGCGATGTTGTGGCGCTTTTGCGCTCCCCTTGGGATACCTTTTGCAGTTGCAGTGTGCCTGGAGCTCAGGGCTTTCTGGATTAAAACACCCTTACCCTAGGCGTAAGCCTAAGCCCTCAACTGGCCAATCGGCCTAGGGTTAGGGACGGTCCCAAGGAAAAATGTGTGGAGGCAGCCATGTTGTGGCACTTTTTCGATCCCCTTGGGATGCCTTTGCCAGCTGAATTGTGTCTGGAGCTCAAGCCTTTCTCATTTAAAAAACCCTAACCCTAGGCGTAACCCTAACCCTAGCCCTAGGCAGGTAAATCAGCCTAGGGTTAGGGATGGCACCAAAGAAAAAGCTGTGGAGGCAGCGATGTTGTGGCGCTTTTGCGCTCCCCCTTGGGATACCTTTTGCAGTTGCAGGGTGCCTGGAGCTCAGGGCTTTCTGGATTAAAAAACCCTTACCCTAGGCATAACCTTTACCCATAAACTGGTCAATCAGCCTAGGGTTAGGGACGGTCCCAAGGAAAAATGTGCGGAGGCAGCCATGTTGTGGCACTTTTTCGATCCCCTTGGGATGCCTTTGCCAGCTGAATTGTGTCTGGAGCTCAAGCCTTTCTCATTTAAAAAACCCTAACCCTAGGCGTAACCCTAACCCTAGCCCTAGCCAGGTAAATCAGCCTAGGGTTAGGGATGGCACCAAAGAAAAAGCTGTGGAGGCAGCGATGTTGTGGCGCTTTTGCGCTCCCCTTGGGATACCTTTTGCAGTTGCAGTGTGCCTGGAGCTCAGGGCTTTCTGGATTAAAAAACCCTTACCCTAGGCGTAAACCTAAGCCCTAAACTGGTCAATCAGCCTAGGGTTAGGGATGGTCCCAAGGAAAAATGTGCGGAGGCAGCCATGTTGTGGCACTTTTTCGATCCCCTTGGGATGCCTTTGCCAGCTGAATTGTGTCTGGAGCTCAAGCCTTTCTCATTTAAAAAACCCTAACCCTAGGCGTAACCCTAACCCTAGCCCTAGCCAGGTAAATCAGCCTAGGGTTAGGGATGGCACCAAAGAAAAAGCTGTGGAGGCAGCGATGTTGCGGCGCTTTTGCGCTCCCCTTGGGATACCTTTTGCAGTTGCAGTGTGCCTGGAGCTCAGGGCTTTCTGGATTAAAAAACCCTTACCCTAGGCGTAAGCCTAAGCCCTAAACTGGTCAATCAGCCAAGAGTTAGGGACGGTCCTAAGGAAAAATGTGCGGAGGCAGCCATGTTGTGGCACTTTTTCGATCCCCTTGGGATGCCTTTGCCTGCAGAATTGTGTCTGGAGCTCAAGCCTTTCTCATTTAAAAAACCCTAACCCTAGGCGTAACCCTAACCCTAGCCCTACGCAGGTAAATCAGCCTAGGGTTCGGGATGGCACCAAAGAAAAAGCTGTGGAGGCAGCGATGTTGTGGCACTTTTGCGCTCCCCTTGGGAAACCTTTTGCAGTTGCAGTGTGCCTGGAGCTCAGGGCTTTCTGGATTAAAAAACCCTTAGCCTAGGCGTAAGCCTAAGCCCTAAACTGGTCAATCAGCCCAGGGTTAGGGACAGTCCCAAGGAAAAATGTGCGGAGGCAGCCATGTTGTGGCACTTTTTCGATCCCCTTGGGATGCCTTTGCCTGCTGAATTGTGTCTGGAGCTCAAGCCTTTCTCATTTAAAAAACCCTAACCCTAGGCGTAACCCTAACCCTAGCCCTAGCCAGGTAAATAAGCCTAGGGTTAGGGATGGCACCAAAGAAAAAGCTGTGGAGGCAGCGATGTTGTGGCGCTTTTGCGCTCCCCTTGGGATACCTTTTGCAGTTGCAGTGTGCCTGGAGCTCAGGGCTTTCTGGATTAAAACACCCTTACCCTAGGCGTAAGCCTAAGCCCTCAACTGGCCAATCGGCCTAGGGTTAGGGACGGTCCCAAGGAAAAATGTGTGGAGGCAGCCATGTTGTGGCACTTTTTCGATCCCCTTGGGATGCCTTTGCCAGCTGAATTGTGTCTGGAGCTCAAGCCTTTCTCATTTAAAAAACCCTAACCCTAGGCGTAACCCTAACCCTAGCCCTAGCCAGGTAAATCAGCCTAGGGTTAGGGATGACACCAAAGAAAAAGCTGTGGAGGCAGCGATGTTGTGGCGCTTTTGCGCTCCCCTTGGGATACCTTTTGCAGTTGCAGGGTGCCTGGAGCTCAGGGCTTTCTGGATTAAAAAACCCTTACCCTAGGCATAACCTTTACCCATAAACTGGTCAATCAGCCTAGGGTTAGGGACGGTCCCAAGGAAAAATGTGCGGAGGCAGCCATGTTGTGGCACTTTTTCGATCCCCTTGGGATGCCTTTGCCAGCTGAATTGTGTCTGGAGCTCAAGCCTTTCTCATTTAAAAAACCCTAACCCTAGGCGTAACCCTAACCCTAACCCTAGCCAGGTAAATCAGCCTAGGGTTAGGGATGGCACCAAAGAAAAAGCTGTGGAGGCAGCGATGTTGTGGCGCTTTTGCGCTCCCCTTGGGATACCTTTTGCAGTTGCAGTGTGCCTGGAGCTCAGGGCTTTCTGGATTAAAAAACCCTTACCCTAGGCGTAAACCTAAGCCCTAAACTGGTCAATCAGCCTAGGGTTAGGGATGGTCCCAAGGAAAAATGTGCGGAGGCAGCCATGTTGTGGCACTTTTTCGATCCCCTTGGGATGCCTTTGCCAGCTGAATTGTGTCTGGAGCTCAAGCCTTTCTCATTTAAAAAACCCTAACCCTAGGCGTAACCCTAACCCTAGCCCTAGCCAGGTAAATGAGCCTAGGGTCAGGGATGGCACCCAAGAAAAAGCTGAGGATAAAGCGATGTTCTGGCACTTTTGCGCTCCCCTTGGGATACCTTTTGCAGTTGCAGTGTGCCTGGAGCTCAGGGCTTTCTGGATTAAAAAACCCTTACCCTAGGTGTAAGCCTAAGCCCTAAACTGGTCAATAAGCCTAGGGTTAGGGACGGTCCCAAGGAAAAATGTGCAGAGGCAGCCATGTTGTGGCACTTTTTCGATCCCCTTGGGATGCCTTTGCCAGCTGAATTGTGTCTGGAGCTCAAGCCTTTCTCATTTAAAAAACCCTAACCCTAGGCGTAACCCTAACCCTAGCCCTAGCCAGGTAAATCAGCCTAGGGTTAGGGATGGCACCAAAGAAAAAGCTGTGGAGGCAGCGATGTTGCGGCGCTTTTGCGCTCCCCTTGGGATACCTTTTGCAGTTGCAGTGTGCCTGGAGCTCAGGGCTTTCTGGATTAAAAAACCCTTACCCTAGGCGTAAGCCTAAGCCCTAAACTGGTCAATCAGCCAAGGGTTAGGGACGGTCCTAAGGAAAAATGTGCGGAGGCAGCCATGTTGTGGCACTTTTTCGATCCCCTTGGGATGCCTTTGCCTGCAGAATTGTGTCTGGAGCTCAAGCCTTTCTCATTTAAAAAACCCTAACCCTAGGCGTAACCCTAACCCTAGCCCTAGCCAGGTAAATCAGCCTAGGGTTACGGATGGCACCAAAGAAAAAGCTGTGGAGGCAGCGATGTTGTGGCACTTTTGCGCTCCCCTTGGGATACCTTTTGCAGTTGCAGTGTGCCTGGAGCTCAGGGCTTTCTGGATTAAAACACCCTTACCCTAGGCGTAAGCCTAAGCCCTAAACTGGTCAATCAGCCTAGGGTTAGGGACGGTCCCAAGGAAAAATGTGTGGAGGCAGCCATGTTGTGGCACTTTTTCGATCCCCTTGGGATGCCTTTGCCAGCTGAATTGTGTCTGGAGCTCAAGCCTTTCTCATTTAAAAAACCCTAACCCTAGGCATAACCCTAACCCTAGCCCTACGCAGGTAAATAGGCCTAGGGTTAGGGATGGCACCAAAGAAAAAGCTGTGGAGGCAGCGATGTTGTGGCGCTTTTGCGCTCCCCTTGGGATACCTTTTGCAGTTGCAGGGTGCCTGGAGCTCAGGGCTTTCTGGATTAAAAAACCCTTACCCTAGGCATAACCTTTACCCATAAACTGGTCAATCAGCCTAGGGTTAGGGACGGTCCCAAGGAAAAATGTGCGGAGGCAGCCATGTTGTGGCACTTTTTCGATCCCCTTGGGATGCCTTTGCCTGCTGAATTGTGTCTGGAGATCAAGCCTTTCTCATTTAAAAAACCCTAACCCTAGGCGTAACCCTAACCCTAGCCCTAGCCAGGTAAATCAGCCTAGGGTTAGGGATGGCACCAAAGAAAAAGCTGTGGAGGCAGCGATGTTGCGGCGCTTTTGCGCTCCCCTTGGGATACCTTTTGCAGTTGCAGTGTGCCTGGAGCTCAGGGCTTTCTGGATTAAAAAACCCTTACCCTAGGCGTAAACCTAAGCCCTAAACTGGTCAATCAGCCTAGGGTTAGGGACGGTCCCAAGGAAAAATGTGCGGAGGCAGCCATGTTGTGGCACTTTTTCGATCCCCTTGGGATGCCTTTGCCTGCTGAATTGTGTCTGGAGCTCAAACCTTTCTCATTTAAAAAACCCTAACCCTAGGCGTAACCCTAACCCTAGCCCTAGCCAGGTAAATCAGCCTAGGTTTACGGATGGCACCAAAGACAAAGCTGTGGAGGCAGCGATGTTGTGGCACTTTTGCGCTCCCCTTGGGATACCTTTTGCAGTTGCAGTGTGCCTGGAGCTCAGGGCTTTCTGGTTTAAAAAACCCTTACCCTAGGTGTAAGCCTAAGCCCTGAACTGGTCAATCAGCCTAGGGTTAGGGACGGTCCCAAGGAAAAATGTGCGGAGGCAGCCATGTTGTGGCACTTTTTCGATCCCCTTGGGATGCCTTTGCCAGCTGAATTGTGTCTGGAGCTCAAGCCTTTCTCATTTAAAAAACCCTAACCCTAGGCGTAACCCTAACCCTAGCCCTAGCCAGGTAAATCAGCCTAGGGTTAGGGATGGCACCAAAGAGAAAGCTGTGGAGGCAGCGATGTTGTGGCACTTTTGCGCTCCCCTTGGGATACCTTTTGCAGTTGCAGTGTGCCTGGAGCTCAGGGCTTTCTGGATTAAAAAACCCTTACCCTAGGCGTAAGCCTAAGCCCTGAACTGGTCAATCAGCCTAGGGTTAGGGACGGTCCCAAGGAAAAATGTGCGGAGGCAGCCATGTTGTGGGACTTTTTCGATCCCCTTGGGATGCCTTTGCCTGCTGAATTGTGTCTGGAGCTCAAGCCTTTCTCATTTAAAAAACCCTAACCCTAGGCGTAACCCTAACCCTAGCCCTAGCCAGGTAAATCAGCCTAGGGTTAGGGATGGCACCAAAGAAAAATCTGTGGAGGAAGCGATGTTGTGGCGCTTTTGCGCTCCCCTTGGGATACCTTTTGCAGTTGCAGTGTGCCTGGAGCTCAGGGCTTTCTGGATTAAAATACCCTTACCCTAGGCGTAAACCTAAGCCCTAAACTGGTCAATCAGCCTAGGGTTAGGGATGGTCCCAAGGAAAAATGTGCGGAGGCAGCCATGTTGTGGCACTTTTTCGATCCCCTTGGGATGCCTTTGCCAGCTGAATTGTGTCTGGAGCTCAAGCCTTTCTCATTTAAAAAACCCTAACCCTAGGCGTAACCCTAACCCTAGCCCTAGCCAGGTAAATCAGCCTAGGGTTAGGGATGGCACCCAAGAAAAAGCTGAGGATAAAGCGATGTTGTGGCACTTTTGCGCTCCCCTTGGGATACCTTTTGCAGTTGCAGTGTGCCTGGAGCTCAGGGCTTTCTGGATTAAAAAACCCTTACCCTAGGCGTAAGCCTAAGCCCTCAACTGGCCAATCAGCCTAGGGTTAGGGACGGTCCCAAGGAAAAATGTGCGGAGGCAGCCATGTTGTGGCACTTTTTCGATCCCCTTGGGATGCCTTTGCCAGCTGAATTGTGTCTGGAGCTCAAGCCTTTCTCATTTAGAAAACCCTAACCCTAGGCGTAACCCTAACCCTAGCCCTAGCCAGGTAAATCAGCCTAGGGTTAGGGATGGCACCAAAGAAAAAGCTGTGGAGGCAGCGATGTTGTGGCACTTTTGCGCTCCCCTTGGGATACCTTTTGCAGTTGCAGTGTGCCTGGAGCTCAGGGCTTTCTGGATTAAAAAACCCTTACCCTAGGTGTAAGCCTAAGCCCTAAACTGGTCAATCAGCCTAGGGTTAGGGACGGTCCCAAGGAAAAATGTGCGGAGGCAGCCATGTTGTGGCACTTTTTCGATCCCCTTGGGATGCCTTTGCCTGCTAAATTGTGTCTGGAGCTCAAGCCTTTCTCATTTAAAAAACCCTAACCCTAGGCGTAACCCTAACCCTAGCCCTAGGCAGGTAAATCAGCCTAGGGTTAGGGATGGCACCAAAGAAAAACCTGTGGAGGCAGCGATGTTGTGGCACTTTTGCGCTCCCCTTGGGATACCTTTTGCAGTTGCAGTGTGCCTGGAGCTCAGGGCTTTCTGGATTAAAAAACCCTTACCCTAGGCGTAAACCTAAGCCCTAAACTGGTCAATCAGCCTAGGGTTAGGGACGGTCCAAAGGAAAAATGTGCGGAGGCAGCCATGTTGTGGCACTTTTTCGATCCCCTTGGGATGCCTTTGCCAGCTGAATTGTGTCTGGAGCTCAAGCCTTTCTCATTTAAAAAACCCTAACCCTAGGCGTAACCCTAACCCTAGCCCTAGCCAGGTAAATCAGCCTAGGGTTAGGGATGGCACCCAAGAAAAATCTGAGGATAAAGCGATGTTGTGGCACTCTTGCGCTCCCCTTGGGATACCTTTTGCAGTTGCAGTGTGCCTGGAGCTCAGGGCTTTCTGGATTAAAAAACCCTTACCCTAGGCGTAAGCCTAAGCCCTCAACTGGCCAATCAGCCTAGGGTTAGGGACGGTCCCAAGGAAAAATGTGCGGAGGCAGCCATGTTGTGGAACTTTTCGATCCCCTTGGGATGCCTTTGCCAGCTGAATTGTGTCTGGAGCTCAAGCCTTTCTCATTTAAAAAACCCTAACCCTAGGCGTAACCCTAACCCTAGCCCTAGCCAGGTAAATCAGCCTAGGGTTAGGGATAGCACCCAAGAAAAAGCTGAGGATAAAGCGATGTTGTGGCACTTTTGCGCTCCCCTTGGGATACCTTTTGCAGTTGCAGTGTGCCTGGATCTCAGGGCTTTCTGGATTAAAAAACCCTTACCCTAGGCATAACCTTTACCCGTAAACTGGTCAATCAGCCTAGGGTTAGGGACGGTCCCAAGGAAAAATGTGCGGAGGCAGCCATGTTGTGGCACTTTTTCGATCCCCTTGGGATGCCTTTGCCTGCTGAATTGTGTCTGGAGCTCAAGCCTTTCTCATTTAAAAAACCCTAACCCTAGGCGTAACCCTAACCCTAGCCCTAGGCAGGTAAATCAGCCTAGGGTTAGGGATGGCACCAAAGAAAAAGCTGTGGAGGCAGCGATGTTGTGGCGCTTTTGCGCTCCCCTTGGGATACCTTTTGCAGTTGCAGTGTGCCTGGAGGTCAGGGCTTTCTGGATTAAAAAACCCTTACCCTAGGCGTAAACCTATGCCCTAAACTGGTCAATCAGCCTAGGGTTAGGGATGGTCCCAAGGAAAAATCGCGGGGGCAGCCATGTTGTGGCACTTTTTCGATCCCCTTGGGATGCCTTTGCCAGCTGAATTGTGTCTGGAGCTCAAGCCTTTCTCATTTAAAAAACCCTAACCCTAGGCGTAACCCTAACCCTAGCCCTAGCCAGGTAAATCAGCCTAGGGTTAGGGATGGCACCCAAGAAAAAGCTGAGGATAAAGCGATGTTGTGGCACTTTTGCGTTCCCCTTGGGATACCTTTTGCAGTTGCAGTGTGCCTGGAGCTCAGGGCTTTCTGGATTAAAAAACCCTTACCCTAGGCGTAACCCTAAGCCCTCAACTGGCCAATCAGCCTAGGGTTAGGGATGGTCCCAAGGAAAAATGTGCGGAGGCAGCCATGTTGTGGCACTTTTTCGATCCCCTTGGGATGCCTTTGCCTGCTGAATTGTGTCTGGAGCTCAAGCCTTTCTCATTTAAAAAACCCTAACCCTAGGCGTAACCCTAACCCTAGCCCTAGCCAGGTAAATCAGCCTAGGGTTAGGGATGGCACCAAAGAAAAACCTGTGGAGGCAGCGATGTTGTGGCACTTTTGCGCTCCCCTTGGGATACCTTTTGCAGTTGCAGTGTGCCTGGAGCTCAGGGCTTTCTGGATTAAAAAACCCTTACCCTAGGCGTAAACCTAAGCCCTAAACTGGTCAATCAGCCTAGGGTTAGGGACGGTCCCAAGGAAAAATGTGCGGAGGCAGCCATGTTGTGGCACTTTTTCGATCCCCTTGGGATGCCTTTGCCAGCTGAATTGTGTCTGGAGCTCAAGCCTTTCTCATCTAAAAAACCCTAACCCTAGGCATAACCCTAACCCTAGCCCTACGCAGGTAAATCAGCCTAGGGTTAGGGATGGCACCCAAGAAAAATCTGAGGATAAAGCGATGTTGTGGCACTTTTGCGCTCCCCTTGGGATACCTTTTGCAGTTGCAGTGTGCCTGGAGCTCAGGGCTTTCTGGATTAAAAAACCCTTACCCTAGACGTAAGCCTAAGCCCTAAACTGGTCAATCAGCCTAGGGTTAGGGACGGTCCCAAGGAAAAATGTGCAGAGGCAGCCATGTTGTGGCACTTTTTCGATCCCCTTGGGATGCCTTTGCCAGCTGAATTGTGTCTGGAGCTCAAGCCTTTCTCATTTAAGAAACCCTAACCCTAGGCCTAACCCTAACCCTAGGTCTAGCCATGTAAATCAGCCTAGGGTTAGGGATGGCACCAAGGAAAAAGCTGTGGAGGCAGCGATGTTGCGGCGCTTTTGCGCTCCCCTTGGGATACCTTTTGCAGTTGCAGTGTGCCTGGAGCTCAGGGCTTTCTGGATTAAAAAACCCTTACCCTAGGCGTAAACCTAAGCCCTAAACTGGTCAATCAGCCTAGGGTTAGGGACGGTCCCAAGGAAAAATGTGCGGAGGCAGCCATGTTGTGGCACTTTTTCGATCCCCTTGGGATGCCTTTGCCAGCTGAATTGTGTCTGCAGCTCAAGCCTTTCTCATTTAAAAAACCCTAACCCTAGGCGTAACCCTAACCCTAGCCCTAGCCAGGTAAATCAGCCTAGGGTTAGGGATGGCACCAAAGAAAAAGCTGTGGAGGCAGCGATGTTGTGGCACTTTTGCGCTCCCCTTGGGATACCTTTTGCAGTTGCAGTGTGCCTGGAGCTCAGGGCTTTCTGGATTAAAAAACCCTTACCCTAGGCGTAAGCCTTAGCCCTCAACTGGTCAATCAGCCTAGGGTTAGGGACGGTCCCAAGGAAAAATGTGCGGAGGCAGCCATGTTGTGGAACTTTTCGATCCCCTTGGGATGCCTTTGCCAGCTGAATTGTGTCTGGAGCTCAAGCCTTTCTCATTTAAAAAACCCTAACCCTAGGCGTAACCCTAACCCTAGCCCTAGCCAGGTAAATCAGCCTAGGGTTAGGGATAGCACCCAAGAAAAAGCTGAGGATAAAGCGATGTTGTGGCACTTTTGCGCTCCCCTTGGGATACCTTTTGCAGTTGCAGTGTGCCTGGATCTCAGGGCTTTCTGGATTAAAAAACCCTTACCCTAGGCATAACCTTTACCCGTAAACTGGTCAATCAGCCTAGGGTTAGGGACGGTCCCAAGGAAAAATGTGCGGAGGCAGCCATGTTGTGGCACTTTTTCGATCCCCTTGGGATGCCTTTGCCTGCTGAATTGTGTCTGGAGCTCAAGCCTTTCTCATTTAAAAAACCCTAACCCTAGGCGTAACCCTAACCCTAGCCCTAGGCAGGTAAATCAGCCTAGGGTTAGGGATGGCACCAAAGAAAAAGCTGTGGAGGCAGCGATGTTGTGGCGCTTTTGCGCTCCCCTTGGGATACCTTTTGCAGTTGCAGTGTGCCTGGAGGTCAGGGCTTTCTGGATTAAAAAACCCTTACCCTAGGCGTAAACCTATGCCCTAAACTGGTCAATCAGCCTAGGGTTAGGGATGGTCCCAAGGAAAAATCGCGGGGGCAGCCATGTTGTGGCACTTTTTCGATCCCCTTGGGATGCCTTTGCCAGCTGAATTGTGTCTGGAGCTCAAGCCTTTCTCATTTAAAAAACCCTAACCCTAGGCGTAACCCTAACCCTAGCCCTAGCCAGGTAAATCAGCCTAGGGTTAGGGATGGCACCCAAGAAAAAGCTGAGGATAAAGCGATGTTGTGGCACTTTTGCGTTCCCCTTGGGATACCTTTTGCAGTTGCAGTGTGCCTGGAGCTCAGGGCTTTCTGGATTAAAAAACCCTTACCCTAGGCGTAACCCTAAGCCCTCAACTGGCCAATCAGCCTAGGGTTAGGGATGGTCCCAAGGAAAAATGTGCGGAGGCAGCCATGTTGTGGCACTTTTTCGATCCCCTTGGGATGCCTTTGCCTGCTGAATTGTGTCTGGAGCTCAAGCCTTTCTCATTTAAAAAACCCTAACCCTAGGCGTAACCCTAACCCTAGCCCTAGCCAGGTAAATCAGCCTAGGGTTAGGGATGGCACCAAAGAAAAACCTGTGGAGGCAGCGATGTTGTGGCACTTTTGCGCTCCCCTTGGGATACCTTTTGCAGTTGCAGTGTGCCTGGAGCTCAGGGCTTTCTGGATTAAAAAACCCTTACCCTAGGCGTAAACCTAAGCCCTAAACTGGTCAATCAGCCTAGGGTTAGGGACGGTCCCAAGGAAAAATGTGCGGAGGCAGCCATGTTGTGGCACTTTTTCGATCCCCTTGGGATGCCTTTGCCAGCTGAATTGTGTCTGGAGCTCAAGCCTTTCTCATCTAAAAAACCCTAACCCTAGGCATAACCCTAACCCTAGCCCTACGCAGGTAAATCAGCCTAGGGTTAGGGATGGCACCCAAGAAAAATCTGAGGATAAAGCGATGTTGTGGCACTTTTGCGCTCCCCTTGGGATACCTTTTGCAGTTGCAGTGTGCCTGGAGCTCAGGGCTTTCTGGATTAAAAAACCCTTACCCTAGACGTAAGCCTAAGCCCTAAACTGGTCAATCAGCCTAGGGTTAGGGACGGTCCCAAGGAAAAATGTGCAGAGGCAGCCATGTTGTGGCACTTTTTCGATCCCCTTGGGATGCCTTTGCCAGCTGAATTGTGTCTGGAGCTCAAGCCTTTCTCATTTAAGAAACCCTAACCCTAGGCCTAACCCTAACCCTAGGTCTAGCCATGTAAATCAGCCTAGGGTTAGGGATGGCACCAAGGAAAAAGCTGTGGAGGCAGCGATGTTGTGGCACTTTTGCGCTCCCCTTGGGATACCTTTTGCAGTTGCAGTGTGCCTGGAGCTCAGGGCTTTCTGGATTAAAAAACCCTTACCCTAGGCGTAAGCCTAAGCCCTAAACTGGTCAATCAGCCTAGGGTTAGGGACGGTCCCAAGGAAAAATGTGCGGAGGCAGCCATGTTGTGGCACTTTTTCGATCCCCTTGGGATGCCTTTGCCAGCTGAATTGTGTCTGCAGCTCAAGCCTTTCTCATTTAAAAAACCCTAACCCTAGGCGTAACCCTAACCCTAGCCCTAGCCAGGTAAATCAGCCTAGGGTTAGGGATGGCACCAAAGAAAAAGCTGTGGAGGCAGCGATGTTGTGGCACTTTTGCGCTCCCCTTGGGATACCTTTTGCAGTTGCAGTGTGCCTGGAGCTCAGGGCTTTCTGGATTAAAAAACCCTTACCCTAGGCGTAAGCCTTAGCCCTCAACTGGTCAATCAGCCTAGGGTTAGGGACGGTCCCAAGGAAAAATGTGCGGAGGCAGCCATGTTGTGGCACTTTTTCGATCCCCTTGGGATGCCTTTGCCAGCTGAATTGTGTCTGGAGCTCAAGCCTTTCTCATTTAAAAAACCCTAACCCTAGGCGTAACCCTAACCCTAGCCCTACGCAGGTAAATCAGCCTAGGGTTAGGGATGGCACCAAAGAAAAAGCTGTGGAGGCAGCGATGTTGTGGCACTTTTGCGCTCCCCTTGGGATACCTTTTGCAGTTGCAGTGTGCCTAGAGCTCAGGGCTTTCTGGATTAAAAAACCCTTACCCTAGGCGTAAGCCTAAGCCCTAAACTGGTCAATCAACCTAGGGTTAGGGATGGTCCCAAGGAAAAATGTGCGGAGGCAGCCATGTTGTGGCACTTTTTCGATCCCCTTGGGATGCCTTTGCCTGCTGAATTGTGTCTGGAGCTCAAGCCTTTCTCATTTAAAAAACCCTAACCCTAGGCGTAACCCTAACCCTAGCCCTAGCCAGGTAAATCAGCCTAGGGTTAGGGATGGCACCCAAGAAAAAGCTGAGGATAAAGCGATGTTGTGGCACTTTTGCGCTCCCCTTGGGATACCTTTTGCAGTTGCAGTGTGCCTGGAGCTCAGGGCTTTCTGGATTAAAAAACCCTTACCCTAGGCGTAAGCCTAAGCCCTCAACTGGCCAATCAGCCTAGGGTTAGGGACGGTCCCAAGGAAAAAATGTGCGGAGGCAGCCATGTTGTGGCACTTTTTCGATCCCCTTGGGATGCCTTTGCCAGCTGAATTGTGTCTGGAGCTCAAGCCTTTCTCATTTAAAAAACCCTAACCCTAGGCGTAACCCTAACCCTAGCCCTACGCAGGTAAATCAGCCTAGGGTTAGGGATGGCACCAAAGAAAAAGCTGTGGAGGCAGCGATGTTGTGGCACTTTTGCGCTCCCCTTGGGATACCTTTTGCAGTTGCAGTGTGCCTGGAGCTCAGGGCTTTCTGGATTAAAAAACCCTTACCCTAGGCATAACCTTTACCCATAAACTGGTCAATCAGCCTAGGGTTAGGGACGGTCCCAAGGAAAAATGTGCGGAGGCAGCCATGTTGTGGCACTTTTTCGATCCCCTTGGGATGCCTTTGCCTGCTGAATTGTGTCTGGAGCTCAAGCCTTTCTCATTTAAAAAACCCTAACCCTAGGCGTAACCCTAACCCTAGCCCTAGCCAAGAAAATCAGCCTAGGGTTAGGGATGGCACCAAAGAAAAAGCTGAGGAGGCAGCGATGTTGTGGCGCTTTTGCGCTCCCCTTGGGATACCTTTTGCAGTTGCAGTGTGCCTGGAGCTCAGGGCTTTCTGGATTAAAAAACCCTTACCCTAGGCGTAAACCTAAGCCCTAAACTGGTCAATCAGCCTAGGGTTAGGGATGGTCCCAAGGAAAAATGTGCGGAGGCAGCCATGTTGTGGCACTTTTTCGATCCCCTTGGGATGCCTTTGCCAGCTGAATTGTGTCTGGAGCTCAAGCCTTTCTCATTTAAAAAACCCTAACCCTAGGCGTAACCCTAACCCTAGCCCTAGCCAGGTAAATCAGCCTAGGGTTAGGGATGGCACCAAAGAAAAAGCTGAGGATAAAGCGATGTTGTGGCACTTTTGCGCTCCCCTTGGGATACCTTTTGCAGTTGCAGTGTGCCTGGAGCTCAGGGCTTTCTGGATTAAAAAACCCTTACCCTAGGCGTAACCCTAAGCCCTCAACTGGCCAATCAGCCTAGGGTTAGGGACGGTCCCAAGGAAAAATGTGCGGAGGCAGACATAGTGTGGCACTTTTTCGATCCCCTTGGGATGCCTTTGCCAGCTGAATTGTGTCTGGAGCTCAAGCCTTTCTCATTTAAAAAACCCTAACCCTAGGCGTAACCCTAACCCTAGCCCTACGCAGGTAAATCAGCCTAGGGTTAGGGATGGCTCCCAAGAAAAAGCTGAGGATAAAGCGATGTTGTGGCACTTTTGCGCTCCCCTTGGGATACCTTTTGCAGTTGCAGTGTGCCTGGAGCTCAGGGCTTTCTGGATTAAAAAACCCTTACCCTAGGCGTAAGCCTAAGCCCTAAACTGGTCAATCAGCCTAGGGTTAGGGACGGTCCCAAGGAAAAATGTGCGGAGGCAGCCATGTTGTGGCACTTTTTCGATCCCCTTGGGATGCCTTTGCCAGCTGAATTGTGTCTGGAGCTCAAGCCTTTCTCATTTAAAAAACCCTAACCCTAGGCGTAACCCTAACCCTAGCCCTAGGCAGGTAAATCAGCCTAGGGTTAGGGATGGCATCAAAGAAAAAGCTGTGGAGGCAACGATGTTGTGGTGCTTTTGCGCTCCCCTTGGGATACCTTTTGCAGTTGCAGTATGCCTGGAGCTCAGGGCTTTCTGGATTAAAAAACCCTTACCCTAGGCGTAAACCTAAGCCCTAAACTGGTCAATCAGCCTAGGGTTAGGGACGGTCCAAAGGAAAAATGTGCGGAGGCAGACATGTTGTGGCACTTTTTCGATCCCCTTGGGATGCCTTTGCCAGCTGAATTGTGTCTGGAGCTCAAGCCTTTCTCATTTAAAAAACCCTAACCCTAGGCGTAACCCTAACCCTAGCCCTAGCCAAGTAAATCAGACTAGGGTTAGGGATGGCACCCAAGAAAAAGCTGAGGATAAAGCGATGTTGTGGCACTTTTGCGCTCCCCTTGGGATACCTTTTGCAGTTGCAGTGTGCCTGGAGCTCAGGGCTTTCTGGATTAAAAAACCCTTACCCTAGGCATAACCTTTACCCGTAAACTGGTCAATCAGCCTAGGGTTAGGGACGGTCCCAAGGAAAAATGTGCGGAGGCAGCCATGTTGTGGCACTTTTTCGATCCCCTTGGGATGCCTTTGCCTGCTGAATTGTGTCTGGAGCTCAAGCCTTTCTCATTTAAAAAACCCTAACCCTAGGCGTAACCCTAACCCTAGCCCTAGCCAGGTAAATCAGCCTAGGGTTAGGGATGGCACCAAAGAAAAAGCTGTGGAGGCAGCGATGTTGTGGCGCTTTTGCGCTCCCCTTGGGATACCTTTTGCAGTTGCAGTGTGCCTGGAGCTCAGGGCTTTCTGGATTAAAAAACCCTTACCCTAGGCGTAAACCTAAGCCCTAAACTGGTCAATCAGCCTAGGGTTAGGGATGGTCCCAAGGAAAAATCGCGGGGGCAGCCATGTTGTGGCACTTTTTCGATCCCCTTGGGATGCCTTTGCCAGCTGAATTGTGTCTGGAGCTCAAGCCTTTCTCATTTAAAAAACCCTAACCCTAGGCGTAACCCTAACCCTAGCCCTAGCCAGGTAAATCAGCCTAGGGTTAGGGATGGCACCCAAGAAAAAGCTGAGGATAAAGCGATGTTGTGGCACTTTTGCGTTCCCCTTGGGATACCTTTTGCAGTTGCAGTGTGCCTGGAGCTCAGGGCTTTCTGGATTAAAAAACCCTTACCCTAGGCGTAAACCTAAGCCCTCAACTGGCCAATCAGCCTAGGGTTAGGGATGGTCCCAAGGAAAAATGTGCGGAGGCAGCCATGTTGTGGCACTTTTTCGATCCCCTTGGGATGCCTTTGCCTGCTGAATTGTGTCTGGAGCTCAAGCCTTTCTCATTTAAAAAACCCTAACCCTAGGCGTAACCCTAACCCTAGCCCTACGCAGGTAAATCAGCCTAGGGTAAGGGATGGCACCAAAGAAAAAGCTGTGGAGGCAGCGATGTTGTGGCACTTTTGCGCTCCCCTTGGAATACCTTTTGCAGTTGCAGTGTGCCTGGAGCTCAGGGCTTTCTGGATTAAAAAACCCTTACCCTAGGCATAACCTTTACCCATAAACTGGTCAATCAGCCTAGGGTTAGGGATGGTCCCAAGGAAAAATGTGCGGAGGCAGCCATGTTGTGGCACTTTTTCGATCCCCTTGGGATGCCTTTGCCAGCTGAATTGTGTCTGGAGCTCTAGCCTTTCTCATTTAAAAAACCCTAACCCTAGGCGTAACCCTAACCCTAGCCCTACGCAGGTAAATCAGCCTAGGGTTAGGGATGGCACCAAAGAAAAAGCTGTGGAGGCAGCGATGTTGTGGCACTTTTGCGCTCCCCTTGGGATACCTTTTGCAGTTGCAGTGTGCCTGGAGCTCAGGGCTTTCTGGATTAAAAAACCCTTACCCTAGGTGTAAGCCTAAGCCCTAAACTGGTCAATCAGCCTAGGGTTAGGGACGGTCCCAAGGAAAAATGTGCGGAGGCAGCCATGTTGTGGCACTTTTTCGATCCCCTTGGGATGCCTTTGCCAGCTGAATTGTGTCTGGAGCTCAAGCCTTTCTCATTTAAAAAACCCCAACCTTAGGCGTAACCCTAACCCTAGCCCTAGCCAGGTAAATCAGCCTAGGGTTAGGGATGGCACCAAGGAAAAAGCTGTGGAGGCAGCGATGTTGTGGCACTTTTGCGCTCCCCTTGGGATACCTTTTGCAGTTGCAGTGTGCTGGAGCTCAGGGCTTTCTGGATTAAAAAACCCTTACCCTAGACGTAAGCCTAAGCCCTAAACTGGTCAATCAGCCTAGGGTTAGGGACGGTCCCAAGGAAAAATGTGCAGAGGCAGCCATGTTGTGGCACTTTTTCGATCCCCTTGGGATGCCTTTGCCAGCTGAATTGTGTCTGGAGCTCAAGCCTTTCTCATTTAAAAAACCCTAACCCTAGGCCTAACCCTAACCCTAGGTCTAGCCATGTAAATCAGCCTAGGGTTAGGGATGGCACCAAGGGAAAAAGCTGTGGAGGCAGCGATGTTGTGGCACTTTTGCGCTCCCCTTGGGATACCTTTTGCAGTTGCAGTGTGCCTGGAGCTCAGGGCTTTCTGGATTAAAAAACCCTTACCCTAGGCGTAAGCCTAAGCCCTAAACTGGTCAATCAGCCTAGGGTTAGGGACGGTCCCAAGGAAAAATGTGCGGAGGCAGCCATGTTGTGGCACTTTTTCGATCCCCTTGGGATGCCTTTGCCAGCTGAATTGTGTCTGGAGCTCAAGCCTTTCTCATTTAAAAAACCCTAACCCTAGGCGTAACCCTAACCCTAGCCCTAGCCAGGTAAATCAGCCTAGGGTTAGGGATGGCACCAAAGAAAAAGCTGTGGAGGCAGCGATGTTGTGGCACTTTTGCGCTCCCCTTGGGATACCTTTTGCAGTTGCAGTGTGCCTGGAGCTCAGGGCTTTCTGGATTAAAAAACCCTTACCCTAGGCGTAAGCCTAAGCCCTCAACTGGTCAATCAGCCTAGGGTTAGGGACGGTCCCAAGGAAAAATGTGCGGAGGCAGCCATGGTGTGGCACTTTTTCGATCCCCTTGGGATGCCTTTGCCAGCTGAATTGTGTCTGGAGCTCAAGCCTTTCTCATTTAAAAAAACCCTAACCCTAGGCGTAACCCTAACCCTAGCCCTAGCCAGGTAAATCAGCCTAGGGTTAGGGATGGCACCAAAGAAAAAGCTGTGGAGGCAGCGATGTTGTGGCACTTTTGCGCTCCCCTTGGGATACCTTTTGCAGTTGCAGTGTGCCTAGAGCTCAGGGCTTTCTGGATTAAAAAACCCTTACCCTAGGCGTAAGCCTAAGCCCTAAACTGGTCAATCAACCTAGGGTTAGGGATGGTCCCAAGGAAAAATGTGCGGAGGCAGCCATGTTGTGGCACTTTTTCGATCCCCTTGGGATGCCTTTGCCTGCTGAATTGTGTCTGGAGCTCAAGCCTTTCTCATTTAAAAAACCCTAACCCTAGGCGTAACCCTAACCCTAGCCCTAGCCAGGTAAATCAGCCTAGGGTTAGGGATGGCACCCAAGAAAAAGGATAAAGCGATGTTGTGGCACTTTTGCGCTCCCCTTGGGATACCTTTTGCAGTTGCAGTGTGCCTGGAGCTCAGGGCTTTCTGGGATTAAAAAACCCTTACCCTAGGCGTAAGCCTAAGCCCTCAACTGGCCAATCAGCCTAGGGTTAGGGACGGTCCCAAGGAAAAATGTGCGGAGGCAGCCGTGTTGTGGCACTTTTTCGATCCCCTTGGGATGCCTTTGCCTGCTGAATTGTGTCTGGAGCTCAAGCCTTTCTCATTTAAAAAACCCTAACCCTAGGCGTAACCCTAACCCTAGCCCTACGCAGGTAAATCAGCCTAGGGTTAGGGATGGCACCAAAGAAAAAGCTGTGGAGGCAGCGATGTTGTGGCACTTTTGCGCTCCCCCTTGGGATACCTTTTGCAGTTGCAGTGTGCCTGGAGCTCAGGGCTTTCTGGATTAAAAAACCCTTACCCTAGGCATAACCTTTACCCATAAACTGGTCAATCAGCCTAGGGTTAGGGACGGTCCCAAGGAAAAATGTGCGGAGGCAGCCATGTTGTGGCACTTTTTCGATCCCCTTGGGATGCCTTTGCCTGCTGAATTGTGTCTGGAGCTCAAGCCTTTCTCATTTAAAAAACCCTAACCCTAGGCGTAACCCTAACCCTAGCCCTAGCCAAGAAAATCAGCCTAGGGTTAGGGATGGCACCAAAGAAAAAGCTGAGGAGGCAGCGATGTTGTGGCGCTTTTGCACTCCCCTTGGGATACCTTTTGCAGTTGCAGTGTGCCTGGAGCTCAGGGCTTTCTGGATTAAAAAACCCTTACCCTAGGCATAAACCTAAGCCCTAAACTGGTCAATCAGCCTAGGGTTAGGGATGGTCCCAAGGAAAAATGTGCGGAGGCAGCCATGTTGTGGCACTTTTTCGATCCCCTTGGGATGCCTTTGCCAGCTGAATTGTGTCTGGAGCTCAAGCCTTTCTCATTTAAAAAACCCTAACCCTAGGCGTAACCCTAACCCTAGCCCTAGCCAGGTAAATAAGCCTAGGGTTAGGGATGGCACCAAAGAAAAAGCTGAGGATAAAGCGATGTTGTGGAACTTTTGCGCTCCCCTTGGGATAACCTTTTGCAGTTGCAGTGTGCCTGGAGCTCAGGGCTTTCTGGATTAAAAAACCCTTACCCTAGGCGTAACCCTAAGCCCTCAACTGGCCAATCAGCCTAGGGTTAGGGACGGTCCCAAGGAAAAATGTGCGGAGGCAGACATGTTGTGGCACTTTTTCGATCCCCTTGGGATGCCTTTGCCAGCTGAATTGTGTCTGGAGCTCAAGCTTTTCTCATTTAAAAAACCCTAACCCTAGGCGTAACCCTAACCCTAGCCCTAGCCAGGTAAATCAGCCTAGGGTTAGGGATGGCACCCAAGAAAAAGCTGAGGATAAAGCGATGTTGTGGCACTTTTGCGCTCCCCTTGGGATACCTTTTGCAGTTGCAGTCTGCCTGGAGCTCAGGGCTTTCTGGATTAAAAAACCATTACCCTAGGCGTAAGCCTAAGCCCTAGACTGGTCAATCAGCCTAGGGTTAGGGAGGGTCCCAAGGAAAAATGTGCGGAGGCAGCCATGTTGTGGCACTTTTTCGATCCCCTTGGGATGCCTTTGCCAGCTGAATTGTGTCTGGAGCTCAAGGCTTTCTCATTAAAAAAACCCTAACCCTAGGCGTAACCCTAACCCTAGCCCTAGCCAGGTAAATCAGCCTAGGGTTAGGGATGGCATCAAAGAAAAAGCTGTGGAGGCAACGATGTTGTGGTGCTTTTGCGCTCCCCCTTGGGATACCTTTTGCAGTTGCAGTATGCCTGGAGCTCAGGGCTTTCTGGATTAAAAAACCCTTACCCTAGGCGTAAGCCTAAGCCCTAAACTGGTCAATCAGCCTAGGGTTAGGGACGGTCCAAAGGAAAAATGTGCGGAGGCAGACATGTTGTGGCACTTTTTCAATCCCCTTGGGATGCCTTTGCCAGCTGAATTGTGTCTGGAGCTCAAGCCTTTCTCATTTAAAAAACCCTAACCCTAGGCGTAACCCTAACCCTAGCCCTAGCCAAGTAAATCAGCCTAGGGTTAGGGATGGCACCCAAGAAAAAGCTGAGGATAAAGCGATGTTGTGGCACTTTTGCGCTCCCCTTGGGATACCTTTTGCAGTTGCAGTGTGCCTGGAGCTCAGGGCTTTCTGGATTAAAAAACCCTTACCCTAGGCGTAAGCCTAAGCCCTCAACTGCCAATAAGCCTAGGGTTAGGGACGGTCCCAAGGAAAAAATGTGTGGAGGCAGCCATGTTGTGGCACTTTTTCGATCCCCTTGGGATGCCTTTGCCAGCTGAATTGTGTCTGGAGCTCAAGCCTTTCTCATTTAAAAAACCCTAACCCTAGGCGTAACCCTAACCCTAGCCCTAGCCAGGTAAATCAGCCTAGGGTTAGGGATGGCACCAAAGAAAAAGCTGAGGATAAAGCGATGTTGTGGCACTTTTGCGCTCCCCTTGGGATACCTTTTGCAGTTGCAGTCTGCCTGGAGCTCAGGGCTTTCTGGATTAAAACACCCTTACCCTAGGCGTAAGCCTAAGCCCTAAACTGGCCAATCAGCCTAGGGTTAGGGACGGTCCCAAGGAAAAATGTGTGGAGGCAGCCATGTTGTGGCACTTTTTCGATCCCCTTGGGATGCCTTTGCCAGCTGAATTGTGTCTGGAGCTCAAGCCTTTCTCATTTAAAAAACCCTAACCCTAGGCGTAACCCTAACCCTAGCCCTAGCCAGGTAAATCAGCCTAGGTTTAGGGATGGCACCAAAGAAAAAGCTGTGGAGGCAGCGATGTTGTGGCGCTTTTGCGCTCCCCTTGGGATACCTTTTGCAGTTGCAGTGTGCCTGGAGCTCAGGGCTTTCTGGATTAAAAAACCCTTACCCTAGGCATAACCTTTACCCATAAACTGGTCAATCAGCCTAGGGTTAGGGACGGTCCCAAGGAAAAATGTGCGGAGGCAGCCATGTTGTGGCACTTTTTCGATCCCCTTGGGATGCCTTTGCCAGCTGAATTGTGTCTGGAGCTCAAGCCTTTCTCATTTAAAAAACCCTAACCCTAGGCGTAACCCTAACCCTAGCCCTAGCCAGGTAAATCAGCCTAGGGTTAGGGATGGCACCAAAGAAAAAGCTGTGGAGGCAGCGATGTTGTGGCGCTTTTGCGCTCCCCTTGGGATACCTTTTGCAGTTGCAGTGTGCCTGGAGCTCAGGGCTTTCTGGATTAAAAAACCCTTACCCTAGGCGTAAACCTAAGCCCTCAACTGGTCAATCAGCCTAGGGTTAGGGATGGTCCCAAGGAAAAATGTGCGGAGGCAGCCATGTTGTGGCACTTTTTCGATCCCCTTGGGATGCCTTTGCCAGCTGAATTGTGTCTGGAGCTCAAGCCTTTCTCATTTAAAAAACCCTAACCCTAGGCGTAACCCTAACCCTAGCCCTACGCAGGTAAATAAGCCTAGGGTTAGGGATGGCACCAAAGAAAAAGATGTGGAGGCAGCGATGTTGTGGCGCTTTTGCGCTCCCCTTGGGATACCTTTTGCAGTTGCAGTGTGCCTGGAGCTCAGGGCTTTCTGGATTAAAAAACCCTTACCCTAGGCGTAAACCTAAGCCCTCAACTGGTCACTCAGCCTAGGGTTAGGGATGGTCCCAAGGAAAAATGTGCGGAGGCAGCCATGTTGTGGCACTTTTTCGATCCCCTTGGGATGCCTTTGCCTGCTGAATTGTGTCTGGAGCTCAAGCCTTTCTCATTTAAAAAACCCTAACCCTAGGCGTAACCCTAACCCTAGCCCTAGCCAGGTAAATCAGCCTAGGGTTAGGGATGGCACCCAAGAAAAAGCTGAGGATAAAGCGATGTTGTGGCACTTTTGCGCTCCCCTTGGGATACCTTTTGCAGTTGCAGTGTGCCTGGAGCTCAGGGCTTTCTGGATTAAAAAACCCTTACCCTAGGCGTAAGCCTAAGCCCTCAACTGGCCAATCAGCCTAGGGTTAGGGACGGTCCCAAGGAAAAATGTGCGGAGGCAGCCATGTTGTGGCACTTTTTCGATCCCCTTGGGATGCCTTTGCCAGCTGAATTGTGTCTGGAGCTCAAGCCTTTCTCATTTAAAAAACCCTAACCCTAGGCGTAACCCTAACCCTAGCCCTACGCAGGTAAATCAGCCTAGGGTTAGGGATGGCACCAAAGAAAAAGCTGTGGAGGCAGCGATGTTGTGGCACTTTTGCGCTCCCCTTGGGATACCTTTTGCAGTTGCAGTGTGCCTGGAGCTCAGGGCTTTCTGGATTAAAAAACCCTTACCCTAGGCATAACCTTTACCCATAAACTGGTCAATCAGCCTAGGGTTAGGGACGGTCCCAAGGAAAAATGTGCGGAGGCAGCCATGTTGTGGCACTTTTTCGATCCCCTTGGGATGCCTTTGCCTGCTGAATTGTGTCTGGAGCTCAAGCCTTTCTCATTTAAAAAACCCTAACCCTAGGCGTAACCCTAACCCTAGCCCTAGCCAAGAAAATCAGCCTAGGGTTAGGGATGGCACCAAAGAAAAAGCTGAGGAGGCAGCGATGTTGTGGCGCTTTTGCGCTCCCCTTGGGATACCTTTTGCAGTTGCAGTGTGCCTGGAGCTCAGGGCTTTCTGGATTAAAAAACCCTTACCCTAGGTGTAAGCCTAAGCCCTGAACTGGTCAATCAGCCTAGGGTTAGGGACGGTCCCAAGGAAAAATGTGCGGAGGCAGACATGTTGTGGCACTTTTTCGATCCCCTTGGGATGCCTTTGCCAGCTGAATTGTGTCTGGAGCTCAAGCCTTTCTCATTTAAAAAACCCTAACCCTAGGCGTAACCCTAACCCTAGCCCTAGCCAGGTAAATCAGCCTAGGGTTAGGGATGGCACCCAAGAAAAAGCTGAGGATAAAGCGATGTTGTGGCACTTTTGCGCTCCCCTTGGGATACCTTTTGCAGTTGCAGTGTGCCTGGAGCTCAGGGCTTTCTGGATTAAAAAACCCTTACCCTAGGCGTAACCCTAAGCCCTCAACTGGCCAATCAGCCTAGGGTTAGGGACGGTCCCAAGGAAAAATGTGCGGAGGCAGACATGTTGTGGCACTTTTTCGATCCCCTTGGGATGCCTTTGCCAGCTGAATTGTGTCTGGAGCTCAAGCCTTTCTCATTTAAAAAACCCTAACCCTAGGCGTAACCCTAACCCTAGCCCTACGCAGGTAAATCAGCCTAGGGTTAGGGATGGCACCCAAGAAAAAGCTGTGGAGGCAGCGATGTTGTGGCACTTTTGCGCTCCCCCTTGGGATACCTTTTGCAGTTGCAGTGTGCCTGGAGCTCAGGGCTTTCTGGATTAAAAACCCTTACCCTAGGCGTAAGCCTAAGCCCTAAACTGGTCAATCAGCCTAGGGTTAGGGACGGTCCCAAGGAAAAATGTGCGGAGGCAGCCATGTTGTGGCACTTTTCGATCCCCTTGGGATGCCTTTGCCAGCTGAATTGTGTCTGGAGCTCAAGCCTTTCTCATTTAAAAAACCCTAACCCTAGGCGTATCCCTAACCCTAGCCCTAGGCAGGTAAATCAGCCTAGGGGTTAGGGGATGGCATCAAAGAAAAAGCTGTGGAGGCAACGCTGTTGTGGTGCTTTTTGCGCTCCCCTTGGGATACCTTTTGCAGTTGCAGTATGCCTGAGCTCAGGGCTTTCTGGATTAAAAAACCCTTACCCTAGGCGTAAGCCTAAGCCCTAAACTGGTCAATCAGCCTAGGGTTTAGGGACGGTCCAAAGGAAAAATGTGCGGAGGCAGAAATGTTGTGGCACTTTTTCGATCCCCTTGGGATGCCTTTGCCAGCTGAATTGTGTCTGGAGCTCAAGCCTTTCTCATTTAAAAAAACCCTAACCCGAGGCGTAACCCTAACCCTAGCCCTAGCCAGGTAAATCAGCCTAGGGTTAGGGATGGCACCCAAGAAAAAGCTGAGGGTAAAGCGATGTTGTGGCACTTTTGCGCTCCCCTTGGGATTACCTTTTGCAGTTGCAGTGTGCCTGGAGCTCAGGGCTTTCTGGATTAAAAAACCCTTACCCTAGGCGTAAGCCTAAGCCCTCAACTGGCCAATAAGCCTAGGGTTAGGGACGGTCCCAAGGAAAAATGTGCGGAGGCAGCCATGTTGTGGCACTTTTTCGATCCCCTTGGGATGCCTTTGCCAGCTGAATTGTGTCTGGAGCTCAAGCCTTTCTCATTTAAAAAACCCTAAACCCTAGGCGTAACCCTAACCCTAGCCCTAGCCAGGTAAATCAGCCTAGGGTTAGGGATGGCACCCAAGAAAAAGCTGAGGATAAAGCGATGTTGTGGCACTTTTGCGCTCCCCTTGGGATACCTTTTGCAGTTGCAGTCTGCCTGGAGCTCAGGGCTTTCTGGATTAAAACACCCTTACCCTAGGCGTAAGCCTAAGCCCTAAACTGGCCAATCAGCCTAGGGTTAGGGACGGTCCCAAGGAAAAATGTGTGGAGGCAGCCATGTTGTGGCACTTTTTCGATCCCCTTGGGATGCCTTTGCCAGCTGAATTGTGTCTGGAGCTCAAGCCTTTCTCATTTAAAAAACCCTAACCCTAGGCGTAACCCTAACCCTAGCCCTAGCCAGGTAAATCAGCCTAGGTTTAGGGATGGCACCAAAGAAAAAGCTGTGGAGGCAGCGATGTTGTGGCACTTTTGCGCTCCCCTTGGAATACCTTTTGCAGTTGCAGTGTGCCTGGAGCTCAGGGCTTTCTGGATTAAAAAACCCTTACCCTAGGCATAACCTTTACCCATAAACTGGTCAATCAGCCTAGGGTTAGGGACGGTCCCAAGGAAAAATGTGCGGAGGCAGCCATGTTGTGGCACTTTTTCGATCCCCTTGGGATGCCTTTGCCAGCTGAATTGTGTCTGGAGCTCAAGCCTTTCTCATTTAAAAAACCCTAACCCTAGGCGTAACCCTAACCCTAGCCCTAGCCAGGTAAATCAGCCTAGGGTTAGGGATGGCACCAAAGAAAAAGCTGTGGAGGCAGCGATGTTGTGGCGCTTTTGCGCTCCCCTTGGGATACCTTTTGCAGTTGCAGTGTGCCTGGAGCTCAGGGCTTTCTGGATTAAAAAACCCTTACCCTAGGCGTAAACCTAAGCCCTCAACTGGTCAATCAGCCTAGGGTTAGGGATGGTCCCAAGGAAAAATGTGCGGAGGGCAGCCATGTTGTGGCACTTTTTCGATCCCCTTGGGATGCCTTTGCCAGCTGAATTGTGTCTGGAGCTCAAGCCTTTCTCATTTAAAAAACCCTAACCCTAGGCGTAACCCTAACCCTAGCCCTAGCCAGGTAAATCAGCCTAGGGTTAGGGATGGCACCCAAGAAAAAGCTGTGGAGGCAGCGATGTTGTGGCACTTTTGCGCTCCCCTTGGGATACCTTTTGCAGTTGCAGTGTGCCTGGAGCTCAGGGCTTTCTGGATTAAAAAACCCTTACCCTAGGCGTAAGCCTAAGCCCTAAACTGGTCAATCAGCCTAGGGTTAGGGACGGTCCCAAGGAAAAATGTGCGGAGGCAGACATGTTGTGGCACTTTTTCGATCCCCTTGGGATGCCTTTGCCAGCTGAATTGTGTCTGGAGCTCAAGCCTTTCTCATTTAAAAAACCCTAACCCTAGGCGTAACCCTAACCCTAGCCCTAGCCAGGTAAATCAGCCTAGGGTTACGGATGGCACCAAAGAAAAAGCTGTGGAGGCAGCGATGTTGTGGCACTTTTGCGCTCCCCTTGGGATACCTTTTGCAGTTGCAGTGTGCCTGGAGCTCAGGGCTTTCTGGATTAAAAAACCCTTACCCTAGGTGTAAGCCTAAGCCCTGAACTGGTCAATCAGCCTAGGGTTAGGGACGGTCCCAAGGAAAAATGTGCGGAGGCAGCCATGTTGTGGCACTTTTTCGATCCCCTTGGGATGCTTTTGCCAGCTGAATTGTGTCTGGAGCTCAAGCCTTTCTCATTTAAAAAACCCTAACCCTAGGCGTAACCCTAACCCTAGCCCTAGACAGGTAAATCAGCCTAGGGTTAGGGATGGCACCAAAGAAAAAGCTGTGGAGGCAGCGATGTTGTGGCACTTTTGCGCTCCCCTTGGGATACCTTTTGCAGTTGCAGTGTGCCTGGAGCTCAGGGCTTTCTGGATTAAAAAACCCTTACCCTAGGCGTAGGCCTCAGCCCTAAACTGGTCAATCAGCCTAGGGTTAGGGACGGTCCCAAGGAAAAATGTGCGGAGGCAGACATGTTGTGGCACTTTTTCGATCCCCTTGGGATGCCTTTGCCAGCTGAATTGTGTCTGGAGCTCAAGCCTTTCTCATTTAAAAAACCCTAACCCTAGGCGTAACCCTAACCCTAGCCCTAGCCAGGTAAATCAGCCTAGGGTTACGGATGGCACCAAAGAAAAAGCTGTGGAGGCAGCGATGTTGTGGCACTTTTGCGCTCCCCTTGGGATACCTTTTGCAGTTGCAGTGTGCCTGGAGCTCAGGGCTTTCTGGATTAAAAAACCCTTACACTAGGTGTAAGCCTAAGCCCTAAACTGGTCAATCAGCCTAGGGTTAGGGACGGTCCCAAGGAAAAATGTGCGGAGGCAGCCATGTTGTGGCACTTTTTCGATCCCCTTGGGATGCCTTTGCCAGCTGAATTGTGTCTGGAGCTCAAGCCTTTCTCATTTAAAAAACCCTAACCCTAGGCGTAACCCTAACCCTAGCCCTACGCAGGTAAATAAGCCTAGGGTTAGGGATGGCACCAAAGAAAAAGATGTGGAGGCAGCGATGTTGTGGCGCTTTTGCGCTCCCCTTGGGATACCTTTTGCAGTTGCAGTGTGCCTGGAGCTCAGGGCTTTCTGGATTAAAAAACCCTTACCCTAGGCGTAAACCTAAGCCCTCAACTGGTCAATCAGCCTAGGGTTAGGGATGGTCCCAAGGAAAAATGTGCGGAGGCAGCCATGTTGTGGCACTTTTTCGATCCCCTTGGGATGCCTTTGCCTGCTGAATTGTGTCTGGAGCTCAAGCCTTTCTCATTTAAAAAACCCTAACCCTAGGCGTAACCCTAACCCTAGCCCTAGCCAGGTAAATCAGCCTAGGGTTAGGGATGGCACCCAAGAAAAAGCTGAGGATAAAGCGATGTTGTGGCACTTTTGCGCTCCCCTTGGGATACCTTTTGCAGTTGCAGTGTGCCTGGAGCTCAGGGCTTTCTGGATTAAAAAACCCTTACCCTAGGCGTAAGCCTAAGCCCTCAACTGGCCAATCAGCCTAGGGTTAGGGACGGTCCCAAGGAAAAATGTGCGGAGGCAGCCATGTTGTGGCACTTTTTCGATCCCCTTGGGATGCCTTTGCCAGCTGAATTGTGTCTGGAGCTCAAGCCTTTCTCATTTAAAAAACCCTAACCCTAGGCGTAACCCTAACCCTAGCCCTACGCAGGTAAATCAGCCTAGGGTTAGGGATGGCACCAAAGAAAAAGCTGTGGAGGCAGCGATGTTGTGGCACTTTTGCGCTCCCCTTGGGATACCTTTTGCAGTTGCAGTGTGCCTGGAGCTCAGGGCTTTCTGGATTAAAAAACCCTTACCCTAGGCATAACCTTTACCCATAAACTGGTCAATCAGCCTAGGGTTAGGGACGGTCCCAAGGAAAAATGTGCGGAGGCAGCCATGTTGTGGCACTTTTTCGATCCCCTTGGGATGCCTTTGCCTGCTGAATTGTGTCTGGAGCTCAAGCCTTTCTCATTTAAAAAACCCTAACCCTAGGCGTAACCCTAACCCTAGCCCTAGCCAAGAAAATCAGCCTAGGGTTAGGGATGGCACCAAAGAAAAAGCTGAGGAGGCAGCGATGTTGTGGCGCTTTTGCGCTCCCCTTGGGATACCTTTTGCAGTTGCAGTGTGCCTGGAGCTCAGGGCTTTCTGGATTAAAAAACCCTTACCCTAGGTGTAAGCCTAAGCCCTGAACTGGTCAATCAGCCTAGGGTTAGGGACGGTCCCAAGGAAAAATGTGCGGAGGCAGCCATGTTGTGGCACTTTTTCGATCCCCTTGGGATGCCTTTGCCAGCTGAATTGTGTCTGGAGCTCAAGCCTTTCTCATTTAAAAAACCCTAACCCTAGGCGTAACCCTAACCCTAGCCCTAGCCAGGTAAATCAGCCTAGGGTTAGGGATGGCACCCAAGAAAAAGCTGAGGATAAAGCGATGTTGTGGCACTTTTGCGCTCCCCTTGGGATACCTTTTGCAGTTGCAGTGTGCCTGGAGCTCAGGGCTTTCTGGATTAAAAAACCCTTACCCTAGGCGTAACCCTAAGCCCTCAACTGGCCAATCAGCCTAGGGTTAGGGACGGTCCCAAGGAAAAATGTGCGGAGGCAGACATGTTGTGGCACTTTTTCGATCCCCTTGGGATGCCTTTGCCAGCTGAATTGTGTCTGGAGCTCAAGCCTTTCTCATTTAAAAAACCCTAACCCTAGGCGTAACCCTAACCCTAGCCCTACGCAGGTAAATCAGCCTAGGGTTAGGGATGGCACCCAAGAAAAAGCTGTGGAGGCAGCGATGTTGTGGCACTTTTGCGCTCCCCTTGGGATACCTTTTGCAGTTGCAGTGTGCCTGGAGCTCAGGGCTTTCTGGATTAAAAAACCCTTACCCTAGGCGTAAGCCTAAGCCCTAAACTGGTCAATCAGCCTAGGGTTAGGGACGGTCCAAAGGAAAAATGTGCGGAGGCAGAAATGTTGTGGCACTTTTTCGATCCCCTTGGGATGCCTTTGCCAGCTGAATTGTGTCTGGAGCTCAAGCCTTTCTCATTTAAAAAACCCTAACCCGAGGCGTAACCCTAACCCTAGCCCTAGCCAGGTAAATCAGCCTAGGGTTAGGGATGGCACCCAAGAAAAAGCTGAGGGTAAAGCGATGTTGTGGCACTTTTGCGCTCCCCTTGGGATACCTTTTGCAGTTGCAGTGTGCCTGGAGCTCAGGGCTTTCTGGATTAAAAAACCCTTACCCTAGGCGTAAGCCTAAGCCCTCAACTGGCCAATAAGCCTAGGGTTAGGGACGGTCCCAAGGAAAAATGTGCGGAGGCAGCCATGTTGTGGCACTTTTTCGATCCCCTTGGGATGCCTTTGCCAGCTGAATTGTGTCTGGAGCTCAAGCCTTTCTCATTTAAAAAACCCTAACCCTAGGCGTAACCCTAACCCTAGCCCTAGCCAGGTAAATCAGCCTAGGGTTAGGGATGGCACCCAAGAAAAAGCTGAGGATAAAGCGATGTTGTGGCACTTTTGCGCTCCCCTTGGGATACCTTTTGCAGTTGCAGTCTGCCTGGAGCTCAGGGCTTTCTGGATTAAAACACCCTTACCCTAGGCGTAAGCCTAAGCCCTAAACTGGCCAATCAGCCTAGGGTTAGGGACGGTCCCAAGGAAAAATGTGTGGAGGCAGCCATGTTGTGGCACTTTTTCGATCCCCTTGGGATGCCTTTGCCAGCTGAATTGTGTCTGGAGCTCAAGCCTTTCTCATTTAAAAAACCCTAACCCTAGGCGTAACCCTAACCCTAGCCCTAGCCAGGTAAATCAGCCTAGGTTTAGGGATGGCACCAAAGAAAAAGCTGTGGAGGCAGCGATGTTGTGGCACTTTTGCGCTCCCCTTGGAATACCTTTTGCAGTTGCAGTGTGCCTGGAGCTCAGGGCTTTCTGGATTAAAAAACCCTTACCCTAGGCATAACCTTTACCCATAAACTGGTCAATCAGCCTAGGGTTAGGGACGGTCCCAAGGAAAAATGTGCGGAGGCAGCCATGTTGTGGCACTTTTTCGATCCCCTTGGGATGCCTTTGCCAGCTGAATTGTGTCTGGAGCTCAAGCCTTTCTCATTTAAAAAACCCTAACCCTAGGCGTAACCCTAACCCTAGCCCTAGCCAGGTAAATCAGCCTAGGGTTAGGGATGGCACCAAAGAAAAAGCTGTGGAGGCAGCGATGTTGTGGCGCTTTTGCGCTCCCCTTGGGATACCTTTTGCAGTTGCAGTGTGCCTGGAGCTCAGGGCTTTCTGGATTAAAAAACCCTTACCCTAGGCGTAAACCTAAGCCCTCAACTGGTCAATCAGCCTAGGGTTAGGGATGGTCCCAAGGAAAAATGTGCGGAGGCAGCCATGTTGTGGCACTTTTTCGATCCCCTTGGGATGCCTTTGCCAGCTGAATTGTGTCTGGAGCTCAAGCCTTTCTCATTTAAAAAACCCTAACCCTAGGCGTAACCCTAACCCTAGCCCTAGCCAGGTAAATCAGCCTAGGGTTAGGGATGGCACCCAAGAAAAAGCTGTGGAGGCAGCGATGTTGTGGCACTTTTGCGCTCCCCTTGGGATACCTTTTGCAGTTGCAGTGTGCCTGGAGCTCAGGGCTTTCTGGATTAAAAAACCCTTACCCTAGGCGTAAGCCTAAGCCCTAAACTGGTCAATCAGCCTAGGGTTAGGGACGGTCCCAAGGAAAAATGTGCGGAGGCAGACATGTTGTGGCACTTTTTCGATCCCCTTGGGATGCCTTTGCCAGCTGAATTGTGTCTGGAGCTCAAGCCTTTCTCATTTAAAAAACCCTAACCCTAGGCGTAACCCTAACCCTAGCCCTAGCCAGGTAAATCAGCCTAGGGTTACGGATGGCACCAAAGAAAAAGCTGTGGAGGCAGCGATGTTGTGGCACTTTTGCGCTCCCCTTGGGATACCTTTTGCAGTTGCAGTGTGCCTGGAGCTCAGGGCTTTCTGGATTAAAAAACCCTTACCCTAGGTGTAAGCCTAAGCCCTGAACTGGTCAATCAGCCTAGGGTTAGGGACGGTCCCAAGGAAAAATGTGCGGAGGCAGCCATGTTGTGGCACTTTTTCGATCCCCTTGGGATGCTTTTGCCAGCTGAATTGTGTCTGGAGCTCAAGCCTTTCTCATTTAAAAAACCCTAACCCTAGGCGTAACCCTAACCCTAGCCCTAGACAGGTAAATCAGCCTAGGGTTAGGGATGGCACCAAAGAAAAAGCTGTGGAGGCAGCGATGTTGTGGCACTTTTGCGCTCCCCTTGGGATACCTTTTGCAGTTGCAGTGTGCCTGGAGCTCAGGGCTTTCTGGATTAAAAAACCCTTACCCTAGGCGTAGGCCTCAGCCCTAAACTGGTCAATCAGCCTAGGGTTAGGGACGGTCCCAAGGAAAAATGTGCGGAGGCAGACATGTTGTGGCACTTTTTCGATCCCCTTGGGATGCCTTTGCCAGCTGAATTGTGTCTGGAGCTCAAGCCTTTCTCATTTAAAAAACCCTAACCCTAGGCGTAACCCTAACCCTAGCCCTAGCCAGGTAAATCAGCCTAGGGTTACGGATGGCACCAAAGAAAAAGCTGTGGAGGCAGCGATGTTGTGGCACTTTTGCGCTCCCCTTGGGATACCTTTTGCAGTTGCAGTGTGCCTGGAGCTCAGGGCTTTCTGGATTAAAAAACCCTTACACTAGGTGTAAGCCTAAGCCCTAAACTGGTCAATCAGCCTAGGGTTAGGGACGGTCCCAAGGAAAAATGTGCGGAGGCAGCCATGTTGTGGCACTTTTTCGATCCCCTTGGGATGCCTTTGCCAGCTGAATTGTGTCTGGAGCTCAAGCCTTTCTCATTTAAAAAACCCTAACCCTAGGCGTAACCCTAACCCTAGCCCTAGCCAGGTAAATCAGCCTAGGGTTAGGGATGGCACCCAAGAAAAAGCTGAGGATAAAGCGATGTTGTGGCACTTTTGCGTTCCCCTTGGGATACCTTTTGCAGTTGCAGTGTGCCTGGAGCTCAGGGCTTTCTGGATTAAAACACCCTTACCCTAGGCGTAAGCCTAAGCCCTAAACTGGCCAATCAGCCTAGGGTTAGGGACGGTCCCAAGGAAAAATGTGTGGAGGCAGCCATGTTGTGGCACTTTTTCGATCCCCTTGGGATGCCTTTGCCAGCTGAATTGTGTCTGGAGCTCAAGCCTTTCTCATTTAAAAAACCCTAACCCTAGGCGTAACCCTAACCCTAGCCCTACGCAGGTAAATCAGCCTAGGGTTAGGGATGGCACCAAAGAAAAAGCTGTGGAGGCAGCGATGTTGTGGCACTTTTGCGCTCCCCTTGGGATACCTTTTGCAGTTGCAGTGTGCCTGGAGCTCAGGGCTTTCTGGATTAAAACACCCTTACCCTAGGCATAACCTTTACCCATAAACTGGTCAATCAGCCTAGGTTTAGGGACGGTCCCAAGGAAAAATGTGCGGAGGCAGCCATGTTGTGGCACTTTTTCGATCCCCTTGGGATGCCTTTGCCAGCTGAATTGTGTCTGGAGCTCAAGCCTTTCTCATTTAAAAAACCCTAACCCTAGGCGTAACCCTAACCCTAGCCCTAGCCAGGTAAATCAGCCTAGGGTTAGGGATGGCACCAAGGAAAAAGCTGTGGAGGCAGCGATGTTGTGGCACTTTTGCGCTCCCCTTGGGATACCTTTTGCAGTTGCAGTGTGCCTGGAGCTCAGGGCTTTCTGGATTAAAAAACCCTTACCCTAGGCGTAAACCTAAGCCCTAAACTGGTCAATCAGCCTAGGGTTAGGGATGGTCCCAAGGAAAAATGTGCGGACGCAGCCAAGTTGTGGCACTTTTTCGATCCCCTTGGGATGCCTTTGCCAGCTGAATTGCGTCTGGAGCTCAAGCCTTTCTCATTTAAAAAACCCTAACCCTAGGCGTAACCCTAACCCTAGCCCTAGCCAGGTAAATCAGCCTAGGGTTAGGGATGGCACCAAGGAAAAAGCTGTGGAGGCAGCGATGTTGTGGCACTTTTGCGCTCCCCTTGGGATACCTTTTGCAGTTGCAGTGTGCCTGGAGCTCAGGACTTTCTGGATTAAAAAACCCTTACCCTAGGTGTAAGCCTAAGCCCTAAACTGGTCAATCAGCCTAGGGTTAGGGACGGTCCCAAGGAAAAATGTGCGGAGGCAGCCATGTTGTGGCACTTTTTCGATCCCCTTGGGATGCCTTTGCCAGCTGAATTGTGTCTGGAGCTCAAGCCTTTCTCATTTAAAAAACCCTAACCCTAAGCCTAACCCTAACCCTAGCCCTAGACAGGTAAATCAGCCTAGGGTTAGGGATGGCACCCAAGAAAAAGCTGAGGATAAAGCGATGTTGTGGCACTCTTGCGCTCCCCTTGGGATACCTTTTGCAGTTGCAGTGTGCCTGGAGCTCAGGGCTTTCTGGATTAAAAAACCCTTACCCTAGGCATAAGGCTTAGCCCTCAACTGGCCAATTAGCCTAGGGTTAGGGACGGTCCCAAGGAAAAATGTGCGGAGGCAGCCATGTTGTGGCACTTTTTCGATCCCCTTGGGATGCCTTTGCCAGCTGAATTGTGTCTGGAGCTCAAGCCTTTCTCATTTAAAAAACCCTAACCCTAGGCGTAACCCTAACCCTAGCCCTAGACAGGTAAATCAGCCTAGGGTTAGGGATGGCACCAAAGAAAAATCTGTGGAGGCAGCGATGTTGTGGCGCTTTTGCGCTCCCCTTGGGATACCTTTTGCAGTTGCAGTGTGCCTAGAGCTCAGGGCTTTCTGGATTAAAAAACCCTTACCCTAGGCGTAAGCCTAAGCCCTAAACTGGTCAATCAACCTAGGGTTAGGGACGGTCCCAAGGAAAAATGTGCGGAGGCAGCCATGTTGTGGCACTTTTTCGATCCCCTTGGGATGCCTTTGCCAGCTGAATTGTGTCTGGAGCTCAAGCCTTTCTCATTTAAAAAACCCTAACCCTAGGCGTAACCCTAACCCTAGCCCTACGCAGGTAAATCAGCCTAGGGTTAGGGATGGCACCCAAGAAAAAGCTGAGGATAAAGCGATGTTGCTGCACTTTTGCGCTCCCCTTGGGATACCTTTTGCAGTTGCAGTGTGCCTGGAGCTCAGGGCTTTCTGGATTAAAAAACCCGTACCCTAGGCGTAAGCCTAAGCCCTCAACTGGCCAATCAGCCTAGGGTTAGGGACGGTCCCAAGGAAAAATGTGTGGAGGCAGCCATGTTGTGGCACTTTTTCGATCCCCTTGGGATGCCTTTGCCAGCTGAATTGTGTCTGGAGCTCAAGCCTTTCTCATTTAAAAAACCCTAACCCTAGGCGTAACCCTAACCCTAGCCCTAGCCAGGTAAATCAGCCTAGGGTTAGGGATGGCACCAAAGAAAAAGCTGTGGAGGCAGCGATGTTGTGGCGCTTTTGCGCTCCCCTTGGGATACCTTTTGCAGTTGCAGTGTGCCTGGAGCTCAGGGCTTTCTGGATTAAAAAACCCTTACCCTAGGCGTAAGCCTAAGCCCTAAACTGGTCAATCAGCCTAGGGTTAGGGACGGTCCCAAGGAAAAATGTGCGGAGGCAGCCATGTTGCGGCACTTTTTCGATCCCCTTGGGATGCCTTTGCCTGCTTAATTGTGTCTGGAAATCAAGCCTTTCCCATTTAAAAAACCCTAACCCTAGGCGTAACCCTAACCCTAGCCCTAGCCAGGTAAATAAGCCTAGGGTTAGGGATGGCACCAAAGAAAAAGCTGTGGAGGCAGCGATGTTGTGGCGCTTTTGCGCTCCCCTTGGGATACCTTTTGCAGTTGCAGTGTGCCTGAAGCTCAGGGCTTTCTGGATTAAAAAAGCCTTACCCTAGGCGTAAGCCTAAGCCCTCAACTGGCCAATCAGCCTAGGGTTAGGGACGGTCCCAAGGAAAAATGTGCGGAGGCAGCCATGTTGTGGCACTTTTTCGATCCCCTTGGGATGCCTTTGCCAGCTGAATTGTGTCTAGAGCTCAAGCCTTTCTCATTTAAAAAACCCTAACCCTAGGCGTAACCCTAACCCTAGCCCTAGCCAGGTAAATCAGCCTAGGGTTAGGGATGGCACCCAAGAAAAAGCTGAGGATAAAGCGATGTTGTGGCACTTTTGCGCTCCCCTTGGGATACCTTTTGCAGTTGCAGTGTGCCTGGAGCTCAGGGCTTTCTGGATTAAAACACCCTTACCCTAGGCGTAAGCCTAAGCCCTAAACTGGCCAATCAGCCTAGGGTTAGGGACGGTCCCAAGGAAAAATGTGTGGAGGCAGCCATGTTGTGGCACTTTTTCGATCCCCTTGGGATGCCTTTGCCAGCTGAATTGTGTCTGGAGCTCAAGCCTTTCTCATTTAAAAAACCCTAACCCTAGGCGTAACCCTAACCCTAGCCCTAGCCAGGTAAATCAGCCTAGGGTTAGGGATGGCACCAAAGAAAAAGCTGTGGAGGCAGCGATGTTGTGGCACTTTTGCGCTCCCCTTGGGATACCTTTTGCAGTTGCAGTGTGCCTGGAGCTCAGGGCTTTCTGGATTAAAAAACCCTTACCCTAGGCATAACCTTTACCCATAAACTGGTCAATCAGCCTAGGGTTAGGGACGGTCCCAAGGAAAAATGTGCGGAGGCAGCCATGTTGTGGCACTTTTTCGATCCCCTTGGGATGCCTTTGCCAGCTGAATTGTGTCTGGAGCTCAAGCCTTTCTCATTTAAAAAACCCTAACCCTAGGCGTAACCCTAACCCTAGCCCTAGCCAGGTAAATAAGCCTAGGGTTAGGGATGGCACCAAAGAAAAAGCTGTGGAGGCAGCGATGTTGTGGCGCTTTTGCGCTCCCCTTGGGATACCTTTTGCAGTTGCAGTGTGCCTGGAGCTCAGGGCTTTCTGGATTAAAAAACCCTTACCCTAGGCGTAAACCTAAGCCCTAAACTGGTCAATCAGCCTAGGGTTAGGGATGGTCCCAAGGAAAAATGTGCGGACGCAGCCATGTTGTGGCACTTTTTCGATCCCCTTGGGATGCCTTTGCCAGCTGAATTGTGTCTGCAGCTCAAGCCTTTCTCATTTAAAAAACCCTAACCCTAGGCGTAACCCTAACCCTAGCCCTAGCCAGGTAAATCAGCCTAGGGTTAGGGATGGCACCAAAGAAAAAGCTGAGGAGGCAGCGATGTTGTGGCGCTTTTGCGCTCCCCTTGGGATACCTTTTGCAGTTGCAGTCTGCCTGGAGCTCAGGGCTTTCTGGATTAAAAAACCCTTACCCTAGGCATAAGCCTAAGCCCTAAACTGGTCAATCAGCCTAGGGTTAGGGACGGTCCCAAGGAAAAATGTGCGGAGGCAGACATGTTGTGGCACTTTTTCGATCCCCTTGGGATGCCTTTGCCAGCTGAATTGTGTCTGGAGCTCAAGCCTTTCTCATTTAAAAAACCCTAACCCTAGGCGTAACCCTAACCCTAGCCCTAGCCAGGTAAATCAGCCTAGGGTTAGGGATGGCACCAAAGAAAAAGCTGTGGAGGCAGCGATGTTGTGGCACTTTTGCGCTCCCCTTGGGATACGTTTTGCAGTTGCAGTGTGCCTGGAGCTCAGGGCTTTCTGGATTAAAAAACCCTTACCCTAGGTGTAAGCCTAAGCCCTGAACTGGTCAATCAGCCTAGGGTTAGGGACGGTCCCAAGGAAAAATGTGCGGAGGCAGCCATGTTGTGGCACTTTTTCGATCCCCTTGGGATGCCTTTGCCAGCTGAATTGTGTCTGGAGCTCAAGCCTTTCTCATTTAAAAAACCCTAACCCTAGGCGTAACCCTAACCCTAGCCCTAGACAGGTAAATCAGCCTAGGGTTAGGGATGGCACCAAAGAAAAAGCTGTGGAGGCAGCGATGTTGTGGCACTTTTGCGCTCCCCTTGGGATACCTTTTGCAGTTGCAGTGTGCCTGGAGCTCAGGGCTTTCTGGATTAAAACACCCTTACCCTAGGCGTAGGCCTCAGCCCTAAACTGGTCAATCAGCCTAGGGTTAGGGACGGTCCCAAGGAAAAATGTGCGGAGGCAGCCATGTTGTGGCACTTGTTCAATCCCCTTGGGATGCCTTTGCCAGTTGAATTGTGTCTGGAGCTCAAGTCTTTCTCATTTAAAAAACCCTAACCCTAGGCGTAACCCTAACCCTAGCCCTAGCCAGGTAAATCAGCCTAGGGTTAGGGATGGCACCAAAGAAAAAGCTGTGGAGGCAGCGATGTTGTGGCACTTTTGCGCTCCCCTTGGGATACCTTTTGCAGTTGCAGTGTGCCTGGAGCTCAGGGCTTTCTGGATTAAAAAACCCTTACCCTAGGTGTAAGCCTAAGCCCTAAACTGGTCAATCAGCCTAGGGTTAGGGACGGTCCCAAGGAAAAATGTGCGGAGGCAGCCATGTTGTGGCACTTTTTCGATCCCCTTGGGATGCCTTTGCCAGCTGAATTGTGTCTGGAGCTCAAGCCTTTCTCATTTAAAAAACCCTAACCCTAGGCGTAACCCTAACCCTAGCCCTAGCCATGTAAATCAGCCTAGGGTTAGGGATGGCACCAAAGAAAAAGCTGTGGAGGCAGCGATGTTGTGGCGCTTTTGCGCTCCCCTTGGGATACCTTTTGCAGTTGCAGTGTGCCTGGAGCTCAGGGCTTTCTGGATTAAAAAACCCTTACCCTAGGTGTAAGCCTAAGCCCTAAACTGGTCAATCAGCCTAGGGTTAGGGACGGTCCCAAGGAAAAATGTGCGGAGGCAGCCATGTTGTGGCACTTTTTCGGTCCCCTTGGGATGCCTTTGCCAGCTGAATTGTGTCTGGAGCTCAAGCCTTTCTCATTTAAAAAACCCTAACCCTAGGCCTAACCCTAACCCTAGCCCTAGACAGGTAAATCAGCCTAGGGTTAGGGATGGCACCCAAGAAAAAGCTGAGGATAAAGCGATGTTGTGGAACTCTTGCGCTCCCCTTGGGATACCTTTTGCAGTTGCAGTGTGCCTGGAGCTCAGGGCTTTCTGGATTAAAAAACCCTTACCCTAGGCGTAAGCCTAAGCCCTCAACTGGCCAATTAGCCTAGGGTTTGGGACGGTCCCAAGGAAAAACGTGCGGAGGCAGCCATGTTGTGGCACTTTTTCGATCCCCTTGGGATGCCTTTGCCAGCTGAATTGTGTCTGGAGCTCAAGCCTTTCTCATTTAAAAAACCCTAACCCTAGGCGTAACCCTAACCCTAGCCCTAGCCAGGTAAATCAGCCTAGGGTTAGGGATGGCACCAAAGAAAAATCTGTGGAGGCAGCGATGTTGTGGCACTTTTGCGCTCCCCTTGGGATACCTTTTGCAGTTGCAGTGTGCCTAGAGCTCAGGGCTTTCTGGATTAAAAAACCCTTACCCTAGGCGTAAGCCTAAGCCCTAAACTGGTCAATCAACCTAGGGTTAGGGACGGTCCCAAGGAAAAATGTGCGGAGGCAGCCATGTTGCGGCACTTTTTCGATCCCCTTGGGATGCCTTTGCCAGCTGAATTGTGTCTGGAGATCAAGCCTTTCCCATTTAAAAAACCTTAACCCTAGGCGTAACCCTAACCCTAGCCCTAGCCAGGTAAATAAGCCTAGGGTTAGGGATGGCACCAAAGAAAAAGCTGTGGAGGCAGCGATGTTGTGGCGCTTTTGCGCTCCCCTTGGGATACCTTTTGCAGTTGCAGTGTGCCTGGAGCTCAGGGCTTTCTGGATTAAAAAACCCTTACCCTAGGCGTAAGCCTAAGCCCTCAACTGGCCAATCAGCCTAGGGTTAGGGACGGTCCCAAGGAAAAATGTGCGGAGGCAGCCATGTTGTGGCACTTTTTCGATCCCCTTGGGATGCCTTTGCCAGCTGAATTGTGTCTGGAGCTCAAGCCTTTCTCATTTAAAAAACCCTAACCCTAGGCGTAACCCTAACCCTAGCCCTAGTCAGGTAAATCAGCCTAGGGTTAGGGATGGCACCCAAGAAAAAGCTGAGGATAAAGCGATGTTGTGGCACTTTTGCGCTCCCCTTGGGATACCTTTTGCAGTTGCAGTGTGCCTGGAGCTCAGGGCTTTCTGGATTAAAAAACCCTTACCCTAGGCATAACCTTTACCCATAAACTGGTCAATCAGCCTAGGTTTAGGGACGGTCCCAAGGAAAAATGTGCGGACGCAGCCATGTTGTGGCACTTTTTCGATCCCCTTGGGATGCCTTTGCCAGCTGAATTGTGTCTGGAGCTCAAGCCTTTCTCATTTAAAAAACCCTAACCCTAGGCGTAACCCTAACCCTAGCCCTAGCCAGGTAAATCAGCCTAGGGTTAGGGATGGCACCAAGGAAAAAGCTGTGGAGGCAGCGATGTTGTGGCACTTTTGTGCTCCCCTTGGGATACCTTTTGCAGTTGCAGTGTGCCTGGAGCTCAGGGCTTTCTGGATTAAAAAACCCTTACCCTAGGCGTAAACCTAAGCCCTAAACTGGTCAATCAGCCTAGGGTTAGGGATGGTCCCAAGGAAAAATGTGCGGACGCAGCCATGTTGTGGCACTTTTTCGATCCCCTTGGGATGCCTTTGCCAGCTGAATTGTGTCTGGAGCTCAAGCCTTTCTCATTTAAAAAACCCTAACCCTAGGCGTAACCCTAACCCTAGCCCTAGCCAGGTAAATCAGCCTAGGGTTAGGGATGGCACCAAGGAAAAAGCTGTGGAGGCAGCGATGTTGTGGCACTTTTGCGCTCCCCTTGGGATACCTTTTGCAGTTGCAGTGTGCCTGGAGCTCAGGACTTTCTGGATTAAAAAACCCTTACCCTAGGTGTAAGCCTAAGCCCTAAACTGGTCAATCAGCCTAGGGTTAGGGACGGTCCCAAGGAAAAATGTGCGGAGGCAGCCATGTTGTGGCACTTTTTCGATCCCCTTGGGATGCCTTTGCCAGCTGAATTGTGTCTGGAGCTCAAGCCTTTCTCATTTAAAAAACCCTAACCCTAGGCCTAACCCTAACCCTAGCCCTAGCCGGGTAAATAAGCCTAGGGTTAGGGATGGCACCCAAGAAAAAGCTGAGGATAAAGCGATGTTGTGGCACTCTTGCGCTCCCCTTGGGATACCTTTTGCAGTTGCAGTGTGCCTGGAGCTCAGGGCTTTCTGGATTAAAAAACCCTTACCCTAGGCATAAGGCTTAGCCCTCAACTGGCCAATTAGCCTAGGGTTAGGGACGGTCCCAAGGAAAAATGTGCGGAGGCAGCCATGTTGTGGCACTTTTTCGATCCCCTTGGGATGCCTTTGCCAGCTGAATTGTGTCTGGAGCTCAAGCCTTTCTCATTTAAAAAACCCTAACCCTAGGCGTAACCCTAACCCTAGCCCTAGCCAGGTAAATCAGCCTAGGGTTAGGGATGGCACCAAAGAAAAAGCTGAGGATAAAGCGATGTTGTGGCACTTTTGCACTCCCCTTGGGATACCTTTTGCAGTTGCAGTGTGCCTGGAGCTCAGGGCTTTCTGGATTAAAAAACCCTTACCCTAGGCGTAAGCCTAAGCCCTAAACTGGTCAATCAGCCTAGGGTTAGGGACGGTCCCAAGGAAAAATGTGCGGAGGCAGACATGTTGTGGCACTTTTTCGATCCCCTTGGGATGCCTTTGCCAGCTGAATTGTGTCTGGAGCTCAAGCCTTTCTCATTTAAAAAACCCTAACCCTAGGCGTAACCCTAACCCTAGCCCTAGCCAGGTAAATCAGCCTAGGGTTACGGATGGCACCAAAGAAAAAGCTGTGGAGGCAGCGATGTTGTGGCGCTTTTGCGCTCCCCTTGGGATACCTTTTGCAGTTGCAGTGTGCCTGGAGCTCAGGGCTTTCTGGATTAAAAAACCCTTACCCTAGGCGTAAGCCTAAGCCCTAAACTGGCCAATCAGCCTAGGGTTAGGGACGGTCCCAAGGAAAAATGTGCGGAGGCAGCCATGTTGTGGCACTTTTTCGATCCCCTTGGGATGCCTTTGCCAGCTGAATTGTGTCTGGAGCTCAAGCCTTTCTCATTTAAAAAACCCTAACCCTAGGCGTAACCCTAACCCTAGCCCTAGCCAGGTAAATCAGCCTAGGGTTAGGGATGGCACCAAAGAAAAAGCTGTGGAGGCAGCGATGTTGTGGCACTTTTGCGCTCCCCTTGGGATACCTTTTGCAGTTGCAGTGTGCCTGGAGCTCAGGGCTTTCTGGATTAAAAAACCCTTACCCTAGGTGTAAGCCTAAGCCCTGAACTGGTCAATCAGCCTAGGGTTAGGGACGGTCCCAAGGAAAAATGTGCGGAGGCAGCCATGTTGCGGCACTTTTTCGATCCCCTTGGGATGCCTTTGCCTGCTGAATTGTGTCTGGAAATCAAGCCTTTCCCATTTAAAAAACCCTAACCCTAGGCGTAACCCTAACCCTAGCCCTAGCCAGGTAAATAAGCCTAGGGTTAGGGATGGCACCAAAGAAAAAGCTGTGGAGGCAGCGATGTTGTGGCACTTTTGCGCTCCCCTTGGGATACCTTTTGCAGTTGCAGTGTGCCTGGAGCTCAGGGCTTTCTGGATTAAAACACCCTTACCCTAGGCGTAGGCCTCAGCCCTAAACTGGTCAATCAGCCTAGGGTTAGGGACGGTCCCAAGGAAAAATGTGCGGAGGCAGCCATGTTGTGGCACTTGTTCAATCCCCTTGGGATGCCTTTGCCAGTTGAATTGTGTCTGGAGCTCAAGTCTTTCTCATTTAAAAAACCCTAACCCTAGGCGTAACCCTAACCCTAGCCCTAGCCAGGTAAATCAGCCTAGGGTTAGGGATGGCACCAAAGAAAAAGCTGTGGAGGCAGCGATGTTGTGGCACTTTTGCGCTCCCCTTGGGATACCTTTTGCAGTTGCAGTGTGCCTGGAGCTCAGGGCTTTCTGGATTAAAAAACCCTTACCCTAGGTGTAAGCCTAAGCCCTAAACTGGTCAATCAGCCTAGGGTTAGGGACGGTCCCAAGGAAAAATGTGCGGAGGCAGCCATGTGGTGGCACTTTTTCGATCCCCTTGGGATGCCTTTGCCAGCTGAATTGTGTCTGGAGCTCAAGCCTTTCTCATTTAAAAAACCCTAACCCTAGGCGTAACCCTAACCCTAGCCCTAGCCATGTAAATCAGCCTAGGGTTAGGGATGGCACCAAAGAAAAAGCTGTGGAGGCAGCGATGTTGTGGCGCTTTTGCGCTCCCCTTGGGATACCTTTTGCAGTTGCAGTGTGCCTGGAGCTCAGGGCTTTCTGGATTAAAAAACCCTTACCCTAGGTGTAAGCCTAAGCCCTAAACTGGTCAATCAGCCTAGGGTTAGGGACGGTCCCAAGGAAAAATGTGCGGAGGCAGCCATGTTGTGGCACTTTTTCGATCCCCTTGGGATGCCTTTGCCAGCTGAATTGTGTCTGGAGCTCAAGCCTTTCTCATTTAAAAAACCCTAACCCTAGGCCTAACCCTAACCCTAGCCCTAGACAGGTAAATCAGCCTAGGGTTAGGGATGGCACCCAAGAAAAAGCTGAGGATAAAGCGATGTTGTGGCACTCTTGCGCTCCCCTTGGGATACCTTTTGCAGTTGCAGTGTGCCTGGAGCTCAGGGCTTTCTGGATTAAAAAACCCTTACCCTAGGCGTAAGCCTAAGCCCTCAACTGGCCAATTAGCCTAGGGTTAGGGACGGTCCCAAGGAAAAACGTGCGGAGGCAGCCATGTTGTGGCACTTTTTCGATCCCCTTGGGATGCCTTTGCCAGCTGAATTGTGTCTGGAGCTCAAGCCTTTCTCATTTAAAAAACCCTAACCCTAGGCGTAACCCTAACCCTAGCCCTAGCCAGGTAAATCAGCCTAGGGTTAGGGATGGCACCAAAGAAAAATCTGTGGAGGCAGCGATGTTGTGGCGCTTTTGCGCTCCCCTTGGGATACCTTTTGCAGTTGCAGTGTGCCTAGAGCTCAGGGCTTTCTGGATTAAAAAACCCTTACCCTAGGCGTAAGCCTAAGCCCTCAACTGGTCAATCAACCTAGGGTTAGGGACGGTCCCAAGGAAAAATGTGCGGAGGCAGCCATGTTGCGGCACTTTTTCGATCCCCTTGGGATGCCTTTGCCTGCTGAATTGTGTCTGGAGATCAAGCCTTTCCCATTTAAAAAACCTTAACCCTAGGCGTAACCCTAACCCTAGCCCTAGCCAGGTAAATAAGCCTAGGGTTAGGGATGGCACCAAAGAAAAAGCTGTGGAGGCAGCGATGTTGTGGCACCTCCGCGCTCCCCTTGGGATACCTTTTGCAGTTGCAGTGTGCCTGGAGCTCAGGGCTTTCTGGATTAAAAAACCCTTACCCTAGGCATAACCTTTACCCATAAACTGGTCAATCAGCCTAGGTTTAGGGACGGTCCCAAGGAAAAATGTGCGGAGGCAGCCATGTTGTGGCACTTTTTCGATCCCCTTGGGATGCCTTTGCCAGCTGAATTGTGTCTGGAGCTCAAGCCTTTCTCATTTAAAAAACCCTAACCCTAGGCGTAACCCTAACCCTAGCCCTAGCCAGGTAAATCAGCCTAGGGTTAGGGATGGCACCAAGGAAAAAGCTGTGGAGGCAGCGATGTTGTGGCACTTTTGTGCTCCCCTTGGGATACCTTTTGCAGTTGCAGTGTGCCTGGAGCTCAGGGCTTTCTGGATTAAAAAACCCTTACCCTAGGCGTAAACCTAAGCCCTAAACTGGTCAATCAGCCTAGGGTTAGGGATGGTCCCAAGGAAAAATGTGCGGACGCAGCCATGTTGTGGCACTTTTTCGATCCCCTTGGGATGCCTTTGCCAGCTGAATTGTGTCTGGAGCTCAAGCCTTTCTCATTTAAAAAACCCTAACCCTAGGCGTAACCCTAACCCTAGCCCTAGCCAGGTAAATCAGCCTAGGGTTAGGGATGGCACCAAGGAAAAAGCTGTGGAGGCAGCGATGTTGTGGCACTTTTGCGCTCCCCTTGGGATACCTTTTGCAGTTGCAGTGTGCCTGGAGCTCAGGACTTTCTGGATTAAAAAAACCCTTACCCTAGGTGTAAGCCTAAGCCCTAAACTGGTCAATCAGCCTAGGGTTAGGGACGGTCCCAAGGAAAAATGTGCGGAGGCAGCCATGTTGTGGCACTTTTTCGATCCCCTTGGGATGCCTTTGCCAGCTGAATTGTGTCTGGAGCTCAAGCCTTTCTCATTTAAAAAACCCTAACCCTAGGCCTAACCCTAACCCTAGCCCTAGCCGGGTAAATAAGCCTAGGGTTAGGGATGGCACCCAAGAAAAAGCTGAGGATAAAGCGATGTTGTGGCACTCTTGCGCTCCCCTTGGGATACCTTTTGCAGTTGCAGTGTGCCTGGAGCTCAGGGCTTTCTGGATTAAAAAACCCTTACCCTAGGCATAAGGCTTAGCCCTCAACTGGCCAATTAGCCTAGGGTTAGGGACGGTCCCAAGGAAAAATGTGCGGAGGCAGCCATGTTGTGGCACTTTTTCGATCCCCTTGGGATGCCGTTGCCAGCTGAATTGTGTCTGGAGCTCAAGCCTTTCTCATTTAAAAAACCCTAACCCTAGGCGTAACCCTAACCCTAGCCCTAGCCAGGTAAATAAGCATAGGGTTAGGGATGGCACCAAAGAAAAAGCTGTGGAGGCAGCGATGTTGTGGAGCTTTTGCGCTCCCCTTGGGATACCTTTTGCAGTTGCAGTGTGCCTGGAGCTCAGGGCTTTCTGGATTAAAAAACCCTTACCCTAGGCGTAAACCTAAGCCCTAAACTGGTCAATCAGCCTAGGGTTAGGGATGGTCCCAAGGAAAAATGTGCGGACGCAGCCATGTTGTGGCACTTTTTCGATCCCCTTGGGATGCCTTTGCCAGCTGAATTGTGTCTGGAGCTCAAGCCTTTCTCATTTAAAAAACCCTAACCCTAGGCGTAACCCTAACCCTAGCCCTAGCCAGGTAAATCAGCCTAGGGTTAGGGATGGCACCAAAGAAAAAGCTGAGGATAAAGCGATGTTGTGGCACTTTTGCACTCCCCTTGGGATACCTTTTGCAGTTGCAGTGTGCCTGGAGCTCAGGGCTTTCTGGATTAAAAAACCCTTACCCTAGGCGTAAGCCTAAGCCCTAAACTGGTCAATCAGCCTAGGGTTAGGGACGGTCCCAAGGAAAAATGTGCGGAGGCAGACATGTTGTGGCACTTTTTCGATCCCCTTGGGATGCCTTTGCCAGCTGAATTGTGTCTGGAGCTCAAGCCTTTCTCATTTAAAAAACCCTAACCCTAGGCGTAACCCTAACCCTAGCCCTAGCCAGGTAAATCAGCCTAGGGTTACGGATGGCACCAAAGAAAAAGCTGTGGAGGCAGCGATGTTGTGGCGCTTTTGCGCTCCCCTTGGGATACCTTTTGCAGTTGCAGTGTGCCTGGAGCTCAGGGCTTTCTGGATTAAAAAACCCTTACCCTAGGCGTAAGCCTAAGCCCTAAACTGGCCAATCAGCCTAGGGTTAGGGACGGTCCCAAGGAAAAATGTGCGGAGGCAGCCATGTTGTGGCACTTTTTCGATCCCCTTGGGATGCCTTTGCCAGCTGAATTGTGTCTGGAGCTCAAGCCTTTCTCATTTAAAAAACCCTAACCCTAGGCGTAACCCTAACCCTAGCCCTAGCCAGGTAAATCAGCCTAGGGTTAGGGATGGCACCAAAGAAAAAGCTGTGGAGGCAGCGATGTTGTGGCACTTTTGCGCTCCCCTTGGGATACCTTTTGCAGTTGCAGTGTGCCTGGAGCTCAGGGCTTTCTGGTTTAAAAAACCCTTACCCTAGGTGTAAGCCGAAGCCCTGAACTGGTCAATCAGCCTAGGGTTAGGGACGGTCCCAAGGAAAAATGAGCGGAGGCAGCCATGTTGCGGCACTTTTTCGATCCCCTTGGGATGCCTTTGCCTGCTGAATTGTGTCTGGAAATCAAGCCTTTCCCATTTAAAAAACCCTAACCCTAGGCGTAACCCTAACCCTAGCCCTAGCCAGGTAAATAAGCCTAGGGTTAGGGATGGCACCAAAGAAAAAGCTGTGGAGGCAGCGATGTTGTGGCACTTTTGCGCTCCCCTTGGGATACCTTTTGCAGTTGCAGTGTGCCTGGAGCTCAGGGCTTTCTGGATTAAAACACCCTTACCCTAGGCGTAGGCCTCAGCCCTAAACTGGTCAATCAGCCTAGGGTTAGGGACGGTCCCAAGGAAAAATGTGCGGAGGCAGCCATGTTGTGGCACTTGTTCAATCCCCTTGGGATGCCTTTGCCAGTTGAATTGTGTCTGGAGCTCAAGTCTTTCTCATTTAAAAAACCCTAACCCTAGGCGTAACCCTAACCCTAGCCCTAGCCAGGTAAATCAGCCTAGGGTTAGGGATGGCACCAAAGAAAAAGCTGTGGAGGCAGCGATGTTGTGGCACTTTTGCGCTCCCCTTGGGATACCTTTTGCAGTTGCAGTGTGCCTGGAGCTCAGGGCTTTCTGGATTAAAAAACCCTTACCCTAGGTGTAAGCCTAAGCCCTAAACTGGTCAATCAGCCTAGGGTTAGGGACGGTCCCAAGGAAAAATGTGCGGAGGCAGCCATGTGGTGGCACTTTTTCGATCCCCTTGGGATGCCTTTGCCAGCTGAATTGTGTCTGGAGCTCAAGCCTTTCTCATTTAAAAAACCCTAACCCTAGGCGTAACCCTAACCCTAGCCCTAGCCATGTAAATCAGCCTAGGGTTAGGGATGGCACCAAAGAAAAAGCTGTGGAGGCAGCGATGTTGTGGCGCTTTTGCGCTCCCCTTGGGATACCTTTTGCAGTTGCAGTGTGCCTGGAGCTCAGGGCTTTCTGGATTAAAAAACCCTTACCCTAGGTGTAAGCCTAAGCCCTAAACTGGTCAATCAGCCTAGGGTTAGGGACGGTCCCAAGGAAAAATGTGCGGAGGCAGCCATGTTGTGGCACTTTTTCGATCCCCTTGGGATGCCTTTGCCAGCTGAATTGTGTCTGGAGCTCAAGCCTTTCTCATTTAAAAAACCCTAACCCTAGGCCTAACCCTAACCCTAGCCCTAGACAGGTAAATCAGCCTAGGGTTAGGGATGGCACCCAAGAAAAAGCTGAGGATAAAGCGATGTTGTGGCACTCTTGCGCTCCCCTTGGGATACCTTTTGCAGTTGCAGTGTGCCTGGAGCTCAGGGCTTTCTGGATTAAAAAACCCTTACCCTAGGCGTAAGCCTAAGCCCTCAACTGGCCAATTAGCCTAGGGTTAGGGACGGTCCCAAGGAAAAACGTGCGGAGGCAGCCATGTTGTGGCACTTTTTCGATCCCCTTGGGATGCCTTTGCCAGCTGAATTGTGTCTGGAGCTCAAGCCTTTCTCATTTAAAAAACCCTAACCCTAGGCGTAACCCTAACCCTAGCCCTAGCCAGGTAAATCAGCCTAGGGTTAGGGATGGCACCAAAGAAAAATCTGTGGAGGCAGCGATGTTGTGGCGCTTTTGCGCTCCCCTTGGGATACCTTTTGCAGTTGCAGTGTGCCTAGAGCTCAGGGCTTTCTGGATTAAAAAACCCTTACCCTAGGCGTAAGCCTAAGCCCTCAACTGGTCAATCAACCTAGGGTTAGGGACGGTCCCAAGGAAAAATGTGCGGAGGCAGCCATGTTGCGGCACTTTTTCGATCCCCTTGGGATGCCTTTGCCTGCTGAATTGTGTCTGGAGCTCAAGCCTTTCTCATTTAAAAAACCCTAACCCTAGGCCTAACCCTAACCCTAGCCCTAGCCGGGTAAATAAGCCTAGGGTTAGGGATGGCACCCAAGAAAAAGCTGAGGATAAAGCGATGTTGTGGCACTCTTGCGCTCCCTTTGGGATACCTTTTGCAGTTGCAGTGTGCCTGGAGCTCAGGGCTTTCTGGATTAAAAAACCCTTACCCTAGGCATAAGGCTTAGCCCTCAACTGGCCAATTAGCCTAGGGTTAGGGACGGTCCCAAGGAAAAATGTGCGGAGGCAGCCATGTTGTGGCACTTTTTCGATCCCCTTGGGATGCCGTTGCCAGCTGAATTGTGTCTGGAGCTCAAGCCTTTCTCATTTAAAAAACCCTAACCCTAGGCGTAACCCTAACCCTAGCCCTAGCCAGGTAAATAAGCATAGGGTTAGGGATGGCACCAAAGAAAAAGCTGTGGAGGCAGCGATGTTGTGGAGCTTTTGCGCTCCCCTTGGGATACCTTTTGCAGTTGCAGTGTGCCTGGAGCTCAGGGCTTTCTGGATTAAAAAACCCTTACCCTAGGCGTAAACCTAAGCCCTAAACTGGTCAATCAGCCTAGGGTTAGGGATGGTCCCAAGGAAAAATGTGCGGACGCAGCCATGTTGTGGCACTTTTTCGATCCCCTTGGGATGCCTTTGCCAGCTGAATTGTGTCTGGAGCTCAAGCCTTTCTCATTTAAAAAACCCTAACCCTAGGCGTAACCCTAACCCTAGCCCTAGCCAGGTAAATCAGCCTAGGGTTAGGGATGGCACCAAAGAAAAAGCTGAGGATAAAGCGATGTTGTGGCACTTTTGCACTCCCCTTGGGATACCTTTTGCAGTTGCAGTGTGCCTGGAGCTCAGGGCTTTCTGGATTAAAAAACCCTTACCCTAGGCGTAAGCCTAAGCCCTAAACTGGTCAATCAGCCTAGGGTTAGGGACGGTCCCAAGGAAAAATGTGCGGAGGCAGACATGTTGTGGCACTTTTTCGATCCCCTTGGGATGCCTTTGCCAGCTGAATTGTGTCTGGAGCTCAAGCCTTTCTCATTTAAAAAACCCTAACCCTAGGCGTAACCCTAACCCTAGCCCTAGCCAGGTAAATCAGCCTAGGGTTACGGATGGCACCAAAGAAAAAGCTGTGGAGGCAGCGATGTTGTGGCGCTTTTGCGCTCCCCTTGGGATACCTTTTGCAGTTGCAGTGTGCCTGGAGCTCAGGGCTTTCTGGATTAAAAAACCCTTACCCTAGGCGTAAGCCTAAGCCCTAAACTGGCCAATCAGCCTAGGGTTAGGGACGGTCCCAAGGAAAAATGTGCGGAGGCAGCCATGTTGTGGCACTTTTTCGATCCCCTTGGGATGCCTTTGCCAGCTGAATTGTGTCTGGAGCTCAAGCCTTTCTCATTTAAAAAACCCTAACCCTAGGCGTAACCCTAACCCTAGCCCTAGCCAGGTAAATCAGCCTAGGGTTAGGGATGGCACCAAAGAAAAAGCTGTGGAGGCAGCGATGTTGTGGCACTTTTGCGCTCCCCTTGGGATACCTTTTGCAGTTGCAGTGTGCCTGGAGCTCAGGGCTTTCTGGTTTAAAAAACCCTTACCCTAGGTGTAAGCCGAAGCCCTGAACTGGTCAATCAGCCTAGGGTTAGGGACGGTCCCAAGGAAAAATGTGCGGAGGCAGCCATGTTGCGGCACTTTTTCGATCCCCTTGGGATGCCTTTGCCTGCTGAATTGTGTCTGGAAATCAAGCCTTTCCCATTTAAAAAACCCTAACCCTAGGCGTAACCCTAACCCTAGCCCTAGCCAGGTAAATAAGCCTAGGGTTAGGGATGGCACCAAAGAAAAAGCTGTGGAGGCAGCGATGTTGTGGCACTTTTGCGCTCCCCTTGGGATACCTTTTGCAGTTGCAGTGTGCCTGGAGCTCAGGGCTTTCTGGATTAAAACACCCTTACCCTAGGCGTAGGCCTCAGCCCTAAACTGGTCAATCAGCCTAGGGTTAGGGACGGTCCCAAGGAAAAATGTGCGGAGGCAGCCATGTTGTGGCACTTGTTCAATCCCCTTGGGATGCCTTTGCCAGTTGAATTGTGTCTGGAGCTCAAGTCTTTCTCATTTAAAAAACCCTAACCCTAGGCGTAACCCTAACCCTAGCCCTAGACAGGTAAATCAGCCTAGGGTTAGGGATGGCACCAAAGAAAAAGCTGTGGAGGCAGCGATGTTGTGGCACTTTTGCGCTCCCCTTGGGATACCTTTTGCAGTTGCAGTGTGCCTGGAGCTCAGGGCTTTCTGGATTAAAAAACCCTTACCCTAGGTGTAAGCCTAAGCCCTAAACTGGTCAATCAGCCTAGGGTTAGGGACGGTCCCAAGGAAAAATGTGCGGAGGCAGCCATGTGGTGGCACTTTTTCGATCCCCTTGGGATGCCTTTGCCAGCTGAATTGTGTCTGGAGCTCAAGCCTTTCTCATTTAAAAAACCCTAACCCTAGGCGTAACCCTAACCCTAGCCCTAGCCATGTAAATCAGCCTAGGGTTAGGGATGGCACCAAAGAAAAAGCTGTGGAGGCAGCGATGTTGTGGCGCTTTTGCGCTCCCCTTGGGATACCTTTTGCAGTTGCAGTGTGCCTGGAGCTCAGGGCTTTCTGGATTAAAAAACCCTTACCCTAGGTGTAAGCCTAAGCCCTAAACTGGTCAATCAGCCTAGGGTTAGGGACGGTCCCAAGGAAAAATGTGCGGAGGCAGCCATGTTGTGGCACTTTTTCGATCCCCTTGGGATGCCTTTGCCAGCTGAATTGTGTCTGGAGCTCAAGCCTTTCTCATTTAAAAAACCCTAACCCTAGGCCTAACCCTAACCCTAGCCCTAGACAGGTAAATCAGCCTAGGGTTAGGGATGGCACCCAAGAAAAAGCTGAGGATAAAGCGATGTTGTGGCACTCTTGCGCTCCCCTTGGGATACCTTTTGCAGTTGCAGTGTGCCTGGAGCTCAGGGCTTTCTGGATTAAAAAACCCTTACCCTAGGCGTAAGCCTAAGCCCTCAACTGGCCAATTAGCCTAGGGTTAGGGACGGTCCCAAGGAAAAACGTGCGGAGGCAGCCATGTTGTGGCACTTTTTCGATCCCCTTGGGATGCCTTTGCCAGCTGAATTGTGTCTGGAGCTCAAGCCTTTCTCATTTAAAAAACCCTAACCCTAGGCGTAACCCTAACCCTAGCCCTAGCCAGGTAAATCAGCCTAGGGTTAGGGATGGCACCAAAGAAAAATCTGTGGAGGCAGCGATGTTGTGGCGCTTTTGCGCTCCCCTTGGGATACCTTTTGCAGTTGCAGTGTGCCTAGAGCTCAGGGCTTTCTGGATTAAAAAACCCTTACCCTAGGCGTAAGCCTAAGCCCTCAACTGGTCAATCAACCTAGGGTTAGGGACGGTCCCAAGGAAAAATGTGCGGAGGCAGCCATGTTGCGGCACTTTTTCGATCCCCTTGGGATGCCTTTGCCAGCTGAATTGTGTCTGGAGATCAAGCCTTTCCCATTTAAAAAACCTTAACCCTAGGCGTAACCCTAACCCTAGCCCTAGCCAGGTAAATAAGCCTAGGGTTAGGGATGGCACCAAAGAAAAAGCTGTGGAGGCAGCGATGTTGTGGCACCTCCGCGCTCCCCTTGGGATACCTTTTGCAGTTGCAGTGTGCCTGGAGCTCAGGGCTTTCTGGATTAAAAAACCCTTACCCTAGGCATAACCTTTACCCATAAACTGGTCAATCTGCCTAGGTTTAGGGACGGTCCCAAGGAAAAATGTGCGGAGGCAGCCATGTTGTGGCACTTTTTCGATCCCCTTGGGATGCCTTTGCCAGCTGAATTGTGTCTGGAGCTCAAGCCTTTCTCATTTAAAAAACCCTAACCCTAGGCGTAACCCTAACCCTAGCCCTAGCCAGGTAAATCAGCCTAGGGTTAGGGATGGCACCAAGGAAAAAGCTGTGGAGGCAGCGATGTTGTGGCACTTTTGTGCTCCCCTTGGGATACCTTTTGCAGTTGCAGTGTGCCTGGAGCTCAGGGCTTTCTGGATTAAAAAACCCTTACCCTAGGCGTAAACCTAAGCCCTAAACTGGTCAATCAGCCTAGGGTTAGGGATGGTCCCAAGGAAAAATGTGCGGACGCAGCCATGTTGTGGCACTTTTTCGATCCCCTTGGGATGCCTTTGCCAGCTGAATTGTGTCTGGAGCTCAAGCCTTTCTCATTTAAAAAACCCTAACCCTAGGCGTAACCCTAACCCTAGCCCTAGCCAGGTAAATCAGCCTAGGGTTAGGGATGGCACCAAGGAAAAAGCTGTGGAGGCAGCGATGTTGTGGCACTTTTGCGCTCCCCTTGGGATACCTTTTGCAGTTGCAGTGTGCCTGGAGCTCAGGACTTTCTGGATTAAAAAACCCTTACCCTAGGTGTAAGCCTAAGCCCTAAACTGGTCAATCAGCCTAGGGTTAGGGACGGTCCCAAGGAAAAATGTGCGGAGGCAGCCATGTTGTGGCACTTTTTCGATCCCCTTGGGATGCCTTTGCCAGCTGAATTGTGTCTGGAGCTCAAGCCTTTCTCATTTAAAAAACCCTAACCCTAGGCCTAACCCTAACCCTAGCCCTAGCCAGGTAAATAAGCCTAGGGTTAGGGATGGCACCCAAGAAAAAGCTGAGGATAAAGCGATGTTGTGGCACTCTTGCGCTCCCCTTGGGATACCTTTTGCAGTTGCAGTGTGCCTGGAGCTCAGGGCTTTCTGGATTAAAAAACCCTTACCCTAGGCATAAGGCTTAGCCCTCAACTGGCCAATTAGCCTAGGGTTAGGGACGGTCCCAAGGAAAAATGTGCGGAGGCAGCCATGTTGTGGCACTTTTTCGATCCCCTTGGGATGCCGTTGCCAGCTGAATTGTGTCTGGAGCTCAAGCCTTTCTCATTTAAAAAACCCTAACCCTAGGCGTAACCCTAACCCTAGCCCTAGCCAGGTAAATAAGCATAGGGTTAGGGATGGCACCAAAGAAAAAGCTGTGGAGGCAGCGATGTTGTGGAGCTTTTGCGCTCCCCCTTGGGATACCTTTTGCAGTTGCAGTGTGCCTGGAGCTCAGGGCTTTCTGGATTAAAAAAACCCTTACCCTAGGTGTAAACCTAAGCCCTAAACTGGTCAATCAGCCTAGGGTTAGGGATGGTCCCAAGGAAAAATGTGCGGACGCAGCCATGTTGTGGCACTTTTTCGATCCCCTTGGGATGCCTTTGCCAGCTGAATTGTGTCTGGAGCTCAAGCCTTTCTCATTTAAAAAACCCTAACCCTAGGCGTAACCCTAACCCTAGCCCTAGCCAGGTAAATCAGCCTAGGGTTAGGGATGGCACCAAAGAAAAAGCTGAGGATAAAGCGATGTTGTGGCACTTTTGCACTCCCCTTGGGATACCTTTTGCAGTTGCAGTGTGCCTGGAGCTCAGGGCTTTCTGGATTAAAAAACCCTTACCCTAGGCGTAAGCCTAAGCCCTAAACTGGTCAATCAGCCTAGGGTTAGGGACGGTCCCAAGGAAAAATGTGCGGAGGCAGACATGTTGTGGCACTTTTTCGATCCCCTTGGGATGCCTTTGCCAGCTGAATTGTGTCTGGAGCTCAAGCCTTTTTCATTTAAAAAACCCTAACCCTAGGCGTAACCCTAACCCTAGCCCTAGCCAGGTAAATCAGCCTAGGGTTACGGATGGCACCAAAGAAAAAGCTGTGGAGGCAGCGATGTTGTGGCGCTTTTGCGCTCCCCTTGGGATACCTTTTGCAGTTGCAGTGTGCCTGGAGCTCAGGGCTTTCTGGATTAAAAAACCCTTACCCTAGGCGTAAGCCTAAGCCCTAAACTGGCCAATCAGCCTAGGGTTAGGGACGGTCCCAAGGAAAAATGTGCGGAGGCAGCCATGTTGTGGCACTTTTTCGATCCCCTTGGGATGCCTTTGCCAGCTGAATTGTGTCTGGAGCTCAAGCCTTTCTCATTTAAAAAACCCTAACCCTAGGCGTAACCCTAACCCTAGCCCTAGCCAGGTAAATCAGCCTAGGGTTAGGGATGGCACCAAAGAAAAAGCTGTGGAGGCAGCGATGTTGTGGCACTTTTGCGCTCCCCTTGGGATACCTTTTGCAGTTGCAGTGTGCCTGGAGCTCAGGGCTTTCTGGATTAAAAAACCCTTACCCTAGGTGTAAGCCTAAGCCCTAAACTGGTCAATCAGCCTAGGGTTAGGGACGGTCCCAAGGAAAAACGTGCGGAGGCAGCCATGTTGTGGCACTTTTTCGATCCCCTTGGGATGCCTTTGCCAGCTGAATTGTGTCTGGAGCTCAAGCCTTTCTCATTTAAAAAACCCTAACCCTAGGCGTAACCCTAACCCTAGCCCTAGCCAGGTAAATCAGCCTAGGGTTAGGGATGGCACCAAAGAAAAAGCTGTGGAGGCAGCGATGTTGTGGCACTTTTGCGCTCCCCTTGGGATACCTTTTGCAGTTGCAGTGTGCCTGGAGCTCAGGGCTTTCTGGATTAAAAAACCCTTACCCTAGGTGTAAGCCTAAGCCCTAAACTGGTCAATCAGCCTAGGGTTAGGGACGGTCCCAAGGAAAAATGTGCGGAGGCAGCCATGTGGTGGCACTTTTTCGATCCCCTTGGGATGCCTTTGCCAGCTGAATTGTGTCTGGAGCTCAAGCCTTTCTCATTTAAAAAACCCTAACCCTAGGCCTAACCCTAACCCTAGCCCTAGCCAGGTAAATAAGCCTAGGGTTAGGGATGGCACCCAAGAAAAAGCTGAGGATAAAGCGATGTTGTGGCACTCTTGCGCTCCCCTTGGGATACCTTTTGCAGTTGCAGTGTGCCTGGAGCTCAGGGCTTTCTGGATTAAAAAACCCTTACCCTAGGCATAAGGCTTAGCCCTCAACTGGCCAATTAGCCTAGGGTTAGGGACGGTCCCAAGGAAAAATGTGCGGAGGCAGCCATGTTGTGGCACTTTTTCGATCCCCTTGGGATGCCGTTGCCAGCTGAATTGTGTCTGGAGCTCAAGCCTTTCTCATTTAAAAAACCCTAACCCTAGGCGTAACCCTAACCCTAGCCCTAGCCAGGTAAATAAGCATAGGGTTAGGGATGGCACCAAAGAAAAAGCTGTGGAGGCAGCGATGTTGTGGAGCTTTTGCGCTCCCCTTGGGATACCTTTTGCAGTTGCAGTGTGCCTGGAGCTCAGGGCTTTCTGGATTAAAAAACCCTTACCCTAGGTGTAAACCTAAGCCCTAAACTGGTCAATCAGCCTAGGGTTAGGGATGGTCCCAAGGAAAAATGTGCGGAC